>JARFIY010000324.1:19108000-20495000 GCA_036346155.1 Sinelater perroti
CGTTTTAAAACTTTCCTCATTTAAAATCTTGAATTTTTTTAAATATTTTATAATAAAAATTGAAAGGCATTGCTAACTTAAAACTCAAGGCTTCAAACGATGTCAAAACAACAGGTACTTTCGTCCGGTACACAAAATTAGTATCACAGATAGTCTAAAATCATAAAAATTTTCAGAATATTTAAAGCACAGTTTGGAAACAACTTTTCAATTAGAAACGTTATCCTGTTTTACGAAAACACCTAACTTTATGTAGTTGCTCAAATTGAACAAAGAAATTAAAGATTTGTTTTTTATTAAAGCTAAAATACCCTCCATACAATCCGATCCCATCGCCCTGCAATTATCATTTGATTGTACTACTAAAAACAGCACTTGAAAGACGGACGTTTGATAACAACGTTACTGTTAGCCGTGCGCGATTGACTGATAACACAACCAGATCATTATGTATAAAAATATTTTTTTATGTTTCTATTGTTATACTGCTTCAGTAAGGTATAAATAGTGATTCATATTTATATTTGTTTCACCCAAGTATCCTATCACATTTGTAAAATAATAATTTTCTTCTTCTTCCTTCTTCATTATAGGATTACTTTTGTTCTTCTGTTAGAATAACTTTTTCCATCTTCTTGCTCTTCCAGATCTCTGGCTATTCGGACTAATTGGTCTCCATTTATTCTTTCATTCTCTCATTTTAAACGCATTCTATTCATTTACTAGTTGTATATTGCACTGGTTCCTTATGTCCTCGCTTCTCACTCTATCTCTTTGTGTTTTTCTTATTATCTTTCTCAGAGTTGTTTCTCTGTCTAGTTTCTGTGAATTTTCTCTGGTTTCTGTGCCATATTGGCCGTACAGTAAACTTGTGAATCTGACTTTTGACCTCTGTATTTATATATTTGTTATATAATGCGCCAGATGTCTTAGTTGCCTTTACAACTTATGGCATTACTTGCTGTTTGAAGTGTTCATAGCTGATTATATTAAATCCTAGTTAATTAAAGAAGAATACTTGTTCTACAATTTTGTTTTAAATTTGTAATTTATATGTTATAGGCTCTTTGCTTATGGTAATATTATATTTTTCACATACCTCCGCAGTCTTCACTAGTAATCGTTGGACCAGGAAAAGTCATTTTTATAGCACTCAAAAACAGATATGGGGAATTATAAGGAGTAGTAAGGCTGATATGAACTGCAGTAATAAATAATACTGACTCAAAAGTATGGGAAAACTTCAAAGAATTATATATAAGATTAGACATGATAGAGATACAGAACAAAGTACAAGAAATGATAACTATAAATAAAGAACAAGATATAAATTTAAAAGAAATAAAAGCTCAAATATAAAAATTAAAAACAATGCATCTCCAAGACAGCGAAATATACAATTAACATCTAAAATATAAAGCTAAGGCGCTTAAAAATATTAATTTTAAAAACCATAATTATGAAATAAAAATGTCGTAGGAATTAAGGTCCTTCCGCATAAGCTTGTTTTCCATTTCTTCTCGGCTAAAAAGGTTTTATGCCATTTGTACACTTGTTTCTTGGATAGGAAATATTCTCTGACTTTTTAAGTTACAATAGCATCAAATTTTACAAAAAATTTAATGGCACAAACATTTCCCTATCCATTTCGTAACGTACCTTACAAACAAGAAATCACTTAATGCTCTCAACAATCGGGTAGCAACTGCAGCAACTTCAAAATTGCATTGAGTCTGTGGCAGGGTTATTCTAATTATTGTGCGAAGGACGAGACATCAGTGTGGCACATTCGCGCACAATGTTTCTAGTCTCATTAATGTGAACTGGAAACGTTTATCTTACAAAAAGAAAAAATATTTAACGGTTTTGCAACAAATTACATAAATGGTGCAATGAATCTCAACGAAATATGTTTAATTCACAAAGTCAAATGTACATGTAAGTTATTTAAAGCATTCGATTTTTGATATCAGTTTTTTTGTGTTGAAATAAAAAAGACACAAAGGAAGAGAACTGCCTAGAGATTTAAGGAGTACCAGCAAAATAAAATCGCAGAATTTACTCACTTCCTTTATATATCCATTTTTCATAGCTGCATGTTAAAAATTCTATGAATTTGTCAAAAACTTTAAACCAAATTAATGGGTTCAATAGTAGTTTTTTTTATCAATAACTAAGAAGATAAAGAGATTATATAAAGAGCAAAAAAATAATTACATGTTCAAAAGAAGAAGCATGAATACATAGAAAAACGCTAAACTAAAAATCAGTACCACCTGATAATAATAAATGTGAAGAACTACAATTTTAACTTATTTCTCAATTATTGTTTAGAAACAAAGCATATTCAAGGTTCTAAGATGAATGCGTTAAGATATTCTTGCAAAATTCTATAAAACACTCATGGACGTCTGATACTACTAGTAAAAATAATAGGATTAATAGTTTTGAAAATTATAAAAGGTTAATCATCTTTTAAAAGTGAGATTACAAATAAAAGATTGTTAGTTTAAAAAAACTATTTTTTAGATATCTCTTGTACCAGTCGAATTATCGACTGAACATGGGAGCTAAAATAAAATTTTATGTAAAACTTTAAATTATCGTAATCATTGCCTGTGATCTTTTTCTTTAAGAAAGAGTTATATGAAGTTCAAAAGTCCAAAGAGAAGATAATGTAACAACTTCGGATAGTAAGCAACATAGTTCATGTTTCATGTTCGATAGAAAAACATGTAACGTGAATGTACCGAATTCAATATTTGGAAATCTTGAACAGGGTGTTTTATAATAGTTGTTAAATTAGAGAATACGATACAAAAAACAAGGACCCTGGACGAAAATGTGACGTATAAAAATATTTCGTAAGGGATGGACTCAATAGCAGACAAAGATTGAATGGGAAAAACAATAGAAACACCAAGTGGCGATTTTTGTAAACCTAATTCTTTTATAGTAATTACGAGTAATGACCAAAAGTTGACTAAAGATTGTGCACGTATTTTACAAACTATGACATTCTGTCAACGCATTAACGTTGTGCACTTTAAGTTTTCATATAGAACATTTAAAAAATATACATGCTACCCACGGCCAGTTAGTATATAAAATTGTGGTTCATAGAGCTCTATCTATTCAAGTCAGATTCGTGTTATTTGGCCTTGTGTTTGAACAAGCTGCGTAACTAAGAATGCGAGAAAAATCTCTTTTTGCTACACTTATAAATGTTTTCAATGACTTTTTGGTGACGTTAGATACTAATTTTCTTCAGAGGGATGAAAATTGTCGTTCAAGAGGCACACTCTTTTATTTTATAAGCAATTTGCAGCCCACAAAAAGGCAAACCAATAAAAAAATAATCGAAGTAAATTTTTAAAATGTTTTTCCGATTGTGTAAAATAAAAAAAGGTCAAACATTTCGCTTCAACCATTATTTTATCTTCTTAATGATTTAAATAAAGACAAAATATAAAAATCTAAAATTATCGAACATGCTGTATAAATTGTTAAGAGCGACGATCATGCATCTATAAGATATATACATTTAGATTTGGTTAAAACGGCAATTAAACACCATAAAATATAAAATACCACTGGAAGAGTATTGTTAGGTGATATATCTATTTTCATAGATCGTAGGGTTAGAGATCAATTCTAAAGTGGCAATTAAAATTTCGTGTTACATAGGTGACCAAAATGTTTGCATGTTTACACTCAAAAATCCTAGAAGCCCTAGAATTAAACCAAATTAAACTATTTAAAATTTTATTCATCGTAGCCAAGTTTGGAACAGTCATTAGCAACATAGTCTTTAGAAATGGATGTGGTTGTAGCATAAAAAATTTGCAGATTTGAGACTCAAATATATTTTTTGCATTTTATACAAATACCCAATGCAATATAAGAAATAAAAAGAATAAATATCAAGCTTATGGGAGTAAGCGAAATGAGATAGCCAGGCTCAGGACAATTAAAATCAACGATTATAAAGTTATACTACTCGAGAACAACCAAAGGAGAATATCAAAATGGAATATGAGTGACTGTAGAAAAAAACATTGGAAGATATGTAACAAACTTTGTGCCTATATCGAAGGAGGTATTGTATCCCAAATATCAAGTAGCCTCATCCCAGTAAACATTATCCAAATATATTCCCCGAATACTGACTATACGGAGGAAGTAGAACAATTTAACTCACAGACATCAGATAAAGTCCCCAAACAAGATCTTACAATAATAATGGGAAATTTCAATTCAAAAGTAGACAAAGGACGAATTGGAGACATACTGGAGCACATAAACTAGGTGAAAAAAAGAAAGAGGAAAAAGACTAAGTATCTTTGCAGCAGCACATCTTATAGTGCTAAATACCTCTGACTCCCCCCAAGAAAGCTGTATAGCTGAAGATCACCGGCAGACACCTCAGATACGATTGTTAGAAATCAAAAAGAATATATCTTTGCAAATTAAAGATATGGAAATAGCTTCACGTTTGTAAAAACGTATCCTGGAGCAGATATATAATCTGACCGTAACCCGGTAGTAAAAAAATAAATTATAGAATAAAAAAAGAAAAAGGACAATATCAACACATGATGTGACATGCGAAAAATAAAAGAGCAAAATGTAAAATCACAAATAGAGCATAAATTATCGGAAAAATTTACAGCATCAGAAAATACCGATAATAAAGAAGATGAAATAAAGTAATCAAACCACACAATAAAAAAATTTAAAAAAAACGTCGAAGAAAGGTGAAACAAACAAAACAAAACCGTGGATGACTATGATATCTTACAATTGATGGAAAAGAGAAGAAACTGTAAAAACGTAGATGTCAAACAATATAATAGGATAAAGAAAACTATAAAATAAAAGATATCAGAGAAACACGTGAAGAGATAGAAACTATTCAAAAGAAACACGACAAGTTCAATGTACACTAAAAAATAAAGAAGTCACTGGATAATATAAAACAAAAAGCAAACAAAATTATAAACAATGAAGAAAAGACAGTAACTGACAAGGAAAAATTAAGAACACCTGGAAACTGTATACTGAAAGACCAAAATTGCCTGAAGTAGAAGCAGCAACTAGACCAAATATTTTAGCTGCAGCAGTAAGAACTATAATAAAAAAAATTAAAGTTGACAAGGCTTCAGTCTCAAATAATTTCCAAGTTGAACTACTGGAAGACTAATGGACGACAAGGAAATCCGATGGCAATAACGTCGAAGTTCATAACACCACAAAAGTCGGGAGCCAAAAAATACGAGGAATATAGAACAATAAGCCTTATAAACCATCTATTAGAAATATTTTTAAAAATCATACACAGAAGAATTTGCAAAACACGCGAAGAACAGATAACGCCCACGCAATTTGAATTTAAAGGCTTAGTCTGGACCAGAGAAGCTTTATTCAGCGTACTAGTTCGCCAGAAATGCAAAGATATGAACTGTGAGGTCGATGCCTGTTTGGTAAAATATAGAACGGCATTTGATAGGGTCCAGCATTACAAACTAATAAAAATCCTGAAAAATGCTGATAACAAAGACCTAAGTATAATACTAAACTTATACTGAAATCAGAGAGCCAGTGCAAGAGAGAAAGAAGACCAGACAGAGGCGGTTAAGAGTTTGCGTGACGTAATACAAGGATGTGCATTGTCGCCACTGCTATTCAATATTTATTCAGAACATATATTTAGAGAAACTTTGGAAAATTCACAAAAAGGAATTCTGATAAAAGGACAGCGCTGAAATAACATTGGATGCGCTGATAACACAGTAATATTTACTGATTAATATGCAAGATCTAAAAAACAATAAATAGATTAACACATAGTAGCCACAATATGGACTAGATATGAACATCGAAAAAACTAAATATATGATCATAAGCAAGAACAACGTTCCTACCCGACAACTAAATTGGATAGTAGAGCAATTAAAAGAGTCGACAAATACACTTATCTCAGCACTATTATTAATAATCAATGGGACCCCTCTCTAGAAGTTAAATGTCGAATAGAAAAGAGTAGAAGTGTATTTATTAAAATGTCAGCAGTATTTAATAGTCGTGAACTAACTATGAATACAAAGCTCAGAATGCCGCGCTATTATGTGTTTTCAGTATTATTATATAAAGCGAAAGCATGGACACTGACAGAAGCAACGACGAAAAAGACCAAAGCATTCGAGATGTGGCTTTATAGAGGGATACAAAGAGTATCATGGGCAGACTATGTAACGAATACTGAAATCCTTAAAAGAATGTCAAAAGAAAAAAAAATCTTGAATACAATTAAAACAAGAAAGTTGCAATACCTAGCCCACATCATGCGGAACGAAAACAGATATAATCTCTTGCAGTGCATACTACAGGGCAAAGTGAACGGAAAAGAAGTAGCGGAAGAAGAAGAATCTCATGGTTGAAAAATATAAGAACCTGGTTTTTCATGACAACCACTAAACTATTCCGGGCAACTGTAAATAAAGTCAGATTAGCCAACATTAGCCAAGGTTTATACAAAATAATGTACCTAGAAGTTAATATTTTACTGCTAGTCAATTTAAAGCGCATGATCATAAAATTAGCCTATTAAAGAGCTTACAGATTTTTGGAAACTGTAACATTAATTTTAACTCTTATCTAGTTGATAAAAGTTATATCAGAATAATAATTGGGACAAATTAATAAAGCGCTTGAATATTTAAACTGATTCAAATATAATTAACGAGCTTCTACAGATTTTTGGAAACTGTAACATTAATTTTGTTAACTATTATTAGTTGATAAAAAGTTATATCAGAAAAAATTGGGACAAAAATTAACTGGAAATATTTAAAATCAAAAAATAATTATCAAGTTCATAAATGGCTGCTTAATGATTCCAATGTGCTATAAGCCTTTTAAAAAAGATATCTCGGACTACAAACAATTTATGTGGAGTGAATTGATAATTACATGCGATTAAACGAGCTGCAGCTGGCCGATTTTTGACGAATTCGTGCTTAACTTGTGCCGCCCGAACTGCAAATTAAATTACCACTTTTATTGCAGGCCGCCCTCTCCCGAACGTGCACCGCAATTGAGTTGATTGACAGCAGTGTCACTTAAATATCTGTTATTACCTCTGGCACGCTGTTCATAACAGTGCTGCAACTGCCAATACAACTCGTCAGCGGCGAAGCGCAATTTTGTTTCGACTTGGATCATCTATTATTACAAACGGCTACTTGTAAATTACTGTATTTACCATATACAACCAATTAATAGTTAGTGGGACTGAAGAAATTTTATAGAATAAGTAATAGAACCTAAAAAAGAGTTTTTAACGTAAATTCCCACTTCATAGTAATTATGCAAATTTTAAGCAGCAAAAATTGTAGACACTAGTATTTAAAATAGACAAGACAAAAATAGATATCAAATCTGCTTTGGAGATGTAGCTTATTATGTTTCTGTGCCTTTTTCAAGCCTAGAGAAAAAAGGAGAGCAGTTGCGTTAGAAAAGACTCTAGCTAATTACTTTTAATATGACTGTAAATTGTAACGAGATACTACTTCAGACAAGTAAAACATATAGTTCAAAATTTCGCCTTGACAAGGCAATCAGCTTCAGGTATGCTGGTAAAAGAAGACAATCATTTACATGTAAAGGCCCGATGTGATCCAAATAACTAAAAACATATAATATGACAGCTATAAAAAAAGAAAGTAAAAGAACATATCTGCAGTACAAGGTTTACGCACAAACAGATAGAATTTATCGCAGAGATCGAAAACTTGAAATTAGACACAGTAATTCTGGTCGAGACCAAAATGAAAGGTATCATCAAAGAAAAAAATTAACAGTTGTTATTACATGTGGAGTGGAGTACCTAAACACTAACATGCCAAAAATGGAGTATCCATGCTAATAAGAAGGGCATAGAAAAAGCAAATTACGACATTTAGACAGTATAACGAACAAACTATTAAAGTTGACTTGGAGACATACGAACAACCGACAACTATTATAAAAATATACCCAATGCATGATAATGCTGGAAACGATAAACAGTATTCTTCCTTTCAAAGACTAGCAAATACTGGAAAGAATTGATCACAATCTTCTTCTTGTAGACCGCCTCTGTTTATTTCAGAGGTTGGCTACCACTTGGTTAAAATGTTCTCGATCTTCAGCTAATCGGAACAATTGTGTTGCAGTTAATCCGGTCCATTTACGTATGTTACACATCCATGACAATATTTTCCTTCTAATACGTCGTTTTGCTTACATTTTTTTCTTTTATTAACATTTAGAGCAATTTATATTTGTTATTCCTTAGAATGTATCCTGTTTATCTTTTCTTTATAACTTTCAACAGCTTTTTCTCTTTATGTACTTTTCTCAATACTTCTTCATTTGTAATTGATTATAATGAACGACCTAAATTGCAGAGAAAAAAATAATGGACTGGTATGTTTTGGAGACGAGGCTTATTGATTTTTACAAATAACATGCCAACACATTGTTTCAACAAAACAATTTGCATACGTATGCACGGGTAAATCCACTAAGGAATCACAAACCTGGCAATAATGAAAGAGCACGGAAGGTACAAATGCAGGATGTAAGGTCTACCGACAATCAGAATGTCTAATTATAATACAGTCGTAATATGTTACATACATAAAGAGAAATAGGGTACAAAACAAAATGCAGATAAAGAAGGACCACCAACAAAATGTATAAAAATTAAAAAAAAAACTTTATTTGATTTAGCAAGTAAGACTCCTGATATCAAAACTAAAAAAGTGAAATTTAATAACAAAATAGAGAAATTCTCGGAAGATCTAGTAAATATAATTAAGGAAACAAAAGCTTGGAACTTAGAAAATAATATGTGAAACTTAGTAAAAGTGAAAGTAAGAATAAAAAAGGAAACTTTTAAACCAATTATGCATGAATTTTGCCAACGCTGGATAAAATATATCAACAACAGCTCGAGTAGCAATAAAAAAAAAAAAAACAAGGAGTCAAGAAACTCATACCATCGAAATAATTGATAGCTTATTATGCTAATATTCTGCAAGAGCAAAGAAAATTGTACGGAAAAAAGAAGAACTGATAGAAAATATAATAACAGAATAAGAAACCACTTCAAGAGGCCAAAAATGCCAAGGAGCAAAGGCCAGGAAGCTTAAGAATGGAACTACTTAAATTGAGTTGGGATTAGGTCAGCAAATATATACAGAAGATATTTTATAAAATAGAGAATTGTAAAAATATATCATACAAATTCAATAAAACCTATAAAAAGAAGACAAGCAATTCCGCTCTAACTATAAAGGAGTATGCGTTATCCCGTCTATGGCAAATTATTTTTCAGTATCACACAAAGTAAAATAAAAAAGGATACGTAAACCTAAATAAATAAGAAAATGGTTTTAGAAAAAAAGATTATTTTAGACAAGTTAGATTATGTTAGACAACTAATGGAAAAATGCAGACAAACAAATCGATGCACATGTAACATTTACAAATAGTGAAAGGCATATAGAGCGTGCCCGGATGTAAACTATAGAAAGCTATGAGAAAAATAAAAATATGCTAAACGTAGATAGAAAAACTTGAATATATATAAGTCCTACATGTGTTTTGAGCGCTCTGATAAATTAAAGTCCAAATTGGGCCTAATCGAGCCTTCAGAATACAGAAGTTAGAGGAGTAGAGGAGGAAGCCTGCACTTAAAAATATGAGAGATACAGAAATAAGACGGGAAGTAGAATTAGTGAGTAAAACAGATATAAATAAGAGCAAATTTATAGGTTAAGGAAAACAATAAGGTACAAAATCGCATGCTAAAGAATAGATAAGAGGAAATAGCTACGTTCAACGGGCGGCTTGCCAAAGTCATTAGGATAGGCAACCCATCATACGCCGCAATCCGCAATCGTCGGGATACCAAGAAATGAATGAGCAGCTGAAATAAACATAGCACAGAAGAAGTGAAGGTGGGAAGAGTACAATAGCTGGTAAAGCTACTAAGACAAAGGCAAAAAATGGAACCAGAGAAGATAGACAACAAACAAATGAAGAAAATAGAAGATATGTTTGAAGCTATAAGCGGAAACCTACTAAAGATCAATGACAAACTGGAGCATCTAATAAAAGAAAACGAAGAAGTGAGACAAGAAAACGCTGTGCTAAAGAAACATGTACAGGTTCAAGACCGAAAGATAGAATGGCTGGAGCGCGAAGTAAGAAGGAAAAATATTATAATTAGAGGAGTAGAAGACAAGGAGAAAGAAAATGGTGAAGAAACAAAACAGGCGCTAACAACGGTAACACAAAAATTAGGTATACAAATCAACAAGGAAGATATAGACGAAATGAGGAGAATAGGAAAGTACAAAGCAGATAGACAAAGACCAATATTCGTGAAGTTAACTACAGCAAACAAGAAAAGCGAAATACTTAGCAAGGCTAACAAACTGAAAGGAACCAGCATATGGATAGATGAGGATTATACGAAGGAAACGATAAAAGAAAGGAAAAAGCTGATTCCAACCATGAAAGAGGCCAGAAAACAAGGACACAGAGCACATCTGAAATATAACAAACTGGTAATCTACAATGAAATATATGAGGTAAAACAAGAAGGAGAAGATAAAATAGAAAGAGTGAAAGGAAGCTTGCAACTGGGGACCAGCAGCAGTAGCAAAAGAACGGTAAGCGAAAGGTCACCAAACGGCGGGCTGGAGGGGAAACTAAGTAAAATAACACGTACAACAAAAAACTACTAAGGGCAGACGTAACAAATAACACTAGTACAGACGAAAATGGCAAAGATAATGGATACGAATTACTAAAACAAACAAACGCAAATTAAACAAAAAAGTATAACATGGAAGATAGGGACGTGGAATATACGAAGTATAGCAGGAAAGGAGCAGGAACTAGATGAAGAATTTAACAAGGCAAAATTAGATATATTGGGAATAACGGAGACCAAAAAAAAAGGTAAATGAGAAGAAATGCTACAAAGTGGAAACGTGCTAATATACGCAGGAGTGGAACAGGATCAGAGAGCAAGAGAGGGAGTGGGATGCTTAATAAAAAGAGAAAACTATGAACACCTTAAAAAATGGGTAGCTGTTATAGAAAGAATGCTCAAGATAGAAATGCAACTACATAAGTCAACCAAAACAACCTTAGTAATAGTCTACGGTCCAGGAGAAGATGACAGAATGCAACTAAAAGATCAGTTTTGGGAACAATTAACAGAGATAATAGAAAATATAACAGGAAGAATAATAATAATGGGTGACCTGAACGGAAGAATAGGGAGGAAAGATGAAGAAACAGGAGAAACAATAGGTGAACACGGAGAAAACATGGAACAACAACGGAAGAAGACTAATCGATTTCTGTATAATTAACAACTTAGTCATAACAAACTCGTTCTACAAACATAAAGATATACACAAGTATACCAGAGAAGTACTGAGTAGAAATGAGAAATCGATCATAGATTATGTAATAATAAATAAAAAATACAGAAAAGAGATACAAGATACACGAGTAAGAAAAGGAGCGGAATTGTACAACGACCACTATCTAGTAGTATCAAAAGTGAAAACTGAAATGGAAACAAAAGATAACAAAAAGGAAGCACAAATGGACATACAGAAGAAGATAACATTAAGAACTTACAAGCTGAGAAAAGAAGAAACTGCAAACAAATATACAGAAGAGATAGAGCAAGAAATGAGGAAAATAAATCGAAAGGTAAAAATCCACAAAATAGAGGAAATATGGACGCAATTTAAAAAAGCAATAGTCAGAACAGCCAAATCAACATGCGGAGTAACAAACAGCAACAAAAACAAAAAGAATACACACTGGTGGAACGAGGATATAAAAACAGAAATAAAGATAAAGAAAATAAAATGGGAAAAATACCTAAGAAGTAGAACCAATGAACACTACGCAGAGTATAAAGAACAGAGAACAAGAGTCAAGGAGCTGGCGAAAAATGCAAAACAACAGTCTTGGATAGAATTCGGTGAGAAAATTGAAAAAGACAGTGTGGGGAACCAGAAACTGTTCTACAAGATGTTGAAAATGTTGAGGACAGGTAAAGAAAACAAATGTCAGTACATCACAACGAAGGAAGGTGAAATATTAACAGAGAAAGCTGACATAATGAAAAGCTGGAAAGAATATTTCGAGAACTTACTAAACACTGAACTAAACGAAGACCAAGGTAAGCGGGAGGGAAATATAGATGAGGAGAAGAAGGACAGCGAACAAGAAGAAGAATAAAGACCAGAGGAAGTAAGAGAAACCATAAAAGAGGCAAAGCGGCAGGACACGATGGCATAACCACTGAAATGCTAAAACTATTAGGGACTAATGGAATAGAGACGCTAACAATATTGCTGAGCAAAATCTCGAAGGAGTGTATAATACCAACAGAGTGGGAACTGGGAGCGATATTACCAATATTTAAGAAGGGCAACAAACGGGACTGCAACAATTATAGAGGGATCACACTTTTAACTTATATAAAGTTTATGAGAGGTTGCTAAATAAAAGATTTCAAGCAAAAATAAAGACACAAATGGAGGAATCACAAAGTGGATTTAGGAAAGGGAGAGGAATACAAGATCACATATTCACAGTCAAACAAATGATAGAAAAGCACCCCAATACGGATATATATGTGGCATTTATTGACCTACAGAAGGCTTTTGACAGTGTACCAAGACAATTACTATGGGATAGCCTAAACAAAAGAGGAATAGGGGAAAAATTGAGGAAAAACATAATCAGTTTGTACAAAAACACCAGAAACTATGTCAGGACAAATAACACAGAATCAGAGGAATTTGTGACAAAAGAAGGAGTGAGGAAGGGAGGAGTCCTAAGCCCTACACTCTTTAACATAATACTGGACGATGTGACAAAAGAAGTTAAAGGCCGCAGCAAGAAGCTGTATGTGGGGTATAGATATTTAGAACCAATATATATATATAACAGAGTGTGCGTTTGCGGATGACTTGATGATATATGCCAAAAACGAGAAAGATTTACAGGAAAACTTAGAAATATGGAATAGTACTCTACAAACACGCAAACTAAAAGTAAATACAGATAAGACGAAAATAGTGGTAGTAGGAAAAAACAATATACAAACAAATATACAACTAAATGATAAAGGAATAGAACAAATAGACAGCTTTAAATACCTGGGGATTACGATACAGAAGGATGGGAGAAATGAAGCCGAAGTTAACAACAGAATAGTGAGTGCCAACAAATTATACTATGCCCTAAGTATTGCCTTCATTAGACCAACCTAACAGTATATAACTCAGTCTATAAACCAATACTAACGTTTGGGTGCGAAAGCTGGACGATTACTAAGCAGCAAGAAAATAAAATTCAAGCCAGCGAAATGAAATTTCTAAGAGGAATCCTGAGAGTAACGAAAATGGATAGGTTAAGAAATGAAGAAATACGGGAAATACTAGGATAGAGCCAATCACGAACACCATAGAACGACAACAACTACGATGGTTCGGTCACCAGAATAGGATGGAAAACAACAGACAAACCAAAACTATATGGCAAGCTAGAACAATCGTAAAGAGAACAAGAGGAAGAACAAGGAAAAAATGGGATGAGGTAATAGCTGAAATCCTAAGAAAGAGAAACAGAAGCTGGCAAGAAGCGAAAGCACTGATGCAAAATAAAAAAGATTGGGCAAAATTTGTGCACAGTGAGACATAAGACAAATAGTGAAGTGTGGAAAATTAGTGCTAAAGGAATTTCTGTTAAGCTAGGTTTAAGAACGCGTATTGTTTGAAGAAAATATTAAGAACAAATTAGTTTAAGTAGATAAAAATTAAACAAGACAATTAATGGCTTTAGTAGATAGTTTAATCACCCTACACCCAAAGGCATACAGGGTTTACTGATTACATATATATAAACGTAGAGAGAAGTAGATCAAAAGATGTATTACAAGACGGAATCATATATAACAGTAAGTAATAAAATAACTTTGGTATAAATAACAAATCACGAGACATGTGGTACAAAAAATGAACAGAAATAGAACTTGAAATAGATAACTTAACCTTACACTGTCTACTATTCGCGGATAATCAGATCGTCTTCGTCCCAGGCGAGCAAGATATGGAATATTCGTTAAAAAAATTAAACAAAGAATTTGAGAAGTGAAGCACAGGATATCAGAACAATAAAAAAAGGACTAAAACCTATATAACACTGAAATACTTCAGCCCACTTTTATATTTAGCAATTACATGTAAGAAAGCCACCAACAAAAAATTATTACAGGAAAGAACAAAAAATAGACGCGTTACACGTAAGTAATGTGAAATGTATTTCACGGAGTAATTATGAAATAAGAATATAAGTTAAGACACTACGAGAGGTGCTCTTAAGTTTTGAGGTCTACAACGTTTTTTTCAGCCGTGAAAGGAAATAGAAAGAGGTAATTAATGTTAAAAGACGGGAGAAACAGTTCTGAATTTGTAATATATATGACAGCACCATACAATATACACAGGTCTAATTACCGCCATTAGCGCTTCTAAATTTGGCATTTCGTTAGGATATATGGAGTCCATTTTGAATGATGGCCAGAAAATGGAGAAGTTTCTTCAAGGTGGGTCCCACAAATGCTGATTGATGAATACAAAGCTGCGCGGGTGGTAACTTAGTCTTAGCACATGTTGACATGTGATACAGCCATGAATTTCCGATCAAGCCGCTGTAGCATTAGTGATTTTGCAATGGACAAAACACTCCTAAGGAAGTGTTCACAGCAGCCAAGAAATTATGGCGACAATATTGCAAAAAATGTGTAGTCTAGATGGGGATTACGTTGAGAAATAACAGAAGTTTCAACGTTCTTAGGTAAGGACCTTTACAAAAGAAAAAAATTGAAGACTTTAGAAAAAGTATCCCATAGTGTGATAGAAGACATAGTATTACATGGATGAGAGATGTGGTTGAATTAGATTATATAAAAAGTAGCACACAAGTTACCCGAACAAAAACAATATAAAAAGTAGAAATGGAATAGAAATAAAAACAAACGATAAGCATAAGCATTTGGAATACACGTACTTTAACAGGAAACGAGACAGAACCAACAAAGGAAATAGACATAAACAACACACAAATCTTAGAAATAAGCAAAACTAGGAAAAAGGCAAATACAGTACATATTTAACAAATAAACACATCTTATATTACTTGGGAGTCGACCCAAAATAAAAGCGAATGAGAGAGTAGGAATAATAATTACAAAAATAAAATAAACAAAAAATAACAGATATTAAAACATGAAACTCTTACTTAGGTTTCTGTTAAATTACACAATTTTGCAAAGCTTTAAAACAAATTTTAACAAATATTCTCTTTCAAAGACGATGTTCAAGTCAACTTTGTTTAAGATGTTGATCAAAGTTCGAAAAAAAATAGCGTGCCTAATAACTTGGAGTCAAAAACGAGCTAGTTAATTTCTGCGACGTAAAAGAAGGAATTTTATTAATACAAATCTGTTATAAAAGTTATACTGTGGTTAACCGTCGGATCTTTAGACTCTTCTTTCTTTAGCCTGTCGTAACAGTTCTATCTTGGAAATTTCTCTCGGTTACAGGTTTTCTTATAACACTTTTCTATGTTGTTTTACGTCTCCCTTTTTTTTCTTCCGAAAGAAAACCATTCAAAATTCTTCTTGACAACCTATTTTTGTGCATCTGCTTTGTACGACTGTACCATATAAATTGTCTTTTTTACATTTTAACAGTTCTCTTTTTCGTTTTGAGAATGATGCATTTTAAGTCTTCTTTATCTTGGGATAGAAGGACCTGGTCTGCCGTGAATTGTAAAGTATAAATGCTTATATTATTTTCGCATTTCTTTCTTCAATTTTTAAGAAGACAACAACATTGACTAAGACCTTATGTTACTTTAAACTCTTTCTTTATTGTACTTCTCTAATAAATATTGTTGCATCTTTATGAAATTCTCTTATACTTTTAATTGTTGTGTTATTTATATTCTATTATTATAATAATTTTCTAATTAGAAATGGAGTTTTCAAAACTTCTTTAAGAACTAATACTTTAATTTATTTGATTGCTTTGGAATAATACCAAATTTAAAAAAACTTTTTTCTTTAGAGTTATTTTATTTTTCTTACTGTCTTACATTATTGTATCTTGACACGCATTTTTAAGATTAATTTGCTTTTTTATCTAGTATTATATGCTTTTAAAAGTAAAAATATATTTTAAAGTAATTTTAACGCATTTTTATAGTTCACATCTTTTGCAGTGATACATTTATTTATTGAAAAAAGTGCACAAAACTAAATGTAATCACCCTTTTGTCCCTTAATAAAGCAGTATAGTCGAAGTTATGCAATATCCGAATATTTCAACATAGCTTAAAGAACATGTGAGGTATTAAAATATGGATTGAATTACATTGATTTAAAGCTTTGATTTAAAATTTTTAAAAGTATGAAGAGCTGCTGAATATAGCTTAGAAATCTACTAGGAAGAAAAGAACAGGAGGACGAAGAATGGGAGGTTAATGTAAGGTGGCAGAAACTTAAGAGCGTAATACAACAGGTGACAAAAGACGTATGCAAAACAAAGAAGATAAACACAGGGCATAAAAAACAGCATGATAGAACGACACTGTAAAGGAAAAAGTAAAACGGAGGAAACAAGCCTAGAAGAAGTAAATAAAAAACAAAATAATGATAAACAATTTAAGAAGAGATGAAGCAAAGAAAGCAATAAAACAGGCAAAAGCAAGGACATGGGAAGATTTTGGAATCATAATAGAAGAGAGGTATAAAGACAACCAAAAATTTTTCTATGGCACATTCAAAAGCATAATAACGCACGAAGGAAAACAAATAAGGAGCATAAAATCCAAATACAACAACTTAAAAACAGAAACAGCAGAAATTATAGGTATATGGAGAAATATTTCAAAGAAAAGTTAAAAAGAAAGATATAAATTTAAAGAAACCCCATGCAAGATGGGGACAACGGAACACAAAATATAACAAAAGAAAAAATAAAAGCAGCGATCAAAGAGATGCGAAACGGAAAAGCAGCCGAATACGACCAAATACCAGAGCTAGTCAAATGTGGAGGGGCTAATATGGTAGAATGTATGACCAAGACATGCAAACAAGCAAGACATGGGAGTCCGAGAAGATACCGGAAAACTAGCAAATAAATTACATAGCACCGATACATAAAAAGGAAAAAAACAACGGAATGTGTCAACTATAGGACTATATGCGTTCATTCTTCCGCTTTAAAGATATACTCAAGAATTTTGGAAAGAAGGCTATCAGAAGAAACAGAAGGATAGCTAGAGGAAGAGCAAGCAGCATATAGAGAGGGACGATAGACACAGGACCATATTTTCATATTAATAATGACTATGGAAAAGTTGATAAACAGAAGAAGCGATTTATCTCATGCTTTCATTGATCTTAAAGTCGCTTTTAACATCTGCCTACAAAACATATATGGAAAGTACTAAAACAACTAAAAGTAAATGAGAAGCCGAGAAGAGTAATAGAGAGTGTATATAAGGAAGTAAAAGGTGGAGAACAGACAGAAGAATTTGGGATGGAGGAAGAGATTAAGCAAGATGATAGTCTTAACCAACTGCTATTCATCTTAGTTATGAACACGGTGATTAAAAATAACAAGCAGAGAACGAGAAAGCTAAAGTTAGGTAATTGGAATCGTTTCGCTATTTTTACCACATTTATGAAACGTTTCAAATATAACAGCCCCCTGTGATTACAACATTAAAATCAACAGTGAAAAATAAATGTCACAATATCTGAGTTTTTAGCCCCAGATGGCGTGAAATTGAAACTGTGTATTCTCGATGAAAAAACAGACATGACGATAAATAAACATATATAACACGTATAACATTCTGTGTGGTATTATAAAGCAATTTCATAATTTTACATCAGTGTCTCATGTATGAGTTTACGTCAACATCTGTCGGTGTCTTGATAAGTAGCGTTTGTTATTAGTTGTTGGATGCTGGTATGTACCATTGTAAAATGTTGGAATTTGAATTGGAGTAATAAATATTAAATTTCTCTTAAACTGTTCAAGGTTGTGAATAAGGCTATAAAGAAAACAGTAGCTTACAAATAAACTAAATATTATTATGATATGAAACAAAACTTCGCTAGCAAAAAGAAATAAAGAGTGTCATCAGCGAGCAAAACCCACAAAATATTACAAAATAGACTTACACACTATCTAACCATCAGAAACATAACAGTACAAGTGATAACTTATAGATGTATAATTGTAAATATCAAAAAAGGCGTATGCAAAAACAGTCTATCATTGAATGAAAGCAAATGAGAGTTGAAGTTTACTAAGACTTCTTAAGAAGACAAGAAGATGTTTTCCTTTGTGTTATTACAGATTATGAAAAAAGAAAAATAGTTTAAAAGTTATCTCGAAAAAAGAACTTTGGTGTTGTTGCATAGTTCTCAATGGAAACTCGTTTACAACTCCTGTGCCCTTTATTATAACCCTATAAATGTCTACGTTTTTGAATGCTCTTAACAAGCTTGCAAATTATTTTATAGGAATGTTTTTGGATGGAGCTTCTCAATAACCAATGTATCTAATTGCAAGCCTTTTAGTCGTTTTTATGTCATTAAAGCTGTGCATTTGGTGGCTTATTTTGACAAACAACAAGCAAACTGCAAATACGTCCCAGAACGGTCAGTATAAAAGGGCTGTAAAAGGAGCTAGAAGGGTCGAGTGTTATAAGCAAATGAAGGTAAATTTATACCAGAATTCTGGCTATAAAATAACTTGCGAGTCTACAAAAATATCCAACGAAGTCGCATTTCAAAGGGTTGTAACAAGGGATGCAGGGGTTGCAGACGATTCAGGAGGTGAAGTACAATGCGTTCACTGAATAACAACGAACATTTTCGTACAGCCATTTTTATAAAATAACTGCTTTGAGTGCGTCAGGCTACTAATTTTTTTGTATTATCAACTTTTCATATTTACAATCTACCCTTTGTGAGAGTAATAAGTAAATGTTATGATTTTAATTACATGACATGAGAGGGATTCGACTAGTGCCTTAGCCCATAATTATTTTTACTGGTATTAATTAATTATCGTGAGGGGGTTGGTCCTGTGGCCATTTTCTTTTTAGCCTCCTGGTGACGGTAGGTTGGACGGACAGTTCTTCCACGAGTTGATTAGTATGCTCTGTCAATTTTTTGGTGTACGATTTAGCCAGTCTTCCGCTACATAAGGAATTCCAAGGTCATCGTGGAGAGTTTCATTTGAGATATACCACGGAGCATCGGTTATGGTTCTAAGAATTTTTGATTGGCTTCTCTGTGGGATCTTGGTATGTGATGCCTTGGTACAACCCCACAGCTGGATTCCATATGACCAGATGGGCTTTAAAATTATTTTATAGAGGAGTATTTTATTTTGTAAGGTGAGCTGAGATCGTCTCCCCATCAGCCAGTTTATCTGTTTTATTTTTAGGTCTATTTGTTTTCTTTTTTTTAATATGCGTGTTCCAAAATAATTTCTGGTCTAGATGTAAGCCAAGATATTTTATTTCAGTTTTTTGAGGTACGGGGATGTTTTTTTAATAATACGGGTGGGCACACGATGCGTCTATTGGTAATCGTAACATGAGTAGATATATCGCTGTTCATTGATATTCTCCATTTGTTGAACCAGTCTTGAAGGGTGCTGAGGTGATCTTATAGATATGCTATAGCTGTTTCCGGATTTTCGCTGCTTGAAAGAATAGCCGTATCGTCGGCAAACGTTGCAATTAATGTGTTATTTGTGAGAGGAACATCAGAAGAGGTATACAGTAAGTATAGCAGAGGTCCCAACACGCTGCCTTGCGGGACTCCATAAGTAATCTTGTGATAAGTAGACACAGTGCTATTGATTTTGACTTGAAAAGTCCAGTGGCTAAGGTATGACTTTAATAACAAGTATAATTGAACTTGGAAAGTGGAGCTTAATTTTGTATAGCAGACCTGCGTGGTATACCCTGTCAAATGCTGCTGAATATCCAAAAATACAGCTGAGCAGGTTTCCCAGGTTTCTCGACTGCAATAATTTGGGCAAACTTCCACTGGGTTGGGAAATGGCATAGTCTGAGGATGCTGTTAAAGATTGTGGTGAGCAGTACTATGGTTTTTCTAGGAAAATTTTGAAGACTTCTCCCACTATCAGATTGTATCCTGGGGCTTTGCGGGTATTGGTGGCTAATATTTGTTGTCGTACTTCTCTTGGTGAGAATGGCTCGATTGGTAACGACAGTTGGCATGGAGCCTCCAGGAATGAATTAATTTCAGAATAGTCGGTATTCGGTTGGGATTGTGGTGTCGTGAATATGTTAGCGAAATGTTCAGCAAACGTTTCGGCCTTGTCTTCCTCTGATCTGGCCCAACTGTCGTCCGGTTTCTTGATGGCAGGTATGGTGGCAATTGGTTGTTTGAACTTTTTGGTTGCTTTCCACAACGTGCGATCGTCAGGTGAAAGATTAGTAATATAATTTTGTAAGGTATTGTTCTTTGATTCTATGAACACGTTGTGTAGTTGATGTGTAAGTCGGTTGAGTAAGGTTTTGTCGTACCTATCTCTAGTTCATTGCCACTTTTTTCGTGCCTTCCGTTTCTGGGCAACAAGGTCTCGAATGTGGCGAGGAATGTCATGTATTTGTTGATGAGCCATTGGGTTGAGCGTGGCTTGTCAAGTAGCATCTTGTATGTCGTCAGGTATTCGGTTGCTTCGTTAAGGTCTTCAGCGATTTTAATTCGCGGAGCAAGATTGAGGTTTCTTTCTAATAAATTCTAAAGTGGGCCCAGTTGGTGAGTTTTGTACATAGTTTTGGAGTAGACTCTTTGTAGGTAATTGTAGTGCTTAGGGTAATTATGACCGGGGAGTGGTCGGATGAGAGATCGAAATTAGCTTCTATTTGTGTGGACGTACTCGTTATACCACGTGTTACTGCAAAATCAAGTAGGTCTGGTGGGCTGTTTCCATCGGTAGGCCAGTAAGTAGGCTGGCCAGTGGAAAGATAACTGCATATGAGGTTTTCAATGGCTCACAGTAGATTGTGGCCTTTTGGGTTATTTAACCTGGAACGCCACGCTGTGTTTTTAGCATTCCAGTCGCCTCTTATGATGAATTTTGTATCGAATGTTTGCAGAAACTCCTCGTACTCTTCGATAGAGATAGAGTATCTTGGAGAACTGTAAAATGCTGTTATTATCAGTGGAGAAGGGAGAGCATGCACCTTTATGCTTGTACTTTGGATTTTATTGGTTTGATAAGACACCCATTCGTGATGATTAATTCTATTTTTGCTTACAACTGCTGTCCCACCGTGCGCCACACCATCGGGGTGGTTAGTAAGGTATGTGGTATAGAACAAGAGTTTTTATTACTGTTCTTATTGTTGTGTGGATTTCTGAAGTTAATAATACATTAATATTTTGTAATTGCAAGAATGAGATTAATTCTGGGATGTGGTTAAAAATCCCATTAGCATTCCAGACAGCGATGCGCAACGAAGTCGCCATTTTTATGTTAGTTTATTAATAACTGTTGAGAGCATGTTTAAGACCATGCTGTTCTGACTAATTAGTTGGGAGAACATTGATTTAAATTCATTAAGAAAGTTAGCAAGGATTTGGTTTATAGAAGATGCTTGATCGTTATTTTGAAGGTTGTCAGTTCTTCCTGCTGTTATTTGTAAGTAGGATAGTTTATTTTGCAAGGAATCTGAAGTGTCGTTGTTTATGTTGTGAATATGGTTTCGAAGTGGGGGGAATTCGCTTTCATTCGGTATCTGTTGTGGACGCGTTATATTGGAAGTTCCTCTGAATGGGGCATTCCTGGCTCTCTATAAGTGTTGGTACACTGAGCATCCCTTATAGTTAGCTGGGTGATTCCCGCTACAAAGAGCACATTTGGCTGGAATATTTTAAGGTTTCTTACAGGTGGAAGTTTCGTGGTCGCCACCACATTTAACACATGCAAAGGGTTTGTTGCAATAACTCTTTGTATGGCCGTAATCCTGGCAACGAAGGCTTTGCGGTATTATCGATATGTTTTATGTCGAATATGGTTTTATTGTTATCTTTAGGTTTTAAGTCTACCATAAATAATATTAGTGGTTGCTTAGTTAGTCTATGACAAATGTTAATGATATTGCAAACTTCATGTCCTAATTTACCTAGTTCAATGGCCTCCGTTGAAATCGTATGATGAAGATTTCGTATAGCCACTCTATAGGTGTGGTGTATTATGTTTTCGTTCTTAAGATGCGTTTTGAGTTTTCTGTGGAATCTGACGTGTTAGTGTTGATTTTAATCGTGTTATTCAATAACGCTGTTGTGTAACATTGTTCTTCTTCTAGTACTGCATTTATATTTGTAATCATTTCGTTGTAGTTATTTACCTTGTAAATATAAAAAAAATAATTCAGATTTTAGATTGCTGAGTGCTGGATGTTTGGTTCAGGTTTGCACTGCTGCTTGCAATTTGTGAGAGTACTTCGAATCCATTGGAAGTAGTTATAGGAGTAGTTTGTTGATTTGTTCAATGTGGTTGCGAGTTGTTTCTTTTTCGTTTTTTGACTGTTTGCCACGCGTGTTCGGGTTTTTGTGAGGTTGATTCTATGCTTTCATCGTCCATGATTACAGAATTAGATTTATCACTTTCCGATGGGTTTTTGTTTGAGGTTGGGTCGTTGGATTTAGTGCGGGTAACAAAATTAGGTACAGGTTGGTATGGATTAGCATTATTTGGCTGCAGTGGCACGGATGTGTGAGGGTTCATTGTATAGGAGGGGGGATATTGGTTGTCCATAAGGCGCAAATGGAAATTGCAAATTTGGTTGGCTACCGTATTGGTTATATTGTTGATTTCCCTGATAATTATGGAGACTGAATGTGAATCCGTAATTCTCGGGAGCGGGTTGCATTAACGGGCCTGGGGGTTCAGAATCGGACCCATTTTCCATAGGGAACTTGTATTAATTGTCAGTTTTTAATATTTTTATATGCACAGAGTTAATAGATTAATATAAGCATTAATTAATATAACCATTAATCTGTTTCTACATTTGCTAGCTGCAATAAGATAGTGTATATAATGTGTATAAAATTCCTTCATCCACAAGTTCAACAATCAGTTGAAGAGTAGATATCAAAAACGAAGTTCAGAAAGGTTTGAAAAAGTAATTGTTGTAAAAGGAGCTCAATGGGTTTCTTAGAGCTATTGCGTATGAAAAATTGCATATTTTCCAAATCAGTAAACTTGGTTTGTGTGAAAATCAGTTTTATGTTTTTTTTATGATTTTATAAGTTTTACTTTTCTCTGTCTCAACATCTAACTCTTAAATATAATTAATACTACAAGAAATGAATTCAACTGTACAGATGCTACACGAAGAGAATTGCAAGTACCAGCCTGTTTTAGAGCGTTTCCCTCAAAATAGGAGCTTGTCGACTACCTAATTTTATGGAATGCAAACCTATCAGGACACGGCATGGAAGGATCTCGCATAATGCCCCGAACTGCTAAAATATTCAGGCGATAAACCGGATATGCGCCGAATTTGCATGATAAGGGCGCCGACTATGGGCATAACTTAGCAGTGCCCAGGAGCGGTCCGGCCGCCGCCGCCGTGCGAGCGCTCCTGGTGCCGCCGCCGCCCTAATTATCTGAGGAAATTACCAGCGCGCGCTGTTTATTGGATTAATTCACGCCTGTTTTCTTCGGCCGCGCTCGATCTTTCCCCTTCGCACCTTTGCGTCGCACATAAAGAATATTGCGCGCACAGCCGGCTAACGCAATTACACACAATTAGCATCGCACGTTTGGCTTGTAATAGCATTGGAGATGGGCCCGTGGTCCTTGGCGCGGAGGGCGCCCTGCTGCCCTCGGCAAATTGCTTGGAAAATTCTAGGAAAGTTTGCGCGTTATGGTTATTCGGCTAATCCGCAATTAAGCGCGGAGTGGATGGCGGTGCTTGCAAAAAATGCTTGCTAATTTAAGTGTAAAATTTTGTTGCTTTCACAATAAAAAAAAAGACCTCTTAGGTTTTTAGATATTGTAGATTTGTATTACTACAAATAAGCTTCTATTTCCTATATAAATTATTTTTATATATTAGCTTTTAGCATTCTTTTAATTTGTTTTCATTCTTTTTCTACTTCTTCAGTTCACCAGAAATAGAATGCCGTCTCCTGTTTACATGTTTGTGTACTTCATGCAAACCTTTTTCATTTTTATGTAGGTTTTACAAAAAACAGAAAGTCTGTTTCTTTTTCTCTTCCTCCTTGGAAAGTTGCTTTAGTCATATATCCTCTGACATTCATCTCACATGTCAAACTCCATTTTCTAACGTTTTTGTGAATGAGCAGGTGACATTTATTCTTTTCAGAATTTTATTGGTTCTGAATCTAATCCGTCTGATAACGTGTATGCTTATGCTTCTTCTACTTCTTTTTCTTCTTCTCTAATCCTTAGCACCTTTTCAGGTGTCGGATGCTGGTCGCTAGTCATGTATCCAGTTTTCCATCTTTTTCTATACCCCGTTATTGTTCTCATTTCATCTATTGTCACTCCCCGTTCTAATCCTATTCCTATTTATCCATATATTTTCTTTTGGGCCTGCCTCTTTGTTTTTTTTTTTGGTTGGTTTTTCCCCTTCCATCATTCTTCTTTTGATTCTGTTAGGTTCCATTCTCAGCATATGTGCTGTTTAGTTGCTTCTTTTTATTTACCATTAGTGGTTCTCTCTATCTTTCTTCTAGAGTCCACATTGTTTGTAAATTCATCATTTTTTCGAATTCTTTGTCTGTATCTTTCTGGTATTTTTATTTGTTTTCTATATTTTTAAGCTTATGTATTGCCAATTTGCTTTTTTGTTATTATTTAATCAGGTTCTGTATTTTGTTGTTACTAGTCTGTGTTGTAATCCAATTTCAGCTTCTTTCTTTGTTTTAATTATATGTGTTTTCTCTGTTAAATCTTGTGTTTATGTTTAACCTCTAAGGTCGTTTATTTTACAGAAGTTCATCATTTTTATTCCATTTCTATTTTAGATTCTTTCTCCATAGCTTTGCATACATCCCATTCCTCTGTTTTGTTCGTTTCTAATTTTCCTCTTTTCCAGTTCCCCATTTTTATTTTATTCTGATTTTCTTACATTTGTTGTAAATAAGCATAAAAATTTGTCACTCTTTCCTCTACTGTTCGGTGGATAGATTTGGATAATATTAATTATTTCTCCTAGTTTTTAGATCAACAGATATTTATTCTCAATAATATCGAAATCGTCGACTTAATTTATACTTTGTATAGAAATTAATTACAAAACACGCCAGTCAGCACAAATTTACAACTTTAGCTGTCGAATCGCCGTGGATCGCCTCCGATTTCGTACTTTTTGTCAATCTCGTACGCGCCCCGCACCCCAATCGATCCCAGAAAAGGTTCGCGTCCTTTGAATTCAGGGCGCTAGTCAATCAGGGCGCACGATAATGATGTGAACCGCTATAGAAAATTTCAAAATGTGACATGATTTACGAATGCGGCGGCCGGAGAGCGAACAAGGGAAGACGGCCGAACGTGATTCCTGCTCTACGCGGCGGCGGTAAACCGAGAGTTGCGGATGGCAAATCATGTTTAGGGATGACAGTGCCTAGTTTACAGCGGGATCGGGTATTGATCCCCGCTCATTCGTTTTCGAATAAATTCAGGTGCTCTGCGGTCCGACAGGCTCGGGCCTCGGTCCTCTTTGTTTCGGCCTCCACGTTGTCTATTAACTTCAAATGCATGGACGGACTAAAAAATTATTATAACCTTTAATGCAATGTCGTCTAATTAGAAGGATTTTTGAGATGTTTATTGGCCCTTAATGGTAAATACGAAATGCGTCTAATATAGTAGAAAGATGCGGTTAATTTTAAAAGACGCGGGAAATATTTCTAAATTTGTATTATAGATGGCAGCATCATACAATGTGCACAGGTCGTACTACCGCCATTGCAGTGAGTGTTGCTTTGTATATTTCAAATAGCGACGTATAGTGTTCACAAACAGTATGTCTCTTACGTGGTGAAACGCCCATCGAAATTCATCGCCAATTGAGTGAAACTTGCGGTGAAGGCGTTATGGATATTAAAAATGTGCGTTCGTAGGTGCTAGAGTTTTAAAGAACGTCGAGACTTGTATAACAGTGAACCGAAGCAGCCTAAGACACAAACCAGCCGAAACCATGACTGCGCGAGTGAAGACAGTTGTTGTGGAAGACCGTCGATTAGACGTGCCTAATATTGCCTATAAACATAGCATTTTTGTAGGATCTGTAAAGTCTATTTTACATAATGACCTGAAAATACGGAAAGTTTCTTTAAGGTAGGTGCTGCAAATCCTGACCGACGAACATAAGACTGCACGGGTGGCAATGTCTCACAAGTGATGCCGTCATAAATTTCCGATCATGAAGAACTCTCTTTGTGGCCGATCATTTTCCAATCGAGCCGCTGTTGCATCAGCAAAAGCACACCCCCCTAAAAAATCATGGCGATGACATTGTAAAAAATGTTTAGATGGAGATTACGTTGAGAATTAACCAAAGTTTCAACTTTCGTGGCAAAATACTTTTTCAGAAAAAAATTTGGAGATCTTAGATCTTAAACGCACGCCGTATAAGAAAGTTCAAATTGAACTCTAGAAAGTTGTCCCCAAATAAAACAAAAAATATTAAAATAATCCAGATTGTGTTGCTGTTAGTGTAAAGTACAGACTAAGCAGCTTTGATTAAAATAAGATGGTGACTAAATTTCCTCTACGACTCCACTAACATGCGACCATTCTTTTAGTTCGATTTTCCATAAATGCCGCTCTACATTTGTAATAACACATCTAATGTTCTTCTTCAACCTCGGAATCTTAGCAAGATTTTTTTACATAAACTCTATCTTTCTCATCGCCTCGGAAAAAAGTCTAATGGGGTTAGATCATAAAACCGCAGTGGAGATCGATATCACCTTTTCGCGAGATAACACGATCAGGAAATTTGGTTTGAACTAAAGTGAGTCTTTTACGTGCTCTGGAACATGTGGCTCCATTTTGTTGAACCCACATTTCATTCAAGTTCGAATCATTGGTTTCATAAAAAAAAGTCGTTTGGTATCTCCTGATAATGTGTACCGTTAACAGTAATAGAGAGTTACCAGCTTCGTCCTTAAAAAGAGAAAATGTACAACAAACAATGCATTTTTGTGGATGTATCGTTTTTTTGTGAATAATGTGTGGATTTTCACTAACCCAGATGAGACAATTTTGATGATCCACAAGGCCATTAAAAAAAAAATGAGCTTTAATGTTTAACACTCCGTTTTCATTATAAACTTAAATGACATTGATGCGTACAAATAAAAACTTCCAATGTTCACAGAACGGAAATCGCGGTCAATTCATATACTAAACTTCAATTTAGACTACCCCATACGTATACAGCAGTCCTTCATTGCTACTAATACACCAACCTACTTAGATAACTTGACAGGCCAAGAATAATCAATTATATGTTTCTCTACCAAATGAAAACCTCGTAATTTTCAGAAACTTATGATTTTTGTTTTAAAACAGTACTTTTTTATTTATTCTTGACTTTCTTATTCTTAATCTAAAAGAACCCCTAGTGTTTTTTAAAGTTGTGCACAACGAACCAACGCTTACTCTCCGGTTCAGTGCCATCCCCAGTGCTCATTGCAGCGTGCCTTGCCTGGATACAAAGATTTCCCGCATGGAGGCGGCCAGCAGGGGGCGACATAAATAAATCAATCCGCGAGACAATTCCGCCGCGCATAAGGAAATCTGGAGGACGTCCGGGCGCCTCCGCCGCCTCCGCCGCCTCGGACAATTCTATCGCCCTTCAGCCGGAATATTTCAGCAAGCGAAATAAGCGGCCCAGCAGCGCCCGCAGCCCACATAAATCAGTCACCCGGCCGCGGGCCCCGAAAAGCGGGCGCCGCCGGAATTTTTCCCGGGGCCTTAACAAGCGCCGGGATTTATCAAAATTCGAGTGCGGCCGCGGCGCCGAGCGCCTGTATCGGCGTTTTCATCCCCTTGAGTGAGTACAAACACGGCCTGCTCCGGCCCTTTCATCTATTATTCATCCCCCTCGAGTGGGGTAGAAGGAAATCGAAATATTTTACGTGACCTTGAATAAACACATCTGCAGGTGACTGCAGCGCGGCGGCGGCGGACAGATTTGACACGTGTAAGGATGCAACTCGGCCTGAATGCGTGAGAGGAAATTTGCATGTTCTTCAACTTCAGTCGGGAGTGACAACTGCAAACAGGCCGCGGTTCCTTTTAGATCAAAAAATTCTGGAAGCGCTGCGTTCGAGTCAGAAATTGGCGAAGCTTGCTATTATTTTCATGTAATAAGAAGCTTCGTCATACCATAGAAGCGTCGTATACTGCAAACTACTTGTGCTTTTCACTTTTGTTAAATTCAACGATTTAATAGGAACAAGATGTCTTTGTTGTTAAGATATTAGTAATGCAATACAATGTCCTTAATGTTATTGATTTTCTAATTATACTTTTTGAAAGTGTCACTAATGTGAAACTAGAAAAAACAGTAGCAAATCTCATCAACTTAAAGCTATGCTTCCGAAGAAAAAGTTTTGACTTTTGATTATATAAAAATAATAATAATATAATATTGCAAAATATATTTACAATTAACAATGGCATAAATAGATTTTACATGTACTTTGGATGAATACTTGGGATCTTTAGCAATAGTTAGATAGTCAAAAATGTTACGTAGAGTGATGTTTGATAATAAAGTTTGAATAACATGTAAATAGTTATATTGAAGAAATTTGTTTTTATATAGATGGCGCTTTATGGTATACTATTCTAGTGAAAGAAATAAAAAGATAATTATAAAAGATGCCATACAGCTTAGTTTTCTGGGTCTATCGAATGAAGTGTTCAAGCAGTTTTACTTTATTAAGGTCACAATGGATAGCAAAAAATAATTCAAATAAAAGTCCTTGCCTCTATTCTTCTGAAATAGAGACTGAATGAACTAATGTACCCCAAACTAACAGGCAAGCGATATGTAAAATCATACTTTGGTTGTACCGAAGAGCGATAATTCTGTGGAACTTGCTAAGCATAAACCATCGTAAAATCAATTTTTGCAAATTAAACACTTGCTCCCATTTACCATCTAACCAGCAAAATAATTCCTGATCAAACTGAAATAAAAAACCTGTTAAGATTATTTGTAATTAATAACTCCATGTCATCAGTTACGCAATTAACCCAATCTAGTGCATTTCCTGTCAAAAATGTTCCCGCCAAACTTTGACTTCTGGTGAAATAGAGCGCATATAAACAACAGTTTTCTTCTATAACTCACAGTTCTCATGCAGTATCGAGTAGCATACTTGTGTTTTACTGAATATCGGAGTTCAAAAGCGACAGGTACTGAGGTGCAAATGGGGCATTTGGAGAATGCGCTCAAACCATAAGTTATCCAACGTGTATAGCACTCGATAGTAGCAACATACGAATTATATTCAATGCACAGATAGATGCAACAGAGAACTTTAATATGACAAAGTGTGTGCACAATGGGTTCCCTTATACTTTCACAGTAGGTGAACTTATGTCAACAGTTCGAAGATATTTTTTCAACATTTGGCACTAGAAACTTGAAAAGAATGATCAGCCTATAAAGTGACAGCTCATAAGATGCTCTTCACAAGAAGTCAAAGCCGGGTTTGTTTATTCTAAAAGCAAATGGCAGTTATTCTGCTGCTCGCTAGAGAAAGCATAAATGCTGAAGGAAAACACATCTAATGCAATGTGTACTCAATTATTCCCAATAAAAAATTAGTAAAAAGCAAATAGTTGTAGAGCCAATTATTTTAAATGCCCAAGTTCAACCAAATATGAAAATAGTGCATTAATATAATTGACTTTTGCTACAACTAATAGTCTGACAATATGCCTCAGATAATATTTATGAAGTTTCTGTTTCCTTTTTAAATAGTTTTTTCGGTAGAAACACTCGCGATGAAATTGACTTGAAAAATAAAGTACCAATTGTTGAGTTAATGCAAAACGTTTGTATAACATACATTTTTACATAAAAATCTAGAGAGTATTTTATATTCCCTTTCAATTAGAACTTAGAAGTTTGGGTGTTGCTTTGAAAACTTTATTCTTATTTTATGAAGAAAATGTAAGATATACAATATACCGAAACCTTAGATAAGTACTATTTTAGGAATTAATAAATCATAGCGAAATTGTAGTTATTATTAGTTTATAACCAGAAAAAGTTTAAATGAAATGAGGCATTGTTTATTAAAAAATAGTTGTGCTTATTATTCGATAAGTTAATATGACTCTACTTTAACAAGCTAAGAAAAGCTGATATGAATTTTAAAGATCTCTGTACAAACAATAAGGTTATATTTAAAATCCAGTTAAAGGCAACTTAACAAAAACAAATGTATTTTATATATATATATATAGCGTATTTTATTATAAATAGAAGATAAAATATGGATTAAGTTACTTAACACACCAGGAAATAATCCAAACCTGAGCACATTTAGAAAATATACGAAAGGGGCGTAAAAAAAAAGAAAAACCCAAATTAAATTTGTCTTAAGTAAATGGTAACGAATTATTTCATTATGTTATGAATACCATTAACCAAAAAGACCGCTAGTTTTAGAATTATCTAAGCAATAGTTTTACATTTTTATAATTAAATAAACTTATTTAAAAATAGTGTTGCGGTTTATAACTTCTAACTGCGATCAAATTTATAATAACTAAATAAATTACATAAAATGGCTACATCAACAACTCCGCCTGGGGTAGCTGGTGGGTGGATTGAGTAGCCTAACAGTTGTCACTGCCGATCTCAAGCTCGAATAAAGAAGAAACGGCGCAGATGAGGCTAAACATATGTCTGTCATAAAAGAAACGGCTCCAAAAACCGATATGATCTAAGCAACGGAAAAGACAATTAAGAAATGCGATTATAACATAAATCATACAATGAATACAAATTAATTTGAAATACGAGTAGCAGAAATAATAAGTCTCGGAATGGGACAGACAAAATGAAGGCGGAAATGGCAAGGAAAAGTTTTAGGAGATGGAAAATAATAATATTACAAGACTAGCCACTTGGAACGTAAGAGCATGAAGTAAGAAAGATTAAAAGACTATAATAGAACTTAAGATATATAAGATTGACGTACGTGCCATCTCGGAGACTAAGCGCAAAGGAAAAGGAATAGTACAATTAAATAACTACCTTCTCATATGTGGAGGAGTCGAGAAAGCATCGAGAGCAAAAGCCACAAAAAATATAAAGATAACCTTAAAGAATAAAAATATAAATCGAAGATGATAATAATGATAACAATGCAGATAGACAAAACGCAAGTTAACATACTATATCGGTATGTGCACCGGAAGACAGTAAACCAATACACGAGAAAGAAATATTTTATGACAACTTGCAAAACGTACTAGATAACAATAAACCGAACGAAACGACCATAATAATAGGTAACCTGTACGGAAGAATCAGACAGCAACTACAATCTAGTAATGTGTAAGTTATGAAAAAGAATAAGTCAAATCAAAACACACATAGCACATAGCTAAGAAAAAAGTTTAACACAGAATCCCTAAACGACAAGGCAATAAGGAATCTACATAAATGAAGATTAGAAGCAAAAACACAATTTGATAAAAATAACATAGAAATATAATAGAAGCGGCAAAAGAAGCCATAGGGGTAAGGCAAGTAAAAGAAGACAAAAAGAAAGACAAGAAGACGCCTTAGTTTAACGGTCAAGTAAAATCTCTAGCAAAACAACAACGTACAGCTTATCTAAAATATATATATCAAATCGAACATTAGAAACTTATGATGAATACAAGCAAATTAGAAAAGAAGTTAACACCAGCATTAGAAGGATAAAACGACTATTGGGAGAGCTTCTCAAAAAATCTGGAGCATAACTTCTATGAGCAACGAAACAGGTTTGGAGGATGATCAGAAATCAGAGGAAAGAAATAAGAGAACCATTTTCAACACAAACTATTAATATATAGTATATAATACATAGAAATAATACTTTACACATTTGGTGGGGAAAGAAAAAATAGAGATAAATAAAATAGAAAATGAAATAGAAGGCAATGAATCAGCAATAGAAATAATAGGCATAAGACAAGGAGACTCACTAAGTCCAACTTAATTTAATATTGTGGTGGATGAAATAATAAAAGAGACAAAACAACCATATGCCTATAAAATGGAAAATGCAAAATTTAATATCACAGCATACGCAGACGAGACCCAGTTAATAGGAAACACAGATGACTTGTAGAAATATAATTTTAATAGAATGTGCATTGTGTATAACATGAGTATTTCGGCTGAGAAAACAAAACCAATGACAATCTACAAAGAACGAATTACAAATTAATGTTAAATGACGTCATTATCAAGCAGGTAATGGGATTTAAGTAGCATATTGTGAACCGATAATGGAAGAATATAAAAAGAAATAAACGAACAAATAACAAAGACTAACGGAGTTATCGGCTGTTTATATGGAACAACAAATATTTGCAACAAAACGTAAAATGTAAAGTATATAAAACACCGTGAGATAGCAGAATTGAGAGTTTTAAAAAGAATGATAGGTAAAACAAGAAGAGATAGAATACCTAACGTAAATATGAGAGAAAGCTGCAGTCACAAATGCATCAGAATAGGTGGCAGATAGACGTCAACAATGGAATAATTAAATATCAAGAATGCATCAGAGTAGGATAGGAAGGAAAGCAAGAGATAACAGACTAACAGGAAGAAGAACCGTAGGGCGACCGAAGAAGAGATAAAAAGACAATATGGATAAAAATAGAAGAATAAAGAAGAAATCGGTAAATGAACAAGCTAGTAACTTATCAAAGACGAAGAAGGAAAAGAAGAAGGCTACACAAAAACGAAGATCTTTTCGACACTAAGTGTAAAAAATAAAATCACGTAAAGCCTTCCTCTTTTAGTTTAACAGAATTCTATTCAATGTAGCGTATTTCCTATATAAGCTATGAAGCCTTTTGTAGTTACTAAAACATTTAGTTAATTTCATAAAAAATGAAAGATCGTTAAATACAGATTGCTTCCGTTTGTCCTTTACATTTTTTTAACATTATCATTGTTAATTTTGTTATAAAAGCCACAACTGCATTTTATAGTTGAATGTAATTACATATGAGGCTTATTTCAAACAATCAGGCGAAAAACAAAATTTAGACATATTTTTGACAATTTCCTCGCTACCATTATTATTCATAGAGAAAAATAAATAATGTCACAAAACAGTTTTAATTAAGGAAACCATATTCCCCTTGAAATTTAAGTTTTGTTCAACGCTCTTTTGTATATGTTGTAAATTTATAGTAGCTCTTTAAAACAAGGATAATCGAAAACAGAGACTTGTAGTTGAAAAAGAACAATAATATTAAATAATATAAATATTTGCTTACCACCAATTACATAACAACTTCCTTTAGTTTTCTAATTCAGTTATATAGTATTCAGTCTATAGTGTGTAAAAGAATATTAACTTAAAAAGTCCCAAAAACAAAGAATAAATTTAAATTAAATGTCTAAAAACATATGTCTTTCAGCCAATATGCTCAACTCAGATTCTTAAAATATGCATACAAGAAGAGTGCGTATCTAAATTCAGATTTTACTAATTAGTTTTGTATGTTCAGTAGATTTTAGCACAAGAGTAGTTCAAATATAAATCTCTACTTTTGCAGACCGCGATATAAACGGGGATAAGCGGGGCTTTTGAGCGTTATAGGAAGGGACGCCTAAAGAAAATTCTCCTTCTAAATCTCTCTAATTACCGCTGCTTTAGTCACTATTACAATGTCAGAGGTACCTCGCTCGTTGTGCGGCAGATTTCTCATGACAAAAAACACAAATTTGTTTAAACTTTTGAGAAGGCTTAAAGAACAAATGGGAGACAATACCCTTAAGAAGGCTCAAGTGTCCGCGTAACGGTAACACTTTTTGCAAAGATCAAAGTCAGTGAAAAATAAAAATCATCAAGGACTAGAGTAAATAAACAGAATATTACCATCTCTTAGCACCTCTTCTAGAATGATTAGTGGTTACTGAAATTGCTGCTGAAGTAAGAAAAAAAGCTACGATAGCACTTAGGCAATCGTTACTGACGGATCTTGGGTTTCAGAAAGTATCCGCAGAACGGGCCCCTTGTCTTCTAGTCCAAGATCAGAAACTACAGAGTCTCTATGTATGCTATCAAGCTGAAGGAGAAGAGTTTCGCACCAGATCGTTACCTGTGATGGGTACACCATTACATTACGGAATTCCAACAAGCCAATATGGAATGGCAAGAAAAGAGAATATGTAACCACTAAAACCAAAATTTGGCTTTCAGCTGAAAAGGTTATGGCAACTGTATTTTTTAATTTAGACTTTCTTGACCAACGTGGCATAGTAAACATGTCGAAACTCAAGACTGCTTTGCAATAACGCTCGGCCCCATTCAGTTGCTAAAAATTTGACAAAAGAAAATAAGAACTTTTCTCTAGCGAGCACCTTTCCTATAGTCTGTACTTATCGCCTTGCTATTATCATTTGTTTGGACCAGTACAAGAATCACTTGTAAGACAGACATTAGACAACAATATTACTGCCAAAATGTTTTACTGACTAGACTAGGATCATCTTTTTAACTCTTGTGATGATAATAAATTTTTATGCCATCGTTAGTACCGACAGCTGATAAAACTATGAAATTTGTACTTACCTAATTTGGACTATAAAGAAAAAGATTTCGATGGTAGAAAAAACACAATGTAAGTCATGGTTTTCTTTCTGTTTCAGAAATAATACAGATGTACTTTTATGTGTTGGTATATAACACTGAAGGATGCTATAAAACTTATACCACCATATTTTTTGAAAAAGTGTTTCAGCAAAATTCAGTGCGAGACTATAAACCTTCTCAAGATTGCTCATCGTATAGTTCTGATGTAATTACCCTGAAGCACAAATGCAGATATGCCATAATTGTACTTACTTTTTACACAATAATAAATACAACATTTATTGATCTACAAACAATCGTTTAATAGTTTAAATTAAGAAAATATTAAATTATATTAAATGCATGTTTATAGATACTCAAACTGACAGTCGCTGCTTCGACACAGTCGAAGCAAATAGAATCGACAGCGTTACGAAGCATTTTATTTGAAACTGCAGAACATTGTCGTGTGATTGGTTCTCGGGTTATATGGCCGTGGTCGGAGTTCAGAAACTCTTGACGTTTCTTCTGAAGATGTCCGCCGCAGTTATGGACAAAACGTCAAGAGTTTCTGAACTCTGACCACGGCCTTATAACCGGAGAGCCAACCACACGATGTACCACAACACGGGCCGTGAAAGCCTTTGCATCTATTGTCTACCAAACTTTATGTTTGAGGTATCTCTATAAAAAAGTTTATTGGTGTGAGGTCCGAAGGATGCGCAGAAAATTCAACATCATCCCCAATTAATTTGTTCGGAAAAGTTGCGTCGAGATAGGCCCTTGCATTACGATATTAATGGGGATGTGGTCCATATTGCTAATAGTAAACATCATCAGTGATAGTTTACTCAAAAAAGGCCATAGGATGCCTAGTGCTGATATCCCACGCCATACTGTAACCTCTGGTAAGTTCACATAGTGTTCAACAGTAACATGCAGATTTTGAAAAGCTCACTAGGTGCAATTGTGTCGATTAATTAAGCCAACTTAAAAGTAGCCTCATTACATAAAAATGCTGCATGTTCGACGCATTTTCCCAAGTACCATTTACAAAATTAAACTGTTTGGTCAAAATCCATTTAGAGCATTGATTAATATTGGAATATAACTACCCCGTTAAGTCAATTTAAAATATGATAGGCATTTGGTTTTATGATTCCTGTCTTACAAACTATTTGTCGTGGAGGTACGAGGAGGGTTTCCAGAGACCCAGAGCTAGCAGATGACCAAAATCTTCCAGAACGTTGCTCATGCAGATCACGAACAATTTTATTTGCTTTAAACGTATCTCTGATGTGAGTAATAGTTTGATGTATTAATGGATATCTGTAAAATTGTTTTTTAAATTGTAATTGCACTTTTATGATGTTTTTGTGCTCTCTGTAACACCTTGTAGTATATTAACTATTAAACTATTGTTTCCGAGTCAATTAACACTGAATTTTAAACGGTAAGCACATTTTTTTGGTAGACAATGTGTGCTGTAGTAGTTAAACAACAAGCGTTTGAGTTGATGCTAAAGATGCCCGTTTTAATTAAATATTTTTCTAACTGCTTTAAAATAATTCAAATAAGAATAAATATAAAAGTGCGAGTATCACTTTTTTCTGTTCCAATGAGAAAAAATATTGCAACATAATAAAAGCTTATCGAAACACATACAAGATAATCAATTATTTAAAAATAAGTCGATAAAGTAATTGAAACGTTCATACCCTTTAAAAAGCCGATATGAAGAGAAGAACGCATCGGATTTGTTTTTATGGCTAATTCGAGAAGCTGATAACATAATTGTTAAACTTATTGAAATGTTCAGAGAAACGACGTATAAATTTGCAAAAAACAGCAATCGTAGTTTGAGTAAGGGTCGTAATTAAATTAAAATGTGTAGTAACTATATGTAGAAGGTCCAACACTTGAAATATTTATAAAAAAAATAAAATTCTAAATATAAATACAATCGACGTGCGAAACGAATATTTTAAGGTACACGGTGCCGTGGCAGGCAAGTCAGAAATAGCAAGCGACAAAATTTCGGTAAGCAGACATGCACTTGGTGAGGGCTACCAAGGCAATGTTCCTCTTGCGACAGCTGATTGCTAACTACTTTTGTCGTTCATAAACTGATTGCAAGTAAGGGTTGCAACTTATCTCTCATGTGGAGAATGAAGGAATGTATTTCCTATAATCTTGACAGGTAAAATGTCCAATCGATTTGGAACGGGCTAATTGCGGTCTGCATCAACCGACCCTAAAACCATTAAGAATATGACTGTTATAGAAAACAGTTTCGAGTTTTTGCTTTGCTACAATACTATTTTATAAATAAAGTACATTTGCCAAATTCTCCATTTTCACTAATTTTCGGTCACCTTGCATTACACTATATTTTTTTGTAAAATTTTGGTAACTCTAATTCTCACCTGTTTTTGACGTTGTTTGTATATTTATTTACATTCTTTAAATAACGTTAGTATTTAAGAAAAAACTTAATCTTTAAGTAAACAAGTCATTTTTGTTAATCCAGGGGTAATATTAATAACAGCCAAGTATGGAATTAATCTAAATTTCCCAGACCAAGCCCCAGACGCTACATTGTTTAAACTATCACATCCAGAGACTGCTTTGGCTGCCTTGACAATCCAATTAGCTACTTCGAAGTTTTCCATAAGCAAACAGCAGGCACCTACGCTATCACCCACAGCCAGATTAATCTGTTTGCGGGAGACACTAAATCTTAATGCTTTACATATCAATCACGCGGGGCCTCGGGCGATCCCCCCGGCCGATCTTGCAAAGCCGGGTAACAACGAAAACTTGCCGCCAGTCACGACTTCCGAGCACTTCGAAGTTGAGGTTGTGGGCAAACACCTCGGGAATCGCAGGGCAAACTTCCCGCGAGCGTCCGACGGCGCTTTATTCGGGAAAGAATATTCCCCCTGCATGCAAATGCTCTCCACTTGTCATAAAGTATTGCGGCGCGGCCTGACAAACAGGAGAGTTGCTGACTGGAGATGAAGCATTTAGTGGTGGCTATTAAAAGCGCGTAGGGGAGACGCGAAAATATGCTCCCCTAAATTTTAACAATTTAACACGTTTACACGACCCGCCCCCGCGCCGGCTATTGATTTTTTAAATTGGGAGAGACGATCCTGGTGATAGAGAAGCTTCGAGGCGCTGAAGCTCAATAAATATGTGCTGAGAGCAGCAACTTGTTTGAGTGTTCTCTCATTTTCTTTGACAATTCAATGAAGTAGCAAAGAGAGTTCAGCATACGTATAGAACGTCTAATAGAAGATTAATGTAAAAGTTAAATCATTACATATTATGCATTAGATGCTTACTTCACAGAAAATTGAAACTAAGGTATAGATAATTCTATTAAATGTACCAACAAAATAACTTATTTACTGATGTAATACAACATATTTTTTGAAACAAAGTATTTGGCACATTTTCAAATAAAGCGCAGTTTAAAAAAAAACTATTTTGTGAACACCGCGTATATAACTTTGCTGCAACTTTATTTTAAGAAAAGGACACCTAATGCTACTTATGGAACACCAAAGATCTAATCATCACGTTTCTCTCGATTTGAAAGTTATCGAAAATCCGTTTCCTCATTTTTCTTTTATTTTAGCTTCAAATCTGGTAAAGGGGTAACATTACATTAAGGGTTATGATACATTCTTTAACTTCCTTAATTAGATCTGTAATTTGGCTTAGCTTTAGAATCAACACCTACAAAAAATAGTTTTGTTTAATTGACCCCACCGTAGATAAATCTTTATTTCAGTTCGCGCAGGAACTTTTAATATTTTTATATGATAAGAAAAATCTCTGTGTGCCAACTTGATAGGGGGAGCTGAGTGAAAACGTTTCAAAAACAATTTTGACCGATTTCTGGTTTACCTCACATTTTCCCCCTTGACGTTTAACAACCGGTAGCGCCGTTTAGCTATATCCATTTCGATCTGCATTTACCTATTTTTCCTAACGGTTTTTACTATTGTTAATTTTCTAGTTTTCGAATTTTGTTGAATAATGTTGTACGCAAAGGAATGAATTTAAATCTACTACGAAAAGCAGAAAAATAATGCATGCCACTTTTCTTCGTTTTGTTTTCTCTTCTGTTTACGTATATTTGACAATTTAACATATCGAGAAGTGCAGTGTTACAATTCTAGTTGTTTTCTATATGTGGAATGTTGTCTTTTACACCAATGTCTTTATTTACAGTGTATGTTATTACCCCTCTCTCCCTTCCCCTCTTAATATCAGGATTATTCGGAAAGCCAATTTACTTACGACTTCCTAAACTTTGACAAAATGGTGCAAAGTTAATTTCAAATGAAACGTTTTTGTAGATGCATGTATATAAATTAGCAATATCAGTAGAAAATTCGCTCAAGAAATTATATTCAGTTAATTTTTTAGAACTTTGGTTAAACCCCAAATTCATTTTTATATATATTTTTGCGTACAGACGTACTCATAAGAAGAGAAAAAATAAATTTTGTACAATCAGTATAGTATTTGTTTGAATAACCAAAACTGTTGATTTCGTCACATTCGGCGCAATTATTGAACAAAAGAACATTTATAATATTTTGATTTTATATTATGATAAAGGTGTGTTTAACAAACATTAACCAATGATCCATCAAAACCATAGACATCGAAGAAAGTGTTTATGATGTGACTTTCTACGAAATTACATGAATAAAGCAAATCCCCAAAATTTAACTTTTTTTAGAACATCACTGTGCTAGTTCCTTGCTAACGGATTGACAAATAAAACAAAAAAGATAAGCTACTGAGATATTCCTTAATGCGATATTAATACTAGTAAGGATTTTTGAATTTTATGCCACAAGAACCAAAAAGTGGGAAAATCTCTTGTAACTTTAACGTATCACCTTTTCCGATTCTTTACAATCATTCAAATTGTTTCCACTGTTGAAACAAGTAGACATTGTGAATTTACAAAATTTTGACGCATCTCATTAATATGACTTTATTGCACTGTAGTCATTTAAACGTGGAAAAATTAAGCTCAATATTGACACGTTATTGCTATAAAAGGTCCGAAATATAAAAAACGTACATTTTATAGGGAATCAAATCAAAATTTTATTTTAATTCGGTTGCAAAAAGCAAATCTGTGTAGATATAGAAAACCACGAAATATCTTCAATCAGTTTAACAAGTAAATATTTTTATTAAGAATTAATTACCGGATTTTTATCAATAAATCAGATTTGTATAAAATAAAACTATCAAATAGATCTCTTAAAAAATTTTATATTATACATTACATGCCATAGTAACTCTTTGGCATGATTAACTGGAAACAAAAACTTTAGCATATCTAAAAAGTTGATTTAAATAGTATCACTTCTATTTTTAGTTTATATAGCTAAGGTACGGAAACTATAGCAATTCATCAGTCACTTTAGAAAAGTTTATTAAATCTTTTATTTTTCTTGTTGTCTATATTAAATTAAATATTGTAAAATTTGAATCTTAATGCACCTATGTCATTACGTGGAAAACGCACAAATAAAACAGTGCAAAAATATTTTATTTTTTATATAATTGAAAAACTGTAAGTAGTTTAAACATCTTGATTTTAAAGAAACATTTTGCTGATAAAATATAAACAATATGGCTCTCAGTACGGGCTTAGACTAAAATGTAATTAAAACTTTGGTGGCTATCCAGTATCATGTACATGTAGCATTTTTTGAAAATGAGAACATCAAACTAAATCTATTCAAATAAATAATTTGTCCCCATCAGACCAATTTAAACACTAAAAGAAGTTTCTATAATGGACCAACAAATAGCATCGTTAAAAACAGCTTCGGTCATCTATTACCCATCTTGGTGAAATTTATCCTTCTTAATATTAACAACAGCTAATTCTACTTATAATGTACCAAAATATCTGTGATATCTACATTTAACAGAAATAAATTCAAATCCAAATCCAATCGATTTTTCCAAAATTCAAGAACCTCAATCTATCTATTTTACCCACAGAACAAGAAAGCAAAATCAAACAAAATTATAAAACTAAATTTTCTAAATCATACAACAAACTGATTAAGCTTGTGATAAGCCAGAAAAGACATAGTCATTATAAGAAACTTCCATTGCTTTGTTTTTATTTCAAACATAAAAAAGGTAAAACAAAAGATCATATTGTTAGAAAACTTATGAGCATCAGGCGTGAAATTCAAGTCATACAACAAAGACGTACAATCTGAAATTCTTAGGTCAGATAGAAAGCAGTGTCAAACTACCAAATAAGAAAAATACCATTATACAATATACATGCTAGTAGTTATATGGTTGCACAGAATCGTATCGTCAAAGATCTGATAAAAGGCGGAGACTACGTCAGTCTCGGGTCATTTGTCTAAAATTACGCCAAACAGATGCGATCAAATGTTCAAAAGATTATTTATTAAGTTACTAAGGCTGCGAAATCTATAAAGTCTTTGAAGGCTACCATCAGAAACAATTCTAGAAGAATTCCGAACCAACCAAAAAACAAACCTATACACCACATGTACAACCAGCTATTCCAACAAACGTTTATCAGACAGTAACATATGTCTACATTTTGACAATATCAAATAAGAAAAATCACAACAGGAATTTAACTGAATAATTAAATAATAAATGACAAAAACTACCTGCAGTAGAGTAAGTGATAGTCTCTTTAGTCTTTAAGCAACTTGAGGAAATTTTATTTAATGTGAAAGGGAGAAGTAGACTACACAGCCGAACATATTTTGTTCTCATTACAATTGAAATGCCTTCAAGCTTGAACATAAACCACTATTTTGAAGATTCGTCCATCTTTCAGCAAAGAAAAAAAATAATTCTTTAAAAAGGCATATAAAATAGCAACACTATATGATAAAAACCAAAATATTATTTATCACTAAATAGTCTAAAAGATTAAAGGTTGAATCTATCCCATAATATAAAGTTTGACTCATTCTTGTATAATAATTCTGCATTAGCGCTTTACATAATGTTAAAACAGAAATACCATTTTAAAAATTCTAGCAAACAGTTAAAATAAAAGCAAACTTAAAAAAAAGAGATGCACCTATTATGAAATATGCTTTCTGTTCTTTGTAAATTAGAAATGACGTGTACTACAAAATATTATTACGTAGCAACCAACCGCACTAAATTAGTGAAGATCACCAAGACTATTTGAAGAAGAAAGAATATTAATGGACAAAATTTGCTTAAACGATACAATAAGCTCAGCTATCGAAATCTACAACTGGGCTTTATTATTTTGCGGCAAAGATGTTTGTAAAGTCACTATAAAACAAATAAACAAGCAAAAGCTAAGAAAATAAATAAAAATACGTTCAAGTTTGATAAATCTTTAAAAACAAGTGGCTGAGCAGATAAATACACGTGAAAATTTAGTGTCAAATTGTTTTTATTTCCCACCACTCAAAACTGAAAAAAGAATGAGAAGAAGGAACGCATCATGACTACTTTTTAAATATTATGAGTATAGGATAGTTCAAACAGGTCATTCTTCAAATGCTATAATGCAAATATCCCCAATAAAGAAACTAAGACTCTATAAAACTATATCTGCATAAATTACTAATAAAAAAGAAATTATTAAAAGAACTCAGAAACTGGAAAGGAAATACAGAATCATATGCATAAAAAAACTACTATCATCGAAATATATGAATCAAGTGATAATGAAAGCACAGCAAACAAAGACGAATTCTACGAGAAGATTAATGGAGTAGCAAGGAAAGGAGGGGAGAAAGTAAAATTAATTATATTAAACGCATGAAACACCAAACACAAAACATGTGTGAGAAGATACAGATAATTGAAAAGTCATATACAAGAAAAATAATCCAGAGAAGTATGGCAATTTCTAAAAAGCATTAGAACCCAAGAAACAAATAGATACAACGTATCATTAATATTTATCAAAGAAAGACTTCTATAAAAAAATATGCCGGAAACAAAAATGCAAAAAGATGAGTATATAGATATAACAGAAGAAGTAATAAAAAGGTAGTAAAAACACTAAAGTCTTATTACCAGAAAGTATTCTGATGTAGTACAAGGTACGAACAAACTCTCCAAATCAATAGCAACGCTAATATTTAAATTAATAACTAGAATCTACCACCAACCGAATAGAAAGAAGTACACTTGATATTAATACATAAAAAGAAAATAAAGCAAATACAAAAATTATACAGGAATATCAGAAACAAAGATCATGTATAGACAACATAGTAATTGTATTTTAAATTATAGAAATGAATATTTCGCATACTACCTCCGTAACCTATCGCCAGAAGATCACACTATCTGGAAAGCGACAAAAAAGTTTAAAAGGCCTACCACTCACATACCACCCCTAAGAAAATTAGATGGAGGCTGGGCTCGTTCAAGTGAAGAAAAAGCAAATACCTTCGGAGAACACCTCGCACAAGTGTTCACTCCATACCCATCTAACAATCCTAACTTTGATACTGAGATAGAGGAATTACTAAACTCACCTGGACAATTATCCCTACCCTTGAAACCTGCCTCACCTGCAGAAGTATACAGAGAGATCAAGCAAACCAGTTCATACAAAGCCCCCGGTTATGACCTCATAGTAGGCAATACATTAAAAAATCTCCCTAACAAAGCAATAGTACTGACTACAACAATCTACAACCGCATGTTTGCCATCTCTCACTTTTCGATTCAATGGAAATTCGCATCAATAATCGTGATCGCCAAACCTGGGAAACCTCCACAAGAAGCAGCCTGTTATCGGCCAATAAACTTATTACCCTTGTTCTCTAAAATCTTTGAGCGATTACTGTTATACAGAATCAAAGAAATAACCCCTTCAGATGAGCTAATTCCCTTTCACCAGTTCGGCTTCCGTGAAGGACATTCAACCATCCAGCAGTGTCATAGAATAGTTAACTATATCAAAAAAACGTTTGAAGACAAAAAAATGCGTGCCTTAGTATTTTTAGATATCGAACAGGCCTTTGATAAAATATGGCACTGCGGTCTCTTGTATAAAATCAAAAGAAAGCTTTCTCCCAAATCTTCCTCCTCCTAAAATCCTATTTAACTTCAAGATATTTTCAAGTTCAGTTCGAGGGTCGCTATCAAGCTACCACGCTATTAGCTCCGGTGTTCCGCAGGGTAGTGTCCTCGATCCCTTTCTCTATCTTCTCTATACTGAAGATATTTCAACTACAGATAATACCCTAATTGCTACCTTCGCAGATGACACTACAATGTCATCTGATACCAATGCCGACAACGCATCCCAAAACCTTCAGTCACACCTAAATCTCCTAAAAAGCTGGCTTGATCGGCGGCAGATCAAAGTAAACAGCGCTAAATCAAGTCAAATTACCTTCACTATGAAACACCATATATGCGCTCAAGTCACCATCTCCAACCAACCCATTCCAATAAAAACTGAGGTGAAGTACTTGGGACTTCATCTAGATCAATGGCTAACTTGGAAAGCTCACATAAAAGCCAAAAGACAGCAACTCAATATAAAAACCAAAAGTATGCACTGGTTAATCGGACGATCACCTAAACTGACAATCGAAAACAAGCTATTACTGTATAAAGTCATCCTAATACCTTTATGGTCTTACGGGATTGAACTGTGGGCATGCAGTAAGCCATCCAATACCAAAATATTGCAGTCCTTCCAATCGAAGACATTGCGCATTCTGACTGATGTACCTTGGTATGTCAGCAATCGAACCCTCCACCACGACCTCAAAATCCCATTCATCTCGGAAGTCATCAAGAGTTATGCAGCCAAGAGCAAAATGCGCACATTAAACCATTTCAACCCACTCATTGCAAACCTCTACCCTCGCCAGCCCTTGGATAGGAGATTGAAAAGACAATGGCCAGAAGACCTTATTGAATAAGTCGTGGAGAGCCGTCAATGGATGATGCCTTACTCGTGCCAAATACGTCACTTTCAACTAATTTACTTATTACTTTTATCAAAGTAGATTGTAAATTTGCAGTAGTAATAAAAAAAATAAATTAAAAAAATTTTTAAAATTATAAAAACAGAACAAATTACACTTAGTATTTGTTGAATTCACAAACGCGATACGTCAAAACAACAAAGACAAAGAGATGTTAAAAGTTTAAAAGTAAACAAGGAATTATGACAAGAGTGCCCATTATCACTTATTTTCATTAAAATATGTGAATAAACTGCTAAAAATGTGGAGAACCATATATTCGTTACACTTTTAAAGTTTTTATAACTCGGAATTAATACAACTACTACAAAAACACATGGTACGAAAATTACCTGATAACAATAGAAAGTGAGGAGTTGGGGTAAATGTAATTAAATGGGATGGTTGGTAATAACACAAAAAACTGAAGGGCTGGAAATAGAAAATTAGGCAAAAATAAAAGTTCACTATTAAAATGCTCCTGAGGTGTACATAAATAAAAATGGATTGGCCAATAGCGTAGAAAAGAGTAAAACAATAAAACAAAAACAAGTCGTAAGAGTATTTAATTCGGTACTGTAAAATAGAGAGAAAAGTATAGCAATATAAGGAGCAGAGGTATTAACAAAAAACAAAAAAAACTAAGTTAAGCATATTGGAAATGGATTTTAAGATAAAAAGAAGTTCGAAAGGCAGAATAAAAAATATAAATGAGAAAAACATAAAGAAAGATACAAAGCAATGCAATTGAAATGATAAGGATAAGTGTGGAGGGTGTAGGATAAGTTAATTCGGAAGAGAGCAATGAAACCAATCTGCTACAAATCTCGAAAATTGGGAAAGCCGAAGAAAAGCTGGGCAAAGAAAGATCAGGCTGTAGAGGAAAAATGTTGAAAGAACAAAGAAAGCGATAAATGACGAGAAAAATTCGAAAGAAGAAGAAGAAGTTTTGGAGTGAATACGACTTTATAATAGGCCTAACAGTAGATGGTGCAAAATTTCTTTCATTCGAATTAGCTAACTCTCACTTGCACAAAGTACGGAATCGTAGTACGATTTCAAGTGCTGTTTTAAGTTTGGTGTTTTAGCCGATTATTATAAATATAAGGTGGGCTATGTCATAACAAAGTCACTGACTTCTCAGTGTTGTATACTAAACGTGTTATACCTGGTAACGTAAAAAGTTACCCCGGTAAGTACGAGGCCAAATCGTAGATGTTACTACGGTTGTATGGAAGACCTAACCCCACCCACTAGAACTTGCACCCATCTGACCTATGCTCATAATATTAATGCATCTTGTACATCAGACGCTGTTTATGTTATTTTACAGTTTTATCACAAATAAGTGCTCTATATCATTTTAAAATGTGGTCTAAATACAGCCTGTTCAAATTTTGTTCTCAGTTCGTAATTTTTCTCTGTGATAAATTATTTTGTGAATTATTACTTCATTATTTGTTTTGTTTTAATATCGTCAATTAAAATTCTTCCACGCGTCTCTATTTCCCGAATTTACCAGGTCGTTTATCAACATTAATATCAATAGTTGCTCAACACTAAGGTGTTTTGCTAAAGTAATTTGATAATTGGAATTAAATACTAAAACTCTTACACATAATGAGGCAAAACTTCCTCTCTAGAATGAGGGTCATATGTATGACGACAGGTGGTTAGAAAGTTTTCGTTAAAAAAATTTAAATCGTACACTTAATGTGAACAAACGCTTTTGTTGTTAAAGTCTACATCCTCCAAAACGGGTCTATATCCGTATTCAGTTTAAAATTACTCTTTGTCAAACATTTCTGGGCCAAGAATAGGTTGCGTTGTAGGTAATAAACTTCAGAAAAAAAAGGATTTGTGGTCAGAAAGGTGGTCAACTTCGAATTACTCGAATATCCCGAAACAGCGACGCAGTCGGGCTCTTAATTTTTCAGTTATCTAAAGGCTCCGCTCGCAACCGCGTTTCAGCTCTGTAGGGTGAACTCTTCAGTAAGAACTTCTTCATCCATACAAGATGGTCGTTGATCAAAAAGTGCCAGAAAGTGATTGGCATGGTCAAGTTGCGCTACGTGAAGAGGCACATTTCCATTTTTTGGCAGTATAAATAAGCAAAAGTTCAATAATGGAGTGAAAGCAACCCTCTGCCGTAGTTTGGTGAGTAATTTTAAAAATAGGGATCATTGGGCCATATTTTTTTGAAAAAAGAAATGGAGCCGTCAATTTTGAGTAGTGTGAGCATGCCTCAGAATTTTTGCCCAAGTTCTTGAAAAGCTGTGATTTGGGAATGCCTGGTTTCAGCCGGATGGGGTTTTAGACCATATACGGCAATCTCAAACCCAAGGTTTATAAACATTGTTTGCAGGAACCTGCAAATCTCAAAGGAGGCAACCCATCGTCGTATACCCCAAAAAATGCTCGAAACTTTATAAGTCAACAACACAAGAGATAAAACATGTAAGTTTCAAATGTAACTGTAAATTCTAGGGTATTTCACCTTCAAAACTAGGACCGAGTTTTGCAGCACCCTGTAAAGTATGGATAACGTAAAGGAAAATATATTTGGATAAAAGACTGGATACCAAGAAATAACCAAGATAAATTCAGTCAAAAGACGAAATTTTAATCTTTGAACGTTGGATGAGAGATGGGAAAAATATGATTTCCTTTTAAGAGTTAAATTGTAACTTGGGATTTAGCCAACGTGAGAGTAACGTAAAAACGTTTTGTACAGAATCCTTCGCCCGTTCAGAGGATAATTCCGGTAGGAGTTTAAAAGCGTCAGTCCTGAAGAGCTGCAGCGCGGATATTAAATGTGCCATAAGCTCCTCGGGCTACGCCTGCCTAATGATTATAAATTAAGCTTAAGGGTTCGCAGATTGCTTACGTAACAAGGTTATCGGAGAAAATAGGATGACAGATTGTCCGACGCGCCAGGGCCGGAGGGCCGCCTTTTATTTAATTTGTCAGGGTCACTGGCTTAGTTTCGGCGATGGAATGCCGAATCATATTTGGAGGAGCAAAATTGCAGCCAAACGAGGTTTGGCCAAAAACACGCGGGAGCGGGCCGGGCGCAGTAAGTTTTTCAATCTGCCGATAGAATCGCGCCTCGACCCGGCGGCCCGTTCCGGCGTTGTTCTCGCCGGGGCATTACGGGGCCGTTCCGGCGCCCGTTCCGCCGAGCGGCCGGCTCCAGGGACGGCCGATCGGGCGATTTGAATGCGCGGTGATAAATGGCGCGCCTGAAGTGCCCGGGCGGCCCGCCGGGGAGCGCGGTAATCGAGATTTAAGGCGAAAATAAAAGTTGGCGAACTTCGTACTTTAAATTGAATGTGTTTAGATTTGAGTTATATCGGGCTTGCGATCGCATATTTTATACGAAAGTTTTAAGCGAGCGCGGGTGTCTCTGATTGATTTAGTTTACGCAGCTCGCCGCTCTGATCAATATGAAATTTCGTGTTGCGCAAAACAAGAAACACGGGAATGGGGTGCAGGGCCCGCGCAGCCTGATTGCCGGGCCAAACGAAGCGCGGCTTATTGTTTTTCATCCCGCCTGCTTTATGTTCGCTTTATCGCATTATCTTTTATTTTCGATAAACCGGCGCGTCATGTTTTGCCTTCTCGCTGAAGCCCCTGATGAAATTAAGTTGCAATAAAGTGTCCCACGATAAGCCGCCAAGCGGCGATAATAACCGACAACAATAACCGGCCGCCTCAACAGCATAATGCAGAAAATGTGTTGCCATAATTGATGATTTCGCGTTATCCAATAGACGGCGGGTCTCTTCTTTAGCATTAGAGTGACCAGTAGATCAAAAATATAATTGTAGTTTACATAAAATGTAGTATAAGGCGAAAGATTTGAGAAAATAAAATAATGGGTAGTACCAACAAATGTTTTTACGTGGCGCCCTTGTTACAACCTATAGGATGAATGAAATTGGATTTTTTATTTTTGATTAAAACACAAATTATATTATCAGTGTAAGGTACGCTTATCAGTTACGAATGAAATATTATATCGGCCAAACAAACCCCTCCCCCCGATCCGCCGACGAGATTCTTTTGGCGAAGTTTTCCATAATACTTTCTCATAAAGCGGCTGTATTTTAGCAGTTCACATTACACATTCACAATTACACATCTGATCTGTCTCTTAGCATTGGAATTGTAACAGATTTGTTGATAAATCATTTTGTTCAAATAGCCCCAAAGATACATAATGGAATTAGATCACAAGACAATGATTTCCAATCGATGTCACCTCTCTGTGGGATAACGCGACCATAAAATTCGGTTTGAAGTAAAGTGAATGTTTCACGTGCCGCGTGACCTGTTGCTCCGTCTTGTTGAAACCACATGTAGCTCAAGTACAATCATTGGTTTAGTCAATAAAAAAAGCTATTTAGTAACTTCTGATAGCTTACACCATTGATAGTCATAGTGTTGCCAGCTTCACCCTCAAAAAAGTACGGATTAATAATTTCTCCATTACATTGCAAACCAAACAGTGCATTTTTGTGGACGCCTTGGTTTTTTGTAAAAAGCACGTGATGATAGCTAAAGTTATTGTTTTTCATGTGAAAACGGTGTAAGAACTGGATTAAATGCTGAATGGGGTAACAGTTCGATGCCATAAAACTCAAGTGTTTTTTTTGCGATATAGGGAACTCATTTATTATGAACTAAAGTTAAGTATTTGTTAGTCATACGGCATTCGCTTGTTCAAGTTGTCGAAAATATACCTGATTATATATGGTTCGGCCATCTGAAACCAGAATTGTGTTTGCAAAACTTTCACGTTTGATAACTGTCCTCTTTTTTTATAACGAGTATTTAACGGTCTATACCGTTTGTCGCCTTCTAATCGCCAGTAGTCTTTGTCGTTCCATGATTCTTCTTTAAGGTTCCTATTTTTCATGTCCTCTTGCACTTGTTTTATCCACTTATCAGGAGGTCTGCCCCGCCTTTGTCGTTCTGGTGGGTTCCACTTTAGTATTCGATTTGGCCATCTGTTTCCGTTCATTCTTTATATGTGTCCATACCATGAGAGTCTTCTTTTTTCTATTTTATATATGGATGTTGCATTCTGTATCTTATTTCTACATTCGTTACTTGTTCTAGTCTTGACACTCTACATCCCCTTCGAAGAAAATCCATTTCGACTGCATTTATTTGTTTATCCTGAAACAGACAACATTCTTCTGAACGTACGGAACCTCATTTCTGAGAAACGAAGGGCACGGAAAAAATGGCAGAGAACCAAAGATAGACGAGACAAAACCCACTATAATAGACTAACGCATCAACTGCAAAAGGCGCTAGCGGAAGCTCGCAATGAAACATTCAGTCAATACATCACCCATCTCTCTCCTGATGACAACTCTATATGGAAGGCAACAAAGAAATTCAAGCGGCCAATAGCAACTATCCCTCCTATCAAAAACCCCGACGATACCTGGGCCAGATCTGATACTGATAAAGCCAATTCATTTACGAAACACCTTGCTAACGTGTTTACAACACCACAAGTACAAGGTCATGTTGACGATAAAGAAATTGAATCCTTCATTGATACGGCGTGCCAATTGTCACCGCCAATCAAGCCCTTTACGCCAGCAGAAGTTTCTCAACAAATACAACTAACAAACGTGCGTAAAGCACCAGGATATGACCTAATGGTTGGAGAAGTACTTAAAAACCTCCCCAGAAAAGCGATTGTACTAATTACCACAATATTTAACAGAATACTACAACTCTGCTACTTCCCTATGTTATGGAAACATGCCCAGATAATAATGATTGCGAAACCTGGCAAACCGCCCACCCAAGCACAATCCTACAGACCAATAAGTCTTCTGCCTCTCCTTTCCAAACTTCTTGAACTGCTACTACTCAAGCGCATTAAGAAATCTGTAGACCTAGACTAGCTTATCCCACTGCACCAGTTTGGATTCCGTGAAAGCCATTCCACCATTCACCAAAGCCACCGAATCATCACTCATATAATGGAAAGCATGGAGAAGAAGAATGTATGCCCAGCGGTGTTCCTAGACATTAAGCAAGCATTCGACAAAGTGTGGCATACTGGCTTGTTATACAAACTCAAATTACACCTCCCCAGTCAGCTATACGTACTACTCAAGTCATACCTCACAGACCGAACCTACCAAGTCAAAATGAACAATGCAGTCTCAGATATCCATCCAATCAAGTCCGGAGTCCCAGCAGCGTCTTGGAACCACTGCTATATCTAATTTATACATCAGATGCACCAACCACAGACAACACTATACTTGCGACATTTGCTGACGACACGGCCATCCTTTCAGTCAACCAATCTCCTGAACTTGCTGTGGAACATCTTCAACGGCATCTAGACTCACTGCAAGCCTGGTTCCATAAGTGGAGAATTTCAGTCAATACTGATAAATCGGCTCAAATAACCTTCACTATAAGACGTATCGAATGTGCTCAAACCAGCATAAATAACACCCCAATTCCAATCCATAGGGAAGTAAAATACCTCGGCTTGCACCTCGACCAAAAACTCAATTGGAGCTCGCATATCAAAGCCAAAAGGAAGCAATTAGATCTCAAAATCAAACAAATGGCATAGTTACTTGGAAAACATCCCCAACTCTCTCTATCAAACAAGGTTTTGCTGTATAAAGTCATCCTGAAGCCCATATGGTCCTACGGGATTTAACTCTGGGGATGCGCCAAAGCGACACACACTAAAATACTTCAAAGATTCCAGTCCAAAACCCTCCGTATGCTGGCCAATGCACCATGGTACATAAAGAATGACACCCTTCATCACGACCTAGGAGTTCCCTACGTAGATAGTGAAATCAAAAGGCTCTCAACTAACTATAGCAGTAACTTGGCAGGACACCCTAACCAACTCATTGAACAACTCTCCAATCAACCGGACATCGCAAGAAGGCTCAAACGACAATGGCCGCTGGACCTCGCACAACCTAATCAAAACTGATGTAATCATTAGGGAGACTAGCACTGGCTAGAGCTCCCCGCATGACATTGTATTGTTATATAATTTTACTTAATACTCAAACTAGGAGTAGATTGTAATACGCTGGTTAAAATAATAAAAAAAAAAATTATTTGTTTATGTCTTTTGGACAATTCCCAAGTCTCCGAGCCGTATATTAGTATACTTTGCACTATATTATTATAGATTCTAACTTTCATGTTATTATACATGCTTTCTGACCACAATAACGAATTTAGTCTTTGTATAGCTTGTCTAGCCTGTCCCATCCTACTCGTCATATCTTTTTTTGAATTTGCTTTTGATGATATTATGCTTCCTAATAAGTATTTAAAGTCATCACATTTTACGATTGAACTTCCGTATATTTTCAGATCGTTTCCACGGTCTTTTGTTGTTAGATATTTGGATCTTATAATTGATTTTCAGACCATTTGCTTCATAGATATCTACAAGCTTTCGCATCATATATTTTATGTCGTATTCACCAGCCATTATCACTTTATCATCTGCAAATAATAAGGAATAATAATCGTCTTCTATTGGTAGACCCATATATCTGCATTTTGTATTCCATTCCTTTAAGATGTATTCTAAGTATATTTTAAACAAGGTGAGCGACAGGCAGCATCTTGGCCCTACTCCTTTGCTTGTTTTAATTAAATGGATATGAGATTTTATTCGAGATCTTGATAACATTCGTCTGATCTTTATACATTTCCCTGATAGTGTGTATACAATGGTAGTTAATGTTTGTGGTTGTAAGGATTTGAAGCAGTTTTTGGATAAGAACGGTGTCGAACGCTTTCAAGAGGTCTATAAAAATTAAGTAGGTATCTAAGTTCTTTAGTTTTGTTTGTTGTAGTATTTCTTTAGGGAGTGAGTATTATCTGTGCAAGAATGCCCTGCGGTAAACTCACTTTGTTCTTCGCCTATTGTTATTTCTTGTTCCACTCTTTTCTTTATTATTCGTCCATACAATCTTCCTACTGTGACTAACTCGCTTATTCCTCGATAATTTTCGCAGTTATTCCTTGACCTTTTTATGGATTGGCGTCAAATATCCTACCTTCTAATCATTCGGTAGCGCGTCATGATGTAAGAGATATCTATTAAATATGTAGATGAGGATTTAATATGTTTTAAAAGGTGCGTGTTTTAATAATTCAGCAGGAATATCTCCAGGACCAGAAGGTTTTCGTTTTTTTGATCCCGAGCAGCTTCTTTTACTTTCTTTTCTGTTATTTCGTCTAGGTGTTCTAGGTTTATTCGTTGCCTCTGTTCTTCTTAAATATATTCTTTCCGGTCTTCCCGGAAAGATAACAGTCCTCAATTTATTATGATTCAAATAGACATACTTTATTAAGCGAGTCTAAAAAATCAATCATTGAGTCTCAAATAAAGGTGTCTTAATTAATAGAGTACAACTAATCTACTTTTACAAATCTTGTTGGAGGGTTTAGGATAGCAATAAATTTAATATATAGAAGAGACAAGAGCACCCAAAAATTTGCTGATACTTATCTCGTGTTTGTTTGTATCGTCTCTTTTTTGTCCTCAATATTCTACACAAGTAGTCTATGGACTATAGACCACATTCTTTATGTTTTAGAGTTGTCACCATTTCGAAACAGTCAAAAGTAACTCTATGCCATGGGAATATTCCCTAAAGTCTTTTTTTCCTTTTCATGTTTTCTTATCTGCTTTGGTAATACTGATATTTTGTTTCCAGTAATTTTTTATTTTTTATCTTTGAATGCAATATCACAACATAGTCGAGTAGAAATCTGTACATCAAAAATTTATCGTATTATGGTGTCCACTTTGCAAATCTCTTTTATACAACGTAGGTATGAAATAGAAAAAGATAAAAATCATGTATTTCTTAAAAATGAAGTAAATTGAAATTGACGTGTCAAAATATGTATAATTTGGAAAGCTTGAAGACGTGTACTACATAGTATGAATTAAACGCAAATTAAAGGAATATATAAATCTTATATTAGAAACGAAATAATGCATTTGATTAAAAAGATTAAGAAAAAGCGAAAGAATTGTATAAACAGTACAAAATCTAAGCTACATATTTTCGTTTCTATACTTTGGATAAACGTGGCGACTTTTTGTTTAAATATGAGTTAGAATAAATTGTGGTTTTCTCAAACTAAAACTTAACATTTATTTATATCCTTGTTCCTACTTGTGAAAAAATGGTGTTATAGATACGATATGTTAGTTATGTTATATCTCATAACTATAACGCTAGCGCATCAAAGTATTTTTTTTATAATAGCACAAAAGGATGGGGCCAAAACGAAATAAAAGTGGGCGTATATCAATGTAAAGTAAACAATTATGGCAATAAGAAACAATAAAAGTTAGAAACAACCCAAGTGAAGTAGTTGAGCCATAAATCGAAACAGAATGCAAAATGCGCAACTTATATAATTTTGATAGTAGAAAATACAAAAAACCTAGGAGTAATAGAAAACATAAAAAGTACTAGAACCTTACTACAGGTCAGTACTTACAAAAGTATTTTAAGTAACTTTTATAACTTGTAGAATTTCTCTATCCTTCTCTATCCTGATTTGGATATTTAAAATTCTATATGATATTGAAAAAATATATAAAATTTCAAATAACATGTGTGTAGATGTAATAGTTTTGAATTGGTTATAGCTGTAATAAGAACAATAATTTCAGAATTATAGAAGCTTCTTAAAAATTAAAAATAAATTAAAGAAACAAATTTTGGCCTTTTAGTGCCCCTAAGGTGCTTACAACGTCGCAATCGCAAGAAATGCCTTAAAAAAATAAACTGATTACTACAACTAAAAAATAAAAAAACTACATGTAAACATATTTTTCAATATACGTGCCACAATTGATAACAATATATAAAGGATTGAATAACTAATTTCTTACATATACATATGTCAAGCTATATGCAACAGAGGTTTGATTGTCGTCTTGTTACTGCTGTAACAGTCGACTTCAGAAGAAAAGCTTTCCTAGGAGACTTACTAACAGCCAAATTGGCAGAGAATCGGGTGGATAACCAGAGCGTTTAATAGTACAAATTTCAAATAAAAATAGACAGCCGAACCTGTAGACTGAATTTGTTACAACTGGTCTTACAAGTGGAGTTTATCTCAACTATTCTTTTTGAACAAACTAGCGTAAAGGTAATAAAACGCTCATTGCTAAAGAAACAAAGTCTCAGATGTAATAGCTGAGTTAAAAGAGCTAATTTTAAAATAACAGGGAAGATGGGTGTGCTAAAGGAAAGACTGACTTGGGAACATTTGAGGTAGCTTAAGGTAGCTAGTTCGAACCTCGGTTTTTAGTGTTTTTCATAGTTCTGATTGTAATTTTTATTATTTTAAAATGCAGTTCAAGTAATTTTTTGAAGAAACTGACATTTTCCAGTAAAATCGAGGTTTTATTCAATGTGCTTTTATTTAACACATGATTAAAGCACAAAAGCATGTTACAATAAGCACATTGTATAAAGCAGCGGGAACTCTTAATGAGCTCTGTGAGGGTACTGTCAGAAACTAAAGTTACCAAAATTAGAAAGAGCAAACACGAAACCACAAAAAACAAAAAAAGTCCACGAAAGTAATCGACCGCCACGCAAAACGTGTTTAAAACAAGGCGCCAACCATCGAAACATGCACATAACTGCATAAACTGCACAAATAGTCCATAAATCCGGTAAAAGCAAAAGTGCCAGACCGAGGTTCGAACCACTTACCTTAAGCACGCGACTGGCACTTGTTAATACTGCATCACCCTTACTTTGGGGGTGTGGGCAAAAACCGGCCGGCCAGAAAGTGGCCTTAACATGAATTATCGTGGAAAAGTAGCCGCACACACAAAAAAAAAACTCCCAATACCGAGTAAGATCCAGGATTTACATCTTGGAATGTTCTCTTGTAAGACTGGCCCTGAATACCGAAAATGGGGATTCTAAAACCTATCTGTTTAAGCTTCTTATAACACTATGTACCTGGTTGTGGCATTTTAGAAATTGGTGGCGCAGAATCAAAAACTGACGTGGAAGAATACTCCAGAAATATAAAAAGAGAATTGAGAAGAAAACTACAAGAAGTAAAAGTAAACACAAAATAAAACTTTAAAAAATCGTCGAAAAAATTACAGACAAACATAAAAGAATATTCCCAAAATGTAATCGGAGTAATAAAGGGGAGTTACAAGAAATAAATATAGATGCGGAACAACACAAAAGTTTCGGTAGCGCATTTCTAATAGAGTTTCCAGAAATAAAGGTAAAAGCGAGTGGAAATTTCAAAGTTTAAAAAAAAATATATGTTCGGGGAGTTTTATAAGAAATTATTAATGTTAGAGATTTTAGCAACAAGACATCTGCTTCTATCAGAAGCAGATGCATTGCTTATAAAGACCTGTCAAAACAATTTGCAACCAAAAGAAAAGATTTGTAAACTACGAAGAACTGTCATGTGTAATGATTAATGGTTAGCACAACAAATGTAGAAATAGCAGTAGCATAGTGAGTATTATTAAAATACACGCACTAAGAGGCGAGACTACAATCGAAGAAAATTAGCACACTAAACTAAGCGATGAAGTCTTGTTGGGTACAATAGTATTTTTTAAAGTTAAAACCTAGTTTTCTGGAGATAACCTCGGGGAACATCAATAGCACTGAATATAGCTTGCGATTATTTGTATTGAGAAGCCGAGTATTGGAAGTTGTCACCTGTATAATAGTAGTTACTGAGTTAACTGTAAAGAAAACGTGAAGGTTCCAGAAGTATGACAACAAAAAGGTTGTAGTTGCTGTGTATTATTTTAACACTAGCAAATCAAGAGTCATCTACAATTTATTGCTACACGTGCAATTATGGAGTAGCATAGCGATTAGTTCACTGTTCTTTCCATGGATTATCGCAGTTTTGGAAATAAAAGGCTTTAAGAAGACAAAAGTGTAACGATCAATTCTCTAAATTCAGGTCATACTTATTAATAAAAAGAATTCGAGTGTGGGAAATACTGTATCACCTGCACAATAAGATATAAGAATGATCTTTCAGAACTAAGAAGATCCGAGACCAGCTTCATTTGTCAACTACAAAGAAAACGTGAAGATATGGCAACAAAAGTGCAAATTGTGTACGTCAAGAAATTATGCTCTTAGAGAAGAGTACCAAAAAACATTCTAATATAAAAAGCCCAATAAAAAAATGGTCCTCATTTCTGATCTAAGTCCAGGGACGGACTGAAATTCATCGCCAATTTAATGAGACATGTGGTGATGGTGTTATGGATGTGTTTAATGAGCGTTTGTGGATGCAACAGTCCAAAAAAGGCAGAAAGTTGTGTGACAACAAACCAAAATAATCTTGGCCTCACGCCATGACACGACAAGATCACTAGAGTGGAGAAACTTATTTTAAAGGTTCGCCGAATAAGTGTGGAACACATCGCCTCCAAAATTAGCATTTTCGAGAGGATCTGTGCGCAAAATCCTGCATGAAGACCTGAAAATACAAAAAGTACCCCCAGGTGCCATACATGCTGACAACCTTGAAATTATTTCTCATGCTTTCTACTCGCCTGACCTGGCTCCTAGCGACTTTTAGCTGTTTTAAACGATGAAAGACACTATCCGTGGTCGCAAATTCACTAGTCGCGCCGCTATTGCATCAGAGATTTTCCAGTGGTCAAAGAAGACTCCTAAAGAAGCGTTTGCAGCGGCCATGAAATCATGGCGTCGACGTTGTAAAAAATGTGTACGGTTCCAGGGAGATTACGTCGAGAAGCGACACAAGTTTCACAGTTTTCATGTGATTAGTTTGGGAGAAAAAAATTGGAGGTGCTATAACTTGAATGCACCTCGTATAGTTAAATTTGTGCTGAGTATGCCATTACTAATTTTAAAATATTATTTCCGCTGTAAGCGACTTTGTCGCGCTTTATAAGCTTAGAGGCTTAAAGGAACCCGGAAAAATTAACGCGAGTAAGTTGGTACATAAAGAATTTAACACAAAATTATATAGTCCTTAAAGGGCCGCGTATATTTTATTACCTCGTTAGCGAGAGCAATGCTCAACAACAATTTCAAAGTTGGTGTATTTTGCACTCTTAGTAAAAACAAACGTGCAGCCCCTTATTCTTTATGAAGGAAAACTTGACTGGCATAAATTTTTCGTTCAGTAGCTCAACATCATTATTTTAAACTGAATAGAACAGCAAATATACATCATTATAATTAAGTTTGCATAATGTTATTAAAAATTTAAACAGCTATCGTTAATACGCAGAAATAAAGCTTTATGAGTTAATAGGCAACTTGGTTTTGTATAGTTTATTTACAAATTGTAGTGTAGACAAAACTAAAAATCTAATTAAGGATTGTTGGTACTAAGGAACAGTTTTTTAGTCACCAGAAGTGTGTAGTTCTGGCCTATAGTCTGGATATTAACCATCAAACAATGATTGAATTTGCCGCAAGAATTAAACGTTTATATGGAAGAAGATTATGTTATAATAAACGTTTATAAAAAATTTATTGCTGCTCAATTCTGCATTACAAAGCAAAAGGCAGATAATGGACATCGGAATCTGGCACAATTTATGGATTTCACTAGTAAGTTTGCTTACTTATAAACAAATTGCTATTGTCATAATTTCTGACTGCTGTTTGTTTAATAATCCAAAAGTGAACAGCTTATAATAAGGCTTTCTATTTATTTTTGAGTAGAATGGTGACATATAACTTACGTTAGAGTTATTTTTTTACCATTTATAATAATCATATGCAGCTTTTTCCTACAGCGAGGCGACTACAATTATAAAATCCGATAAAACACAGAAGCAAAATTTAAAATTTTGCCACGAAAACTCTCCATGTTTAAGTAATTTTGAAATTTGGAAATCTACAACGCTGTTACATACATTACAAAACACGGTATTAACCAAATACATACAAAAGTAAAGCCTTTCAGGACTTAAAGTAAAAGTTTTTTCTATTTTTATAGAATTACTGCATATATTTGTGACATCATTTTGATTATTTTTAAAATTTGAAAGCTTTTATTATTTTGGCAGGAAATATCATTTATCATTTTAAAGGTGTTGTTGTATGGAAGTCCTTGGCATCTGCAAACGACTTCAAATCCTACGTTGCGGTCTAACAACACAAGACCAGTCAAATTAACGTTCCAAGATTGCAAACGTAAATGCTTTCGCGTTTAAATCATTTGCAATAGTTGTACTTATTTTATGAACTTTTAGGATGTCTTTTTAATTAACTCACCCTCTTTTGGCTTATATTCTTAATTTAAAACAGAGAACCTGAGTAAATATTACGTAAAATTAAAAAAATAAGAATTACTAAATTAATTCTATTTACAAGTTTGATTTTTGGTGTGTAATACTCAGGGACAACTCATTTCCAACGTAAAAAGCTGACTAGGTGACATTTTACTAATTTATATAGAGAACTTCAGAGGCTATTTGGACTAGACTAGAAGCTGTAATCGTAGATTTGAACAGTTAAAAGCCACCGACTCAAATAGTTAGTGTTCAGGTCAAGGTTATTGAAAAAAATCAGTTTCAATTCAAGACGCTTATTACTCGTGACTCTTAACCATTGTAAACTAGCACGTGGAAATCGTTGGTAAAGTAGTCAAGAAAAAGATTTATTTTTTGATAAATTTTTAAAAGTTACAGCACGTTACTAAATGCAATGTTCACTTAATAATGCCATTTCTAAACTACAAAACAACCTTATTTCAAAAAATAGTAAATAATTTTTTAAATGATATATAATAAGCATAGCTTCTCAAGGACAGACTAGATGTGATATTTTATAAAAAAATTACTATTTAAATCTTATCTTAAACTTATTGCTACTAAGGGTTAGTAACCTGAAGACCACAAAATGTTTGCATTATTAGTCTAATTGTAATTTTCCCTTTTCTACTGGAAACACCACCATCCAAATAAATTTTCAACTTACTGCTAGACAAAGCAGTAAAGTGTGCTTCTAGTCCTTTTTTAGCAGGGTGGTAATTCTGACAAATTGCTTGTTATAGGTATTTCAGATTTTGTGTGGGATTTTAGATCTAAAAACAAAACAATTCAAGTGATAAAGAAAAACCAAACTACACTATAGAAAGTTGTTAAATGAAAATGAGAGTGATAGAGTAAATAAATGATTTGTGTTTTTAAAGCCATAATATTAGTGATAGTCATAAAGTAACATTTAAAGGTATAATAACAATATATTGTCAGAATTATTTTTTATAAAATGTTGTTATAGTCGTCGTTAGTATAATGTAATAAATAATTTCCAATAGTGACCATTTACCTGTATAAGGGTTGGAACAATAACGAACTTAGAACTATAAGGGTTAGCCAAGTTTAGATCCAATAAGTAAAAAGGATACTCAATTAGTAACAAAATATGGACTAAAGAACTATAGTCAGTTAAAGGTTTTGTTAGAAGCAAAATTTGAAATCTATTGTCTAAATACAAGAACCTTCGTAAAATATACAGATTTTATTAGGATGATTTCAATTATTAGTAGAAGTTTTCTAAGTGTGAAGTACAATGATTACCATTTGCTGAAGTGAGGTTAAAATATTGTAGTATCTTTTTACAACACATTCTGGATCTACAAACACATAGTAAAATTTGGAAAATTCTTACTAGATTTTGTGAACTACAACCATCTAAATCTGAAGAAAACCATGTCCATTGTCTAACCTACAGACAGAAAAGTTGTTGAATCTTTTTATTTATAAAATGGGCAATTTGATTTAAGCTGTAGCACCTTCGAGACTTATTAGTACAAATGTATTACTAATCTACTAATAAAGGAAACCGGAAAAACTACCTACTTTTAATTTTTAATGCCTTTAATGTCATTGTATTATAAAATATTTTTTGTTAATTCTTCTAAATGTTGTTCTCCGAAACTTTTTAATTATCGAAATAAATAAAAACTTATTAATGTTACATTTTGACTTTACTGAAGAACGGTTCGAATTTTTAGGATTTATATTCAGTTAGCTTATTATGGAGAAGAAACTTAGTCAATTCTTTAATGGTTTTACTATAAAACCGTTGTAACCATACAACACTTAAATAAATATAAATAAACATTTATTCTGCCGCCCATCAAGACATGCAATTAAATAATAAAAATTGACATATACAAAACTCTCTACGTGTAAAATCACAATTTATAATGTAAAACAAAACTACAATATGCGTTTTTCACACAATTGGAATTTTTATTTTGAAAAATAACTCGTCTGTCGATAGTCATTACTCTAGAAAATATTTTATTTAGCAATATAACTTGGCAACTGAAACATTAAGCAAACTGTAGAACATACTATTTCTGTAATAGCTGCTAACAGTTTTGTATGCAATCTGTAATTAATAAGAGCAATAATGATTTATGTGAGATCATTTGGATTATGTGTTGAATAAGTGTCAACTGTGGCCTTTGAAACTGTTAAGCGTTGAATATTACACCTATTTATGCTAAAAAGCTAGTGACGATTAGTCCTGAAAACCCTATCATTCATTCGCCTGGAAGATGTTTTAGTAAATAAGTTTGGTACAGGTATTTTTATTTTTTAGATTCTTCTAAAGACTGCCAAAAAAGGCTTGATAAATAAAAATATTTATTTTTCTTTATATCTCTTCCGTAATGTTTAAAAACTGTTTAACTTCGCCAATCTTTTGCTTGCCACTAACCAAAAAGTTATTATTACAACTGAGTATGAAACGTGCATTTTCTTGGGCGAACCATGTTTAAGTACTAATAAAACGACGTAGTAAAAAAAAGACAAATCTTCCAATTTCGTATCTGGTCTAGAGCTACTCTAGAATGATGCGTCTAGACTGCTTCGTCGACTAGGCATTAGCGCTAATTCTGAAGGTTACGTTAGAGTTCCTGCTAATGATTAAGAATTTTTGCAAACACAAGCGTTGCGTATTCTCGAGTTTCGTATTAAGGTTTTAGTTTGATCTCTGGTACAACATTAAAAAATTGAGACCAACTTAAAACTGCTCTTAAAACCTTGCTCCAGTCTATTTTCTTGTATACTAGGGACACAAGATATTTTTAACGTTACAGTGATGAATTACACTTTTGGTAGCGTTTCTTAAAGTTAGCTTCTTACCCTTGTCATTGGTTTCTTATCTACTAGAAAGGTAAAACAATAAAGAAAATTGCTAAGACTTTCAATTCGTATTTAATGTTAATTGCTAGAGCTTGTAAGAAGGTTCCTTAACACAAAAAAATTATTGCGGTATAGTAACAATCTTTATTTTTGGGTTACATATAGCAATTGACAAACTTTCCCTTAGAGAATAGTTTTACTTTAGGGATGCGTCTCTGCTTACTAATAATAATACCAATACAGAGTTAAATCATGTTCCAATCCAAAATTCAATTAACCAGTAGTCTATTTGTTTCACATTCTATCTATCTTTTAAACCTAGTCTAGTTAAGGCGCAGGATTAAATCTAAACATTCTTACAAATTATGACAAATTTAAAAAAATCGCATCAGCTTGCGCAAGACAAAGATCTGTGGAGAAGACTATATACAGGAGTAAACTGTAAAAGACTTTTAGAAACAGAATAAAAAGTTGCACTTATTATATAACCAGTTATAAACTTTATAAAGAGACTAAAATTGAAATTATTTTTCAGCATAACATATCAACCGAAAAAACCCTCATATACTGAAATCAGAGGTAGAAAAAAATATTAAACATTGCAATATTATAGGTCAGTAGATGGAAAACTGGATGTTAACATCATTTATAAAATGGGCAAGTGAAAGGTACGAATCAATGTTTATGATACTTTTAAAAAGGGCTGTATTACAGACTACAATAACTATAGAACCATATCATTACTCAATCATATTACCAAAGTCCTGTAATAAATAATTTTTACTACTCAAAATATTCTAAGTACAAATCGAATTTATAACAGAAAATGCACGCGCGAACAAATATTAAACGTTAGAAAGTTGTCGAAAACTTACGAGTTTAACATAAAAATCTATTTGTGTCTGGATAAAGTGGCATAAGTTATAAACAATACTCCAAAGTGTGGCTGTATCTCATGATCTTAAACATTTGATACAAAATCTATACAAAAATAATCACGGAAAAGTATTATCAGGCACGTTGGGGACAGAGGCAGACGTAAGGCAGGGTTGTTTTCTCACCCTGTTACTGTTAAACACATTGTCAGAGTACATTTATGAGACGAGTTTTGGATCATTGATGTGATTGATGGTTGGAAGATAAGCAATTTGAGGTACGCCGATGATATGCTAATGATGTTAAACTTGAAAATGTTATGTCAAAGTTAGATATTGAAAAGAGAAAACAAGAATAAATTCTCAGTCGAAATAAAACAAAGGCAATGATACTTGACCGCGCAGCTGATAACACCAATGAAGTTGCCGAATTAAAAGTGGCAAAATTTCCTTCATCTGGGATCACTAATAACAAGCAACGGAAAAGTGACAAAGAAATCAAAACGAAGAACAACTGCAGCTCTAAACACAGGCACGAAATTAAATAGAATCTGGAGGACAATATTTCAAAACAACAAACTCAAGCTAATAAGAACACTAGTGTTTACAACAGTCACATACACTGCCTAAACCTGGGCGATGAAACTCACCACAAGAAGAAAAATCGATGCCTTTCGAATGCGGACGGACATATAGACACATGTTAAGCATATCTTGGAGCCAATATTGAACCAGTACATCGATATTCAATAGTTTAAGATCACAATACGTCTCTCTACCAAGATCGAACAAGCTTACCTTCCATAATTTGGTCACTTTTCTAGTAAAAATAAATTAGGAAAAACTAATTATGGAACTAAAAATAAATGGGAAGCGATCAAGACAAACGTCTACGAGTCGTTGGGATCACATTTTACACCATCGAGACATAATGTCACCAAACTCTTATAGGAGTAACTGGACTGATATATGTAAAAATAAAGTTAAAATTGTCTACAGACTGTAATAGATGAATCAGAGCTTGGGGATTCTCCATCCGCATATTCAAATGCAACGCGTGCAGAAACGAAGCACGCCATGTGCGCAAAAACCGAGATTAATCTATTCGAGCGAACACGTCTTCGTGCAGTTCATATAAAGAAACCTTAAGCAGCCGCGGAAAACTCGGCGAGCTTCATGATGAACGCTCATTTCCAGCGCGCGATAGCGGCGAAAATAGGCGCAGAAGTCGGTAAACAACTACCGAACGCAGACAGATCGTCGCTGAGATATGCCCGAACTGGGGAAATAATAGAAAGAGAATTGCATACAGGCCCCGGGGCCATCAGATAAGGCGCAGCAATTTCGCCTAGTTCGCGTTGTCTTAGGGAGGCGCTTCTCTGTTGCGCCCTAAAAGGTGAGCGGCGGCGACCGCAATATGCCGTGTTGGCGGCTCCGTGACTGTTTTGCTGAAATTGCTCGCCAACGGGTTTGGCTTGCTCGTCTCCATATGCAGACGATCCCATCGAATTAGGCGCCAGCCTACAGATATATGAGCAAACATGATTCCCATGTAAATATTGTGTTTTTCTTATTACAATGGTAAAAACAAAGTTTTATTAGAAATTGCAAAGGTTAAAGGCAGTAAGACTATACGAATAAAAAAAATTGCTAGGAAAAATTAATTAGAAGTTAATCAGTTCTCACGCATATTTCTTCTTATTCTTTCTACCCGAAAGAGTTGAGGGCGATGGAACAATTGCTCATTGTTGACCAACGTTTCAAGAGATTTCGATCTGAAAGGTCGGCCATTCGAGTTAAACATTGAAGATATGTTGACAAAAAAAAGCTTACATCAAGCAGTCGTAATCTGGTATTAGTTTTTGGAGATTTCTCTCATTAAACTGTGCTCAATCACTCGCATCAACTTGACTTTGTTAAAAAAAAGCGCCAAAGAACTCACAGAAGCACAGATCAGCAAACCGATGGAGATCTGTGGCTCAACTAAGAACTCTTTGAGGAACTGAACGGCGTCAACTTCCTGCACGATCGATAATTTACATCTTTTGATGAAGGTGCCATCATGTACCTTCATCGTGGAAGATCATGGCCCTTATTTTGAAGACTATTTGTTATTATTTTTGAATAAATTTATGCATAAAAATATTATTTTTGATATTAAGCACGAACTTTGTAGCCAACTTTATTATACAGCATCCATGAATCGGCGAGTCAACATATTGGTTATCGGATCCATCCAAAACGCCCGACCTACTAATTTCTGTGTATTGAAAGAGATTAGTACAAACAATATAAAAATAAAATTTTTCCTACATTTACCAGATAATTGTCTTTTAATTAAATTACTTTAAAGTCATAAGTGAAAAAACTCCCAATAAAGCCACAAATTTGGTTGTATTCAAAAAACTAATTGCAAAATTGTTATCGCTAGGCATATGTTTAAAATAAAAAGCTAATTTCACATTAAAAGTAGAATCAACTTTCTGCAGAGTACTGAACATTTCAAACAAAGCTTGTACTGCAATTATTAAACAAAGAACTGCTGAAAAGCGTAGATCCCGCCAGCAGTAGCTAACAATACAGCATCCAAACTACTGATTTTTAAAAACTACTTTTCAGCATCAAAACTTAGTCAGTACAAACTTGTCATTAACAAAATCCAATGAATATTCTATCTGGAAAGCAATTCAAAAGTTGAAGCAACCGCAACGGTAATCACCACTTTGATCTAAAAAGAAAAAGCAAATGTAACGTGACTTAGATAAGGCACTAATTTTTACAAATCATCTAGTTACATAGTTACACTCTTTTGATCTGAAATTTCGAATGAGTAAAAAGCTAAAATACCACAAAACCCCAAATTTCTTTTCCAGATAATAAAACAACTTTCTAGAAATGAGATTAAACTTGAAATTACTACTAATTTAAATTTGTTTAAAGCAACCGGCCGTGATTTGATCATTAATAAGATTTTAAGGAGAGCACGACCGCCGCGAGGGAAAGGCCTCGACCTGTCTGTCAAACTGGTGCGCGGCGGCCCCGGGTTTGAACCCCGGCAATGACAAACATCTAAAATTCTAAAAAAAAACAGCACCGAAGAACTCACAAAAGCCCAAACCAGCAAACAAATCAAGATCTGTGGCTCAACTAAGAACTCTTCTTTCCGGCCATCATACAAACACCTTTGGCGGTCGTGAAGTACATTCTACCCTATCCATTTGTCAACCCGCCTGGCAAGCGTGGCATTTAATTGTCAAATCTTCATTGAACGGTTACAATAGCTGTAAAATTTTTTTTTAAAGGCACTGTCAAATAAAGGCTATAGATTTGTACCGTCGTTAATGCTATATAAAGCACTCGCTTCTTCACACTACAATGTTGCTAAAATTGTCTTTATTTCCCAATTAGGCAAGCCAAAGAAAACTTCGCATCTTACCAGCTTTTTTAAGTTTTTGAAAAACAAACACAAAAGAGAATAACTTATAATGTATAAATTAATACGCGATCATCAATTTAGATTCAGCAATAACACGCAAGTAGCAGATAAAATCCTCAACATTCGATAGAATATTGCACGACGGCTTATTACGTAAAACCAAGTGTGGTTTGCCTTTAGATGTCTCTTAAATTATCAAATCATATTTTACTGACAGCCACTTGGTATAAAGATTTGTAAACAAACTTATCTCCTATACACGCTGGCGTACCCCAAGGAAACGTGGTAGATCCGCTATTGTACCACCTATTTACTGATGGCTTATCAACAACAAGAGATATGTTGATAGTCACATTTTTCAAAGATACCGCAGTACTATCTCCTTATTTGCACCCATGCACTACTTCATATCCTTTAAAGTCACATAAACGTATTACAAATTATGTAGTTTAAAAATGGAATATGAAAATTAGTGAGTCAAAATCGGCCCACATAACTTTTTCCACAAGGAGGACACTTGGAGGGTACGTTTTCCTAAGAACATATTCTTGCGTAAAAAGTGACAAATACTCGGAATACACTTAGATAGAAGGTTATCTTGGAAAGAAATACATATAGGCTAAACGCAAAATGTACTGGCTTATAGGACGTGTTTCTGGATTATCTGTGGAAAATAAAGTTTTACTGAATAATGGTGTACTTAAACATGTTTTGTCATGCGTGTATATAAGTGTGTACATGTATGTACGCCAAAATTAATTCAGTTATACTAGGGAAATTCTGTACATCAAAGGTAAAGCGATTTTCAACCAAGAAGTGCACAGTAAATATCGATGATCTTTAATAATTTTTGTAGAGAGATTATAAAATTCATTTCATAGCTTTCTGCGTTTTGAGAAGTGATTTAGCTTACATAGGCATGTTTCGAGGAGAAATTCAACTTTAAGGTATTTCCTTGAAGTGTATGGCAGCAAGATTCAACGTGCAACACGTTTTTTTCAACACACTGGGCATTTCAGCAACTACCACAAAAACTGCATTAGCCAAAAAATTTTGAGTGGACTTAATACTACTTAATCAGAGAGGCACAAAGCAGTCAAACAATAAAATACCAGAAAATATTCGAGAAAACATTCGTAAACATATAAAAATTTTCACGGTGGTCAAAAGCCATTTTAGTAGAGAAAGCTGTGCAAAAAAAATTAGGCATTGAATCAACATAAAAAATCATGACTTAAAGATAGGTGAAGAATGGCTCTACAGCCACATTTTGAATGACTAATTTAATTTACAACAAAGATACAGAACGTCAATTAAGAGTTGCACGCGAACTATGCAGCGCATTTGGCGCAAGCAAAACTTAGATGACGTAAAGGTCAGATGCAATTTCGTCCAAAAAACCGGTTTCCAAAAATTAATCGATATGCTCTGAACCTTCTTCTTCTTCTTCTACTCTTATTAGGTTAGGTTAGGCTATTAGCCTGTTTCTAACTACACATTTCGTGTAGTACTATGAGCCATGTTGGGCGTACCCCGGGCAGGTGGCTAGTCTGACCCGTGAGAAGAAGGAGAATGTACTTTACGACCGCCAAAGGTGTTTGTATGATGGCCAAGCACTCGATGTTTGCCGTTATTTTGACCTGGAGTCGAAAAGGCCCGCTGCGTAAGGTCGAGGCCAATTTCCGTCGCATACGTGCTCTGTTATGCTCTGAACCTAAATATTCTAAATTTCATTAATAGAAAGCCCACTGTGCCATGTTGGATGAAAGGGTCGGGGCGCGAAGTACTTGTGAGGCCCTGTATTTTGAAATGGGCACTAAATAACATTGCAGAACTGACTATCTAGCCAGATAATTGGGGAGAACAAAATAAAAATTTTATTGTTGTGGTGAGCTACCTTTGGCTTCTAAGAATATTGTCTTAATAAAAAATATTCAACCGTAAGTTCCTTCTAAAGGGCACACCCATATAGAGGTAGATAGAGCTCTCTCAATGATTGAGCATGCAAAAAAAGAATAAATAATTTGATCACCATGATAACCCATTGGGATTAACAGCAATTCATCCGTCGTAAATTTCAGGAAAGTTTAAGAGTCTACAACATTACGAAGAAACACCTTAAATATTATAGTTTTGTTTAAAGAGAAAAATTGGCGTCTAATTAATAGAAAAAGTCCTACAGAATAAGAGAACTTTAAGATCAGTGGGATAGTACATCTGTAATGAAGAAGAGAAAAAGAAATTTTCTATTACAAAACTTCTTTTTCTGATAAAAACTTTAAAATTGTAGACATAAAGAGGAGTTAAGTGACCTGAAAATATTCCTTAACAAGATCTACTTACAAAAAGAGAGTTACTGACATTTCTAAAATGGGTACTAGGATTTTTACGAGTTTTCCACACTCAGCAGGAAATTTTTACACGTTTCTAATACTTTACTTCGAGGGTGCAGAATTGTTATTCAACAATTTCCAATAATCTTATTGTACAGGTATTGGACAAAATAATGGACTTGTAAAAAGTGAAACATATTTTTACTGTGCTTAGTAACACTGGACTATTGATGTATGCAGCGCACATCAATCGTATCTTGTTTGTTGCAGATAAAGTGAGGCATTGTGGTTGTGGACGTTATGCAGGTGTGGTGGTGAATAACCAGTATGTCTGACTTGAGAGAGTTTCAAAGCGGTCTAATTTTTGGTGTCTGTCTACCTACAGCATGTATGAGCAAAACAGCGACGTTATCTACGGTCTCGAAAGTCATGGCCTCGTACATAGTGCACGGTAAAATAGGGTCGGTGAACTATAATAGTCTGCAAAAGACGAAGCTGCAAGATAGGGTCCGCCGGGCCTTGAAGCATATTGTGAGGTCGCAGAAGAAGACATGGTTCGAGAAAGTGACTACAGAACTTAATTAGCAGCTAAACACCCATCCCAGTGTCATCCAAAGCAGTGAGGCAGGCCCCTAATAAGAGGCACGAATGCCCAAAGGCGACGTGCATCTTGCAATGCCACCAAAACTAGACGTTGGAGAACTGGCAACGTATCGTTTGGTTGGGCGAATCACCCTTTACCCTCTTCCCCACAACTGGATGGGTGTTTATCTGGCTTACACTCTCTCAAGCATACGATGTGAACTGTCTCCGCCCGACTGTCAAACATGGTAGCAGCTTTATTATAGTCTGGGGTGGTATATCATGGTATTTGGTAGCCCCCCCCTCCCGTCAACTTACCCAGTCTGGTCACAGCAGCAGTGTATAGAGAACTCTTAGGTAATTGTGCAAACTTTATTTCCAGGCGAAAATGCTATGTTCTAGGAAGACAAATGTTTCCATTATTTTGTCCAATACCTGTACGTGTTTTTAAGATGTAACTATATAAATTAAATTATTTACTGAATGTCAACTGTTGACAGGTTGTAAAGTTACTTCCAATACAAAAAGCGAGGATTAACGTTGCCAAACACATGCTAAACAAACATCCTCTAAGTAGGACACTTAAAATCGCTTTTCCCATTCTCAATAGAGCAAAAAGCGGTTAATCCTGCCAAATCCGCGCCAGCGGCCATTAAGCGCGCACCGAAATTAACGCGCCCTGTCCATCTGCGCATCGCCGCGCTAATCAACGGCCCTTCCCAGCTCCTGGCTAAGCAGCCCGGGCTCCATTAGGCCTTGCGCCCAAATTCGCCGGTAATCCTGGGCCGCGCGCCGAAAAAGCCCGCGGCGCGTTTATGCCCCGCATTTAAATGTTTTGATAAACGCTAATAATCCGCCGTAAATCACGGCGATCGGCATAATCCGCGGTGAGTTATCGGCGCACGTAAGCGCCGGCCATTAATTCCGTTTGTTTATTTCCTGACTTACGTTCGGCGCATTTGTTAAATGAAATTCTGGCGTGCTTTTCGGCAATGAGCCGGCGGGCGGCTCCTTTGCATCCGCCGCGCGTATTTGGCTTTCGGCTAATCCTATTCGGCCTGATTTATTTTTTGCTGTTTGCCTTTTAGGCTCCAAAGTGCGTTGTTTGTTTCCGCGCCGGCGGATGGGCGTAAGAAGATTTAGCGCCGCGGCGCTGAAAAATTTTATAAAACTTGTTTGGAAGCATCATATCAAGCCTTCTCAGCTGATACAGTAAGAAAACAGTATGCCTATAAACAAAGCTAACAGAAAATATTATATAAAAACTGAAAAACGAATTAAAAATAGCAAACACGGAAAATTAAAGAAATATTTAGAGAATAACGCCATTTTCAATTTTTTAATTCAAAACTACACATGTTTGTAAGAAAATTTGACAACTGAATAGATAAAGGCACTCTGATTGATTTCACCACGGAAGAGTTTATGAATGACCATTTTAAGGTTACGATTGCGCTTTATTATCATTGTGGGGATGATGGGGAGCTTTATGAACAATTAGGGCGTATATGGTTCATTATTTTTTTTATTGGTCAGCTTTCATTTCAGGCTGATAGAATTTAACGGCGGAATAAATCCGAAGCTGATTGACACTTAAATCCCTAGTGGTAGAAACTAGAAGATAGAGGAAACAGAACGTAATTAATTAGAGGTAATATATACAATTGAGTATAGTGATCAATTGTACAATTAGGTCGAAACTTCTGACCACTTTTTTGAACTCCTCATTAAAAAGTAGAATAGGAATGTCTCATAAACCCGACCCATTGAAACACCCCTAAGGGGGGCTTTCCTGCTTTTTTTATATTAAAGTGACATATCTCATGAACGATAATATATAGAGTGCTGAGACCTTCATAGTTGATTGGTTGGTCTAAGTTTAAGTTTCCAAGGTGTTTATGAGTTTCAACATTTGTATATATCACCGTTTCGCCCCTGATCTTGTTTTCTAATTACCTCTGAATAGGACAGGTACATATACTTGTACGATAGTAAAGCTTATGAGAAATATCAGTACTGTGATGGCAAACAAAAGAAGCTTAAATTTTAGAAATTATGACATTGACTTCTTTACTTTCTGCCACTACATTATGATTATTTATAATATAATATAATATATTTAGACAACATACAGATAGAGCACTATGATATACAGATAATATAAAATCATTATTGGGACCAGACAGCTAAGGTAAATGTAGAAAATAATTTATCAGAAAAAGCAAAGTAAAAAAGGGAGTCGAGCAGAGATGCGTATTATCGCAGCTGTAATTTAATATACGATGTGCGTTCAAGTTCTAAAGTCCCCAATTTTTTTCTCAACAATGAGAGTAAGTAGAAAGATGCGGTTAATTTTAAAATACGCGGGAAACATTTATAAAATTGTATTATAGATGGCAGCACCATACCATGTACACAGGTTGAATTACAGTGAGTGTTGCATTGTATACCTCAAATGGTGGCGGTTAGTGTTCAAGAACAACGCGTAAACATCCGTTTTCGAAATTCATCGCCAATTGAGTGAGACATGCGATGAAAACGTTATGGATGTCAAAAATGTGCGGAATGGGCTGTGAACCGAAACCATGATTGTGCGGGTGAGTAAGTTGCTGTGGAAGACATGTGATATAGTGTGCGTGATATCGTCTCTAATCTTGGCATTTTCGTATGATCTGTAAAGTTCATTTTGCACAATGACCCGAAAATGCTGAAAGTTTCTTCAAGGTGAGTACTACCAATGCTGACCGACGAATACATGGCTGCGCGGGTGACAGTGTCTCAGGACATGTTCACACTTGATGCCACCATGAGTTTCCGCCCATGAAGAACGCTCCGTGGCCGCTTATTTTCCAATCGAACCGCTGTTACATCAGGATATGCCGGTGGGCAAAACACACCTAAAGAAGTAAGAGTCGTGGCAAGGATGTTCTGAAAAATGTGTGCGTCTAGACGAACATTATGTTAAGAAGTGACAGATGTTTCAAATTTCGTTAAGTACTGTTCCAGAAGAAAATTTGAAGACCTCGCATATTCTGAATCAATTTTACTTAGCAGAAGAAGAAGGAAGCGGGATAATACTTAACAATATTGCTATAATAATGTGAGATATGGGGATGATATTGTGATCCTAACCCACAACATTGAAGATCTATAAAGAATGAGAGAAAAATGAAAATAGTAAATGAAACATTTGGTTTCAGTATGAATATCAGTAAAGTCAAAGTAGCAGTGTTTACAAAGAATAACCTACCAAGAACAGCCTATGAATTTGTATATAGAAAATACAAAAAATTGAGCAAATCCACCATTATAATCACAAAAATGCTAATTAACGAAAACGACCAATATAGGCAAGGATTGTCTGATTAACTTTTATAAAAATGAGAGAAATGTTTACAATATATGATTTGTCACTAGAAATTAAAATAAAACAATTTATTGTTACGTATTTTCAATTTTGCTATACGTAATAGAAAGGTAGACACAATAAAGATACAATAAAATGAAGGAAAAATTTTTGAAATGTAAAGCTACATAATAATACTGAGAATACCTGGACAGATAGACTAAGAAATATTGAAGCACTACATGTAATTAATAAAGAAATGAAACTACTGTTAACAATAAAAATTAAAAACTTGAATTCTTGAGCCAAACTACGCACAATAAAAATACCAAATACTAAAAATTTACTACTACAAGTCTGAGTCTGGCCAAAACATGATTTTATCGGTTATTAATAGTTAAAGCAAGTTTATAAGCTGCTCAAAGTAAATGAACTAAATCTTACATTTTGAAAACTTGAAAATTGTCCAACGCAACACCTTTATTAACAATATAAATTATTACAATATTTTAGTTGCTGTCGGTTGGCCATTTTTGTTTTAGTCATCTTTTGACTACAAAGGGTTTTTGCAATTGGCTGACTTCTACATTTGAGTGCCTTGCGAGTCTAGCTAGTTGATAGTAAATCTACGCATTTCTTCTAGTAATGGAATACCTATGTCATTCACGGTACTTGGCCTTAGTGCTAATATACTACTGAGCATCGAATATCATTTTTAGGATTTTGAATTGGACTCTTTATATACTTTTTTGTTTGAGAGTTTGGCCCATCCCCATTATTTGATTTTATATGTTCAAATTGGTGTTCCTTGTTCAATAAGAGCCAATAAATTTATTTCAATTTCATATTAATTTGCGTTTTTCTTGCTGTTATATGTGGTTTCGTGCGTGCCGAGCTATACCTGAGTTATCACAACGGCGGAGCCGCAGCCGTAGCCTTGCTTAAGGTCAGGCAAATTTATATATTTATTAATTTAATTTCGAAAATTCGGGTACATTTTTAAACGTTTTCATAATATTTAAAAGTGCGCATTATTAAGAATCCTATTACACTGCATGCGAACGATAAACGCTCGGGATCGGGAACATGTTCCCTTCCACGAGTAACGCAGGACCTGGGACCACACAATTTAACACAAAATGGTAATTACTATAATCAGCCTATTGTGCAGTCATCAGATATACCAGGACAATCGTTTATAAATGCACAAACGCCACTAATGTACCCCAACCGATCCCCAGCGAATCAAGCACCTTTACTAGGATTCAATCAACAGCCAAGTCAAATAGCACCTTCATTCACACCAACTTATAATCAATTTCCACCTGTACTATCAGCACAGCAGATTAGTGCAAATTATGATAATTCTGTTAGCAACAATATAAACTATAAAACCACAGAAGATAACTTAGCATGTGATGAAACAATGAACTACAATGAAACACAAAATCAAACCAAACACGCCTGGCAAATAGTAACCAAAAGAAAAAGAGCAAAACGACAAAATACTTCTGAAATTGATGCCCAAATAGAAACTGATAATCAGTTCTCACTTCTCTCTGAACGCAATAACAACACATCTAATACTTCAATTCCTCCAAAAAGAGAACCAAAACCTCCACCAATCTTTATATACGGAGTTTCAAATTACAAAGACATGATCGATAATTTAGCACAAGTAGTTGAAGAAGAAACTTACACTACCAAAACGTTAGCAAACAATACTGTTAAAATAAACCCCAACACTACTGAAACCTATAGAAAACTCATCCGTCACGTTCATGAAGAAGAAATTGTGCACCATTCATATCAGTTAAAACAAGATAGAGCATACCGTGAAGTCATAAGAGGCATCCACCCTTCTATTCCCCTACCAGAAATTACACAAGAACTCGGGAAAAAAACACAAAGTTCGTAATATTACAAATGTCAGGCATCGGGTTACTAAAGAGCCCTTACCTCTATTCTTTGTAGATCTCGAGCCAGAAAACAATAATAAAGACATCTTTAAATTAGAATTTCTGTATCATTCTAAAATTCGAGTAGAAGCGTCAAGAAATAAAGGTGGATCGTACAATGCCCAAGATGCCAAGACTATGGACACACGAAAACCTATTGTAGGAAACCATTTAAGTGTGTTAAATGCGGAGGACCACATAACACCTCTAGTTGCAGCAAATGTAAAAATACAACAGCAACATGTGCTCTATGTCAGAAAAATCATCCAGCGAACTACAAAGGCTGTAAAGTTTATCAAGACTTAATAAACAGAAACCATCACCTAAGACCAACCAGGTCCAGTACTTTATCACAAAATATTACAACTAATACTCCATTACATCCAACAACCCCAACCCCTACTTATGCCCAAATGACCGCAGTACAACCTAACATCCCATCTAACAACACCGAAACAGACCTAACTAGCAAATTTACTATATTCCTTAATGATTTTAAGAATATGTCCAATCAATTACTCAACCCGAACAGTATGATTCTAACCATGCTGACAACAGTTATCAATAAATTAACTCAATAATGGCCCCTGCACTTAGAATTGCAGAATGGAACGCAAATGGCTTATCAAACCATATTCAGGAACTTACGCTATTTCTTAACATAAATAAAATTGATATCCTCCTAATCGCTTAAAGTCAACACAAAGGACAACTCTTAAAATACCATACTATTCCATTTACTATGCTAACCATCCTGATGATGCGGCTCACGCAGGGTCTGCAATCATAATCAGATCTTCAATAAAACATCACGTACTTCAACCATACATAACACACAAAATTCAAAGTGCCATCATAAAAGTAGATACTTTCTCCCGACCTATTACAATTGCTTCAATATATTGTCCACCACGTTATTCTATAACATGCGATGTATACCTCGAGTTTTTCCAACGACTCGGCTCACACTTTTTAGTTGCCGGAGACTGGAATGCTAAAAATACAGCCTGGGGATCTAGGCTGATTACTCCTAAAGGCAGAACATTATTGAGAGTTTTAGAACTAAATAATTTCAACTATTTGTCGACTGGAGAGCCAACTTATTGGCCGGCCGATCGAAATAAAATCCCCGACCTGTTAGACTTTGCCATAACTAAGGGAATCTCAGACCTACATAGTGATATTGAATCCAATTTAGATCTGCACTCTGACCACAGTCCTGTAATAATAACTCTAAGCACCAGTATTATATGGAAAAAGCCACAACACAGACTGTCTTCCAAAAAGACTGATTGGAACCTATTCCGTCAACATATCAACGATGATATATCACTAAATATCCGCTTAAAAGATAAGGAGGACATAGATGAAGCTGTGCAGTACCTAACTACGTTAATACAAAGCACTTCCTGGACCTCTACTCCAGAACCCCATGGTCTTACTCGCAACAATCAGAACATTCCGCTTCATATTAGAGAGTTGGTCATCGCAAAGCGCAGAGCTCGGAGCAGGTGGCAGACTACCAGGAATCCACTTGACAAAACTTATTTAAATCGAATAACGCACAATCTCCACAATGCTATCCAAGAAACAAAAAACGAATCCTTCGAACACTACATCGTCAATCTATCTACTGATGATCACTCCCTGTGGAACGCGACAAAGCAATTCAAAAGACCCATAGTATCTATTCCACCTCTACGAAAAGCTGATGGGAGCTGAGCGCGGACGAATATTGAAAAATCCAACAGATTCGCAGAACACCTTGCTAGCGTATTTTCCGCTCCTGATATCCTCAACGATGATGAAGATGATGTCGAAATACAAACATTCTTAAACGCCCCCTGTCAGATGTCTCTTCCACCCAAGCCTATTTCACCTGCAGAAGTCAAAAAAGAAATAAGTCTCTTAAATCCTGATAAAGATATGATCTCATCACAGGTGAAGTACTGAAAAACTGCCCTAGAAAAGCTATTGTATTACTCACAACCATTTATAACACCATACTACGCCTGTGCTACTATCCGATACTATGGAAGTATGCAATAATAATCATGATACTGAAGCCAGGAAAACCTCCAAGTGATGCCACTTCCTATAGGCCAATAAGCCTCCTTCCTGTAATCTCCAAAATTTTCGAAAAACTTATCCTCACCAGAATTGCAAACGTAACACGTGTAGATGCCTTAATCCCTAACCACCAATTCGGTTTCAGACACAACCACTCCACTATCCAACAGTGCCATAGAATCGTTAATAAAATCAAAGAAAGCTTAGAAGCAAAACAAATGTGTACATCAGCATTTTTAAACGTACAACAGGCGTTTGACAGGGTGTGGCATGCAGGCTTACTTTTCAAACTTAAACAACACTTACCAAATCAATTGTTCCTCATCCTTAAGTCATACATGTCCAACCGTTACTTCCAAGTTAAATTCGAAGACTCATTATCTGACTACCAGACTATCAACTCTGGTGTGCCCCAAGGAAGTGTTCTGGGACCTTTCTTGTACTTACTGTTTACCGCTGATATACCAGCCAGCGAGGATACACTACTAGCAACGTTCGCTGATGATACAGCCACCCTTTCTACAGATCTCGATCTGATACGAGCTTCTGCAAAATTGCAAGCTTATCTTGATCAACTCCAAATTTGGCTTACGCACTGGAAAATTAATCTAAACGTTGATAAATCGTGTCAAGTCACGTTCACAACACGAAGAGCAGAATGTGCTCCTCTTACCTTCAATAACACTCAAAATGTCACAGAAGAAGTTAAATACCTCGGCCTTCACCTTAACGCAAAACTAACTTGGAGAACACACATTAAGGCAAAAAGACGTCAATTAGATTTAAAAGTGAGGAACATGTCTTGGTTACTAAATCGTAGATCTCAGCTCTCACTACAGAACGAACTCCTCATATACAAAACCATTCTTAGGCCTATTTGGACATATGATGTCGAATTATGAGGCTGCAGCAAACCGTCTAATACAAAAATTTTACAAACCTTTCAATCTAAAACCCTCAGAATGTTACTAAATGCACCTTGGTATGTCTCCAACAATAGCATACACGACGACCTCAAAATACCGTTTATACACGACGTCATCAGTGCTTACTCTGTTAAACACAAAAATCGAAGCATAACCCACAGCAACGAGCTAATCAGTGAACTGTTCAAACAACCATTGGAAAATAGAAGACTTAACAGAACATGACCAGAAGACCTAACTAGGTGAATCCAGAGAGCCGTCAATGGATGGCCCCTGACTCAAGTGAACTTCTTTCAACCCATTTACTTATTACTTTATTAAGTAGATTGTAAATTTGCATTAATCCAATTAAAAAAATATATATGTGGTCTCCAATTTAGCTTCTTATCCATTGTCAATCATAAGTATTTTACGTAGTTTGTAACGATTTATTAGTACAGGTGAGCAATCCGTTTATTTATTTTTAAAAGCGGTTTTGGCTGGCTGATTTTGAATTTAAATATGTGGATTTTTATTTACAAATCATCCATACATAAAGGTAAGGTACAGAAGAGACTCAAAACACTTTTCTGGAGTACACATGATTTGATAAAATGATAGAAGGATAGTTCAAAGTTATAATTGACCTAAAAATAAAGTTAATCAAGATGAGTTTTCAATAAAATGCAATAAGGAGTAAAGAAGAAATTTTGTATAAAAGATCGTGATGCCAAACTCGATGAAACGCCTGTTGAATATCTAGAAGGGCAGCTGCACATAATTTCTCTCCTTCTAGGCTTACGAAAATTACCTTTATTATTATATGGCTCTATTTACCTGTCGAATAACATCCACGGAATTCGAATCGGTGCGAAGGTATTATTTCCTTCCGATTTGCGGCTTTGTTAAGTATTTTCAGCTAGAGTCCTTCGAATATTTTAGATAATTGGTAGCAGACGTATAGGCCCATAAGATACCACATTGTTCGATGGTTAGTTAATTTAATAATTAATGTAATTTACAAGTAAGAAGTAACTTAATATTAGCATTCTATTGTACATTATGGTTAGTGTGACAACAACTTTTCTAGGTAATTCTTTGAGCACTTTCCCAATAGTCACGTAGAATCCGGGCGCCTTATAGTTATTGTACCTTGTTATCTCTAGTTTAACTTCTGAAGCGATTGGAAGTGTTATTGGACATGGACGTGTTATCAGGGCATTGTCTTATTGGTGTGCTGAGGACTTTGGCAAGATGTTCTACAAAAGCATAGAATTTTTATTGTCTTGTTTTTGTCCAAATATTATTTTCTTTACTTACATGGAAATTTGTATAGTGAGTTTATTAACTTTTTGGTAACCGATTAGATTGAGATAATCTATAAAACTGTAAAATGATGTCCAATAGGTTCTTAGTCTGCTCAGCCTAATGGGGGGAAAGTTGTATCAATTAATTATATATGTACTTAGAGTTATTATAATGAATGTTCGATCAGGTAAGAGATCCCGAATATAATACACTTTGTGTGTACATTTTTTAGAACAAAAAGTCCAAAACGTCTAAAATTTTGTTTATATCTGTAGATTAATATGTTCAGCTGCAAACAATTAAAAACAGCTATGTTTAGTTATAGCTTGCCGTAAATGTATGCCTTTTGTGTTTTTAGATTTTCAATTTTCGCAAATTAAGAATTTACCGCTGAGTTATTGCAAAAGTGTCTTAATAGACAATATATAGCAGTTACGTTGTGTTATAATTGGAACTATTTCAGCTTGCATTTTGTTTGTTGTTAGTTATGTGGTAGGGAATTATAGATGGTTATAGTTGCACGAGCATGTGGTATTCAGTCAGGGTACTTGATATAAACGATTAAATAATAAAAACTTAGAAGGAAGGATCTTTCCATAAAAGTTTTTTTGATGACAATATGACATTCGCTTTGTGATTATGCAGGAACCCTATTAGATCAGTTTTATAGTTTATGAGACTATTAGCGCGCTCTTCGGCAATAAGAACAGATTTAATATCTATAATTGAGCTTCTTGGTTATGACAGTATTTAGGATATTGAGTATCATTCCGTTCTTATTAATAAGTTACATGAATATTTTACTATTTAGAAAAAAATTAATTGCAAATTACGTTTGCTGATTTTCTATGAGTAGTCTAGAAGTAATGTTGGCATAGAAGATATTGCTGGTTACGCTTTATTTGTTAAAAGCCAAATGGAGACTCATCTCTAATAATTAATAAACCTGCAAAGTTTGAAACGCATAACGAAGTGGCGAGGCAGTCTCCCAAATTTGAGAACCTTCTAGTTTGTAAGTTTAAATGCAAATTCATGGGATGATCAAAATGCAATTACTCTATAGGAATTCACTTGAACCACAACACAGTTTGTTTAGTCTGACTCACCAACTCTTTCTACTTTACAATCTTAACATCATTTCAACATTCATAATTTTATGCAACATTTCTTAAAGCTTTGACTTAATTTTTCTTTGGCCAAAGTACACAGATCAGCTTGTGGTCACTACAATAGGATTCATAAATCCACGCAATCACATCACCACTGTTCGAGAAACAGCAATCAATATGACCTTTGTTGTCACAAGTAGGAGTATTTAAATCTGTTTTTGACTCAAAATGGTACTTGTGAAACAGCTCCCGTAATTTGTTTCTATTCTGAGACATGAGGTCGATATTGGTGTCTCCGAAGACAAGGGTTCTGCTTCCGACGTTTTCAATTAACTTTGTTTCAAGCAATCCAAGGAATCGATTCTTTGAGAAGTCTTTGTGCCTATAGATTACAACTATACGGACATCACCAGCACTAAAAGCCAGAAGCTGACAATTTCCTCCATTGTTTCCCATTTCCTTATAATAGGTTGGAGGAGGCAACCTGGATGACTTTGTGAGAAGCAGCATTCCTTCCGAGTTTCGCTTTGTTCCTCCAGGACACACTGATGTGTGGAGAGACTGAAAACTTCTCATTTCCACATTGTCGTCTTCAGTAACCCATGGTTCCACAAACGCCATGAAAGTTGCTGCCATAGCGGACTGGTCTGCTGGAATGTCGCTAATTTTCCCAACAATTGAATGAATATTTTGATAAAACAACCGTTCATAAATCTCTTCGTAGTCTTGGAGGAATTGGAACGGAAACTCCAAAACTCGTTGATACAACTCTTCGACAGCCTTGGATACGGGATCATTTTCCTTTGGAAGGCGAGGGGACAGAAAATCACCGTCAATGAAAAGTCCACCAGAAGTAGTGGCTCAGCTGCATGCTACATAAATCAACTCACGGTAGTTCATTGTAGGCTTAAGACCCTTGACCGACACGACAACGTTTTGGAGCGACGATCCCTGTGATTTGTGAATTGTCATTCCATTCGCAGCAACCAGTGGAATTTGGCGACGAATCACTTCAAGACTTTTCCCCCTTACAACACTTAGATTTCGCTTCACTCTTGAAATTCGGACGAAGCTTTCAAGAATATGTTTAGCCGCTTGAAGCGTTCTTGTCATCAGGCGAGCCGAGGCACCAATTACAGGATGCTCAAACTCCATCCAGGCGTGCTGAGGAATCTGCTGATTATTTGATGCTGTTGAATAATCAATTCTATGCAAAATTCCTGTTGCTCCATTAAATAATCCGTCCTAAACATCACGTTTGTGGAAACTTCCGGGTTAAAGGTCACGTAGTATTTCAAAGTTTTATGTTTAAATTAATCAGTGTTCAAAGACGAGTTAAATGATATGCTACATGTCCTATGTTGCTATTTTGACAAATTTGAAATCGTAAAGGTCACTAACACTGACCTTTGACCAATCAGTTTCAAAATCACTAGCAAACAAGCCTTTTTGGTCACCTGTCGATATATGGTTTAGTAAAATCAAATTTTTGAGAAATTACTTTATTCTTCATTAGGAGAACAAAATACATGTAACAAGTCAATTTAATATAGTAATGAACTACGATAGGGACCATAATTTTGGAGAAATTTTTAGAGAATATATATCTAAACGTCGCCCCAAGCGAGTTTCAAACAGTTCTATAGAATACAAAGATCAGCCAAAGGAAAATGTTGGTGTCTCAAGAACTATTGTGACAAATTCTACAAGATCGTTATGAAGAATCCTTCGAAAGAAAATGTATCCACTTCTGGATAAAATTTCGCACTTTTAGTAGCTGTCTAGCACAAACAAACATTAACACCCTCAATGCTGTAAAATACTATTGGATGTGGCTAAGATAGATGAGATCAGTTTTATTCTGAATAGTGGCATGTTCGTGAATTTATAAATATACAGAAGGAAAGTCCAGGAAACTATTTTGAAGTCTCTTTGCATTTACAAAATATGGCTCTTTTGTGGTAAACGGCTATTAGTTTTTATTTCTTTACAAATGAAAATAGAAGTTACACCAATATCCAAAAGTTATTTTTCTTAAAGAATACATCGAATAACCGCCGAATTCTCTAACTTTACTGCTCCTGACTGAGTATTCTAAAATTTAAGTTCTACATAACCAAAATTATGAATATAACTATTGATGGTCTCACAATAACGGAACAAAATGCTTAACCCTGTATTACAAATCGCGTGGAAAAAGAAAGTGCACAATTCGAGTAAATATTGTGTTAAAGCCGTTGACCAGATTGGAATTAAGCCAGCATAAAAAAGTTTTAATTTATTGATCAATGCTGAGCAAACCATATATTTGTGTTTATTTATTAGAAAATTGTGGTTCCCAAAAATGTTTAGGTAATACTGACAAACAGGCTATTAATGATAAGGACCATCGATATATCTTGCATTCAAATATTCTAAAAAATCACACTTTCTGCTAGAAGCAGCAAGGATGTAATTATTCTTGTACAATAAGTGCTACTCGAGAAGTATCGAAGTAATAGGCTGTATGATACTTATAATCATAAAATAAAATTAGAAAAAACGGTTGATACCTTAAAATACACATACATAGAAGAATGTCTTCTGACAAAACTCTGGGTTTAGAAGATTTCAGAAAGAAGTTATTGAGATACTTACAAGTAACAAGGATGGAGGTTTAAAGTTCCAAAAGACATATCTTACGATACAAAAGTTCTTAGACGCAAAAGGTATGTTTAAACTATTTGTGAAAAATGGATAGTACAACTCTTTGTTTTTCTCCGCAAATAAACTCATGTTGCATATATTCAATATCATATTATTTACACATTAAATAAAAGATTTTTTGTTGCCAAATAAAATGTAAAAAAAAGAGAAAATGCTATTTAGGGTAATCATAATGGTATGTATGGGAACAGGGTACAACATTTTATTTTAAACTGTAAACAATGAGATTTTTCGATAATCAATAATTTATATTAACTTGTTAATTATACAGTGAATAATCGGTTAACGAACAGTTTGGACTGCAAACAAATTGAACAATAAACATTTTAGCAAAAGATTTTTATGTTCCGACAACAAACACACGAACACCTTACAGTTTATTTATAGAATTGTACCTTACTACTCTCTATAGATGGTTTGTGGAACAAAACTTTGACAGTTGTGTGCATAACCTTTTTGTGAATGCTTTTCTAAATTTTTTATTTGTAAAAGAACTGATAACATTATGGGGCGTAAACAAAGCGGAGTTTCAAGAGCTGTGCTCACCAAAGAAGCATCGCAAGAGATGACAGCCACGATAGGAAATGGGCAAAATATGTCCGATATTACTAGGCAGTATGGCTACATACAACATACGTTCACTAAACAAAGATAAAAAATTATACGAACTCGAAGAAGAACTTAAAAACATTAGATGGGATATAATAGGCTTAGCTGAAATTAAAAGAAAGGCGAGCACTGCCTAACGCTAACATCAGGACACATACTATATTACAGAGGTGCAGAAACTGAGGAAATCGACAACATAGGAGGAGTAGGTTTTATAATAAATAAGAAATTAAAAAATCACATAAAGAGCTACAATTCCATATCGAAAAGAGTAGTCTATATCATCCTAAATATATCTACATTCTGCAACATGAAAATTATCCAAGTATACGCTCCAACTACAAAATATAATCACGAAGAGGTAGAATCGTTCTATGAAGAAATTTCAGTAGCAATAAAGAATAACCACTGCCAATATACACTCATAATAGGAGACTTTAATAGTAAGATAGGGGAAAAATAGAACCAAGCGAAGATAAGATCGGAATCCAATGGGTTAGGAAACGAAATGAACGCGGACAAATGCTCATGAATTTTGCAGAACAACAAAATGTATATGTAATGAATACTTTCTTTAAAAAGAAACCCAGGAGAAAGTGGACATGGGTCAGCCCTAACGGAGAATATAAAAACGAAATAGATTACATTTTATCATCAAATAAAGATATTGTTAAAGATGTAACACCACTAAACAATATTGGCACAGGAAGCGACCATAGGATACTGAGAACAAGAATAGAAATAAAAACGAGATTGGAAAGAAAGAAAAGAATCAGCACTCCAAAAACAACGATAGACACAAGGATTTTAAAAGAAAAACAAGCACAGTACGAACACGAATTAAACAAGAATTTAGAACCCTCTGAAATACATAAAATGACAATGAACGACATGAATACTACCATAAACAAATGTATGTTAGACGCAGGCCTTAAAGTAGCCGCAGCTCGTAAGAAAAAAGAAAAAAGTTGGAGTGACAGAACAGAAGAACTATTCCGTATAAGACGAGAACTGTTGAAAAACGGAAAACGGAACACGATAGAATTTACAGAAACCAATAAGACACTGAAGAAATCAATAAGAGAAGATAAAAGGAAACAGTTAGAAGCACAAATTGAAAAAATAATCCAAGAAAATAAAAATATGAAAAGCATAAGATCATTAGGTAGAGCAAATATCACAGCATTTAAAGACAATGAGGGAAAAGAAGTAAGAGATAAAAACGAAATTTTAAGGACCATAGAGCTATACTATGAAAAGCTATACAAACAAAAAAACGAAACGCCGAAAGATGTGGAACAGGAATTAAAAAAGAAAATAATAAATGTAAATTCAGAAGATATCCCAGAAATTACTAATGAGGAGATTAAATTCAACATAAAGTCCATCAAAAATCACAAGTGCCCAGGACAAGATGGCGTAATAGGCGAGTTAATAAAAGAAGGAGGAGATACGATAATTCAAGCATTACAAATATTCTTTAATAAATGTATGGAGGAAGGGAGGATTCCTGATGATTGGAGCAACACTAATTATCCTCATATACAAAAAGGGAGACAAAACAATACTTGATAATTATAGGCCAATATCTCTATTGCCCCAAATATACAAACACTTCACAAAAATCATAGTAAACAGATTAGATGCAAAACTAGAATTTTACCAGACGATAGAACAGGCTGGATTTAGGAAAAATTTCAGCACAAACGACCACATCCTCACAATAAGAACATTAACAGAAAAAGCCATCGAATACAATTTACCTTTATATATGGCGCTGGTCGATTTTGAAAAGCTTTCGACTCGATTGAATTGTGGGCGATATAAAAAGCCCTGCAAAACAGTAGAATAGACTATAGATACACTAAAATGATCCACTCCATCTATGAAAAATCAACAATGACAGTGAGGTTACACGAAAACACTAATAAAATCCCGGTCGGTAGAGGATTAAGGCAAGGAGACTCGATGAGTCCTAAGTTGTTTATAACAGCACTAGAAGATGTGATAAAGTCACTTAACTGGGAAAACAAAGGAGTGAATATAAACGGCAAAATGCTCAATCACCTGGCCTATGCAGATGACCTAATCATCATATCAAACTCAGCAGTGGACTTACAAAACATGCTCGAAGAACTCAAGAACAAATCAGCAAAAGTTGGGCTAAAATAAATAAACAAAAACAAAAATAATGACTAACCAACAAGACAACATAAACATAAAATTGACAACCAAACTGTAGAGACAGTACAAGAATATGTTTATTTAGGTCAATTGATAACATGCAAAAATTTAACCAAAATCTGAAATTGATAGACGCATACGCCAAGCATGGTCGGCCTTTGGAACACAAAATAAAATACTAAAAAACCAAACAATCCCCTTAAAACTGAGAAAAGCTGTGTATGACCAATGCGTACTCCCAGTACTTACTTACGAGGCACAAACATGGACATTAAACAAAACATTAATGGGAAAACTTGCCAAAGCCCAGCGAGCAATGGAAAGGCAAATGCTAAATATAAAGTTGAAAGATAGAATAAGAAATGAAAATATAAGGGAAAAAACAAAAGTAATAGACGTCAAGAGACATGTAGCATCATTGAAATGGAGATGGACAGGCCTTCGCATCAGGCAAAAAGATGAACTATGGAACAAGGTAATACAGGAATGGAGACCATGGACGGGCAGAAGGAGTGTGGGCCCGCCCACAAACCAGATGGAAAGATGACATAAAATTAATAGCAGGATTAACATGGACAAGGACAGCTCAAGACAGAGACAAATGGAGATTTAAAGGGGAGGCCTATGTCCAACATTGGATAGGCTGATAAAGAAGAAGAAGATGGCTTGAACAGTCACAATCTTAGCAAAGAAAGATTTTTAAGAGGCTCGATGAGCTAAAGCAGTAATTAAAATCATACCTGAAAAGCAATGATGTGCCGTAGTATGCATTAAAGAGAACCGTACCTATATCACGGAAGACTAGAAAAATATTTCTTGGCATAAAATCATAATAGACCGATCGACTTACTTTTGAAAACTAACGCTAGCAGTTATATACACCTATAAACTTAATTCCGCTTTTTGTCTACCACTTTGAGAAACCTAAAGCATTAAAAAATTAATAACTAAAAAAAGACTGTCAGTGACGTAAAAATCAAGCAGGATTTTATCAAAGAATAGCTATTTAACATTTATGCACTAAACATCGATTACTTTCAGGCCAATAAGTTACTACTGAAAGCACTATTGCTATTAGATGTAGTACCAGGTCACTCAAAATATATGAAAAATAATTACTTACAAATTTTTCCAGTCTGACAGTTTAGCTTATCCTTCCAAATACCACTTTGTTGATTCAACCAATTGATCAAGAGAATATAGCGGGTTTCAAGAAATTGTACATTCCCGCACTACTTCTCAACGATGACAATAAAATATTTAAATAGAATAAGGCTCACTAAAAAGACATAATAAGTTACTCAATGACGATTGAATTTTGCTTGACAAAAACTGTATTTATCCTGCATTTGGAGAGACAAAGATAATTTCCTGAAATTATGGAGAAAATTGTAACAACTCCCAAATAGGCAAATAAAAGTGACACTGAAGAGCTCATAATCGAACAAAATACTGATCTGATGACAGAAAAACTTCAAGAACTCTTCAATGAAGAACACTAACAAACTCGGCGAGATTTGTTTTTTGAGAAAGAAGACGAAAGAAGGCCAATGCCGACATTTGCCGTTAAAGATCTTTTAAAAAAGTCGTTGAAAGTCAGAACAGCAGTCTTAGAATGGAAGCAAGACCAGGTTGAGGTTAACAGACTTGAGGACCTCTACAACTACTATGCCTCTCTATAACCTCTGAAAAATGCTGAAGAAAGAAGAAGAGCAATCGGCACTGGTCGAATTCTTTAACACCCCACAAACGGAAAACCTAACTGAAATGAATCTAATTTGTACTCTCATTTTTAATTATATTCGGTTACATCTACGGTAACTCAATCTCAAGTATAAGTTAAATACAAGAAGAAACTAAATATCACCTTGGAGCGATTTCAGTTCACTTGGTACCAGCGAGAAAATGTGGCGAGGAAAATATTTTCAGTGCATCTCCGAACCAATCATTTGAATATCTTAGCGAGGAGGAATTTATGGAGAGATCGCGTATTTACCTACGCGATGCCTCAATCCCGCAACCGCCCGGAGTTCCCTTCATGTCGGCTGCGTTTTAATAACGCTACAGTAGCGAGCTGCAGTCACCAATAACCGTAAATTCCTGAGCCCGCATCCAAATTTCCGAGCACTTTATGAAAATATCTGGCGGCCAAGGAACATCTGCTCCGTCGCAGGCCCGAAACTGCGCAGTCATGGCCAGGATCACGGAGCCGAAATAAATTCGCGCTTCGCTAATAAAATTGGCCATTACGCGAGGGGAGCAGAGGGCGCGCTGCACGCGTAATGTTCCATTGATGTCGGCCCTCAAAGCTTAAGAAGCGCAGGGGGTGCGCCGGGGCTGCCGCATTCATGGCTACTCAAGTCTGACCCGCACAAAGGCGAAAGCGAAAGGTATATTCCGTTTCGAGGAGTTTCGCGCAATTGGGGGCTTTAAAGTGCGTTTCGTGTACGACCTAATGGACGGGGGATAATTTTAAGTCGGGCGTTGCGGGTTGATTCCGCAAGTACGCTTTAAATTATGGCGTTGTCGGCCAACAATGATCCGTTCCCAAAATGCCCCCTTTCAAGTGGTAGAGCCTGTGCTGGGGCCCGCGCTCGTATGTTTCCTCCGACTTGTCGGCAATGGGGCGTAGCCTTTTAGCTTCTGAAAGAACATTTTATATTTGGATATTTTATGTCATTTTTTTACAAATGTAAATGACAAATTTAAAATTAAAATGAAATATGACATTTACATCAAAGAAAAATTTAAATTAATGAAATCGATTTTTTAGTAAAAGCTGAAACCCCAGCATAGATGCTACAAAAGCGAAATAAAGATTAAAACTTTATCCTATTAGTGTTTACTACAGGGCCTTCATTATGTGACGCAAACTATAAAAAATCATTATAAAGAAACCCGCAAGATAAAATGCCACCTCGTTTTTTTATTATTATAATGAATAAATGGAGTTTCGTATATTATGATTTCAAAATGACTACCTTCGCTAGACTTTTCCCGAAACTCTCAATTGCGGCTTTTCTGATGTCGCAGAAATGGCTAAAACCTCTTCTGTGATACCATTCTTGAGTTTGTCGATGGACTGAGGTTTATTCTGATAAACCCTATACTTAATATATCATATGTGTTTAAATCGCGGGAATTTGGGGACCTTGAGTCATTGGCATTGGCATGGAGTCCACCTTCTATCTTAAGGGGGGGGGGGGACAATCTAGACTTATGATCCTTTTTCCAAAAACTTTTGTGAAGATGTCAAAAATTCCCCGAGTCTGATGGGTGGTGGCTCTATCTTGTTGAAGCCAGTATTTGTTTACTTGTCTTTTGTCTCTTACAATTAGAATAAATTATTCGAGAACTTCTGTACGAGAAAATTCTTCATCGCATATTTTCTGAGAAACAGTAGGCTGACAATTCCATAGTAAGAAGTTGCACACCATACACTAACATTTTCTGGGCGGAATTGACAAACTTCGGCCAAATGTAATTTTTGCTATCAAATGTCTGTAATTTTGTTTGTTGACATTGGCATTTAGTAGAAAATAGTCCTCATCCGTAAAAGTGACGTACTTTATGTTAAACTTTTTGGTTCGAATCATCTCCATGATCACTTTTCAAAAATGAATTTTTGTCAATATTGACCTTGGTCAGAGGCGTTTGTAATTAAATCTTATACGGAAATAGATTCAATTTCTTGGTGACGATGGTGTGCATAGAACTCACACTTGCATGGAGTTGAGCTGGGCTTTTAGAGATCTAAGTTGTGGGACCCTTGTTTATAAAGCTCCTGAGCTTGTTCTATGGTCTCGGAAGTGATCACAGTGATTGGTCTGTCCGTTCTTGACAAATTGCCTATTATAGCATTCACCCACGTGTACAATTTGCGGGTAAAAGTATTTTATTTTGTCTTGTTACTTTAACTCATAAGAAGTCCAGTACTTCAAGTGAAATCTTTCAGTTCAACTATAAATGGTGTCGTTATACATCCAGAATTGCAACAAAATCAAAATATGTCGAATACAAATTTGATTATTTTAGCAATTAAACCATATGATTTTTTCTATAATTTAGTCTAAATCTACAAAGCAAAACTAGTAAGCCTTTATAATTGTTTAAGAAGAAAAACTGGAAGTTCTATATTTGGAAGAAAAGAAAATACAGAATTAGTAGAACATGCAAATTACTGCTAATTTTGTCTTACTCAAAGAAACTAGCGAAAAGTTCCACTTTAAACTTACGTTGAATATTGTAAACAAGGCTCGATTAACCCACAGGATAAGTAAACTGCTGCCTTGGGCGCCAGAATTTGAAAGATCTCAAGATTTTGTAATAAACAAAAAAGTGAACTCATTCAATTTTGAAATTGTACATTTCATCGTTTATCGACGTATTAAAAATTTTTAACAACAGTTATGGTGTAACAGCAATAACATGTCACCAAGAAATAATTCAGGATCCTTCCAGAACAATCAATCAGGGACCATTAAGTTGAAATACCAAAACCATTTGATTCGCTCTAGGACTGCGCGTTTGAATATGAGGCGGAGCAGATAGACATTCGTGGCAGTCAAATAGAAGAAATCACATGAGGAACAACATTGATACAAATAAATTATTGTTGTTATAGTGACCGTTAATCATTGCGTTAACTTTTAAATTTAAATAATAGTTCCTCGTAACAGGCCTTGAAGGCCTTTGGGGTCGTAACAGGATAGATCTGCCACAATCTAGAGCCTACGGTACACAAGGGTAGTAACGTGGCTAGCGCTACGTACCGACCGCCTATTATTATCCCAGAGTTTGACCTCCAGGTACTCATTTATTGCAGCCTGAGCTGGGCCGTAAAAATGCCAGTGATTGAGAATTGGCGAGAGCGGGATTCGAACCCGCAACTCTTGGTTGCGTAGTCTAGCGATCTACCCACTAAACCACCACGGCTCTTTTTACATTTACTTATTATAAAAGTTGGATAATGAGTTGCAAAAACAAAGTGGAGCAGAATTTAGAAAGCACTCTAAAGAGCGTTGTGAACAGCAACGACAAGATGCTGTGATCAGAAACATACCAAAACTAGACCCTTTTTACGTAGTATGCAGCAATCACAATCGTCGCCATCGACTTCAGTGACTTCAAGCCCGAATTGAAACACATAAAATGTGCAGCTGCAAGAGGCCTCAAGCGCAAAGAGCTCTAAAAATAATTTCAAATTGTAGACCCAATTGTATCACTCGATGACTCGACATTGTGAGTTGGTTGGCTCCAATGGCATTCAAAAAAACGACTCTAACTTTAAAAAATCCGAAAGACATTATGCACTCAAAATAAAATTTGTACTAATCAGTTGTTTTATATTTAGTTAACAAACGAAGAATGCATCTAGCGAAATCGGTTGGTTTATTTAAAGTCAACCAGACGAGTACTTTGTACTCGGTACAAACTCTATGGGGGCATTGAAAACGACGTTTTTAGTATTGAAGCGGTTTTATAATATAAAAAATACGATTATGACAGTTGAACACAAAAGTGCATTTCAAAATTTATTATTAGAAGTCGAGTTTTACAAAGAGCTATTGTACAATAGCCGAGCAGTACAAGGAGAAGATTTGTACTGGTAAAATGTTTTTTTAAGTGTTTTAAAATTTTCATCTTTCCGTAGACTAACAATTCATAGAGATAACGAAATATTAGGTTTTATAAGAAATGGTAACTTTCTTGGCTGAGTAGGACTGGTTTCATAATTTGATTCTTTTATAGTTAAACATCTAACAGAACTTAGAAATATAGGAAGAGACGTTCCCTCATATTTATCAAGTATAACTGTTGATTAATTCATTATACAGTTAGCGGATCAAGTTCAGATAAAGATTATCCAAGGAATTGTAAATGCGAAGAATTATTCCATAATTCTGGATTCAATTAGCTTTATGGTATCTTATGTGCTAGCTATGGACACTCATGTTAAACGATTTTTGATGTTTATTTCCAAGTGTAACCATAAAGTTGAAGAGATGGTAAATGCTGTATTCTCGATCGTAGATTTTGCAGATCTTGATCTAAATAATTATAAAGAACAGAATTATGGCAATGACAATAAGTCTGAAAGTTTTTTCGGCGGCAGTCTTTTATTATAGAAGCGCATTTGCAATATTTAACACTGCAGCAAGCTTTTGGTTATTTTAGACAGACCAAATTTTAATTTCTATATTTTTTATATAGGTTCTTTGTTTGTTTCATTATTGCAACAGTTGGGTACAATTTTTCAGGATTTTGCAGCCACTAATTTCCAAAAAATTTTTCTCCCTATCTTTCTTGCAGAAATATTTGGAGACAACTGCAGTGAAATAATAAAATTTATTTTTTTATAGGAAGACAAACCCCACTTTGTATTCGATGACTAAGAAATATTTATCTATGCACATAGAACTAATTTTTATGTGTATATCAGTATTACTCTTCGTTGGAATAGTGCTAATATTACCGTGGAAATAATTTCTGTTCTTAGTCCGATATTTCTAAAAAACAAAAAACATAATTAAATTACGTTTAAAAAGTATCCTACAACAAGTGCACAATAGTTTAGCTGATATAGTGCTACACAAAAGGTACGATACCATCTACCACAAATTATTTCTGATGAATGTATCACTTTTATAATAAACGGCTTCAACTTCCAATTTTAGAAAAAACAGGAAGAAAATGGTAGCATCGATCTATTTTACAGCATAAGAATTTGCATTTGCATACTATTTAGGGTCTAGTAGTAATAGTAGCAGTCTATAGATCAATCTATAAAAAGTTTGTTGAATTGGTTTCTGAAAATAGATAAAATATCAGGAATTTGTGGTATAAAATACAAGAGAACGTAATTGTGGGCGATCTGACGACACCTCTTATCTCAAATTTTTATCTAAAATAAATTATCGTGGCAAACACGACGTACATGTAAATTTTCATCATTTAGAAATTTTATATCTTGGAAGAAAGCATAGAAAAATTAAAATTACCCCGTTTAAATTCTTCTAACTAGGGCCATAGCTTTACGTAAAATTAGAACCTCTCAGTTTTGCGGTGTATGAAAATAAAATGGTAGTTTTTTTGCCGAGTTCTATTTAATTTGGGTTTTCTTACTACTTATGTAATAGAAATCGTAGTTTGCTAGAATAATAAATGCAGAATGGCAATGTTATAAATCACTTAAAAATCATTGAAAAAAGTATAGTTTTAACAAGCCTCTGGAATTCTGCCGACACTCATATGTTTACTCTAGCTAAAAATCAACCCGTACCCACCTTTAGGGAGTAGCAGTACATTGGGGAAATTCTTAAAGTCACCTGTGAAGACAACCATGGTTTGCAGTGCCTAAAACAGGCAGTTGCCAACCTTCCTACCTCATGGGATAAAGCCCGTTTAGACACCGTACGGGTGGATCTGCGGCCTAGATTGAGAAGACAGCTCTGTGGATTACAGGGAAACCTCAGGCCACAAAAACCCTCATCCGTAGGCTGGCAGTGCAGAACTCCTGGGTGAAGTCCGAGAGCGGTGCACCTTCTACAATGCCGAAAAGAAGGAACCTATGGGTAAACACCTACTGTGTCGGAAGGCAGTGACTGCCATTAATAGCGAAGAAGGAAAACTGTTTTATCAGTTCTCGGCCTTAAATATTAAAATCAAGAAAGGAAAACAACAGCCGGGGCTGCAATTTAGAAGACAAAAGGTAGAGTACGTTCTTTGCGAATATCATGCGCTTGTTTTAATTAGAGGATCTATGTTCTGGCCTAGCATAGCCAAGATCAGCGTTACCCCTCTGACGGACATCCTCAAGTTTATACAAAGGATTGGTTGGCTTGACTTATGGTTGTACAGTGTGAGGTGGAGATAGTACAATATGCCCAATTGAGGCCTATGTGCGCGTGACTTTGTACCCTCTATTTTATATCCAGAATCCAAAATCCAAGCCTGTGGAATTATAAGGTTTTGTTGTACAAAAAATTTGCAATACAAAAATTGATAGCAAAAATTTATTGTTGAAAATAAATCTGATAATAAAAATAGTTTGAAAATGGTGTCCTCTAATTTAATTTATCTGGAAAACATTCCATTTGCTTATTCGTAAAATCCAAACTTAAACAATACTTAAGAGTGTGTTGAAAGCAGCAATAATTTTAAAAATTGTAAAAGTTACATTAATCAAGTACATTTCAAAGGCTGCATCAGCCAATAATATTAATTATAATGATAACGATGACAGCAATCTATGAAATAGCGGCGAGGAAAATGTATCGCTAGTAAAAATGACAATGGCAACATTCTTTTAGAATTATTAAGCCTAGCCTCTAATGATTGCTAAACAATTTTATAAAGACAGTGATAAAGATTCAACACTGCCAAGGTGTCCCAACTGAATATAGTAATAAAGTATCGGAAAAAGATTACTAACAAGTAATCCTAACACTAAAATACAAATAAATTTGCTGATAGAGAAAAAAAATAATCCTCAAGCAGAGTTGTCATAAAAACAGCTAGCCCTGCCCAAAAGATCTAAAAAATCCAATTCTTCTCATTTTGGTAGAAATTGTAAAAATACTATTCAATTAGTTTTGGAGAAAAAAGAATTAGGGGTAAAGTTACTAAAAAATATGACACCTTAAGACAATTTCTGTGTAATAGAAAAGATAATCTGTAGGTACGTTAACAAATGTTTGTTAATATATTTTACCGTATTTAAGAATTAGCGGTCCTTTTTAATTCACAGATTCTAAGTATTGGAAGTTGTAGTTCACAAAAAAACCTTCTAATCCGATAGTTAGGGTTATAAGATATCTATAAAATATCTAGCTAAAAAAAAATATTTAAGTCAATTTGGAACATTCTTGGAATTAATCTACTAATAAGATCAAAGGAGTTGCTACCAATCAAAATGCATCTATTATTTTCAAACGAACTTATCACAATGTGGAAATGACCAATACTACTATATAACATATATTTTTTTTAATCCAAAAATAAATAAAAAGCAAAAGTAATCTTGTTGCCAAATAAAATAATATTTCTCTGTCTTATTGTTATATAAAGTTTTTCGCTTCTTAATGCAAAGAGACTTTGAGTGTATAAGTACAAGATTTTCTAACATCTCAAAGAACACAATTCCCAAGACATCTCTAATTTAAGAGGTTTCTGTCTGTTCTTGATATGAAAACGCCACTAAAAGTTCGCAGTGTTTGTTTAGATAGAAATGCCCAAATGGCAATTAAACATAATGAAAATTTAAAAGCCTTTAGTCGTTTCATACGTTCAAACAACTAGGTATTTAAAAAGCTTTTTGCATCGATGTTAACTAAAAAATTAGGACAAGAAAACTTACAAAATCCAGCCTACTCAAGAACTAAAACATATTGACTATCATGTATTTGATGACTTGATTCTGAGCAAATGGGGAAACCATCGCTGACAAATACTATGTAAGTATGATAACAAAGTTTTTGTAAACAATAAGTAAATTGAACAATATAAATTTCGATAATTTTATCAATCTTGTGCAAAGGGTCTTGGTCCATTGAGAGTTCTTATTGGGCCACTAAAATAAAGTGTATCTTATACCTTCAAGTCTCATTAATAATAAAAATGTAAAATTACATTACACTAGCAATTAAATTACAGAATAGGCTAGAATTTGATTTCGAATATTCAAACATTCAAATAAGACGGCATTAAGACTCGAAGTACAAGCAATTGAAATAAATGCAATTGGTAGAGAGTAAATAAAAATAGTGCAATTCCTCGATCCAGTGTTTTTAAAAAATAAATAAAATAAATAAAATTCTTATACGTCTTTTTGGTCACTTGAATACTAATTCCAATTCCTCAAATTATTCGAACATCCAAATATGTATAATATTAAATCTCAAAACTAAAATATTTCCAGGTATAAGTTAAGGTTGTATAAATTTGAATATTTGATGACTAAAAATTCTAAAATACATAATAAAACGAATATTCGAATACTCCGTCGTTCTCTAAAGGAGCTTGCCAAACTAAATAATGAGTTATTGATGGTCGTTTTTTAGAATACTACGTTTACATTTTGATTGCTTCAATTATTTGTGCACTAATTACAAATATTCCAATGAATAAAGTCCCATCCTTCTTATATAATAGAATTTTCGGTTTTTGTACTAACAAAGATTTAGATTATATTACCAAAATCAACTATTTGGTTAACGTTGCTTCAAAAACCAGATTATTGACATAATATAGGCTTATATTATCTTAACATATTTTTAGCTCTTTTTTTTGATTCTGACTAATGAAATTATGCTTATTTTTAAATCAACAATGCAGTGAATTAATAAAGAATATTTCGATATTAAACTAAATGAAAAACCAAAAAGCAAGCACTACAAAATTTTATATAATATAACAATTTTAATTGTTACAATATTATGCCCTTCTGATAGTTAATACATAGAAGACAAGTACATTTAGTGCTGTGTGTTAGGCAATGTTTACTTTTGCTCTGATGTAAAAACAATAATACAACTAAAGGGTTGAGAAAAATTCCATCTTGTATTTCAAAGAAAGGCTATGAAACGAAAAATAGTCCGAGGGTAAAAAAATAACTTTATTATATACTGTTAATCATAAATTTTTGCATAGAGGGACTCTTAGTAGCCTTAGTTTCTACAGCACATGTTGGAAAGAATAATAAAGAACTTAAAATATTATTTCAAGATTGCATCCAAAATATAGAACTCCATTTGGTCGATATCCTTTCTAAACACATTGAAGTAAAACTTTCGGTCCTTGTCATTTTTAAATTTCCACGGGATTAAATACTTTATATTTAACGCAGTCTTAAAATAATAATAAAAAAAACATTTGAGAATGCCCTTAAGAACCCCTAATCTCTCTTTCCCCCTTCTTGACAGAAATGTTAATTTTTGTTATTACGAGAAAAATTCCTAAAATATATCTGTTTCATAATGGTTGTCAAGATCTTGCCATCCAACCTTCTTAAATTTTTTCTTTAGAATTTTGTAAATAATGGAATCTATTCTAATAAACCACACTCAATTGTATTTATTTTCACTAATACGAAAATTTCATTTTAAATTTCCTCAAACATGAAAATTGTAAAGAATATTTAACAGAAATCACATTCAAGTTTCTACTTTTTATTAACCTAAATAAATTAGGTTTCTTGCGTCATCTTTTACGAGTGCTGTAAAAATTGTAAAATATGAAACTTCCTAATGATTACATAGTTAATCATAAGTAGAAGTTTTCCTTACAAAGAAATAACTTCCAGGATAATTACAGGAAAAAGCTCATAAAGCACATATAATGGCATCATAATTGCATTGTGCTTTCTATCCCTTACCTTGAGAATGTGACAGGTGTACAAGCTTTCATTATTATGCCCTTTTTAATTAGAATATAGTAAGAACTGCTTGCATTAATTTTAGTTTCAGGATATGATAAGGCGTTTTTAATTGCTTTTATCTATTTATCAAAACGAGAAATGCTTGTTTTTGTTACAACGCAGTGTTAAACTAGTAAATATTGCCCTTATGCTTAAAATATTATGTAAAATGCGGCGACCGCGCAATTAGGGCGGCGCGGCCAAACGGCCGAAAGTGCAGACGCATTACAAGTTGCAAAACTACATTTTACTATAGTTAAGTGGATTATAATAACAGTACGTACAACGCTCGCCAAATGCGGCAAATGTATGGCGTCGTGTTTTCCGAAACAAATTGGGCACAAGCGCCGGCAGAGCAACGGAATAGCCCTGTAAAGGCGGCGACATACTTTAAAAATTTATAAGTTGTCCGCAGCCAAGTGCTCCAAAATGCATTTCGTGCCCCGTCCCATCCTCCCGAAATAATGGTTATTTCATTTTGGCGCCAACATGCGAAACGTCAGTTATCTCCATAAAGTAGCACTGCAATGCAGCCTCGCAGAACGAATTGCAGGCCGGGCCGCGGCCCGCAGGATTGGTGACTGCTTAAGACTGGATTTCGTACCCCAAACAGTTAGTGCAGCATGTTTAGGGTATATTTGCAACTACACGAAGCTAATGGGCTTGTTTCATTTCCGAATTACAAATCCTGCAATAACATTTATTAGATGTATTGCTTTTGGCATTTTGTTTATTGGTTTACTAGCAATTAACAATCAGAACTAACACAATATATGTTCTGTGAGTTAATGTGATCACATTTATTGACGTGAGGGGGAAATCCATCCATTGATGTTATCCCGATTCATCAGAGCTATCCTCCTTGTAGATCATTAAGCCATTTCTTCTTTTTTAGTCTTGCAGTCGTTTGAAGTGACTGTTACTCCTTACCGTGCGCTCATCTTCTACCGTTGTTATGTTAAAGTCATTATGCAATGTCAAATTGCTGCCATACCACGGGGAATTTGCAAGCATTCGTAGGGTTTTGGACTGCAGGAGCAACCCCAGAGTTCAATGCCGTAGGTCCAAATGGGCTTAATTACGACTTTATATAGAAGCAGACATGATCTTCGGCCTAGCGACCAGTACATTTTCTTGATTCGCAAATCAATTTCCTTTCGCTTCTTTAGTATATGGGACTTCGATGTGAGTCGTTTATCTAAGTGAAGACCTAGGTAACAGGCCTTATTTGCTTGTGGGATAGGTATTCTGCACGATTTTGAGTAAAGTTAACAAAAGTGCTTTTCGTTTCGTTTACCTTGATTCGCCATTTATTTAACCAGGTCTGTAGGATAGTTAAGTGGTTTGCAGTTTTAAGGAGGCTGTGTTAGGATTGGTGTGGAAAAAGGGAGGACAGTGTCGTCAGCAAAAGTTGGAATGTATGCATCTGATGTTGTAGATATCTCTTCAGTGTATAATATATAAAGCAAAGGTCCAAGGACGCTACCTTGTAGCACTTCAGATTTGATTGGGTCGACATCAGAATACGCTTGTCCGTATTTTATTTGAAATAGCGATCTGACAAGTAAGATCTAAAAAGAAGGTAGTATTCACTAGGAAGCAAGGTCTTGATCTTGTACAGTAGGTCATGCCATACTTTATCAAAAGCCTGTTTTATATCAATAAATACTGCTGGACAATGGGATTTAGAATCGAGAGCCGTGTTAATAATGTTTACAACTCGATGGCATTGATGTTTGGAAGAGTGGTACCTCCTGAACCCAAACTGATGGTCAGGGACGCAATTTTCCCATATATCGGTATTATATAGTCTTTTAATTATAAGCTAGTAGTTTAGACAACAGAGGCAATACACTTATGGGCCTGTAAGATAAAACTTCTTCAGCGGGTTTTCCAGGTTTTAATATTAAAATAATTTGTGCAAATTTTAGTGATGATGGCCAATAATGAAGTCGCAGTATAAAATTAAAAAGATTTTGTAAAAACAGTACGCCGCTTTTGGGTAGTTCAGTAAGCACCTTTGTCGTTACTGAGTCGTAACTAGGGGCTTTTGTATAGTTTAAATGCCTAATTTTTTTAAGAACCTCGGTATAGGTAAAGCTTTTGATGGGCAGTGACAATTGTAGGGGTGCCTTAAGAAAAGTTTGAATCTCATCATCTGGTTTACTGGAATAGGGAGTAAAAACTTCAGTAAAATGTTGCACGAACCGATCTGCCTTTTCCTGGTCCGTTCTTGACCATTCATTATTTTATTTTCTTATTGGCGGATTCACAGTCTGTGACCTCTTATTTGCTTTAGAAATTTTCCAAATGCTATTATCTGCGGCGGAGAGTGTAGTTAAGTAGTGTTAAAAAGTTTCTTGCTTCAACATTTCAATTTTTTTCTTTATGGTGTTGGGTTACCTGTTATATATGTTTTTATCAGCAGGATTGTGCGTTCTGTGCCATTTGGATGTTGCCTGACGCTTTAGCCGTATTAGCTCAAGTATTGCTTGGAAAATATTTCCATCCTCACGTACCGTATTTGTAATCTTCGGCGTTGAATGCTAAACTCCATATTGCACAGTCGTGATAAAGTGGTTCGTCGCATCCTCTATTTCTTGAGGGATATGTAGACTAATACTGTTTCGTAAGTCCCGTTGCAGAAAACATTTATATGGCTTTTGGCATTTGAAATAATTTTTGTTATTGGTTTCGGTGCTCATTGTAATGCGAAGCAGCCGGTTTGAGAACCAGTGGAAATTGAGTCTATAAATACAATATTAATTACTACAGTTGCCGTTGAAAAGACTACAAAACCCACTCTAAAATAATTTCTCATCATCGTTGATGATTTAGGAAAATCGATGTATACTAACTTCAATAAGATTATGCACATCTGCAACCAATTTACAATTTCTGATTCATATTTATGGCTTTTTGAAGAGTTGAATTATTGGATAAATTAGAGGCAGAAAGATTGAAATTTTACACCTCCCAGCTCAGAAAAATTTGATTTAATCTAATCAGAATTTCTGAAGGCAGTTTATTTTTTCATCCCAAAAATTGGTTAATGTACCTTTGTTTGAATAAACAATTTACTGTGTCTGTAAAACACAAAGCTTGTTCATCTTGTTAAGACTAATCAAAGCGAACACGACAAATAAAAATATTCTTATATTACAGCTCATGTAGACGGCTTCGAGAGCATATACAACTTTTTTACTTTATTTTATCTTTTGCATCTTCTTGCTACTCCTCCACATCTAGTTGGTACAGGCTTAGGCTTACTTTTACTGTTGTCAACCGTCTTTGTTTCAGTTTTCCTCTTCCTTTTCTGCTTTTCTTTCTTACTGTCAGTGCTTTGTGTGCTTTTTAGATTTATTTTTATCGCCCCTTGTAATATGTACCAGATACCTTAATTTTTGTACTTTGACTACGTGTAAAAAGCTTGGGTTCTTATGCGTCTCTTATTTCCTTGACTTGTTCTTCTTTTCCATCCTAATTCCCTTGTTTATATTTTTCTAAATAATTTTCGCAGAATTTTTCTCTTTCAAATTTTACTGTTGGTATTATTATTGTTCCATATATTTTTAATTTTGGTACCCTAGAAAGATTCTTTGTTTTTAATAGTCTTGTGAATGCTTTTGCAACTTTCTTATTCTTTGTAAGCGGCTTCTTTATTTAAATCTTTTTTTGCAATTGTTTTTTACAAATATTTGGACTGCGTTACTTTTCCGAAAACAAACTTTATTACTTACAACCTTCATTTTAATGTAATTTACTCCATATTTAGTTTTACTATCCATATGCTTTGTTTTCTCTGTATTTTAAACTGTATTTTGTAGGTTCCTTAGCATTCGTTCTAGCTCCTTTCTACATTTTGACATTAGCCTTACGTTGCCAGTGTAGGCTACATATTGTTATCTACTACTGCAGATTAATTTATATCTTTAAATGCAACTTTTTCTAATTATTACTTCTAGTTTTAGATTAAGGTCTTCCATTGTTCCAATCTTCACCTTATCTTGAAGTCCCTAAACAGGCTTCCTCCCATTGCAACTCTGCAGGTTGTTTTCGGTGTAATCATTTTGATTAGGCTAAATCATTTTTCTGGAATCATTAAATTTCTTTAGGGTTCTGTACACTTTCTTATTAAGAAATTATGCGCTTTCTTGTAATCAATATATAGAGACCCTAGGTTTAAATTTTGTTTGTAGACTGTATGAAATTTGCTCCGTTATAAAAATTTGGTCCACTGTCGAACGTTCTCTCTGAAATTTGCTTAGTTCTTTTTCTTCTATTACAAATAAACTAAAAGGAAAAGTGATGAAGCCAAGTAAAAATAAATTTTTAAGAAATTAAGACGCCGGTAAAAAGTAAAGGGAATCTTACAACCGAATTATTTGAGAAAACTGGAAAAGAAATACTGAATCAATAAGAAAAAACTCCGAAGCAGTTAACGGAAGAACTGAAACAACAAAGTGAATACATATAAGTGGAGTAAAAATCCAATTTTAAAGAGCGTCCGGATTATTATAATTTTTTTGATTTAAAAATTCATAATAGAGAAGATAAAAGTACAAATAAAAATTAAAATATGTCAAAATATTAGGCGAACACTGATTTTTAGGAGCAAATAACAGAAAAGGAAAACATTATGTCTCATAAGGAACTAAACTGTAGTAATAAAAGATTTAATAGAAATGGTGCAAATATATAAATTACATCTACTAGCAGCTCAAAAAAACTAAATTAAGAGGTAATTCAATTTTTAATATTGCTAACTATACTATTTTTAATAATGGAGGGACGAACAGATAGTATAGGGTAATTGTCATTAGTAGAAATACAATAATTTGATTATGATTTTTAAGGCTCTGCAGATAGGATATGTAAGAGACGAGAAAAACGTAGAAATTAGGCAAATTGCGCGTTTAAGCTCAAGCTCATAAAGAAAAAGAAATTGTATATGGAGATCTAAATGCAAGAATAGAAAGAGAACAACAATATAAGAAAGTCAAAAGCAGGAAAAGTAAATATAAGCACCGGCTTGGCTAATAAAGTTTGTAAGGGAGTTTCTACGAAAACATATTAATCCAGGCTTACAATTAATATATTCTACTTGTACTTTTCTAATTTTTTTCTAAGGAGTGTAGCATTTCATTCATTATACGTTTGAAAACTTAAAAATTAACAGTGTCAGAGAGATTTGAAGTGTAACAAAGTAGAGATAGGGGTACTTACAAATGCTGTAAAATTCAAAAAATTACTTCCATCTGTTAAAAAAAGTAATGTATGTTTAACATGCATTTCTTATACTTTGATTCCTTTCACAAAATTTAAGGGTTGCGTCTTATAAAGTGTTTATAAATATTTATTGTAAAAATAATTGAGTCTTACAAAAACATTCACAATTAGTTACACGTGAGAGAAATGAGTTTGGATTTAATGTAAGCAGATCACTGCTTATTAAAATTGCAGCGCTATTAAAACTAAATTATATTGAGTTAAAACACTTAAATTAAATTAAGCATACTATAATCAGATCGATAATCATAATCGATGTCTGTCCAAGATTTGCTTACTAATCCACATGAAGGCGTTCTCCGATATTCAGATTATGCACGTTAGCAAAGGGTACGTTATCAACAAGTTAGCGAAATTGAAAGAGAACTTATTGTTGGCCTACCTAAAGAGATGTGCTTTTTTACGAAAAATAGGTCAAACAATTGGACGCCATAGCAGCACTATGGCAAAAATATGGAACCAATGGGTTACAAAAGGTGTAGATTTATGGAAACTGAGTTTTGGAGTAGTACACTAAGTAACAACTAACTGTGAGGGTTGTGAATTTCAGAGGTTTTGGATTGCAGACCGTAACGGAATTTTAAGTGCCTTAGCGCAACAATTGTGGACTATTACAAGATATCTCTTCTGTTCCACATATACCACTCATAGTAAGACTAACAACATGTTTACAATATCTAATAGAAAGGCGTCTGTCAACATTGAGTGTCATAAAATTGTCATTTTTCATAAATTCAAATTTGTGTAAACCAAAATAATGTCCGGATATAAAGGAAAAAAATGAATTCGTACGAGAAATGATATCGGAAACTATTAGTTATAATAGCAGGTTACCTCTAGTCAGAGCTAAAGGCAACATTACCACTCAGACCACATCGACGCGGTACTCTCTTTCCTTCAGAGGGTATCCCCAAGCAATCTTTCAATAAGATAATATTAGACCACGTGTGGCACACAATATAATAGGGTTCTTTTAACAAAGCAGGATGGAAATTCTGTCATGGCCGTCCTGATCATTTAACATTTCACCGATCGAAAATGTCTGGAATATTATTGTGCAAAGGGTACAGTGCTATATAAGACCTCCTAGGAATCTAAATTAGGGGAATATGTCAATAATGAGACGTCAGTTGTTCATTGTGTGATCTGATCCCAAGAAGAATGAAAGCGATTACAAGGCCCTAATGTGAGACCATGCATTAGTGAGTAAATGTTTACTAACAAATGGTTCCCACACAATAACATCCACAAAATAACGTACGAAGCAGAGAAACTAGGACACAAAAGCAAGATAGACTACATCACATATTCCAAAAGTCTAAGCTATGCAATATAAGATGTGAAAGTAATTAGAGAAGCGGAACTCGGCACAACACATAAACTGCTAATAGCTAACACGAATATTCAAAATCCAAAAAAATAAAAGAGTAAAAACCACATCAGAATAAAATTAGAAACACTAAGTAATCTAAAAGTAAGAAAAAAATATAAAGATACACTCGCAAGAAAATTAGAAAGATTAGAAGAAGAAATACAAAAACAAAATCTATGGACACTAGAAAAGACATAAAAACGTTTCAAGGAAACGTTACTGGAAGTAGCAGAAGAAATATGCGGTATAAAAATAGTGAGGCAAAATCCAAATATGAAAAGAACTACGTGGTGGAACAAAACAGTAAGAAGAAAAATCAAATTAAAGAAGGCAGTCTGGAAGAAATACATACCAAATAGAACATTAGAAAACAGAACAAACTGTGTCAGAAAACGCAACGAAACAAAAGAGATAATAAAGAAAGCGAAGAAAAACATTTGGATGAATTCGGTAGAAAGATACAAGAAAGTTATGAGGACAACTAATTCTGGAACACAATAAAGAGACTCAAAAATAGTCCATCTCAGAAATATCAAAAATAAAAGAAAACGAACAGAAGCAACAATACTAGAAACCTGGAGAAACACTATGCAAACATATGTGGAAACACAAAAGAGGTAAACATAAGAGAAGAACAAGAACGGGAAGAATAAAGATAAGAACCAATAACAGAAGAAAAAGTAAAAAACGCACTAAAAAAGCAAGATATAATTGAGAAGACAATGAATATGGATAAAGAACTCATCCTAGCTGTTCATAAGTGAAAGCGCCCTAAGCACTAAAGCTTTCTGTTAACAATCATATTTAATGTATATAAATTACCCTAGTTATTAATTATTTAATAATGCCCTTAAGTGATAGTTTATTACCTTTGAATATTTTCTTATTGTAAAAATATTTGACGGTGCAATTAGGGTTTTTCCCGATGTACCCGAAGTAACCTTGACCTACAGCACAGGAATCAACCCCTTCATTACCGAACAGTCTTTACTTTTATAATATATTCGTTCATACCATTCGCATTCTAGTTGAGTATAGTTGTTAAGTTGTTCTTGTTAGATATAAATAAGTAGAAGGTTTCTAAGAGTTTGAATAGTACCGAAACCTACTTAGAGTTGAATTAGTACGTCCTACGAGTTCTCTACACTAGCTTTTTTAGACCTGAAGGCAGTTTTTGACCAGGTACCCGGAGAATATATCCGAAAAGCGCTCCAAGACTTGCAAGCTACAAATAAACTAATAAAAGTAATGAAAATACTGTATAATAAAGTGAAAAGAAATGTAAGATTAAATAGACAACTATCAAAAAAATTCCGTATGGACAATAAGTAAGGGAGTAAAACAAAGCGATAGCCTAAGCCCACTACTATTTATAATCTACATAAACTAAGTGAACATCAAATGTCAAAACGAAACAAAAAAGGGAAATCTAGGATACTTAAATCTAAACCCAATTACAATAAGAAATTTATTATACGCAAATGATATCTTTCTAATAACCAAAAAGTCAAAGACAACTACAAGGGAATATAGAAATATGGAAGAACAACCTCCAACAGAAAGGAATGACCCTCAACATGGATAAAAGCAAAATCATGCACATAAAAAAGAAGCAAAACAAAGCAACCCAAGAGATAATAATAGATGAAAAATAATAGAAAGGGTAGATACTTACGAATATCTATAAAAGTATTAGAAAAGAACTAGCACAAGATCCCATAATACAAACAGCAGAGAAAAAGCAACTCTAATAGTACGGTCACCTGAAACGAATAAACAAAGATACCCAAAGATTATCATGGAGATGAGGATAGAAGGAAGAAGACCTAGAGGAAGACCCCACAAAACTTGAGAGGACAACATAAAACAAACAGCTAGAAAAAGAGAGAAAACAACAGGATAAACAAAGACTCTAGCTAATAATAGGCAAGAATATAGAAACACCGTGAGGTAAATGGGAGAAGATAAAGTAAAATGAAGTATAAACAAGCAAAACGTGTTTTTCCTTTTTATTTCACACTTATTGTACCAGACCATTGTATTTGCCCAATTTAAATCCTTGTGGACATCACAAAAGTTTAGTTTTATGTTAGGAGTATTTAAAGAGCTGCAAAAGTTTTTCGAAATACTTATTACCCGTTGCGCTACTGTACTTGCAGGAAAAAATTAATTTAAAAAAATAATAAATTATCAAAATACTTTTCAAGATCAAAAGTTCGATATCTTAGACAGATTGTTTATTTGTTTTTAAGTCTAATTTTCCTAGTGCATCATTAAAATTTATTTTTGCAATGCTTTTAATTAAAATTGTTATTACTATATTTGTTTCCTAGTTTCTATCGGCCTATTTAATATGTTAGTTTTCTTATTTTCCAGATTCTTTCTCAAAAACCTCTATACATTTTTGAACATCTTTTTACATTTTTCTATTTTCTTTAAGATCAATTTTAATTCCCATATTGTTCCTATTTTCAAATCAACTTTTTTGAACCGCTATTGTCTTTCCAAATTCAAATCTTTTTGGACTAATCCTATACTTTGATTTTTGTTTATTAACTAGTTATTTAAACACAACAAATATTATTATACTACTTTATTCCTGGGAATTAAAAATCTAAATATTTAAATTTTTCTGTGCTCCTCATAAGTTAGTTTTGCATATTGCCAACGATTTTGTTATTATTATAGTGTATCAGGTCTTTTATTAATAAATATTTTTTTGTTTATTTTATATGCTTAATTTACAACTAGCCCAAAGGCTAATGAGCAAATTTGATGTAATACTTAATTAATAAACTAATTGGCGAGTCCCTGAATATACTAATATAACGAGTACCAGTTAGTAAGGTCTAGCGTTTTAAGTCTTTTTAATCTACTAGTGGTATTATTAACGTCTAGTAAATTTAGCACTAACACATTGGGGTGAGTTCTTATTCGATTGACATAGGTGACTGTTCGTCTTTTAACCTCATCTCTGATCCACGAAACTTCTAGGTCGTCGTGAAGTGTTTTGTTGCTAATGAACCATTCAGCGTTGGTCATTACACGAAGAGTTTTGCTCTGGAACCTTTGCAGAATATCAATGTTTGACGTTTTAGCACAGTCCCATAGATGAATGCCGTAAGCCCACACCGGAACTAAAACTGGCTTGTACACTAACACTTTATTTTCTATTGATAACTTGAATTTTTTCCCTAGAAGCCAATACATATTTTTCACCATAGCATCCAGTTGCCTTCTCTTTTTTGTAATATGGGGTTTCCATATTAATCGCCTGTCGAGGGTCAAACCAAGATATTTTACTTCCTCTTGTATGGGGATTTGTATGCCATTTAGTGTAATCGGAGGAGTAGAGTTGTGTTTCGTCGTAAACGTAAGTTGTAGATTTGGTTTCGATAATTTGTATGCGCCAGCTGTACAGCCATTTTTGTATTATGTCGAGACTAGTTTGTAGGATTGTCAAAGCTTGTAGTGGATCTTAGTGAGAAACTAATAATGCCGTATCGTCCGCGTATATGGCCATCATTGTGTTGTCGTTGCATGGTAGATCAGCTGTAAATATCTGGTATAAGGTTGGTCCCATAACACTGCCCTGAGGAACTCCTGCCATTATTGGGTAGAGTCCAAACTGGCTGTCGCCGTACTTTACTTGATAATGGCTCTCACTTAAGTAAGGTTTAAAGAGAAGAAAGTATTGGTGTGGAAACGACCGTTTAATTTTGTATAGTAGGCCGAGATGCCAGACGCGGTCAAAAGCCTGGCTCACATCATGGAATACCGCAACACAGTATTTTTGTTCTTCAAAGTTCTTTTCGATTACATCTACGACTCGGTGTATCTGTTCTAATGCAGAGTGTTGTTGGCCAAACCAAATTGGTGTTGAAGGATAATTTCTTCTTCTTCAATTATAGTTGCCATTCTCTTTAGTATTAATCTCTCTAATACTTTTGACAGTATTGTTAGGAGCGTTATCGGCCTATATGAGGTAACCTCATGTGCAGGTTTGCCCGGTTTCAGTATTAGTATTATTTGGCCGAATTTCCATAACAGTGGAAGTACTGCAATCTCAAGACTGCATTGAATATTTGTAGTATGCACATTATAGCTTTATGTGGCAGTTATTTCAGTAGTTTAGCTGTAATGAAGTCATACCCAGGCGTTTTCTTATTATTTAGATGATGGATTTCAGTTATAATTTCTTCAGGGGCAAAAGACTGTATTGGGAGGCTTAATTGTAAAGGAGCTTGCAGGTAGTCTTCAATCTCCTGTTCTTCTTTTGGGGTAGCAGCTATGGGATGCGGTTATTTTTAGATATTTGAAACAAAAATAGCAGCATACTTAAGATGTTTTTCAACATCTATAATAATTTGAATAGATACTTCACTTTTCATATTTTTTTCTACAAAGGTAATGCTATTTTGTCTTTTTTTATTTTCAGTTTATGGACGCTATATTTATGTTTGATATGTTTTAACAGTATGAAGCTTAATTATAGCATTAAGAGCTATAGAACCACAATCTGTGCTGCTAAAATGTGCGTCTAAATAATAATTTGCTTCCTATTATTTGCTTTTACACTACATATGTGTTAAACAAAAACACGTTCTGCGGAGCATCTGGAGTGCGTTTTCTAAAAACGATGAGCTTATTTAGCAAACAAATTTTAACAGCGCGCATACATACACTTTTTTCGCTAATTGAATTTTTTAAGGCGCCATCAGTATGTCGGTTAAGAATATTTTTGAGCTCGGCTCACTTTCACCGGATTAATGCAAAACAAATTAGACAAAAATTTTAATTACAAAACTTAGGACACCTAAAGCTCTGACGTTTTACTTCGGCCGTAATATCAAAGTTACGCAACTAATTAATTTATTTAATTCGCCATCAAACTTTCCCTTTCTTTCGGAGTAATCCTTCCGACATCTTCAAAAGTAATCCGGCCTCGGCTTCCTCTCGCTGCAGCCCAAGGGGCCCTCGCCTCGAAAGCGGCCTGGGAACGGGCTCGAGGCCATTAATTACAGGCCTTTGTTTATAAATATAGAGCAATGCGTAATATTTCCACAGTTCCATGTGCTGCACACATGCGAGCAAATTACGAGGAAAATTAACGCCGCCGGGGCACCGCGAGGGTATGATAAAGCACGGCCCATCGCGGTTTCCTTTATGGGCGATCGTGAAAAAAGCCTTTGCGCCTTCTTCGAATCCATTATATTAAGCGGTCGTTTGACTTACACGCTTTAAATCTTCGTTACTGCCCGCTGCCGCTAATAGTGCGCTGCGCTGATGGCTTTGTACGGGGGCGTTCGGAAAAACCGCGGCTCGCTGCAAAAATTTGCGTGAGATCTGGCCCGGCATTTCATGACTGATAAACGTTTACGAGCGGGCAGCCTCTCCTGCAGCAATGAAACATAAAATTCGCGTTATGGCGATCGCATCAGCACTAAAATCGAATTTAAATCCGAGCATGGCCATGCCGGACGCGCATAAATGCGTTTCGTTATTGAAGCCGTAAAAGCTCGATTTACGGCGGCCAGCCGGAGCTTTCTACGAATGCTTGCGGGCGACTGGGCGTTTTAAGGTAAACAACGGCAGGCCACTTTGCGGTAATGTGCGGCGCGGCGTCTGGGGCGTTTAATCTGCGCTGCAGTTTCGGGCGCCCGGCGGAAAACGAAAAAGAAGCCGCCGCGTAAGTGAAAAGTATTGAAACGAGGAGGGAAAGCGCCATAAAAATTTATGGCCCCACTTTACAGCGCTGCGAGCGGCGCGGTTTTCGCCGGCCGCCGCGCTTCCGCCAATTTTGGGGTTGAAGTTTTAATTAGATTTTTTTGTATAGTCGGATGGGTTGTTCGCTTAAATTTTACGTATTTCATCTTATGACGGCTGATTAGATCCAACTAAATCATTTGTTTTAAAAGTAAAGCTTTGTTTCTCCTCTTTTGGTAAATATTGAATTATAGGATTATGCTGTTCAATGCAAAAATCCCACATAAGTTACGTTGACAGTGAAATCTGACAGAAAGTTTACTGTTCCATATTTAATGGGCAAATAAATAAAATTATTAAAAATTTTTTCTCTACAAGGTTATCCGGAAAGTTCGTGAAGATTATTAAGCAAAATTCAACAACAAAATTTTATCTTTATTTATTCAATTATATATACACCATTTTATTCAACCTTTTCCATATTTCATACAACTGGAAGATTTCATCCTTCCAGAACTTCTCAGGTTTCTGAATGAAAAACTTCTCAAAGTGTTTTTTTATGGCTTTCAAGAGTTGAAGTTTTTACCGATAAGAGAATTTTGCAAATACCTAAAGAATCTAAAGGTGCAACAGATCCCAGCTAAGCTCTAACAATGTATGTCGGATAATCAAAGAGACTTGAGGTCTAGTATTATCCTGATGAAGCACGCCTTTTTTGGGCGTTTTTCCTAAATTACTATTTTTAATTCATTAAGTTGTGAACAATATTATTTAAATTTATTGACTGGTCATTTAGCGGGATTTCTTTCCAATCCCACCAGATACAAAACATAACTATCTTCAAATAGAGGGTAGATAATAGACCCCAAAACCTTTTTCGCTTAAAATTGTTGTAAATGATCCATTTTTCATTGGTTGCCACTGATTATTTCAAGAAAGATGCGTTTTCATTGCGTTCTTCCAGTACATCACAAATGAAAAGGCAATCCATTAAATTTTTCTCAGTCAAATTGTACAGAACCCAAACATAATAGCAATTTATGTAACTACGTTTCACTAAATGCTTTTAAGTGTTAATTTTTTATTTTTTTAGTATCTCTGCTAACTTTCGTTGTGTATCAGGAGTTATTCTCAATTCATTTCTTGATTCGCTCATCGTCAGTGGTGAAAGGTCTACCCGAGCATTGTTGGCCTGTAATGTCAAAATTGCTAGCTCTAAACCAATAGAATCACTTTTAGCTAGTTCTCTTAAATAAAGAATGTTCTCCGTACACAGTACATGTGTCTTTTTTGCTTATGTAGAACTTTTGGCTTTTGCTAATAGAAATACAGTATAATAATAATAGTTCCACGTAATAGGCCTGGAAGGCCCTTTGGGGTCGTAACAGGATAGATCTGTTACAGTCTAGAGCCTACGGTACACAAGAGTAGTAACGTGGCCAGCGCTACGTACCGACCGCCTATTATTACCCCAGAGTTTGACCTCCAGGTACTCATTTATTGCAGCCTGAGTCGAGCTGGACAGTAATTTCCCCTAATTATAAAAAGGTACAAGAATAACACAAATTAATTTATTATAAAGAACTTTTTCCCTAAAGATGCGCTGAAATGTCAATGTTACGAATATGAACACAAATTGCGCATTTTCTATAACTTTGGGGTATTCTGACATTTTGTAGTACCATCTAGTGAAAATTGGCACTAACATTTTGGACAACCCATTATATTCTGTGAACAGTTGCATCTAACATTTCTTAAAGTGTAACCACACGATTTTCATACTTACTTTTACCTAGTCAAAGCATTGTAGAACTTAAATTATATCAGTATTATTTTCATTATGTATTATTTACTTTATTTATTTTTCTACCAGTGGGTTATGATTAATTCTCATTTAATTTTGGATGGTCTTTAATGTTTGTTCTTTTCTTACTTTTTTTTTAATCATTTATTTGCCAGCTCAACAATCAGTTACATGTTATACATGGCAATGATAATAATAGTAAGGTAAGCAATAACAGTACGTTCTTTTATAGTTTATGAGGTAGGTTGTACCCTTACAAGTATGTTAACTAATTGTTATATTAACTAATCAATGTCGAGTTCGGTTAGATATAAATCTTGTGGTAATTTTCGTTTGAGTCTTTGGTGTATGTTTGGTCTGCCTAAGTTGTATAGAACTGCACCTTCACATTTATGTAAGTTTTCAAAGAATTTTTTGGCACTCGCGGTGATGTAGCTTCGAATTGTTGGTATGTCTAGTTCGTAATGTAGTTGTTCGTTCCGAATGAACCAAGGAGCATTCACTGCTATGCGGAGAATTTTGTTCTGTAGTCTTTGGACTTTTTCTATGTTTGACTTTGCAGTGTTGCTCCAGATTGTTGATGCGTATAGCACCAACGGTCGTATTAGAGATTTGTACATCGTAATGGTGCATTTGGGCTTAAGAGATGACTTTCTATTAATGAGGGGGTAAAGTTGTGCCAATCGCGTGTATCCTTGGTTTAACTTGTAGTTAATATGAAGTTTCCAGGTAAGTCGAGTGTCAAGGAGCACTCCCAGATACTTGATGGCGGCATCGGCGGGATTCCAGGCAATAGTGTTGTCGTTGATTGTTAAGCTGGGAGGGTTTCCAATTCTTCTGAGGGAAAATATTTTTGCCTGACATTTGGTGTGGTTGATGTGCATATTCCATTGGTTGAACCACGAGCATATTTGGTTCAGTGCAGTCTGCTGCTTTTCAATAGCTAAGGTAAGGTCAGTGTGTTGGGTCAAGATTGCGGTGTCGTCCGCGAAGGTCGCTAGGGTTGCCTCTCTGTTAGGGATATCTGAAGTAAAAATATTGAATAATAGGGGTCCCAGTACGCTTCCTTGAGGTATGTTTGCATGGATGGACTTTGTTTCAGAAGATGCGGAGTTTATGCGCACCGCAAAAGCGCGGTTTTCTAGGAAGGAGAAGACCATGGCTTTAAGTTAGCTGGGAATTTTTATCTTGATGATCTTGCTTTTTAGGCCTTCGATCCAGACTTTGGCCTGGGCTATATCGAGGAGAACTACAACTGTATAACTTTTGTTTTCGTAGCCCTCTTCTATTTTTTCAGTTATGCGTTGGAGTTGGTGCTGCGTAGAGTGTGATTTCCTAAAGCCGAATTGGAATGCTGGTAGGATGTTGAGTGATGTTAATTCATTCATTAGCCGGGAGTGGATGATCTTCTCGAAAACTTTGGAAAGTGATGTCAGTAAGCTTATTGGCCTGTAGCTACTAATCAACTTTTTGTCTATACCTTTCTTTTCTTAAGCTTCACCATATATTTTAAATTTTATTCTTTACTTATTTCAGTAATGTCATGCAGTGAAAGTTATTTTTATTAATGCGTTGTTTCTTTCAGCAAACCTAAGAAATTTTACTTGAAACGCTTTGTTATTGCTTTTATTACTGTGAAAATTGGAATATTTGATTTTGTTTTTTTTTGTTTCTCAATTTTTACGTGTAGATCTTTTAAAAATTATTCAATTAAAATTTTGTTACACTAGAGGTGAGGCATATAAGTTTCATTCCGTTACCATATTTTCAACACAATTCTGATTTACTACTTTCAATCGTATTTTCAAGTACATTTTGATATGTTTAAAATTTTTTATTTGTTTTTCAGTTAAAAAATATTATTTTTACTGGTTTTAATTAACAGACCTTAAAATCATCGAATTGATTTTAAGAAGTAAAAGAGAAGCTTAAGGTTGTCGTAGTAAACAAAGAGAAAAGGCGGCAAGGTAGCAATGAATAGAATCATTAAGTTAATTCAGTATACAAATGAGAAAGTTTTAACCTTTAGAAATGTGATAATAAATAATAAACAGATTAAAGAAAGTTGAAATTAAATTATACAAAGTAATAAACCATGAAAATATAAACATTCAACTAATGAAAATTAAAAATAATAGAATAAGGGGGTGGCCTGGAAAAGCAAAAATATTAAGACTGCAATAGACATAAAAATATTACTAGATACAACAATGATTACTAAAAAAGTCTTTGAAAGAAGAAAAGTGCAGAGCTGATAATAAGGAATGCAATTACAACACTACATTAACACTAACAACAAAGAAGAAATAGAGATTTCCATTAAGCCAATAAAAGATATAAATCATCAAGTGTATATTAAATGCTATTCGCTGAGATTAAAACATCATTTATATAGTCAAACTTGCGGGCGTTGTTTTAGTAGTTTATTAGCAGCTACATGTGTTAATAAAACAAAATGCAGAAGGAGGAACTTTAAGATCTTCCACCCAATGCTTATATATTTGTACCCCCAGTTCTTGTCTTAAAAATCGCGCAGTACATTAGAGTGTCATAGGATCTTCCGCCAATTTTAAATCCAGGACATCTGGGTAAAAGCTTATTCGTGCCACTACAATCTCTTTTTAAAGATCATAAAAGAAATAATAGTTGTAATCATTCCTATCCTTGCAAAAATAGAGGAAATAAAAATTTTTGGGTAACTGATAAGTGGAGCTTTTAATTAAAGTGGCAACGAATGGACATTTCTCCTATAAATTGGGGAAAACGGTAACGGAGGCGTATTAAATGTTGTTACAACTATACAGAATGACAGCTGTTAGCCAAATATGTCTTTACGATTAGTTCAAGGGCTTTTGTGACGAACTTCACAGCTGATGGCGGAGAAATTGGATATTAGTAAGCATAGGTAGGCACCGTCGTTGTTAAAGGTTTATTTCTATTTTGTGACTTACAATCTGCTAGAAGAGCAAAGGGCAAAACACTTCTTTAACTAATGTGGTACCGAGAGACCCTTTTCTATTTCTCCGACTGAAAAGAGTCAAGAAAGGTATACGTGCCAGCATCCATAAACGTGTGGCAGCAGTTTTATGATTGATATCTAAAAAAGCCTTCGTTGACAGTTTTCAGAAGCCTATAAACGTTACCAATAGCGTGTTTTAAAGAACAAAAGTTATTTTGAGAACCAGTAAAAAGCAATTTGTTTGTATCTTGTTTTGTTTGTTTCCTGATACCGTTAACCTTTTATTAAAAGCCCTGTTGTTCAAAAGCCCTGTATACAAATGCAAAAGTAAACAAATAAGTTAGTGAAACAAAGACAAAAAACATATTTAAATAAAACTTGATATGAATTAGTTTGATTAATATATCTAATTGAGAAAACATTCCAGTTTAGCGATATTAGAATTAACTACAATTAAAAATCAAATCAAGCCGACGATGATAGTGTATCTAAAAATAAAAATGTAATTAGTCAGTAAAAATCCCTTATGCTGGATTTGCTAAGGCAAGTTATAAAAAAGGAAGAAGAGCTATCAGTGGATCATACTAAAAATAGTCAATATGCTACACCCTTCGGTACACTTTCTCAGATATCTCTAATTATTAATTAAATAATAAAAAAATTGGTGTGGCGGCCTTTTCGCCCTTGAACCGCTTTATATCGCGGCGGCATGCGAGCCTTTTTGATATCAGCTACGTTTGCCGTCGCACACACAAACGGTGTGGGCTTTGCCCCGCAAGCATCATTTTCATATTCATGTCCCGCATTCATTTCATGCCCCGCGGCTCGGCCACTGAGGTCGGGTCTTACCCCGCATTCGTGCCCCACAGCTCGGCCACTAAGGTCGTGTCTTAAACCCGCATTCATTCACATTCATATTCATGCCCCGCGGCTCGGCCACTGAGGTCGTGTCTTACCCCGCATTAATTCACATTCATGCCCCGCGGCTCGGCCACTAAGGTCGTGTCTTACCCCGCATTCATTCAGATTCATGCCCCGCAGCTGGGCCAGTTAGGTCGTGTCTTAGTCCGCATAAATTCATATTCGCATACCCGCATACATCAAATTCATATTCGCATCCCCGCATACATTCATATTCACGCATCGCAGCGCGGCCAATTTGGTCGTGTCTCAACATCTCGAAGATACCAGATCCGCAACGCAGACCCGCACCATTCAATCGCACGACGAAGCCAATCCGATTCAGGTGAGCCAATTCTTTGGTTGATATCGGTAGCCGCCCCATCCGCTAACGCGACGGCCGTTTAAGGACGATTTGGCCTTATCGGCTGACCTTCCACAACGGCCGTACGTTTTCACACCGCACCACGAAGCGGCTATTTACACGCCTGCCTTCCATTTGTTGGTCCTTACGAGCCGCATCGGTATCGTATCCAACACCGCATCCACGAGAGCGGCTATTTACACGCCTGCCTCTCCAAAAATAATGGTGACATAAACCTGATATTCATCCATATCTCAGTAGAATAGAAAACTTTTAATATGTATTGTCTAATGATTTAAAAAAATATTAATTTAAACAACCTAAATATTTGGTATGCCTCTAATTATGTAATCACCAATGTAAAACAAAAGGCTAGAGTTCTGCAGAATAGAAAATTCATAAATATAATTATATGGGCTAATCTGGGATGCACTCATACATTCCGTTATTCATCTTTATTTGAAGCAATTTTGAGATATCAAGAGAGGAATACTCATTGAAGCTTGAGTAAGGTATTTAAATACTGATTCTATTTAAATCTTACTAAAACATCGAAAGAATGTATCGACAACAAATAAAAAGAATTAAGAGTACAAACAGAAGTTGACATTTCTCTACCTCGGTGGCATTACGGTGATCACCACTGCAACAGAGCAGAATGTCAAATTCAAAATCTGAATAAGCAGCACTTTGTTCAACTGTATCTGCTGTAAAATAACAATACTATTACTAATGCAATCAATCTTTAACAATAGCATGTTAAAGAAAGTAAAGTACCTTATAGACCGAATACCATTCACGACTGCTCTACAAAAATAGATTAAATAATTACTTTATACAAATATTAAAAAAAGTAAGCCATAAATACCAAAAGTTCGTAGAAAACAACATAAAATGACGAAGCCGAGTCGAAAGAGGAAAATGTGTCGTATTTTCTTATAATATCTATATCGTAAACTAATTAAAAATTTAATATAACAACAAATATCAGTTTCAAATTCTTATAATTGTTTTTGATTGTTTAATTGTTGACAGCTGTGTATTTATAACATTGCAAAAAAATTTTCTTTAAATTATCAGTTGATGATGGAGCAAAGATTGCGGGCAGCTATTGGTATATGTAAGTATAAGAAGAACCATCGACAATTTCTACGCTTTTGTGAAATCTTAACAAAAATTATAGTTTTGTCACAATTCAATCGACTTTATTTTGCTCTGCAACTGGAGCTTACCAAAGCTCCTATTTAAATAAATTCCATGTAAAGTCTGATGATAACTAAAACTAATTGACGACTTATAAAATCAATTTTTTAAACTGTGGATTGAGGAAGATCTAAATCTTCCAGTATATTTAAGAAGCAATTTTTTTTATTTTTGTCTAACCAAAGAAGGAAAAGCGTCCTTTCTTTAAATGAGAAGATTTTTACTACCAGAGAACATATGAACATGCAAAAAGATTAATTACCTTTATTAGGTAATTCAACAGTCAGTGCTATATAATTAACAACCTACGATTGTCGACTAAATATTTCGAGAATATAACCGTAGATGATATAGTCAAATCTCCTTGCGCCAAAAATCTGCTAAAGAAATTATAGTGTGGTTTGGCTACAAGAAGGCCCAAGTTTAAGACGTAGCCAAAGAGTACAAAGAATCTGACCATCAGGAGGAGCTAGCTGTTGATAGAGCAATTCGCAGCAAGCGATCCGATCCCAAGGAAAGTAAATGAATCCGTCCGCACAAAGAACAAGATCCTGGGCGGGGCATGACTGACCTGGCAAACAAGAGGGGCGTGGCAAGGTCGACGGTCAGTCTAGTAGTGCATCTGGACCTACACCAAAGATTAGAAACTTTTAAGATGGATCACTTGCGTCGAATCTTTTGTGCTTTGGCATATCGCTTTGCTGGCCTTGAAGCGTTGGTCCCTTTAATTCTGAGTGGAAATGACGCATCCGTCGTGAGTTATTTGTTACCAGTGAACACAGTGAACTCTAAACTAACAATGTTAGAACCACTACGGGGGAATAAATTGATCTCGTGTGTACGCGGGTACAATTTTATTAAAATTCTCACTGTTTATTAACGAAAAAACACGAACGTTTCCATCTGTTTCGAATCTAGTCCTATTAAATAAGAGTCGTTTTTCATCTTCGTCTCTTTTAATCTTCTTTTTTCAGTTGCTCATCTTATAGTTTCTAATTTTTTAAGACTTTCGTCCTGAAAAATCTCTAACTGCAGACAGAAAAACAAAATGGACAGGAAATTAAAAGTTGACGTAACGCTGAACGACAACAAGCACAACAGCGCTGGCTTTTTGAGATTCCTTTTGGACCTCAATGACTTTTGATTCTGCCAGGGTGACTTTGAAGTGTCTGCCGCTATGCATGCAAAGTTTTCCGCTTCTGTGATAGTACTGGGGCTTGCGAGCAGCAAATTGAATGTTATGGCGCCTTACTTTTTTGCGAAAGGTCTAAAAGTGATCGGTGCTTTTCAAGCCTTGGATAGAGATTCTGCTCCAGTCCAAAAGGCAAAGGAAACTCAGGCATGATTGTACAACAATGTGTATTACCACTGATCTCCCAACTTGTGGCCTCCCTTCAACCGTGACTACAATTCCCTTAATTAGTATGTGTAGAGCGAGGTCGGGGTAAAGGTGAACGAGGGGCGTCATAACACTAAGGACAGCTTAAGGTCCTCTATCGTGGTAGTAATGGATATGGATAAGGAGGAAGTTGTTTTGGTTTGTAGTAGGTTTAGGTAACGGCTCGAGAAGGTTGTGCCCGCTGATAGGGCTACATCAAATAATATGATTTTAAATACTATTTACTTTGATTGCGCTGAGTGTCATATAAATAAATTTAATTATTCTTGTATTTTATGTTATTTTCATCGTTTACCCATTATTTGAATTTATCTCGACGACTTTGTTTATACAAACAACAGATCTGCAACTTATCATCCCTTCTCTGACATGATTTGGCCATACGTGTTCTATGGATTTAGGTTCACTTTTGTTAAAATGTAGCAAGGATATTAAAATTTGCGATGTGCCTCACTGGAGTAAGTTATTCTCTTCCTAAGTATATGTGAAATTCAAACGTTCATTTCGGCGTTAGGAACTTCTTCCAAAGCATCCTATTCTTTAAATGCTTTACATCACTTTGTTATTAGATATTTTTTGTAATATTTTTGTTACACATTGTGCAACATAATGGAACAATAAGAAAAGAACAATTGTCGCTCTACTAGTATCAGTACACTGTGACCTTTTAAAACATACACAAATACCTCCTTAGTAAAATAACAATGCCTCGAATTCTATTTTTGCTTTTCTTTAACGTATACTAAATTACAGATGAGAGATAGCAAAAGTTTCCAAGTTCAAATGTTAAGAGTTCAAGAAGTGAATTTTAACTGCCACATCCATCCTCCCGACCGCCCGGAACAGCCGCCTTTTACCTTCCTTGCGCACGTATTACGCGATATTACCATTACGACTCCGAACTGGCGCATAATGTCACAATACCCAGTGCCCCGATTGTGCAACCCTTTGTCTCGGGCGTTTTGGGCGGCCGAATTCAGCGCCAGCCATTCATCTCCATTGTCGAGCATAATTGGGACGGAATAATATGCAAGATATGCTTCCTCGTCTTTGGAACAGCGCGAACGGCAACTTTAACCGGAACAAGTAATTCAATATGGTAGTTCGCAATTGATTTATGTTTTATCCGGGCTACGTGGGTTAACTGGGAACAAATGGCATGAGGAGCGGCGGCACGGGCGCGTTATTTATGGGATTCTTATTAATATCGCGCTGTTATATTTCACGGCAGCTTATTCAAGGAACGCCGCATAAAAAGCGGAGGTTGGCTTCGTGTTGGGCTGGAGGCTACGTACCATCATGGCGAGATATTGCTCCCCTCTTGTAGGTGTTAAGCGGCGCTATGCTTACCTGAAAAGAAACCATTAATTAATGTTAGTTTGGAGCTGTATCTGTTTTTTAGTGTAACAAAAAGCACCGTCATTGTAACAAGTTTATGGTCCCCTTAATAAATCATCTTATTGCAATCAAAAACATTTAATTATAAATAAAATGTTGCTGTAATTTACCAGTAATTCACAAAAAACATAATGAAATATATATTATAGTGGTTAACGACTTAGTAGAATTGTAAGATATTAAAAAAATAATTTAAATAGTTAATTTTGTAATTTATAAAAATTGTAGTATAGCATAAATTGATGTTTTCAGTTGAAACTTTTTATATAAAAAAGGTATTTTTTATTTTTAAACCAGTTATTCGATTAACGATGGTGCCACATCTTGTAAGAAAAAGTCCTCCACATATTTAAGACTATATCTACGCAAAAATTGCTATTCTTTGAAGAGAAAAAAAGAAGAATACGACACTTTCACTTTATGTGTTAACTAATGTTTTCAAAATTATAAGTTTAACGGATAATTATCAGAAAGTGGATAACAAAGTTGACTTAACAATTACGTGGAAAGATTCAGAAAATCTCATTGAATTTTTCAACTATTTTTGGGCTGCGCGAATTGAAGCAACTGTTTCCATCTTAATAATCAAATTAAACAATTGGTATTTAATTAATACCAGAAGTTTACGTAAAGTAGAAATATGTTGCCAACCTAAATTTAACAAATTGTAGCAAATTCGACTTTATGGGGTCGATTATTTATTTCAACTTAACATTTACTTAAAAGGTGCAGACGTTATTTATTAATATGTTCAATTAAAAATAATTAACTGACACACTAGTGCTAATTACTTATTCCTACTGACCGATCTGTTTCCTGATGCATTTGGATCACAATTTCCTGTATCTGACTCTTGACGTTTAACCTTTTGAGTTTGTTAACGCCGTTGGGGGGTTTCTGAATTGCGAGTTGCAAGCAACTTTGTCCAATTTATATCTGTATAGCTCACAGATTATTTGATTTTCATGGCCTTCGACGATGAGAACAATTGGCTAACGGTCTGGAAGATGCTCTTCTTGTTCGCATGCTTAAGGGGGGTACACCAACTGGAAAAAAATTTTGTTCCATAAAATGATCGAAAAACATCCCAAGAATGTGCCTGAAAAGTTTTATGGCGATATTCGATATTCGAGTTACAGCTACCTGAGTGAACATGGAAGAAAGGCGGCTTTTCTTTTTTGTTTGGTGTGACGATTTTAATTGGATATCACGAAGGAAAAATTGTTGATTTGGTTGTAAAAAGTAGTTACCATCAAGGTTGTCAAAAATCAGCTTTACGAGAAGTCTGAAAGTTTGCTGTATGGTGCTGGTATAGCTGATTAACTGGTAAGTCGTTTAAATTGATTAGTTTTTGCTGTTTTCTCGATTTTTTCTGTAGTGTAAACTTTAAACGAGTTTTCCCACAATTTGATTTTTTCGATTTGTGTGCACGATTGTGCAAAAAGTATTCAACCGATCTTGCCCAAATTTTTTTTATAGTTTTCTGACAGCTATCAGATGAATAAAAATTATTTTTAAAATTTTAATTAAAAAATGTTTTTTATTGCAAAAACAAAGTAAAAAATAGAGCCATGTTTTAACTTTTGATTATTTATTTATAAAAAACAATATTTTTTTAATTCGTATGATAGAAAATAATGATAAGTTTAATATATTTCTTGCTTTTTTGTTACAGATAAAAATTACAACAGTTATCCTGCACACAAATGTTTAAAATGTCCGAATAATGACCCCATAAGTCCGCGACCTTGTGAAAAATTTTCTGTAATCTTCGATAGTTGCTTAATAAATGTACAAAGTTTCATAAATATTCTTCCATTCTTTCTATCTTAAAAAATTTATAAAAAACAGCGTTCTAATTGATATACCTCCTTCAAATATCAACACACTTATTTCTAGAAGACTCTTGGCCCCAGATTAGCACTCCAAGCAGATTACTAGGATATTTATACACTGCTTCGCTGTCCCGCCTGTTGAAATCCCAGCGGGGATCAACCGTTATACTAGTCCCTTCTTAAAATTTCTTGGCACACTCTTATACTGATGATATAGAAATCTAAAAACCGTAATTTAAATTCACCTTCATTGACGATTTTGAAGGTTTGCTTCAGAAAACCATTATCTTGCTTTAAAAAATCTTATTTATTTTAATAAGCCTTCATTAATTTCAACACGTTTGCCTTAGTGGTCTAGATCCTTTTAATTATAAGTCCAGCTTCTATGAAAATCTCTATGAATTCTCTGCAACTCAGGCCGTTTTTTTCCAGATGCAATTAATTTTTATATAACTCTATCAACAAGGCATCTGTTGTTATCTTTAACTGCAATAATTTTTCTTTATAACTTTTGATATACTCTGCCGTGTTCACTAGCACTCATATATAAAACCTTTGACGTATTCTTTAGCATTTGTCTTCAGATATTCTTTTAAGTTTCTAAAATTTATTAAAGTATCTGGAACGTTCTATTGCACTTACTTCTCCATTTTTCTGTAATTGATTTCTCAAAATTCTCTTCAAATTTCCAAAGCATTCTTTAACACTTGTTTTTAATCTTCTATTCGATGTCTTACAAAGTTCCTCATAGTTGTCTACTAATCTTCCGGCCTGCTCTTCTGGAAATATTTCTACATTTTTTAAAATTATTCTATCAAATTATTAAATTGTTGTTCCTTACTTACATGTGCATAAGCTTTCTTTTAATTCTTTTCTTAATGTTCTAAACTGTCAATAGATTTATTGTTAATTCTTTCAAAGTTCTAGAACGTTCTCCTAATTTTTATTTCAATCTTCTGATTTTACTAGTTTTTTAAATTTATTTAAATAATTGTTTGTAATACAAGTCCCAATTCTGAGAATAATTATAACAAAGTGACTTTACGAGTTTCATTATGTATTTTTACTTAACAAATATTTACAAATCACGGACACTACTTATTTTTACAGGTCATGAGTAGCTATTTAAGTAAGACGCCGATACTAATTACTTGTTTGTACCGGCCGATCTACCTTCCCAGTGCACTTAGATTATTATGCGGACCATGTCTAAGCGTAAGATTGTCACTACATCTTTTGGACGTTTCTCGTAGGATTAAAGGCCTACAGACTTATTTCTAGAAAAAGCATAATGCTGAAACCTTCAGTCGCGATGCGCCTAGAATTATTTGGCTAGTCACAACTCTTCCAGGGAATAATATGTTTATCTGTAAATATGTACTTCTAATAATTATGCATTTATATTTACATTAAGTAATCATGTAATAGTTCAGATATAAATTAAAATTAAAAAAAATTTTCTAAATTGTATTACATATAACTGATAATATTTGTGAAATATCAGTCAAAAAGTAATGCTTGTCTGTTATTTAATGTATTTAATAATTATAATAATGATAGGGCTTTAACCCCCCGCGTAAGACCGGCAAACTAAAAGGTTAAGTCTCTCACGTGTTCGCTCTTTTTTCCCAGTCATCGCGCACAATCTCTGATGCGGGGCGATGTGGCAAGCACTGCGCTTTAAACGACCATCATTATTACCCCTTGTTTGAGCGAACGCAGGTACTCAATTATTTTTAGTGACTGAGTAGGCCACCCGCCAGGCATCAGAGAGCACCAGGAATTGAACCTGGGTCAGTCTGCATTGCAGCCCGCGCCTAAACCACAGGACCATTCTGGCTTTTAAAGCTATATATTTACAGTAATTAATTTATGCCGAAAATCACAAAAATAAATTTTACCGCAAACTAATAATTAGTTCCACAAACATTTAATTAAAATATTTTTTGCATTAACTTTAGCTGAATTAATTTCTGAATTAACTTTTTTACTTGTTTAGTAGAGCATACTATTTATAATTTTAAAGGCGTTCTACTTATAGAATTCTTTCAGACTTCCTTTGAAGTCACGATCTGTTCTTATTTCACGCTGTAGCATAAAAAGCTTCTCGATGGAGTTTAGATGCGCCAATTAAGCTGATCATTTTAACAGTCCAGCATGTTGTAAACATTTTTGTATAAAATGGTAGCAAAACCGTTTCCATTCCAGGAATACACTGTTCGCTGTTTATGAAATTCTTTGAAAAGTAATTTCACAGAATCGTCACTCACGCAAGTTACATTAGCTGTCAAACATCTACACACTTCTTAAAATTAAACATTATTTTTATTGCACATACCTACACTTGTAACAGACGTATAGTAAAAATTTAAAAGTTAAGATTAATTATGAAGGGCGCTATTAAGTTTACTTTAAACTTGAACTGCCTACAAGAATTTTTTCAAACTCGCCTCCGCCGAATGTGACTCACAGTGAGTGTTTGAGTTACGAGTTCCTCAAATAGGGAGGTATAACATTAGATTTTAGTACCCTAATATATGTAAAATTTTAAAATTTATAAATAAATTATGTCGAAATAAAACACTACAAAGAATTCTGCGTGAAAATCCACCTCTCATACAGGCGTGTCTGAGGGAACGAAGAGTCAATTCCGCTTAAAAGTTTCAAGGCCCAGTTTTAAACATTAATCACAAACAAGTTAGAAATAAAGAGAAAAAATTTAGAAAAATACACTAAAGCTAGAATTTAAAATTGATCTCGAACAGCAAATAGAGAAGTGTGAGTAAATAATAAAAACGTTTGCAATTACATATAGATACATCTAACATGCGGTCTCAGATGAATTACTGACTTAATAATTGTCACAAGAGGTTGAAAAATAAAAATTAAAGATGTAAGGGTGTATAAATAACAGGAGTGTAGATCAAATCACCATATGATAATATAATTATAAACAGTACAAAGCGTCAGATGGAATAATTGCAAGCTTCAGGTACAGAAAAGCATATAACAGCTATACCAAGATGGATTATAAATGCAATTGAATTGGAGAATAGTAGAATAGTAGAAGAAAGAAAACCATATAAAATCTACGAACACATAAAAACGGATTTATATGTAGCAGCGCATGAGGCACGGAGTATAGAACCAAAGATAAATATTCAGCATAAAACTAGAACACAAGATAAAACAATCTACACTGAGTGGTTAAAAAATAAAACACCAATAACAACACATAAATTTGTAAAATGTATAAGACAAGTAAAATAATAAGTAAAAAGAAAAAATGAACATTGAGATAATATGTGTAGAAATATGCGCAATGAGATAGAACTTGACCAAGCTAAAAAATCAGAGAGGATAATTCGAAGCTAAAACAAGAGGCAAAAAATACAAGTAATATTAATTGATTAATTGACAATATGTGACAAAACAAAAAGAAATAAGCTAAAGAAAATAGAAATAAATGTGGATGATGTGGTAAAAGCACTAAAAAAAGTAATCTGCAGAATGAGGTAATATTAGAAGAGAAATAATTAAACGTGGAGGAACAAACTGACAGAAAAAATAATAAATTTGTTTAAAAAGAAAAAGAAACTATACCAGAAGAACAGAGAAAATTATATATTGTGCTGTGTAAAACGATGTGCTAAAATCACTAAGGAATAAGTATTATACCAACATTAAATTTTTAAAACGGGTTATAAAAACAAAAATTGTTACAAATAAATGAAAACTTTTAGTAAGTAATCAAGTGAATTTGGATCCAGATGGTCATTTTTAGACCTACTACACCAGAAAAACGATTTAGGAAAATCGAGCAAAAAATCCATATCGACGCCCAGCTTACATTAACAGAAAAAAATAGAGAAGGAGTATGACAATGTTTCAAGATGTGAACTGTAGAAGGCGCTGATAAGAATAAATATTAGAGAAAATAGATAACATACAGAGTTAAAGCCTTATACTAAAACACAAAAGCACAGATTAAGCTTGGAAATAAAACAACCGAAATAGAAGTGCTCAATGGGTTGACACAAGATTGAGCACTGCCACCGAGATTATTCAATACATACAAAGAACAAGAAGTTAATCGATGTTGTAGAAAATGAGAATATTTATGAGACAAGACACTCATATTTGCAAATAACCATCTAATTTTGGCACGGGAAAAGAAAGAGATGAAATACATGCTGCGAAAGCTGAAAGAGGAATATGATAAATGAGGACTTGTCCGAAATTTAAATAAAAGGGCATACATATATTTCGGAGTAGAAATACGCGAATTGAACTTAGGGGAAGAAATAATTAAAGATTGTGCCAAATACAAATAGTTAGGTTCAATTATATCATGCACGGGTGAAATAGATGTAAGTATAGAGGACAAAGTTAATAAAAGAAAAATAGCAACAAAAACACTTTATGGGCTCATATAGAATTTAAAAAAATAAAAGATATTTAACGTTATTATGAGGAACGTTACAACATATGGAGGAGAACTTTGGTCGATGGCTAATAAAATAAAACACAAAAGGAGAAGAGTGCAACTAAATTTCATAACAAAAGAGATATGAAGAGAGATGAAAATAGAAATTTCAATTATAAGACGATTTCAAAATAAGACAACAAGCGGTAGAAAGAATGAGTAGTTCTGAAATGGTCCCTTAGAAAAATACCTCCAAAACATAATGAAAGAGAAAAAGATTGAATGAGGAAGATTGGATATATAGATAGTATTGAAGGTTGAGATACTCCCTGCCATTAAAAGAATAAATGTAAATACTGAGGGATACAGATCAAGCCCAAGCCCATAAAACCATCGAGTCCCAAGTGAGCAGTCGTAATTGCGAACTTCGTTTGCATTGCATGACGCGCGCCCTCCCGCATAACGAGTTTAGGTAGGCCCAATATATCTTACGCCCTAAGATTTAATCCGAACTAAATCCAAGCCGCGATGTTCGGCCGACCCCAACGAGGCTCGCCGGCGATTGCAAAACCCGAAAGTTTAATTGCCTGAATTAAACAATTAACCGGCTGTTCCGCACGGTTTCGGGCTGGGCATCTGCTCGCCGGCATAAATCTGCCCGGAACGGCAGCATTTCGTGCGTGCGCTTGCAACAGGTCTGCCGTCGCGCTGAAAAGCCCAAGAAGTTCGAGGGCCGTTAGAAGAATCTCAAGAATTTCGCGAAATTGCAAAGCGCGTCTGCGTTCGAGCGCTTCGAGGAGTCCTCACAGTAACAATTTTAAGGCGCGGCGGCTCCGGAGCTGAAGCAGCCTGGAGGAGCTCTGCGATGCAGCAGGTACGCTGGATGCTTGATAACTGCAGTGTTTATTTATAACTTTTTGATTTTCGGCTCCATTTACGCCTTGCTATTGCGTCTACTCAGATAAAATCTTAAATTCAGTTCTACTGCCTCTACAGTTTATAACATCAAATTTGATGTATCACAGGGTAACGTCCTAAGACCGCTTCTCTAACTTATGTTTACGACAAACATTCCGATTACGATTAACGCTGTAATTGCAACATTCTTTGACGATACTACTGTAGTATCCGTTAATAAGGAAGCAAGTATTAGATCATTTTGAAACCCATTCGAATAGCCTCGAAGAGTGATTAAATAAACGCCGAATAAAAGTGAATACAACAAAATCAGTGCAAATAACTTTCAAGACAAGATACAATGACTACCTAAATGTTAGAATAAGCAACCTTGCAGTACCAATTCAAACCAAAGTAAAATACTTGTGACTAATAGTGGATTCTAAAATAACTTAGAAGTCTAACATAACACTCAAAAATACCAAGATCAATAACAAAACACGTCAGACTCATTAGCCCTTCAATAGAAAATTTAAACTTAAGACCGAAAATAAAATACTTTTATACAAGTGTATTATCAAACCCATATGGAACTATAGAATTCAACTATGAGGTTGCGCCAAACCGTCCTATACTAAAATCATTGAGCGGATACAATCAAAAATATTACCTATGATGGTCATTGCGCCATGGCACATAAGCAACAACTATCCATAGAAATTTAGGCATACCAACAGTAGAAGACATAATCAGCATACTCATCACCAACTACCCCGCTATATCCCTGAACATGCAAATACAGCGGTTAACTGAAAAATCTGCTTACAGCACCCAGAAGACTAATAAACCTTTTATATTCGGGGTGTAGTTAATAAACTATTTCTTCCACCCCCACACATATATAATTTATTTATTGCTTTTAGACGACAAATTGTACATTTTTATAGATAACAGCATTTAAAATGATTTACATTTACTGTAACACCTAGGAAATATGTTTTAATAAGAACAATAAATTTCAATAACCCACGATTGAAATATTTAATTTGTTCTATAACTAATAATAAATATAATTTTTTTCAAAGTTAACAAAAATAATTACTACTAAATGGGGAACTATAGAGGATTTGGTATTGTTCGGCTACCGATCTTACAGTTTGTGATTTTTTTTTGAGAATACATTAAAGATCTAATTTACGTGCCGCCATTGCAACAACCTTGGATAAACTTTAAGACCGCATTACTGCTAATGCAAGGAGCATTAATAAGGACACTACAGCGTGTGTAAACCAAAGTAACCTACCGTTTAGATGCTGCCTCTAATTTGATAATCTTGAAACTCATTAGTTTGGCGTTCTGGTATTTCACGAGTTGAATTGACGTATCAATATTAAGGTACCAGGTGGAAGAATATATAAACATTATGCTAATATTTTTTTTCTACCCACTTGCGGTAATTTCGTTTCTAAATTCTACATATTTACATAGATCATCGTAAGAGGTATTTGGCCATTTAACACACCATGCTAGACCTGCATGTTGGTGTGTAGGTGGTAATCCTGCTAACTAGGACTGCGAATACCATATTGCCTTGATAACCTTTCCCATACTATCTACACGCTTCCATCTTGACCACATAGGGGGAGGTTAGCCCTCATCGGTTGTATCAACCAACTGCTACTTTAAAGTCCCCTTAGTTCTTCCGTCTCCTATTCCGTTGGGGTATCATACCCTCGTCCGCAATTTGAGCCCTTGACCGGTTTTCACTCGTGACCCTGAGATGAAGCCCTTTCAGGGTGCTATCAACGGGGCCAGCTGAACCCCGGTTATTTGAAAAGGTGTTACTCCTCTACCACTCGCTCTTTGTCTTAGTTTGTGTCAGGCAGAGCCTAAATCAATTCTTGGATGCAGGTTGGCGGGTGTAGAGGTGACATGATATATAAAAACGTTCAATGCCGCCATGACAATTAAAAGGGTAAACCGCGACCCATACCGAACACCTTGGTGTAAGTTTAATAATAATAATAGTATAATTATATGCTAGTTTAAGGTGCGGGGAAAAATCCCAGAAATAAGAAATACAGTGTATAAATAAAATGTATAAATAAAAGCTCTGAGCCGTGCATTAACATGTGATAAAAAGCTCAAAATAATTGAAAAGCGCTCAACAGACACAAGACAAATCATAAAAGATGTATCAGTGTTAAATAAATTTAATACAGACTAATGCGAGCTAGACTAGAAGTTAATATAAAGCGAGAAAGACAACCTGATACAAAGAAGGCAGAAAAGATATAGCATAGAGTGTATAAACAAAATGAAGGAAGATACCAACTAGAAAGAGCAGAAAATTCTATAAAGCCCTGTACAAAACCGAAAATGACAGATTACTCGAAGATATACAGAGGATAATTCAGAATGTTAACTCAAAAGACATCCTCCAAATGTAAACTGACGAAATAGAAATGGCACTATCAAAAATGAAAAATAAACTAACCCTAGGAGAAGACAGTATAACTGTATACCTGATCAAAAAAGGAGAACCTCAACTTTTAAAGGTTATGAGCGCAGATCAAGCAAAATACTAATAAACGGAAAACAGATAGAAAAGATTACAAAGTATATGATATACCTAGGATACACAATTAAACTTAGAAAGAAAAATCAAGGTGAAGAAATACACAGAAGAATAAAACTAGGATGGGCAGCTTTTGGACGACTTTCACACGTACTCAAGTCAGATATCCCAAATGGTCTAAAACGTGAAGTATATAATGCACCACACCGGTATTAATTTATATATAAAAAGGAGAAGTAGGGTCGAACATACAATAAAGATAATTAGTCACAACAAACGGAATTGCCAGATAATCACATGACCACTGGACAAACATTATAATTAACTGGAGACCCAGGGCTACGAAACGAAGTGCAGGAAGACCTCTAAAACCTAAAAAATGGGTGGACAATATAATGGATGTGGCTGGAAAAAATGGCAGTAATTAGCAAAGCAAAATGACAAATGGAAAATTAAAAGAGAGGCCTACATCCAGAAGTGAATTATAAGGCTGAAGAAGAAGAAGAAAATACTAATACATTTTTTTTACTATAAAAATGGAACAGTGTTTTGTTTATTCAGCGAGAAAAATAGGTTACAACTTGAAAAGATTTGTCAGACAATTTGGTAACAGTTTTTTTTTAATTTAGAGAGTTCATCGAAAGAAAAATCAGAAAAGTAACAATGCTAAATGTTGTAATCAAGGATACCGGTTTTATCACTTTTTCTTGATATATCCATTGAGCAGTTCGGCAAAGATGTATCTTTTTAATACAGGGCGTTAGAATATGAAATTTATGTAGTTCATTTATCGTATTTCTTTTTAAAGATTTTATCCATATATGTTTGCATCATCAAACATTTCTAAAGAAAAATGTTATTTTCCAGTGTTATATTTAGACTTTTGTCATAAAAACCCTTGCATCTGGTGTAGATTAAGTTTTATTTGAGTTTTCTTTGATGTTGTATGTGGTTTCTATATTAATTTAGCATCAATTATTGGGCCTAAGCATTTAACTTCATTAACATTCGTGTTACTTATTTTAATATTTGGGGATTAGTCACGTTTGGTTGTAAAGGTTTGTGTGAATTTGATAGCAGTCTTCGAGTTTGTGGCTTTTGTAAATTACAGTAACTGGATAGTATGGCGGTGTCATCTGCAAATGTGGAGATTAATGTGTTGATCATTGTTGAAACATCGGCTGTGTAAATAAGGTACAGAAATTACATTGCCTTGGTTCATCAGATGGGGGGATAGTTGAAGAAACTTTTGAAATTGAATTTTATTTAAAAGTGGCGTTCAGAAAAATATTTAAAAATGAAATAGTAATTTGTGTAAAGGGTACGTTTTATTTTAAATAATAGTTCCGGTCGAATACTTTTTCGATGTCAGAAAAAACTTCAGTACATATATTTTTCTTAAGGGGCTTTTTATGATCTCATCGACTATTCTGTTGACTGTTCACCGACGCATGGTAAAATGTTGCTGTCGGAAATCGAATTGGTTTTTGTATAAAATTTCGTGAAAATTGATTTTAGTTTGGACGTTTTCTAAATTTGTGATTGTTATACCTATAGATAGTTTACAAGTTTTCATGTGATGTAAAAGTACGTTAGTACGCAGTGTATTTTTTCTTAATAACTGTTTAAAGATTTGAGCTATCGGGAGATCAAATAATTTGACATACAGAAATTACTCTTTTTATTTCTGAGGGAGAAAATGGATTCATAAGCAGACTCTTTGAAGAAGGAATGTCTAGAAAATGTTAAATTCTGTCTCCTATGTATGTTTCTGCCACAGTGTAAAAACTTTGCTAAACCTCACAATTGTGGTAACAGAATAAAGACTGAAATATGCCACAGTCATTCATAAAGACAAAAATTCATGTATTTTAGACTAAAGGGAACATATGACTTTTTAAACTACATAAACGCAAACATTAATCAAACCTGCAAAAGTTAAAGCAAAAATTGATTAAAAAGAACACAGGAAATTAAGAAAATATTGATATAAGGCTCTAAACGCCCTGTGAACTGAGAGGTTAAGTCTTTCGCAAGCACCGCGCCTTAGACGACTGCCACTGTTGCCCCTTTTCGAGTGAACACAAATACTAAATTATTTTTAGTGACCGAGTATGCCACCCGCTAGGTACTAGAGAGCTTCGGGAATGGAACTTGGGTTCGTCCGCACCGCAACTCGCGGCTCAACCTTTGGACCACTCTGGTGGTCAAGAAAATATTGGTCATCTTTATTAATGTGGTTTTTGGATACAGAACCTGCATTCCCCTTAAAGAAATGATGTGGAATTATTTATGCGTAATCGCCCAATTTTGGCATTATGCCGCATTTATATTTCAAAAAAGGTGTTTTTACTTTCCTTACCCTATAATAAGGAAAGTAATGTAATCGGCGGAAATTTGGCCTATCCAGTTTTTTACATTTCTGAACGAATTATAGCCTCAGGACACCAAAAAAGTTGGTTTGGGCCATTGGTTCGGGTGTGTGTCTGTCGGTCTGTCAGTAAACAAAATATTTCGAGAATCGTAAGAGCTAGAGACTTGAAATTTGGTATGCAAGTTACTTGCAGGTAGGGGACGCAGTGGGTAAAATTCGCCCGAGCCGTTTGGTTGCAAGGTCGCAAAATCAGTCGCAAAGCGGTCGCGAATTTAAACGGTTGAAAATAAAAAAAATTCATAAGAATAAAAATGATTTATCACGAGATAAACATGAATTTAAAGTAAAAGTTGGTAAAATAGGAACTAGAAAAAAAATTGAAGTCCAGGATCGAACCCGCGACATATTGTTCAGCGTCCGTGGTCATATCCGACTGAGCCATAAGTTGAAGAAGATAATGGAAAAATAATAATATTGCGTACCTACACATTAAATAAGTTCCAAATTTAGTATGTTGAACGGGAGTACCAAAAAATAATACATTTTTTTATAGAACTTATCGTTCACGAGATTTTAACAATTTTGAGGAGATAATGGAGGATATTTTCTGTTTTTGTCAGAATTACCTAAATAATAGGATAAGAAAAGTCGTGTAATGTTCACACCAGATTTTTTTAAATTATTAAAATAAATATAATTTATACGTATAAAAGAGAAAGCCTTCACTCACTGACTGACTGATTCATCAACACCCAGCCTAAACCGCTGAACCTAGAATCTTGAAACTTTAGTGACGTACTAAAAAAAGGATTTTTTGAAAACGGCTCAAGTTAGAAACGTGAAGCTTGACAAGAATGATCTTCAGTCAAATTGTTTTGGGAATTTTTGATCTGACCCCCCAGGAGCTAAACTGTCTGACATCTGTGACGCCTTATAATTTTTGATCTGTGATGGAAACAACGTTTTCAGTATTCAACTAAGGACCATAAGTCAAGTCCAGACGCCAAAAATCAGCCTGATCGGAAAATTTGAGACCGGTTTTACCGGAAGTAGCCGCAAGGTTTTTGATTCCGGCTGCCAAAGTTTTGGCGCTATTCACTTTTAAAAAACAATAGACGGCAGTGTTTGAGTTTGTTGTAACCTTTTAACACGTAACAAGTTATCTCTTGACTCCTATAATTATTTAATTTCTTTAAAGAGGGGGCAATTCTCCATCAATATACTTACTAAAGATATTTGGCAGAAATAATCTATAGTTAAAATTAGAGAACCCGTGTTTCAGGAAATTTATTGTTATTAAATGAAAACGCATCCTCACAGGGCTAGACGGGGAAGTGGAACCGAAGTTGACCCGAGTCGGCTAGTTCTATAAATAAAGGTATGTAAAAATAGCAAGCCAATAAGGGCAAGCTGTGTTTGCCTATCAATTCTGTATTTTTAATAACCATCACAAAAATTTAAATAACTACACTAATTATCTAAAAAATATTGATCTGTATGTATAGATTTATAGCATCTAACAGTAAAAAAAATTATTGTCGTTCATTACTTCAAAATCGAATAAACTATAAATTAAGAACATTTTAAAAACGCAATAAAAAAACAGGTAAAGATTAACTAACACTAAAAAGTAAAATAAAATTACTACATTAAAAGAAACAACAATCTCTAATTGTAATTTTTATATTAAAACCAAGCAACATTAATTTATTTTTAATTGTCTCCCTAAATGCCTTAAAAATTAATAAAAAAAACTATTATCTAAGTAAAACCAAAAAGCACTAAATTACTACAGTTTTTAGTTTATTTTCATCTATAAACTATGATAACAAAAAAATTAAAGGCAAGCCTGTAATTTAGCCATTTAGTTTCATTGTAGCTCTACGCAATGGAGCACGGCCTGCGAACTGAGAGGTTAAGGCTCTCATACGTTTCCTGCCAAGTCGTTGCGCACCATCTCTGATGCAGGCGATGTGGCAACACGCGCCTAAGATGACCGCCATTAATTACCCTTGTTCGAATGAACGCAGGTACTCAATTATTTTTAGTGACTGAGTAGGCCACCCAGGCATCAGAGACACAATTGAACCGGGTCCGTCAGTTCAGTTCTCCTCAACCACGGGACCACGCTGGCACACAGCCATTTAGTTTAGCTTTTTTTAATTTTTCTATTTCATATTTCCATTTATGATGTGCATGGAAAAAAATTGTTTTACTTTTTACATGTTATCTGCCACAGATTAGTGTCCTTGTGGATTAAGGATTATGTGATATCTCATTAATAAAGAAAATTTGGATGTGCAATCAAAAGTTGGAATATCTCAGACTTGATAAGTACGTTGCAGTTATTTATAACTAATAAAACAAATATTATTTGGGTTGCCATTATTTACCCTACTATTGTCTTTAGGTCTATACCAATACTTGATTATAAAATTTAATCTTGCAAAATTCACTAATTGCGATCCCATTTCTTGCAATTTGGATAGTGTAATTATTTAGTTATATTAATTTTACAATTATATGGTACGAGATCTACAACAAATTTGTCGTTATATAATTTTACTCGTTTAAAAACTGATTAGACTGATCAAGAAGTCCGAAAGTCTAAAGATATATTTGGTAACCAACTTCTTAAAAAACTACGTATAAACCTTGAATTGATTAGCCACACCTCTCAATATATTGTATTGCTATAGCATATAAAGTATAAGTTTTTCGACTGTAAAGCCCTTAAGAAGCGACTTGCGTCTCTTGTTCTACCTTACACTTGCACTGGCCGTTGTAAACTTTAAAGAAAGCGTTGTTTTCTTCTTAAATTTATTATTTTTTACTTGATTGTTGAAAATTGCTATATTAACATGATAATATATAGCTCGCTCTAAGTGTAAATTGCCCATTGGTAAACGGTCTGCATAAATCGAACAAAACGCTCTAGAAAAAAACGTATTATGTGAACTAAAAGACGTAAAACATTTCAATTATAAGGTTGTAAGTTTTGAAGATGATAGTCAAAAACCTAAATGGTGCCTCTTGTATTTCTTTAAGTCTCTATTAAAAAATCAAAAAATATTTGACTCCGCGCAGAATAAACGTAACGTCACAGTTACACACAGCGCACTTTATTGCTGTCGAATGTATCCATTTGGTCAACTTTTTGTTTAGGTCACGCGAAATATTGAATCTGCAGAAGTTCTGGCACATTTCCTACAGCAATAATTAAATTTTGCACTCAAATAATGGATTGTAAATCCATTCACTTGAAACTGTCCATTACAAATCAATGGTTGAATTTAATAACAATCCCTTAACTTACTACCTACATATTTTAGAGATAATGGTCTTTATCTAAGCCAATAAAATCAGCTATTTCAGCATTCAGTATACGGCCTGTTTTGTCAGTAATACCACTAACGTAATGCAGAAACGCTTTATTTTTGTTGAAAATGTCGTAAGTCTTGGGATTCTTATTTTTGGTAATATTTTTGATGATGTAAATCAAAGATTATTGGAATATTCGTTCCCTACTGGGGTTTTGGAGATAATACTAATTTCAGTTTGTCGATTCCTAGTATCTGAATATTCGAGAGATCTGCTAACAAGGGATTTTGCAGTTTAATGGATTTTAGCAGACTAATGGTTTGTTCGAATTCTATTTTAAACTTGATATTAGTGTTAAAATTTTGTTTAGATGATGAGGGAAGCACAAAAACGTATTATGTTCCCAGAGCCAAATAATAAAAGTATCATCAACATATCTTATCCAACAAATATCTACCAAGGAAAAGAAAATGAGAACTTTTGTTTCAAAGTTTGTTAGAAAAAGTTTGCTATAACAGTTAAACGTGAGGAACCCATAGGAACACCATTAGTTTGCTCCTAAAATTTGTTTTTAAATGTAAAGCAAGTGATAAAAAGAAGATGTTTTGAGGCTTCTAAATTGTAAGTAGTCTCAGGGATAGGAATATTGGTAAATAGGAAGACGATAGCAAAACTGGCCGTTGTGTTATTTTTGTGCATGGGAAAGGATTTAAAAATTTGTAAGACGTAATAAGAGTCTTGGACGTATGGTGACAATAGTTCTGCGAAAAGCTAAATGGTTTTGGCCAGGTATTTGGCTAAGTTGTGGGTACGGAAACCAAAGGCACTAACTATAGGCGTGAATTTTTAGAAGTATGTACTAATTTTGGTATTCTTGAAGAGTTATCTCGAAGTATAAGAAGTTTTTGATATCGGGAGTTAGCTTTGAGTTAGTAATAAGAACATTAGTTTTTTTTCAAAGTATGTTGTCGGGTTCTTGACAATAGTCTATTTTTAGAGATGTAGTTATATAATATATAACATTTTTGTCTTCTTTTAGTCTCGAGATTCGGAAGGTTTATTATTGAGTATACACAACAAGACTGTACGTGGCACTTTGGCAACATTTTGCCTTTCATTTCAGGGAGATTGGTAGTAGATTCTATCTGGGATAATATATTCCCAGCATAATTAAAATCTTTTTTAAAAGCTTATTTAACCGATTCACTTAAAGGATAGTCGAAGAGTTTATACACAGTGTACATAGAGTAATAGATGATTGGTTCTGACACGGTTTGGAAAATGGTTTTGGATTTTAATTGTCTCGTCAGATATATATGATGCTTTATCACATACTATCTTAATGAAGAAATTCCGAATGATAGTACGTATATGGGAGGAATTGAGACTGTGAATTTATGATTGGTATATAATTAGGTATCGTTCTCAAATTGAGGAAATCAAATAAAGAAAAGAAGACATATGGCTATTAGTATATAGCGAATTTTGTTTAGATTTTTGTTTGCCGCAAGATATTTTTTCATTTTATTTTTGTATTGCAAAACCTCCCTAGAAAAGCCCTAGTGTTACTTACAACCATCTACAACAGCATTCTACGACTCTGCCACTTCCCCACTCAGTGGAAACATGCTATAATCATTACCCTTATTAAACCTGGCAAACCTCCTACGCAACCCTCCTCCTACAGACCCATCAGCCTTTTACCACTCATGTCAAAAATATTCGAAAAACTGCTCCTCACGAGAATCCATGAAACTGTCGACCTACATGAAATTCTCCCAAACTACCAATTTGACTTCCGGCAGCATCATTCTACTATCCACCGAGGGCACCGAATAGTTATCAGCATTATGGAGACTCTAGAAACCAAGCGCGTCTACATAACTGTATGCCTAGACATCAAACAGGCTATCGACAAAGTATGGCATACGGGTCTGTTATAAAAAAATAAAACTCTATTTTCCAAATCAGCTGTACCTCATACTAAAATCATATCTAACCCAGAGGACTTTTCAAGTTAAAGTAAATAACACAACTTCCGAATACCACGAAATTACATCTGGAGTACCGCAAGGTAGCGTACTGGGACCGCTGCTGTATCTCCTATATACTTCCGACACGCCTTCAACTGACGATACTGTACTTGCAATGTTCGCTGATGATACAGCTATCCTCTCAATAGACGAAAACCCAATAACTGCAGCAGCCCATCTACAAACACACTTAGACATCTTGCAAAACTGGTTCAATAAATGGAAAATTACAGTTAATAGCGACAAATCCTCGCAAATGACTTTCATAAATAGACGTATTGCAAGCCCACTAAACATCAACAATACTCCTATACCTCAGAAGACGAACATCAAATATCTTGGACTACACCTAGACCATAAGCTCACCTGGAGCACTCACATTAAAACCAAACGAAAACAAATAGACCTTAAAATTAAACAAATGCACTGGCTCCTTGACAGACGCTCCCAATTCTCACTGTCAAACAAACTACTGTTATATAAAAGCATCATAAAACCCATCTGGACATATGGTATACAGTTGTGGGGATGCGCTAAAGCCTCCCACACAAAGATCTTGCAACGAAGCCAATCAAAAATCCTTCGCAAAATAGCCAACGCCCCATGGTACATCTCTAACGAAACCCTTCACACAGACCTAGGAATTCCATACGTAACCGCAGAGATACAGAAGTTTGCTCGAACATATACGAACCACCTGACAGGACATAAAAGCAACTAATAGAACAGCTCTCTAACTAGCCAATCATCACCAGACGATTAAAACGAAATTGGACACAAGACCTTCCAGTGTAACTACCCAGAATAACTTAGTGTTTAGCCTATGGGGAGTAAGGCGCTAGCCGGATCCCCCCAATGACATGTTATAAAATTATAAATTATAAATAATTTACTTATTACTCGTGTGAGAGTAGATTGTAAATAAGCAACAAATAATAATTAAAAATTTTTAAACAACCTCTTATTAATTGGTTAAAGGATATCGTCTTGCTTACGCAATCTTTTTTTTATTCTAATTAGACTTCTTTTGATGCAAATTTTATTAATAATACATGCATGTTCCTAGCTTCTACTTCTAAGTTTATGATCTTTGTTAACCAGAATGAATTAAGAGTTGCAAAAACTTCTCGACAAATGAATATCCAATTGCACGAGTTTTGGTACGGAATTGGAAGAGAACTTTTTTGTTTTCCGATCGACACCCAGTCATTGCAATATCATTTTGGTAAAATCAATAAAAAATATAACCAATTGCCTTTTATGCTATCTCTATTAAATGAACCTTTTGTTTCCTCCCTTATATGAAGGTTACCAAGTTATATTAGGCTAGCCAATGTTAAGCGAAGAACTTGGAACTAGAGAGCAAACGTTAACCAAACGTGCGGCTGCAGATGGCTTTAATATGCTGCAATGTAGATTGCGTTTACAAATGGCACACCTGACGTAAGGTCTGGGTATAGTTAGTCCTAATGGCAGTAATATCCTTGTAATGAATCCCGTGCAGTAGGCAGGCCGGCCCGCATTTAACGAGATTATCCTGTTTTCGGCGCCCAAAACAGGAGCAGCCCGAAAAGCCCGCTCGCTACACGGGCGGAAAGCACCTTCGGCATCGAAAGTGCGACGCCTAAACGAGACTCCGCACCGGAACCTGCAGCCGGATTAAATCGCGGCGCCGGCAAGTAGGTCAGTACGTAAGACAATGCCCGGATCCAAATTGCCTTCCTGCTCCGGCTCACCCGTTGCTTATTACACGCCGGCTTGCATTAGCTCCAGGTATTGCTTTCCGCGAGTCAATCAAACTGCAGCGCAAAGCGCGCTAATTCCGCGCTTAATGGCTGCATCGCGATGAGCCGCCGCACGGAGCCGGCTGTTATTCAAATTCGCACCTTTCAGCCGCGAAAATTGCGGCGCGATTTGATTTTCTCGCGGCGAAACTGTAATCTGGAACGGGAATTATAGCGTTCGCCAGCTCTGACAAAGGGCTTTGCGCTCGCCGCAATGAGCGGCTGCTGCGCGCTGACGTCAGCGCTCAGTTCCAGGCGCCGATTACAATCCGGGAGCCTGCAGAAGTTCTGGTTTTTGGCGCCGCAAGTTCCGGGACGCCGGAATTCCTCCGCAGGTGCTGAACTCGAGCCGAGCGCCGCTGTCTTTGTGAGCCACGTAAGAAGAACGCCGAAGAATTCGTTTGAAACGCGTGCTAGCACAAAGCGCAGCCAGAAGCGTGCAAAAAGCGCCTTAAGAAGCTGACAAAGCTTTGGTTGCTATAAATTTTAATCGTGCAGCTTCTTAAAATTGTTATGAAATCATTATTGGTCTCTAAAATGTCATCCTGCACATTCATTATTCTCTTTATTGTTTCAGTTCTAATGTGGTTCCGGTGACCCACCCTTAGTAGTCCATTTCCTCAGGTTTCCAAACCATACATAGAAATGCTCTCTACAATGGTGTTGTAGATAGTTGTTTTGATTCTTATTAAGATTTTATTGTTCCAGAATAGGAAGTTGAATCACCTAATCACGCGTTTACTATTTGTACTTTTGTCCTGTTGGCTCCTACCATTGAAGAACAGAGTTACTTTAAGGCGCATGTGGATCAAGCACTTTTTAATTGTACAACTCTCTATGTCTAGGTCGAACTTGACGTCATCAACCACTGTCATATATTTAGACTCTTTTATATTTATTGTTAGTTTCCACTTGTTATATTTTTATGAGCTTCTTGGCATATAACTGAAGTCTTCACTCTTAGCATCTATCAATACTATGTTGCCAGTGTCTTTCATTGGAAACAGGGAAAAGTTGCTATCAGCCAGGTCAGGTGAGTGGGGAGCATGAGAAATCACTTCAAAGTTGTCAGCATTCGTGGCACCCACCTGAAGGATACTTTTCGAATTTTCAGGTCTTCATGCAGGATTGTGTGCACAGATCCGATGGATATGCCAACTTTGGAGGCTATGTGTTCCACACTCATTCGTCGATCCCCCAGAATAAGTTTCTGCACTTGCTTGATCATGTTGTCTAACCGGCTAGTGCGAGGCCGAGAATGACTTGGTTTGTTGTCACACGACGTTCTGCCTTCTTTAAACAGCATATTTCTATCTGTTCTCAGTCCTGAGAAAAAAATCGTAGGTGTTATAACTTGAATGCACCTCGTAGGCCGAGGATACCATCGCAGAGCTGCTGTACTCGAATCGTTTCGCTTCGGAAAATTGCTTATAGAACTTATTGCGCGGTTTGGCTACCACAAGGCTCAAATTTACGACATATCCAAGAAGTTCAGGAAATTTGATCACCATAAGGAGGCAACTGATGCAGAACAATTTACAACAAGCAATCTGATCGTAAGAGAAGTGATAAAGTCGTCAACAAATTGAAAGACTGACTAGGTAAAAGAAATAGACAGTCAATCTAATAGTGCACTTTGTCACATGCCTTTCGTCCCGAGAAACCGTCGACTGTTTATTGAGAAAAAGAAAATGGATAAGAAGATCAAGACCCAAGCACTGTTTAACGACACCAGTTAGGACCAACTTCCCAAGATTATTTTCGGATAAAAAAACTTTGAGACAGGAAGATAAATCACCAAAATAATCGTCGGATATGCCAAGATGCCTCTAAAGTATTTGCTGTCATGCAAACAAAATTTGACATTTCTGTAATGGTGCTAGAGCTTGAGAGCAGCGAATGAAATGTCATGGTGCCCCACTTCTTTGAGGTAGAACTAAAGGTGACCACCGATAGCTATATCAACTTACCGAAAACAGTTGTCAAGTCTCGAGTAGAAAAGGTGGTCGCCACGCAGGGGCACAAGGCAAAAACCCTCTGTTCATCTACACAATAATTTGTATTGCTACTCTCCAGCCCCAGCTACTCTTGACTACTACGTATAGGACGTGGTCGAGGCGAAAATCAATGACATTATAACACCAAGAGCAGCTTAAGGGTCTCCATCACGGAGGTAATGATTCATGTAGATAAAAAAGAAGTTGAGTTGGTCTGCCACAGGTTTAGGCTTCAGCTCCAAAAAGGTCGTAGCCTCTGATAGAAGCTACATTAAATAATATGATTCCTAATATCATTAATTTTAATTGCACTCAATTTGCAGTAAATAAATTTAATATTTCTTGTAATTTAATATTGTTTTCATTGTTTTTTTTAATTTACTTTGACGACTTTATACTTTAAAATTAGCAGACAGTTTGTTTCCAATCTTCACTGAGGTGGTACAACTGCAATACAGAGCTTCTACAGCAGTAATGTAAGTGGAATTGATTCCTGAACTTCTTAGGTTATACCACAGCTTATTCAGTAGTACTAATAGCGTAGGCCTTTTCTATTCTATGTGATAGTCTAAGGTGGACAACTCTCCATTATTTAATAATTAATTGTAAATATTTAGTCAACACAAAAACACCTATCTTTAGAGACATTTTGTTCCTCCGGTTCCTGTATCTGATACTAAATTCTGTGTTTGTAGACCCGCTTATAAAGTTTTGTGTGTATTATGCTGATACACCTATAATTCTAAAAAAAATTTCCTACTGCTCTTCTTAAATATGGATGAAATTATTTCTCTCCGAGGAGAAGCTTTTCCATCTTGGCATTTATTAAACGTTAAAGATATTTGTAACTGCCGTAATGAACTCTACACTTCTATTGTCTGGTCTCAAACATCTGCCACTTTTCATTTATAAGACGCTTTCCTTTACTACTTAAGCAATCATTTTATCTGTCGGTGCATGTTGTTCTAGATCGACATCTTGTACAGCTTCTCTTTGAAATGATGGCCTGTTTTTCTTGGTTGATAGTCTCTGATAATAATTCTTCAATTTTCTGGGCTTATAGTGGTCAGTCCAACCGAGTCTTTAGTTTAACGGTATACCTATTTATTTCCTCACATGTTTCTCCTAGCAATCTTTAGTTTTCGTGCTTTATTTTTTTTGGTATTATGGTACTCTTCTTTAATTTTCTTATATCTTATATACACTATATTTTTTTTCAATGAGAACATTTAGTTTTTTGTACTACCAGGACAATTTTGATGTTTTTTAATTTAACTTTTCGCCTAAAGCTTCTTTTGCTGCCTCGAAAATGTGTTCCTTTATGTCACTGTACATTTTGTCTGAATTACTATCTTGAGTACAAATTTGGCTCCCAATCTAAGTTGATATAGAAACCTTGTGGAATCGTCTTTTCAGTGGATTATTTGACATTTTTTTGATTACCCTTATGTCTGGCTTCGTTCATTTTTATAAATAAAGTAGATCTTGGACATTAGAATGTAATGGTTAGAGCCACATATTGGGTCTCTTTTAACGCTTACATCTAAAACTTCTATGTCGGGTCTGTTGCTTAATGCTAATATAAACTATTATAAATTTTAGGGTTTTTCGTTCTTAAATTATCTGTTTGCTATTTTTAATAAATATGCCTAACATACTTCTATAAGTCTTTTTGCATCATTATTCACAGTTTCTCCGTATTGTCCCACCACACGGTCATTTAATAACCTTCTAATTTTTTTCTTAAGACCTCTAATAGAATGATTTCTCTTCTATTGTTTACTTTCTCTAGTAACTTAGTCACTGCACTGAAAAGTTTAAATAAAATATAAATCGCAATATCTTTGCTACAAATCGTAAAGTAAACAGAGAGAGGCGTGGCTTCAGATTATTGTAGGTGGATATGCTTGAAAACGATAGGGTACCTCCCACTACATCTTCTTAAGTTAATATTGCAATGTCAAAGAAAGAAGTATTCCTGTCCATTGTGCAATGGATTATTATTAAAGCAAAGAGCATAAAAACTACCCAAAAGTCTTAAGGCACAATTCGAGTATAATGCCCTTAATGAAACTCAAATGTATGAGTGGTATAGACAGCTCAAAATAAAGATCATTGATGTCATCTGAGGACCAGTGTGACTACACAGAATCGCTGATGAACCGTTGCTAAAACTGCTTCTAACAGAAAAAGCTATGGTGGTTCTCGAGCAATGTGGGACATTATACTGGTTGACGACAACACCCGACCCCATACAGATGTGCAAATTCCTCAAAAATTGAAGATTTATTCTGCACTATACTGGAACACGCTCTCTACAGTTTGGATTAATTGCACTTAGATTATCACTTATTTGGAAAACTAAACATAGCAATTAAAGGTCAAAAATTTGACGAAGATGTTAATGACAAATTTTGGTGCGCAATTAGCCGCTGCACAACGACGTTCATTTTATGAATAACATCATCATTTGCTTATATATTATCCGTTGTCGGATGTAAGCTTCTGCAGGTATTTGCCATTGATCTCTGTTTTTGTAATTTCTGCAACTAGTTATAATTAACTTATTCTTATGATGTTTGAACATCTGAGTAGGGATCTTCTTCCTTTTCTTTTCCCGATTATAGAAATCTGTTGTACTTTTACCTGTTGTCTTATTCGTGTGTTTGTTATTTACACTCTGTTGCTTTATGTTATTTTTGCATATTATTTACTGTTGATGTTTATGTTTTTGTTGCGTAGGGAGTATGTTTTGATTGAATGACTTTGTTTTTAGTTTTTTGTCGGTTTTGCTTTGTAGAATGACTCTCCACGTTTCAAATGCTTCAAACCTTATTATTATTTTTTTGTTTGACTGTCTAACCCTCGTATAATAAGTTGGAGTAGATAAATGTGACTGTTACCTATTTCTATAGTCTCATCCTTCAACTGTATATCGATTCCTTGTTTCACTAAGTCATTTATTATTCTCTAGGGTTTTTCTTTTTGCTTTTACATTTATATTTGTTAACATTTCTTGTAAATCGTAAATGGTTCAATCTCTCTCCATCAATGTTTGATCCCTTTGCTTTTCACACACAGTTTCTAAATTCTTAATGTAGACATAATGTAATGTCTTACTCCACGTTCCATTTTTTATCTCTCTTTTAATGTTTTGTCATTTCATGTTGTATGTGGCGTCTTCAGAGATATTTTTTATTAACTCAACGTATTTAGAATCAACTCTGCTGTTTTGTAGAGATTTCATTGTAGATCAATGTTCTACAGAATCGAATACTTTTTCATAATCTATAAACAAAATACAAGGTCGTATCTTCTCTAGATTCTTCTCTTAGACTTCGTAATATTCGGGAGTGACTTTGAGTACTATAGCCACTACTAAAACCCTTCTGTTCTGGTGGATGATAATTGTCCATTCTGTTGGTTAATCTATTTGTTATAATTTATATAAACCAATTTGTATATTTGTAGTAATAAACTCATTTGTTTGTAATTCTCTAATCTGGTTTGTCGCCTCTCAAAAAAATATTTAAGTCTTCTACTTTTCGCAACTCAATATCTCATTATGAGTTAATTCATCAACAGACAAATAAAATACAATCAGCTAACGTTAAGGTAGATACCAAATCAGGACCCTTAACACTCTTCCATCTACTCCCCACCTAGACATGCCATCTCTAAAGAAGAATGTGTCGAGTTTCTTAAATCGCTGGGGCCTAAATTCCTTATAGAAGGAGATTGGAATGACAAAAACACAATTTGGGGAACTAGATTAGTAACAACCAAAGGCAGAAACCTACTACAAGATATAAATGAAACTAACTGTAATTACTTATCAACAGGTAAACCAACTTATTGGTCGACAGATCCCAATAAAATACTTCTTCATACATAAAGGTATCTCAACAAACTATCTACATGTCGAATCTAATTATGAAATATCTTCAGATCATACTCCTGTACTTGCAACAATAAGTACGTATATTATAAATAAAGAACATACACCAACACTACCTAATAAGGCAACGGACTGGATTAATTACATCGAAAATCATATTAATTTAAAACTTAGAATTACATCGGCCGACGAACTGGATGAGGCTGTTAATTACCTAACCACATTAATACAAGAGGCTGCCTGGCATGCAACTCCGAAGCAATCGCATGAAGCAACGAAATATAATAATGTACCTCTCTATATTCGGGAATTGGTGTGTGAAAAGCGAAGAGCGAGAAGCAGAAGGCAGAGATCGCGAAGCAATGAAGACAAAACAATATATAACAGACTAAAACGAAAATTACATGAAACTTTTTATAAAGCCAAAATGCAACATTTGAACACTATATAAACTCTCTCTCCAAAGATGATCATACGATATGGAAAGCGACAAAACAATTCAAGAGACCTAAGATCGCAGTACCCCCAATCAGAAAACCGGACCGCAGTTTCGCCACAAGCGACACAGAAAAGGCGGAAACGTTTGCAACACATCTTGCCCAAGTCTTTACACCACCCACAGCCAACATTAACAACGATTATAATGATATTGAAGAGTTCCTTAACATACCTTGCCAAATGTCACTCCCAATTAAAGCTTTTTCACCCCAAGAAACACTTGAAGAAATCAAAAAAACTAATGCACATAAAGCACCCGGGCATAATATCATCACGGTTAAAATGATTAAACACCTATAAAAAAAGACGGTAGTACATCCAACAACCAAATACAATAGTATGCTAAGACTATGATATTATCCCATAAGCTGGAAATTTGCCCAAATCATAATGGTGCCCAAACCAGGAAAACCTGCTAATGAAACCAACTCATATCGGCCAATTAGCCTACTCCTTAGTTTATCTAAGATTTTTGAAAAACTGCTGATAAAAAGAATTAAATCTGATTTAGACCTATCGACAATTATTCCAGACTACCAGTTTGACTTCCGCGAAAGACACTCAACCGTACAGCAAACACATAGGATTGTAAACAATATAATCGAATGCCTCGAGGAAAAGACATTATGCACTGCTGTTTTTCTAGATGTTGCCTAGGCTTTTAACAAAGTTTGGCACATCGGCCTCTTACATAAAATCAAAAGAGTATTCGCTACCTCGTATTACCATCTGTTAAAGTCCTACATATAAGAAAGATACTTTCAAATAAAATGCAACTCTAGTTACTCCAGCTATCAGCGAGTTCAATCGGGAGTGCCTCAGGGCAGCGTATTGGGACCACTGCTTTTTTTGATCTATACTTCAGACTTGCCAACAACACTATCATAGCTACATTTGCGGATGATACCGTCTTGTTGTCAGTTAAAAGGGACAAAGCAGTTGCAACACGGAACCTTCAAAATCACTTGGATCTATTGCAAAATTGGATTGATAAATGGGACCAAATCAGTGCAAGTCACATTTACTACAAGACAAATGGTATGTCCGCCAGTTTTCCTAAACAATACTCAAATTCCTGTAACAAACGAATTTAAATACTTAGGGTTATATCTAGACCAAAAACTTACTTGGAAAAAACATGTCAAAACAAAACGTCAGCAAATCCACTTAAAATTTAAAAGGATGTCATGGTTAATGGGAAGTAGGTCCAAACTATTACGAAATAACAAATTATTATTATATAACCCATATGGACTTATGGAATCCAATTATGGGGATGCACTAAACCTTCAGACCAAAAAATAATTCAAAGGATCCAGTCTAAGATTTTACGTTCTATCACCAATGCACCATGGTATGTATATCGAACTTTACCCTACACAAAGACCTGAACATACCATTTGTCACCGAGAAAATCGAGAGACTTTCAACGATATACTTTGAAAAACTGAAGGACACGAAAATAACCTAATAGAAGAAATAATAAATCCTCCAACGATAGAGGGAAGGCTCAGAAGAACATGACCAATAGACCTGAGGCAAGAAATGCACGACGTAAATTAACCAGTGGACGATTACTCTACTCATGATACATTCTTGTATCCAATTTACTTATTACAATGTTGACAGTTGTAGATTGTAAATAAGCAATAAATTTATATTAAAAAAAGTCTTCTACTTTCTGTTATTGCTCTCTTGTATTATTATATTACAAAATGTGAGCACTGGCCGCGAGAACAATCATGTGAAAGCCTCAACCTCTAAGTATGCAAGCTTCGTTTCCACGGAGGACATGAAGCTTTACAATTGTTTTTATTTTAAATAGTATGAGGTATTCTTTTTTAGTGTCATGGTGGCTTAATATAGTTTTTATATTTCTCTCTATGCATCATCTAGAACCATTTGATATTAATTTACAATATTACTTTGTTATTGAGTGTCTATTAAACTAAAAAACTTTATATTATGTGCTGCTCTTTTATAACTCTAAACATAAACAAAGTTTTATGATTTTCTGATACATTTACCTTCGTTTTTAAAAATTCTTGCAAAGTGCAACTTTTATAGAAGCTAATGTTTTGGCTAAAAATAATTAATATTTAACAAAGCTTGTTCGACCAACATTTTTCGTTTAGTAAGTAGCAAATACATTATCAGTGATTATTCTAAAAACAAATCTAAGGTTATGAAAACAGCAACACTAATTAATTTTTTAATAATAGCCGTTCCTTTCATGGCAAAGTCATTAGCACGTAGCACCGCTGAACCTCCTAGTATTTGATTTTTATTAGCGGCGGCGGCGCTAAAATATTTTTATTGACTTAATCTCAAGCACCGGGGCCTTAATTTGCATATTAGGCATAGTTGTGTTTATCCTTTCATATTTACCGCATAAAAGCTAATACATTCAATGATTATTCAAATACGCGGCTGAATGTGAATCTGGTGCTTTTTGCTTCCAAAATACCGTCGGTGTTTGTTCAAGATAATAAACTCACTTCCCGCTTGATTACTTTTATAGCTGTATTCACGCTGTCCAAACAAACGTGGGACTTATTTGGTAACGTAGTTCGCATAAGAGGAGTTTAATTGTGGCGTTTAAGAATTTCTATTAGAGTTTTGTTTCACTTAGAATGTGTAAGTATTACAAGTAATGTTAATGGAATTCTAATTAGTATAGTAAATTTAAGCAATTGTAAAACAATCAAATTTATATTTGTTGGCCAATAAGTTTACTATGATGTGGTATTGCATCATACTATACAGCCGTTTTCCTTAAAAACTATTGTATATTTTATTATTTCAATTTAAAATAAGCTTGCAACTCTGATACGGCACAAGACGCTTAAAATGTTCACGTTGTTTAAGAGAAGAGTTACAAAAAAACAATTTTAATTTAATTATAATTATAATAGTCTCAGTACAATGACATAGCAGTGAAAAACTTATTATAATTAAGCTAACTTTAATGTAATGAGAAATTGTCGAAAAGTATAAATTTAAATATTAATTTTACGACACACATTAATACGCTGTATGGCTAAAAGTATCTGGAAACCCCTCTGGAGAGGCGAATCTAAATGTTAGGTGAACTGTAACGTCATACAACGAGATAAAGGTGTAGGTCATACAGTGCGTTAGAAAGACAATGAGTAAGTGGGGAGAGTTGAGTGATTTTGGACGTAGCATAACCATTAGGTTGCTATAAACGCTTAAATCAGCTGTAAACGATGTCACTATAAAATGGAAACAGTCTCTAAACAAAAAGGTAGGCTGCACAGACTTAATTATTGTAGCTTTCAAACTCTGAAATAAGTAGTGATGAAAAACAGATATCCTTAGTTGTAACGTAATTTTTAAGGTGCTTCTGGCGTTATACCTAGTATCAGGTGGTCTGATGGTCGCTTATAAGCCCAATATACACACAATCAATGACAAACGTAGTTTGCAATAGTGCTAAGTACACCACCATTAAACTGCGGAACAATAGCAACAAATTCTGTGGAGTGATAAATCTGGCAGATGCGTTTGTGTTTGGCGCATACCAAGAACGCTTTGTGTCAACAGTAAAAATTGGTGGCAGGGTCATAATTGCTTTGAACAATAATAAGTGTTCTATCCACGCAGCGAAGGTTATTCTGCTGTGACTTGAAGGGAGGGGTCTTGAAAAGCTAGATTAGCTTTAGCCCATCTTTAGTAGTTAAACTTACTAAAGCTTTCGCAAAAGAGTGGTTAATTTTACCAAAACCAAATGATTATGCTTTCATTATTCACTACTTTTGCTGATTTACTGATTTCTTGGTTCTGTACTTTACAAAACTTGATTATTTAATTTGCATATGTTTTTCCAATTTTCTACCATTATTATAGTATGTCGATCCATCTTCTAATGCTATATTGGAGATCTACATGAGAGAGAAGTAATAGATGTGAAGCAATTTTTGAGTAATGAAGATAAAAATTAACAAACATCGTGTATCACTAGTAAAAGTTTATGAGTGACACGGTAGTTTAAAAGTAAAGTTTTAATTCTAACTAAAGCCCCTTGTTCCAGTAGCATACTGTGACCTCAGACATTATTACTGTGGCTATATTGTGATCTGTTGGAGAACTACCGGACACCTGCAATTGGCTTAAAACATAGTGGTTTACTTAGTTTATGGTGCGTTTTTGCAGCAAATTAACATAAAGCCACATTAAGCCCACGGTTCGCTAGAAAAGTTTACTATATTCTGCATAATCGTCTGATCTGGCACGCAATGATTTTTTGTAGGGTACAGAAAACTGCAAAGAGGCGATTTATAATCCATATCAGTAATGCATTTTGCAGAATCAGTTACGGCATCATCTCGTTTGTTTATTATTTACAATGGGGTCAAAGAGTGTAAAAATATGTTGCAAAAACATTGAAGCAATGTTAATGAAATGAAAACCGTTTTCTCAGCAACAATGTAACTTGGTAGCTATGAAAGCGGATTATATGCGTATGCGTGAATGAGAGCGATTTTACCATTAGTTGAGAGTTAGATGCCAGTGAGTGACCACGTACAGTGTGTGATTATTCCATTTGCAATGACTGAGCCAGAAGAGAAGATTCATGAATGTTCAAAAATCTGTTGAAAGTGATCTTTAGAAAACCAGCAAAAAGCAGAACAAGAATCGGCGAGAACTAGAGGATGAGCTAGAAATTTCCAAAAACTAAAGCTTATAACATCTTTGTGATTACTGATACCAAACCAGAAGAAACATACCGTTGATTGAATGTTAATCACCGTCTCTAGACTGCTATTAATGTATCAGATATTAAAAAAATCTTAACTGGTCTATGGCTGCGATCTAGAAACAAAAGCTTAATCGCTCTAATAAAATTTTTCCTAGTTTCCTACACCCAAATAAGGTGAAACCTGACTTTGAAGAAGTCCGGGACTTCGTAGAATGTTTCTTGTACATTGTTAATATACACGTTTTTTTATTATTGTAACTGTAATGTTTCTTATTGCATGGCTTGGTACTTTCGGGACAGACCTCATATTTAGATTTCTTATTTTTAAATTCTTGGTTTGAGGAGAGTGCAGAATCTTATGCAGCTTTTTGCATATTTGTTTTGTTGGACATTGTGTTGCTTCGTCCACTTTGTCATTTTGCTTTATCCTACCACGCAGGTTTACGCGTATCTTATTCTATCTAAACTCTAAAGTGGTACTAACCAATTTTCTTAGAAGCTAGGCTTGAGAAGAGTTGGTTTACTTAGAGTATAACATTTAGGGTTCAATGACTGGTGTGAAATCCAAAGATCGATTATAATTGGCTTTTACTGTAGAGTACAATAAAGCATAAAAGAATTTGGTAAGTCTAATATGTTTGGAGATACGATACCGATGCGGCTCGTAAGGACCAAAAAATGGAGAGGCAGGCGTGTAAATAGCCGCTCTCGTGATGCGGTGTGAAAACGTAGTACGGCCCGTTTGGAAGGTCAGCCGATAAGGCCAAATCGTCCCTTAAACGGCCGTCGCGTAAGCGGATGGGGGCGGCTACCGATATCCACCAACGAATATTGCCAAATCACTCACCTGAATCGGCTTCGCTTCGGCTTCGTCGGCGATTCCCAGGTGGCCGCCTCTGCGTTGCGGATCGGGTTTCTTGCGGGTAGCGAATGTTCTTGCGGGTTGAGACACGACCAAGTTGGCCGAGCTGCGGTGCGTGAATATGCGGTGTTAAAACACGACCAAATTGGCCGCGTTGCGGATTGCGAATGTATGCGGTGTTAAACACGACCAAATTGGCCGCGTTGCGGATTGCGACTGTTGCCGGGCTTCGCGCCTGGCTTGGCGGTAGGTCTTTTCGGGCAATTTGCATTCGCCAGCACCTTTCATATCAAAAGGTGCCGCCGACGGCGTATGCGGACTTGTCGGCGGAGCAAAAGCCCATATGCCGTTTTGTGTGCGATGGCAAAACGTGCAGACATCACAGCCGCCAGCATGCCGCCGCGATATAAGCGGTTCAAGGGCGAAAAGGCCGCCACACCAATGTTAATTCGTGATGAGAGCTGTCTATAGTTAGCATTACCTCTAACTAAATAGGTAAATTGCTCCCTTCTGTAACAATTTGTATAAAACCTTGTTCTGTATGTTTTGGATTTTAGTCCTCCCCTATCCTTTACCATAAATTTAGATTTTCAGAATAAAAGGATTTTATATTTAACGTAGGACAATGAAAACCTTGGACTGCAATGCAGTAGAATATCGCGGAAAGATATTGACTTGATTGCTTGTATAATGATCTTGAATCTTGTTTGTTTAATAGTGGGATAGTTTGTGATGCAGAATAGAGTTCGTAATTAAAATAAAATAAAAAATTTTGTTTAAATTTTTGTTTATTATTTTTAACTGCTAGTGACTACATGTAGAGCATATTCTAAAATGGTTAAATGTGTACTTTTTTTGGTTTAGAATGCTTAGTTTTGATTATTGTTTAAAGGGTTAGTAGGTTTCTATTCATTTGACACCTTTTATATCAGAACTTGCAGAAATATAGAGAGAAATATAGGGTGGATACCGCAGTAACATTTGGATGTGTCCATCTCTACAATTAAAACATTTCAAAATACCTCGTACAGTGTAGAACGTTAGTGATTTAACTTTACTTATTGTTAATTATATTTTGCACTACAGGTTCTTTGTTTAATTTACTGTGTTGTTTTATTAGTAAGTATTAAACAGTGAATGTTTCTGATTTCTTTTCTACATGTTTTATTCTTGATGCGTGTGGTCTATTATTTTTTCCTGCAAGAATCTCATCAATTTACATTAAGTTTCAATTGTTCAAGCATTAAAATAATTCTTGATAGAACTTTACAGTAAGACTGTTATATTTAAACTATCCTCTTGATAATATGGACTATTTGTAGTCACTTACACCAAACATGTATAATTATGTTGAACATGATAGCTTTATAATTTGAATTAGAATATGAGTGTATTTATATTATTAACCGAAATTCATTATATAATATGTTTTGATATCTTAATTCCTTTTCAAGTGTGCAATACTTGAATGAAGTGCGACAAATCTTTATTATTCAATTGATTAGGATAATTAGATTGAAGCAAATTATAATTTTGTAACTAGCGCAAGTACTGGTATGTGAATTGGTGGTTGATTTAAGAAGTGTTTCTATGTTTATTACTTTGATGTACTTATGAGTAGCTGCTCATCATACTACTTATGGCTTTACTCATAAATCTAATTTATACTAAATTTACAAACTCACTGGTGTAGAAAGAAAGTTATTTAATAATATGATAAATAATAATATAATATATGTTCTTGTCACAAGCAGAGAAGTCGTAGACGAAAAACAAATCTTAATTAGTTAAAATACTTTCAATTACAAAAATTGTACAACATGCGCAATCTGCATAGGAATAATTTAAATCTTTTAAAAACTAGTAAAAAAGCAGGGTTCCAAAGATGGGCCACATAAATCAAAGTTGTGTCGCATGTGCCTACTAACGGCAGGCCTGTCCCAAAGACGGGCCACATAATTCAAAGTTGTACCTCATGCGCCTACTAAAGGCAAGAGTTGACAAAAAGAATTAAATTTGTTTCTAAGAAGTTTTGAACAAATAAAGTATCTAAAATCACATTATTTAATGTAGCTCTCATAAACTTGCTGCAGACCAACACAACGCCCTTCTTGTTCATATATGTCCCTACTTCCATTATGGAGGCCGTTAAGCTGTTCTTGGTGTTGTGATGGCTCTTATTAACCTTTGCCTCTACCACGCCTCACACGTAATAGTCGACGGGATTGCAGTCAAGAATGGAGGGTGACCAATAGTAATAGAAATTAATGTATCATTTTTTATTCAGGTTTAGTTTTTCTTTCCTTGTAAGCTGGAGCGAAATCTTTCTGGAAAACATACTCTCACCCAGTGGCCTCCTCTATCCAGGGCTTGACAATTGTCTCCAGTACATTTATGTACCTTTAGGCCATTCTCTATAGGAGGTTTAGAATCATCTTCGTAAATCCAACCGTAAATTTTGCTATTTAGCTTTCTATCTTAGATAAACTTTATTTTGACCTAAAAGAATCTCAGAAAGTCAGAGCTGTTATTCTTGATGTCATTCAGCAATGCTTAGGCTTTTGACTTCCTGTTAATCTTATTTTCTTTAGTTAAGAGTTAATGGTTACTAAGGATAACAAACTTGTAATGCAGGTTCTGGTGCATTGCTAGATTGACCGTCAAGCTCGCCACACCCATTTATTTAGCAAGGTCAGCCGTGCTCCCCCCATAATTCGAATAGATCTTTTATTACAATTCACAGATAAATACATCAGTTCCTTATGTTCTGATCGCTAGCTGTAAGTTGTCCTGCTAGTAATTGCCTTCTCCTTGTGATCAGATTCTTTATGTTTCTGTAGGTCTTTCTGTAGCCAAACCATTTTCTGAACCGAAGCGAGTGGAGTAAAACAGTCTTGCGATAGCATTCTCGGTTCACTTTGTCGTCAAACATATATTGTTGGTTATGTGAAGCTAGGTTTTATCAACAAATAGAAAATTACGCATGCGCATAAGACGATCTTTAGGCTTTCCTATAATACAACCTACAAAAATTAGGGATTTACCTCAACGACCCTGTAGATATGAGTAAAAATTGGAGATGACATCCTGTGTAAACTATTGTTTGCGGGCAACCTAGTATTGATAGCAGCTAAGAGTGAAGATTTCAGTTTTATGTTAATAGTCGCGTCAAATTAGTAAAAAACGCTGAAAGCTCGAAATTCTTAGCGGGTACACATATCGAGACGTTCCAAGGCGCATTCGATTCATGAGAGCATCAGAAAAAAATGTTGCACATATTTTTTGTTATAATGCGAAAGTGCATTTGTGCACGCAAAAAATGCATATATTTGATGAGCTTTTTGCAGACCCAAAGGATATTTTATTTCTCGCTTAATATTGGCCAAAGTAAGCTCATTCTCGTTACTCAGGGGTTTTGGAGGTTACTGATCACGAAAACGATGTTTAAAAAGTGCCCCAATGCACTTGGACGGGAGAGTAATCCTGGGGATCGTGGCGATTTTGGGAAAAACTTCAAATTTGTTTGTTTTTGAGTTTAGACTGTCTGAATAAGGGTTTTGGGTTTTCTGATCACGATTATGATGCTTAGAAAGTGCTACGATGCACTTGGAGGGTATAATTCTGGGGATCGGGGCGATTTTGAGAAACTATCTCAAAGTTGTTTGTTTTTGGAGATTAAACTGTTTATATTTGATAGCATTTTTCTTAAAATTTAGCTGTTTCCGATTCAGCACACGGTAGATATTTTATTTTTTAGCTGATGGAAAATGAATATATATTTGGAAGATTGTTATTGCAACGGAGAAGATTGATTGTAAAAATTTACTTATTGTAACGTTTTTCTTTTTATATCTGTTGCTGAAAATTGCTTTATGAAAATTTTAATTTACTTTGATAAAAGAGAAAGGCCATGAAAACCATATAAAAATCAAATTTGATATATTTTAATACTTTTGATTTTTTTACTTAAATAAAACCTTGGAAATCAGTTTTTAAACATTGAAAACCTTAATTTATTTAATGTTGTTAAAACGTGGACATTGATAGGCTTGTCTGTGTGTAGGAAATTTTTTTTTCGTAATAACGTCTAAAAAATCGTTTTTCAAAATAATTAAAATTGAATTATACTCAAATGAAAATATTCCCTACGCGTATCCTGGTGCCTCAAGGCATTTTTTCACTTCGGTGCGTTGAAGTTTAATTTGAAAACCAACATCGTTATCAAAGATCCCAAAAATCCTTATTCAGACAGTTTAAACTCGGAAAACAAACAAATTTGAGGTTATTCCCTAAAATCGCCCCCATCCCCAAAATTATGCTCCCCAAGTGCATTAAGGCACTTTCTAAACATCATATTCGTAATCAGCAACCCCAAAAACTCTTATATAGACAATTTAATCTCGAAAAACAAACAACTTTGAGCTGGTTTCCTAAAATCACCCCCATCCCCAGAATTATGCCTCCAAGTGCATCAAGGCACTTTATCATATTCGTGATCAGCGATCCCAAAAACCCGAGTAACGAGAATGAGCTTATTTTGGCCAATATAAAACGAGAAATAAAATATTCTTTTAGGTCTGCAAAAGCTCACCAAATAAATGCATTTTTTGCTTGCACAAATGCACTTTCGCATTATAACAAAAAAATATGTGGTAACATTTTTTTCTGATGCTCTTACAAATCGAATGCGCCTTAGAACGTCTCGATACGTGTAACCGCTAAAAATTTTGAGCTTTTTTACTAATTTGTCTCGACTATAAGGAGCTTCTGAAAGAATATAACAAATATGGAGTAACAATAACGTCAAGTTCGGCCTATAATTACAATAAAAAATTGTTCGACCTTTATGTGCCTTAGAGTAATTCTGTTCTACAATAACAAAAGTCAACAGGACATTCTAAATAAAAATTGAAATAGTAAGCGCATGATTTGGCAATTAAAATGCCTATTCTAGAGCAATAAGATCTGAATGTCCATCAAAACATATACAGCACAGCTTGTAGATAGGTTCTCTGTATATGGTTCGAAAACTTAAGAAAATGAGGAAGTTAGAAAAGAACAAAATGTTATGCTTCGTAATAAACTCTAAGCGCCAGTCTCTGAAACTTTAAAAGTGGACCACATTAATGAAAAAATAAGGATAATAATGCTCCGCTCAGGGTCCTGGTTGATCTTCTATTTCAATTCTATTTCACCAGTTCTCTTGCGATCAGATCGCCTGTTGTGAGTTGTCCTGTCAGCAGTTACTGGTAATCCAATGCCCTTGTAGTTCTTGCCTATTTGTAGTCTAACCACGCAAGAATTTCTACCGGCGGTTTCTAGCACAGAGGAGTAGGAGTATTCTTGGCTAATTTTTCAACGATTGTAAGTTGTTGATTACTTGACGCTAACTTGTTATATTACCTAATAGGGGATTGCACATGCACATAAAACCGTCTTTCGGTTTTCTTACAATACAACATGAAATTCAAATTTACCACGAAAACCCTGTATATGTAAGATTGACTAAAGTTAATTAATTTTTAATATTTTATGAAAAAATAAGCCAGAGAAATCTAGTGAAATTCAAAATACAATGGTGGAATAACTAATTAAAGATGAAATAAACCATGTGAAACTACTTTTCAATTTAGCAAAAAAAATATAATTGTAGCTTAAATGTTGTATAAAATAAATTACAAAGTTACCAAAAATACAAAAAAAGGAGCGCAATGGCAATAGAAAATGTTTTTAAGATCATCTATAGCAAATGAAACCAAGTAAAAATTGAATAACACAAGCCTGATAATTGATTTCTATATATTTTTAGCTCTAAATCCGAAACTGATTTTTTTTCATTTCGTCAGCATTTTTGCAAATGGCAAATTTCAAAATTTGTAAGAGTCAAAAAATTGCGAAAATACGAGATTTCAAAATAAACTTAATACGTTATTTTCATACTTTTGGCTTGTATTATTATGTTAAACAGCTTGGAAGTTTGAAAGAAAGACCGAGGGGGTCATTGACCTCCTAATTTCTAATGGAAATTGTCAAAAAATTAGCCTAAATTTCTATTTTCTTGAATTATTAGATTAATTTATTTTTATTTATTAATTAGTTTTTGCGAGGTACGTCATGCCTTTAAAAACCACTCTCCCTATTCACCCACCTTTAATGACAAAGTATGTAAAATACTTTCTTTCTTTTCAAAATAGTTTTTTTGGCCGGCTCATGCCCTGCTTGGTGCTTTTCCTTTCTCTCTTTCTCTTTAATATCCTAATCAAATCTCTCACCCATCTCTTTGCTAACGGCACCCAGATTGTCAGGAAAATAGTCCAAATGTGAATTTAACATGTAAATCTTCCAGCTCATGGAACAGCCTAATTTTTCTGATTTCTGCAGCATGTTCTGAACGATTTATTTGAAATTTTGATGCTTCTAATTGCTCAAAAACTTAGTTACTACGTTTTTAAAAGCTCACCAGGGTTCTTTTTTTGTAATTTCCATTTATTTCTCAAAATTACCACCTTTGAGAAGTTTTCTAACATCAGAACTAGTAAGTTTTAGTTTGGCGTTTGATAAAGCTGTAAATTTGTCCCAGATATATGTAAAACATTTACCTTATTTTGGTAAGGCTTCGATAAATTGCTTCATAAAACGCAAATGCAGAAGTAAAAGAGAACTTTATTTGGATCTATGAATCCTTTTCGGAGCACATTTTTGGTTCCAGGTTCTAATAAACCTCTTTTTGGCTAATCTTTTTTTATTTAATTTTCTCTGTCTCTGCTATCCCATTCACACACACAAAAAAGAAAATTTTGTGTATCCTCCTTGCTGCCCTAGGAGTATCGATATTATTTTGAGATTGCCGCACATAATCTACTTATGATTGTCGTATTTAGTTTTTATCGAGAACGAATTCCACATTTTCGTAACGTTTTTTTAAATGTCCGGCGGTTACTGACGCATACGCATCCCACTGTGAATAAAGACAACTTTGAGGCTTCTTTTGAATGAATCTATGAACGGTCTCCAATCCCCTCAGAATTTCTGGAGACCGCCAACAACATCATGACGGCCACAGAAAAAGCTACAAATTTTGTAGAAGTGGTGGCAGCGCTAATGACCTGCCTCTCCGACATCACCACCATAGTTGGCATGTTTAGCAAGCGCTAAACGTAGGCCTTCCTAGAGCAAAACGGTTAGGCGCTTGGACCCAGGTACCGTGATAGCCACAAATGTCAACATCGGTCTCCAATCGAGACTTTCGAACGAAATGTTAAATTGAGTCAAAAATCTACGTACATCAGTACAGAAGATTAATTATCTTTCTTCCGAAAAATATGAAAGAAAATCCTTTTATCCGTACTTGAACCAGAAAATTGAAGCGCCAGCTGCTAGTAGGTACTTGTCTTTAAGCATCGAACCAAGCACTCCTTAATTTTCTATAGTCAGGTGTAAATCTCGAATCAAATCTTTTGGTTCAAACTATAAAAAAGCTCTGGTGCACAGTTACCTTTATTCTCCTCCTTGTACTATATATCCCTAAGAGACAATTAGAGGGTTTTAATGTCTCTTAAAAATTAAAAAAAATAAAAAAATAAAAAAATAAAAAATGTACAGAATATTAGTCTCATTTATAGCAATTTTCACTAGAAAAGTTAAGGGGTCAATGCTCCCCCTGTCCCTTATCCGACCCCTCAACTGTTTTGCTATAAGAATGCATAGTATAAGCTTAAAAAATGTAAATATATTATATTTATATTTTATGTCTATTTTATATCAAGTTTTTGCAATTTTTTGACTTTAGGACAATTTTAAAATTTGCGATTTTCCAAAAATCCTGACATGATGGTAAAAATATATAAGAATCAATTATAACTAACTAAAAACACAACCATCGCAGGTTTGTGTAATCTTTCAAAAACCAATTTTTTAAGATTTATTTAAAAAATATTATCGGGGATAACTACAAGCACGTGCATTTTAATTAACAAGAATTAGTCTTGACTAATCAAGTCAAACTAATTCAAATGCGCCAAAGCAATGAGGAAACGATAAATGTAAAACGCTACAACTTCATAATTCATTCGATACATGATGTAGTAATAAACTCTGCAGTTAAAAATCTTTGGCCGGAACTTAATTTATTGTGGGCCGTGTTCAGTAAAAATTATGGACAGGAAACGCCGGACAGCACGTAGCAGGCTGCCCAATAAAAATGATAAACCATCTAAGATCGCGTTCGAAGAAACCACGTTTGTCGTTACAGCATTGTTTCCGTAACTCCAGTCGACTTTCTCAGCCAGAAAGTTATTAGGATCAAATTCTGCCGACCAATTACTCCCCCGGAGGATCGATCATTTTAAGGCTGTCAGCCCCACTAAAACTCGCGGAAAAATACTCGTCTCGATGTAATAGCCCCGTTTGGGCCCGGCCCGCCTAACTTCGTTACGCAATAATGCCATATTTGTCTTCTTTGCCGCACAAATTATTTACAGCCGCCTCCGATTCGGCGAAACTTGGCCTCCGCCCTAAATAATAAACCGGCACTCCGCGCGCATTTCGGCTCTGGCGCCTCGACCGCCTCCTCCGCTGCCGCCGGCGCTAATGAAAATTAATCTGCGAATTTAAAATCGCCCGCTCACGTGGACGCTAACGAGCGCGAACTTTTCAATTAGGTTAATGCGCGGGTTATTCCGGCGCGATAACGCGGCATCGCTCGCGGGAGGACAAAGTCGCGCCGGCGTGAATGGATTGGCGCAAAACAAACTCGCGATCATGATTGATTGCGCCGTCCAACAAGTACGCCTTGTTTTTGTGTGTCGCTCGCTGTTCTTTGTTTTTCAGCCCCTCGGCTCCTTAGCTTAATTGAAAATCGATGTCGCGACATCCGGCCTGACGTTCTTTATTAATGTGGAAGAATCGCCACGCGGAGGTTTCGTGTTACGCGCGATGCGGGGGTAGGTTCTAGATGTCCACGCCGTTGATCATCAAGAACCACCGACGCTAGGATAGTTTTCGTTTGTTTTGAACATCAGAATAAATAAACCTGACAAAGACAATGTCAGTATAAATTTGAACATAATATTTTCATGCCACAGGGTAGCAATTATTCCAATTAATTTTTCAAATCCTTCGATCATTAGATGGCCAAATATTCTTGCACTTCATTATCCCTGGCACCTCTTTTCCTTGGTATAAATGTCTTGATAAAAACAATATCTTTGTTCATAGCTGACAGAACCAAGATTTTCAGGGAAGAAACCCAGGTGGGAGTCCAAGAAATGTATCTTGAGGAACATACTAGTACCCATATCTTGTAGCAGTTGACCTACGATTTTGCAGTAGTTTGGTGCTTCACGATTTCCTAAAAACTTTTGAATAACATTTCTTAATGCTTTCCACGCTAATTTTTTTGGTTTCACCTAATAGATCTTTGAAGTTTGCATCTTTAATTGAAGATCGCATTTGGAGACCCACAAAAAATCCTTCCTTAATTTTAGTTTTGCTTACATGAAGAATTTTTCCTTCAATTGATGAAATCCAGCACTATTTTTAACCATTGCATTAACAAAGATTTTGAAAAGTCCTAACTTTATATGAAACGGAGGTAGAAGAATTTTGTCAAAATTAACTAATGCAGAATATACATTTTTCTCTCCAGGTATCAATTATTTACGTTATCGCTACTCCTTTCTGGTATAATAATTTTTCTGGTCCCTACTGTTCCATTCGGACAAAAAATTTATTATAGCCGAGCTACAACGACTTTTAAATCGCAACTTTTTTTCGCTTAAGGTATGTCTTCCTTGATGGATTCATGTTTACTGCAGCCTATAGCTTATTGTGATTACCCTAATAAAGTGAATTCACAACCACTCTGTAATTGATGTCCCCTGAATCAACAGGTACAGGTCCTTTACAGGGTGTGTCTGAAAATCGTCCTGTTCCAGGATTGGTCTCCTAAATATATGTTGCCTTTTCCTGCACAACGCACCGCAGTTGTATAGAATATGTAAGGCTGTTTCTGGTTTCCAGAGGTGTTTTTTAACAGTCACATGTCCTGTGAGAAACCCTACAGTTATCTTTAGCTGTGGCCTACTTAGATTAAGAAGTTCTGCAGCTCTCTTTTGGCAAGGTCCCTTATTGATGGTTTTGCTGAAATAATGTCCTGGTCGGTTCTTCCAGTATATTTGATGACGAGTGCGTATCCTCTCCTTAATAAAGCTTCCGGCAGCACTTCGTGCAATTCCTAAAGCAGGTTCTGGGCCGATATAAACCTTATTAGATCTCTGCCTAACCAATTTATCGGCTTTCTCGTTGCCGTAGATACCGCAATACCCAGGTGCCTATAACAGTTTCACCGTGTTGTGTTCTGCCAGTGCATTGAGTTCGTTGATGCATTTCCCTACCAGTCTAGATGATGCTATAGTGCTTGATAAAGTCTTTAAAGCTGCCCGGCTGTCTGATAAATTATAGATCCGCTTGCTCCTGTAAGCCGTCTTACCCTTTTCACGCACACAATGTAGTATGGCGTATATTACACCTCGGTTTTAGAACAATCTGTGTACCAGATTAGACTACTAGATGCAATTGCCTATCTAAATGTCTCGCTCCTACCTCGATTCTGCGTGATCACCTCGAATAGAGAGTCGTCGCATATTTTTGAGATTATGTAGTCCATCCTCATTTTAAGCAGAGGGCCCCCTAGACTATCAGTTATTCTAGTATGGCTTGTACCTGTATGTGTCTTGTACAGTGAATTATACAGCCTGTAGTGACCCACTCTTGCCTCCCCCTGAATTACTATGTGCACAGGTGGGAGGTCTAGAAGAGTCTCCATTGCTGCAGTGAGCGTGCTTCTCATCGCCCCTGTAATGCCCAAACAGGCAAGTGTTTGTACTTTGCTTAGTTTTAGTTTGCTGGTTTCTTGTGCGACTTAGGGACACCGGACCAAAGCTGAGTATGTAAGAGAGGGTCTAACCATCATTCCTGGTTTTAGCCCCCACGAATTTTCGTACATCCGTCTGACAATTGTCAGACATTTGTCACCGATTTGTTTAATATGACGGTTCCAAGTAAGTTTAGAATCGAAAACGACTTCTAGATACTTTACTTCTCCCGATATGATAATTTCTTTTTCGCCAAGGAAAAGAGGTGTAAGCCCCTCTAATTTTTTCCTTCGCGTAAAGGGTATAATTGTGGTTTTTACGGAACTGACCTTGAGGCCTTCCTGTTCATTCTATTCAGTTACCACTTCAGAGCCCTCTAAATCCGTTCCCTGATCGTGCCTAGAAATTTCCCTTCCACCAAGACAACTAGGTCATCGACATAACCTACAGAAGAGAATCCTTCATCTTTTAAGTTATTTAAAAGTCTATCCATTACCAGGTTCCATAGCAGGGGGAGAGAACTCCTCCCTGAAGACACTCCTCCGCTACCTGGATCATTATAGTTTAGTCATACACAAACGAATAAACCATCCTTCCTTGGAGCATGCAGTCTATTCACCTGCAGCAGGTCTTCTATAGATCGCAACATATGGCCCAACAATGCTTGCCATACTAAATTTTTGCCATATAAGCTATCGGCACATAAAGCAATTTGTTGCCATTGTGCAAAAGCTTTTAAACAAATTTCCGATGCATCTATGAATAATCTCCACTCTGTTGGTTTATGTTCATGACCTAGGTGTTGTATCACAGGTAAATATTGTTACAATAAATTAAATAATTTTCTTTAGAAAAGAAATCTTAGAACTCTTCTTAACTACTACGAAAGTAACATGCTTTAGTATCTTTTTGAAGGAGATTCCAACTTTTCAGCCTAGGACCTAAAATTTCAGCTTATATTTTAAACAATTTCGAATCTCAAACTAGGTTATTTAAATCGCTTTGTGTTAATAGGAAACGTTCGCAGGAAGAAGTAGTTGTGTCAAAGGTAGGATCATCTTGCTCTTTACTTTGAACTTTCATAGCGGTTTCTGATTCATCTTCTACAACTGGATGTGTAGGAGGATGTGGAACAGGTAACTTTTCATTGTGAGGTATAGATCTTACAGTAGGCAAATTTGGATAATTCACTTTGTGTTTAGGTTTACCACTAATGCCTTTAATTTTTGTCATATACAAATAGCAGTCTGATGAATAATATCGAGCCAAACCATGGAAATGGCAAAGCTCATATGTCGAAAACCCTTAGCCCAATCCGTTAGACGGCCAACAAAAGATGAGCACTTTATATGAGCAACTCTTATCCTAGCCACCCACTTTGCAGCCAAAATTTAGTTTATAACATTTTTTAACCAAGCGGGCCATAATTCACGGTTGATCTTTGGATGAAACGTTTATCTGAATAATTTTCACACTTTCTTGGCATATTTAGCACTTTCACTCTAGATACAACACAGTTGATAAAATAGAATATAACCTTGCTGAGAGAATTCCTGAGAAATACTGGCACTATGTGCAACATGAGGGTACCTAAATAATTTGATTATTTTGCTATTCCTTTTTAGAAACGCATAAATAAATGCTTTTATAATTGTATAGGGTGTCCAATTTAAAATAATTTTTTAAAAAATAAGCTGTAGTGGAAAACAATACCTCCATAAAGCCATATAGATTTACTGAACGCAGTCAGCTACTTCTACTCGCAGATGATGTGTCAATAATGGTCAACACAGAAAGAAGCTTACAATGCTATGTAAACTTATGGATCGAGGTTGAAAAATAAAGAAATGAAAGTTAATATCAATAAGACAAAAGTAATATTGATCACGAATAACAAGGATTGAACAATAAGCATAAAAATTATTAACCAAATAGTGGAGCAAGTAGACAACATAAAGTATCTGGAAATAACTGTAGACAAAACTGGCAAAATAAAAGAAGAAATTATCATCAGAATTGCGACAACGGCAAAGATGTTCAACGGTATCAACAGAGGATTTATAAAAAAAAAATAAATCAGCATTAAAACAAAACTTACCATATACAAAACTGTATATCTACTTTACTATACGGAAGCGAAACATGGGTTTTAACGGAGAAGCTACATAAGAAAATATACAACTACACAATAGTAGACAAAATAAGGAACGAAAATATAAGAGAAAGAATAAAAATAGAGAGCGTTAAAGAGTATATTGAGAAGGGACAATTAAGGTGGTGGGACACATAGAAAGACTACCGAAGAAAGGCAAGTAAGACAAGTATGAGAAACAAGGACTACAGGCAGAAGAAAGAAAGGGGGCCAAGCAGGACGTGGGATAAAAAAATAAATGAAATAATGAATAGGAGAGGTCTAAATTGGAACCATCCTGAGATCATGGCGAGAGACAGAACCATTTAGAGATTATTGGTGAAATAGAGAAGAAAAGAAGAAACTGCATAGTAAGTGCAAAGAAATGAATAAGTGAGTGAGTGCAATCGTTAGTGATATGTGAATCGAAAGGTGACAAGAAGGTTAGTGAATGTTTAGAGAAATTAACACTTACAACTAGGGAAATAGTCGGTGAAATCAAATTTTTAGGATAATTGTAATTACACCCTCTACACTTAAAAGTAGAAGAGGTATAAATTAAGTTTATTACTGACTCGATTATATATTATTAAGTTGCAAAGCGAAGCGGAGTCACTTACTAACCTTATGTTGTCCGTCCGTCTGTCCGTCCATCCGAGCAATAACTCGAAAACGGCTGGGAATTTCCAAATTCTAAAAAGGCTTGTCTGCTAGTGATTTTGAAAGTGATTGGTCAAAGGTCAACTAGACTAGAGGGTTCTCAAATTTGGGAGACTGCTTCGCCACTTTGCTATGCGTTGCAAGCTTTGCAGGTTTATTTCTACTTAAAAGCGCATGCCTTGTTTGTTATTTCGCCCTAACTCTTAGTTTTATGTTATAAATTGTTTCAATTCTATAAGTATGTTTTTAAATCTGTTTTGCATTATTCCATGGCTTGGCACTTTAAACTGCTTATTTAAGGATATTAGTTAGATCCGTGAGATCTTTCTCGATCTGCACCGAGGTCTTAAGGCTTATATTAACCTTATTGCTTATTCTACGTTATTTATATGACCCCCAATATGTTCTATTGTGTAGTTTCAGTGTAGGGTATGTATTTATAGTAAACATGTTGACAGTTGTGATTATTGATGTGTGATCTGATGAGAGATCAAAGTTTGGTATTATCTGCAAGTGTGATGCTGAGAATTCATTTCTGACAAAAAATCCAGGAAATCTGGAATCTCATTTGGGTCCGTGGGCCAATACGAGTAGCGCTGTTTTAGCAATAGTTTATAAAGTTATCTGTTTGTGTTACTAATTAAGATCTACAGAAAGTGTGCTTACTACTATAGCCTCCATTTGCAATAAATATAGATTTTAGTGTTCGAAGAAATTTACTATTTTTTTTATTAATATCGTGTCGAGGTGGGCAGTATACCGATGTTAAGTCATTCGGTAACATATTTACTTTAACTATTCCCTCCAAACATGTGTTAAATTTTGAAAGTGTATAGTGGATAAATTACAAATGCTGAAGTGCTAGAAAGAATCGACGAAGACCGACATATATGGGAACTGATACAAGAAAGAAGATATAGGTGACTAGGACATATATACAAACAATCAATTTATAATAAATGTGATAGAAGGGCAAAGGCAAGGAAGATCAGGAAGGGGAAAACCACGGCTTGGATTTATAAAACAAGAAATAAAATACGCTGGCACTGATAGTTATAGCAATATGAAGAGAATGGCCGGCGATAGAAACAGATGGAGCGCTGCAAACCAATCTGCGGATTGATTATTAAGAAGAAGATAGTGGATAATACAATTTTTAACAATAATTACACTTCGAGCGTGTGCTTTATCATGTGGATGATTATTACAATAAATTTTTGAACATGGTTTTGATTTTTTTTAATCTGTTTAACATTATAGCTGGCAGACCATCTCCAGTTTGTGGTTCTGTTCTGCACCTTTGAGTGCCTCTTTATATGTGAAATTTTGTCATACTGTTTCGGTCCTTTGAATGTTAGGGACTAAATTTCTCGTTACGATATTAACCACTACTTGGTTTGATTGGTTATTCAATTTGTTATTTGCATTTTGAAGTTTTAAGAGTCTGTGGTAAAATTCACATCACTTGTAGTTCTTTGGGTTAGGATCTTCATATAGCACACTTTGCAGGGCGTCTTCCTTACAACACTTTACTCAGCAAACAGTCTAGTGTAATACGTTTTAGTATGTCCTTTAGTTGTACTTAAATACGTACTGCTTAAGCGTATCAGGTAAAAGCCGGGTCTATTAATTGTTAATTTTTCTTGAATATGATTAATATAAAATATATAGTGTAGATGTTTTATGACAAACATGCATGCCTGCTCGTCTTTTAATTGATATTTGTAATAAATAATTTTGTTGTCCCTCATAAGCTCTAATCCGTTTTCGGTAAGTGTCTAAATGTTCCAATTAATTTTTATTGTATTATTTGTTTGGATTTTGTGCTGTACGGTTGATTTTCTACAATATAATGCAACCATTTCAACATCTTTTATGGTTCAGAGAAAATTTACTACGTTGTATACGAAGACAGGTGGAGGTTTTGGACCACTGATGCTATTATCGAGTGTATTATTTCTGTTATTTAATTATATGGTTGAATTTTGATTGTCAAGGATTGCAATCAATTTACTTTTCTTGTTATTGTATATTTAACTTTTGTGTCATAGATTTTCATTTTGTTGTTTGTTTGCTGCTTATTACGTTCTTTATCATTAGTAGAAGATATTCTGTACAAAATCTGTTTATAGACGGATTCATGTGTGTTATTAGCGGTGCCCATTACAGCTGGTTGACCCATTTGTTGGATTTGGTATATTTGGTTCACTGGTTGATTAATAAAAGGTGATGTCTGAATATTGGAACGTACTGCCAGTTTACTGTAAAATATGCTTAGTGCATTAAATGCCGGCAACATTTTCCTGGTGGCTTTATTTAGTTCGGTTTTTACTAGCATGTTTTATCACTAGGCTACACTCCAGCTTAAACCGATTATTGTTCTTATCATAAAACGAATACCAGACACGCACGTCCGCTCCTTAACTTGCCAAATCGCAATTAAACAGTAACATGGGCTTAAATTAATTGGTTGTGTACCACTAAAGCAGTTAAAGGTAGTTATGTAACAATTGTAAAAATTTCGGAAGGGTCGCACTGTAAGCCTACATGAAGTCAAATTTTCCATTAATGGTATTTCGCGTTCCAGTTAAAGATTTTCAGTCATCCAGACTAGAATATATCTCGGATTATAGATGCAGCTCAGGTTTATTGGCATATTTTAAAAGCAATAGTAAGAGAACGTGCAGTGTCTACACCATAAATCAAAACAAATACTAAAAATTTTCGTATAGTTACATCGAAATTACGATGTGCTTTTAACCCGGCTTTCTCTTAATTTACAACACCGCCGTGAAACGATTACTTAAAAAATAGAATGGGTTCTACTGCAAATAGTGATGATGCAAATGATGGTCATAAATTTAATGGACCCAACTTTTAAAAGGGTATTTACCAACTATGTGTTATTATTTCTTTGGTAAGAATGTGATGTTTTATTTCATCAAGATAATACATGTGTGGATACTGGAATTGTTACTCAACCTCATTTTCGTAGCGTTCAATAACTGATTGAATATTTGCCCAGTTAAAACAGCAAGTACAATGGGTTTGGAATAATGTAACTCCAAATAATGTAGGCTATCTATATAATCGTCTATACGGGATAATACAACTGTTGTTGCTACACATTCTGTGAAAGGAAATTCATGCTTGTTTGGGCTTGTCTTTGTCGCCATTTAATGTCAATCGTTAATATATATTTCTATTAGTACTTACAAAATAATAACATCCTACAAAGAAAAAACTTTAAAATAAACGTAATTAACAAAACTAAATATTTTTAATAAGGGTAGTTAAAATGCTGTTATTTTGAATTAACATAAGACTGACAAATAAAACTCAATATAATGCCGATCATTTATAAAAAAGAATGTTCCCGAAAAGCTGCTTTCACATAAACAAACAAGTAACAATCCACTTATTATTTTAAGCTGTTCTTGAGGTCCTATTTGTTAATATATTGGATTCTCGACATTTTATTTTGTTACCAATTATTGCATATAATCTCTGAAATTCTATTGTAAAATAAATTTACGATTAACTATGAAGCAACGTACTTTTGGAAATGTGAAGAAGTGATGGGCCTTTTGTTTTTAAAAGTATAGACATGCAGATCATGTAACTAAATACAACATTTTCTCTTTAAATTATAGATTATAAGAAATGAAGTTTTTAATCAGAAACCAAGCGATCTAAATTTCTTGCAGTAGTTTATGGAACAATCACTGCAGAACTTGAACAATAATTATTGTTTATGCTCTATTATTTAAGAACTGATTGTTTTTATTATTAACTCCGCCTGCATCAGTTTTTGAGTGGATTGAGTAGCTCAGCAGCTGATGTTGCCGGTCCCAAGCCCGGGTAAAGGAGGAGGATTGATCGCAGTGGACTTGCAACCCAGCATCATAAAAACGACAAATGCTAAAATTTCCCAAACATGCCTGCGAACTATAAAACGACACTACCCCAGACGAGTAGAGCAAATAGCTCAGAATCTCGTACTGTAATCACAGTCAGCCCCAAGGATTCTGGGGCAAATATTCGCACGTAAACAACGTCAAACAGATAAATAAATGTACCACTAAAGGAAATAAGCACAAATGGAACACCAAAATAGCCACATGGAATGTCCAAGGAATAAATAACAAAATGACAGAAGTACTTGACGAACTAAAAAGGTATAATATAGATATAGCTGTCCTTACCGAAACTAAGAGAAAGTACAGGAACCGAAATAAAACAAGACTATATACATATATATAGCGGAATTCCTAAAGATCAGAGAGCGAAAAGAGGGTTTCTATAATATTAAAGAAAACACTAAAAAAAAGAACCTAAAGAGTTGGGAGCAAATAAACGAAGAAGTAATTAAAGCCGAGTTACACATAAGAGGACATGAGATAGTAATAGTTGGAATATACGCGCCCAGCGAAGATGCTAATAATATAGTAAAAGAAAAATTCTATACAGAATTGATGGCGGTACTAGATGGAATTAGTGATCGAAAGGAAATAATACTACTTGGTGACTTTAATGGACGTACTGGGAAGAGGTTAATCACCCCATTATAGGAATATATGGTGAAGACACGGTGAACAATAATGGAGAGAAGTTAATAGAAATATGCCATCAGTATGCTCTAAGAATTACAAATGGGTGGTTTAAACACAGAGATGTCCACCGCTATACCTGGACACAGTCAACCCGCCAGTTAAGATCTGTCATCGATTACCTAATTATCCGCCAAAATACAAACCTAATATGTAAAGACGTGAGAGTCAAGAGAGGCGCGGAATGCGGCTCCGATCACCATCTACTAATAGGAAAACTCTATATCCCTTTCAAACATTATAGCCAGCATGAAAAGAGGAGGAACCGGAACTGAATACGGTAGATACAAGAAAATATAACTTAATGGGACTACAAGACGAGTCGACAAAATTCCTATATAAATTAAGACTGGCAAATAAACTACGATACATAGAAGAGTCGTCAGCACAACAAATGTATGATGAAATCGAAAAGATAATTCACGAAGCAGCATTTGAAGCCCTGGGGAAAATACAAGAACAAAAATGAAGAGCATTAATGTGTGGTGGACCCAAGAAATAGAAAACCTTGTTGACAGTAAAAAGACGCCTACATAAAATGGTTAAACACGAACGACAGCGAAGATAGAAAAGCATACGCGAGAATAAACAGAGAAGTAAAGAGAACGGTAGCACATGCAAAAACGAAGCATGGAAGAACAAATGTCAAGAAATAAATGGATGCAGAGGTAACACAAGATCAAATGAACGTGGAGAACCCTGAAAGCAATACGTGTAGAGAATAAGAATAACGGAGGTATCGATCTGATCAGTACAAACACATGGAGAGAATACTATAAGAAACTACTAAGAGAAGATAGAGCAGATTTTATAGAAACAGAAGATGATGAAGTAGAAATAAATGAAATTCACTCCCTAATGATATGTTACAAAAATAGAAATTGATGATGTAGTAAAAGCCGTGAATAAAATGAAAATGGCAAAGCACCGGACCGGGGAATATTCCCATTGAACTTATAAAGGCTGCTCCAACACAACTGTTTAGCATTCTAGCCAAACTATTCAACAAATGCCTGAAAGGTGAGAAAGTGCCCAAAAAATGGAAACAAGCGTATATCTCTTCAATTTACAAGAAAGGTAATAGAACTGACTGCAAGAATTACAGGGGCATTAGTGTGATCAGCTCAATGTCCAGAATATACGGAAAAATACTGAAAGAAAAAATAGAGGAAGAGATGAATGAAGTAGAAGAACAGAGCGGCTTTAGGTCTGGACGATCATGTATCGATAACGTATTTATACTAAGACAAATTATTGAAAAGAAGAGTGCACGCGGAAGACCCTTACATCTTACCTTCATAGATATTAAGAAGGCATACGACAGTGTACCTCAAAGAAGGCTATGGGAATGCATGAAAAACTCCAACATTAGTAATATATATATCGCTGCCGTAAAAAACTTATATGAAAAGGCCACAAGCTGCATAAAATCTGGATCACGTATGTCTACTGATTTTGAGGTGACAAAGGACTCCGACAAAGGTGCTGTATAGCTCCCACTTTGTTTAAAATTTATCTTAACGAAGCCTTAATTCAGTGGAGAAGAAAGTGTGGTGGCATGGGACTACAGATTGGAGACGAAATACTTAGCACATTACTGTTTGCTGACGACCAAGTCATTATCACTGAAGACGTAGACGACTCGAACTATATGTTACGCAAGCTCCAGGAAGAGTATAAAAAATGGGGCCTGGAGATTAACTTGCAGAAGACTGAACACCTAGTAATTGGAGACGATGGTATGGACCTGAATATTAGTGGCGACGTAGTTCACGGTTGCTCAAATTTTCGCTACCTTGGAGTTTTATTTTCAAGCACGCCAGGAAGTGACGCAGACATTGATCTTAAAATAGCCCAAGGAAGGAGAGCCATTCGACTGCTGAACACGGTACTCTGGAATGATAAAATTACAAAAAAAACGAAGACAACAATATATAAGACTATAATTGAAAGCATCACCACATATGGATCAGAGGTATGGGACATTAATCAGCGAAATAAAAACCGTCTAATGGCACTGGAAATGGACTATTAGAGGCGGAGCTGTGGTGTATCTAAGCTTTAACACGTGCGAAATGAAGAAATAAGCCAGCGAATGGAGGTGGATGGTACGATAATCAATACCATAGAAACAAAAAGGCTTATCTGGTATGGACTCTTAGAACAAATGGATGACGACAGATGGCCGAAGAAAGTTTGGAAATGGGTACCACCAGAACGTCGCAAACGGGGTAGACCTCGCCGAAGCTGGAGAGCAGAGGTACAGGACGCTATGGAATCCCGAAGATTAGAAGAAGAAGATTGGCTAGATAAAAATAAGTGGCGTTTGGGAAGCGAGACGCGGCCTCGGCCGTAATAAAACTCGCCAATATATATATATATATATATTGTTTTTATTTGTTGAAGTTCCTAGAAAAATTTGCTTATATAATACCCTATAAAAATTAACGCTTCAGAATCAGAATTATTAAACTCCTAGCAGTAACTACTAATTAATGCGACGCTCTGAAAAGGTCAAATTTAACACGACCTGACACTGAGTAAAAGAAAGAGGGCAGACAAACGACGAATAAGCTTAGTAATTCATTCAACGGATTGAAACAAACTTTTGAGCTATCGCACTGCTATTTTTGTCGCAAAACATTTTAAATGCAAATGTTACTAGTTATTGCGCGAGCAATAAATCACTGGTAACTTGTTCTACAGCGCACGACGATTTGTTGACAGATACAAATAGACTTGCAGCTTTGGAATTGAAGCAAAAAAGCGAATAATAATAAGCACTGCTATAATTAGTGAAAAGCCTTTGAAATATGTACAGAAATGAAGAAACAAAACTAAATTTATTAAATTGTACGGTTTTTTCCTTAAAAGTTATTTCATATTGTAAATCAAATTTGCCTTCCTTCTTCCACCTATCAGTGTAGTGATTGGTATTTTATGTATTTATTTATCTCTGACTTAAAACAATTGGTTAACTGATTTAAAATCACACTAAAGTGAGGCTTTCGTGATGTTTTAAGAATTTATAATATCTAATTAATAAAGTAAAATTAAATTCCAATAATTTGTTGCAAAAACTTAGAACAGGGTAAGAAAATAAAAAACAAGCAAATTGTGTACCACTGTTGTAGGTCTTGATGGCACAATTTTCGCGAAGGGTAAACCCATTTGACCTTATATTGTAATAATCTGTCTGATAAAGAAAGACCTGGGGTAGAAGAAAGATCAAAAATCCCCATTTGACGTTTTTTATTGTAATGCGTAGGTATTGAAAATTTTTCTCAAAGGACATAAATTCGGTTAAACCAAATTTCTAAAATATTGAAGTATTTTTTTAAAAACAATTTCGGATAGAAATAATAAGTAACAGATCAACATCAACAGTAACGTTTACATCGCACGTCGTATAGTCAAATTCATCGCCAACGAAAGATAGGATTTGTCCTTTCATCCACCCTACTTTTCCATGGAAACTCCCACTCATTACTACTTTCACCGTCCGCTGAAAAAATTGGAAAATGGGAAAAAACTGTCACGATTAGCATTGCTGGTAGATTAGAAGAATCGGCGCTCCATTACTCGTGGATTCAACCATTTACCAAGTGAATAATAATTAAAATTGATAAAGATGCGTATTGTTTTTTAATAAAATTTAGGATAACATAATTAGGAACAGGCCACTTAAATTTGGAGTTATTCTTATTAGAAATACATAGTAAATTATTTATTTTATTTTAGTAAACGTTTATTAGCTCAAAAGTTTAATGCAGTTATAGTAGAACTTTTTTATTAATTTTAGTAGAATTGAATTATTTTCATGTAAATTTGACATCGGAAGTTTGAAAACCATCAGTTTTCGTCTTTAATATTGTCTAATACTTTTTCTTCAGTAGAAATAAATACTTAAAATATTCAAAGGAAGCAATAAAGTAATAAAATTCTCAAAACCCTTCAGTGTGTACAAATATTTTTTATTCTCTCGTTTCTGAAATAATATCTACTTAAAATTAATTATTTGATGAATTCCTGTGCTAAACTGAATGTATATCATACTTCACGTTTTCTGTAATACATAGTTAAATAATCCACAAATCCAAATAATACTAATAATTAGAATATTATAATTTTTATTATAATTATTCAAATCTTTTTTTTTTTGTTATCATGCCATTCAAACCTAATGTTCTGTTGAGACCAAAAAATGAGGCACACTTTGATTATTTATATGTTACACACTAAACATTTTCACCACATACTACCTTTACGTGACTATGTAAAATATTATTGTTCCATTATTTTTTGCTCTTCGAATCTAAATTTTCTTAGTGCCTAGCTATCGCGTACTATCTTTGATGTCGGGTGATATTATTGTTATTTATTCTTCAAATATAACGCGAATACGCAATTAATTTTAGTGGCTGAGTAAACCACCTGCCAGGTATCTAAACCTCAATATCGAACGCGGGTCCATTCATAACTAAACCAAGCGCCTTAACTATTCGATAATGAACTGGATTTTTCCTTATTAGTAAAATAAAATTTGATTTTGGTTATAAACTAGATATTCATTTGTGGTGTAACTTGTGGATCGATTTTTATGGAGTATTTACTTGACTTTGATGTCATCTTTAACTAGGCATCTTTTAAATTTTCCTTAGAGGTACAAGATTTGCTTCTAATTACACATCATATAAATGTTTTTCAAAAATTTTGTATATACTATATAAGGTAACATAGAAAACAGCTCCTTCAACTTAACCAATTTCAATCCCCTATATTAGTCGACCCCTGGGTTTCTGCATTGATTTGGAGCCCAAAATTACAAAGTCCCCGCTTTCGTTATGCAATGGATCCCCTGATAAAGAACAAAGGCTTCGACTCCAACGCTATCAACGACAGTTCCTGCTAACGCATGACCAAGACCAAAAGCCGCCTGGTCGTCAATTTCCTGTACTTGCCTGGCCGAACCGTGTTTCCAGATCGCCTCTACCAAAACCAAGTAATACCTCGTCAGCAGCGATAACCATCAATAAGAACTTCTAGAACCAGCCTTACCAGGAGTGACTTTCACTACATCGGTAGCAATATTGCCCTGCCTTGCAAAGGCGTCGATCACCCCATTCCCGACATCATCTGACTCGAGCCCACCGAGAGAATCATCACCTAGTTCCAAAACCGTTAGAGGATGCCTATTCTTGCTGATGGGAAGTCGAGGATGCCAAGTAGTCACTGGTATGACAAGGTGTCTACACGTATGTGGTCCGCAACTCGGCCAGTTATGAGTTCGGTATGTAACAAATCACTACACTTTTTTATACAAACACATAGAGCTACTAGGATGCCAAACTTTGCAAAACAAATAGAACATAAATTTCACAGATTCTAAACTTAATTCAATTGGTATTTTAGGTAAAACATATTTAATTTAAATTCAAATTAAATTAAGTTTCTACTCAATTACTTAGATTCATCGGCATAATAATTTGGGATAGGACGGTATCTCAAATATGACCGGCAAACAAGCTATTCGAAATCTTGCTACTAAAAGTCAAAGTATTGTGTATTAGAACACTGCGTTACAATTTTGTAAATAACTAATATTAAACTGTCTTTTACGAGCACCAGTTAGATGCATACAACATTAATTAGCAGAATGAATAGGTTGCGTCATTTATATACTTCTAAATAACAACTAATTAAGAACTGATTAAGTTTGTATTTATCAAAGTTTTTTGCGTTTTTGTACTAGTAAGTGTCTTGATTAGTAAACCATAAAGAACAATTACGCAACTAAAAATTAAAAAAAGTAAATAATAAGCAGTTTTAGGTTTTCATGAGATACAAATTTAATCATTTCTTTCATATGCATTAAAATTAATAAACAAGAAAAAAGTATCCGATCGCCCTTATGACTTCCATTAATAAGTCTGGCTTATTCGTTTATCCAATAGAGCTTTACCGACATTTTTAACCAATCACATTTTAGAAAAGTGTCAAATATAATCATAAATATTATATTCTTAAATAAACAGTTATGGCTGTGATCAAGTACGAGTGCTGCACAAAGATCAGCAATTTTGACAAAGCTATTGCAAATGACAACTTACACTAGTAATTCTTGCAGAAATAAGAAAAATTTCAACTCAAAGTTCTCTAAAATAATACAAAACGATATTATATACACACATATGTTACATACAGATAAAGTTTCGATAAAAACAATAATCATAAGTTATACTCAAGACAGCTTGTTGATTCAATTTTAAAATAAAATGGTCAAAATCCATAAAGCAGCAAAGCTTTACCGGTAATCTTATAATTAGCATTATAAACATGATCAAATAAATTTAAGCTAGGGATCAAATTTCATTAAAGACGAAAACATACTCCCCAAAGCGTTACGTGCACTAAGTAAAGTTACTGAATCAGACAACAAGAGCTTTTTCAGCCTATATACAAGGTTTGTTATGAAAGTAATGCGCATGACTTTTGTCCTACGCGACTGTTTGTGCAGCGCGCTTCACTTGCGGAAAAAAGTAGTGGGGGGTCTGCCCTTCCAAACGCCACTCAACTCAGTTTGCAAGAGAGGAAGTATTCACTCGTACAAAGATACGCGATCAAATTTTGCGTGCGGCTTGGGACGAATGCTACGGAAACGTACCAGATGCTTCAAGAGGCTTTCAAAGACGACTGCTTATCAATAGCGCAAGTCGGAAGTTGGCACAAGTCGTTTAAGGCGGGTCGGAAAGAGGCACTGATCAGGCCCGCTCATCAACGGCCAGGTTCGACGACAACGTGAAGCGTGTGCGCGATGTTTTGAAATCAGACCGTCGTTTAGGCATTTGTGTGTCGACATTTGCGGTACATGGGATAGTAGACGAGGATTTGCAAATGGAAGGTCTGTGCGAAGCTTTGAAAAAGGTGTTAACGGACGAACAGAAAAAACTTCGAGTTTTGCGCTGTGAAGACTTGTTGCAATTGAGTGAAGATGATCCGGATTTTTTTGACATAGTTATAACCGGAGATCAATCCTGGATGTTTGAGTACGACCTAGAAACGAAAAGGCAAAGCTCCGAGTGGCATACCACATCGTCCCCACGTCCCAAAAAGGCGCACATGAGCAAGTCAAAGGACAAAACAATGCTCACTGTCTTCTTAGACGTCCGAGGAATCGTCCATTTGATATAGCATGAGGGACATCAAAAACTCAATGAAACTCTATCACGACAATACACCCAGACACATGGCCTTTATTGTCGGCGACTTCCTTGGCTGGAGCAACACCCTAGTGGTTCTCCAGCCCCCATACAATCCCCACCTGTGACTTTTTTTGTTTTCCCGCGCAAAGAAAGAGCTCAAATAAAAACATTAGGAGAACATTCAAGCTCATGTTACAAGAATCCTAAAGGACATCTCGGCCAACGGCTTTAAGGGTGCCTTCCAGGCATGGAAATCGCAACTGCGCAAGTGTATTGATGCAGGAGGAGCGCAATTTGAAGAGTTTCGATGATTGTACAGATCCGATTAATAAATCAGTTTTTATAGAACCATGCACACCTTGTATTAATAAAACTCACTTTATCAAAGAAATGGCAAAATATGAAATCAAATTACACAGAAAATCAAAACTAAAGAAAAACTAGCGAATAGATAAAAGCATTGATGAACAACGATTAGTTGCAAATTACTAAATACTAAATACACTATAACTTCTCTAAGCTTATGGGCAGCCTCGAAACACGTAAAGTACGAATTTGGGCTTTAGCTTCACTTTGAAGAGTAAAGAATTTTGTTATCACAAAGAGTGCTGTTCAGTAGCAGCCAACGAGCTGAATTTTATAATTCAATATTTCAAGAAAATAGGTAAATTTAGTTTTCCTGTTAGGTAAATTTTACTGGTTGCAATTATTAGTAGACCTGACATATCTACCAGCTTTTAAAATTTGAAATTATCTAGATAAGAACAGGCCAGGTTAAGTTATCATGTAAAAAAGGAACGTTTTTTTAAGAGTTTCGCTGAAAAAAACAGTGGTAATATAAATGAGATTAGATTGTATTTATTTCAAAGAACCAGTTGGGTTAGCTCCGGTTAAATGTAATTTTCATGCTGAAATTCTAGTAGAGTAACTAAATTCGGCAATTCCGCAAGTTGAAAAGTGTCAGACCTACCAATTTCGATTTCAAAAATTACCTCGAATTTATCGACTTATCTTCAACTGTCACTCTGGTAAATAACGGTAGTATCTTCGTTTAGGCTTTTATCGTTAACAACTAATAAAGGAAACACAGCATACCACTATATTTTTAAACAAATTTCAAGTTCTGCTTTTTTTGTGAACACTTCCAAAAATGTCGAGAGTATACTGAAGTTATCAGCACTGATATAGCACAATTTGGTAGCATGTTTCGCTTTAACATTAAGAAATTTTCCTTTAACAGTTTTTCTTCTTATTTTGCTTGCAAAATCTGTTTGAATAATCATTTTTAATTTACTGTTCTATTAATTTGATTTTTAGAACTAAAAGGTAGTGTCAAATAATTTTAAGAATCAAACATTGATGTTCTTAAAGAAGACATATAAAATTAATTTACAGAAGAAACTTAGCCAAAGAGATTTAGGAATTTTAAATATTTATAATTATTTGTAGTATTTTTTGTTTTTAATTTCTTATTGGTGGTTTTTGGTTTGGTTGAGTTGAGTTTGTCATGTTGAAAGTAATTAAGTCTTACACCAGTTTAGCAAAGGTGATATTTTTCCAAAAACAACTTACTCCAATTATTAAGACTTATTATGAAAATACAGATAAATAAAAAGCCCACTGCAGTAGTCTTGTTCTACTGAACCAACACTACCTTCATTATTATTATTATTATTTCTTTATATCTAACTATTGTCGAATGTAGGCCTCTCCAACTATTCGCCGTAGCTCTTTCTTATTTTATCGCCTTTCAATCTGATTGGGGACTTTCCTCTATTTCTTTCCTCCGTTTTCGACCTCCATTGTATTATTTTATTGATCCATTTAGTACCTCTTATTCTTGCAATGTGTCTAACCTACGACAATTTTAGATTGTTATTTTCTTCTAGAGTTATTTTCAGAATTTTACAATTCATTGATTTTTGTGCCGTTCTCGCTTTTTACCTGGTCTATGCCGTTAACATCCAAGTTTTTGTTGCGTAGGTAAGTGTACAAAGGGTAAGTTTTTAGTTTGCTTTATAAAATGTTTCGCCATCTTCCTTGTGAGACTCATCCTTTGTTTGACCGTCTAACTCTAGTAAAATAACTTGTCCAAGATAAATATAATTGTCAATTATTTCTATAGCTTCGGCCTCCAATTATATATCAATTTCTTGTTTCACTAAGTTGTTTATGATTTTGTTTTTTTTATCGCTTATGTTTAAACCGATTTCCTTTACTTTTACATGTATGTCAATATTTCTTGTCAATCATGTAAGTAGTCAAATGTTAGATGTCGTGCCTTACTCCACGTTCCATTTTTTCGTTTTTGAATTTTATTTTACCGATAGCGTTTTCATAGATACTTTCTCTGAACTTAGCACATCTGGAATCAATTCCGCTATTTTGTAGATTTTATTGTAGCTAAATGTTGTACCGAGTCGAACGTCTTTTTATAATGTATGAAGGCAAGACACGAGAGTAAGTCTCTACATCTTGAGTACTGTCACCGTTCTTAAAACGCGCCTACTTTGATAGTTGCTAAACGATTGTTCTGTTGCTCAATTTATTTGTTATAAATTTTAGAAATAGTTTTGTATGTTTGTAACAATAGATTGTTCGGTCTGTAATTTTCTAATCTAATAGTTTAGTCATCTTTTTTAAACAATAATGTTATGAGTGAGTTGTCTCAATCTCGCAGTATTTTTCCTTCTTCCAGACGTTAATTGAACAAAATTTTTGATTGCTGTAGTAGTTGCTGTACTCCTCCCTTCATTGTTTCAATTAGTGCTTGATCTTCTTTTTGTGCTTCCTTCCCTTCTATTTGTGTAAGTGGTTTCTTTATATTACATTTTTTAATTATAGCAACATCTTCTAAATTTAGATTTGTTACTTTTCTTTCTATAACTTTGATATTTGTGCGTGCTCTTGCTCGGTAAAGTTCTTCGTAGAATTCTTCTACTATGTCGAGGATTTTGTTTTGGTTTATCATCAAGACGTGGTTTGCATCTCTTAATGGTATTATAATTGTATCTCCTAATCTTTTGTCTTTTGGCGCTGTTCTCTTCTTTTCAATTAATCTCTTTGTAATTCTGGAGATTTGGATATCTATGTCATTGCTGTTATTATTTTTTTGTTTTGTTCTTCTGGATTTTCTATATCCAATTCGCATTGTTTTAGTATTGTCTTTGGTATTGATGTCAATTTTATTCTCACCAATCTGTTGAAGCTTCCTGTATTTATTTTATTTCTTTGTTTTTCCATAGGGACGTATCCATGACCAGTGGACAAACATTATACGTTCCAATGAAAACATTTATGATGCTGCTGAAGATATCGTAAATTACCTATAAATATAAAAATGAAAAATAGGTAACTCTAGCGGTTTATGAAGAATTTGACCTAAAAATTAGTTTGCAAAATTTTGGTTAGCCTACAATGTTATGTACCATACAATAATTTTGTTACTTACACAAAAGCAAGGCAATTTTCCTGTAAGGTCATCTTTATCTAACACCACATTAAATGAAAATGACTATAAACCAAATTGTTACATTTGGAGGCAAGAACACTCTCCAATTATTTATTAGCAATAACTGCAAGTACAAAACTGCAGAGTTAGATGTGGTTTGGTATAAAAGAATAATTGGTCAATACTAATACACTGGGTATTATAGTGCATCCGTGTGTTTGTAGCTTCAATTTTATTAAATGGACATGGTGCTGTGTTATACAACTAAGTGACATTCTGTACTAAATTCCCAAACAAGGTCGTTCAAATCAACCGATTTTATACTGCTGACTTTTTTTGGGTTTTTTAATAAGTATTTGATCGGATCCCTAAAAGGCTTCAATGTTAATTATTGTAATATAAATCAAGGGTTAAAGTTACTAAAGCAATTCGAATAAGGAATATAAATTTCTACATGCAAAACAGATAAAGGGGCATTTAAAAAGTCCGATTGAAAATTTAGGTAACGATAAAGCATGCAAGACAATCTGCGCCGTCAGCAAAAGGAAATGACGACCTGCGTAGCTGGCGCCCTGGCGATGCATAATAAATAACAATCGAGTGTGGGAGGACATCCTGCCTACTCAGGCTGGGTGTAAAGGAATTTCTTGGTACATGAAAGTTTGATAGAGCAATAGGGGGAATCGGACACTAACCGTACTTATATGGGCCCATAAATTATGCCGGTACAGGAACAATACCGAGCTGCAGTAATGCAATCATAGCGCAGACGCCTTGATTTAGATACCACCGACCTGCACGCGTCCGCCGGATGCTTTCCCTGAGAACGAGCCCCGTTTTTCTTCTCCCAACAATGGCGGTGCAAAAGCAATTTGCTAGTCGTTTCGCCTGCAGGTGCTGGCAGTTGCTTCCGAGGGTCGAACTGTCGGACGAAGTCCTCCGAATACCTTAAACTATGCGCCGCTCTCCGGGCGGAATTCCTCATCATGCAGAACTTCGCCATTTAGAAGTGTTGCATCCAATTGTGCCATCCACACGTAGATAATCTAATGATCCTAATTTCAGACACGTGAACTTTAAAATTCTTAATCGGGGAAAGGTGGAATCGAGAGAGAAACCCGGAAACAAGCTGACTCGCCAAAAGGGCGCCTTTTGTACTGCTACAACCCCGCTCTGAACTATCTCTGATTGTTTTCTAAGAATTATAGCTTTAGATTTCATTCTAGATGGCTCCAAGGCTGGAACATCTTGGAGCCGGGCGAGCCCAATTTCCGACTCAATTTAGGCAGCGCGCGTATTATGGTTGATATAAACGTCTGGGAGAACATATCGGGAACGCTTATAACTTTTAAAATAGTTGCAAATTGCATGGGGCTGGCATGAGCCCAAAACTAAACTGATTTATGTTACATTCCTCCCTTTGGAATTCAAATCGCGTTGTTAACAACTCAATGCGGAGTTTATTACTGCATGTACTACGCGCGCGGGCTTGAGAAGCAATCCTTCACGGCGGCGGAATAAAAATGCCTTTTCACACGCGCGCAGGCCACGCAGCTATTTATCTTTTTTATCTTATCCGCAAACGCGGGCATTTAATGGCCGTTAAAGAATGGAAGCAAAGAGAGCCGTATATTTCCCGGCAGAAGCGAGTAATTTAGCGGGCCGTCCGTTTCGCCGAACTCTTCCGCTCCGTTCCACCCTTTGGCTCGCCGCCCCACCTGGAATCGATGGGCACAACAAGCACGCACGAGTCAATTAGCAAATCAGGGAATCACAGGAGCCCGCGGTGCCTGGCCGCGACGTCAGTGGGCGCTGTTTGCCCGCGCCAAACACCGTGGTTTTAAAGTGTACACATCGGGGGCGGCTGCTCGCCGGACCGCAAGCAGATGGGCAAACACGCCGCCCCCGGCGCGCCCCTCTCCCCGTCGCGTCGGTCAGCCCCGCTGAGGGACACGAGTCAATCTTGTCGACCTGCTATAAATTTTTGGTCAGATCGCCGTCTGGCGCGTTCATCGGGTGCTTTTACCCCAATCGTGGGATAAACGCACGGCTCAATTCGGCCGGAATGGAGCCAAAAGTTTTCGATGATATGTGCGATGGGGCAGCAATTCTTTCGATAAAGATTTTTACCTTTATTTGTCAGAGCACATTCAAATCAGGAAAGATATAAGAAGCGATAAATTCAATTCCTGTTCAATGCAAATATTTAGTAGAGTAGGAACCAAGGCTACTGAAAGTATATGTAACCACAATTCATTTTATTGAAAGTATAGGAGAAGCGCACTTCATGATATGCAACAAAATAATTTGTTTTCCGCAACTTAATCTTCAGGTTTGTCTATCCATTTAATCATTTACTTCCAGTTCTCGCCTCTATAAGGCCTTCTTTATACCAGGATTTTAGCTCCTTCTTTTTTCCCTCCTTCTTTGTGTAAGCCTCCATTCTCAATTTTTCTTGGCAGTCTCTCTTCACTCATTTGCCTCGTGTGGCCTTACCGTTTCAATTATTTAACTCTATTTAGTCTATCAGTGGTGTTTCTACTGCATAATTTCCCTAACTCTATTGTTCTGTATGTGGTGTTGCAATGTAAATCTGCAGCATCTTCTCAAGTACCTCATCACAGTTTATTTTTTTATTTTAATTTAAGGATTATATATCTGCTTTATAGGTGGTACAACTTTCTATCGTAGGCTTGAACATGTTTTATTCGAAATACTTTTGCTTTATAATACCAAATAGAGTTGTTTGATAATCACCTTTCCATTTGAAGTTTTATTTTTTATATCTGACTCATCTCTACCTTCTGATGTTGGTGAGACTCCAAGGTATTGGTATTAATTTGTGTTTTAAATTATTTTTTGTGTGCGTGTAAGTCTTATCCTAGAGCTCCAATAAACATGTAATAATTAATTTCCAAACCTTATTTCTCATAACTCTCTATTTATTTTTCACGAAAGCTACAAAGTTTGAGTTGCTGGTAATAATGTATAAATTTTATTGCTAATTCAGCACAGTGAGCCACGTAGCTTGTCAGTAGGTATAGCGTTAGTGAAATTTATGCTGAGATCTGTGATATGTATAGCGTTACATGATATTTAACGGTCGATAAAATGTGTGCATGAATAAATGCGACAAAAAAAGCGGTCGAATTATTCGAGATATGTTGGGTTTTTGTAAAATGAATAGCCGTTGGTTACTGTCACTAATGACCTTAAAAGGCAAGATTCTGGAGTAGTTCTCAACTTTTTCATACTCGTTCTTTTACTCTCATATTTCTAGAAATTAATAACTTCAATGGAAATGAGAAAATGGAAAAAACACAAAACAGAAATGCAAGTATTTATAAAGTAGTTAAAATTCTAAAGTCCAAATTTATACTCAAAGAAGCTAGAAAGTAGTAGTAAAAAAAGAAAAATTGATCATAATATGATCACAAATATTTTTAAAACATAAGCGAAGAATTCACAAGTTTCACATTGCAAAGCAGTAGGTAAAATGAAAAAGAGTGAAGTATTTTTACAAAATAATTCACAGCCAGGATATAATAGTCACAGCAATACTAGATAAAAATGCGAATAGTAATACTTATAAATGTAAATTAGAGGCAAATCTTGTGAAGAAATTGTTTAAGTGGTAAACAATTTGTACAAGTGATCTGAAAGTAATTTCTGGAACTATAAATACATTTATAGGTAGAACAATTTGGAGGGGGAGTTTACGCTGCAAAATAGCATTCTTTGTTGAAAGAAGAATGCTTTTGATAACTGGTACTAGCAGGATACCCAGTTGTCACTTATGGCCCTTCAGCCCCATACCGAGCAAATGCATTGACTTGCAGGTTGAAGTGAATGAGAGATGAAGTAAATTAAGGAATAAAAATAATACAATGTTACTTGGACAAAATATAAAAATTATGTATTACATATTTTTAGTATCCTAAATAAACAAATAGAAAGTGTTAGCAACCAAAGTGAGCTGACAGTAATCGGAGACTTGAATAACAGAGTAGTAAGAAAAGAAAATGATGAGACACTTGGAAAATTTGAAGAAGAATAGGTTAATGCAATGGAATATAGCTATATTTACTCTTTGTAGAAAACATAGATTAATCCATCTTTTAACACATAAATATTTACAAATCTAACCCAGCCAACCTGGATCCAAGAATGGACCCAGGCTCTGCTTGTCACAAGCCAGGATGAATGGGGAGTGATGGAGGAGTAACACCTCCTAGAAAAAACCAGGGTTCAGCTGGCCCAGCTGATAGCACCCTGTAAGGGCCCCGTTCAGGGATACGGATAAAGGTCGGTCCGAAGGGACCATAAGCGAGATGTTGGACCAATCACCCACTCTATATAACTTGCTAATAAGATTCAGAGAAATTCGACATGCGGAACTAAGAAATACGAGATGGATATGGATGGATTAAAAAGAATGGTAAGAGAGAGGAAACCCTATAGGGAATGGATAAGGGGCCCAACGCCGTGAGGCATAAATGGGAAACGAGAAAGAAGAAGAAGACTATCTACAAATCTGTTATTTATAAGTTAGTAATGCGGTGAGATGGGCAAAAGACAATAAAAATATAAGAGTACACCGCCACTCAGAATGCAGTTCGCATCACCATATGGTTATAGAAACTTTTATTTGCAAGGAAGCAGCGACGACACAGGTGGCAACTTCCAAATAATGGATTTAATGGCTCCTAGATAACCATGAGGGGAACCAGAGATGGTGATAACCGATCGGCTGCCGGTATAAGTGGTCACACTCTTGCATGGTCAACAGCTTCGGGTGGAAGAACCAGCAGAGATAGGGCACTCTTTTGCCCTCAGGTTGAAAAAACAGACCTTAAAGACGGAGGAACCAAATTGATGGTCAGCGGCGTCAGAATGCAGAAGGCAAGTGGAAACCACTGCATTAAAGATATAAAAAGATATCCTTAGTAAAATTATCATCATTATCATTATCAATATGACAACGTTCAGAGCTACATCTAAATCCGGAGTTTCAAGTTCCCCAATCGGATCTCCGGGGGGAACAGTTGTGAGCAAAGTTATAAAGTTATCAACAAATAATATAAAGATCGGGACGTGGAATGTAAACCGTTTACTGGCACCAGGCAAACTGCACAATACTGTAATAGAAATGGATAGACTGAAGATAGACATCCTTGGTCTAAGTGATGTTAGATGATCACGAAATGGTAGATGTACAACAAGCAATGGTATAATGTACTACTCGGGAAATGATGGCCCTCAGAACAGATACGGAGTTGGAATAATATTAAACAAGAAAGCAGCAACGGCAGTCACAACCTTCATACCACTCTCAGACACAGTAATGATGTTACAGTTGAAAACAAACAACGGTAATATGAATATCATCCAAATTTACGCGCCAACTGCCGATAAGGAAGACGAAGAATGCGAAGAATTTTATGCACAAATAGAAGAAATCTACAGAAGCATTAAGCGAAAAGATATTACAATCGTGTTGGGTGATTTTAATGCGAAAGTTGGAAATGCGAAAGTAGAAAGATGTACCGGTGGTTTTGGGCTAGGAGATCGCAATGATAGAGGAGACCGTATGATACAATTCTGCCAGGACAAAGATCTAATAGTCGCAAACACGCTTTTTAAACTTCCAGCTCGCAGGCTGTATACATGGAAGTCTCCAGCTGATAAGCCAGGAAAACAGTAAGAAATCAAATAGACTACATTCTTTGTAATAATCGCTATAGAAATTCCATTAAGTATGCGAAAACATATCCTGGTGCGGACATTCACAGTGACCACAATCCAGTTGTAGCAAAATTACAGTTAGGATGAAGAAGATAATAAGACCCCAGAATGACTATATAGATACAAGACGTTTAAAGGAACCCAAAATATATAATATAGTTCAACAGAAAATAAAAATGAGATAAAAATATAAATATGCAAATAGACGAAGTCAATATTGATGAAAAATGGAACAAAATACAAAATGTACTAACATCTGTAACCAAAGAACACCTAGTAAGTAAGAGAATAAAAAAGAAACCTTGGGTGACACAGGATATTTTAGATCTCATGGATCTGAGAAGAAGGAATAAGCTAAATGTACACAAATATAAAGAAATTCATAAAACAATACAAAGTAAAATAAAAATAGCGAAAGAAAAACACCTGTCTGAACAATGTGAAGAAATAGAACTACTACAAAGTAAGCATGACAACTTCCACATGTACAAAAAGATCAAAGAAGTAACAGGATATAAAAAGAAAAGTGGCGCCAATAATGTCATCAAAGATGCGGATGGACATACACTCACAGATATAAAAGATCAAATAAACAGATGGAAGATATATATCCAAGAACTTTACAATGACCAAAGACCGGAAAACACCAGTTTAGAAGTAAAGGACGAAAATTTTAAAATTCTAAAATCGGAACTAAATTATGCACTAGAAAACATGAAAACAGGCAACAGGCAACAGCCCGGACGAGATACCAATAGAAATTGTTAAACTTTGTAACGATGAAACATTAGATGTTATTTTAGACCTTTTTAACACTATTTATGACATTGGGCAAATTCCCAAACAATGGTTGCTATCTACCTTTATTTTAATTCCCAAGAAAATTAACGCAAGAGATTGCTCAGATTACCGAACTGTTGCACTTATGGGACATATTTTAAAACTATTCTTGAAAATAATTCATAAAAGAATTTACAAAACATTGGAAGAAGGAATAAGTAACTCTCAGTTTGGTTTCCGCGCAGGTCTTGGAACGCGAGAAGCTCTCTTTGGGGTTAATGTGCTATACCAGCGATGCATGGATATGAACCAAGATGTGTTTACCTGCTTCATCGATTTCGAAAAGGCGTTTGATAAAGTGAAACATGGTAAACTACAAGAACTTTTACTTAAGAAAGGCATAGATAGGAGAGATGTGAGGATAATTAGTAACCTATATTGGGGACAGAGTGCTAACATAAAAGTTGGAACAGAAATAACCGAGGAAATTGAGATACGCCGTGGAGTGAGACAGGGATGCATCCTATCTCCACTTCTGTTTAACATCTACAGCGAAGCCATCTTTAGAGAACCCTTAGATGAGGAATCTGCGGGAATTATTATAAATGGAGAAATAGTCAACAATATGAGATAAGCAGATGACACAATCCTCTTAGCAAGCAACCTTACTGACATACAACATCTGCTTGAAAAAGTAAATGATCGCTGTAACCACTACGGCTTAAAAATAAATTTTAATAAAACCAAATGGATGGTAGTTACAAAACTCACACATTCAAGGAAACTTAAGAGTTGCAAACATATTAATAGAACGGGTAAGGAAATACAAATACCTCGGGACGTGGATAGAACAAACAGCTGATCAAACAACGGAGATAAGAACTCGTATAGAAATAGCTAGATCCTGCTTTGCAAAATTCAAGAAAGTACTTTGCAACCGAAACATAAACATTGGGCTCAGAATACGAATGCTTCGCTGTTATGTATTTAATATCATGCTCTATGGCGTAGAAGCTTGGACACTTAAGAAAGAGCAAACAAACAAAACACAAGCCTTTGAAATGTGGTGTTACCGCAGAATGTTTCGTATAGCCTGGATTGAAAGAATAACTAACAGAGAAGTTTTGACAAGGATGAACAAGGAATGTGAAATAATAAATACAATAAAAAGGAGGAAACTAGAGTACTTAGGCCATGTAATGAGAAATCCCAAATACGCACTGCTCCAACTCATCATGCAAGGGAAGATAAAGGGTAAAAGAAATGTTGGTAGGCGTAAAATGTCTTGGCTAAAAAATCTCAGAGATTGGTTTAATTGCAGCAGCATTGAACTATTTCGATCGGCCGTCGACAAAATCCGTATAAGAATGATGATAACCAACCTCCGTGAAGGAGAAGGACCATAAGAAGAAGAAGAAGCGATGACCATCAAGAAAGTGGAATAGAACAGCAGAAATAAAAGACTGAGTATAAACTAGAACTATTAAGACAGAAAAGTATCCAAGGGAGATTGTAGATGACTTCAAATGATACGAAACTTTGAGGATAGAAGTAACAAAAAATAATAAAGAAACTTTTAGTGGGAAATTAGAAAAACATCAAAATCAAAAAAAAACTTATTTGGTTTTGCTAAGAAGACTAGTCTCATAAAAGTATTTAGAATATGGAAACATGTAAAACAGCAAGTAAAATAAGAGTCTGGAAAGCAATTCGCAGCTTTAGACCAGAAACAAACAACTAAGCTAATCTAATAAGACCTGGGAAATGGATAGAATACTATGAAACATTTCTATAAGAGAAAAACACAATATTTTGCAATTTAAGAATATACCATAAATCAACTAATAGAAGTAACAAAAATAATAGTACATAATAAAAAAAAGGCATTAAAGAACAGTAAAAATAATACATTAGACACGGAAACATTAGAACAGAATTAACAAAGTGTGGTAGATGTAGACTAACAGAAATAACTAAAATATTTTAAAACAAAGAGGTGAGAATAAACCTACTACAAACAATGGTAAAGGTACTACAACTAATTATAAATATAAAATAGCCTAAGAATGTATAGACAAAATTCACTACATCAAACAAGTAATCGAGAACAAGCGAGTAAAAAATTGAAACTAATCTAACTTTTGTAGACCTAGAGAAGGTGTACGATAACGTTCTAAGAGAAAAACTTAAAATTTATTGTGAGACCCCACTTGTTGGAATCTTCTTTTAATTTTCGTAACATGCATATCATCTTTTCCACCTTGTGCTAGAATTAGCTGGTTATCAGTAAACATTAGTGCATGTACTTTTTTTATTCTATCGGTATTCTTACTCTTTCGCATTTTCTATACCATTGTTCTAATGCTTGTTAGAGTATAGATATTAAAAAGCAGGGGTGACATTTTGCAGCTTCGTTTTAATTCTTTATAAACTTTTATTAGTATTATCAGTTTATTTCAATTATAATTTAGGTTCATGTGTTTTCGTATACCACTTTGACCCATTTAGTTTTGATCTTCATTTCCTTCATTGTTATCGCACTTATTTACATATTGCACAGCAACAATAAGAACATAGGAGAATACTTAGGCTCTGTAATATCAAATACGGGTAATGTAGAGGCAAACGTCGAAGCTAAATTGGTGAATGGGAAAAAGATATCAAAAACATTACATGCGCTAATTCGGAATACGGAACTTTTTTAGCACAACCGTAGCAAGTATGAGGGAAAATGTGACCCGTGATGAACAAAATATGGAACAAAATAAGAAATAGTGGCGCTGGACTATATGAGACAAAGTTCACATGGAAGTAAGATGTCCTAACTTCTTTCCTTCCGCCATTACAGAAAAACTAAAAAACAAATGTTGAGATATTTAAAAGATGAATAATGACATGCAGCTAAAGGCATTTATGGAATGGTTAACCAAAGAAAAAAGGAGAAATAGTTGACCAGCAGTTAAATTAAAAACTAGTGTCAAGAAGAAGATGGCGGAAAAAACCCTGCAAGAAGATCTAAAAGACAGGAAATGGTGGATGTTAAAAATGGTATATTGAGAATTGTAGTAATTACGCAGAATATTTTGAAAAGAATGCCCAAATCTTGAAAAGTGTTGACTACTTCCGATACAAACAGCTTTGGACGCGCAGAAACTTGCGAAAAGAATAATTTGTAAAGTTTACTCAGTAATCTATATGTATATTATAAGATTAGAACAATTTACTACAAGATTGTTGCATACAGTGTCTGATGCAGAATAAAAATTATTTAAAGTTTATAGTAAAGAAAATGATGTAAGTACATCGCGAGGTAAAATTAAAATATTAAAATATGTTGCGTGGTGGGTTCCTTTGGTTTCTAATACCATTTTAGATAAAATTAATGGCATTGGAAATGCAAAAACGTCAAGTTTTTTCATGTAGAATAAAATGCAAATTATTGAAAAAACATTTGTAAGCCACAAAACTTCAGGAAGTAGAGATGAAATTATTTTGAAGTATAGACCACAAAAAATAAAAAAATTTACTTTGACTGGGGCCCAATAAAAGTGAAAAACATAATCTCATCTAATTACAAATTTGAAATAGTTAAGAATATTTATTCTAAGAGATGTGTCACTTTCTTCTAACATAAATTGATTCTAGTATTTTTTTTCTAAGATTAGCTTATCGCACCCCACACGTAAAACTTAATTTTTGTCGTTTTCAATTTTTTGAATGATATAAAATAATCACCCGTATTAAAAAATTAGTTTAAAAATATAAAAACTAAGAAAAAGCAAATACAGTAATAAATAATACAAAAAGTTATCGCAAATGACATGTTAAAAACAAAGAGAGTAGTAGAAGTAAAACAATCTATAGATGGTCAATAATATTTATAAAGCAAACAACATGAAGAATAAGCAAAGCTAAAGAGATTACACTGAAAACTAGATAAATTGTACAATTCATAAAATTATTATAACACAAAAAATAAAATAAGAAAGCAGATAAAAACAAGTAGGAAACCAAGGCAACATAAAACAATATAACAAAATTGAGAAAATCATAAATATATGCTGCAATCATAAAAATATAAACTATATATAATAAATAAAGTTTTAAGAAAATAATAAAATCAACAATGTATTTGCAACAGACATGTGGAGTAATACAATTTTTTACAGATATACTAATCAACAAAGAAATAAAAAATCTAATAAAGGTAAACAAAACTATCAAAATGTTGCTAAACAAAAACCTAAATCTGCATCTTACACGTTGTTACAATATATTTTACCTTGTTATATAAATCGGAGACAAACAAAAAAATTGGTACTGCGGGGGTGTATTGAACATATTGTACCCCAATTATTGCTGTGTATCAAAAGAACATATTAAAATATCTGGGGAATTTACTTCGCCATGAGAGATATAATGTCCTGCAGGGTGAAATAACGGTAATTTTAGAGAGTGATGCGGTCAAACAAATGCAGTTTCCATGAATGGCTAAATGCACTGGTCATCGCCAAGCTCACTCAAGAGAGGCACTATAGGAAAAAAAAGAAATGTAAGGTTTAGAAAATATAAACAACCTGCATATAACGGAAATAGTTAAAAATAGCAAAAATCGGTTATAAAGAGTATTTTTAATGCACATATCATACCTTCTGGTAGATAAGAAACAAAGAAAGCATTCTAAATAGCAATTTGAAATTCTTGCAGTTTTTGAGATCATCAAATTGATAATATATATATAAAATAACAAAAAAACTAATAATTTAATCAAAAAATTTAAATAATAAAATAATAACTAGTAAATGCAATGGGGAAACGTTACAAATTTTTAACTAGGCATTTATATTTGCTTCATGTCGATCAAGAACTATTACAAAATCTTTTTTTGTAACTTTTATTGAAAATTTACAATCTACTTCTTTAAGAATATTAAGTAAATAGGATTCATGTCTTTGACTTGGAAGGGGAAGTGGCCACTGACAATTCTCCTTATTGTTCACTAGCACTTAGTGGTGTGGGAATAGGTCGGCAGGCCAGGTTTGTTGAGTCTTTTAAAGGACGGTCCATCCCTGTAGAGGTTATCTATGAGAGCGTTTGGATTCCCTGTAATCCGGTGTCGGTAATTGGCAGAGACTGTAGTGATTACGTCCGTGACGTGTGGAATTTGGAGGACTAACGTACCATAGAGCGTTAACAATCGCACGAAGTGTTTTGTTTTGGAACGCTTGAATTAGTCTTAGACGAGTGGGCTTGGCACAGCCCCAAAGCTGGATGCCGTAAGACCAAATGTGTTTTAGAATAGTTTTGTACAGTAGAAGTTTATTTCTGATGGAAAGTTTTGATTTGCGTCCCATCGGTCAGTACATTTGTTTGACTTTGAGATCCAGCTGCTTCCTTTTCGTTTGAATGTGTTTCTGCCACGTTAGTCGTTGGTCTAAATGCAGTCCTAAGTATTTTACTTCGGTTTTTACAGGTATAGGAGTACCATTGATTGTTACAGCTGCACATATTTCCCTACAATTGGTAAAAGTTATATGAACAGATTTAGTTTGATTAATAATGATTCACCACTTGGAGTACCATTCGCTGAGAATTTTGAGTTGGGTTTGCAAGTTATGGAAGGAGGTTACCGGATCATGGTCGGAGAAGAGGATAGCAACGTTATCCGCAAATGTTGTGCAGAACTGGTAAGTCGACCGTGTATATTAGGTAAAGGAGCGGACCGAGCACGCTACCCTGGGGACACCAGAGTGTATAGGGCAGTGGGGAGAGACAGAGCCATTATGTTTGACAGAGAAATTCCTATCAGTGAGATAAGATTTCAGAAGCAGGTAGTAGTTACTACTAACCATGTTTTTAAATTTGTAAAGGAGACCTATGTGCCACACTTTATCAGGCGCTTAGGAGACGTCCAAAAATACCCCGTTGCAGTATTGCTTAGCTTCTAGACTCTTGGAGATCTGATTTACTATTCGGTGAACTTGGTTTGGCGTTGACATGCTTTCGCGAAAACCGGACTGATAGTTAGGCAGCATGATTGTTAGGTCACGGTCTGCTTGAATTCGTTTAAGTAGAAGTCTCTCAAATAGTTTAGACGGGATGGGCAGCAGGCTTATGGGTCTGTATGAAGATGTTTCATATGGAGGTTTACCAGGTTTATGTATCATAATGATTTCGGCGTATTTCCATACAGTAGGGAAGTAGCAAAGGCTTAAGATTCGATTGTAGATTGTTGTTAGGAGTACAACAGCTTTGTGTGGCAGCATTTTTAAGATTTGGCCGGTGATTAAATCGTATCTCGGGGCTTTATGGTGCTTTAGTTTGGTTATGTCAGATTTAACTTCTGCCGGGCTAATGGGTTTTATTGGCAGCGATATTTGGCATGGGATGTCGAGAAATGCTTTATTATCGTCATTTGGGACACCAGGAGGTGGTTCTGATGCTTGAAATACGTGGGATAGGTGGGTTGCAAAAGTGTCTTTTGGTCGGAGCGGGCCTATTAATCGTTGTGGTTTCTTAACGGGGACTTAGGTGGAGTAGGTCTTTTAAATTTTTTAGTAGCTTTTCATAGGCTATGATCATCAGAAGATAGATTTTGAATGTATGCTTCAAAGATGGAGTTTTAAGCTTCTTTTAGTGCTGCAGTAAGCTGCTTAGATAACCTCCTGTAATTATGTAAGTCTTCCATATGGCGTGATCTCTGCCATTGCCCTTTAGCTCTTCTTTTTTCTCTAATAAGTTGGCGAATGTGTAGAGGGGTGTCTTTGGTACAAGCCTTTGGAAGTTCAGAACTGGGAGTCGATTGCCACGCGGCTTGTTGCAAGAGAATCATAAAGTATTGTACAGCTTCATCTACATCTGGTGAGTCTTCAATTCGTATGTCAAGAGTCATGTTTTGAGTAACGTATTCTGCGAATTGGTCCCAATCAGTATGACTTGTAGTCAGCTTTGGATTCGTAGGTTTGTTTATGATGGTGGTGCATAGGCTGAGGATAACAGGCGTGTGGTCTGATGGCAGGTCGTAATTCAAAGTAATTAAGCAGTTTTGCGTTGGTACACCTCTAGTTATGTAGAAGTCTAAGAGGTCTGGGAGTTTTCTTGGATCTGTCGGCTAGTAGGTGGGCACTCCGCTTGAAAGGTGGGTATAGTTATTAGCAGTTATGGCTCTCAGGAGGTTGCGATCCTTGGTGGTGACGAGTCTGGAGCCCCAGTAGGTATCTCCTCCTGAGATAAAACGATTACCAAGAGAGTGAAAGAAGATTGCGTATTTATCAGAGGGAACGGTGTGGCGTGGTGGACAGTAGACAGCTGATACATTCAAATCCCACTTATCAGTTTTTACCTGGACATTGGTAGGTTGGATCTCATGTGTTTGGTGGTTAGCTAATTCATAATGGGAGATGGTATTTTTAATTAGGATTCCTGATCCACCATGAGCCGTGCCATCAGGGTGGATACAGTAGTAGAATGAGTAGTGTGGTATATGGAAGGTAGTGCGTTCGGTGAAGTGGGTTTTAGATATAAGGAAAATGTCAATTTTGTTTGAATGTAAAAATGCTAGTACCTCTTGTTTGTGATTGAGGAGCCCATTGGCATTCCACGATGCAATTCTATAGTATTACTATAGTAGTAAATAAACCTTTTTTAAATTCAAGTAACACTGACACAAACATTTTTTATCCAAAAAGGCAATTGATAACTACAACGCACTTTATAAAGTAAACATCTGTATATCCTTGCATGTATCCGGATAATGTAGCATTAAAACCCTAACTATAATATAAACACGACAAGCTTAACACCAGTTGAGCATGTTAAATCAACAATGGAAAATCGATTAGTTTCCCTGGTTGCTTATGCAGAAAACGGTATATATAAAGCTATTTTATAACCTCTTGTTTATTGTTAATGTCTCTGAAAATTGAAAATCAAAAAATTACTTTAGAGAATTTATCAAAAAATAATATATCGGTAGGATCGTATCGAAATATGATATGCATTAGTTTATTAATTAAGAACTTTGAGTTTATTCTGCATTTGTCTAAGAAATTTTATTAAAATATAAAGTTTTAGACCTTACAACAAATTTAATCAAAGAATCGAAGACACTAAAGCCGCACTAGGTGAATAACAAAAAAATGTAATCTAAACCCATGTTAAATTATATTAAATAAAACTTAAAATGGAAAACTTCTATAAACAAGCATCAGAAACCAAAATAAACACAAACCCCAAAATGTAAAGTAATTGAATCACCAGCACCATTCTATACATTTTAAGCAGTAGGCAGAGTCTCTATTCATGATACATTAACAAATAAAACTTTTATTATTAGACTAAGGCTTCATCAATCTTAAAAAGTGGCATAGTGTGAAATGCTGAAATTTAGTGCAGTAGATATTTTTTAAGGAAATTAATGACAGTATTATATTTAGTTTTGTTTTTTATAATATGTTAAAGACATTTGTGAATTAGACAAAACAATAAATGGTTTCAACAAGATGGAGCTACTGATCATCAGCAAGACAAGCTGCGAGTGTTTTACTATGTCTCCTGAACTTTAAATTTGTAAACATTTTTTGGAAATCAAGACGGTTTCATTGAACTGAGCTTTTTATTTAGAGCTTTTCAAAATTACAACCAATTAATAATGGTTCAAGAGCCACCATTAAAATAACATATCACTCAATAAGTTCCGGGCCTAAGTAATAAAACAATTTTTTGCAAGAATTCTTCTCTATTCATCAAAATAGTCTTTGGCGGAGATATAATCATACCAATGCTTCTCTAACTTTTCGATGCCGCCCTTATAGAACGATTTATCTTTGCTTTCAAAATGGGCTTCAGTTTCGAGGATGACTTCCTCATCCGAGTTCATCATTTGAGTTCGGCACAAGGTTAGTAATCGCTGGGGGCCAGATCTGGGCTATACGGTGGGCGCGAAAGCAATTCGTGCATTTTTGCCATTGTTTTGAGCGACTTGTTACACGGTGCGTTGGCTTGGTGAAACAAAAATTTTTTCTTCGTCAAATGTGGTTTTGTGTTGCGATTTCGGCTTTCATACGATCTAACAACTCAATATAATAGTCGCTGTTGATTGTTTTTCCATGTTACATATAGTCGATAAATATTATACCGCGTGCATCCCAAAATACAGAGGCCATAACCTTGCCAACTGACTGCTGCGTCTTTGGTCGTTTCGGAAAGCTTTCGCCGGCTGCTCTCCACTCAGCAGACTACCGATTTGATTCCGGAGTGGTGGATCCATGTTTCATTCATTGTCATATAATTATTAACGCAAAAATTCCGACTTATTGCGCAAATAGCGCTCTGAATCATCAATTCGTTGTTGTTTTTGTTCCGGTGTGAGCAAGCGCGGAACTCATTTTGGAAACAGCTTTCTCATATCCAAATGTTTGTGTATAATAGTGAAATCACTACCTTCTGATATCTTCAGAGTGTCAGCTATCTTTCTCAATTTCATTTTCCGGTTGTCTATAATGATTTTTAGGTTTTTTTCGATGTTTTCTAGAATAACTGCCTCATTTGGACGTCCAGGGCGTTCAGCATCATTTGTGTTTGTACGACCGCGTTTGAAGTTAGCAAACCAACATTTAATTGTTGTTTTGGATGGAGCAGAGTATTTTTTTTATTAAAAAGCAATGACAAATCAACAAACGAACTTGCTTTGAATCCATTGCTTTGAAAATAACAAAAGTAGCGTCACTTAAAGTTACGAAGGGTTATATTAAGAAGTTAATTAAAAAACACTTAAAGAAATAAGTTCAGAGGTAATAAAGATATTGAATTACGTAGGAGATGTTTCGAAAATTTGAATTATAATTACGCTTTCATCTTCTAAACGTAGATAAACAAGGGAAAAATCGTAAGACCGATATCGTCAATTACTCCTTAAATATTAAATTAAAAATTGTGAAAAAAGAAAGTTAGACAAGTTGATATACGGACAAGGAAACGGAACGCTCATCACTATGGCGAGCAATTAGAAGACTAAAGAAATATGACATTTTTATTTTTCCACTTTATAAAAGCAGTGGTTCTTGATGGAGATGAAGAAAAAGTAAAAATGCTTAAGAAATTTAGAGCTGTTACTTTCCAACCCCATCTATCAGCTGCAATAGTCGCCATAAGATGATCAGGAAATATTCCAACTTTGTGATTTATTTTTATAATTAAACCATCTCTTAAAAGCTAAAAAAAATGTAAACATCAGACTACGATTTAATTGCAGCAAAATTACTTTGCAAATTACCAAAAAAGACCACGGCAACTGTAATGCAAATTTCCTCTGCAACTCTAAGATAAAAACCAAGTATTTGAACTAATTTTCTAAGAGAAGCCATAAAAGTTGACCTTTTAAAATCACTCACCGCCAGTCCAGAACATATTTATCGGGATAAAGAGAGATTTTGAACAAGAAAAAGTGTGCTCGCAGGTAGTCCTGGATATAAGTCAAGCTGTTGATGGGGTCCAGCATCTTAATGTGCCATATAAAATTAAGAGACATTCTTCTTGCCAATACTAGTTCGTCTTGAAATCTTATCTAGAGAATAGAGGTTCACAAAAAAAAAAGGTGAACAAGTCTATCTTCAATTTATTCGGTAGAATCAATTGTATCGTAAGGTGGTGTTCTAGGACCTGTACTCTGTCAATTGCTTAAAGCAGACTTATCTCAAAGAGAAGATATTATATTAATATTAAAGACTGTACATATTTAAATAAACACTACCTCACCTCTAAGAGACAGTTTGTCTTAAAGTACATTGATATGCACTTTAACAGCAAGTTAAAAAAAACAGAAGAATTTGATGTTAAACTAAAAGTCTTTTCTAGCTGTTAGAGCAAAAATATTTGTTAAATTTTAATTTTTGTAACAACCAGTGTTAGTGTCTATGTTAACTTGTGGTAACCAATTATCAGATTGTACAAAATCGTCAAAAGTTGAGATACCTCAAACATTCTATAGCAAGATGTTTTGTCATCGAATGGTACCTTAGTAATTGCATACAACATATTCGACCTGAAAATTAATTACTAAAAGCTATTTTAGTAGATAAAAGCACTGGATTTTTCTGTTAAGAACCATCTGACCTTTGTCTCCTTGCCACCTCATGTATTTGCCTCATTTTCTTTACAGAACTTTTTCAGTATCCCTTATACCAATCTGTCAAGTCTCTTACTGAATAGTTTCTGTATTCTTCTGGACCCATTATTGGTTTTCCATAAATAGTTCGCTTCTTAAATAAATTGAAGCCTCACACCCACATAATATGTACTGTGAATTAAGCAATAGCGTGTTCGGAATAATTAGCAGATGGTAAATGGTATCGTCCTATTTTTTTTGTAAATAGATAGAAAAAACCTTTGTCCTCAATGCTATGTCACAAAATATTCAGTTGTCATTGAATTCTTGTTAGAAAAACGCGTACACCCCACGAATGCCGCGTATGCATTGCGCTACGAGCTGTGTACCCCTGTACCTACCCTAAAGGTCCGAAAATTTTCCAAGCAACGGCTGCTAAGTACATGAATAAGTCTAAAACAGTTGCCAGCAAATGGTCGCAGCAATATAAAAAAATAAATGCGGTCGATGCTTGCCGGAACGTGGCTTGATAGTCAAAGTATTCACTAAAGTCGAAAAATAAGCCGTAAACTTGTTTTCGCGGAACCCGGGCTTAATATTGCGTCAATGAGCATCAAAATTGAAATAAAAAACTAAAGATATATCGTACGTGGCTATTTATTTAAAAATGTTTTTAAATAATTTTTTCTCTACTTTAACACAAACACGCTATTATTTAACTGACTGTAAATGACTCTGTGTTCCTGCCAAATTGCAGCCCCTTTTTTGTTAAGGTATCCTGTGAGAAGACCTATAATAGTTTGTATTTGATTTTTGCTTTGTATTAACTGTTCTTCAATTCATTTGCGAGATGTTTTTTTATAAAGGTTCTTCCATATCTTTGTCCCAGTGCATTTTCTCAGTATTTTTTATTTTCTTTCTGACCCATTCTCTCACCCGGCTTCGTATTGTACCCTTAGGTACTGATAGAGCTTTTTCGGGACATATATATGAAGTTTTTTCTCGTTTTCTGCAATTTCGCAGTGCCTGGGTCCCCACAACATTGGAACCATCCAATTTTACGAGTAAGAAATCTAGTAATGAATAAAAACACAATTAGACGCTTCATATGACAGAGTTTATTAAAATCATTAAGTAGCTAATAGGAAGGTACCGTCAACCAATTTGCATATTATTATTAATTGCTCTAGTACTAAGAAACTGCAAACGCACTGCTATTTTCAGAATTTCCGGTAAATTACAACAGCAATAACAAAATCATATTTTTTGCAGCCTCAACCGCTACTTAGATCGATTGCCTTATTTTCTTTTTATTTCGAATTTTGCCTCCGCCCTTGCGTCATTGTTATTTCCATCCCCGGCCTGTAATTTCTCACTGCGAATTTTCTGCCAGCATAAGCCTCGAAACGTTTACATTGTTCTTGAAGGAAATTCGCCCGCTTCTTTTATTTATTTCTAACGTCTGCCTCGTTTCAAATTGAATGTTTCTCGTACGTTTTTCCCCAACGCAAATATTCCGCGCGCGGCGCAAAAAATTCTCCGCAGGGAGGTTAACGTCCTAACTCCGTGCATCTGCAGAAACACCAATTTTAAACTGTAATGAAACGTTTCCCCGCAGCGCGCAGGAAAATTTGAAGTATCCATTTATTATAAGAAAGTGCGCAAATCCAAAGCCACAGATAGAATTCTCCCGGTAAAACAGAAATGAAACACAGCGCCGACATTAAAGGGCAAAACCCTATAATAATCTATGCAGGAAGTGGAACTTTTCGTTTTCTTCAAATTCGGAAACCCAATTTGGCGATATCTCCTCGAATTTCCCCGTAGCGAAACTCAGTCGGGTCACGAACTCGCGCCGCGCAGCGGAATGGAAAATATTAAGCGACATTTCCTTGTTGTTATCCCATTTTTGCAGCGAACGCCAAATTATGTTAATTCGAGTTCCGGCTTGGCGTAATTGCGTTACGCCGCCCGCCGCCGATGGGCGAAAATCCGGGCGGCGCGGATCGCGCCGAAAGGTCGGGCGGCGGACGCGGCCCCCGAAGAAGGGCCGAGGACTCCGGAAGAGCCGCAACGCCTACTTCATCACCGCCGACACGCTAATCCAATAACGCGCCGGCCCCCAGGTCTCCCGCACCTGAGCCCTGCAGCCCTACGTGCCTCCGGCTCTGACCGCCGCGCTGCCCTGTCACGGCCCGGCGCCTTCATAGAAAATTCAAGAGATCCTGCAAACGTAGCGCTCCCTGGCTTGCTCTTGAGTGTCTATCATGCAGACAGCAGCCGAATGGCGGCTTTAACCAAAGGTCGCCGCGCAGCCTGCATTTTGCAAAAATAATTTGACTTAACGTTGCTCTGTTTAAAATTGGTTGTAGTAGTGGTACTTGAATCTTTCTTTTATAACTACCCTTAACTATCCGCAAAAAATCTCGACAATTTTTAAATATCTTGCCTTACAGCACAGATTTCAATTTGCAGTTTGTAAGATTAAAGTTAGCTCTGGTAGATCTAACATAATGGCCGACTGGAAGGAGGGAGATACTTCAATTTTAAGTTGCTGCAAATTTCTTTCTATGTTAATGACAAATTCTGAGAAAGTTTATTTCTTGATTATTAGAAAGTTTGTTCAAAAGTCTTTGAGTAGTGTCTTCTACATAAGTTTTTGATTGAAGCTTTTGCCAATCTTTTGCTGAATTATTTGGACTCTCCGCCCCTTTATAGCACTATAACTAAAATATGTATTATTATTTTTATATAGCAAACCCCTGTCGGATTTCAGTTTTACTTTTCAAGTGATTTGTTTATATTTTCCTTTGAGCTTTGTTGTCAAAAATGTCTTTTACGTAGGTGTCTCGTTTTCAACAAATACTGATAATGCACATGTGGAAATCTCCCTTTGACTCAATTACATAGTGAAGAACCAAATAGACTACCTCATTATGAAAAGATTTAAATCTGTTAAGACACACCCAGGAGCAGACGTTCCTTCAAATCACTTCCTGCTTTTTAGTAAAATAAATCGTGGGTTAAATCAACTTAAAGAAGTAAAAATACCCAGTATTTTTATTAATAAATACGAGGTCTGGCAGCGGCCCCCCGGAGAGCTTGTCCAACTCCGACATGCTTGAGCCCCTTCGCATAGTAGTTTTTAAAAATAAAAACACGATTAAAAAGCTCTGTTTAACATAATTGGCGTACGCCGTTGCCATGACAACGCATTTACGTATACCCAGTTAGAGTTGACCTTTGACCTTTAACCTGTGTGACAGCACTCATAATTTTTTTTATATATATAATTTGTTGATTTCTGTAACTAGATTATAACGTAAAGGCCGCTTCTCGGCCTTGTGAAAGTATACTTCTATGCATTAGATGGTAAAGCTTTCGAGCGGTGTGCGTTGAGGCGCTTCACGCTTTGTAAGAAGTACAAGCCCTACCTTCTCCCCACTTAAATGTAGCCACTGGCATATATTTTTTTATGCCACTTGCATTGGTTTTCTTGAATTTCTGATCGCGGATTTGGATTCTACGTTAAATTTGGCTTTTTTTGTTGTTTTCAGAGGAAACCGGGGCTAGGGGATTTTATGTGCTATCCTTACTGTTTATAGAGGGATCTGCTCTTGCCGAGTCTTAAGTAAAGTGTTAACAACTACATAGCATTAAAGGAAGGATTAATCCAGTGATGAATCTCCTAAATAAATTATACTATTTGTTACAACTCAAAAATTATTAGTCCATATTCTGTTTAGCCTTCATAGTGTTATATCGCCTGTAAATTAATTGACAAGTTGCTTAGAATGCTCAGGTGATATTTTTCAACAAGACTTGTATCTCTACTTGAGTCAATAGTACACCTAAGACTTCATGGATGGTCTGATTTCAACATATCAAGGCGCATCTAATTTTTACTGGAATCTCTGTATAATACATAATTGAGAATCCAAATAGGTGTGAGAGTAACACCTTATTTTCAATATTTATTTTGTATTTCCTACCAAGTAGCCAATACATTTCTCGGAACTTTAAGTTTAGCGTTCTTTTCATTTGAATGTGTCTCCTCCATGTGAAGCACTGATCCAGATGTAGACCCTCTTTTTTGCCTCATTAATGTGGACATACTGCAGTTTGAGTAATGAATTGCAATGATTTGGACTGGTTAACTTCTATTCACCATGGTTTAAACCATTCACTGATAAGGTTTTGTTGAAAATAGCAACATCTGGTCGTTGATGAGTGGATATTATAGCAGTGCTGTTAGCAAAGGCAGCCATTAAGGTGTTTGTCAATCAGTTAGATAAGATTATAAAGTAGTGGGTATTTGGTAAAAAGCATTCCAACATGCCACACTGTCGAATGCTTGGGTGATGTCTAAAAACATTGCAGTGCAATATTCTTTTTTTTCAAATCTGTACCAATTTTATTCACAATCCTATGTACTGTAATGGATTGGACAATATTAACTATGTCTTTGTGAGTCTTTGCTGCAATAAACTTTCGAAAACCTTAGTTAGAGAAGTACCTTGATAGGTCTGAATGATGCTTTCTCAGTTTTCCAGTTTAGGTATTATAATTATTTTGGCGTACTTCCAAAGTTATTGTAGTTATGAGAATAAGTGCTTTTCCGGTAACATTTGCAGTACTTGGCCGGTGATTAGATCACAGTCTGCAGATTTATACGGTTTTAACTTGCTAATTTCAGATTTTACTTCTGCTAGCGCGGTAGGCTTTAAAGGGAGTGATATTTGGCAGGATATATTTAAAGACATTTTCATTTCGCTGTTTTCGTAATCTGGAGAAGGAGAGACGGTTTGAAAATGGTTGACTAATATGTAAATGTGTTCGCTTTGTCATTATTCGTTTTTGCCCATTCGCCATCGGTTGTTCTGAGACGTGGAATGGGGAGTTGTGACCTCTTAAACTTTTTAATTGGGCTCCAGATGGAATAATCGTCGTTATTTGGGTTGGAACGTTATTCTTGGAATGTTGAATTTCTAATTTCTTAGAGGTTTTGTTATAAGTTTGTTTATCTTTTGGGTTGCTTGACATTTACTACCTTCCCCTAACTCTTCTTGTTTCAGCTACAAGTTTGCGTATACATGTAGTGCCGCATTATCAACATGGTAGTTCTAATTGATATTCTTTGTGGTAAGTGTACAATAAACATCTTTTTTAATCATATAATTACTAACAGTCACAATGACAGAATCAATCTAGGCTTGCTTTAATTGCAGTATAATTTGAGACTGTTTTAGTTACTAAAAAATCTAAAATATTTAGAATTTTATGTGGGTCTGTTGGCCAATATGTAAATTCTCCATCACAGCTTTCAGTAGATTTCGGTCTTTCGTTGTGACTAGCCTGGAACCTCAATGTTTACAGCTAGTAATGCTGTCAGAAACTTCGGTAGTTTATGGTGAGAAGTACTATTTATTCATGCTTGTGGGATAGTAATTCGTTAGCGTTTCAAGTTGCTTTGCGCAATATCTTAGCCATTATGGATGAGTTATTTGTGACAGTTGACAATAAATTTAGAATCTAATTTTGATTCATCAGTTGTGGAAACATTGCTTTGAATTTGGTCGTTAAACCAGTTTAATTTGTGATTTAAGTTTGCGTAAGGTTCTTTCTTAGTATTGGAGTCAGCTATTGGGTGTGCTGCTTGTGCAGAATTTCTTAGATTCTTACTGTTATACTGTAATTATTAATGTTTTTTGACCTCTATATAATACATGTTTTGCTAAAACGTCCTCAAATTTTTAAATATTTTAGAGTTGTGTTTTCCCCACATTTAACATAGTTGTATTGGCTTGTGCGATAAGTTTCCCAGTGCCTCTAAAATTGACACCTCTATCGTGGTTGAGGCATATGGTTATCAATCACTAAAAATAATTGAATACCTGCGTTCATTTCGAACAAGGGGTATTAAGGGCGGTCGTCTAAGGCGCGGTGTTTGCCACATTACCCTGCATCATAGATGATGTGCGATAACCGGGAATAGTGGCGAACATATCACAGCCTTAACCTCTTTGTGTGCAAGCCGTTAAAACTATGCCATTATTATTATAAAGTTTTACTATAGCATTGCTTTTCCTTAACGGTTTTAGAAAGACTTTTTACCGTGTTATAATTTGTCTCTTCGCTTATAAAAGTAAGGGTTGGATTTAGTGTTTAGTGGTTCGTGTGATTGTTGCTTGAGTGTTATTATTTTCTTAAGTAGCATAATTTATCTTGTCAACTGCTATTTGATTATATTTTTGCTACAGATTTCTATGTTGCGAGAAGATAGTTGTAACTTTTGATGACTTGTTTGAACGTTTTTGCTTTTTCTTGACTTGCCACTTGCGCTGTTTCAACTGTCATGTTCGTAATTTTCAGAATTACATGTTTGATGCTTATGGTGTTGTCTGTGTTTTGATTAAGGGTTGGTATAGGGAAAAGTAGGTTTGAGTTAAAAACTGAAGTATGTGTTGACTACCGAACTGCTAGTTCTAGTGATGGTATAATTGGTTTTGGTCGATAGTGGGATTAAATATACACCCGTATGCTGCATTTAAATTTGCCTTATAATTAATTTGAATCACAAATATTATTTAAAGTGCTATTCAGTTCTATTTTTAAATGTATATTGTTAAAAAGCACAATAACATTAAATCCATTCTACATAATAGCTTTCAAAAACCAAACCGGGAAAGAGAACAAGTTTTATAACTAAACAAATAAAGCCATGACGAAATCAGCACAATTATAAAAAGAACAATCGTAAAAGCAAAAGAAAATTGTCATCAAAAGAAATGCAAAGACCGTAAAGATCTGCAAGGAAAACATAATAAATTTAACATGTATAAAAAGATTAAAGAAGCAATAGGTATGAGCAATAAAAATATAATATGCTTATAGCAAAAGATGATAAACTGATAATTAACGAACAGAAGTTAAAGAGGTGGAATAAATATATGCAAAAATGTTGAAAGGTATAAAATCTAAAGTTGAATTAGGTATTCCTATAAATGGACCATCCACGACATTGAAAAAGCAGAGTGATTACACTACTAAAAAACAGAATAGTAGCTTGAGCTAACCGAATTCCGGTAGAGGTTTCAGTCAATAAAGTTTATGACTCATAGAAACATTAATAGACTGATTGAATTAACTATATGATTCTAAAAAAGCTTTAACGGAGAATGCAATAAATATCAAACAATTAACTTAATGGATCATGTCTTAAAGATTTTCCTTCGTACAATTAATTCGTTCTAGAATATATGAAAAAACATGACAAAACATCAAAAATTCTCAATATAGCTTCTGCAACATCTTAGGAACACGGAGGCCTTTTTGGAATTTAGATTCTAGTGCAACGCTGTGGTGATGTTAACAAAAATGTATATTTGTACATCACAAATTTTGAAAAAAAACGTTTAACAAAGTAGGACGCCACAAAACCATAAAAATTCTAAAGGAAATGGAAATCAATGATAAAGATCTGAGCATCATCAATAATCTTCATTGAAACCAAATAGATAATATCTGAAGGATTTTTTGCATAAGTTGAATGGACAAAAGTAATAAGTAAAAAAGAATTGACTCTTTTAAGTAAACTATCAGAAGTTACCCAAACGATCAAAATACTTAAGCTGGAGTACTGTGTACGCGTAATGCGACATCCAGAGATACAATATTCTACATCTATTATGCAAAGCAAGATACTACGAAAAAGAGTAGAAGAAGATCTTGGGTTGAGGAATCTTCGAGAATGATTTGGTAAATCGACATCTTTATAGCAAACATGATAGACAAAGAAGAAGAAGAAGAAAATTTTCATTATAATTCTTTTCATTTCTGCATTGTCACCTTTTATCATTATATTGAAAAAATATTGTGATGATAATGTTGAAATTGTTCCAGTAATACATTTTTCAAATAAAATTGCTTAGCAGTTACAACTTTCATTGTTATAATTTTTTAATATTGCTGCTACAAAATTTAATTTAACGCATTTGTCGGAATACACCTCCACCACGAGCATCACGTTTTCTATTATTTTTTGCCGGCCCGCAAAAACTTCTAGTTCGCTCATGTGTCTCTTTTTATTCCTGTAATTATACCGCAATATACTCCATTAACATTTCTTTCGGCTGGCTATCATATTTAATTTAACTGTGCTGTTGCGTAATGGAAAGTTTTTATGATTCATTCACACTATAAGTATATATCTTGAAGTTCATTATCTAATTCTTTAAGAATTTTTTGTAGCATACAATTCATTAATTATTTCTTGTCAGAAACCTCAAAGTTATGAATGGGTGTACTCTCGGTGTTTGGTCAAATAAGCCACCCTGCTTAATAAGTAGCTTCAAAATATATTAATATATCAAAGTATATATATTGATTAAAAAATGTAGTTACGTTGCATTAGTAAGGCTATGATAAATTTAGAGATAGCAAATACCACGTACCTCTCCATAAACTAAAAATTTAGGAAACTATATGTAACTTACCATTCTGTTGATTAAAGCATACACATATTTGTAACAATCTCAGTATCTGCTTCATATGTTAAAAATAATTTACAATCAAAATTAATATAAAGTTTACCTAAATAAATATTTATACAATGACAACATAATAGTCTTCCAACCCACAAAATGTTGTAGTGTTTAGGAGTGTGCACTTTCTGATCAAAAGTATTAGAACACTTAGTAGAACTTGTCATTAGTCTTACCTTATTCCTTATTAACATTAATACGAGATTTCACTGATAGTCCTAAATTTGCAAATAAAACTTTTAGTGCGATGTTAGAATCGGAATCATTTTTCGGAAGATCTGTAGCTAAAGCATTTAGCGAGCTGGGCTAGTGGATTAAATTTGGCATAGTAATTCACCCCAAAAGCATTGGATAGGATTCAACTTTTGTAATGTTATTCCCCGACAATCATTTCCTCTGAGGTGCTTTTTTATAACAGAGAATTTTTCTTGTATCGCAGATAAGTTAAAATAAATTCGATCCTTTCACATTTAGAGTTCCATTAAATTGTGTTTGATGGCTCATCTTACGAGTATTTCACGAAAAACACCCTCGCACCTAACGCCGCTTCCTCCAGAGTTCACAGTTGGCATTACGGATTCTGGCAAGTGCCGTTCTTTGGACATATCTCCTATCAAATAGCTCTATTGCAATTGCAAAATATACTTCGAAATCGTGCGTTTTCAGTTACACACAGTTTACTGGCGTCGCCTTATGTACAATTGAGGACTACGTCTAACATTGACAACAGAAACTCCACTTATTTCAATTCTCCACGTTCAATGACAGTACTGACACTACGAAATTTTTCGGCATTTTATTAGCACCATGAGTGCATATTTTTGCAAACAGGTAGCAATTTTTTTATTTTATTAGGATTGTCTTTTTATTGTTACTTCAGAATCACATTATTAACAGTTGATTTGGACAAAATAAGAAGTACTGAAATGTTTCTGATTTGTTTTCTTCTTGCGTGATAATGAATAATTAGACTATGTTCATGGTCCCTTCACTTGCCTTACGCTCCTTTTATACGGGTTGTTCAGGTCATAGTAACATGAAATGTTAGTCTACGAGTCAAAAATATATATTCAAACACTGTTTTCCATTTACAAGAATCTATTGCAATGGCTACTAAAGACGAATAAAACCGTTTTGCAAGACAGTAAAATGTAATAAAATTTTTATTTTCAGTTCTTTAAAAAACTGACGAGACTGTCAATAATATTGAATACATTGATCAAAACTCTCAGAAGTTTTCTTTCTTATCTTTAAAAGAACTTAACGACTGCTTAAGTAAATCTGCTCAATTTTCTGGTTAGGTCTGATTTAAATCACTTATACTAGAAATTGTAGTACATATTTTGAGCTGCTAGATTAATCAAAATGAGTCAAATTAGATTTTTAAGATACTTTGTATGTATTTTGTACTGTTGAGATTAAAAATGACTAATATAAATTAATTATAGCTAATCTATTATAAGGTTAACTTAAAAACAGCAATGTAGATAGCTAACAAATGCAGGGATAGCATAAAAAAGAGCGCATTAAAAATTAAATGATTAAATTCTTTAAAATAAGCTAAGGATAGATAAACTAATACAACGGTGTATCGAATTATAAGGATATTAACAGATAAGTAAGTTTGAAATATTCTCACAGTAGTTAAAAATTAATTCATAGGGAAAATTACATGAGCGTATGTGAGAACCCGATCTTGGGCGATTCCCAATATTATATGTGGATATTTTAGTAAACATCTTGGTTTGCATATTTACCATCTACATGTGATCATAAATTATTGTTATAGATAAATATTAGGTAACAGTTGCTTAAACATAAATTTCGAGTAACAGGGGTAATATATAAAATTCAAAATTGTGCTTTAAACTCAGCTATTTTCTATTTGAAAAGAAATACAGCAAAAGATATTCATGAAAGAGTTTTGCCCACGTTAGGTAAATATATTCTGCCAATAAAATTATTTAATTTTGTGTAAAGGAATCCAAGTGCGGTAGAGAAAGAATCATAAACTCACTATTTTCTGGATGTGCGAACTATTTATCACGCTAGATGTGATCGTCAAAATCCATGATACGATTTCGGATGACAGACAGACGCTACTAGCATCTTAAGTAAGTGAATTCCCTTTATTTTATAATAATAAGTTATATGAAAAAACTTTAAGCAAGATGGTGTTTATTTGTTTTCTGTAGAGTAAAAGTAAATTTGCCTGAGAACATCATCCAACTGTTTGCAGGCTAAAAGTATGTGCCAGTATCAAAAGGAAAAATCATCAATCTAAACAGTGGACTGTGCAAAGAAAAGCTGCCCAATAATGGCAAAAGCTCATAATTTGTTGTTTTGAAAGCGAAAGAAATTGTCTTGATTGGCCATCTTAAGAAAGAAAAAACTATTATCAAATATTATGCAGCGCTTTTGGAAAATTGAAGATAGCAGTCACGGAAAACCTATAATTGCCAAGAATGTGTTGTTTTACCTTAACGACACAGATGCACTCAATTTAAATTTTAAATCACGACTGCTTTTCAAATTTCAAACTTTCTTGTGTATATAAATATTTCGTAACAAAGTATTTTGAGAATTTCTAAGAAAATCGTTTCCGTGGTATAATCATTAACCTATAAAAAACTAAGAGTTACAAACTACTTTGTAAATTTCATATAGTTACCTTAATACCCAACCTTTTATGTATGTAAACTTTTACTTTAACCCATCGAAAATTTAGAACAATACGTGGAAGATGCCCAGGTTCTTAAATAAAGACATTGCGGTAGTTAGCTAGATATTTTATACAATTGAAACTACAACTAATGTACTACATGTTGGTAGCCTTTAGAAAATTCGGTTACGAGGATGTAGTAGATAGATAATTCAAGAATTACTGCAAAATTTAAATTTTATTGACAGTCTTATTACAATAAGATTACTATAGACCCTCTCAAAACCCCACTACAACTGTCACTAGTTGTAAAAAGTATTTTCTTTCGTTGGGGCGCACTTACTGGCACTGTGGCCTTGTTGGCTTTTGTGCCTATTAACCGGCACTTAACTAACTAACACTACACCGTCACACATACCCATAAGTTTCCAGTGAAACTCGAACTCGAGTTCGCGGATAGAAGACTAATGCTCGCAGCCACAACGCCATGGCGGCAGTTTGTTAAAAGCTTTGAAAGGAACAGAAAAGAACGTCCTTGGTTATGACTTAATAACGTCAAAAGTGCTTACTGAATTACCCAAGAGCAGCATATTGTTTTTACGAAATTTTTAATTCTATTTTACGTCTTCATTACTGCCAATCAGAGCTAAAAGATGCACAAATTATTCTAACATTAAAAAGTTGCATCTTACTGACCAAAAAGTTTATAATTAAAAAATATATAATAAGAACATATTGAGAAATTGCATCCCAAACCACCAGTTTGGGTTCAGGAGGTATCATTCCACCATATAACAATGCCATTAAATTTGTATTGTAAACATTACTGAGGCGGTTCTAGATTTGAAATCTTATTGTCCAGCAGTGCAGCATGACAGCTTATTACACAAGATGAGAACTCTCCTTCCAAGCAAATATCACATTTTACTTAGATCTTGCTTGTAGAATCGTTATTTTCAAATACAATACGGATAAGTGGTTCTGGCTTCTAGCCAATCAACTCTGGAGTGCCTTAGGAAGTCTCCTTGGGCCTCCTCTCTTATCATATCAATCCACACACAGCTTACTTAAAACTGCAAAACCGTTTATCTATCCTACAGACCCGACTCACGTTAATTTTGCTCTAAATCGCACAGGGTACTAATCAGTGTACTAAAATAACATATCCATCCCTTATGCAAATGAGGCTCGCTATTTTCTTTATTTAAACAAACGACTTACATAGAAGTCTCACATACTCAAAAAAAAATAAATTGACCTGCGTGTTAAAAAAATGTACAACAAGGTTATGCCCTATAAAGCTATAATTAAGCCCATATGAACTTACAGCACTGAACTCCGAGGTTGGTCCTGCAAGTCCAATATTAACATTATCCAATGCGTACAGTCCAAGACCCTAAGAATGCTTGCAAATGCTTTGTGGTATGTCAACAATTTGACACTGCATGCTGATCTTGACATAGCAATAGTAGAGCGGACGACAAGAGGTAACAAACACTTCCTACTACTACAAGTCCACTCAAATACTTTAGCCTTCAACTTGCATTACGATCCCCCTTTCCTGCAAGAATACTAAAAAACTCCCTCTACCGTCCATAATGTGATTACATGAACTCACAGAATGCCTATTTTATTTATCATTAGTTCTGATTGTTAATTTGATGCTAGAATTAAAAAAAAAATCATAAACTCTAAGACTATATTGCCAACTTTTTAAACAAAGAATACTCCTGATAGCAAGTGACAATCATTTTTGTTCGAACAAAGTTGTGAGAAAACCAAATTAATACTAGTGGGGTACAACAAATTTACGAGTTATTTATATAAAATGCTGTTGCACAAACCAAAAGCGAGTGTATAATGAGGCATTCTTTATTCGTAATCACTAAAACTTTATTTTTTGAAGATACCAAAAGCGGAATCACTCTTGTAATTGGGGAATATTATAGTCCAAAAAACGTAATAGCATTTTAAAAATCATATTTCTTGAACCATCTACCACGATCACCAAATTTAAGATAATTTGACTTTCTTTTATAGCGATAGCCAAAAGATCTATTTTGCATGAATAAACTTGGAACTCTAAAAACAATAAAAGCTAACATACGGGGAGAAGAGGGGAATTACCAATATCTAACTGACACATTATAAAAGGTCATAAAGAATTACAAAGAGCTCGCCGATGCATTAGTAGTGAGGGCGGATTTATTTGTAACGCACAATTTTACAATCTCCAAATAAACGTTTATAAATCATGAGATCAGAGAGCTTTGGACAACTTCGCCATTAGCAGCTTCGTTTTGCGCCACCTTGTTCGTTAACCCCGCAACAGCCATGGTGTTACGCGAAACAAATCCAAGAAGCCAGTGATATAAAAGTCGCCTGCTCCCCGATGCACCGAAGTTAGCGCGGCAAAGTTAGCTCAAAACACTCCAATTCGAGGCAATCAGGCATGTCGTGCTGCCTAGCCGTGACAATTACAAACTTCCTCATTCGTTCGCCGAAGTTGCGATCCGGCCTTCCCTGCGAGCCGCCACCCTCGCAGAAGTTCGCCAGAGCTGGAGTGCAGGAATTTGTAAATAGCGGGCGGCATAAATAAAATATCAGGATTAGTCGCGGAGAATGCAATTTGGCGGGCCTGGTGCCAATCGATGGGATTAGGAATATCACTTTCTCCCTCGGCCGTCTCCGCGCTCGGAGCCGGCTGAGAGCATCATTTATTAATACGGGATTTGATGCTTGCTCATCGCGAGATCTGACGTTTGACAAGTCTCGCAGTAAAGCTCATTTACTTATTAAACGGCAGACGTTTACGACTTCCGTTTCGTTTGATTGCAGGGGCGGCGGGCGCCCCCTGCCAGAAATCCGGACGGCAGATGGATAAGCCTCTGTAAATGGCAGCCAAAGTGAGCTCGTTCATTTGGTAGTTAACTAGAGAGTGGTACAAAACATTATTTTGTTATGTATTATATTAATATGATTTTTGAGTATTAAAACATTTAAGAATTGTTTATTTGATTAAGGAACATACCCAATCTTACAAAAAAACTTTAAAAATAATCTGCTTAATATTACCCCTAAATGTGACCATCTTTGAAAACTTTCTAACAACTTTTTTAATAAGGATTTCTCGGTGCAATGTTCAGTTTCGGACCCAAGAGAAAATTTTCCAGTAAACCCACCGTAAATGTAAACCATTTTGGACAAAGTGTGCCAAACGCGTTTCATAATGTTCAAATCAAAGCTACAGGGCCGCTAATTAACACAGTTATCTTGCTGCCAAATACATTGCGGTCAATTTTCTTCTTATACCATAGCATATTTAATGTACTACTTATAGCGCCGAACAATTTAACAATAAATAAAAAATTATTTAAAAATAGCTTTTGGGTTGATTGTTTATACTTTAATCATCATTCAACACTGCTAACGCTTGATTCGCTTTAATCAAACATTCGTGGTTCCACAGCTTTCAAAACTGTCGTATCTGTCAAGGAGGAAATTTTTGTCGTCTGCAAAAATCCATGAGCTAAAGTTGATGTCCAATTCCAAATGTCGAAATGCAAAAGGAAGGAGTGGACATTCTTGTCAACTTCCTCAAATGAATCTTTTTTGCTGTTTTGCAAACGGAATTGTTAGCCGTTAACGTAGGTGAATAAATGGTTAGGAAGTATTTAAACTCGTCACTTTGGATAGTAGACAAAATGATTCGGTGGCCAAGTTATATGACCGGATTTGCTTGAGACCAACCCAACTTCTTTAATTTAACGGTTTGGAATCCTTTTTGTGTCTTACTTGAAGCTGTGACAGACAATCTTATCATTTTTTTGATCGATATTTTATCTTAGAATGATCTTAAACAATTTTAAGCCTCTATTAATAACTCTATATCTATCTATAACTATCTATAAAATAATTATTTTAAAATAATTTTCTAATAATCGGAACACTCGAAAATGCACAAAAAATACAGGGAGCATAAGACTTGGCCAAAACTGTGACATATAGTAATTGATAAAAATTTTCAACGGCCACAAATACAAAATTGCTATTTCAATACAGTAACAAAGTGTAAATTTTGGTTATTTGTTAATTTAAAACATACCAGCAGCCAGCTGTAATCCTGAAGTGGCCAAGATCCAAGGGATTAATAATTTTAAGCACATACATTTTATATATTGTACAATGTATGAATTTTAGTATTGTAGTGGCTGATAACTAGCTTAAAAATTAAAAATTGTTGTACTCAGAACAGATAAAAATGCATAAATTAACAGATTATTTAGGAATAAGGATAATGGATCTTTACACATGTTATATTTCAGTCGACATTTTGTAATTCAAAATCAAATATGCACGCAACCAACAAATTTAATTTAAAAAAATGAATGTAAATATGTAAAAATATACACTTAAGTAGCTTAGACATTTGCTGCTCTCAAAAATTTAAAATTTGCTTTTTTATCCCTACTTGTATTAGCTTTCCTAAAGCATAATGCCAATTACCTTGATTACATATTTGTATTCAATTGATTAAATAAAATATAAGGTTACAAAGAATTTAAATAAAATGGGTTTTTGTTTTTTAAGTTGCCAAATTTTATATTAAAATTTTACAAAGAAAAATGACCCGCAAAACTAGAGAGCAACGATGTGAAAGTTGTATTTAATGATAAGTTTGTGTTCTAAGGCCCCTGAATTATAAAATAAAAGTCAAATCTAAAAGTAGTGACTGCAGAAGCTATGAAGTTTCAGATTTCTTGATGTCGAGTTTTGAAGAATGCTAAATTTTGTAACAGAATTAAATTAGAGGGTTTTAAAGTCATACATTGATAAATTATTCTTTAGATAAAAAACAATAATTTAATAAGAATGGCATAGCAAAATATGTGTTATTTACGGAAATAAAAATGTTTTGCATAAAATCTAATATAGACATACAAAGAAATATGACTTGTGTTAAAACTATTAAATAAGTAGTGATAATATAAGTAAGTAATTAAATTAGAGAAATATTAGTATTACACTTGAAATAATGATGATATATGGTAATACAACATAAAATGTTAACACGTAAAGAAGTAATAAGAATCGCTATAAAATATAAAGACGTTATTGAGGCAGATAAAATTAAATTAATGCAAAAATATATAAGCAAAAGCCATTATTAGTTAAAATAAGAGCTTAAAGAGTAATACCTTACGTACCACATAAATGAATACAACATAAAGTATTAACAGGTCCCAAAAAGTCGGGTCTGTTTGTAAAAGATGTGGATAAGTGGGACGAAAATTCAAAGTAAACACGGAGGAATACTTTGGAGCCTCCAAGGAAGAATTAGGAAAAATATAAATAATCGGAAAATTTGGAAGAAAAATTAGAACAGTTAGAGATATATGTTGATGCTTTGATAACAAAATTACTAATTGTAAGCAATTGTTTGCAACCAGAAGAAAGAAGAACTGTTTAACAATCTCTGGTTTCCACAGAAACTGCAACAATAACAAAAATTTCAATCTGAATCAATAGTGGCGGTTGAACAGAACCAGCAAGAGACGAGTCCGCAATGGAAAAAATCAGCGCACTGAACCCGGTGATAACGTCTTATTGGACACAACTAGAAATTATATCTATATGATGGAACATCGGGAAAATACTGTAGAATTAGAAATATGCTTTAAAGAATTCCTTTAGTGAACTGTAAAACAGACGTAACGAAATAGCACTAGAAGTGCAAATCACGTGCGTTTGGAAATAGCTTCGTTAGAAAAAGAAAAACACCTGTAGGACAACCCAATGCAAGAGTAAGGGAAAAGAGGACAATCCATACTTTTGATACATCTTTAAACACGAAAAAAGATATATTTATGGCTATAAATTATTTTACCAATGGGCCTGAAGCATATGCGATATCAAATCAAGAATCATCTAAGGTTCACTGGTATTTTTCTACCACAAAATATAAGCAACTTTAAGGTGGTATGTCAATTTCCGCAGAACCCTTTTAAAAAGTTGCATGCATTATTACTGTTCTGAAACAAAATATCCTTAAGAAAAAAGTAACGTAACAGTTAACCCTAGGACAGCTAGCCGCTATAAATATAAAGCAAATCTGTCAAAAAGTTTACGACGATTATTGGGAGCTCGACATAGAGCAAGGAAGCGCGCCAACATGAAGCCCCAAAGACATATTTGTAGATACTTAAGCGTGTGCGAGGAACGAGAAATTGTAGGCAGTTATGGTGAGGTATAGTCCGTCGAAAAACAGTTCTGCAGCCAAATGTAAAACAGTAGCATTTTGTTAATTGATTAGCTAGTAATCCATTGCAGAAATAAAGAGAGGTTGAATATTCTATACAATTTTTAAGTGTAAATAAGTAATTGAACTCATAAACCAAGTTTATTAAAATACCAATGTAGAGTAAACTAAAAAAAAATACATAAAAGGACTTGCATAAATGCGACCAAACATTTATTATTTAATATTTCTTGGAATTAACATGTTTAGCTAACTCATGAAAAAAAGAGAAACTTAATTGCACATATTAAATTAAAATATAAGTCGCTTCACTTCAAACAAAAGTGTATACGGTTTATATTTGGTGTACATGTTTAGTTCGCGTAATATACAACGGCAGCCAAATAATTTTTTTGCTAATGTAAATATGATTTTAAAATAATCAATAATCAATAGTGACTTGCGTTTGTTTAATTTATTTATCCTTATTTGTTTAGTGTTGGTATATATAGATATTTTGTTCATAGATGTTTGCTAGGTTGATTATTAACTTTTTATGTACTAAAAAAAGAAAATTTTTTGTAAGAAAATTTACACTATAATCTTAAAAAAATTAGTATGAATAATATACTTATCTAAAATAACGAAACGGTAAATTTTCCCTTAATTTAGCTGTAACATATTGTCACAAAGCACAAGTTTTTGCCATAATGTTGACAAGTAAAGATAAACAAATTACATAATAGGCTATAATGTAAGCATTTAATGTTTATTAAAGAAAAACTAATAATATTGTATTAAGAGATAAATATGTTGGATAATTTTATATATAACATATGCAAAACAAGTCTCCCAAATTATTCAAGTAACAAATACTAGAATGGCAGTTTCTGATATCTTACCTACTGGAGCACTACAAGAAAACTATTAATATGCTATCAGTTAGCATAACAAGTATAAGTCTCTTTGAATTTTAATTAAATACTGAATGTAACGAATACTTTTTACCAAGTCACTTGTTCGTGATATATTTAGCCAAACCAAATTATACTTGATTTTATCTTGAACAAATAAAACTTGGTAAGTGATTGTTACAGATCTTTGTAAAGTTGATTTACGACTTACACTTCTAACTCTTGTCAAAATCCTCTTCAGAAAATTTGTTCTTTAATATTTGTAATCATGTTCTGAAAGTCTGGCAGAAGATTGAATTTTTTAATACGCGTTTCTTATGTGCGTCATATAATCGGCGCCTTTTTGGGTTCTTTGTTAATTATCTTAGAATATTCTGCGCGAAAGAAGCATTTTATGCGACTTTACATAAATGAGAAAGACTAAAATATGTGTACATATGCGTAGATTTAATTAGTACAGAACTAATCGAAAAGTTTAATTTTGTAATTGTTGTTGTTTTATATGATATGATTTTCCGCATTCAACAAAACACCATTTATACTGAGAATTTACATCATCAAATTAATGATGAAAGTAGTAAGCTTGAAGGGTTTCAATAATTTTATAGTCCATCGTATAGAGCATAAGGTCAAATTAATAAAGCTCGAAACCAAAGTTTAGCAATAAAGATCAATTGATCTTTTATAATACTTGAAGCAAAATCAAATATTTATTAATATTGTATAAAATACTCAGGTAATGTTTTGATGTTCTATCACATTGAGAATTATTTTAAAGCAAAATTATAATTTCAATTTTTAAATTCCGAAGACAATTACAAAATGTTGAAATGACACAAAAAAGGCTTTTTCAACTGCCGGTGGTTGTACATGTTTATACGTTTACATATCTAGGTCATTGCATTTACAGAAAGTTTAAAAAAAGTGCAAATAAAAAGAAAATTTCAAGAACACACAGAATCAGAAGTAAAAATGTATGTACTATTGGGGATATACAAAATATTTTGTTCATAATTCTTAAAAAATCTAAAAACACTGCAAGTTGGTAAGGAAAGTCTGAATACAATAAGTAGAAAGATAAACAATGCCTTATAGAAGAAAGTTAAATTTACCCTACAACTCTTGTTTAGCTGAAACTTTATTAAAGTTAATTATATTTTCAAACACATCTTGAATTAAAAGATAGTCAAAATTATCCTGACATTTGTGCGATAAAAAAATTCAAATGAAAGGTAACTTTGCAGTTATATACTTAAATAATTGTTTAAATAGCTTTTTGTCCAAGAAACATAATTTTTTGGTAAATAGGTATAAGACGACAGATTTAAAGTTAGATCCCGATATTTAGGTGCAGCCATATAGGCCACGACCTTTCTTCATATCGAGACTCCAGTCTGACCAAGCTGTTGTGAACAAGGTGCAAAATAATAGGAGCGGAATGGAGCTTATCTGCATGGAGCTTAAAAGGCAAATCTTTAGAGTACAGAAACATTAGGACGTGAGCCCAATAAGGCTGCATACACGTTGCGCTCTGGCTATGTTTCCTTCTCGTTCCACATTTTGTGTCATGTTTATATCAGTAAGGTTAAACGTCAGTCTTGGTTAGTAGAAATTTGAAAGAATAGCTTGCACGTTTGAAAATCGTTTCTTAAATTTATCCCCGGAGATGAATTTTAAAATCTATTCGTAAATGAATGTTTCCCGTCGAATGGAAGTTAATTTAAAAGACAGTGGTGCAGATAGAGGCGATCAAAATAGTTTTCTTAACTACCTTTGCTTAAACGAGAACAGATCACAGATGGCAATCTGGACATTTGCATTTAAAAAACATTTTATGTCTTCACCAAAATTAGAGTGAAGCGTAGTATGCGTAGGGCTTAAGTCAAAAACTCTTAAAGCGTAAGACATAGAAGCGCAGACATAGTTTTATTTAAAAAAGTATGTGATATCTTAAGAATACATGATATAGCAATGTTACAAGTTGCATATTCTTAAACTGGGCGAGCACATATTGCTTATATTACTTGAGAGCTAGTTATTCCAATAAATAACTATAATTTTGAACAAATTTAAAAACAATTCTTTATCGATAGTAAACTAAAAAACTATTAAGGGGTGTAGGGATGTGTCGGAGGGGTAGTACCTTTTATTTCGAACGGTCACTCCAAACGTTATAGACAGGCGGAGGTTCGGATAACTGCTCCTCGCGAGACACCCAACTCTCACTTGATGGCTCCAAGCGCCGCACCCTGGTACACTGTGTTGACCCAAAGGCTAAACCAAGTGAGGGTAACCAGATTGGGCGGCTGCAAACAGCGTCTGTATCCGTGTGGACGGCTGTCACTAATACTTACCAACCCGTCTGGCCAGCATGGTGAGTTATGGCCAAAAACCCCCCGTTTTAAATATGGCGAATTGGAAAACGAACGGAATTGATCCCCAAGTGGGTAGGAATCATGATTCTAAATCCCACACCTATAAGGTCAGCCTTACGGAATCTGGGGGAGGCAAAAATTCGCATATAACACAACAAACTCAACCACACAAACCTTTCACTCTTAATCTTGCCACATATAACTTACGAACAATGAAATCAAATGACCGACTTAAAGAGCTAGAGGAAGAGCTGAGTAACATAAATTGGGATTTGTTGGGCTTGAGCCACATCTAGAAGGAGTAGCGCTTATAATAAATAAGAAAATGAAACACCTAGTTACAAAAATGTGCTCGATATTTGACAGAGTCATATATATAAACCTAGAAATTTCAAAGCGATATCGTCACTAGCATCGCAAACGACGAAGACATAGACAAGTTTTATGACCATATTACATTAGCACTGAAAAAAGAAAAAGCATATTACCGTATGATAATTGGTGACTTTAATGCCAAAGTAGGCAGTACAAACGATGACAACATACCGAACAGAGGTAACTTTGGTCTAGGAACAATAAATGATAGGGGAGAAATACTTATCATACTATAGAAAATAACAAAAACATGAAGGTATTAAAATCCATCAATTCAATTGGTCGAACGAAAATACATCAACTTAAAAACAAAGATGGGAAAACTATGCAAGAAAAAACCAAATAATAAAGGTGGTGGAGAACTTCTATGCAAATCTATACACATCAACCAACCTGAACCCAACAGGAGGAGAACACCAAATAAACATCTTAAACGTAGGTTCGGAAGAGATACCCAAATAACCATCGACGAGGTAGAACACGCTCTTGCCCAAATGAAGAACGAAAGAGCCCCAAGTGAAGACGGAATCTCAAAAGAGTTTATCTAGTTAGCGGGCATAAAGACATTAGAAGAAGTAAGAACTCTTCTCAACAAATGTATACAGGAAGGCTCTATTCCAAGGACATGGCAAAATGTCCAGTTTATACTCTTATATAAAAAAATGATTTAGTTAACATAGAGAACTATAGATCTATAAGTATCTTAGCGCATCCTTACAAACTGCTGATTAAAATCATAACGAACAGACTATCAGATTCATACCAATCCCCAGAGCAGGCTGGATTTCGCAAAGGATATAGCACGACAGAACAAATTCAAAACCTGAGAACGCTAATTGAAAAGTGCAATGAATATAATGTCCACCTAGCGTTTGTGGACTACGCCAAAGCATTCGATTCCATAGAGTTATGGGCAATATTCAGTGCAATGGGTAACGCAAGAATAGACTCGAGATTTAGAAATTTACTTAAATATATCTACGACAAGCGACAATTAAAGTGAAAATAGACTACGAATTTGAAACACAAAAAAATACGTATACAGCGAGGAGTAAGGCAGGGAGATCCTATTTCCCCGAAATTATTCACGCTAGCACTGGAAGACGTGTTTAAACAAATAAATTGGGAGAACAAGGGTTTAAACATAGATGGTCGCTATCTCTCACACCTCCGATTTGCAGACGACATTGTAATAATAAGTAGCGATCTAAACGAGCTGAGCAACATGCTCCTAGAACTTAAAGCAATGTCGGAGAAAGTGGGTCTAACAATGAATTTAAATAAGACCAAAGTAATGACACCTGAACTAACACCAGTAAATATAGGAAATGCAACGATAGAAAACGTGAAAGAATATATATATATATATATATATATATATATATATATATATATATATATATATATATCTTGGTCATTTAATAAAGCTCGGAAAAGAGAACCAAAACGCAGAGGTTAACAAAAGAATCCTGATGATTTGGGCCGCTACCGGAAAACTAAGTTCAGTCATCAAAAACAACGACATCCCAATAAAGCTAAAGTCGAAAGTTTTCAACACCTGCATACTTCCTGTCTTAACGTATGGAATGGAAACAACGGCATTGACAGTTAAATCAGCAAATAGACTCAGAATAACACAGAGAGCAATAGAAAGAATCCTGCTAGATATAAATCTCAGAGACCACATCAGGAATGAGGAGATAAGAAAAAAGACAAAGGTAGAGGATGTCATGAAAAGAATAGTCACCCTGAATTGGAGTTGGGTGGGGCATGTCGCCAGAAAAGACGATATGAAATGGACCAAACATATATTGAACTGGCGGCCTAGAAGACATAAAAGAGGAGTTGGACGTCAAAAGGTGGCAATGGGATAAATCAGAATGGAAAAAACAAGGGGAGGCTTATGTTCAGGAGTGGACCGAGAAAAGCTGATGAAGAAGAAGAAGAAGAAGTAAACTAAAGTAGTGTTAAGTTTGTAATTTAAAAGTAATTTACGATAGCTCATTTGCAATATCTATGAGGTTATTATAAAGAATATTTTTATCAATAGAAAATTTTTAAATTAAATTAATTAAAAGATTTAAATTTGACATTAATTATTTAACAAATATTTATTTATTACATAATTATAGTTATCTCATAATACATAGTTTTTCTGTATATTTCATATTACGTTAAATTTTTTTTTTGTAAATTCTGCATGAATGAAACTTCAACTTGTAATTACTAAACGGTCCATCAACTACCTATAAAAATGATTGACATTTCAAAAAGAAATAAAACTCTAGAAAAACTTTATATTGCTTTAAGTAAGCTGCGATTATTTTATTCAAGGATGTACTCCTTATTATAAAAATTTTAGGTTGTTTCTTTTAAGGAAAAATTATTTGAGAGTTCTAGAAAATTCTCTCCAAGAAGATAATCTACCTATAATTGCATATAAGAAATACAAGAGTACTAGTAATCATGCAAAAGCAGTAAATAAAAAATTATATCTGAGCGATCAGAAAATTGCCCTAGCACTTAAAATTTAATTAGTGCTTCAACTAAGTACAATATGACATGAACGTTTTTAATGCAACTTAATATAAAAATAAATCATTAAAGCCTAACAAAAGCAACTAAAAAATCTTAAAACCGCAGTAATATGGATTATCTCTAAACCAAGCAATCGAAATAAATCTTTAAGTATAATTTTGAACAGCATTTCCGGCCAAAAGTCCAAGTTTGAGTGGATCTGCGTCCTGATGTTTATGTGCTTTAATGTCTTAATGTCCTAGAGGCAACTCTTTGGTGCCGCACGTAAATACCTTAAACCGATTTTTAAAGTCGGCTTCTGCTTGGCCGAGTAAAAAATAATGCATCTAACTGAGGATCCAGAAGTTAAAAGATAGAAATAAAAATAGAACGAAATCTAATACGTTCAACAAAAATTTTACCAGTAATAAAAACAAAATTACACTTTTTAAAGAAAAATAAGCACTTCATATTTAAAATAAAATTTCTAATAAGATTCTCTCTGTGTCGTGTGTTTCGTGTATTCTTTGTTTTGTCACAGTAAAGAATCTACAGAGTATATTTAACTCTCAATTAGAAAATGTTGTATATTAATTGTTTATAAATTTTAAACAATATATCACATGGTTATCATTTTTCTTAATTAACTAACTAAAATAATAACAATATACTCAAAAAATAATTACCTTCTAATTATATATTACGAATTCTGTTTGACTTAAGTTTTGACAAACTTCATCAAACCAGGTCTTTTGGCAATAGCCATAGTTTATTTTATAGATCTATTTATTAGTTGATAGCTGTATCTAATATTGCGATTAGGATGTGACTTTATAACTTATCTTGTAAACGGATTTTTTGGTAAGTATATGATATGATTAAAGATGCGCAATGAGTTATCCGATATCCAAAAGACTGTAGATTGAACTGTTTGTAAAATTTTCGTATTCTGTAGCTTACTCTATTCTACATGCCAATACTGGCTTTACAGCAACTTTACTTTTTAGTGATAACTGAGATTTTCTCTTAAATAATTTGTGTATTTGTTTAGTTTGTAGATTTTCAGCTTTGATGTGTATTTTTGGCATTAGTATTTAATAAAAATAGAATCCTATGCGTTTTACTTTCTTTATATGGGCGTAGAAGAATCATTCATAAAAACTTGTGGAAAGGAATTATAAATTATTGGAAATGCAATTTGAGCCTTTTTTTCTACTAATTTGGATTCTATACTATTTAAACTACCCTTGCAGTAAATTTATGTCGTTTTGTAGTTTCCAGATGCACCTTCTGTGTTTGAGTCAGTTTACAGATTGTTGTCTCGTCAACAAAACCAGAAAACTCTAGGCGCTTTTAATTTACTCTCGAATAATTTTGTTCTTGTAAATTGCGAATAAGTCACACGCAAGCAAGGAATAGTGTGCATGTGTATAATTAACAATTTTTTTTTATTAAATAGCACTTTTGTGCCTGCAATTAAAACTAGTCTATGAGACCAACCATTAATTTTGTTCTGATAAATCTTAAACTAGGTACTTATCTACTAGAGTTCATCCAATGATGTCTTCTAATCTTTTTCTAATTTATAATTAACAATGAATTAATAATTAATTTTATTTGTCAAAATAATAGGAAATATTTTTCTTCATTGTCTCCAAGATGGTCAAGTTTTGATCCTTAACTTCGATTAATTTGCGAACGACAGAAATAGTTTAGTTAGCATTTAGCTGTTGTAACGCGACCATCTACTTGCTCCAGGATAGATCGCGGCGAGTCGTAGCTAGGTGCACGTCTGCCTATTTAAGTATATAAGTACATTAAAATATACGTTTTTACATTGATGGTGTTTATATTTATATATCAGTTTCGGAAAATATTAATACAAAATTGCAAAATTAGAGACCAAGAGCAAAAGTTTAACGAAAAGAAACAAAACAGAAAAGCTAGTGGTTAGGAAATGTACAAGATGAGAACTAAACACGGAACCTTTTCTTTTATAACAGCATCAACAAAAAAAGAATAAACCGCTTTATCCCTGATTTAACTGAAACAAATAATACAGGAACCTACCAAAGTACCCAAGAAAACAACATTAGTCACCACCCTTATGAGAATAAAGAAGGGCAAACATACAGAATTATTATTCGTCATTTCTATCATTCCATACCAAATGAATATATATAAAATCAGAGCTAGAAACTGCAAGTCACAAAGTTCGCAACATTATGAACCTTCAACATAAAGCACCAGAAGAACCTTCATCGTTATTCTTCATAGACCTAGAACCTCAACAAAATAATAAAGAAATCATCAAAAGTGTTTCTATTTAACACTAAGATAACTGTTAAAATCACAAAAGAAGAATTGTAATATGATCCAAAGCAGGAGATGTCAGTTCACCATTTCAAAACTTACTACCTAATCCCACGATAGAGTTCTATGCCGTGCCGGTCGTGAAAGACTGTGGTTATGGTGTGTGGAAATTACTACGAGTTATCACCAGTACAAACGCTTTGTTAAGTATAAGTAAATTAAATTATTAATGAGTAAATGAAAACAATATCAAATACGTTTGTTAATTCTGCATTAGCAGAAAATACAAAATAATAATTGAATATGTGTTATTTACAACAAAGTTTCCATGCAATCGGCAACGGACGACATGCAAAATTCAACAAATAGTTCCAAAAACCGTATTTACACCGTTTATACGAGATACTATATGCCCGCATCACAAAATCACAATTATACGACAGCTTTTCCTAACCACCAATACATACCAACATTTGTACCAGTACCAGTAATCAATTTCAAACTTTATATCCCCAAGAAACAAAGTTAGCAAATCTATTATTGTAGACAAAAATGAGGAAGAATAAACAGGAAAGCCACATAAGCGGCCAAACGTAAACGATTAACTCAAGATCACACTAAACAATAAAATCAGAACCTGTTAAACAGTAATAATAGATATAATTTACTAGCTAAAAAGACTCTAATAAAACACCAAATATAAGTAGTACCATTGAGCAAAAAGTAGCTGAACTTCTCCCCATTTTCATATACAACGTTATTGACTATAGAGGAACGATCGGTAATTTCATCAATATATTAGAGAGTGAATAAAACAACACCAAAACAAATAATACAATAAAAATTTATACTCATACCCCCGACTCTTGCAGAAAATTAGTCATACACTTTAAAACTGAAAATATTGGTCATCATACCTACCAATTAAAGGACGACAGAGCGAATCAAATTGTTATAAAAAATCTGCATTATTCTGTGGATATCAAAGAATTAAAAAAAGAATTGGCTACCCTAGGCTATAAAGTGCACAACATTTTCAACAATAGAGTTACAAAAGCACCCTTACCTATGTTTTTCGTTGACAGAGAACTTGCTGTGAGTAATAAAAAAAATAAATGAAACACTTACACAACCATCAAATATTGATAGAACCTCAAAAAAAAATATTATTATACAATGTATGCGCTGCCAAGCATATGGACACAGCTAAATCTAGTGCACGAAACCCTACTTGAGTGTTAAATGTAGAGATAACCACAATACTTTACATCGCAAGAAGGCAAGAAATACCCCTGCCAAATGCGCCGTTATGCCAAAGCCCACATCTAGCCAGTTATAAAAGCCTGAAATTATTCAAAGATCTCACAATATCAAATGCTATCCTACCAATTAGCACCACAAGAGTTCCAAATACAATCAGAAGCTATTCAAATATTGTAGCAATTCAACAAAACAGTCCAACATAAAGAAACAACAGTAACAACATCACACTATCCCAATTTCTAATCAAATTTGAAACAATGTTTACTCAACTTATGAATCAGGATAGTATGATGGATCAAATCCCAATAATGGATGCCCTTCAAATAGCAACTTGGAACGCCAATGAATTTTCTTAGCCTTGCCCCAAAATCTAGCTATTTCTTCGTAAACAGAAGGTTAGTATTTTAATGATTTTCCAAACAAATTTTACGTAGAGCTGTTACTTTTACATGGGGTTCAAAATGGGGTATTGAAGCGCAATACACGGCATCAGATCCCGATTATGCCGCACAGCCTCTCATACCCAATCCCGACTTCTCACCTCCACGTGGTGAACCCTGCCAACCCGAGCAACCCTACCAGAGATCCGGTAACCAACCCGGATGGATGATAGGGTCGGGATCAAACGAGAGCGGAGAAATGGTCCTCCGAAAGGGGTTGGGCGTGGGGCTAATTACCCCAGGGACTAGCAATCCCTCTCCCGGAAAAATCTACAGTTACGAAACCTTCAGATAAGCCTCGGAAAGGACGGAAGAATTACCGACGACGACTAGCGCAACGAAGCATGGAATATGACTTAGGAACTTGGAATGTACTAACAATGCTCAAGCCGGGAGCCCAAAGAAATCTACTCAAAGAAATCGAGAAATACAAAATTGGTATAGCAGCCATACAAGAGACACGATGGATGGGGAACGCCATAAGAGATACTAAAACTCACACAATATTACATAGCGGTAAAGAAAAGGGATAAGGAAAGGGAACGGCTTTCATAGTTGACAATAGGCTAAAATCAACCATAATAGACTTCCAACCAACTAATGAGAGGATATGCCGACTTCGAATAGCAACCAAATTTTTCAATGTGTCAATAATAAACGTGTATGCACCCATAGAGAATGCAGATGATGAAGTAAAAGACGAATTCTACCAACTATTAGAAAGAGCATACGATGCAGCACCAAAGAACGACATAAAAATCATAATAGGAGACCTAAACGTTAAGATAAGGCGAGAGGACGAGTATCGAGGCACAATTGGAATACACAGCCTGCATCAAGAGTCAAATCAAAACGGAGAAAGGATAATAAACTTTGCAACCAGCAGAAATATGATCGTCAGCTCAACATATTTCCCACATAAAGACATACACAAGGGCACGTGGATCTCACCGGACGGAAATACAGTCAACCAAATTGACCATCTGCTGATCGACAAAAGAGCCGCAACCAGCATAACGTATGTGAAAACCAGACGTGGTGCTTCCTGTGGATCAGATCACTTCCTAGTGAAAATTAAATTCAGATGCAAAGTCAACAGATGCAAACGCGAGGAACAGCATCACCAAGAAAAGCTTAACGTAGAGAAGCTAAAAGATACAGACACGCTACAAAGATACAAACATTAAACAAAAGCTTGAACCAAATTTGGAACAACAATTAAATTTAGAAGAGAACTGGTGCCGAATTAAAACTATAACTATAGAAACAGCCAAAGAGATACTAGGAACTCGAAGAGGAACAAATAAAAAGGAATGGTTTGATGGAGAATGTGAACAGGCAATCGAGGAAAGAAACGAAGCATACAAGAAATATATACACAGGCGAACACGAGAAAAAAAAAGAACTATTTGATGACAAAAGACGAGCGGCGGGTAAAATATGCAGAAGAAAAAAGAGGAAGTATGGAAACAATCGGATACAAAAGATGGAGGAAGACTTCAGGGAAAACGAAACGAGGAACGCATATAGATATCTAAAACAACTGACAGAAGGCTTCAAACCCCGAACAAACTTATGTAGAGATAAGTCCGGTAAAATAATAAGCGACACGGAAAACATAAAGGAAACCTGGAAAGGGTATTTTCAAGAACTATTAAGCACATGATCAAACGATACTCAACTAGAAACTGACATACCTGAGCCAACAGAGAACGATTATTTCTCGGAACCACCATCCAGAGAAGAAGTGCAGCGAGCTATACAAGCGCAAAAGAATAATAAGACCCCGGGCATAGACAAGCTCTCAGCGGAGCTGCTGAAACAGGGGGGCAATACAATGATGCAATCAATATACTTGCTTATGGCAGACATATGGAAAGAAAAAGAATGCCAGCCGAATGGAGTAAAAGCATAATTTGCCCAATATATAAAAAATGCGACAAATTACAATGCAAGAACTACAGAGGTATTTCACTATTATGCACAACATATAAAGCATTCACGTACATACTAAGTAAAAAGCTGCAACCGATCACTGAGAATATCATAGGAGAATACCAATCTGGATTCAGATCTGGAGATCGACCACTGATCAACTGTTCACCGCCAAACAAATTCTAAGCAAAAGTTGGGAATATGACATCGACATATACCAAATATTCGTAGACTTTCGCCAAGCATACGATAATATCAACAGAGACAAACTATATCAGATCATGTTGGATTTTAACATACCTATAAAACTAATCAGACTTGTCAGAATGACAATGACAAACACCGAAGCACACATAAGAATACAAAACCAATTGACAGACCCAATAACAATAACGCAAGGATTAAAGCAGGGGGACGGCCTAGCGCCGATGCTATTTAACGTAGCCTTAGAGTATGCAGTAAGAAAGATGTCAGTTAACAGAAACAATCTACTATTCAATAAGTCCACTCAATTGGCAGCATATGCGGATAACATTAACATAATGGGAAGATCAATTGCTGGAGCAAAAAAGCATACATAGAATTAGAAAATGGAGCAAAGGAGGTTGGATTGTCCATAAACGTGGAAAAAACAAAGATGCTGAAGCAGACAAGGTCAAATAGAATTCGACAAAATATAACAATAGGGGACGACAACATAGAAGTAGTGCAACATTTCACATATCTAGGTGCTACAATCACAAGTGACGGAAATGAAGATGCAGAAATTCGCAGAAGGATAACTCTAGCAAACAAAACATATTTCGCCCTGTTGCCAATTTTTAAATCCAGAGACTTACACAGACACACAAAGATCAGAATTTACAAAACAATAATAAAACCCGTGCTATGTTATGGCAGCGAAACATGGACTCTCAATCAGAAAGCAATAGAAACGGTGAACAGGTTTGAGAGGAAAATACTACGACGAATACTTGGACCAGTATGTGAGGATGGCATTTGGAGAATACGCTATAACCATGAGCTACACCAACATCTTAAAGAACCAACAATTGAGACATACGAATAAACAGATTACGATGGGCTGGACACGTCATCAAGATGGAAGAAGCAAGAATACCCAAGAGAGCCCTTGTGGGGAAAATGGAAGGGAGAAGACCTGTAGGAAGACCCAAGAAAAGATGGCAAGACAACGTTGCGGAAGATGCTGCAAATCTCCTGAAAATACGGAATTGAAAAGCCTATGCAGCAGACAGAAGAAGATGGGGGGAAAAACTGAAGGAGGCCATGGCCCGATTTGGGCTGTAGCGCCATAGGAGGAGGTTACTTTTACATCCACAAATATAAAACGTACTACACAAACTATCCCGATAGCACCTCTCATGCTGGCTCTGCTATAATCAATAATGACAAATTGTATCATCATGAAATGAAAAGAAGCTACAATTCTTAACATCAAGAGTAGCATCGTCTACCCAGACACCCCATTAAGTAAGACCAATATGAAACATTCTTTCAAAAATTAAGTAACCGATTTGTAGTCGGTGGGGATTTTAATGCAAAACATCTAGTATGGGGTTCCGGACTAACAGCGCCAAAAGGGACGTAAGTGTACAAGATTATGTTAGTAAATAACTATAACTAACTATCCTGCGTTACCAAAGAATTGTCATTAAATTACTGCAAAGTGAGCTCTTGCTTCGATCTCTTTTCGGATCACTTATCTATAATAACTAGACTCAGCACTTCTACTATCACAAAACAAAGAAAACCTTTACTTTATAACGGTCGTACAAATTGGAAAATGTCTAGAAAATACTTAACAGAGTTAAGGTTTCTCTGAAAACTAAATCGACACTGCAATATAAAATGTCACTCCCAACATACAACATGCATCCTGGTTTCAACGTCATCCAATCCTAAAAAATGTAATTATTAATATCTTTAGATACCTGAAAAAAGAAGGGCCAGAAGAATCTCGCAGCAAACCAGGCATTCCAATGATTAAATAAGTTAATCAGAGAACTGTGCAACTTAGTAAAAGATTCGCACTCCTCTAATAACAGCAGCTCAAGAAGAAAAAGAATAGAATACCTGAATATTCCTTTGCAAGTCCTCCCCTAGAATGCTCTACATCTTAAGAAAGAAAATCGGAAATTAAAAATCTCAATGATAGAAAGGCGGCAGGTTACGATCTGATTACTACCAAACCATTGCAAAAACTAATTAAAAAGGCATTAGTGCTAATTACTCAAATATTTACTACAGTTGTAAGTTTACAGTACTTCCTGATACAGTGGAAATTGGGGCAAATAATTTTAATATATAAACTAGGAAATCTCTTATATAAAGTTACCTCATATAGACCGATAACTGCTAGAAAACAAGAACTCACCCCTCAACATGAAGTTGGGTTTAGACGTAAATACTCTACACTAAAATACATTTACAGAGTTGTGGCTGTGATCTTCAAGAACGATATTGTATGTATTTGTAGGTATAAGCCAGACATTTAACCGGGTCTTGCACCCAGACTTACTATTCAAAATCTTACCCCATCAATACTATCTATTTATAAAATCATACTTAAGTGACAGGTATTATCAGGTGTGAGCTGGTGTTCCACAGGGAATCGTCATGGGACCCATTTTATACCAAATATTTACAGCAGAATTTAGTCACAGCCAAACATATTGGCAACAAAAATATATTAAAAGTATTCTAGTGCAGACAAAGAATTATAGCTAAGAAATTAAAAAATGTCATTTGTATTGATATAGACAGTCCAAGCCAGTGGAATTTCAGATAGTTGTGAAGTTTAAAATTGCAAGAAAGATAATGAAAGATTTTTTGCAGATCTAGTCTAGCCGAGCAGATATTAACCTGATAGAAAAATATTGTTTTCGTCCTCCCAGTACGATAACAAATGGGCGAAGGATGCCACACATATTGCTTTTAATTTTCGCAGACACTGAGTTTCTGTCAACCTCGGCGCTAACGCAGGACAAGGCACAAGTACCCGCATTTTTATTAAACGCCTGCCCTGCGCACTCCATCCGTCTACTTTTATTAAAAATCTGTCACCGCGGCCTGACGAAATTAAACAAGTTCCCATGCCGGCGCCGAACTGCAAATCATCCCGCCCGGCCAATTCCGCCCAATTATGGGCCTCATCTAATTTCCAAAAGTTAGCCGTAACAAAGCATTCATCACACTTACTTTCGACAACTGTCGCCGGCGGGCCATCCGTCATTACTCCCATCGCTGATAGTGTTGACAAATGTAGAACAATTAATCAAGAGCAAGTGCTCTTGATGGAGCTAAGAATCCGACGAGGGTCTGACAGTTGTCCACTCGGCTCCGAACTATTATTGCTCCCACCCTCCTGATGAGCAAAAACGCGGGCCGGAGACCGCCATGAATAATCACGGCACCTGCTGGCGCGGAGCCCCAAGTCTCACGGACGCATTATTCTTTTTTCTCCGCAAAACGAGAAGCGATGGTCGGATGAGCGGAGGCACAAAGTGGCCGCATTGCTGATTGGACGTGCGCTATTATTGGATCCCATCTGAACGGAATCAAAGCTAAACAATGTGGCTTTCATGCGATCCTGGCCGATTTCCAAAAGCTTACTCGCTGCGCAGCATATTTTTACGATTGCGCTGCTTTGCATACGATGGCGATTTCATGCACTGCAACATTGCAGAATAATTTATTGAAACACGCGCGCATATCCTGAATGCAGAGAGGGTTCTGCGCTGATAGAATTGATTTCAGGAGCTGCCGAGCTTGACCTTAGCCTTTATGAAAAGTTATGTAAGAGCTCTTTATTAATACATACAAGCAGACTTCAAGTAGTTGTCTTCTCTCATATAGATCATATTCATATATTTTACAAAGATTTAACATTTTTGACTCAATTATTTTGGATACTTAAAAGTATTCTTTTCAGAGTAATGGAAGAAAGGAAAAACTTACTTTAGATATTGAAATTTAAACTGCTTTAAATAAATCCATCAAATATTGATGCTGGTAGTCTATATATACATTTGAACAGAAAATATACAAAGAAATGTGGCGTGCTCTAAGACTTTAATTTACACGAGGCGGTCCGTGCGTTCGTGTATGCACGTTGCGGCCGCTCTCGCTCCTTGCCGAATGACCGGGTGGCCGTGGCTGTCATCGGGCCACTGCATTGCCGAACGCAAAAAGCGCGTCTGCCACGGCCATTTAATTTGCTTCCGACAAACGGAGGTTTGATTATAAGCGCCTGTTTATAATGGACATAAGCATAAGCTGCCATTAATAAATACGTATAATGCACGTAGGCTTTATATAAACATTTGAAAGTTGCGCATGCTCAATCAAAGTAGCAATATCCTTTCAGGTATTTTGCATAATTATGTTCCCTTTGTACTTGTTATCTCTTTTATGGTGTAGGAACAGGTGCATATTTACTAAATCAATTAATAGTTCTCTATTCGTTGTAAAAACGATTTCAAAATGTCGACAATACTAAAGTTAAGTTATGCAATTTCAGAATAAAAAAAAACCATCTATTACTGCTGCCTACATTGATCTAGAGAAAAATTAAAAATTACCGCGAAAGAATGCAAGACATAAGTAAAGTTAAACCGATTTCAACTTACGTATTTCTTATGGGCGGCTTATGCTTACATTTATTACAAATGGGCACTAACTTAAATTGTTACATGTTCCTGATACAGGAAAAAAGTCGATCCACTAAAAAATTTATTCGTTCCCACCTTGCAAAAATTTGAGGGAAAGCGGGTGCAAAATTGTTAACCTAGGACGCCAAAATACCTTTTTGGCGGGCAACCCCTAGTATAAAATACAAGCCTAGAGAAATCTATAAATGTACCATCAGAAAAACGGAGTTGAGTAAACTTTCTAACAAGAGAAATTATAAAAATTTATCGAACAAAAAAAATACCTACAAAATTGGGTATGGGTGGAGACAAAATAAAAAATATAAAATAATTGTAATTATAGGGTGATCCAAATTGAACTTTAAAATATTTTTCCCAAATGAAGTACAAAATGTTGGAACGATTTGAATGTAATTGCTATCAGTGTAAAGCACAGGCTGGTAGTTACGTATGAAATATGATGTCGGTTAAATACCCTTTACGACTTAGCGGATATGCTACCATTCTTATAACAAAGTTTTCCATAATACTTTTCTATATACACCGCTCTATTTAAATAATTACAACTTTAATGTTTTCTTTCAGTCCTGGAATTGTAGCAGATTTGTTGATATAAACCCTTTCCTTTAAATAGTCTCATTGCCAGAAGAAAAAGCCTAATGGGATCGCAAAACCGTGGTGACAAATTGATGTGAGTTCTCAGCAATGCAACACAGCCAGAAAATTTGTGAAAAGTGAGTTGCATGTTCTGTGTGACTTGTAGCTCGCATTAAAACCACATGATAATAAAGTTAAAGAAAAATAAAGTTTATGGCTTAATAGCCTGTTTTCATAATAAACTTGAATGACATTAATGCGTTGCTGCACAGTATACGCTACCGTAACAATTTTACCATGTATTTAGATACCACCGGTACAAATGCAAACTTCCAAGGTTCGCAGAACGCAAACGGCGTGCAGATTAAATTGGACCACTCTATAGAAATATATAAGAGACAGTGAAACAATAGGTCGTCCCACCACGCAGCTTCCAAAATAATATTCAGTGACGAAAAAAATTTTTTGTAAAAGAGACATTCAACAAGCAAAACAACCGGTGTTATGCAACAGAGTGCAGGGTATCCCAAAATCAATATGATAGTTGATAATGCTCAGTGCCATTTTAAATTTTGGCAAACTATCGCCGTCGTTTATTATCCAGGGTGTCAAAATCAACAAGAAATATTATTTAGATAACATCTTGTAAACTCATCTGTTACCAGAAGTCAAAATATATCAAGGAGGGGGTTGTTTCCAACAAGACTTGAGACCAGCATATAAAGCCTACCTCAAGGTGAATTGCAAATTTGTATTTTAAGTTAATCGCCATTTATTGCATTATTTTTGTATGTGAGATGACTAAGTAAATGTCATCATCATTATTTATAGACCTTGTATCATATATTAATTTAATCATGGAAAATAGAGAACATCATGATGGGTAAGTAACGTAACACATTTTTAGGAAAAGTATAAAAAAATAGAGTGCAGGTCACTATTCTATTATAAATATTTTACCATCTATAAATATATAGGAGAAGTTTTATAATGAATATTCATTAACTGTTGCAGATATCTTAATTTTACTAAGACAATTACATCCATTGTCTTCTCAACTACATTTTCTGTTCTTTTTGTGACTTTCTTATTTTCTATTCCTTATTCATGGCCTTTGAGGGCATTGCTATTACATCGTTCTTTTTTATTTCACACCCTCTGCCTTATCTATTACGCCTGTAGTATTTTATCGTGTAACACTGCCGTGGAGAGTCAAGCGGAAATATGGTAATGACAATCCTATCTTGGTTTGCTACCAAGTATAAGTGCAAGAAGTGTGTTCTGAATGTTTTGAATTAATTTCGCGAGTGATATTTTGCAGTTAATGCACCAATAAATTATATATATAAAAAAAATTATGACTGCTGCTGCTGTCACGCAGGTCAAAGGCAAATCGTTCGTGCATTTCCGTGCCGACCCGAGCGCCTCCGAAGGACAAATTTCCGGAACCGCAGGCGATGGAAAATTTTCGTTTGAGAGCGGGTAATAAAGCACATATATATAAAAAAAATTATGAGTGCTGTCACACAGGTCAAAGGTCAAAGTTCAACTCTAACTGGGTATACGTAAATGCGTTGTCGTGGCAACGGCGTACGCCAATTATGTCAAACAGAGCTTTTAATCGTGTTTTATTTTTAAAACTATGCGAAGGGTTCAAGCATGTCGAGTTGGACAAGCTCTCCGGGGCCGCTGTCAGACCTCGTTATATATATATATATATATATATATATATATATATATATATATATATATATATATATATATAAATTATGAGTCTGCTGCTGCTGCTGTCACACTGGTCAAAGGTCAAATCGTTCGTGCCTTTCCGTGCCGACCCGAGAGCCTCCGAAGGACAAATTTCAGCTCGGCGGCAGGCGCGACCGAGGTAATATATTTCCGGAACCGCAAGCGATGGAAAATTTTCGTTTGAGAGGGGGTAATAAAGCACTTATATATAAAAAAAATTATGAGTGCTGTCACACAGGTCAAAGGTCAAAGGTCAAAGGTCAAAGGTCAAAGGTCAACTCTAACTGGGTATACGTAAATGCGTTGTCGTGTCAACGGCGTACGTCAATTATGTCAAACAGAGCTTTTTAATCGTGTTTTTATTTATTTTTAAAAACTACTATGCGAAGGGGCTCAAGCATGTCGGAGTTGGACAAGCTCGCCGCGGGGGCCGCTGCTAGACCTCGTTTATTTAAAAGAAATTTTATTAGGTGCCACTTTTGCATAAGCAAAAAGTAATATGTTATAGTAATAGAAAAACAAAAAATCAGAATTTATTCAATCATAAATTAGCTTTATCGGATTACGAAAACTCACAGCTTCCTAGATTTTACCAGAATCTGACAAAAAGCCCTCTTTAGACCCTTTAGAGTACCCCACGAACTGTCTAAAAGAGTACTCAAAGACTTCAACATCGTTATCAACAAAAAAATATAAAATTGAGAAAAAGGACAAATGCAAAAAAAACTTTTTTTCATGATGGTAATGATTCTATGCAAAAATATTAAATAATGAGTTAGATTTGTGATTTGTCATAATATTGGACTGAAACAATGGACCAAAGAAAGATTAAAATTGCAACTTAAATACATATGCAACATTGATTTAATGGTTGTTATTCATCTTATCTCTCTTAGACTCTTGGATATAAATATCGATTAACATGATTTTACCAAAGCAGAGTTGAATCAATCAAACGACTTCGAGCGTTCTGGCCCCCTCGCACATTTTTCTGTAGTGCTGTCCTATCAGGAGCTAAAGTGTAAAATTTTGAAAAAAAGACAAGCCATTGTAAATGCACAGCTTTAAGAAATTATTCAAAGAGGCAAAAACAACCTAGCAGAAAAAGAGAAAGTAGTATCATCATCTAAAGGACGTTGTCTGTCTATCATTGGCCATTTCAAAAAATAATATGTTTATTCTTTAAAAGTAAAATTTATTAGGAGTTTAAGTAACGCCTGCCCCAAAAGTATTGAGCTGTATAATATACAAAAACACGTCTACAATAACAAAACTCTATACATTTTGTAAAAATGGCGCAAAATTTTACGTAGCCTCAGTTTCTTTCAAAGTAAACACTTTTGAATCTCGCACATCTTTCCAAGCGTAACTTTTACTATTCAAAACATTTTGCTATGTAGGCATTAGAGATACGAATAATTGCCTCAATGTATTAATCTTCGATGACCTGGAATTTTTTCCCCATAAAAAATGTCGCAATTTGGCAATGTTGCACTATGATGTGGTTCATCTTCTCGTTTTCTGAGTGTTGGTCTCTAAATTTGATCGAATGTAATTTATACATGTCCAATATTTTTGCTCGTTGTTGATATTTTAGAACACAGATTACTTTTAACAGATTTAACAGATTCTCTATGTATACTTGTACTACATTTATTTTATATTTTCTAAGTCTTCTAAATCAACCGCATAACATTTCTGGGCGAATATTCCAGTTTCGCATATCAGTGCTCTACTTGCTTAGTCATTGCAAATGTAACGACCACGCACTACATGTGCTTGGAAAACAGACATAAAATGTTCAACTTTTGAATTGAGTGCTATGTAAATAAGCAAAATTGTCATTTGGGGAAGAAGAATCCTTACTTTCTTAAAAATCTACTGGACAATCTACAAAAATTGTTGATTTTTGATTTGTACTCTTTCGAAAACAAAAAAAAAACATTTGCCTAGTAATTAATTCTGCACCATATCAAAAGATGACAACTAATTCTGTACACTAAAGATACTTATATGACCAACTAATGGTTTTAAAAATATAGTATTACGAAACACACAACACGGGGATTGTTGTTCAATATAAGTGATATATTGTGGATTTGACATGGCGGCTGTTATTTGTGTTTAGTATACTCTGATGGGTTAATCATGGTAATATACAACCTTCAACAAAGTTTTATAATTATTCAAATATTTTATGAAAGTAAACGTTCTTTTGGAGAAATGAGGGTTCACATAACCAACCTGCTATTGGTTAAATTATTGAAAAGTTTAAAAAATATCTTATTCTTCCTAATACTAAAACACCAAAAAAATATAGAAATGCAAAAAATAAAATAACTATTGCTACTGTAAGAACTAGTTGTAAAGGATCGAAAATTATCAACTCCTAATCGTTCTTTTCTTCTTTCTTCCCCTTTCTTGTACCCTTTTGGATGTCGGATTTGGATTAGTTTCTTTTTATCCAATTTCTACCAGAGTTTTCAATTTAATGCCATTTTCATCACCTCTTTTATTGGTTTGCCCCTTTTGCTTTCTACATATACCTTCTTCTTCTCCTCTTTTGTAGTTTTTGCTTTCCAAAACCCATCTGATCAATCGTTGCCGGTTTGTCCTCCTTGTCATTCTCAAGAATTAAAAAAAATTAAAAAACAATTTTACATACTTTGAGAAAGAATATGACACACTTTTAATTTCATTATCGACTTACTACAAGGAAACTTTGGAGAATTAGCGCAACACTTGCTGAAAAATGTTATCAAAAATTTAAATGAGGACTTCTAACAACGTAGAAATTTGATAATCCTTGAATACATAGCAAATTAAACAAAAAAATGTATCTTTATTTCTTTGGTATAACTAATTCTAAATTATATCAGATATTCACATATTAAAAGATATTGGAATGCAGTTAGCTTACTGAAAAATTATTCCCGTTAATCCTACTTATTATTGCTTACAATAAAAATAATTGTAAAGCAGAAATTGCTGCAAAACAAGCAACTGTCCGTAGAAAACCACGAACATCTACGATCCAAAGAAAAAGGGCAAAAGACATCAACTGATATCTTTGACGAGGATCGTCTTGGTCTAAGAATTGCATATTACGATTTCGTGTTATCTTTCTAAACGCGCAGATAATTGCAATCAAACGGCATTGTTCGAGCTAATGGGGCTACATTAAAGTTAAATGGCTCAATTAATCTCTACAATTGCAAATACTAAGCGACCGAGAACCCGCATGTTACTGTCACATAAAGTTACCGGGGCTTTATAGCCCCCAATTTGGAAGGGTTGCGCCAAACGGTACAATTTTTCTTAACGGAATTGTAAGGGGTGTCGTCTGACTGCTTGATTCAATTCGCAAGACATTTACGTTTCCATCTCTTTACTACAAATGTTACCCCCAAGCAAAGTATTTGCTTGTAATAGGCAAAAATTGAGAAAAACTTGTTTTAGATGACACCAAGAAATTCTTCTTCTGACAACATTATAGAGAGGGAAAAGAAATTGAAATTTTATTTAAAAGGACAAGAAATGGTGCCAAAAAATAAATTTTATAATATATAAGGCAAGCACCATAAACTTTCTATTGGCATTATTAAAAATCAATATTTTTTTATTTTCTTGGAGATTATATTTAAACATTAATTTGCAGTTTTACAAACTTATTTTTTGACTTGTTTCTTCTTTCATTATAAAAGACTCATTTATGATAAAAACGTATCGCAACACAAGTTTGTTATTAGTTTTTTATAAAACTCAAAGCCTAAGTCCCAAGCCATATTTTCTTGATCTCGAAAGCCAGCCCTCGATTTTAAAAGTGGTAAAAACGTTCTTCCATTGTGACGATGATGCATATTATATGTGTGATATGAGTTAATTATCGTGTAAGAGAATTTTTCACAGGCCAAAATGTTACATTGGTGTCGTTGAATGCTATATAAATTGGGAAAAGGAGTGGGTGCTGAAATCGCCACAAAAGCATTCAAGATACTTATTTGGACGATAAAAAAATAGTTGGCAGATTTCAAAATTGAGTCTAAATGTATCTGATCTGTATTACCATTCAAATAATTTTGAATTCACTTCTAAGCTTCAAGATTTGATGCCGCATTTTTTGACGGACAGTTTAATCGCATCTCAAAAATCATCAAATGGGCCTTTTTTACATCAAATTGCAACAGATAATGTATATAGGATGCTATAAAACAATACACTAACAATCTGAAACTAGAGAGAAATAGATGAATGGGCAGAACTTATGGCTGCTTAGTGGAATTACAAGAAATTTTTTTGTCATGTTCTTAATTGGCAAAACAAGTTCAACAATATGTAAGTACTGTAAGTATCTCACGAAACTAAATATAAAAATTTACAACAGAAGTTGTTTGCGTGTACCACACTTATAACATCCATAAATGGTAAATTATGTTTTTGTAACTTGCTTATAGCAATATGAAAACAAATATTCGAAAATTTATAATAATGTATCTGTAATTATTAGTTTTCTTGTAAACTCTATATAATAATAAAGAGTTATTTGTCGTAACAATAATTATATGTTTATTATAAAAAAGGTTAAATATAAAATTCAATTACTCTCCTGTATTGTACGCTGCGTCTTTAGGTGATTGAAATCTGTGTTGGTTCATTCCTCAATATAAGTTTTTCTACCAAACTAAATACGCCATCAAACTAATAACATTATTAAATTATTAAGCTATAAACTGGCAAACTGTGTCACATCACACCTATTATTTTGATAGCCGGTACACCAATCTGTGTATATAAAGCAATTTCGGCCGAAAATGTTTATACGCGCTGCTGCCGCAAACATTAATTTGCAAAATAAACGTTGCAGCTGCTGTAAGCCCTTTAATGTCAAAGGTTTGTTGACACTCATTGTAATTAATTCCGACGATAGTAGTTTTATTTGTCTTTGTTTTGTTAATTTGGTGAGCACATTTTCAGGTGTGTTGCTGCTATTGCTATAAATTATTAATGTTGAACATTAAATTTAGGACTTAAACATAATAAATGAAGGTGCTTATACTAATAATTATTGTTTACCTTAACCTACATTAGTATAACCACTTGTTTCTAGAAACCGATTTGCTTTGATTTTCTTTTAAAAAATGTCCTCCATCGTAACAATTATAAGAAAAGAATATAAAAATGCTGAAACGCTTTCGTTCAAAGAAGTCAAAATCTGAAACACCTTGTAATGTTACCAGGAGAATTCTTAGCCTTAGGTATTTTAATATAAGCGATAAGTCATTTTAAACCTTGACCACACTAACATGATACCAGTTGTCACAAACCCACTACTGAAAATAATTAGTTATATTATACCAAGTAGACAAAAGTTTTATAAGCACTTTAGAACCCTGAAATGTAAGGTTACATTCCCCAGATGATTGACAGCGGCACTGGAGCTACAATACACTGAAAATGCCTTAGTATTTCACAGAAGCATGCGCTAAAGAATTTTGTTTGCAGAAGAACGTATGTAGAAGTTATGAAGGCAAAGATAAATATACATTTACCAAAAGACCAAAACTATAGTCACGTTGCTCAATCTTTTCCGTCATCCGAGTGGTACTGGAAGCGCTAAATACAATAAGGGCACTAATTGAACTTTAACTAAAGATAAGGCTGGAAAATGGAGGTCATGCTCCACTTGATTAAATCCCACGTCGGCACCATCGGAGACCAGGGCCAGAAAAATTAACCAAGAAAACAGCGGCAGAAAATGGGTCTCCTTGTTTCAACATAGTTTTGAGAAACCTAACCAAAACTTGCACAAAAAAATAATTTGTAACCAAGTGGGATCACCGATGGCGGGCGGTAGCAACAAGAGAACAATACAAAGAAATTTTTGCCAATACTGTCAGTCCACCTTAAGTAGAACCCTGTCCAAATCATTAGAAGGCATGAAAATTTTCCGAGCTACTTGACGAGGTTTGGAACCAAAAGTTAGCTGTTTCTTTGAAGATAAAATCAGGGCTCGCGCAGAAGGTACCCTACCTCGAAAAGGACTGCGATGGCCATGAACGCCCGAAGTTACAGTGGTCGCTACAAAGGTCAGCTAGTAAGAAGCTTTGGACCAGTTTTGTTCGTGCGTGGAAAGTGAGAGAAGTGGCAACGTAATTGCGGCTTTCTAGAAACTGTAGAACAGATAAGAACTAAGAATGGTAGACTAACAAGTGGGGTTTGGTAACTGTTGCTTCTTGTGATGATAGCATTAGAGACAATGACTAAAAATTCTAAATTTTGGGCGTATATTACCTACCCTAACTTGAAGTTTTCGTGTTTTTTTGCAGTAATGTGAATGTCGGGAGAGGTTTGCATTTATTACAGTTACAAAAAAGGAGTATTGTCAAATAAATGGTATGTAGAGGTTATCAAAACTCCAATGTAGTGACGTAAGGCAAAGCACCGTTTGACTGTATTAGGCAACATTTTTGAAAAAGACTTACGTCCTTCCAAAATGTGTTATGATATCTGATAATAAGTCAGTCTTGCTCTCTCAAAAGCAAAACAAACTGTAAATGATAGGAGGATTAGGAGTCATCAGCGATTGCGTGCCGCCTACGCTTTGTAGGCTTTTCGTGGTTTTCCCGAGTCCTATTCTAAGACAAATAGGATAAATAAGTTTGCAACTATGATAGATTCTAAAGAACTTAGCATTGTGCAATTTAGGTTTATAGTGTAATAGTATCTAATCTAGTTGGGATACTACAATTGTAGCGCCGTAAGGAGGAACACATGTAATATGTAGCTGTAATGTAATTCGTAGTCATCAGAGCGACGCCTCCGAGCTGGCGTATCTCAGGAATCAATGATGTCTTTCTTCGTTTGAGAGATTCCAACAACGTCCTCCAAGACAGCGGTCCAGCGAATCCAAGAGAAGCTTCATTTGCTAGAAGAATGCTGCAGCACGTAGAGAATATAAGTAGACGCCGAGGAGAATTTACGAAAACACAACTTCGTTGACGACTAGGCCTGACAAAACTCAGAATCTTCGATCGAGAGATACACTGGGAGAAGAGAAGCGATACTTTAGGTGAGAAACTCATCTGGAAGCCATACGTGGACAAGATGGTTACAAAAGGCGAAAATAGCCCAACAGACCCTTGGCTCTTTGCTCTATCTTAAGATCCGGCTGTTCTTTTACAATAAACTACAAAGAGGGACAGACAAACCCTTCTTGGGGTACTTTGTGAAAATGCACATCAAAAAGCTCCGGGTGAAATATAATCGAGCCTTAAGGCGTATACCTCTCAGCGGATTGAAAACTTGTTTTCCAGAGTTGAAGGCTACAGCAGTCTCATGGTCTTTACGACTATGAGCTGTATTAATACCCCTCTAAGGCAGCTGCCTAACGCCAGGTTATCGAAGGGGAAAGGAGTTAGTGGTTGGATAGAGGAATCCCTGATATCGTCAATAAAGACAAGGTCAAAAGTGTGTGTGTGTGTGTGTGTATTGCATGTTAAAGCCTTACAGAGCTACAAAAATTAATACCCAATTAGTTTGAAAAATAGTATAGCGCTGATAAACTTATCCTTAGATGGATAAGAACAAACAAGAGTATACAAGAAAATAAAATAGATATTTGCACCAGACCAGAAACGACATTAGTATTAGAAGTTACCACGCTTTGAAGCGAATTAAATAAATGACTAAAAAGATTTCTCCAAGACCACTGTAATTGGGTGGAAGAACTAAAACACAACAAGACATTGGTAGAAACATTATCAAAATAATTAACAAATAATAAATTAAAACTAATAAAAAGCAGGTCTGGCTACTGACAGTATAATCTACACAAACCCAAAATTGGTGCTCCTAATAAAAAATGTATATGCATATCATCTTTGACTACAAAGGTCTAGTTTCATAGTAACATAAATTATACGTCTAAAGAATTCCGAGACTGATTGTTTTTGATGGTTTAGTACTATCTATTGTCAAATAATAGAGTATAAAATCGGCACGCTTTCTTGAAACAATCCAAATTGCATTCATATAAAAAATCAATAACAGTAGAGCTGGCAAGAACGAGAAGCGTGGAGAACCTGGTTGAAGGAAGGAAAACGGCGACAGTTGTAGAATCCTATATATATATATATATATATATATATATATATATATATATATATATATATATATATATAATAGAGCAATATCACATAACATTGCGTGTTGCTTGAAATAGGCAATACATTACATTCTAATAGTAGTAGAATGTAATGTTCTAATAAAAAAGTTTCGATGGAAAACCTACTAAACCTACGAAATATGGCAAGTGTTTTTAATTACTTTACCATTGCTTGTCCCAAGTCCGGTCAAGAAAGGAGGAGGAATGAAATAACAATAATCGTTAAAAAACTGGGTTCAACTGGCTCTGGTTGATAGCACCTAGTAGGGGTTTCTTGTCTATGGTTGCAAAATGACAACAGGTTAACGGTATTCAGGGCAGAATTTATGATTTTGCGATACCTGTGTAGCGTGCAGAAAGGCTAATCTCAAAAGTTCAGTAAGATAATTAAGTTAGAGGAAGGAAAACCTCTATAAAAAATTACCTGCGGTCCTTCCAAATAACGTTTCATAAAAATTAAGAAAATGCAAAAATTCCGTAAACAAGTCTCGGAATACGGACCGGAATAAAAAAACAAACTACGCGGGAAAAAGTTATAAATTTTTAAACATAAAATATCCAAGGATGGCGAGGAAAATGAGAAGACATTATTCAGGGTTATATTAAATAAAAGTGGATGTAAAACAAAAAAAAAGAGAAATCCATAATTAAACCTCTAAAAAAGAACGAGTCTAATACTGATAAATAAAAAACAAGATAAAACATTGGGATGCGGTAAACGGAAATACAATAACTTTAAATATGAATCACAAAGGAAACAAGATATAAGTAATTCGAGTACATGCACAAAGTGGTGTTGCTTCAACTATACTAAAACGATAGTGAAACAGCGAAAAATCATTATGATGGACGATATGAATGCCAGTTCTATAACTGAACAAAGGATGAAAATAAAAGACATTTGGAGAGAACCCAAGAAACATAATGGCAATAAATTAAAATCAATAAAATAGACCAAGTTAAATGAGAAACAAATTTACTAGAAAAAGCAAAAATTAGATAATACCTTAAAACGTACTGTACTAACAACCCCTACAAGAACATAACTTCAGTATGCAAAAAGCAGTTGAAGAAACCCTTAGTAGAGAAGTAAAATCCAATAAAACACAAATACGAAAAGACTTTACCTAGACTAAGAAATTGGATATACAGAAAAATATAAACACTTTACTTCAAATGAATCTTCTCGAAATCGGATTAAGATAAAATGAATTATAAAAAAAATTAGCATAATTTAAAATAATAGTTATGAATAAAAAAATCAAAGTGGCAAAAGAAATATATAGAAATATAATTGCATTTAGGAGAAAAGAAGTCATGGGAAGCTCAGAAACCTATAAGAAACATAAAGGTCGAAAACTCCATTATTGACTGTCCCAACCCAGGATAAGAAAGAGAGGGAGTAACAACCTCATTAAAAAAACCTGGGTTCAGCTGACTCGACTGATAGCACTCAGTAGAAGGCTCTAACCTAGGGTTACAGGTAGGCACGTGATCAACGATCTCGGTGGCAGAAAAGGATTCTTATATCCCAATGGCAAAAAGAGCGTATGAACTAAGGCACAACAACGTATGTCTTATAATGTTTCAAACAGCGTTGGTTTCCAATGTTAGAGGCGACTGGAAAGGAAGCAGCTGCCATACGAAATTTCACCAAATAAATAGAATGGAAAATTCGTTAAGAAAGGGCAGTTCCCATTGGGAGGGGGGAGGCAATTATGTATATGCGAATATCCCAAACGTACAAAAATATAATAATAAATACATAAAGAGAATAAACAAAATCAAAAACTCAAGAAAAGTTGCAAAGAAACTAAATCAAGGTATTGGAACGTACAAGCAATTAGAACCAAAAAATATAAAGTATTCCATAAACTAAAATCTCATATATCGACATGGCAGTTCTTAGTGAGATCAAAAGAAAAAGACAAGAAAGAAAAATAAAAGACAATTACGTTCATTGTACAGTGGAGTCGAAAAGCACAAAATAGCAAAAGCTAGAGTCTTTATAGCTATCAAACGCAAATGGCTAAAACGTCAAAAATTGTACATCAAAATAGAAACGGATGATTACAGTAGAATTAAAATTGCCAGGGAGTTTTATTTATATCATGGGTGTGTACGCTCCAAATGATAATATGTAGAATCAAAAGAATTGTCGATTTATTGATTAATCTGGAAAATAGACAAAAAATATGGTTTTAGGGAGTCTAAACGGACACGTTGGAAAAATTACATGATGAAGTAACTAGCTCATTTGGAAAGGAAACAATAAATGACAACGGAGCACGGCTAATAAAATTTTATAAACAGTTTGCAGTATAAGTGTTAAATAGATTCTATCAACACAAAGAAATCTATAAATTTACAGAGACACAAGAAACAAGAGGTTTCACGTCTATTACATATTATTGTAAATAGTAATTTAAACCTAGAAATATTACAGTGAAAAAGGATCAGATCACCGCCTTCTAGAAATAATATCATAAACACCTAAATTTCAACAAATACCAAACATAACAAACCAAAATTCCAACCGAAACCAAAAATTCCTAATATAATTTAAACAATTTCTCAATCGTATCCACCTAGTTCTTATATAAGATGAGAATGACCTGATATAATTGCCAGATATATACTAAATATATAAATATCTAATCACTCTCTCCAAACAAGTGGTAGAAAACAATACTATCTATCAAAAATAGAAAAGCGTATGAGCCTGTGAGAAGATCAGCAAAACCATTCAAATATGCAATATCAGATAAAATAAATTGAATTTTTGGAAATCGCTCTAGGTTTCTAATCAAGAACCGCCCGCAACTAGTACCAAGTTGCAAATAGCAAAGGCCCTCTAGGCAACAATCCCACATAAGTTCCAAGTTTCACAGCAAGTGTCAGGTAGACAATTTTGATGGCGATAAAAGTAATGGAATTTTACCATCAACTCAAAAAATAATTAATAAACCGGGACAAATAACAAAAACCTAATAACAGACTAATATTTAGTAGCATAGCCATTGTTTTTGATCGTCTCCGCACAACGTTTGAGCATGGAAGCCATTAATCGGTCAATCAGATTTAGTTAAATCTTCTGCGATTCTTATTGAAGCTGCTGGAATTGCTCGTCGGAGTTTCGAGCCCGTTTTCCTTCCAAACAACGTCCTAGTTCATTCCAAAAATGCGCAATCGGATTCAAATCCGGGGACTGTGGAAGCCAGGGCAAAACGCGCCCTTTCTTCTTCGCCAGGATTTCCGTCACATGAGCCGACTTCTTCTTCGGGTCGTTGTCGTGTTGAAATACCCAGCCGCGAGGAGCATATGGTCTTGTAACAACTTGCCATGAACGGGCGGTACATGGTACCGTGGATCCAAACAAGTGGACCAACTCCTTTTGCACTGAAACAACCCCACACCATGTTTCACTGTCGGCTTCTGGTACTTCGGATTGTTTCTTTCGCCTACAGGACGTCTAACCTACTGCACGCCGTTGGATCCAAACAAGCAGAGCTTTCTTTCATTACTCCAGAGGATCTTGTGGGCGGTTCTTGATTAGAAAGGTAAAGCGATTTCCAAAAAATTCAGTTACCTTTGTTCGATACTGTAGGTCCGAGAAATTAACAAAGACTGAGATAGAACAACAAAATGTACTTAGAACGGGTCGCTTCATTACTGATAATCTTTTCTATACAACGCAAGTAATTAAGAAGTTAGTCACTAACTGAAAACTTTATTTACTTTTCATTGACTTGACCTAAAGCTTATGGCAACCTACTCAAAGGTAAACCGTAGCAAGTATCAGAACGATCAGCAATACAATAATTTCAGCTATTATAAATCCATGTGCGAGTTCGGTGGCAAGCACAAAAATTGGAAATTTCTTCGACAAGGTCACTCCTTATTCCCTACTTTATATAATGTGTATTTAAACCACGCACTACAGCAGTAGAAACAAATTTCACGCTATGGGAATCCCACTAACTGATAATATATTCCTATAGATCCTCTACTTTGCTGACGACAATATAACTCCAGATAAAGAAGATTGGTAATATATGAGTCGGAAATTAATAGAAGAATGCAACAACCAATCTTTAAGTATAACCAACTATATTTGCTTAAGGAGGTTCAGAAAACCATATTATAAACGACGGTCAGACCATAAAATCATGCAATAAATACACTTATTTAGGAACTAAGATAACTAACTTAGAAAATACAGAAAAGAAGATTGAAACTAGAATTACTAAAGAAAGAAAAGTCTATTACTTTTCTTTCCGTAAACTTGATCATAAACATGTTTGTACAATAAAAAAAGCAAATTTATTACTCAATATTCAGAAGTATCGTTTAATATGGCAAATGAACCCAACTATAGAACACAAATTAAAAGTGATAGAAATGGGCTGCTAGCGAGAGTGGGCTGATATCTGACAATTCGATAGAGATAAAAATATCATGGACGTCGAAAAAACAATAGTGGAGAACGAAAAACAAAAACATCTGTACTGGTATGGTCGAATACAAAAAGACAAAATTCCCAAATAACATAACGAGAACGCAGGAAGAGAGGTTGACCTAGAGCTAAATGAATTAGTAGTATCCACAGCGACCGAAGGTAATAGAACATGGAAACTGTAGGGAGTCGAAGAACGCTATGAAACCGAAAATAAGCATCTTTAATGAATAAGTAAATACAGGGTGTCTGGTGGCAGATTTATGTTTTCAAACTTAAATAAAAAACGTAATAATTGACACAAAGTTTTATTAAGAGCATTGAACGATAGAATAGAAATGCGGATTTCATTTTTTAAAGAGTATGTCATCCAAATGTCTTCCGTCGAGTTGCACACACTGTTCAAAACGAAGCATTGTGTTCTGCGCCACACGCTGCAGTAAACTTGGTTCAATTGAGCTGATTTCTCGACGAATATTTTCCTTTAAAGCCACAAGAGATTGGGGATTGTCATTATAAACACTCTCTTTGAGGTAGCCTCATAAAAAAAAATCCATGGGAGTTAGATCGGGCGACCTCGGTGGCCATGGGATGTCCCCAAAGCGACTGATCAGCTTTTGGGGGAAATTTTCCTGAAGCAAATTCATCGAAGCTCTGGCTATATGTGCAGTCGCCCCATCCTGTTGAAACCACGTGTGTGAAGAGTACGATGGATGAGCTCGTAGGTTTGGCAAAAAGAAATCCGTAATCATGCGTCGATAATTTTCACCATTGACATTCGTCGCCTGACTTCGAGAATTTTGGAAAAAAAAATGGTCCAATTATCCCATGCGTGGATAAGGCACACCATACCCTGGAGCAATGCAATGGTTTTTGATGTTTCAATCGAGGGTTGCGGGTTCTTGGAGACCAGTAACGGCAGTTTTGCTTGTTGACGTAGCCGTTTAAGTGAAAATGAGCCTCGTTGCTCCAAAAAATGGGATTTACAGTGCGAAAACGCTCCAACATCGTTTCACAAAATTTTTGCGTAAATCAAAGTCACTTTCTTTCAGTTCTTGAACGATTTGAATTTTAAAAGGATGGAACTTCAGATCCTTTCTTGAAATTTCATGAATAATCGCTCTTGGAAGTCCCAGTAAGGCTGCTCTTTTCCGTATTGAAAGTCGCGGATTTCCACGTAAACTGCTTTCAACCAGTTCAATGGTTTCGGGAGTCTTTGAAGATCGACTGGGCCCTGGCCGTGGGGCATTCATAGCCGAGGCAGTTGCGCGGAATCTCTGCACCCACGAACGAATTAAATTTACACTCGGTCCATCACGTATTCGCCGAATACCGAACTTTGAACAAAATTGTCGACGGGCAATTACGTAAGAATCATTACTCTTAAAAAATGTCTACAGCGAACGCGCGATGCTCACTCGACCACTGCGATATCGTGACTGACAAATCCGCACGATCGGTGATTCCAACGGCGCCACCCTCACCCCGCACCGTTTATTACTTTTTGAAATAATCGTATTTAAAAATATAAATCTGCCACCAGGCACCCTGTATATGAGGTGTAAACGCTCCAAGGTTACAGTACCAATGACATAACCAAAAGGTTTGTTCTGTGATTTTGAAAACTACAGATAAACCAAGAACTTGTGCTTTCACTAAACTTTTAACTTATTTTTATCTTAAGAGCTTTCATTTGTTAACAATAGCTTCAAACCAACCTTCAGTTCTTTACATTTGTGATTGCTAATTTATCGGAATCTTCATGCTCAAAAAATTCAATGAAAATTTGCTAGCTCATCAAACCATTCCAAACTGAAAACACGAATAAGTAAACGGATCGTGCAGATGTACGTAGCGCCAACAGCAGCAGTGCCAAAACTTTTAATTAACAGTACCGCCAACGGATGAACTCGCGCTCCGCCGCTCCATTATTCGAATGTTGCTAGCCCAAGGAGCGCACAATGCCTGCGAATTTCAGCCGCTTAAATTAAAGTTTAACTGGACGGCAAAAGGGACAGCGCTCGCAAGCGAGCTGCCGAAGTTTCCTCCCAGGCGTATAAGCGTCTGATGTTTTTGCCGTCTGCTTGCAAAGGCTAAGTACATCTGTTGCTGCTTTTCCGCCCGAACTTCGCTGGCGGCCTGGCGTCCTGCCGGGAGCTTGAAATCGATGTACGCAGACGGGCCCGGCAGATCTCCCCGGAAGAGCCGAAATTGCCTCTAACTTATTTAAAACTCGGGCAAAGATCTCCGTCTGCTCTCGGGCTAACTTGCAGCTCCGCGTGAGCGCCAGTAATTATGATTTTTTCTAAATAATAAAGCGCGAAGCATCTACAATCCCAAGTGCACGCTGCGGAACACAACGAGAATTACAAAGAGAAAGTTCCGTTGCTTGGCGATATTTCCGTCTTCTTCTTCACTTGCAGGCCGCGCGCTTCCTCTTCCCTCTTCGGCTTTGTTTCGGTTCCTTTTTATGCCAGGAACTTTACATCGGCTGCACGACTTCGTTCAGGAGACCGGGAAAAAGGTTATTGTTTTGCACTATTTCAGACTGCATGGATATTGCCAGGCAGTTCCCTTTATATAAAATTGTCTAGAATCTAAAATGCAGCATTAGTATATGGTATGTCGATTTTCGTAAACCACAGCACATCTGGAAAGACAATTTTTTATTGCCTTATACCAGAAAACACTCCAGCAGCTTTGCTATTATCGAACTGCCAATTCGATATTATGTTTGTTATAATGAAACTACCACAAGTGATGCAAGTAAAAGCTTTCTACCAAGAACATAAGTGTTGCGACATTGTTATTAATACAAGGTCCGTTCAAGCCCTAAGGTCTTCAAATTTTTTTCTGAAAAAGTACTTAACCAAGAAAGTTTAAATTTCTATTACGTTGCTGTGATTTCATGGCTGTATCTTGCCTACTGGAAAATCGCTGATGCGACAGCAGCTCGACGGAAAAATGAGCGGCTACGGAGAGTGTCCTTCATGGTCACGCGTCAACATATCTTTAGACATTACCACCCGCGCAGCCTTGTATTTATCGATTCAGCTGAAAGAAACTTTCCACATTTTTAGGTCATCATGCAAAATGGATTCCACAGATCCTACGGAAATGACAAGTTTAGAGGCGATATGACACACATCTAATAGATGGTTCCACTTGCGCAATCATGGTTTCGGTCCGGTTGATTCGTGATCGAGCCTGCTCGGTTCATTGTCACACAATTCTTGACCTTCTTTAAACTTTTGGACTTACCAACGCGCATTTTTAACATCCATAACGATTTCATCGCATGTTTCGCTCAATTAGCGATAAATTACGATAGGCGTTTCACTACTCAAGAGAATAGGAAACGGATAATTACACATTACACTAAACTTCACCATTTGAAGTATACAAAGCAACACTCACCTCAATGAAGGTAATTGGACCTGTGTACATTATATGGTACTGCCATCGATATTACAAATTCAAAACTATTTTCCATGTCTTTTCAAATTAACCGCATCTTTCTAGTTAGTCTCATTGCTGAGAAAAAATTTAGAGACCTTAAAACTTAAACGCACCTCGTAGTGCCATCGCTGCAACTCACTGCGTTAATTTGGCATTGCAACCAAAACAATTGAAAAAAAGCAATATGCCTTTGCTCGCACTTATCGCTCTCAAACCGCGCGTATTTTTACTACGTGCTTATTATTTAATAGAGTGATTGGCTTTCAGAATGTTTTTCCTGCATAAAGCACAAAATATTGGAACAATGCTTTTTCTATTAGTGTAAAATGTAGACTTAGCAGCTATGTATAAAATATGATGTCGGTTAAATGCCCCCACGACTCCACTAACATGTAACCAATATTTTAGCAAAGTTTTCCATAATGCTACCTCATAAATGTGACTCTATTTCAGCAACTACACATCTAGTGTACTCTTTTAAACCTGGCATATTAGCAGATTTGTTGACATAAACCAATTCTTTCAATAGTCCCAGAGAATACAAGTTTAATGAGGTTAGATTGCGAGACTGCGGTAGCCAACAAATGTCACCCCTTTGAAAGATAACACGACCAAAAAATTTGGTTTGAAGTAAAGCGAGTGTTTCACGTGCTTGTGATATGTGGCTGCATCATGTTAATACCACATTTTATTCAAGTTCAAATCGTTGGTGTCATTTTAGCATCTCCCGATGACGTACTCCATTGATAGCAACGTTGCCAGCTTAGTTTTTAAATATTACGAGCCCATAATTTCTCTAGCTCACAGTCCACACTAAACAGTGCATTTTTATGTATTCATTGGTTTTTCTTAAGTAGCACGTGGATTTTCACTACCCCAAATGCAACAATTTTGACTACCATGGAAAAAAGCCATTTAAAGAAAATTGAGCTGTATGGCTCAAGGTGAGTTTTTTTTGGGGGGTGGGGGGGTAAATCAGCATCAAGTGCTATGTTCTTTAACACCCAGAGTACAAATGCACGACATTTCTGGTGGTGTTTGGTGGATTTTATCATATGTTCAGATAAAAATTGTCTAAATGCAAACTTTCAAAGTCCGTAGAATGCAAGCGGCGCGTAATTCAAGTCCTAAAGATCAATTTCGATCACTCTAAGAAAATATCAATTTTTAATTCATGTTTTCTGATGTTTGTTGCACAATATGTGTATTTTGCAAGAACGGTGTGTTACCATTCAATTTTGAAAATAGTTTTAGAATAAATTAAAAACACTGTAGTATCCTTTGCTTCCCGTGTATGCACTGCTTACGTTCCTCTTTCTTCATTCGTTACTGACTGTTTTAAGCCAATGTTCATTCTACGCTGCTTTTCTCATCTATAATTCCAGTTGCCTTTTAAAATAGACATCGTTTCAGCAATTTAATATTTACACAAAGTAAAAACTTAGACTTATTAATTTAGGAAAACTTCATCTACACTCCAGTAAATTTCCTAGTAGGTTAAGATTTATATTTGAGTATTATAGCATGGAATTTTCCTTATAAAGTGTACCAAGCGATTAAAAATCATCTAGGACTAAAGTAATTCTATTTTGTAGTCATAGATCCACCATATTGAATGCTTTGATTAGATTTTTTCAATGCTTTTACTTTTCAGTATGCTCTAAAAGTTTAAATTTTAAGGAAAACATTGCTGCAAGTTGTGTTCCTCAATATATGAAAAAGTAAACGATACAAAATATTGATGCCACAAAGCTGTCACTCAGAAAATTGTAAATTTTATTCTTCTTTGCTTTTAACATACAGAATATTGCAATATTTCAATATTCGCTACAAACTAACAGCTAACTAAGACCTGAAAACTCTTCAACAATTGGTTGTAAAACTAATTAATTAATGCACCGTTACTACTATATTGTTTATGTTTACATATGTATATATGTTCATCATTTCAATCACAACCCAAACCGTGAATAATTGCAACTGCCTTTAGAGCACATCTTATACAAACTTCCTTCAGAAAATATTGAGCCGTATTAATGTAACAAAACATTTGTGTGGCGTCAATAAAACCTAGTAACCAAAGAGTCTGTAATGCGCATACCTGAATAAGGATTACTTTACTGGGCGACGCCGAACCAACTTAGGGTTCAACGCTAATGAGTAAGTACATGTACAATGTCCGAGCGAGTGGAACAGCAAATTTGTAGAAAATTTTGTATAAGACTAAAACATTTATCCCCAAATACTATTCGGGCAATTTAAAAGAATTTCGGTATAAATAAAGGCATAATGCAAACAATTCAAAGACGGCCAGGAATTGGTTAGAAGTGATTTGTGCTTTAAAATCATATAACAATCAATAAAGATGTCGACTGACAGTGCGACCACTAAAATCGAGATCACAGTTCCTAGTTATCGTCCTGTGAGTTCTGCCTGTTTCCAAACTTTAAATTAAAGATGTATTAGACGGTTGTAGAACTTGAGACCAATACTATTTTTTATGCTACGCGTACACTCAAATCCTCTTAAGGGTGTTGTCCTCAAACTATACTTTAAGTATTCTCAAGTCTGTCGTCACAAACTTTATAATAATTTGTTTTGCAGTGAACAAAAATACTTTTTGCTCTGCCATAGAGATACTAAATAAAGGGGTGTTAAGAAAAAGAAAATCTCCTTTGGACATCTTTATTTACAACACTCCCTATTCATTCCACGAAGCGTAACTGGATACATTAAAAAAACAAGGAAAGCACTAATTAATAACAAACAATAACTAATCCAAAACTACAAAAAAGAATAAAATTTCATACAATTTTAAAGCATAAATAAGCACAATGTAAGAAGACAAAATAAACGAATATAAGATTAAGATATCTTTTAGTTTAGTTAAACATTTTTTACGCAATTTGGCTTTTATGTTTATTCTAGAATGTTCTTTTTGTTTTAAACGGCATTTTTACTTTTTTTTTTGTTAAAGCATAAATTACAGTCTGTTCTGTTTTTTGTTGCAGGCATGTTCAACTATATCTTTGATGCTGATCTGCATTATTTTTAAAAAGTTATTTATTAGTTTTACATATATTTTGCTTCTAGTTTTTATAATTTTGTTTTTCCTCATACTTTACTTTAAATGTTTTTATTTTGGTTTTCTATAATTTTAGTTTATTTTTTATTACTTTATTTTACCAACAATGGATGTATATATTTGTGACAATCACTATTCTTTGTGTTACTTATAATTTAATATACTTTTGTCACTTTTTTTACTAATCATTTTTATAACTCTATTGTCTCATTTTATTGTAGTCCTTTTATATTTTAGTATTTCATACTTGTTTGTATTGCAATGTATTGTTTAATATTGCTATTATTTTAATAACTCATTTTTTCTCATTATTTCTCCGTTTAATTCTTCTTAAATAGCTTGCCTGATTGTTTTTTGAGTGTTGCTCTTAGTTAAACATTTTTTTATTCTTTTTACAATTATTATTTTTATATATACTTACTTTCTTATTATGTTTTATTCTTTTTTCTTGTTTTACATGTATTTGTTTCTATAACATATATTGTATCTGTTCTTGGCTTTAATTTTCTTGACTAATAATTTCCATTGCTATCTATTTCTTAACTTAATTTTCCAGTCCTGTAATTGATATCTTTTTTTGCTGCTTCTAGCAATTGTCTTCAAACGTCCACTTCGTTTTCTCCGTCCTTCCTCTTATAAAAGTATTTTTCTTGGAATTTGATATACACTCTCTGAGGTTTTACTACTCATAAAATCTAAACTCAAAGAACATTATATGGGGTTGCAAAGCTAGCAATCCTGACGAAATTAAATTACACAACATACTGACCCATCACGTTATACTGCTCACAGCCCCAACACTTACCATCCATACAGAGCTGATCATCAACCGGATATTCTAGATATAATCCTACATAAAAACCTTCGTAATCCAATATTCTAAACTCCAGAACTAGATTCCGATCACCTCCCCATAATTATCTCCATGTGCAATACCCTAAAACAACCCCTCCTCCAATCAAATTTGCTTACGAGACAATTAGTTGGAAACATTCCAATCGACACTTGATCTAAAGTTAAGGAACGGATGATTTAGACCATTCTGTCAAGCACTATACGTCTGCAATCCAAGATGGCATTAAAGAAGCTATTACACCCCCGAAACACAGAAAAGTTTCTGACCACGCTTCATACCCGAGCTGATCAAATTGAAGAATAGATACAGAAGAGACTGGTAGAGATCTCGCCTACCTCGCTTTAAAAGTTTATAAAACCGGTTCTGCTATTCACTCAAACAAAAGCTTGATAACCTAAGAATCCGCAGATATAGCTTCTATCTTGAAGAAATTCAATTCCGCGACCCCACCAAGTGGTTGGCAACCAAAAGATTATTACGGCAACAGAATGTCATCTATCCTCTGACAAATAATGATATTACTTCTAACATCTTGATCACCCAGTTACAAATGCAATTATAAGTTTACGCCTACAAGAGAGTGTAACAATAAACCCTGCTACGACTCAAGAATTTAAATCATATATTGAACGCTTACCCAACCGTAAGGCACCTGGACCAGATCTGATAACAAATAAAATGTTGAAACAACTAACCAAGAAGCCTATCGCCTACTTAATCACAATTTATAATACTTCTCTCCGGCTGGGATAGTATCCGACCCAATGGAGAAGTGCTATTGTACTCCCTATCTACAAAACTGCCAAACCTAAGAACACTCTAGACAGCTATAGACCCATAAGCCTTTTATCATCCCTGGCCAAACTTTATGAAAAAGTAGTACTCTCTAGAATTTAAAAAATAATACTGGAAAAGAACATACTTTCCCCACACCAATTTGGGTTTTGTCTATCTCACTCGAACACCCACCAGCTGCTTAGGATAAGCGAAATAATTGAGAAAGGATACCAAGATAAAAAGTACACCGTCAGTATCTTTTTGGACCTGGAGAAAGCATTTGACAGTCTGGCACGAAAGACTAATTTATAAAATGAACGTTTCAAACGGTTACCCTCTCTTTTTTTGTTTAACAGAACGAACAGAGTTAGAATTAATACAGCAATCTCCAGTAGCAAATTCATAAAAGCTGGGGTACCCCAAGGGAGCTTATTAGGTTCAACGTTATTTAACCTGTACGTACACGATTTATCTGTAGTTAATAACTCAATACTTGCCATGTATGCCGATGACACGGCGATTATGACTCAGGACTTCAGTGCCGAAACTGCAATTACACACCTACAAGACGCTCTTAACCTAACGCTTGGATGGTTCAGCAAGTGGAAAATAAAAATAAATCCTATCAAATCCCAAGCAAAGTTGTGTATTCTCAAACGATACTCTCAACTCCCAACAATCAAAATAGATAATAATGAGATAAAATGGAACCCTAAGGACTCAGCTGTGAAGTATATAGGAGTCTACTTGGACGCTAGGCTAAACTGGGGGTTTTACATTACCTACAAGTTTGACGAATGACACACCCGATTAGGTATGTTATACTCTTTAATGAACTGTAACTCACATTTCAGAACCGAATGTTCAGCTCTGATTCACAAATTAATTTTCGGGCCAATACTCACCTACGCCTGCCCAATTTGGTGCAATACGTCAAAGACAACAATGAATAAACTGCAAATTATGCAGAATAAAGCGCTTCGAATCGCAATAAAGCGCCCGTGATTTGTGCGTATCACCCAAATTTACAAGGAACTAGGTGTACCATTAATAACCGATTTTATCAATAAAATAACTCAGAAGTTCTCCCAGAACCCAGTATTATGTGCAAGTGCTACCAAACTAGAACTAGGCCAAAAAGAGATCCACACACGCCTTAAACGGAAAATGCCACAGGATTTAGTTTAATTTATTAAAAATGTAAAACCTTTGAATACAATTTAAAGATAGAGGTGTAACATGTAACTTAGTCCTCACAAGATTATAAGTTAGATATATTACTTATAACAAAGCTGTGTATTGCATATTGTCTTGCAAATCCAGCTATAACAAAAAAAAGTACTGATAAAATTTCGGGATTTGTGTGGATATCTATCATTTCTTTATTTGCCTCTTTTTTCATTGTTCTGTAACAAATTTCCGAACGCCACCCGTAGTGCAGCCGCCAGATATTCGCAATGCGTCACGCTCGGCGCCTGACACTTCTAGGAATTAAATGGCGCGCACGTGATCGAGAATGTTCCAGAAGGTACGATTTCGGCGCCTCTCCATAGTTTGCGGCTTGTTCTGAAATAATGCCGAATAAACATAAATATCTCTCGGCGGAACGGCCACGGGACTTCGAGTTCGAATTGACGCGGGAATTGATGCGGAAGCTATGTTGACATAAATAGTGTGCCGTTTACGTCAATAGTTGTATGTATTGTGTATATAAATAGCGTTGCTAATCTGTATAACCTGTAAGTAGAATAAATAGTAGCTTTAATAAATTTTCACGAGATATTCATCACCGCAAAGTGCAGAAACGTTGCAGTTCATTTGTATGCTTAATTTCTCCCAGTATATTTCTTAAAATTAATTTTAGCAGCATCTTTCTTATTTAGAGCCCATGTTTCTCACCATATAACACTCATACTCGTTCGATATATTCTGATTTTTATTTTTCTTCTTATTATTTTAGATTTTAATATTTTAATCAAGATACCCATCGCCTGCTTCCTCTTATTAAGCTTTTGTCTATTTCAGTATTTTCTACATTTTTATTTGTAATTGTGTTTTCTAAATATTAGAATTGCTCAGTTGAGCAATTTAAAGTTATATTATTTAGCATACTTAACTTTTTAATTGTGTTGAAGAATTTCCTGTTGCCTTCATTAGTAATTTAGTATTCCATATTTTCCTCCCAATTATTAAAAAAAATCTACTCCATTCTTTATTCTTGCCAATTTTGCATTTCAAGTTATTTATTAATTTTTTTGTATAATTTTTTTAAGTTTTTGTCTTGATATGAACTCACAATGCCTTATTATTGAAGGTTGTTGCCATACGTCTCTACTTTTTCTCACTTTTTGTACGGCTTATTTACGCTTCGTTGTGTATTTAAGAACACAAATATTTTGTAGAACTAATTAATTCTTTTATTTTGTCTAATTATAATTCTCTATTGTTTTACCGTGACCTACTTTCTAATTCCTACTCTTACGATAAAAACGTAATATAAATTTGAAGTGGTGGTTTAGCTGGTTTTTCTTTTTTTTACTTTTACTCTTTTACGTTGTGTCTGTTTAGAGAAGTAATATATGAGAAAAAATATAAATTACATTTATCTTATGTTTCATGAAAACTATAACGTTAGCAAGTTTTTCTCAATTATATTACAATGAACTAAGAATCTTTCGTTCCTGATACCATAAACCTAAATTTTATCAATGAAGTTTCAGTTACCCTAAAAGAGGCAGATAAACTTTTATCTGCGGGCTAATAATCGTAATCTTCCCTTATATGACCATTAGATAAGTTTAGTGCGTAGGTGAATTATTCTTTTATGTAAGAAGTGGTAAATGGGGGAAATTGCACTTTATACGACCGCACGCCTCGTGAAATTCGGTTATAAAGGGCCAACGCAAAGGACATGCAGTGACAATAAGTAAATTAACGCGGCTGAGAATTATCAGGTGGCTTCTACCGCAATGTGAATAGCAATTGGTGTGATAGATGTGACCAGCATATAACAATAATCTGGCTTACCATGAGCAATACCCAGAAAGTAAGTTCCATTTTAAAGTTGCAAAATTGCAAAACTGTGAGAATATTAGTTGATTTTTTTATATAATTTAACAATACCTCATGATGTGTACTTATAACATCTATGAGAAATGAGAAATTGGTCACATGTAATATTTAATCGATTATTAGTTTTTTCAATGAGAGTAACACAAAATCAGCTAAAATTTGCTATCAGATTTGTGAAGTTTACCAAGATAATGTACTAAATTGCTCAATTGTGCGGAAAAAGGTGGAGCAAATGAGAGATAACAAATATCTTTAGTGACTAACGACTCGGTGCATAAAATAGAAGATTAGCGAAAATAAACCATTTACAAAGGCTTTCCACAGTTTTGCAAATTCTATATTTACTACTTTACAGTATCTATTCTATAAAATTGCAAAAATGTTTATTTTTAACTCCTCATCCAGTTATGAACCGATTTAAAAGTCAATACTTCATTCGAACCGGTTTGTTACCAAACCTTGCATAAAGGTTTTAGTTTTTCGATTTAGGTCACGGTTAACCTGTTATATATCAAAACATAAAGTAATTTGACAGTTTTCGCCACCTATCGATGTTTCATGCACTACGTGCCCAATTCTTGCCATTAGTAGACGCATGCGACACAACTTTGATTTATGTGAAACCGAATATAGCCGAACAAATGTCATCATGCTTAGATTTGGCCAATAACTATACCACCGAAAATTGTATGCACGCTGTATATAAATTTGACCATTCCTCTCATAAATGGTCCTTACAATTCTTCTCTGGTAGTTCGCGGCTTTACAGTTGTAACCAAATAAAATACGTTTTTTAATTTATGCTTCATATGGGAGGAACCGCTTTTTTGTTTCCTTAATTTTTTATAGGAACTTACTTTGTATATATTTATTGTCCCTTAAACTTTAATTTTTGATGGTCAATTATTACGCAAATAACAACAGAAAACACTACAATGGTTATTATATTGAACTTAATGTGATAATATGATCTTTTTTGGAAAAGAAATCCAAAGTTTTAGTTGACAAGTTCAGTGACATCAAATTACTATTAACAATTCATAAATATATAGTTTTGCACAGGATAGATTTTCTTGCACAAGCTTCATGTCGAGCACTAGAGATCTGAATTATTTGAGAGGAGTCATATCCCAACTTTTCGAACTTTGTTTTATCAAGTAGACGCTAACAAGCTCTTGGTAATTATCTCACTGGCTACGGTAGTCTAAAACGCATCACAAAAATTAAAATTCATGAAGATAGAAACGTACATCTATGCTCCAAAGATACAGAAAAGCCTTTGATAAAATTAAAAGAAAAGATATCTGGAAGACACTACGAGAAGAACAGTACCACATATAATAATCATACATACATAAACACTAAGCTTATTATTGTTTGACACTAATCCTAGACTAGGCACTGAAAGAAGCAAAGCAAGAAATTAAACTGTATGGAGTAGGTTACTTGGAGATAAGACAAATTAAAATAAGCTAACTGTATTATGCAAACGACATGGTTATCGTAGCAAAGTATTAAAGAATCCTGAACAAGACTTTAGAAAAATAGAGAAAAGCATCGGGAAAATATAATATGAAAATAAATAAGGAAGAACAAAAGACTATAAAATAGGAAACGAACTACAAAACGCGTAATATACTTAGAAGAAAGAAAACTAGACTAAAAATAAAAAGTTAAATATTTAGAATCAATAATTGCAAACGATAGAAGAATGGATGTAATTGAGAAGAGACCTTTTAACGGAATTAAGACTGACAAGGATGCAATTTTCAAAAAAAATTGTTATTCTGATATTAACATTTGGTGCAAAAACGTAGATATTAACCGAAGGACAAAGATGGACAACGACAGCCATCAAAGTGAGATACTTAAGAAATATTGAGAGTAAAACTAAAATAAACAACGCACAGAGAAAAATTAAAAGTAAAACCAATAGGAAAAAAATTAGAAGAATGTTAATTAAAATAGTATGGACACGTTGAAAAGAATCTTAGACAAGAAGCAAAAATTGTCAAAAGGAGGCCAAGAGAAAGATCGAGACTAACTCGGATTGAAGACGTGGGATGTGGCGTGCTAAAAAGGGCCACCCTGTGGAAACAAATAAGAATAGCAACATAAAACAGAAACACTTGGAAATAAGTGTGGAAGGAACCGGTCAACAGAGATAAGTAAACTTCTGCAATCGCTTTACACCTTAAAGGATAAATAGGCTAAGAATTATCTTACTCCTAACACGTTCTCCGATATCTTGTACTATAGAGAGTCCAACACCAACAGTAGTAAGCAAAAGAATATGCTAAAAGTAGTCATTCCAGAAAGTTCAGAAATGCCCTGAAAAATCCTAATTACAAAAGAGTAGGTTCTCTAAATAACAATTAAATTAATTTAAGTTTAACGTAATTTTCAGGAGTTCCACACTTTGAGATACACCACGCGCTAGCTTTTCCATGTGAAACATGGGTTTCAGCACTAGACGTCTGCCTGCAGCTCCCCCGCGCAGAGACAAATTGCGCCGTGTAGGCAACTCAATGTGTGTTCGGGCGTAACAATCAAAAACTATGAATAATGTAGTCGCAGCGAAATTTTGTCGCTTCATACACCCGCGCGCGGCATTCATCACGCGAGCATGCTGTTCGGACGCGCAAAGCCCGCGGATTTATGCGGGCATTAATCATCGGCGCAACGACGTCCGCGGCGGCCGGACCTCAGCGCCGACAAAACGCTCTCCAGATCCTCGCGCATCTCATTATCGTCCGACAATGTTGCAGCTTCGCGGGCTTTTCTCTTTTGGCCAGCGAGCCCTGACAGGCGACACTCCAATGCCTGCCGCTGAATTATTCCGGCATTTACGGCTTCCCGAAATCGATCGGGCTCTACTTTGTCGACGTCTGAAGGGCCATTTATGCAACAAAAGTTGCAATATTTCCAGCCTGACTTTTCGATATAGCGAGCCGTTTATCTTTTGAATCTTCATTTATCAGCCGTTTGTTGAGCTGTAAGGACTGAGTATGCCAAATGCTAATGGAATCTTTAACAATGTTGTACATTACTGGTAAGTGTTGCCAAGATAACACTCCGCGACAAGTAATAAAATGTAAGCGCTACCAAGAGGCATCTATTAAAAAACAAATCGCCAACAAGTGAATCAAGGCTAACGAGAAAAATTTTAAAAATAAAAAATGGAAGACAGCTAAAAAAAATCCAGCAAAAGGAGATTTTTCTTCTTTTTTATTAATTTCTAATCTGCTTCAATGAACAAGGAACGTTTGTTATGAAAAGAGAACAAATAAATCTACATCTAGTGTTTATTTGACTAAATGAGTGTATATGCGTAGCGTTATAAACTAAACTTATTTTGGTCTTGTAGTCTTTCAGCTTACGTACTTCGTTAACATTGTACACATTTAGCCGATCAGCTAATAGGTTCGGGTGAACTGACGGTCTTCGATTGTACTTGATTGATGGAGTACTACCTTGACGGATTCTAGAGGAATGCCATGTTGAATAACTTTGTTCGAAGCGTAGCACTTTGTTTTGGAACCTCTTCAAGATGGCAATATTGGGGTTGCCAGCGGACTCCCATACCTGGATACCATAGCTTCATATGGGTTTCAAGGTGACTTTGTATAATAGAAATTTGTTATCTAGAGATAGTTTTGATCTTCTCCCAATATACATTTGACTTAGTTTGAGATTTAGCTATTTGCTTTTGGTGTTTATCTATGCAATGTGAATATCACTTGGGTGAATTTTATTTCATTAGCCTTAATTCACCATCATATAGAAAACAGAGAAATCTATAATAGAGAAAGCAAAATACTTAAACTATCTGTGATAATTGCAAAACAAAAGATAATTAAACAACTCTGTATGTGGAAGATAAGAAAAAACGCTAAAAAATCGAAGCAATCCGACGTTTAGCTTTGAAAAAAAAAGTATCGATATATTACTGAAATTAGAGGGTAAGTCGAATGGGTTGGGATGTACTTCTAGTTTATGTAGATTTTTTCATTGAAATTTTCAGTTTCTTCCTTGACTGCGGGCACCTTTAGATCGTTGCGGATTTCAGAATTTCGTAGTATGGTGTGTTAATTATTAATCGCAGCACTTCTGATTGGTAGCACTCCAGGATGTCGGCGGTTCCCTAGAGTTAAATGCCATTTGTCCAAATGGGTTTTAGTACTATTTTATATATGATAAGTTTATTTTCTAGCAATAATTGTGAGTAATACTCAGTAGTACTTTCTTAGTTTTACGTTAAGCTAAACCCTCTTCTTCCAGATATTTGTGCACCATGTAAGGCCTTTGTTCGAGTAAACGCCTAGATATTTAACAGTATCTTCCTGAGGGAGTGGATTGCCGTTTATGATTACTTGCGGAGATTAGCCTCTGCATTTAGTAAAAGTTATGTAGGCGGATTTGTTCTCGTTTACCATTGTTGTATTCTCTCTAGATTTGTCTAGAATTGCTGAGCAGCAGCGACTGGATCTAAGTGTATTGAGATGATGGTTTTGTCATTTGCATATGTTGCTGTGACTATTCTATCGTTGGTGGGTAGATCAGAGGTGAAGATCAGATATAGTGCGGGCTCCGGGACACCCTGTGGTACGCCGGCGTTTACTTAGTAACATATAGCCCAGTTTGTTCTTCGTCGGGCTTGACCTGGAAGTACCTTTTCTCCAAGTACGAGTTTAATATGATGTAGTATGGATGCTGTAGTTTCTGCTCGAGTTTGAATAAAAGTCACTAATGCCAGACTTTATTAAAGGCCTAGCTAGCGTCTAAGAAATCTCCACTGCAGTATTTTTGCTTGTCAATTGTGTTATTTATGACTCCTACAATTTTGTAGACTTATTCTATGGTAGAGTGGTTTTTCCTAAAGTCGAACTGGTGGTCAGAAAATAGGTCTTCTTTTGTGTGTGTCGTCAAGATTCTTTTCAGCAGTAGTTTTCTCAGTAGCTTTGATAATACTGGTAAGAGGCTGACGGGTTTATAGGACTCAATGTTGTTTGGGAGTTTGCGTGGTTTTTGGGTTAATATTATTTGCACGACTTTCCATTGTGTAGGAAAGAACCTAGTTATGAGGATGGAGTTGTTTATGGTGGTTAGCATCGTCCTCGTTATTTTCAAAAGTTCTTTGAGTATTTTGCAGGTAATAATATCCCACCCTGGTGTCTTGTTTGGTTTTAGTAATTTCATCATTTATGGGATTTCTTACACTTTAAATGGTTTTATTGAGAGTGAGGTTCTTTCATGTCTTTATCTTCTTTAAGTCTTCTTGTTGTTGAGATTGGTTGAAAAACTTTTTGCAGGTGTTCCTCAAAAGCTTGGGTTTGTTCTTTATTATTGCGCGCTCATAAACCATCCACTTTGTGTATAGCAGGCACTTGTTGATTTGGCTATTACAAATACTGTGTTGCCTTCCAGAGCGAGTAGTCTATATCATATGAAACTGATAGACTTTCTACGTATGTGACAAAAAGTTAACGTTTTTAAGATCCGTATCAGTTCTTCAACTTTTCTGGTGGTGCGATTTAATTTTCTTTTGTCCTCTGAATATTTACTCTGTAACCGCCGTTTTCGGGCTATTTTGTCTTTTACGATTATCAGGAATTCTTGTTTAACTTATTGGTCACAAGGTTTGGCGAAGCTTTTATGCTCCTTCTTGTATTAGTTTAACGAGATTTTCAACTGCGTTCTCGATTTCGTCTCTTGTTTTGAGTGGTACCTTTAAGTTTATTTTTTCCTCAATTTGTTTTCTAAAGTATTCCCAGTTAGTTTGTAATTGTGTAGTCTCGATGATTATTTCTGTGTTGCGGTTACGGTGGTTATCATCGGGGTATGATCAGACGACAGATTCAGGTTGGGCTCTACCCTTAAATCCTTGGCGAGATTTCTTTGGTCACAAGGAAGTCCAGGAGATAAAAGATTTTTGCAGGGTCTGTTGGCCAGCAGATTGGCTTATATGTAGAGAGGTAGCCTAAATGTTCTCACTGCATCACTTAATAGAGAGTTCTTTCTCTACTTGAAGAGGAGAACCCCAGTACGTGCGCCTGGCGTTGTAGTCGCCTCCCGCCAAGAAGAGGTTTCTAAAAGTTTTGAAGAACTCTTTAAAGGCGTCTTGACAGTTAGGGGACAGTAGATTGAAGAAACGATCATAGGCCGTGCAAATCTTCTATTTGTGAAGAAAGTCCTCTCATGTTTTGGCAATTCGAAATGTTTTGTAAGCTTTCTTATGATTGCTGCGTAGCCTCCTGTCGCTCGATTTTCGGTGTCTGGGTGTTTGGAGTCATATATTTGATAGTATGGAATTTATAAGCGTGTTTGTGAGTTGAAATGCGTTTTAATATTAGCAATATACCAATGTGGTTGTATTTTAGAAATATTTCGACTTCCTGTTTGTGGTTTACTAATCCGTTGGCTTTCCATAGGGCAATTTTATATAGTTGGGCCATTTTAGTAAACAATTTTCGTTGCCAGGCTTTTCATGGTTACTATAACGTTTTTTTGGTTCATTTTTGAGTTTAGTAATCTCCCTCTGTTGCAATTCAATTGTATAAAGGCAGGTTATAAATAGATTTTTATATACCAAGAAATGGTTCGTAGCATTTTTGGTACTGTATTGTGGATTTATAATTGACCGTTGTAATCCTTGATTTATGGGGGCTAACCGGCCTGCTGATATACTTATTGTAGCTTGTGTGCCGTATTGTTTTTCTGTCGCGGCTTTTGAGGCTTGTTATAAGTTTATATTTTGCACACTGTGTTGCGCTTCTTGGTTTTGTGCTTGTTTTGAACACAGCCGTTATATTTATCAAGAAAGTTAAAGTGAATATAAATAATAAACAAGATATAAATTACCAAAATCACCAAGTGGCAGTAACTAGATGCTACACCAACACACTTATCAAACACCAACCAAAAACTGCAAGTAATTTAGTTAAATATACAAAGCTAATCTCTCGCTCGCCTAGATAACGCAGTACGGGAAGGTGAACTATTATAACGAGAAAATTGGCGGTGTGCTGAACCTCATCTATACACACTAATAGATTTACACATTATGCAAGAAGATAACGATGGTAACACGTTTTTATCCTACCAAACTCTTATCAGAACTGCGTACCAGTACCTCGCAATAGCAATGGGAACAACCATCCACCGAACAACACTAACACAAACTGCAATATTCTTATAAATCTTCCTATAAATCAATGGCCCTTAAATTAAGACAACAAACACAATGGCAACTTCAGCGACAGGCACAACAATACTGTCAAAATGCCTCAATGCTTTACATGGTGCAGCAAGTCACGTCCAAATGGGGTATCCCCCAATGTACAATCATCAATTAAACCTCTTAATATAAACTACAAATAGACAGCTCAATTCACTACAAGTTACTCCAATATCTTCATTAATAAATTCAAACACCTCTTTTCGATACAAAAAAAATGATGAGGGATCAGAAAAGATCCTCTCGCAAAAGAGCGAAGAAAATAAAAGTTACCAAACGAATGTTTTTCAGGAGGTAAAATTAAAATAACAAAAAAGAAAATAAAGTAATGCAAGTCCACCAACAGATTCAAAGCCCTAATCCATGACATATATAAAGAAGAAGGTGCAAACTCTCTAAACAATGGCACCGAGAAGGTAAAGGAGCTGACCTACCACAACCCTGTATTCTCTACTTTGTCAAAGCTACGTCTACTTGAACTGTATATCGAAAAGAAGGAATACTAAGCGGTGATAAAATAAAACTGCAGATTAAAACCGTGGAGAAGTACAGAATAATAAAGAGAGTACTAGATGACAACTAAGTTATACGACATACGGTTATCCTCGGAAATCAAAATATTCATAGTAGTTTAAGAAGTCTACTACTGTTAACGAAATTAAAAAATCTTTACAAGATCTGAACCCCGAAGTCAAAGCAATCATGAATATACACAACAAAGAAACAAAACGGTCAAAAACCTGTTTTTTAACCTGGCAAAGAAGGGCAATAACAAAGACAACTACAACATAAACCTCTTATTAAATGCAGTGGTAAAGCTTGAATCGCCCCACAAAATAATTCAAATTGGCCATACGAGAAATAACTGCTATCGCTCACACCGATGCGCCAAGCGCGCAGGCGATCACGCCTAAAGGCAATACTACAAAAATCGCAAAGACGGCAAACCACCTAAATGTATACTATGCAAGAGTAACCACCCGGCCAATCGTAAAACTGCTATCTTCAAATTCTAAGCAGAAGAAACCCTCCCTTACAAGGTATGCCTCCCAAACTTCGTAAAACGTATAGACCAATTTTGTATACTCCTGTAGATTCCAGTCAACTCATTTTAATATGTAGACAAGAAAGTTAAAGTAAGAGAAAATCGATTCATAAAACCAAAACGTTCCTTCAATAATGCCTTCATTATTAAGGATCGCATATTATTTACGCTCATGTTGCATGCAAGTTACAAATAAATTTAAATAAACCATAAACTAAGCTTCATTTTTTCCGAATTTTTTATAGTTTGTTATAGGCAAAAAGTTCTCTAAACATATCAGCACCATAATTAGCTTTTAATAAATCACTAAGACTAATAAGCATCTACATATTTCTAGAAACTTATATGGCTTATAGGTTTCCCTAATATCTACGGAAGACAGCTGCAATGTTAAAATTTGCAATTATTTTTTCAATTTACCAGACCGTCTCTATTGTATAAAAATGAACAAATAAATGCTTTTTATTAATTTTATGATCAATTTTTAAAGCTGAGGGCTGTTAGACAAACATCTCATTTATTAGTATATCAAGGAACTGGTAGCCAAACATTTATGTTTAGTCATATCAGATAAGAATGTCACCAGAACGAAGTTGTGGGAGTGGTGATTTAAAATTTCTAATTAATTTTAGAGTTATTCTAACCACAATATGCATTTATTCAAAGAGAGTAAAGTAAATTGAACTATATACGGCGCTTTCCAGTGACTGAAGGCAAAACATAGAAAACTGACAATAGAAGTAAATCCAAAAACAGTTAACTGTTCTTAAGTCTGAATTTGCAAATGTGGATTAACCAAAATAAGCAAAAATAATTTATACTTAAACCCATAACAATTAAAGGCATGTAGTGGAGGGCAAGATAGTGGATACGAGCAAAAGAACGACTGAAGATAGTGAGAAGCACATCAGTTTTAAAACGCAAGTGGAATATGAGAGGCATAATAAAAGACAACTAGCAACTGGCAACAATTGAAAATTTATAATAATTTTAGATACGTTCATTTCCAAAAGACTGTGTATGTTCTTATTGAGTGTATTTTTAAGGCTAAAGACAAAAATACAAAATCGATCAATCTCTTTATTTCTAAAACCTTAATTGTTCGAAGAGACTTTTGACGCGTGGTTAGAAATGATCAAGTCCATTCAGATAAAGACAGAGAGGTTAACTACTATTAATTAATCGAACTACACTGAAGAAAGGTAAAGCTTTTTCTAATATAAAAATTTTAAATGGTTTTTTAATAGAGTTTGAAGCAAAATCTCCATACACAAAAATATTAAAAATAAAAATAAATACTAATCAGGTTTTAGAGTACAGAAGCCGCATATTAGGACGCAAGTTATGTACATTATGTAGGTCAAGTAAGATAACATCAGAAACCATGATAGAGCCTCGTCTTCTAAACTTGATACCAGGTTACAAAGAAAGTACCTTAACACTTGTTAAAAACTTAACTTTTCTAAATTTTTGTTTTCCGTGCTTATAGTGTAGCAAAAGACTTTATCTTTAGACACAAGATGGTAAATCACAAATTTAAACTTTGAGTTATGATCTACTGTTGCTGAAAACGAGAACTGCTAGCAAGATATGCTGTAAAAGAAATGTGAGAAGCTGAAGGACAAGGATGTGACTGTTTCTAAACGATACAGGCGGTTCTATTTTGATGACTTTGGTCTTGAAATCAGTCAGTTTTAAATGAAGCAGACTTATAAGCTGCTTTGAATGCCAAACCTCTATCAAGCTCTCCTGATGTGCCGTCTGAATCTGGTTCTCTCATATAACTATCTGTAACAGATTGCATCAACGTTATTTTGTGTACAAGAAGTCAAGATAAGATTCTTACAAAGTGATTAAAGCGGAAATCGACAAGCAAGTCGAGATTTATTACCAACTCCCAAAACCAGTCATCCAGCGTTGTCACTTGTGGTGAAAATGAGTTTACCTTGTTAATTGTGTGGATTCAAAAGCTGCATTGTTTCGGTTCAGTAGAATATCACTTTAAATTGGTTTCAAATAAAAGAGTGGAGCTGTACTTTGCAAATACTTAAAGGATAGGCATTGCAAACAAATGTTTTAAACAAAGCAAAGCACTTACTCATTGTGAAACAAGCACATAAGTGCTGAACTAGATAGAACTGAGGTTTTACCGTATCTATCGGGCACTTTTGCGTGGTTGCCGTTGTTTGATCAAGTTGAAGAAATATATAAAGAACTTTTTCTTCAAAATTGGACAGATTAGCACCCTGGGCAGATTGGACAACTTGCAGAGCGTTATCAAAAAGTCATTGATAATGTTAGAGGTATTTTGAAAAACAGGTTTATGTTTTCGAGAACAATTTGTTTATAAATGAATATTCAAAGTTTCTCAGTGTTATGATATTTCTTCGAACCTAGTATAAACGGCTTTAACGGTAATAATTAAGTCATTAAAAACTGTTTGTGCCTTTAAAATGTTAACCTTTCTTTCTTTACGCAACTAACCTTTAACTTTTGATTCAATAATATTATCCCTCAATTCAAATTAAATGTGTATAAATACACATTCATAATAAATAATGTTGACTCTTGCAATTACCACCAAGACTAGCGAAACAAACTCATCCATTGCATTTTAACACTATCCTATTGTGAATAATGCCGTATACAAGCACCAAACATAAAAGAGATGATTCGTCTACCACGATTAAATATATTACTAACGCTATGGCATTGCGACTTAAAGGAGGACTAGAATAAGCATTTACAGTAAATAATTTGGTGAAAATAGTCTGGTCCGACTGGATAAACCTTAAAATATAGACACAGTATATCTAATGCAAAATGCAATTTTCAGTGGTTCAATAAAAGCAAAAACTATGTAAGACTTTGACAGTAAACAAATAATCAGAAACAATAGTACATTAATTCCAGAATTCATACGTGAAGCAATATATCTGCTCAAAATAGTTCTTTCTTCAGGGCGCTAAGTTACTTCTCAACCTGCAAAGATAAACCAAAAAAGCAAAGAAAACGATTTTGCACATTAAATGACATAATAGTTGTTGGACTCGTTCAATAGTAATTATTTGTACAAGGAACGATGGACAAGCTAATCCGTACGAGAAGCAAAGACCAAAGATAGAATTAACGTAAGCTGCTGAAAACCAGGAAAAAGCAAAAGCGATAAATGGGCACTGTACCGTTAGCAGTAGCTGTACTTGCTATGCTAGTCAAGTACACACATTCAATCTTGGCAATAGAAGATTTAACTTTCAATTGCAGAAAATGAAACAACAATTATATACTATTCAAAAACTATTTCCCTAAAAAAAAATTCAATATATAAGAAAAATTGCCAAGCACAAACTATATAAAACTAGATCAAAACTTCCCTGAAAAATTTAGAATTGAAACCGATAAGAATATACGAATTCTAAACGTACACGATATGAACGAAAGTGTATCGCAGCAGAAGAAGTCAGACAGGAATAGATATACAAATAGAAACAATACTTTGCATATAGAAAAAGAGGCTAATGGGAAAACATACTAAAAACGTTTTAAGATATATAATAGCCTAATAGATTACTATAAATAAAGAAAATTGTGGAAGGACAAAGATATATAAATTAAGTAAAACAAGACAGTAATAATAGAATAATTTAAAATAAATATGTAGTCTCGTATACTAGTTTCGAGTAAAGTATTTCAATAAAGAATTTCAGCCGATATATCGCAGAAAAACCTTTAATTTTAAAAAATTCCAACAGAGAAGACTAATAAAATTCAAATTTGATATCTTTACTACTACATCACACTGTTACTTCTAACAGACAGATGTTTGATAAAATTTATAAAAATTAAAAGGCAGATTAAACAATCGGGAGTCCAGAAAACAGAAAATTATTCATATGTATATATAAGTTCGTATTAAGTTTTTATTTTTGGTAACGTAAACCGAGAATGGCGTAATAGTTACCAGAGCAAAACAAAAATTTTAAATTTTTCTTTGTTATTTAGGTAAATTGTTTAAAATAAACACTTTCTAAATAATTACTTTTAGAAACATTATAAAGCTTGTTTTAAGTTTAGTTATTCATAAGTCAAATAAATGCCTCTGTGGGGGCGTCACAGTTATGGCATTATATCTTCCCTAAATCATTAAAAAATATTTTATACCTAATAAAAAAGCCAAAGAAAATTAGTAAATATTTACTGCTATAAAAAACAAGATAATAAATGATGTTCCGCAGGAATTTATCGCTAAACTCTCTTTTGAAAGAGTCGTAAATTAGTAAAGCAGTGAAACAACTCCTAAACTGAAAACCTGGGTTTGTCTCTTGAAACAAACTGCTACCATTTTGTTAATTTATTACATAGGTCGCTTGAAAGTCTCATTATATTATACACTAATAATAATCTTCAGTATCTTTATCACTTTTCAGATTTCTTTGCCAGAGAAATACACTTCACAAACTGTTCAAAGCCAAATAAAATCGAACTTGGCCTGGTAAATATATTCTATAAAAGCTGTTTTATAATTTCTGTATTTTTATAAGTTAGAAAGTTAAGCTCTCTAATTGGTTTTAAATATGTACTTGTTGACAAGTAATCCGGGATTATCTTAAGGTATTACTAATCCCTTAACAATAGAGCGAAGCGTAAGTAGATCTCAAATGCACCTCCTTGGAAGCTACTATAAAGGTATTTCAAACACCGCCCATAGGTATTTACTGAATATAAAACTTATTAAGAGGACATTCTGGTTTGGAAATAAAATCAATTTTTTTTCAAAAAAAAATCATATTAGGACGCCGGCACGCGTGTCGGATTTGTTTTTCGTCACCTTCAGTAGTACTTTTCAGTTCGCGACGTTCATTACGATTTTTTCCGTGAAATTTTCTTTTTAAATGTCTAACGTTCCAAAAAAGCGTACTTGGCATACCAGGAAGCTGAAAAAGCATTTTCACGGCAATCAACACACTGCAACAAAAGCTGCACTCAAAGAAAGTGAAGCCAACCTGGATGCAAGAGGTGCATCAGCCAAGAAAATTCGGATGGATGAAGGCTGCTCGGTATCCTCGGATCCTTCAGTTTTGTACGTGTTTTTGGCTTTCAATTCGATTTTCGGACCACTGAGTGAGCTGGTTAAGTGTAAAAAATGCGATGGTGATGTGCACTTTCAAAAATCACCAATGATTGGACTTGGTTTCCAATTGCATGTGATTTGTGATTGTTCTGATACCAAAATCGATTCCTGTCCAAGGATCGACACAAAACGCATTCCGTGGGTGAAAACATTTGAAATAAATCGAAAATTTGTGTTTGTTGTGCGGGTACTTGGCGTGGGTATCCATGCTATCAACGTCTTCTGCGGGCTGATGAACATATGTGCGGGCATGGCGAATAATACGTATTACCACATATTGAAGCACATAAGTATTGCAAGCGAAACAGTTTTCAATGCCTCAATCCATAAAGCCACGCACAGTGAACAAGAAGAGAACAAAAAGAATGGAAAACCGGAAGCCATTCTGTCAGTGTCGGGGGACGGAAGTGGTCTAAACGTGACTATACTTCTTTACTTGGGGGTCATTACTTTGATTGGTAAATACACCGGAAAAGTACTTGATTTGATAGTAAAGAGTAGTTTTTGCTTGGCTTGTAAAAAGATGCTGAAGAAGTTGAGTAAAGAAGATTTTGAGCTATGGTACGATGAGCAGGGAAAATGGAGGTGGATGGCCTAATCGCACTGTTTGAACGATCTCTGGACCAGCATGATGTACGTTATAGCGAGTACATTGGCGATGGAGACAGCAAGACTTACTCGAATCTTTTTGAAAAAAACGTGTATGGCGAGGAGTTTCCTGTGAAGAAACTGGAGTGCGTACTTCATGTAGGGAAACGAATGTACAAGCGCCTGAAAGAAGCCAAAAAAACTGCAAAGAGAAGCTGAGAAAAAAGCCGCAGAAAAGGCCGCCAAGGAAGCCGAGAAGGAAGCAGTGGAAGAACTACCGAAAGAAGTCGCTGAAAACACCGAGAACGATACTGAAAATGCAGGCCAAGAAAACGACGGCCAATCTGATGGAACTTCAGTAAAAAAAAACCGGGTCGAAAACGCAAGGTCACAAAACTCGTCAAAAAACGGATGCAAGCCTCCCAAAAAAGTGCCCCCAAAAAAACCTGAGCCCAAGGATCCGGTCGCTAATTTTACGGATAAAATAATCCCAGAAATATCGACTTTTTATGCCCTTGCCATCCAACGGCACCCAGATTCATTGGACGAAATGTAGAAAGAGATTTGGACTGGATTTTACCATAAAATTTCGACCAACGACCATCCGCAACATGGTAACTGCAGTGTAGAATGGTGTAAGTGGATGCAGCACACGGCGAATGGACTGGAATTTGAACACCCACCACCCCTAGATCCAGAAGTTCAAGATGTCGTGAAGGAGGTCTACACTTCGCTGTGTGATCTAGAACTTCTTCAAAGGTGCTTGAGAAAAAATAACCAGAACAACAATGAGTGTTATAACTCATGCCTCTGGCAACTGGCTCCCAACCAGGCCTACGTTGGTAAAAACGTCCTGGAAATCTGTGCCTGGATTTCAGCAACCGTTTTCAATGACGGTTCCAAATAATTGCTAGTGATGCTGAAGTGCATGGAAGTCAAGGTGGGAGAGACTGCTGTCAACCATTGCGCGAGAGTGGACAAGCAGAGAGAAAAACAATGTTCGCGCCGGAGCACTGAGGCCTGCAAACAGGGCAAAATCGACAAGGAAAAGAGGGACCAGGACCTTCAAAAGGCACATGAGGAACAGTAAGGGTTATTATATGCACCAGACATCGAGTAGACACTGTAAGTCACGCAAGTCAAGCCATTTTCTGGAAAATATTGTACGAAAAATCGTTTTTCTCGAAATCCATTTTTTAGAACGTAATACAAGGATAACTTGAGAATTACTCATCCGATTTTGATCTACCTGGGCTCATTTTCTTCCTTGTTTAATTCTTGAGGTTAATGGCCACTCTGGGTATTGGGGGTGGCATTGTTCAATTTTTACATACTTTTTTATAAAAAAATTCGGGCAAAAATTTCCGTTTTTTCGTAAAAGTCGAGTCAAATTTTTATTTTTGGAAGTTTTTTAGTCAAAGTGGTCAATAACCTAGATCTTTTAATGCTCTTCAAAACGGTTTTTTCAGATGACTTGGAGACTCGTAATCCATGTACTACGAAAAAAGTGGTCTTTTCTGGGCGCCCTCTGGTGACGACGAACGAAATTGAAATGACAAAAAAAATTTGTAGAAATTTGATATTCTCAACAATAAAAAAAATTTCAAGTCGCTATCTTCAACTGTTTTTTTCGTAAAAAGATTTTGAACTTTCCATATTTTTTTTGGCTCCAAACCAGAATGTCCTTTTAAGTATCTGAGGAACTTAAGAATGCAAAACAAAAATTTTAACTATTTTTTATAAATAAAATCAAGAAAATTTATAAAATTAATATGAGTTCCTACAAATATGCAAAATAATATTGCATATATATCAAGCTCTAGTTATAACTAACTGACTTGCTATCTTTTTGAAACGATTGTTACAAGAAGTTTCTTGGTAGACATTCAGTTATATATTTAATTTGATATCGCATCTAACACTCCACATTTTTCCGGATTCGAATGCCAGTTGGCATAACGGAGAAAGGCATTGAAAGCTAATGTAGCGTTAAAGAACACCAAAACTCGGCTTTCTTGCCGCCGCGAATAAGTTGTCGCATTATTCACGCATATCAAGATTCCGTTTGACAGCCGATTCCTCCGGAGCGCGCCGGGCGCCCCGCCAGATGGCGCTGGGCAGCGGGCGCGCCAAAAATCGCAATTACCATCCGAAGACCGCAACGATTAACCCTAAACTGCCGGCGGCTAATGCCCGGTAATTAAGGTTATAAATGGGTGCTAGTCCGTGATCATTGCGTGCTTTCCATCCACCGCTGCTTCATGTTTCATTCCGGCATATACTCCGACATTTTTCACACTTTAATAATGGAGTCCCTTTGTAGCGTAAATGTTGGCATTAGCGGAACAAATGCATTTCTCTGCGCCCTTTGCCGTGCCCCGGCTCGCGTCGCTCGCGCGGGGACTGCGGCGCGGAAACCCATGTTTAATTTTACCGTGGCCGGATAATGCGGCCGGGCATTAAAACGTTTTGCAGGGTTTCGGAAACGCGATTCATTTTCGTTACTGCAATTTTATCGGATTCCTTTTTGGGGGTAATGGGTTGAAGGAATTAGAGCAATTTTTATGTTTAGCCGTAAATAAATTGAATTAACTGTTAACTGTTGCTCCGCACGATTTTTCTTCATGATAAGGAATTTTATTTCAATCGGGTAGTAGAAAACAATAGAAATAGTAAACTCTAAAACATAACAAAAATTTAACTAGACACTAACCAAACTGCAAATCTAAAGTACCAATACTATATTATACTCGTACTATTTATAAGAAAATAAAAATAGAAAGATCAACAGATACATAAAATATTATTATAAAACTTAATATACAAGAGCAAACAGCTACTTTGTGGCGCAGACTAGAATTTAATTTTCTTTTGTTACAGGTTTATGTGCAGTTACATAATATAATAAGTAACATAAGAACTTTTGATGTTAGAGAAATGAATGATCTTCATACATACAATCCGAAGGTCGTATAAATCAGAGGTAAGTTGCCCCAGCCCAAATATTCCGCTGTTCACACTCAATCGAAAAATTGTATAACTGAAGACAGTACAAGCAACACATTTATCACATACTTTATCAGATAGGGTATCGTGACAGAGCTGCCAGGCAGCAATCATCTCTCAATACAACCAATATTACTGAAATGGTGGAGCATTTTTCAAGTTTTATTATTAAATTATTATTCTGATTAATGGTTTTTTGCTCAAATTTTCACAAAGCGAAGATGTATAGGTCTGGAGAACGTTCTGCTAAAAATTCATCATAAACAGATAGCAACCAATCGTCATACAATAACAAATTTTCCGTCATGGTATGGAGTACCATTTAGATCATGGAATCATCTACTGATATTTTTATTATAGCAACTTGAGAGTGACTCGACCCAGTTTATGAAAGATATCTTTTCTTGTCAGAAACATCAGTATAGAGAAAATCTTCTGGGCAATTCACTCAATTGATATGAATCCATAGGACACTTTAGAGTTAGAGTTAGAGCATTTACGAGCCGATTCGGCCAAAATTCCATAAATTACAGTAGCCCAATTCATCTATGCTTTGCCTGACAGGGTTGAGGCTTTGACATCAGCCAAAGATTATAAAATTCTAAAAACGCAATATTCAAGCTAAAAAGAGTGGTGCATGTTACATTCTACACAAGTAATGGATTTTTGTTGGATACTGCTAAGAAGATTTGAGTTGTCCTAAAATCAAGTACAAAACTTTTGTGTCCTAAAGCCATAAGCAAAAAATGAATATTATATTGCAAAATCACCAAATGAGATGTAGATATGGAATTGTAAAGTGTTCGTAGTTTATTCAGAAATATTTAGAAGCCTATTGGATCCCGTGTTGTTCGGATATTAACAACATATGAAAACGAGCAAAGTTAGATACGACATCAATTAGTAAGAGACATGACTTAAGGTACGTAGGTGAATCAAATATAAACTGTAGTCATTTTGTTTTAATTTATTAAAGCATCATTAAATATCCTGATTGAAGACACATTTTCCTAGCGGATAAGTACTTTTTTGATTTCGCTATAGCAAAATTAAGTTGGTTGCGGCACCAACACATTGCTCACAAGCGTTTCGACAGCAATATCAGCGTTAAATCTTTGTCTTCTAAGCGGTTCTCTTGGTAGTCTAAGAAAATAATAATCATAGACCGGTAAGTCTGAACTATAGAAGAGATGTTCAAGTGTAGTCTAGAACAAATCTTACATTTTTTGTAGATTTTGTGTAACTGGAGACTTGTATTAGTATAACATCTAGGATTACCTAAACACTGCCGTAGATAATTTCGACTTCAGGAGTATATTTACCAACAATGCAAACCTTTTCAAAAAATTCTCTGTCCTAAAACAACGGTACATCCTGCTCTATTGTCATAATATTGAATAAACAAAGGATGATGGGAAGCATTCTATGGAAAGAATCTTCTTAATGCATCCCTACTTTCAACATCTAGAAGCCGGATTATATTTGATTTTCCCACTATGCTATGTGGAGCAATAAGACCAACTTTATTTTATTTAATGCTACCATAAAAAGTAAAGGAATAGTGGAACCATTCCAATAACACATTTGCAACACTGCAACACTGCTCTTAAATAAAAATTAAAGTTACAAGAGGTTGTCATGCACAACTATTTCTGAGAAGAGTGGAGAAACAGTATTGCCCTAGCCTACAGTGTTTTATATAAGCACGAATGCTGTTAAGGTAGATCACGTAATTTAGATTCTTCTATACGTCGATCACCAATGGAATGAGTGAAGGTATCATTGAATATCGCAAGACTGCAACACGTGAGGTGTCCCATAAACAATGATACTATTATTAAATTACACAAATTAATATTACTGAAGAAATCTAGGATACATAATCCATACAAATTATCTTTTAAGAGCCAATAAAGGAAATACACAAAGTTAGGATATTTTCTTTAAATAAGATGTAGTAAGCAAGCGCATTCGTTTAGGCAACGACATTTATCAAATAATACTATAAAAAAACAATAAATGTTACTTAGTACTTCAATTTCTGGGGCACTATCTTAACCTACCACACAAAAGAAATTGATAACAATTTTTAGCAATAACATCCATTGTACTTTATGATAATGCAAAGTCATGTTGGCAAGATTATAGCAAATAATTTTTAATATTGGCATAGATGACACTAAAACATCTGTCATATTCACCCAAATTAAATCATTCCAATTATGATTTCTTCGCCAACATGACGAAGTGTTGCAAAAAACTGAATTAATTATGTCGCAGAGCGGTTACTACAGGACACTACATTAACAAGTGCCTTCTAAAAGTGAGATAAGTTTTGCCTCTCATAATAAATTTGGTATGCAAGTTATATAAGAGAGAATAAAAAAATATAGCCGGCCCTAATTTAAAACTTCAAAAAAATATAACAGGGCCATTGGTTCGTGTGTGTGTGTGTCGGTCTGTCAGTAAACAGGATATCTCGAGAACCGTAAGAGCTAGAGACTTGAAATTTGGTATGCAAGTTACTTGTAGGTAGGGGACGCAGTGCGAAGCTTTTGGTAACAATTGGCCGAGCCGTTTGGTCGCAAGGTCGCAAAATCGGTCGCGAATCTGAACGGTTGAATATACAACAAATTCATGACAATAAAAATGATTTGTTATCACGAGATAAACCTGAATTTAAAGTAAAATTTGGCAAAATAGGAACTCGAAAAAAATTGAAGTCCAGGATTTTTGCCAGAAGTGCCCAAATAATAGGATAAGGAAAGTCGTGTGATGTTGACACAGATTATTTACTCTAGCCAAAAGATTACAAACTTAGTAAACTAAGATTAATTTCTAATCTTAAATATTATTCATAAAAATATACTTAAATAAATAATTACGGGGCGTTACGCTACCTAAACTTTAACAACTGCAATTAATTGGCCATTAAAAAACTCCTAATTATAAACTCAAAGTAAAATTAGTATAATTGGTTTGACCAGCTATGGGACAGATGTATTTATAGGCATAATTTGCATTGCCTTATTATATATTATAAAAAGTTTTATTATACATTTTCTAGACATTCTCAAGCAAGATACATTAATATGCAACAAACATTTGAGGAAAATGTGGGCGCGTAGTTGATTAACTAAAATCTAATTATGATTCTACTGGTAATTCTGAATAATATAAAAAAAGCAACCAGAAAACTTAATATTCATTAGTAGACTAGTATTTGATAAGCAATGAACTTCTAATCATACAAAAGTTAAAATAAAGTTTGTATTATATGTGGTTTTCTACGTTTTTGTTTTGTTACATAAACCGTTAATCGATGGTATCTTATGCTTTTTTAAATTCTACAAGACGTATGTATAATTTATGAGATAATTATAATTAAAGCAATATAAAAATATCATCTCAATCTTCATCTTTCAAGGCTGACAAAACGTAATTGGTGAAGCTCCGTTGATATCGGCTGACATGTATTCAAACTTATCTAAACGTTGATGAGGTTGTGAGAGAGGAAAAAAGCGAATACAAGTAGATAAAGATTAGTTCATTAACAAGCTAATAGTATCTCTAGTGATTTATTCCCACAAACCGTTCTGCGCCCCGACGTACTTAGATCGTGTCTGACCGCAACTCTTTTTGAGCAGATTACTGGACGCTTCCTTTAAAACCGCACCGAACTCCCGACAATTGTTGCGAATTTCCCGATAGCCATCTCTTCACCGCAATTGCCCACAGCTCTCAGAAAAACCCTCTTTCTAACATCGACCGTTACACCACTAATGTAACTTTTCATCATTTTCCTGACATGCCCTAAACGCTGTTGGTATTCTGATTTTAATATTTATAAGAAACTATAAAAGATAATTGCTAAAAATATCGTAAACCATTGCCTACACTAACATAATAAATATGACGCTTTACGTTAAACTACTATTGCAATGGCTTACCCCTATAGTAGTAATTGATTCAACCGATGTTACCAAATTTATAAGCGCAAAGTACTTATCGAGGAGGTAGAGGACGTTTATAAAGTCTTGCAAATAATCTACACAATAAACTGTTTTATAATTGTGCATTAATTAATTTTAACAGCATTAAAAATTAAAATTATCATGAGAAAGCTAAGTACAGTAAATTTAAACAAAAATGTTACGAACAGAATCGAAGGAATTAAAAAAGTTGTAAAAAAATATCAAGTTCTAGTCATAAATGGAAATAAGTTATAAATTAGTGACGTCCTTGAATCAAAAATCCAAAATCACTTTAAGTGATGTAAACGGCAATAAAAGAGCTACTGCACTACAATGTTTAAAACAAACTTTCAAATAAAATTAAACCGAATATAATGATCCATCTTCTGAATGGCAACAACAAAATAACTGGAAAACCTGGTCATGGCAGAAAAACGGGTCCATAGAAAAGAATTTGAGGGTATGGTTTTATGTGCAGCGAATAAAGTTCAACATAATCCTAGAGGTTTAATATCAGATGTGCCAATAAATAAAAATAAGACGTATAAAGACAGACTAAAACAGTTAAATTTATTTTAATTTTAAATATCCTTATTTTAGTTTAACAACATTATCAGTTAGTATAAAAAATCGTAAAGACTTTAAATTTTTATATTTCTTTAAGATTTTTATCTGTAAATGTAGGATGTAGGATAAAAATTGTATTTAAAAATTTTTATTTTTTATATTTAAAAATATTTATAGTAAGGCGTCAAGTGTTTGCTGACTTAATAAAGATTATTGATAAACACAAAATAATTACGCTATTAATCACTTTAAGTAGGTAAGAAAACATATAAGCAAATAAATCATATTTATATTTTGTAGCTATAATAATAAGCTTACAATCGATTGTTTAACCAAGCTACTAAAATATATATTATCAATAAAAAACTTACCAAATTATTATCTCTAAGCTCTTTATAGTACATTGAAGGATTACACTCACCTGAAAGGAAAAAAATAGTTAGAATTTCACTTAAATAACCATTTCCCTATAAATTAAAACACAACATTGTTCCAAAAAAAACAAGGAATTTATAATTGATGTCACATAAGCTTAGAATACATACTATCTCAGTATACATACATGGTACATTAATGAGCTCTAAAAGGTTTGTCAATTAAATCATTAATTTGTTACAAATATGTCGGAGTTAAAATTAAAATTTAAATATAATCCAAAAGAAGAGTAAACTATGACTTTCAAATACAATAAAAAATTTTAATGTAGTATAAATACTTCAAAATATCTATCATCTAACATTTCCCTTGCAATCTAGTTTCTGGTATGTAGTAATTTAAATATCTTCCTATAAAATGTGCTAGGAGGCAAATTAGAGCTTATAAATGATCTATAAAGTCATTATCATGAGTAAGTGTTAATGACCTTGAATGTCTTAAGTAGATCAGTTAGGTTATCTGAAATAGATATCACATCGGAACGACCTTAAATAATTTTTAATAGTCTTAATCTGATGTTCAAAAAATAATGCTTTATCTTAAATTGTGTCGGCAAAAATTAGCTGCTCCTAGGAGAATATGTCCATAAGTTCCACATAACGTTCCACTAGTTATATGGCACAACTCTTAGAGTAGATCATCAAACATGCCTTTGAATTTAAAAATAATAAGGGAAATTCTAAACCTTAATCAGCGAATTTATCTTTTCGGAATAAAAATAACGTCATACTTCTTAATTGGTTCACTTTATAATTATATATTCAATTTTTAGCAAATTATTGACATTACTCTTCTGTATTGTATTAATGATGTACAAAACAAAGAATTGTGAATTTTTATATTCTCCATAACCTGGTCAGCATTTATTTTGTAGAATTATAATCTAATAATGCAACATAAACGTATTATTTCTAAACAGTTTGCTTACTTTCACTAAAAGAATACCATATACATACAAGAGAACTTTAAACAATGTACTTAAAATTATTTTTCAAACATAGTTGTGGACAAAATGTTCCTGCAGGTATTGATATCACAAAAGACAAACACACAAGTAAAAAATAAAATTTGACAAAATTAATGACGAACATCAATTGATATAATTAGAAAAATTAGTTAGTTTATAAAATATGTCCGTATAATCTTAAAATATTTAAAGATTCTTAAATGCCGGGCAGGCAAACAAGCGTTAACATATACATTTTAAGAAATATAGTAGAGAAAAAGATGCAAACAGGGGAGGAACTATTCATAGCCTTCATAGATCTCCATGCAGAATTTGATACCATACATAGACCAATAATTGAAGATTGCCCAGAAAAAAATACAAACGCCCAGAAAATTAATAAATCTGGTCAACTCTGTGTATGAAAATGCCAAAGCCCAAATACAAATAAACGGTAACCGATCCAACGAACTTAAAATAAAAATAGGAATCAAGCAAGGGGGCAGCCTGAGCCCCTTCTATTCATAATTGTCTTGGATGGAATTCTAAAGAATGCCAGGAATAAAAGCAAAGGTTTAGAAACTACAATAGGGTATAACAACCTGAGACCAGTGCAATTGGATGTCTTATTATACGCGGATGATATACTGTTAGTGACGGATAACAAAAAGAAAATGCAAGAACTAATTAATATATGGATAGAAGAAATTGAAAACCTCAAGATGAAAGTAAATATAAAGAAAAGTAAAATAATGATACTCAACAAAATGAATATAAACGATACACATACTTTTAATTACAAAAAAAGAATATTGGAAGAAGTAACAACTATGGAATACCTAGGAAGCACATTCACCGACGATGGTAAAATCGACTTAGAAATAACCAATAAAATTAGGAAAACCAACGTGGTATACTATTCATTAAATAAAACTATCTTTGGAAAAAAGAGATAAATAGTAGAAATAAACTGAAAATTTATAATACCATCTTATCCCGAATACTGACATACTCTAGTGAAACTTGGACTATACTTAGTAAGCATAAACCCAAACTGACTGCCAGCGAAATGAGAGTACTGAGAAAAATTGCAAACATATCTAAAATAGACCACTTAAGAAATGAAGATATAAGAGAAATGCTACAGCAGAAATCTATCTGTACGAAAATAGAAAATAAGCAGTTAGAATGGTTTGGACATCTTAGCAGAATGCCGAATGAAAGAATACCCAGGAAAGTATTGGATGCCAAAAATAGCAGAAAAAGAAAGAGAGGACGACCCAGGCAAACGTGCCTAGAACAAATTACCAAAATAGGAAAAAGCAGGGGCAAAACAGTAATTGAAATGAAAGAGGACGCGAGAGACCGAAAGAAATAGAAATTATGGATAAGAAACTAACCGAAGGACAACCAGACACCTGTCTAGGGAAAAAGGGTTAAAAAGAAGAAGAAGAAGAAGAAGGTTCTTAAATGCAATTTTAAATGAGAGAACTACTAACCATTCTTTGATCTCGAGCAAGTGAGACTATATCCCTGGCCTTATTATTATTAAATTAAATTTTTGTATGTAGTTTCATAACTCCTTTAATATTTTTGAATCTAATTTATAGATTTTTTTCAACCATTTCGAAATGCATATCTGCAAGGAAGTCTAGCTATACATTTGCTTGTTTAATTTTTGTTTATAATGCTAGTCCTCAGCTTGGACTTGTAAATCCAAATTAAGAATGTTTCTAATTATTGAAAATCATTTTTAAGTGCACTGTATCAATTCAGAGTAGGAGATGCATAATCAGTTTAAAAAGTGGTTTCTTAGATAAAAATATGTGGTGTATGCGTATTTGAATATTTTTGTATTACAAGTTGTAGCCTGCAATGTAGAGAATATTAACAAGCGGATTTATGGAAGAAAGAAAGAATGGAATGACCACATTAACCAAATGACCGACAACATAATCGTTAAGATTGCCAGAGGTATGTCGCCGGTAGAAAGACGAAGTATGGGAAGATCTAGAAAAAGATGGTATTACGACTTCAACGTAGAATAACAGAAAGGCTCAACCAAAGAAGCCCATGACAGAAGAATGAAGAAGAAGACAAAGAAGCAGTTGTAGCCTTAGTTAAATTTCCTATTAAATATAATATTTTCAGTTCCAGCTAGTGTTCAAATATACCATTCGATGGTTTCACTTGCAGAGTTCCATTAGTTTGTTTCGTTATGGTTAAGTTATCATATTAATGTATTTGTCAAAATGCAATTGTTTTTACTAAATATTTAATAGGATTTAGAGCATCATGCACAAGGAATTACATTCAACAGCAGTGCGGTCACTATTTCTAATAAATATGTTTGGATAATTGGAAAATGTCAGAATTTGTTTTAGGTTGAGTATATATTTTAAGTAAATATTAGTGTTGGACCTGCTATACTCCATTATTATTTTGTGCAGTAGTTAATATGGAGCTATTTGTTCTAATAGAAGAAATTAATTTCTAAGGATAATTAAAGTTATTTTTGTATATATTTCGACATATGTAAGAGAAGTAGTTTATAATTTAATTGTTTTAAATGAGCGGAAGAAGATAAAACGTTTGGTTTACGCCATTTACACAAAATAATACTTATATTCCTGCATCACAAAACTATACTTATGTCAGCTTTTACAAACCACTAATACCTACCCATACATGTACCAAATTGTGGTCACAATTAATTCCAAACCTTGAGAAACAAAAATTAGCTTATGACCACCGACAAAAGTGAGGAAAACCACACAAATAGCAACAAATCAAACCATTAAGGACACGCAAACTTAGAATTCAAGTTCATATCAAACAATAAAGAACAGAACTTACTAAAAATTACAGTATCTTACAATAGCACTAATGACGAAGCATTCTCCCCATTTTTGTATATGACATTAACGACTGTGGCGAAATAAATGATGATCTCACCAAGTTATTGGAAAGAGAAAAATACAACGTTCTAGCAAGGCTGTAGCAAATAATATAATAAAAATGTATACACAGACCCCGGACTCCTACAGAAAATTAGTTACACACCACAGAACAGAAAAAACTATTCACCACACTCATTAATTAAAGAAAAAGCTCATCGAATATTTTTAAGAAATGCGCAACATTCTGTGAATATCTAAGAAATAAAGAATAATCTAAGTCATAATGTAAATCACTATCAATATTAGGCATAAAGTTAAAAGACACTTTAGGACGTTATTTGTTGATTTTGAAGCTGCTACAAATCACAAAAAATATATGAAACAAAATACCTACAACAACAAAAAATATGTAGTGCAATAAAAGCCACTGCACAAAACCCTACTTGTGTGTTAAATGTGGAAAGAGACATAATACACCAGATTGCAAGAAAAAAGCTACCCCTACCAAATGCGTGTTGGGTCTAGTCGTGTCCAAAAATAAAGTAAACACGTAGTTGTTACAAAAACTGACATTTATGTAAGAAGAATTAACAAATGCTATACTGCAAATCCCAACAACATAAGCTACTCAAATGCTGTAACAAACCAACAAAATAATTGAATACAAGAAAGCAACCACAACGACATCATTATTTCAATTTTTAATTAAATTTGAAACAACGTCGAGTTAACTTATAAACCGTAATGTTAAATCTACTTTTACCCAAATTAATAGGTTTTAATAATGGACGCCTTTCGAATAGTAATTTGAAATGTTAATAGGCTTTCATAACGATACTTAGAAGTTGAGAGGTCTTAATGAACATTTTATTGATCACAAAAATACATTTTACATCTACCTGTATAAAACATATTATACAAACCACCCCAATGGCAGAACTAATTTTGGTTCTGCTATAACCAACAAACTGTGTCACTATGAGCAGTAGTCATTAATAAAACCCTCGTGGTAGCAGCAATATACTAATCAAGCATTCTATTAAGCGAAACCAGTATAAGGCGTTCTTTCAAAATTAGGTCACTAATTATGAGGACTTCAGTGAGAAACATCGTTTGGTTTTTAAGCTAACCACGCCAAAAGAAAGGCAATTGAACAAAATTATGAGAGCAAATAACTATAATCAACTATTTGCTGGTAAATCTATTTATTGGCCATCAAACTACAACAAAATAATTGTTTTTAAATTATTGCAAACTGTACTTTTGCTTTGATCTAAAAAAAAGATTAATATTTGCCCTTTAGACATTAAAACAACAATTGACAAAAAATTAAGGAGAGCACCAGACACCCCAGTGATAAAGATAGAGGAATAGCTTAACTAAAAAAATGAAAAACTTGGTAAAAGATTAGAAAAATGAAACAGTCGATAAATATGTAAATAATCTATCGCTAACCTCGCATAACGATTATATCTTGTAGAAAGCAACAAAAAACCCATAAAGCTCTAGAAATCTCAGTCTAATAATTTGAAAAGCTGACATTACTTAGGCCAGAACAGATAAAGTTTTTAAACGGTTATCCAAGATCTCTCAACTATATTTTCCAATAACAACACTCCACTTTTTGGAATACCTAGGTACTCTGTTGCAATGAAATCTTCCCATATAGCGCTTTACGTTAGAAGAGCTAACGTTTGATATTAAAAACCTCAAATATAAAAAGTGAAAATTACAGTTTCATTAAATCAAAGTCACCAAAAGAATTAAAGGGATATAACGGTACTTTATACAAATAGTAGAAATTTGGTCGAATAACTCTAATACAAAAGCCAGGAAAACCTCAGCAGAAAGTCATCTCATTTAAGTAAAATTAATGTTGAAAAGACTAATGTGAGTAATAGAAGAACATAAATTAATCCTTCAACATCAATTTGGGTTTAGACGAAAATACTCCACATTAAAAAAGAACCTTGAAGAGCACTGTCATTCTGTTATAGCATTTTTAGACGTAAGTCAGTATTTTAACCAAATCTAGCACCCTCACCTACTATTCAAAATCATTCAGTCCTTACCCTATCAATATGATCTACTTATATCATACCTAAGTGAGAGGTTTCATTCTATCATTCTATCAATCAACGCGAGCGTTCCTCAGGAGAACATCAAAAATCCCATTTTATATCTAAACTTTACAACTGATCTGTCGTACAAGAATATAATCATTGCTACATTCGCAGATGATAATGCGTTGCTAGCTTTACTGACAGATTTATACAATTTAGAGATCTCGAAGGCAAACGTGGTTGCATAAGTGGCTTATAAAAATCACTGAGAGCAAATGCACCTCGATAACATTCACTATAAAGAGAAATACTGCTTTACAAATCACATTATATGGCTTACATGTCTCAAAGCATTTGAATACAAGACTTACGTGGACACTTATTACAAGAAAGTAAAGAAAGAGACATTAGAATGGAAAACATACTGACTGACAGATAATTTAAATTGTTGCTTAATAACAAAGTGCCGGTATATAAAGTAGTGTTAATTCTTACGTGCACTTAACGAAACTCTAGGACTGCGCGAAAGCATTTAATATTGAAATTGTCCAAAAGTTTCAAAGCAAAGCTCTTCCTAGTTCAGCACATGCTGAATTATACATCAAGAATAAAATACTGCATAACGACCTCAAGGTCGAACACTCAATTAAAAATATCTTACTTACGGTATTTATATGTTTGAACTTTTCAAACTAAAATTTAGATTTACTACAACCTATTTATCAAGAAAATAGACTTGAAAAACTTAATTTATTAAACAAATATACCATTGATAACAATTATGTATTTATTTATTAAAGTTTCACTTACATCAGCATGCTCCCCTTTGGCACATATCATACTCCTTCGAAATTTAGAGTATTCTTCAAGGCAATCTTTCATAGTGTGTTTGCTCAAAGACGCTTAGTTTTTCTGTCCAATTCATCCAACAACAGGTACATAAAGGACAAATCAGAAGATTATGGAAGCCAAATCATTATTTTTATCACAGTTAGATTTTATGATAATGCAAATAAGTCTTGTGCAACTTAAAAGAATGGCTAGGATCCATTATCTTCTTCGAAGATGAAATTATCTCCAAAAATTCTTTTTTTTTTTAATCAGAAAAATCTGATATCTTTGCTGAACACTTATCTACTGTATTTCAACCACATCACTCCGACATTGATGATGAGGATATAAAAGAATAACTAGACGTTCCAGGTCAGATGACGCTACCTATCAGACCTTTTTTACCTGCAGAGATTCAATTCGAGATAAATAAAACAAAACCATAAAGCACCAGGTTACGACCTTATTACCGGCCAAGTTCTGAAAATGCTCCCAAAAGGCGATAGTATTATTGATAACTGTTTATAATCGAATGCTAAGCCTATCGTACTACCCCTACTATGGAAACACGCGCAAATAATAATGGCCCCTAAACCTGGTAAACGACCCGAAGATGTTACTTCATATAGGCCAATTAGCCTTTTGCCCATCTTAGAAAAATGTTTGAGAAACTATTCCTTAAACTCCTGCTGAACGACACAGATATCTTGTCACATATACCTCTCCATCAATTCGGATTACGCGATGGGCATTCTCCAATTCAGCAAGTGCACAGAATAATAAATCAAATTTCACTGAGCCTCGAAGAAAAAAGTACTGTGTAGCTGTATTTTTAGATGTTGAACAGGTGTTCGGCAAAGTTCGGCATACCGGATTACTTCATAAACTGAAAAGGCTTCTCCCTAGCTATTTTTATCTTGTCCTTAAGTCCTATCTTACTGACAGATATTTCACAGTTAAATACAATAATGAATTGTCCAACTATTTCACTGTCAAATCTGGCGTCCCACAAGGTAGCACCCTCGGTCCCCTCCTATACCTAGTGTATACAGCTGACCTACCTGAAGATACAAACACAGTTATCGGCACTTTTGCCGATGATACCGCCATCCTATCGACGCATGAAGATCCCTACCTAGCAGCCGCAAATCTCCAACAACATCTGAACACCATAAACAAATGGCGTATTAAAATCAACCCGACTAAATCAGTGCAAATAACATTTACCACTCGATTCAACGTATGTCCACCAGTCACCTTGGATAATGTAGAAATTCCCACAAAAACAGAAACTAAGTACCTAGGATTACACCTTGATCAGCGTCTTATATGGAAAAAACATCTTCAAACCAAACGCCAGCAATTAAACCTGAAGTTCCGCTAGATGTACTGATTATTAGGAAGAAAGTCAAAACTGTCAATATCAAATAAGCTGCTGCTTTATAAAACTATCCTGAAGCCCGTTTGGACGTACGGGATTCAGCTATGGGGATGTGCCAAACCTACTCGTATTAAAACCATTCAACAATTTCAATCAAAAACCCTTCGTGCCATAGTGAATGCACCATGGTATGTAAAAATGCAGGAAGATCTCAGCATTCCCTTTATTACTGAAGAAATTCACCGATTTACTCAGAATTATCAAGAAAAAATTAGTAATCATCTTAGTAAACTAGTCCAGCAACTGTATACCAACGTCCTCCCGGTGAGACGACTAAACAAAACCTGGCCTTGCGACCTGAGAACCCCCTAAAGAAATAGGATTATTGCAAGAGTGCCACTGCTGAGTGGTTTCTCTTAACGCTGCTTATTTATTGTCATCACATTTACTTAATACTCCATGTAGACTGTAAATTTACAATTGTTAATAACAAATTAAAAATTCTTTTACCCAATATTACGGTATTGGCTTACAGAATGTCTAAATATTCTTATTTTGTGATGGCCATCGTCAAAACACTCCTAAACCATTACACTGCCGCCACTCTGTTTTACAGTGCAAGTAACACAATGTTCTGGTACTCACAGTCCCGCCTATCGACGAACAAATTGTCTGTATTTAAAATCTAATAATTTAAAAAGTATTTATTTTATATCAGTTCTTCCATGTAGCTCTGCTTATGTATGTATTTACCATACTTCTAATTTCACGTACTGTTAATAATCCATTTTATATGCTAATACACTGAATCCGGCAGAATAAAAAACGCAACATAGATTCTGTTCAATGTTTTATTGTATGGTCTCATAGAATAATGCTTTACATTCAGTCATCAACCAGTTATGAAGACTATATCGTTCAAATGTTTGCCCGCACACTTGCTTGACGAGTCTCCACTAGTACTGCTACGATCGCGTTTCAAATAGCATCCGATAATTCTTTAATAGTCCGCGTCCTGCATTGAAAGACATCAGCCTTCAGGTGCCTCCACAGAAAGAAATTACAAAATGACAGGTCTGGTGACCTAGCCGGTCATAATATGTCACTATGTAATATACCAGATATATTTATCCCGGGACTTCTTGAAAAATTTTCGCCATGTGTGCGGTAGCGTTGTCTTGTTAGAACCACAGTGGTGCATTTCTATGTTCATTATATCGCACGAAATTGCATAACATTACAACATAGCGAGTAAATATGTCAATCACCCAGCGTCTTCAAAAAAATACGGTCCTATGATGCCACATTCCGTAACACCACACCAAACAATTGCACGCTGACTATGGAGAGCTCTCCCATAGAGTTGTTGAGGATTTTGTAGGGTGCATTACTAAAAATTCTGCTTATTGTCATAACCCGGTAAATAAAAATGAGCTTCGCTACTATTGAGCACAATAGCATCAGTTGGAAACATTTGCCCGCATGTCCTCGCAAACAGCCTGTTGAACGTATCATCTTTACCTGTGGTATAGATGGAACATGAGAACACAGTGTAGATTCCTTCGCTCCACTCCGGTCAGTCCACATTGTAGCTACTTGATAATGGCCTAGGTCCGCTACGTCACCATTTTTAAATAAAAATCCAACACAAATCCATTTCACCACTTCATGCCATGAAGGCACTAAAATGGCATGCCTTGTGTTACTCAAAGGCGTACGGCTCAAGCGCCGTTTACCAACACGCGGTACCGAACTCTGTGTTTGTTTCCCTTGTTTTTTTTTATTTCGCCTTTTGTTGGTAACAGATACTCTTTCTTCCCTTTTCTTAATATGAAGATTAGCATAACGGCTGTTACTGATTTACTGAAAATCCACGCTAGCATCTCATACGACACGCAATTATTTAGTGGATACACTATATTTAACGTGCTTGTTTTTATTGCTATTGTTTATTGGTTAGAAAAGCCTAACGGCGGCGAAGGTATTTCGGCACGGCACGGAATCCACTCAGCATGCCAGCACAAACGTAAACACCTACCGAACGGAAGCTGCGCGGTTGACGAAAGCATTTGTTTGCATAGCCATCGTGCCTTTCGCCCGATTCAAATACCTCGGCCCGGATATTGTTTATCCAGCACTATTTATAACATCGCCCATTTATCTCCCCCGGAATGGGAAACAATGAGGAAGAGCGGCCCACGCGCATTTTTCTTCGAACAATAGCAGGTTAAATATTTGAGGAGGCCCGCGGCCGAAAAATGCTGACCTGGAAGGCCAACAGGGCGCTGCTGATTAGGTCGTTCTCACGTGAGCAATCGGGCCGCAATATTCATAAGCCGCGCGCGGGGCGGCGCCGCGGGCTGCAGGGAGCCGCGAATTTAATGACGCCGCGAGCTGCCGCCCGACGCCGAGCCAGGCTTTTAAAATTCCGACATTCCCGATTTTTCAGCGCCATCAATCTGGGCCGGGGCTAATAATAATCGCGGTGCAAGCAGACGCGGACGTGTAAACTGCAGAAGTATGTATGACAGGGCAGAAGTTTAAATTAGTGGGTATTTGCATAAGGAAGGCATTTGGCAAGCGCACAATGCGACTAGTGTTTTCTACCTCCTCGAATCCCTGCAGACACATTCGTTCTGAACGTACAAAGGCTGCCTTAATGTTGCTAGATTTAGTACAAGTCTCCAGCTTTGCTCATGTACCTAATAACGTTTAATGAGGCTCGGTGGCATTTTCTAAAGCGCCCACACTAAAATGGCATTAATACTTTAAAATGAAATTTGTGGTATAATAATTCCAAATAAATTACCCAAGGACTTGAGAAGTGGCCTGGCTTCGTTCTCAACTAGTTTATGAAGCAAATACTATTAAGCTGAAAGTATCAGTTTATTTTCGTTTTTATTTGTCCTTATTTTTCGTTATTTACATCCACAGTAATAATACCGTAGTTCACTCATTTTTAGATTTCCAAAAGACAACTGATGATATTTTATCACTTGATAGATCCTTAAAATCAAGAAGCAAATTGATCGCTAGAGTTGATATGTTTAATTACCGTCCAACAAGCCGCATCGCTGGAAACTCATTGAAATGTTCAAAATATCGACAGTACTAGTTGTCTTATTTCAGATAAGAAAAAATTGCTGACAATTTCTCTCTATAAAAAACACAGCAGTATAAACTTATCTAAACATTTGTCATGATTGGAAGCCACACAATACTCTTTGGCGAGCGACTAAAAGGTTGAAGCAACTATAGAACCTGGGCTAAAAGCGACCAAGAAAAATCCTTTGCTTAAAACTTTATTTTACAGTTGCCATTTGACTTTCGTAGAGTAAACAGGCTCGCTACTCCGTTATCTTCGAAAATGTTATGTGCCACACGCTGATAAGTTCAATTGCTTAAATCGCTATTTGAATTAAATACACCACAATATCCTGCCAACTGTACGTACACATTCTTTTTCTTGTGCATGTAATTACATAAAACAATGTTTCCAAGTGGAAACAACTACGGCTCAAGACCGCCGGGCATCCGGCAATAAATACTCAACCTACCCCAGAAAATCACTTCGAATTGCAACTTGGAACGCCAACGGCATTGCTAATCATGTACCTGAAATAATAACATTCCTACACCTCCAAAAAAATAGACATCTTACTAATCTCGGAAACCCATGCAACCACAAGTACAACAATTAAAATACCAAACTTTACCATTTACTACGCTAACCACCCAGATGGCACAGCTCATCCCAATCGTCCATTATGAACTTGAACACTATCAATCATTAGGCTCAAAATTCATTATTACGGGAGACTGGAACTCCAAACACACAGCTTGGGGTTCAAGAATTATTACCCCAAAATTACTACCCCAAAACTTACTTAAAGTAATACAACAGCATAACTATGGTTACCTATCAATAGGCGAGCCAACGTACTGGCCTAGCGACCCACACAAACTCCGAGACTTCCTTGATCATGCAGTTGTTAACGGCATAGCAATCTATCATCTGACCACACCCCGTCATTGTAACCCTAAGTTCCACGGTTATCAGAAAAGAACCTCCACCAAAGCTTTGCACTAAACATACCGATTGGACTTTCTTTCAATAACATCGACCAAGAACTTCAACCCGACATCGGTATACAAAATGAACAAGAACTTGATGCAGCAGTCCAACACCTAACTACAGTGTTACAAGACACTACCTGGCAAGCTACACCCAATCTAGGCTCCTCTCGAGATGAACAACATCCCGCTTTATATCTGAGACCTCATCGCCCAGAAAAGAAAGGCAAGGAAGAAATGGATGAGAACAAAAGACAGACAGGATAAACTTTCTATAACAGACTCACCCACCAACTCCACAAGGCGATAGAAAAAGCTCGCAAAGAAACCTTCAGACAGTACATCACAAAACTAACACCTAATGACAATTCCATATGGAAAGCAACCAAAAAGTTCAAACGACCGATTGTAGCAATACCCCCATAAGAAAGCAGAATGGTACTTGGGCTAGATCTGACGAAGACAAAGCAAACATATTCGCTGAATACCTTAACACCGTTTTCCAGACACCACAGCGACAAGAGAATCTAGATGATAATGAAATTGACTCCTTCCTTGACGCCCCGTGCTAGTTATCATTACCACTCAAATCTTTTTCACCGGCTGAAATTCTACAACTTAAATTAACAAATTCAAGAAAAGCTCCTAGATCTGATCTTATAGTAGGCAAAGTTCTTGAAAATCTTCCTAGAAGAGCCATACGACTACTCACTACAATTTATAACAACATCCTACGACTCTGCTATGTCCCTACTACATGGAAATATGCCTAAATAATAGTGATTGCTAAGCCTGGTGAACCACTTACAGAACCACAGAAGAAGGCTTATTGGTCTGTATAGACCAATAAGCCTTCTACCCCTCCTATCCAAAGTCTTCGAACGACTACTACTTAAACGAATCAAAGACGTTGTAGATCTCAACCAACTTATACCAGAATACCAATTCGGATTTAGAGAATTCCACTCAACCGTCCATCAAACCCATAGAATAATTAATCACATACTGGAAAGTCTAGAAGCAAGAACTGTATGCATAGCAGCATTTCTAGACATAAAACAAGCATTCGGCCGAGTTTGACATAAAAGACTCCTGTATGAGATTAAACTATATTTTCCAAGTCAGGTGTACCTACTGATTAAATCATACCTAGCAGATGGAATTTACCAATTAAAAATTAGCACCACAACATCCTCCTATCACCACGTAGGTTCTGGGGTACCACAAGGCAGTGTCTTGGGACCACTGTTATACCTAATATTTACCTTAAATGTTCCAACTACATCAAATACAGTAAAAGCCACGTCCGCTGACGATACAACCCTCCCATTAATCAACAGATCATCTGAAATAACAGCAGAACACCTACACGCCCACCTGGACTCTTTACAGGACTGGTTTTCTAAATGGAAAATTACAATTAACACCGATAAATCCGCGCATGTAACATTCACCACTCGACGTATTGAATGCCCACAAGCCAGAATCAACAATGTCATTATCCCAAATAAAAACAAATAAAATACCTGGGGTTGCATCTAGATCAAAAACTCACATGGGGCACCCACATAAAAGCTAAGAAAAAGCAACTAGACTTAAAACTTAAGCAAATGATGTGGATACTTAGTACCAGATCACAGCTCTCTTTATCTAAATAACTTCTAATCTACAAAACTGTACTGAAGCGTATATGGACCTATGGGATCCAACTGTGGGGATGTGCCAAGGCGTCACACACAAAGATTCCACAGAGATTCCATTCAAGACCATCCGCATGATAGCCAATGATCCTTGGTATATCACAAACGAAACCCTTCATAACGACTTGAACATCCAGTAGATAGCCAGCGAAATCAAAAGACTGTCAACTGCACACACCAACCGCCTCACAGGACACAGAAACAACCTTGTCGATGAGCTCTCCACTCAACCACCCGTCACAAAACGTCTCAAGCGCCACTGGCCACTAACCTGCACTAACGCAGCCACGGGAGCCTAGCGATGGCTACAACTGCTCTCATAACACCACCCAATAGAACATTTACTTAATACTCAATACTGACTATGAGTAGATTGTAAATCTGCATATTACTCAATAAAAAATTTTAACCGTTTTACTCTAAACCCACACAAAAAGTAGAGGAATAAATTATTCATTATTTTAAGTCCACTTTCCAGTTGAAAACTTTAAGGTTAATGAAATCAAAACTACAATAACATCGAAATTAAATCCACGAAAATCACCTGATTACCATCTAATAAGGCACTTCGAGAACTAGCAGAAAAGGCTTTAAATTTCTACTTATTAATGAAGGTCGATTTGAGACTAATTTATTTTCTGGAGCAATGAAAATTTGCCACTATTGTTCTAATAACTATAGCTATTAGTGAATTGCAAATATAAACATAATTAATGTGTGAAATGTGTATTTTAATGTACCCGATACCATGGCAGGCAAACCAAAATAGCTAGCGATAAACTTACGTAGGCAGATGTGCACCTGGCTACAACTCGCCGCGATCTATCATGGAGCAGAACGGCTTGAATGCTAACTATACCATTTCGTCATTCGTAAATAGGTCAAAGGTAAGGGTCAAAAGCTAGCCGTCCTAGAGACAATGAAAAAAAATATTTCCTATATGCTTAGCAAGTAAAAGAAACCAAATGCCCAATTAATTTAACACGGGATAATTGTGGTCTGCGTCAACCGACCCTAAAACCATTCAAAATATTTTTTCTAGTATTCGTTCCGCTACATACCAAACCTGCAAACCAAAAACAGATGCTACTTCCTATAAACCAATTAGTCTATTACTTTACTTTCTTTCGAGTTTTAGAAAAACTTCTGTTACAAAAACGAACACCAATACTCCTGGACAACTGCCTTATACATCAATTCTGCTAACCCTATTGTTCGACTATTTTCGTTGATATTACACAAGTCTTTGATAAAATCCAGATCAGGGTTTATTATTTAAAATTAAAAGTGCATTGACCTGAATTACTGTGACCTATTAAAGTCGTATTTAACCGACAAACATTTTTTGTGAGGTACGGGGATTTTTACAAAACGTTGTTTTCCATCTGCTCTAGAACTTCTCTGGGAAGTGTGCTGGGTCTATATATTTATATCCTCTTTCCGGATGACATAACTACTACAACAAAAGCGACAGGCTTTACATTTTCCGGCAATGCTGCCATAGTTTCATCACACTTGCCCTCTAAGAGCATCTATGAACATTAGAAACGTGGACAAAAAACAACGTATCAAGGTTAATGAAAGTAAATCAGTACCTATGATGTTTGATCTGAGAAGGAGTACTTGCTCGTGTATTACTCAATAATAAACCAATCCCAGGAGGGAGGATATATTTAGATCAAAGAAAGACATGGAAAAAAATATATGGATAAAAAGAAGCAATTAGGTTTCAAAATACATAAGATGTACGAGAGAAAATTGCAGCTCTTCATAGCAAACAAATGCACCTTTGGGTACTACAAGCAACTCAAATATAAGCATTTTAAGCGCTTTCAATCCAATGCCCTAAGATCAATGATAAATGTTACTTGGTTTACTCCAAACTATGTTATATTATTCAACAAGACTTGAGTATCCCTTCAGACATCCAAAAAAATTCAAAAATGTAGTATACGTTACCTAAATCGTTTTCGTGCTCATCAAAATGCGCTAGTGGATCTTCTATTAGCAAATCACAACGAACAGTCTAGGCTTGATATATTTGTGCCCTTCGACCTACCATTCGCCTAGTAACTTACTGGTGTCATATATAGTTTTTATTAAAAAAAAACAAACTTAGGTTTGTTTTCAGCATGCCTTGTTATTATGTATAGGGTGATTTAAAATGATGAATTTAATTTCATACATCTATGTGTCAGATTATACATTGTATATGATTTATTCAGATAACACTTCAAGGATGAGAATGGGGATGTCCTAAAGTTCTAAGTACTACCGCCAAAGCGTTTGCGCTTAATTCATAGTGAGAACGGCAGTTATGAACAAGAAGACTACAATGCAATACAAGATTTTTTGTATTTGCGAGTTCAGTGAAACAACGCAGGCGACTGCGGTACAATGTGCAATTCATCATCATCCCAACATTGAACCTCCAAAGAGGAAGAGCGTTTGCCTTTAAAATTAATTTAATCAAACTGGGTGTTTGCGTAAAGGTAAAATCACGGGTCGATCGTCGGAGGAGAATGTGAGATTAATTCGAATGAGTTTAGAGCGCAGCTTAATAAAGCCAACCGTGGAGTGAATAGAGAATGTGGATTATTACAACTAACTCCCAGGTGTGTGTTGGAGGGTCGTTTAATGTTCAAATCACACCAACGACGAACTAAAGCATGCAGAATTTTCTAATGTTATGCTTGAAAGCATGGAAGATGACACCTTTCTGTTGCGTCTAATTGTTACTGACGAGGTAACGTTCCACCTAAGTCGGAAAGTGAACAGATACAATGTTGGAATATAGGGCTACAAAATCCCCATGCAACACTAGAACATACAAGGGACTCTCCAAAATTTAATTTGTTCTGTGCTGTGTCTAAAAAATAGTTTACAGAGCTTTGTTTTTTATGTTAACACAGTTACTGGGATGATATATCTCGCGATTTTTCAGAACTGGCTTCTTCCTAAATAAATTAAAATTTCAGAAAACATTTCCAACAAGATGGAGCTCTATCCCACTAGCATTGGGGTGTTCGACGTTATCTAAATGAATCATTACGTTAACGATGGAAAATTGGAACTTATGTTCTGGCCGCTGAAATCTCCTAATCTCACACCTTACGACTTTTTCTTGTGGGGTTTGTAATAGATATAGTTTATGAGCCATATCTACCGACAACCTTGAACGATCGAATAAACTGTATTACTGCGGTAAACTCGGTGACGGAACACATTCTTCGTCGTGTTTGGGGTGAATTCTATCTTCTAGATGTAAGCCGTGCAGCTGGAGGGAGGCACATATCTAACTTATTTTAGATATTTCACAATTAGCTGTTTATAAAATAATTACGATAATTTATAATTGCTTAAAATAAAGTATCATAAGCAATACACATTATGCAATAATAAATAAAATATAATATTAACAAAAAGGCGAATTCATTCATCTAGTTCACGAATAGTTCTCGACCCGCCCCCGTACACTTACCGGGCAGCCAGCAGCTTTGATGGAAACCGCCGATTATCTGTGGCCCGCTTAAAGAAATAATTAACTCGCTGCCACGCTTCAGCTGCACGCGGGGCCATTCAGGGCCGTATCTGGATTAATGACGGGCGACGGCGCAACCCTTTCAGAGCCATAATGCCGCTTTCACTGCGCCGCGATCGGCCAAGCATGGAGATTTATTATCTGAGAGAATTAAACAAACGTTAAAATAATCTTTAATAAAATCCGCGGCTGCCCGGAATTGGAAAAGTGATTTATAAGCCATTATTGCGGGCGACAGCTTCTCATATCCCGAACGGTTTCGGCGCGCTTATAAAAATGCGGGCGCCGAGAAACAGGACCTAACTACCGAAGTGCTTTTCATACATTAAAGGCAAATGAGGTTCATGTTGCGGCGGCTGATAGTGCGGCGGCGGTTCGTGATTAAATTTGGATGGAAACTTCGAATGGTATCGGCTGAACGTTGTAAGGTGCGAGGAATCTCGTCGTAACAGCTTTCTGTATGGTGCCCTAAAATTTCATTTCCTTTGCCACTCACAAGCCGAAATGCGTGTCTACATATACACGTAATAATACTACAAAACTAATTATACGTATTTCAGGTACCTTTTCTATTGCACTAAATTTTAATTTAAAAAAAAAGTAATTTTAAAATATTTCGTAACTTTTCTCTTGTGGCATTCCAGTTTCATATATTTATTGTATTTCTCTAATTTTTTTAAGCACTTTTTCCAGTGTTTTTGTTTGTTGTAGCAATCGATCCTGAGAGATCTGTAATATTCTTAACCGATTCCTGCATTGTACTAACATTTTTTCAGCTCGTTTACGAGATGGTCCTTCTATAGAGGTTTCTATGATTTTTAAGTATTTTAAATGTGGTTTGTATTGTACCTTTGAGTACTCCCATAGTTGGTTACACGGAGTTGATAATCCTTCTTCTGCTAGTTCATCAACTTTTCTGTTTGCAATCCTGCCGTGGTCTACCACCCAAAAGAGAACACTAAGTTTTTCGCTGCATTTTTACACCAATCCACATGTTACCTTCGCGTTTTTTAATGCCTTCAGGGATGCCTTACTGACCGTGAAAATGTTGATTCGCCTATTTCAATAAAACCACAATATTTGCGTAGATTTTCTGCAATATAGCATATATAAATATCTCTCCTCAAAAGACAGTTTTATATTTTGTTAGTAAAAAGTTTAACTTCAAGTTTACTTTTTCACAATATATACGTAGACTCGTCTCAAACTGGGTTTTCGGCCCATCTTCAATGGTAATCCCAAAAATAAAGCCTCCAAAGCGTTGAAATTGCAGGGAAATCTTTTGCACGGCTATTGGCCACACTGCCGTTTTGCTGCTTCCTCCACTCTCAAGCAAATCATCGTAAAGTCTGCGAGAGCGCTCAGTTTTGGCTCAGCAGTCGTTCATAATGGAGCTCTTTACCGCTACCTCCAGATGTAAAATTTGCACAGTTATCAGGTTCTTAAACGCAAACGACGTTAAACCAATCGAAATTTATCGTTAATTGACGGAAGCATATAAAGATTCATGCATGGATGTCAAAAACGTTCGCAAGTGGTGTAGGAAATTTACAGGTGAGCGGAAGACCGTCAATTCCCCACGAAACAGTCGCGAAGGTTGAATAAAAATGCTTAAAGATCGGAGAATCACTCTTGATGATCTCTGAATTTTGGTTTCTGAGGTTTCTCAAAGCACCATTTATAAGACTGACTGGAAAATTGAAAATCGGAAGGTGTGCGCAAGATGGACCCCGCGAATGCTTACAGAAGACTACCAACTTTCCATGAATTTCTTCGGCGCTGTGCAGACGAAAACGTCAAATTTTTAAATTCGATTGTTACGGGTAACTATACCTGAGCATTCTGCTTTACAATTAAAACCAAACAGAAATCACATGAGTGGAATCAAAAAAGGTATTATTAGTTGACTTTATGGCCAGTGAAACTACAATAAATGCTGGCAGGTATTGCCAGACACTCAAATAGGCGATTAAAAACCGGAGAATAAAAATGTTGAGAAAAGGCGTATGCCTTCTCTACGACAACGCTCGCCTTATATCGGCCGTCGCTCTGCTGCAACAGTTTAGATAGAACATAATCACCTAGCTACCTTGCAGTCCTGACTTAACACATAGTGACTACCACTTGTTCTCTAAATTGGAAGAACATTTGTCCGGAATGCGCTTCAGCGACAATGATAAGGTGAAAGAAATGGTCCAATGCTTCTTCAACTATATGGCGGCGAGCTGGTATGACATAGACATACAAAAACTGCCACAATGTACACAAAAATACATCGACCGAAATTACAAATATGTAGAAAAATAGAAGAATGTTTAAGCTTTCAAATAATATCAATTATTGACAATAAACTTTTTTTCCTCAAAACTAGGAGATCTTATTTCTGGGATTACCCTCATATATACCTAATCATTTTTCGGAGTGTGTTCTTGTTGCTTATTTTGTTTGTGTATTCAATTCGATCTCTAATATTAACCTCGAAGTTTATATTGAATGTGAATTTTGTCGTCATGTGATCTATTCTTATATCTTTGTTGGTCACATGTGTACAATGTCATATTTGAGTTCTTTAATTTAGTTTACATCAGATATTTATTAGTACACTGAAATTGCAGAATTAAAATGGACAGACACAAAATTAAAACGCTAAATTTTATCAGTACAACACTTGGTCAAATGTTAAACTAAAACTTACAATTAATACTTGGTTGAACCTTTTTTACTGCCGTATAATATTTTAATCTATGTAACATTAAATCGATCATCATGTTCTATGATATTTCTGCTATTTTGCTATTAACTCAGCCTTGCTGCTACCCCGGAACAAGTTTCATTTGTTGCTTCTCTTTAAATGTGGATGACAAAAGACGCCAAAGTTAAAGAAAGACCGGTAGCTATCCATTGCCTAAGGTCTTACTCTATTTGGCATAACAATGGTGCTAATTCACAATATTAAATGTGATCTGCTTTTGTATGAAATGATACCCACTCAATATCGCTATAGCCTAGTGAAAAATTTGATCACCACTGACAATAAATTGGTATAATCGGGTTCCACTAAAAAAAAGTTATGGACTCTCAAGGTTTATTCAGTCGAAAACGCTTATTCCAGTTTTGTGGACGTTTTTTTTCCTGAAAGATGCCGCATCGGCAATGTACTTATGCAACTCCACACTATACAAATAGTGCTCTTACTTTCTCTAACAGCGGCACTACTACGGTTTGTTTTATTTGTCCTAAAAGCCCGGCTCTTGACACTATTGAGCGTTTATTACTTCTTTTAAATTAGTTCTCTGTTAACCGGTAAATTTTTTAATACTCACTTAGTTTTCATTGAAAAATACAACGGTTAAGCTCTATGGTACATCTGTGACTGAAACAAGAAATATTAAACTGTTTACAGATTTTTAAAACTGTTACGGAGTTCACTCTTGTTTGCAGAATTTACTTGTCACTTTAAATTATTAACCTTTACTTGCAGGAAATTATAAAAACAAGCGAAAAAATACTGTAGAATTATAAATAGCTAATTTTGGTGTTTTGGTCAAATTATGGTTATAAATTAAATTTAAATTTAGATTGTCTTGTCAAATTTTATAGAAATCTAGATAAAGCTATAAAACACACTAGAAAGGAAATATTATTGACAGTCAATATTAAAGAAACATACCAAATATGGATAATATGAAATGCTTAGAGGCAGCAAAATGAAGATTAAAGTTGAGAACAAAAATTTAAGAACTTTGTTAAGCTTTAATAATCTAAGTTAGTCTTAAAAGTTAGATTTACGATCCAAAAACCTAATGCCTTTCTAGATGTAAAAATTTTACTTTTCAAAAAAAAATATGGGGCTGCTGAATCCAAAGCAAACCATAAAAGAGTTAGTACCAAATCGTTGACACATAAAATGCTTCTTCTGTAAATCCTAGTAATTTAAAACAACAAAGTAAAAAGACCAGTGGAGAGTTTAGTGCTATTAGGACCATACCACGTTTAGATCTATTTTAACATTACAAGCCGTGACGGCCCTTGGCTTCTATCAATTTGACTACTTGTTTTTAATTTTGCCAGTCCTTCGTTATTTTCCTCCAATTTTCTATTCCTGTTTCCACTATATTGTTTTTGCTTCTTTAAACCAGTTTCTCCTTAAACGTCCTTTCTTCCTTTACCATCTTTTCCTCGATGCAGTACCCTTGTACTATTCTTTAATCCGGTATTCAGATAATGTGGCCTAACCATCTAGCGCTCTGTGCTGGAAATTGTTGTATGATTCCCGATTTTCCGTACGTATCCATTACCTTCTGTTTTACGTTTCCGCCATAACCCTTCTGCTAGCTCAAAAAATCTTTATCAGAATGTTCCTCTCTCATATCCCCAATTTATTTTCGCTTTGTTTAGTTAGTATTCATGTTTCACCTGCATATAAAGCAGCTGATGATATTATTGATTCATATGCATGGACTTTATCTGCTCCACATTCTTTATGTTAGTTCTATATCCTTTTAAAATCTTTTTGTCCATGTCTGTCCTCTTGGCTTTTATTTTTCACTGTTACAGCTAAATACTTAAAGCTATTTAATTTTTCAAAATTGTATTTTCTTTTCCATGAATTGATTTATATGTACTTGCCTTTTTTGTTATTTCTGATCCCATTTCCATAAATTTTGTTTTTTTAAAGATATTTTTGTATTAAACTTATTAATAGGTGTATAAATAAGTTCTCAGCTTTTTTCTGCAAAATTAAAGTTTTATTTAAAAACAAACAAAAAAAGCTTAAGTATCAAAGTATTCTCCGTTGGCATCGATGACCTTTTGCCATCTTTCGGGTAGCTTGCGAATTACCTGGTGATAGAAGCTCACCGGCTTCGAGACGATAAAGCTATCGATGCATTTTCGGACTTCTTCTTCTGTTTTGAAGTGCGTATCAGCCAAGTGATGCTGTAACGACCGGAATAAATGATAATCGGAAGGGGCCATGTCTGGGCTATACGCCGCATGTGGGAGAAGTTCCCAGCCTAACGCGTCTGCAGCTCATCCGTGTCAAATGTTTGAGGCGTCCAGCGCGTGGTTGATCTTCAAGACTAAACTCTCCTCCGCGAAATCTTTGGTACCACTTTTTGCACGTTGCATGACTTACAGCATTCTCACCATATGCAGCACAAATCATTTCGGTGGCTTCAGCAGCGTTTTTCTTAAGATGAAACGCGAAGTGGATGAAAATCGAATATGCTCTTTTGTGATTGCCATCGTGAACACAGCTGATTATTGAGGTTATGTGCATCAAACGCCAAATCGCATGATGTTTCGAAAGACCAAATGTCATTGCTTTAAAACCGCAAGAGGGCGGACTAATACGTTACATGTAAACGGTGATTTGCGTCCTGTGAAATATAAAGCTGAGAACTTATTTATACACCTATTAATATAGCAATATCACCGGCATATGTTAATAATTGGTGTTTATTATGGAAAAACACTTCAGTAGTTTGAATTTAGCTTTTTCTTATTATAATTTATAGAACCAGGTTAAACAAATTTGTAGAAAGTGAATCCCCTTACCTTAAACCTTTTTTTTTTACTAAAAATGATTTGAAAGCTTTCTTCCACTAAAATTCTATTATTCATGTTGTAAAACGTCACTTTTACCAAGTTAATGAGCTTTATTATATATATAGTATTTTTAAGTTGGCCAGTGCCTCGTACAACTCTCCTCGTGTTATTTAGTTGTACGCCTGTTTAAAAACGACAAAAAAAATGTATAACGACAAGTTTCGATTGCAACTGCTATTTTGTATTATCTTTAATGTGACAATTTAGCTTTTTCTTATTATAATTTCTAGAACCAGGTTAAACAAATTTGTAGAAAGTGAATCCCCTTACCTTAAACCTTTTTTTTTTACTAAAAATGATTTGAAAGCTTTCTTCCACTAAAATTCTATTATTCATGTTGTAAAACGTCACTTTTACCAAGTTAATGAGCTTTATTATATATATAGTATTTTTAAGTTGGCCAGTGCCTCGTACAACTCTCCTCGTGTTATTTAGTTGTACGCCTGTTTAAAAACGACAAAAAAATGTATAACGACAAGTTTCGATTGCAACTGCTATTTTGTATTATCTTTAATGTGACAATTTAGCTTTTTCTTATTATAATTTCTAGAACCAGATTAAACAAATTTGTAGAAAGAGAATCCCCTTACCTTAAACCTTTTTTTTACTTTGTTGATTTTAACATCGTTTAAATCTTGTGCTTATAATTTTTATCAATATCTTACATGTTATGTCTTGCAGGGCTATCCCCCTGTAATTTTTAGATCTTTTTCAAAAAGGAACGTATAGTTGCACTCACCATTATTCTGGCATTTGTCCTTCTCTCCACATCCTCATTGTAAATTGGTATAGTCTTTTACATAATTCCTCTCCTTCTTGCCTCAAAATTTTCGAAACACTATTTTCTCTTGCACTTTTGTTCAAAGTTGTTTAAAGTAGCGGACCCATCTGATCTGTTTCCTTTTTATATCTTCAAGTAATAGCTTTTTCTCATTTCTACAATAAATTATTTGGGTTGTTGAGATTTATCATAAACTCTTTATTTGTTTATAGCAGTTTCTTATCTCTTTATTTGTATTATTTAAGATTTTTAGTTGTTTTCCCTCTGTTTTGTCGATTCGTTTACCTAATTTCCTTTTTCCATTGTAATGTGTTTCTGTTTTCTGTGTTCTAATTTTATCTATTTTTATTTTTGCTTTTTTCCTGATCGCTAAGCTTTCTTTACACTCTTTGTTAAACCACTCATCTCTGTTTTTAAATTCCTTGAATTTCCTTGACAAAGTTTCTCTGATTCTGTTATTGCTGACTGAATTTCCCAATTTCTCTTTTTGTGCCTCTACTAGTCTTTTTTGATTTATTTCCTAACTTTTCTGATATCTTCACATCTTGGAGTTTTTTAGTATTATATTGTTGTTTTTTTTTTGGCTGTTGTTTGTTCTAGTAGTTAAAAGTGATATAAATATAAAATAGGCATTCGAAGAATAACAGTAAATAGTGAAGTAGTAAAGGAAAGCGGTGACCAAAGGCTAAAGTTCTAAACCAAAAGCATTAAAAGTATAAACAACCAACTTCAAAAATCTAACCAAACCATCCTAACAAACGTAATAACTCAGTAAACAAGTCAGCTATTAAAAATAAAGGTGCGCACGTTTATATAATTTTAGAAATTGGACCAATTAAACGTGGCAGCACCAAAGGACTATACATAGAGTATGGAAACAAAGAAACTTACGGAATTATGTCCTCATTGCAATCAGAATAATAACTGATATTAAAATAACTGAATGAGGAACTCAGTAACTATTTAACCCAACTAACAAATTTAAAAACACAACTAAATAAAGAAAATAAATGAGGAAAAGAACGGTCAGAACTATACCAAAAAATACTACATTTAACAAATAAGTCTCAAAAGTATGGTCGAAGAAACAGTAAAAGAACAATTAAATATCCACCAGAAAAACTGAAGAAACTGTCAATGCTGGAGAGAAAAGAAAAGAGATACAAAGGGAGGTGACGAGAATAGAGTAACTAGGGATGCAACAAAAAAGAGAAAAAGAGGGAAGTAGAGATCTAAAAATAGGGACTTGAAATAAAAAAAGCACATGTGAAGGTGGGGTTAAAAAATATCTAGAATATAATGGATGAGTACAAATTACTATTATTAAGATTGCAAGAAACAGAAAAGTTAGGAAATGAAATAACTAATCTAGGAAAAAGCCTTTTTTAAAAGTGGAAGAGAATAACAGGATTTATAACCAACCAAAAAAGGCCATATTAGATAGGCTTTGCTACATAAAAATACGGGAAAAGTATAGTTAGGTAAGGTACCATCAACAGTCATGCTTCTACAAGAGAGAAAGATTTGGAAGCAAGTAATGAATTTTATGAAAAAGTAAATAAGATGTTAGAGAGCATTCCTAAATATGATTTAAAAATTATATTAAGGGATCTAAACGCTAAAATAGAGAGAAATTGTACCACAAAAAACGAAAGAGAAAAGCCTACAGTTAGCAAAGTAACAAAAATGAGAAAAGATTAATAGAGTTTGCGAAGAAAAATCAAATGAGAATAGTAAGCATATGCTTTGACTACAAAACATACACAAAGCAACGTAGATTTCCCCAAATAGCCATTAATCATGAACTAATAGACAGCAAACATTTTACAGCGCTGAAAGATTGTAGAAGTTACAGAAGAGCTGACGCCATAATAACTAGTTTACCTAGCTATAAGGATTAAATGATTTTAGCCGCACGCATATCACTGATCAAATTGATCGTATTTCCTTGTAGCAAAATAAGTGCGTGTTAAAAATCCCTTATTAATAGCGAACCTTTAATCAATTTTAAAAAGAATAAGTGACAAAACTGCCAAAACACGTCCTTTTAGAATCCTCGAAACAAGCAAGATGAACTGTGCTAAGAGAAGCTGTTACATTTTCTTGAAGAACGATGGCCAAACTGGCGTAAGTGCCAGGCAAAAGTAAAATCACCATCCAACTCTCTTTAAATAGTGTGAAATTAAACAAGCGCATCGCTAAGAAAAAATCTCCTGAAAGATCGTAGATAAAATTAGGCAACAAAAAGGTTTTTTTCTTCTGACGAAAGTTAACACTACCGATTTAGTAACAGTGCTCGAAGCTGGTTATGCAATTCATTCTTACAGATTTAATGATAACTTCCTTCACAAGGTCATCATAAAAACATGATCCGGTTTAATTTCGTGTGACGGCACCCTAAATCCTTCCAAATACACTGAAATTTTTAATTGCAGACTTGTTTTCAATAATAATGCAATATTATCGATACGATGCCCTAAAGGTTAAAAATACTGATTTTAGTTAAATGTTTGAGGAAGTTATGCTTATTTAGTAGTTCCGCTTTGAATTATTCAACAACCACTGCAGTAAATTTGGCGACGTTCCACTTCGCTCACTTTAGATTATTCTTCTTTAATTTGCATTTGGTAGCAAAATAGAATTATCAGATGTGTACAAAAGCTAGTATTGATACTAAAATCGAAATGTTAAAATTAAAATACATTTTTAATTATTTACATAAAAATTTCCGGTTTGGTATCTACCTACAGAGCAAAAGCTTACTGTTTGCAGATTTGTCCTAGACAATTGTTTTGGTTGAGATTTTTCCAACAGAAATCGATTAATTTAAATTGGCTTGTTGCAAAATATACTAATTGTTTGCTTAAATTTTTTGTATTAATACTTAATATACATAGCGATATACAAAAGCTGCATACCATGTCATCTACAACTTTTTCTTTCTTTCTTCATTTAAGTAAATTTTTTTTGACTTTTGACGTTTAAGCTTATTCAATTAAAAATCTATTCAATGGTAGATATTAATTTAAAGTATCTTTGATAAACGGTTTCGTGTAAAAGTGAAAATAATCGATTGGTCTATCAATTGAAATAGAAGAGTAGTGCTAGAAACAAGTTTATATGGATAAATTTGTATTCAACCTCTAAATTATTTTTTTGTTATTCTAAATGTTAACAATATGGTATTTATATTTGTCGCCTTCAATGCAATAAACTTTTAAGAGGTCATATTATGTGTTCCGTAACATACAACAAATGTATAATTTTATTATTAGAGGCCTTTGTCTTGTCATTGATTTTTGTTTTTATAGTATGAATTTTCTAATGTGTTTTTTTTTCAATCACACACTTAACTCTTGCTCAATACAATATTTTAAATTCCTCAACAAATATTTTAGCACTATACTTATTAGTAAGCCTTATAATATTGTGTATGCCACATTACTTCTTAGATTTATTAAAGCACCTTCTAGTTGCCTTAAAGTTACCACTCGAGTATTAGTTTAAATTGCAACGGTTTAATTTTTTACAAGTCATTTATTTAAAAAGTAATTTAAGCCAACAAGTTTTTTATTTGTTCAAATACAGCTTACTTACAGCAAAATGTGTGACTTCCTTCGTTGTTGTCTTCTTTGATTGTTCTATTTTCTAGTACGCGATCGATTTTGTTATATCGTGTTTTTGTTTAGTAGTTTTTTCTACGTGACAGGGTTAGTCAAAATAGATTAAATTACAGCATAAAGGTCCTATTGCTCAGAAAAATTTCTACAAGTAAATATACAGATAAATGTGAATCTTTGTCAGCTTTGTTTCAAATTTGAAAGTACTGAGAGGTACACACATCCAGTCAGTACAATGTAGAGTATTAGCAGCTAACAAAATAGGAAACTACTTAATAAAATGATTACTAACATTAAACCTAAGATGCAAATACAGACGAACCAACTTTTGTAACAAGTAGCAGCAATTTCCAAATTTGTCAGCTGTACATCAGCATCAATTGAAAATGGTATGGGAATTGGAAAATTAAAAAATTGAAAATAATTTTTAATTAAAGTTGAAAAGGCCAAAAAAGTGCAAATATGAAGATAAAAGTAGTCAATACGAAAAGGTGATCGAGTAAATAAAAATATTACATTTAAATAGTGATGGTATAGAAGCAATGCTTGCAACCGTTATGGTAACAATTATATAAGAGACCACATAATTGCAAGGAATAGAAAATGATACGTGGAAGGTAGAAGTGTTGCCTCTATTATAAATGTTAAGAAGATAAAAATTCTTTAACATAGAAAAGAAAATAGCTATGTGATTAGACCTATAAACTTAAACACATCAAGCTACTGAACTTCAATATTAGAAAGAAAGACGGCTACATCAAGGCGAATGTAGATACTAGTAGCGGGAAGTTCAATGTAAAAACTCTAGAGTTGAGTTTGGCAAGAAACCACTTAAGTTGTAAATTATCAGAAAGACGACCGTACAACTTAGTAATAAATTATTTAGAAGCGAAAGTTTCAGCTCTAGAAATAACACGTTGGATGGTACTGGGAGAGAAAATAAATTTAGTCTCCATCAAATCACAAAATGAAGCTGCAACTTAAAATACCCCCTTTAAGGCATATAAGAAAATACCTATTTTCCAGATATATTTTGAGAGCGCAAATGAAAGTGATGAACTGAAAGTAGAGGTAAACAAGCTTGATGACAAGATGATTCGCAATGATGATAATGTTTTGAAATGCAGTTACTGCGGTAGCTGTAGCAAAATCTGCAACTAGTTACACAGCAAAAGATTAAAACTGGCTGTTTTATTAATTAAACGAAAAAACTTTGAAAAAATTATATTCCGATATTTGCCAATAAAAAATACGGTACTCTTGACTGGACATGAACAAGAGTGTATTTTTTACAAACATATCAAGAATGTTGCAGCTACAGCAGCTACAGTGACTATCATAGCAAAATTAATGCCAAATTTAAAAGATCCTTAGTTTTTCTGTATAAAAAATATATGCAAAATCCAATGACTTTAAGAATATGTTTAATATATTGAACGCTGTCAACAAGTACAGCATTGGTAATATTAGATTTAAAGCCTAAAGAGTTAAAAGCAGAACAACAAAAAAACTACTTATGAACCGGGCGATAATAACTGCCAAAGAACTGAATAAGGAGCTCGCGAATGCGAAATAGAAAAATGGAATAAAGAAGCAGTAGAAAAAAGGACGCATAAACTGATACCAAACATTGAAGAGTTGGGGAAATAGAAGCAAAAGTTTTGGGACACTTTTTCGACCTCGTTTTTCTAGGCCCTCAGACATTTACAAATCTGAAATATGAGTATATGATTGCTCAGTCATCGACGGCAGCATACCTCAATTGTCTTCATCATTCTCCAGATGATTTCGAAAAATCTGAAAACTTCAATTTGGGAAAAAGTTGGGTTCCGCATTTTTTACCCCACAGTCACATACATTTTTCCATGTCTAATCAATATTGCCACATGAAAGAGGAATGTTTGTTATACAAGTTTCTGAACTTGGATTCTGGGATTTTTTCCAAGCTCCGGCAGGAGCTTAAAGTTAAAAAAAATTTTGCTGTACCGTACATAACCGTGGTAAAGAAAGGTTTTCAGCATCGTTGTTCGTGCATATGAAGTGTTTTTGAATGCTAAAGAAGTCCTGTGCAGAATTTGGCTGAAATCCTGAAAATATGGAAAAACTGGTTTTCTTCGTCATCAATCTCCAAGCAGCCGTATACGTTGGGTCCTTGCGGATCTGTGTACAAAATTGGAATCCTTCGACACGCATTACCCTAAAAACCATCTTATACTATTGTACTACTGATGACACTCTTTCAACGACTTCATCTTCTCAGCCATGTCGGCAAAGACAATTGTGTAAGAAATATTGGTGACGCAAAGGTTTTCCAACGAATTGGGAGCAATTCAGGAAGCTTCAACGCAATACAAAAGTTGCAAATACTACTACAACTTTTCATTTTCTTGGATTGCAACGTTGTCATGAGCAATATCGCCGTGCAATTGATTTTTTACAGCAATTATAGATAGAAACAATTTAAAAACCCTTGCTGAAAAACTGGAAAAACGATCGAGCTCAAATTTCGAGCAGCTCTTGCTGCCGTATAATTTTTTGCAACGCATTGAAGCATTCATAAACGTTCAATTGCTCTTGATTCCTTTGAAAAATTTACATTCATCAAAACCTTATCAAAAACGTATCAACAGTGATAGAAGAATAAAACAACTTTCTAAAGGAAATGAAGGTGAGAAAAATTGAATTTTATGCTTTATTTTGCTCCACCTGCAAGAACTCAACGTCTACGGCTGCTCGGAGATTGATGACGTAGAAAACCAGTGTTAGCAGATTTTCATGATTTCAGCCAAAATCCTTTACAATCACTTCAGATGCACGAACATCGATGCGGAAAACCTTTCTTTACCACGGTTATGTACGGTACAATGCCTGAGAGCCTAGAAAACGAAGACAAAAAAGTGTCCGAAAACTTTTGTTCGATACTGTAAATAAGATACCTGAATAATAATAAGAACCCTGTTCGAATCAAGTAAAGGAATAAATATTACATAAGCTATATGAATGTTATTCTAGTAATACCAGGCTAAAGAAAATTACTAGGAGCACGAATTGTCCAATAGACTAGTAGATTTCCACACAAAAAATTAATAGACGGGAAGAATTTGATATTATTGTTATTTAATATCTAAGTGAGTTTAAAATTGTACTGGACTTTAAAAAAAAATGTGTGTCATACATCAGCGATAGCAGTGAGCAACAGTTAGATTAAGATAAAAATAAATATTTAGACATATTTAATATAAAAAATACCAAAATTAAATTCTACTGTCCGTTCTAAATCCCCTCAAACTTGCAAAAATGTGGATCAAATTTAATTCCTTCAAAACTTCATCATCAAAGATACAATGAACTAATCGTGCGTATTTTTGTAGACAAGGGTAAGTTTCTTCAGAAACAAGTTAAACATTACGATTCACAATACTCTAAAACTCCGTTAAAGTTAAAAATTGTACCCTACTCTCAATGTTCGTCAACATTGGCTCTATCGTACTTTTCCTTATTTTGGAAGCCAAATAAACAACTACCCGGCTACTATTCTTACAGAAATTATTTTGTTTACTAACGTGGTGTAGTAACGTGAGTCACAATAGCTTTGGTACTTTTAAGAGAATCCGGAAAACGGAACATCAACGAGACAAATACCTTCGTTTTCAAGAAGACCACACTGAGATAGGTACTGTTCTGCTTGCTCTCCGCTAGACTCACTTGACTGGCATATTTTGATGTATACTAAAAGGATACATCAATGCATTCCGTTTATATTTGATGCATAATATAAAACAGATAATAACTTTAAACGTCAGATTCCTTTCCGGAGTCGGATTTCGGGATAATATTCGAAATTAGATTTATCGTATCCATCACTCCGAAAATATGGTTAACTCCAGGCCGAAGTAATCTATTTTAAGTGACAGGGTAAGTGTCGTAACTGAGTAGTCCTGAATTCGAAACGACAAAGCCGAGTTTAGACGTCATCTTTAAATCGCTCGGCGACTTTCAATAGCGCGCTGTTTCCGCAGCATTTGCATTTTCCTTGGTTTAAGCAATCAAGCTTGTTTGGCCGAGTGACAGCTAAATTAGAGGCAGCTGTAACCAAACACTCCGAACTCGAAAGAACAATCCGGCGAATTTTTAACTTCCAAACGCCGCGGAGGAGCGCGGAATTTATGAGCGCCAACCCTTCGGCCGAGCGCGCGCGGCAACTAAAGATCGCGTGTTGTTGGCGTCGGGCTAAAAAACCTAATTAATTACTTTATAAAGTGTTATCTTGTAAGATGATGCTGAATAATTAAGAATGGAAATTGTGGTAATCCCGCGGCGGCGAATCTGCTCGCGGCCGAGCGCTGTGAAATATGTCTCGTCGTCCAAATATAATTTTTAATTAGAATTTAAATTATCTCTCTGATTTATACTTCTTTGGCGGAAGCGCGGTCCTCTTTTTGTTAACAGATTTATGAATGGGTGCTTTAGGCAACTTCTGATCCTTCAGGCTCGCAAGCGGCTCGGAAAAATTAAATACTTTGGCGAACGCTTCTCCCCGGCTTCTTTTAACGGCCCTAATTAAATTACCTGCTTTGCTGCTCTTTATCATTGCAGGTAATTAACGACTTGGGGCAGTTCGAGCGGAAAATTTCACGTCACGCGAGCGCGAGTCAACAGTTGCAAGGACGAGTGCACTACATCAAGCGATGAACGGATTACCCATACACTTACTTTACGATTTGTAATTCTACAAATTCAAATGCTTGTCTCAAAACGCAATAAGAAAGTTAGGCAACCAGCCTAGGATTTGCCTTAAACCATATTCTACTAAATAATGTGGTTTTGTAAGTTTCTATTTGTAGTGTTTTACCATTTTTAACACAAAAAACTTAAAATGTTGCTTCAAACTTAGAAGAATTGATGCCAGAAAAACCAAAGGGAAAAATTTGGATTAATAAGGTTTAAGTTTAAGGGCTGTCCAACTGCAAAAATCCTAAGTGAAGATCGTCTGCACACATCTTATTATACCTGTAGAATTTCAGGCACGTCGTATGACACTTACTAGCAAATTTTGTTGGAAAAACTTGCATAGGTTTTTGGTTCCTAAAGGATTACTCATGACCTTATTTTGCTGAGTTAGCCTAATGCAACATTTTTTAATGCAAAAAATAAAGATGTAAAAGAAAATACTTAATATAAATACTTTTAAGTCTTAAAAAGAGTTCTTCAGAAATTAGATCGAAAGGTCACCCATCACTAACACAGTTGGAACCAATATACAAAGAGATTACATCAAATTAAATTGTTTTTATGTATTAGATGTAAGCTGGATAAATTCAGTATTGTATGTAAATACTAAATTCTTGTACCAGAATCTATAAATAAATCTATTTATATACCGGTAGCCCTAATCGCTTTATTAATCTATTTGAATCTGTTAAAATGTTTAAACCATCAACTGCAATAGACTGCCAATTTTGATACCAATACTTGGTATTATAAGAACGGTACTGTTAATATAATGTTGTTTTTGTATCTTTCCACTATTACACGCTTAATAATCAAATCTTAAAGTAAATAATTGTAATAAATGAAAACTAAATCTACCTAACAAATATTGCATAGTACCTTTTGCTTATGCTGAAAAGAGGTATTGAGCCCATTTCACGCTGGAGGACTTAACAACTCATTAAACTTTTCCATAATGTGTCATAAAAGAATTTTCTTGTTTTGGAATATCGAAAACAAAATTAAGCGAAAAACTCTTTTACAAGTGATCATAAAACAACCTTGAAAAAATAACTCAGAAAAATTTCAGTTGAATTATCCCCTAAAGGCAAATAAAATGTGTTGTAACTTTAAATGTAAATAGGAGCCAGAGGAACATAAAAAAAACTGGACAAACAGCCTTATGGTAATGCTCATGACTTGCTTCGAGTAAATTTTATTAACTTTATGTTTGTAAAGGCAACATTAAGTTATAGATTATAAACAACGATAACACTCACATTTATATGAATGATTTAAATGTTACAAAAAAATTACATTATTTTGCAGTAGCCAACTTCAATCTTTAAACGTATCTGTATATGGTCTTTTAAAGTTATAGTTTAACTCTGCAGTAGCAAATGAATGCATTCCAATTTTTAAAAACCGTTGTTAATTTGCAAGATATCGGATTTGGTTGTACTGTATGTTCATTGGAATTCAATTACCCAGGAATGCGCAATCAAACTTCGGCCTTCCCTTAAACTCACTAGATTTACTTTTTATGTTCTATTGAGACTGATTTATCACTGATGTCTCCTGAAATAGATAGGCATATATTATGAAAGTTTTAGGCACACTAAAATCTTTAGAGAGAATTTCAACAGATTAATCTGCTTTGGTGACTCTGCAATAAGTTTGATCCTTTCCAAAGACAATCGGTAAGAATACTAATACTCTGATAATAATTTACTGCCCAAATTTTTTAGTCAATTTAGCTGCCACTTTTGATAATAATGATTCTTTATTATTGTTTTTTTTTTTTGTTAGATGGTGTAGATTTGAAGAAAATAGACATTAAGCTATGAAGAAGGATGGACTAAAAAAATATTTTAAGAAGACCATCAACTAAACTTGAAACAGAAACTTGGGTTGTTACAGAGCTCTCGTATACAAACATTTTTACAAACGAGGTAAGTTTCTCACCGTTCAAAACGTATTTAATATTAAAAGTAAATTTTTGAAAAAAGCACTACTTGCAAAAGTTTATTAATCTGCTAAACATACCATCAATATTTTGATTTGTTACGGCCAAAAGTGGACTATATCGTAATTTTAAGTTTAAACAAAGAAATTTCAATCAAAAGCCAAAGCTGAAAAACTCATCTTTGGAAACGTCGCTGTCCTTCATAAATCGGTTCCCTGTGCTGTAATCCTGGGGAGATCCAGGAAGAGAAAATAAGGGTGTGGGTAAAAAAATAGGACAAGTTACCCGACTCTTCACAGCGTAGCCGATTGGATGCGTCTTTCCTGGCGCAACAAGGTTCCTTCTTGGTTCCTCGCCGGGTCAAATTTAAAGGAAATTGGAACGAGTTTTCTCACCGGAAAATTTCAACTCCCGAAATACAATCGGGAAACAAAACGACCAGCGGGAAAAGGTTAATCTGGTCGGCAAAATACTGTTCCGCCACAAAATAGCTTTCAACAAAACGACCTCGCGAAAATGGAAACTTCTGACGTCGAACAAAACGCGCCGGCGAACTCTCGGTCACAGAAGAATTTAAAGTCAGTCGCCCCCTTTCTAAACTATCACAACTAAATTCGAGCGAAAGATTTGTTTAAAATAAAAACTTCTGGAAGTTTTTGGAATGCTTTTCTGTGATTCAAATTGCGTTCCAGACAGGCGGTACAGGGAATAATTTTACCATTTCGTCAATGTTACCAAAAAAAATCGCAGAACCACTTTATAAAAGTAAATATTTTCTGATCTGAATAGAAGACAGAGTAGTGTTAATAAAAAAAAGTTTTTTTAGTATTTATAGTATTGCCTTGCTTATGGTGCTCTAAATAAAAAAGTGTAAAATAATCTAAATATTTTCTTTGTTCTCAGATTATTTTTACATGTAATGAGTATTTCGCTTCTCTAAAGTGTGACCGCAACTTTTAAACGCCTGTTGCTGCAATAACTTTTTAGCATTAACCACATTCATTTCATTTGTGGCAACAAAATCTACCATTTAATTAGCGGAAACAACTTCACACGTTGTATCACACAAATTATTGTTTGTTTAAAAAAAAACTCAAATCACTTAAATCCACCTCAAGTGATGCCGACAAGTTTAAAAAATCAACTAAAACTAAGATTAACCATAGAAAGTATCTGATGATATTAAAGCTCTTACTAGAGCAGAGTTACACATTCATTAATTCTTCAACATTATAAATTACACTAACCAACGAAGATGTCTATAGAAGTCCCGCCAAACATTACTTGATATTTCACGTATGCCAAAACTTTAAGAGTAGATTTCCTTCTCTTGGTTATAAAGAACATCTTCTCTTATTTAATCTAGAAAGATGTACAAGAAAAACTTGTAGCATACGATAAAACGCCTATGCCAGCATGTGCAGTGCTCCTTACAGCAACCGATACGGCAAAATAAATATTCGACGTTAATAAAACTTACCGAACTCGTTAATATAATAGATGCTAAAGTATTGGGCACACAAAAGCTGCTTCAGATTGAAACTAAGATACTTATACATCAACTATGATTGCGGTTAAAATCGCCTCCTAGCTATAAGGAGACGCAAGTATTTCTTAGGGACAAGAAATTGCTAAGATATGCGGACCCATAACAGTAAGAACATAAAGCAAATCTGCACCTGGTAGCAATACAAAAAACTTCTCTATCACCTAAGTAATATTTCCCTAACCAACTCACCCGATACTTAAAAATAAATTTCTCAGCACCCTTACTCAACATCTTATTATTGTCTCTCTCAGAGCTAATTCAGCCTTTCATTAAATAAATTAAACAATTCTTATTTTTAATGGACAATAGAATCAACTCCGTAGATCAATTAAAAAATATTTAGTTACGATTCCAATGGCATTAAAACTCCATTTGGATCATTCCTTGTAAAACGTTCTCTTGACGTAGTATGCGTTATTTGTAAGAACTTAAAATAGCAAATATGATTCATTGCCTCTAGTAAATTGTGTGTTTATAGATAATCTAAAGAACAACTTCTAGAATAAGACATCCCTTCAATATTTTTCTTATTGAAGACCTAAACTCAAAAAAATACAATATGGGAATGTAGATTAACAAATTCGGTTGAACATACACTTTGTGATTTAACATCTACGCATGCTTTCCAAATAGATGTCGCTGACCAGTCTATTTATTACTTATACAGAAGACACTGTTGCGCATAAGAACTTTAAAAAATAAATCAGGAAATGCTCAATAAACTAAACTCTGAACATTTCCTTTGTATCTCTAAAAATTATAGCCCAGATTAATCGATAGTTAGTCAACTAAGGCCTTTTCCATACAACACTTCAGTACATCAACTATGCAACTGTTCTGATTCCGAGCCAAATTGATGAAATAGTTTTACTTATGACGAAAAACATAGTATAGAATAATAGAATAGGTCTCCCTAACATATACTCAATTTAATTAATTCAAAATATACCCTGAGGGAGAAATGCAAAAAACTAGAACTCGTACAACAAAAATATAATAAATAATAATCTCATGTAATCAAAAAGAAACTTGATGCTTATTGAATTGACTCATCAAAATTGATTAGCTTCGAACCAGGCTTATATAATAAAAGGCGGATGTTACGTTAACCACAAGAGATATCTTTAATCTTCTAAGAAGCACAGACTTATAACTACAAGGAAAAAATTGTGAAGCCTTTGCAAATTACCTGAAGGAATGTTTACTTCCTACACTTTCGTCGAAGTACATCAGCCAATTTTAAAGTAACATCACTAGGGAATTCGTTTCTATAATCAAAATTATCTCAATAAATAAATCGCCGGACTATGATCAAATATCTACTATTATACTGAAAAATCCACAAAAAAGAATTAGCATATTTAGCAACTACCTTCAGTGCTTGTCTAAGAACTGGGTACTTCCTCAATTTATAAAAACATGCCATATTTTATTAGGATAATAAAAAAGACTCTTTCACCTATCTATTTCGAAAAAATTACCTTCTTTCTGCTTAGCGAAGAAGTTAAAAGATTGAATATTTTTCTAACTTTCCAATTCGGTTTAAGAGAAGGCCGCCTTGTTTCGCCTGCGTGACGTCAGCGGTACATTAGATGTAGACAGTTCTGTTTTCTATTATTCTAAACAACTATTCTGCGATTTTGATACCAATCTATTCGCAGATGTTTCTTTGCCAGAATATTTGCTTCCTACCAAGTCTACGCCGGCTCTCACTTTTACCCTCCAGAATCAGTTGCTCTCCGAAGTGCATAATCACGATGGGCTGTTTTGAGGTATTTTATTGTTCTTTTACTGCTATCTGTAGGGTTTACATGATTGTAATTCTTTAGATCTGCGACAGTATTCTATGTGGCCACATTTTCAAAAACTTCCAAGCGATCCATTGTTGTTAATTTTGAGTATGATACTCAAAATAACAACAATGGATCGCTTTGAGCATTTTCTCGTTCTTTATTTTAAATCAATGTTTATGATGCCAATACGCAAAAGGTGCCGTATTTTGTTAAATGTAGCGCGAACATTTTCGATTCGCCTTTTAATTTCTTTACCTAGGTCTAAGTTTTTCGTTATTAATCTTCTCAGATATTTGAAGTCGCATATATGATTAATTTATTTGTCATTAAGATGGAGGGTTGTGGTGTTTTAATTTTGTTTTGTTTAATACCATAAATTGCTTTTGTAATATATATTTAAGCCTAGTTGCAACGAGGCCACTCTGCTTGTCAACAATTATAACACACGAGTAAGACCATAGAAAGAGGATTTGGGAGGAAGCAATACATAATTATTACTACATTAAGTATATTTTATTTTTGTTCTTAGAAAATTGCACCTTCACTGCCGAAAAACTTATCTCCACCAAAAATATATATGTAGGAGTCCCACAAGAGAACATACTGGGGACAATTTCATTCAACATCTATATGCATGACTTTTCCATCATTTATACTGACTTGCAATAGTTGCAGACGACACCGCCTGAAGAACTAGAATAAGCACTTGCCAATCTACAAGTAGCTGCTAATACACTAAGCATGGTGGTTTAAGCAGTGGAGCTTATTAATCAACTATTGCAAGCGTGCTAATAAAATTTTTTTACTTGAAAAAATTAGCAAACCATCAGTAATGGCAATTAGTGGGTATTTTCTGTAGCGAAAATAGTTTTAAAGCGATAATTATTATTTGATCAGTAACGACAGTTGTCTTATAAAATGTGACTAACAATAAACAAAATAATTATTTAAAAATATTTAAAAAAACGGTGTTAGATACCGAGAATAGATACTTCAAAAATGCTTAGATACCGATACAATTACACTGTTCAGCATCTAGATACAATCTTGGGATAATACACAACGCTCTACAAAACTTAGCATTTTTTTGGGTAACGCTAGAGACTTGTTGACCTTCAACAATATCTTCTTGATCTTCACGACAAATTTATCGTATTGCTTTCACGATTGGTACCATTTTAAATAAGTCTTACACTTCTAATTCACTCCAAATACGCAAGTCTTGCAACCATAACATTAACCTTGATCCAACTCAGCGCATTCCTTCTATTTTTCCAGAATTATCAGACAAAATATTTCTTGTTGGGCTACCATTTGTCATTTAATTGGCAACCAAGGTATTTATAGCTTGTAACTTGCTATAACCTACTACTCTCCAACACAATATGGGTATGTTTTTGATGTTATCACTTTGGTTTCCTTTATCTTTAGATAAATATTAATGCATTCCTCCCCGGTTCTGTTGCAGAGATGAGGCAAGATAGTCCCCAAGACTATCTTGAGCCATATCATCGACATATCTAATGCAGTTGATGTATTCGCCCTTCATTTGAATTCATTTCTCTTCATTTGCTAAAATCTTTCTCATTAAATCTCCTGAGGGTATATTAAATAATGTTGGTAATAGTATGCAACCCTGTGGCACACCATGGTTAATCGGTATTGTAGGTGTATGTTCGTTCTAACAAAGGCATTTTGTTTCAAATAGAGTGGACTAGCATAGGTCTTTGAAGTCAATTCTCATACTTCCTAACATCTTTATGAGTTTCCAATAAATGACTTTGTCAAACGATTTTTCAACATTTATAAAACTGTGGCAATGCAAACATTTTTGAACTAGAAATTGTATGTTAAACAGCGCTTCCCTGGTGCCCACTTCGCCCCAAAAATCGAACTACATTTTGTTGAGTACTTGTTCACATTCAATATAAATCTTATTGCAGATGATTATTTAAAACATTTTGTAAACAACCAAAGTAATAAATATATTTAATTGTAAGTGTTTCTTCCACAGTATCTGCCAGTAGCAACCAAAGTGCCAAATTTAGACTTCAATGCATTTTTAAAGGTATAGTCTAATTGGTAACCATATTTGATCTACTTTGTTTACACTTTAACGTATTCTAAGAACGTTAAAATTGTGGCGATGCACATTTTAATTTATTCATAAGCAAGCGCCCCGAAGAGCTCCCCGCAATCTGGTATGGTAATTCCGAGCGGGGTCACTCATTGTGCGCCACTTCCGGGGCGCGGCACGTGTCCAGGTGGAGCTCCAGGTGGTCCCGAGGGATCGCTGCTGCCTCAGCAGGCCGCCCGGCGCCCGCATCTCAATTTTAAATCAAGCACCGGAGGAGAATAAAACTATCGGATGTCAGGAGTCGTTTTGTGTCGCAACACTGAGATTAGATCGCCGCTTAACCCTGCAGGACCTTTCCGCGCCCTCAGCGGTGTTTAGCGCACAATGTAGCATTGTAGCAGCAGCTTGAAAGGTGTGCATGTGTTTCAGCTCGATTGTCGTTAAGCAGGCAACTAAATACATTTCGATTAAATATGTCGCTGATGTTTTCCTAAGCTATAGCTGTTGGGCAAATGACCTACATTACTTTTCCAAAATTTGTAAACCAACAGGACGTGTCTATTTGTACTGTGGTTAATTCTACAAATTAAGGTAAATTTGAGGGTTAAACAAATTTTTATTATAATTGCAAGCTCTGAGGTAGCTGGCGCTTTTAAGGCAATAATGTAATTGTTTTTAAATTAAAGTTTACTACTGCAGCTTATTATTGTCAACAAAAAATCACTTGTAAATTGCAAAAGATAAAATAGTTATAATGTGGTCTAAATTAGACGAAGTAAAGCACAGACTTGGCCGGGCAGAGGGAGCAAACATATAAGAGCTTTAACCTCTCAGTTTGCAAGCTGTACTTTCACGCGGACCGTTAGAACCTTACCATTATTTTTACAGCACAGACATAGTAGTTACATATCAAATATGTCAGGCAAATACCCTGTAAGACTCCGTTATTACAGCAATTGCACGTCTGATATTCTTTTTAGTTCTAAAATCGTAGCGAGTTTGTTGATATAAATCCTTTTCTTTAAATGACCAGAGGAAAAATTCTAATAGGGTGAGACAGCAAGACAGCGATGGCCAATCGATGTTACCTCTCTGCTAAGTAACACCCAAGAAATTTTGTTTGAAGTAAGTGGTTTACATGCTGTGTGGCTGTGGCTCCACCTTGTTGTAATCACATATCGTTCAAGTTCAACCAGTTGATTTTATCGAAAAAAAAGAAAAAAAGTATCTTCTCCTCCACCAAGGTCGTCAGTCTAACGACTGGTTTGTCACAGCTTTTTATGTTTGTTGTTCTAAAGCTTTGTTCCAATTTAACTTTCGAAGACATAACATATGTACTGCGTTACTAGGAAATGTTAGTTAATACGACAAAGTGGTTTGCCGTTTCTTCTTCGTGTTCATAGAATTACATTTCCTTAATTCTAGTTCTTTCAGTGATTCCGCTGATATTCGGTCGTCAGAACTTGGTTAGTTCTTTAGCAGAGTGGACCGAATGATCGCAATCATCACTCTAGCAGGCGAGTTGGCATTTGGTAGTAATGAGATGTACTACCCTTACGCAGTATCTCTGGATGATTTAATCATTGATAGTAACAGCTTTGCTCTCAAAAAAGTACGGACTAGTAATTTTTCCAGTTTATAATCCATTTTTGTAGATGTGTTGGTTTTCGTAAAAATCTCGTGGATTTTCATTACGCCAGATGCGACAATTTTGACAATTCACAGAGTTACTTAAAGAAACTGAGTTTAATCGTTCAATAGCCTGTTTCCACAATAAACTTGAGTGGTATTGATATGTTGCTGCGTAGTGTAGGGCGCTATAACGACTTTGTTTAAATATTAATTATACAAATGACAACGTATAATATTCGCAGAAAGCAAAAGACGCACAATTCAAATGATAAAATTCTATTTGGATCACCCTAGACAGCATTATAATTGAAACTTGTGCGGTGTATAATTTAATTCTGTTTGGTTTAACCACAACAACTTATTATAATGGTAAAGAATATTTTACTATGTCAAATTTATTTCTAAAATTTAAAACAGCATCACTTACGCATTATCTTGCAATTATAAACGTGGTGCATTGCAGAAAACAGGAACACTTTATTGTGAGCCAGTTATTGGAACATTGTCAAAAATTACCTGCCCAATAACGCTTGTTAACAAAAATCTGTAAATAAAATAAGATTTGCTTCAACATGATTATTTGCCAAAAATTGTCTCCTTAGCTTTTTAATATGTAGAACAAGTCTCGCTGCAAAATTCTCCTTGATACTTATTTAATCAGGTACTTCTATGCAATTTTCTTCACTTCCTCCTTTTACTTTCCTTCTTCTTTAATTCCTTGTGCCCTTATAGAGAGTTATTTTCTGTGATTTTCGTCCATAAATCCATGTATTTTACTTCAACCTATTCGTAACTGATGTCCTTCTTTCCTTCCTAATTCTGTTTTTTGTCTATCCATATTTTCTTTGTCCCTTCTTGCTTTTATTAATCTTTTAGCAAGTTCTTTTTTATTCTAAGTACATGTTTTGACCATTTTAATTCCTTTTTTGAACGTCATTTGCTACTGGTTTCTGATCTATTATATATATATATTTTATTATATAGCTGCATTATGTTTTTACATATATTTTTCTAATTTTACTATTTCATTTCTATAGCATTTATATTACTTTCTATATTTTCATATGTAAAAGTTAATACACGCTTTTTGGCTTATAATTATATATGCATTTTCCTCTTTACTATTTTCTTTGGTGCAAAATTAGTTTTTCTAACATTTATTATTCCATTTGCAATTTTTCTATCTATTTTTCTATTACTCAGTATACTTTCTAAATATTTGTATTTTGCCACACTTTCTACATCTTTATCAAGTTAATTTTATATGTCTTATACTATTTCCTTTCTTTATTAGTTTGCTTTTGTTTAAATTTTTGATAAATCTGCTATGAAGACAATATCATTCACACACAATAAATTTTATAAGTGAAAGACAAGTACACCGTTCTCTATTTTCAGCAATCTATTAAATCTGCTTTTTTAGAATGGCGTAATTAAATTATTTTTCAAAGCTTCATTATATATATTCTAAAATTATGTTTATTTTTGCATTCAGTTTTGTCATTTTAGAGTCTGTATTAATTTCTTCTCCTGCTTTTGCCATTTTAATTTTTCCAATTGATTTTTCTACTGCCCTTTTGATTTGTTTTATGTCATCGTAATATTTACGTTTAGTATTTATGATTTTTAATTGCTGATGTATGCACCTTTCCAGATTAAATTAATTTTACAATTGTCTCTTCGCGCCTCCAGAATTTGATGTAGTGATGTTTTATCCCTTATTTTTCAAAGCATGCTTTCTTTCTGTACTTTCATCACTTTCATTCGGCTGCAAATTTTGTGGTTTACTTTATAATTATGGTTAAATTCCTTCCAAAGTTCTTATGTTTCTGTTATGTATTCTATTTTGTTCTTCTATTAAATTTATACAATTTTTCCATGTCTATTTTCTTTAGCAGCTGACGCTTTTACTTCTTTATTCTATAAACTTAATCTTTTATTTATTCCTCCTTCCCTACATATTTTGTTTGCTTTATTATGTGTATGTTTCTAATTTACTTTATTCTAGGGGCCATTAGTCTTTTTAAGTTCTTAGTGTTCTAGAAATTTGTTATCTGTTTGTTTCTGTTATTTTTTTACTTATATTTCTTCTTCTCTACTGTACTTTTGATATTCTGCTACCAATATGTTTATTTGTTTTATTAAATACACTTTAAAATCTAATATGCTTTTCACGCTTTTTTCCTCCTCTACATACGTATATATTTCCTCTATCTCTTGTGCCAAGAAAGTATTTCTAATGAATTACTTTGTTGGGCAAAAGCCAATTACTTTTTGACCATTCTTGTTTATAGTTTCATCTCCGTATAGTTCTTTATATAATCTACTTGTTTCTTACTGATCCATTCAAAACCTCATTTTTTAATTTTTTCTTGTTTTATTGTTATAAAGATTATTACGTCTTCTTTAAATCCGTTTGTTGATGCATGTATTTCTGTATATTGATTTTTGTTTCAATTTTCTGTTGACAAATGCCACTTTCAAAGTTATTGTTTAGAAATTTATTAACATTTTATTAATATCTCCATTTATAACACTTCTCCTTCCTTTGCAGCTCATTTTCTGATTTTACTTCCAAATGTGGTAGACTGTAGTTTCTCAGTAATTTTGTAATGCCTGATTTCCTCTTTTGTATTCCGCTTAGTCCTAATATTACTAGAGTATATTTATACACTGTTTATATTAATTCTATTTTCTTTATGGTTGGTAATATTATATTCCATGCACTTATAATTATTTTTTTTATTACTTGATTTATTTTTCCATTCACATTTTTCTTTAATATACTGTTATCTGTTTCCTGTGCTATTGATACGTTTTAATTATTATTTGTTTGTTACGGTTATAATTCTATTTTAATCTATTCTTAATTTTTAATTTTGTTGGCTTGTTTTAATTGCTTTCCGCACTTGCTTTATGATTTTTTTTTGTACATATCGTCTGTTGTTTTGGGCAATTGTCGTTTATCCAGATTTTTTACCTTTTAAACTTTCTGATGCTTGTACCATTTCCATTTTTATGACATATAGTTAAGTGCGTATTAGTCTATTTTTGTTGCTACAAGAGATTTTTTGATATTTTTAGCTTCTTTTTTATATATTTTTGATTTTACTATCTTTTAACACCACTCTAATTTTATCTTTCAAGATCTTTCTTCTTTGGTGTTTTAATTATTCCCAATAAAGATATATTTTTTGTTTTCTTTTGAGTGTCTCAATGCATTTATTTTGTACCATTATTTTTTATCGTCCGTGCATTTTGTTCTTTTAATTAAGTTTACTAGTGTTTCTAACTTCGCATTAGTTCTGACAACTCTCTCTCGCGGTTTTTACCACCCATCAAGGGTCTTCACCGATTCAACGATTTTCCTCCAGTCTGTTCTATTTTTGGCAGTTTTCCTCCAGTTATTTATATTGAGCTTTTGGAGGTCTTGAAACACATTGTCAATCCACCTACTGCGCGGCCTTCCTTTGGGTCGTGTTGTTGGTGTGCTATTAAATATCCTCTGTATTGGGGTGTTGGGTGCCATTCGCGCCACATGCCCTATCCATTGTATTCGCATACGTTTAATGACATTAACTCTGTCGGGTTCGTTATATAGGATTCTAATTTCTTCATTGTGTCGTCGCCGCCATTCTCCCCCTTCGTTAACTGGTCCAAAAATTCTTCTCAGTATTTTTCTCTCAAATATCTTTAACCGCTGCTCCTCTTTTTTAACTAACGTCCACGACTCGCATCCATATATTAGAATTGATCTTATTATTGCCTTGTATAGTGGTACATTTGTTTTCGTGGATATTAATTTTGTCTTGAAAATATCATTCATTGCGAAATAGGCCCTGTTAGTTGTCAAGATTCGGGTTTTTATCTCGTCAGTTATATCATTTGTTTCATTGATCACTGTACCCAGGTATTTAAATTTACTGACTGTGTATTCCTGTGGTTGTAGTTACTTGTTCTGGCTGTTCAATTTGTCTTGATATTCGTAAGTACTTTGTTTTTTCTGTATTTATTGTGAGTCAAATCTCTTCCGAGTTGTCTTTTAGAGTTCTATACGTTTGGGTTACGTCCCTTTCGTTAGTGATGATTATGGCTATATCATCAGCATAGGCCAATATCTGATTCTGATTCCTAAATAGATGGTCATTCCATGTAGGGGTTTTTTGTACGGCGATATCTAGTACCATGTTAAATATTATGGGGGACAGTGCGTCTCCTTGTCTCAATCCGACATTACCTTTATCTTATATTGTGCATCCTTAATAGTCATTATTATTAGTCTTTTTAGTTTCTGTGGTATGCCAAAGGTCTCTAGGGCTTGTTTTACTGCTCTATGTCTCACCCTGCCATACGCTTGTTTGTAATCTACAAAGATGCTATGTATGACGATTCCGAACTCTCTTGCTTTTTCCATTATTTGTCTCAGTATGAAGATTTGGTCTGTTGTTGACTTCGCCTTTCTGAAGCCGGCTTGATAATTTCCCAGTTTGCTCTCCACCCACATGTGGTGTCTATCCAGTAGTATGTGTGACAGAATTTTGTATGTTGTGTTGAGGAGGCAGATTCCTCTGTAGTTGGAGGATACGGTCTTGTCCCCTTTCTTATGCATGGGACATATGATTCCTATATTCCATGCACCCGGCATCTTCTCGTTCTTCCATATTATTCGGATTAGCACATGTATCTTTCTCCATAACTTCTGACCTCCGGATTTCAGTAGTTCTGTTGGTATGTTGTCTTCCCCTGGTGCTTTATGCATCTTCATTTTGCCGATAGTGTTCCTGATTTCGTCGTATGTGAGTTCCGGCTCTTGTATTTCTTCATTTTCGTCTCTATTTTCCTCTATGTTTTTGCTTTCTTGTTCATTTTCTTCTTCTTCTTCATTGTCTGTGTTCAGTAATTTAGCAAAGTATTCCCTCCATTTTTCGGCAATATCGTCCTTGTTAATCATTATACTTCCTTCCTTATTTTTACACATGTTTGTACTGGGTTGGAAACCTCCTCTAAAGTACATTATTTCTTCGTGTGCTTTCCTTATTTCGTTTTCTCCCACCCTTTACTCTATTTGCGATAGTTTTTGGTTTATTAGTTCTCGCTTTTTCCTTCTTAGGATTGTTCTGGCTAGTTTCCTGGTTTCTTCGAAGTTTGTGTTGGCTTGTCTTGTATTTTGTTGAAGCATACGCATGCGCGCTTTCTTCCTATAGCTTGTTTGCACTCATCGTCAAACCATTCGTGTGTTTGTAATTGTTTTGTAACCACGATTTCTTCAGCCGTTTTGTTAATCGCTTCCTTTATGACATCCCATTGTTGGTCGCTGTTTTCTTCTTCTGTTTCCGTTTCGCTTGCCAGTTCTTCTTCTATTCTCCCCGTTAGTGTTCTTTGGTATTTTTCTTCGGTTTCTGGGTCCCTCAGCCTATCGAAATTATATCTCTTTGTTTTGACGTTTGATATTTGATATCTTTTGTCGTAATCTTGCTTGTACTAGGAAATGGTCGCTGTCACAATTGGCGCCTCTCATTGTTCTCACGTCTATTATATTAGTGCGGTTTGTAAGGTTGATTAGTACGTGATCTATTTGGTTCACCGTTACTCCATCGTTTGATTTCCAGGTTCCCTTATGTACAGTCTCATGCGGGAAGGTGCTACTGCTTATTATTAAACCCCTGCTTGCCAATAGTTCAATCAGTTTTAATCCATTATCGTTACTTTCTCGGTGTAGGCTATGGTTCCCAATTGTTGGTTTATATGTTTCTTCTCTTCCTATTTGTGCATTGAAGTCTTTCTTTGGGGTGCTATCGATGCTTTCTTCCAGGGATTCGTAGAATTCCTGTTTTTCTTCTTCTTCTGCCGCTTCTGTTGGCGCGTATGTGCTTATTATAGTTTCTCTTTAATTATAATTGCGCATAATCTGTGTAATATTGCCTTAAATTGATGAAGTTGTTGTTTGATTCTATTACTCATCACAAAGCCTGTTCCACTTTCATGGCGTCCATCTTCTTTTCCGCTGTACAGTAGCGTGTATTCCCCATGTATAATATCTCCAGTATTGGACCATCTTGTTTCCTGAACTGCCATGATGTCTAATTTGTACTTAGTTATTTCCTTTGCCAGTTGTTGTAGTGCTCCTGGCCTGTATAGACTTAGTACGTTCCTAGTAGAACGCCCTTTTTTCGCCGCTTTTGTCGTTTGCCATTAGTCCGTCCAGTCCGAGGCTCATGTTGAGTGTTTTTAACTAGGACTTTTTCCCGGAAGGGATTTCTCCCCAGGGGTAGTTAACCCATGACCAACCCCCTTTTCGGAGGACCATTTCTCCCTCTCTAGTTCGATCCTGACCCTACCTTCAACCCGGGTTGGATACCAGATCTCCAGTAGGGTTGGTCAGGTTGACAGGGTTCACCGTGTGAAGGTGAGTGTAGGAATTGAGTAGGAGAGGCTAATTTCTGACAACATTTTTCCATATTTGTTTTTTTAATAGTCTTTCTTAGATTATATGTTATTTTATTATCATCAACATCAGCATTATTATTATTATTTGCTTCGATCTTACTATATTACTAATGTGCTAACGCTGTGGAGTTTTTTAAAGTTGAACTTCCCTTTTCTACATTTTCTAATTATAATATTTTGTTCTATTAAAAACATTTTTGTAGAGATCACTTATAAGAAAGGCCAAATATAACAACACATGAGTGCTTGTTCCTGGCGTAATTTACGAAATCACCAGAAAACTATCCAAGTATTTAAGTTATTATAAGCAACTGAAAATAATACAATCTCTTTGGTCCACTAATAACCACAAATGTAATAAAAATTGAGAAATATGTTACTCGTAAGCAGTGAGAACATATTAAACATATTTTAATCACAAAATGTATTTTTGAGTAACCCAGAAATTATAAATTTTATATAAAAATCTGAGATAGCTTATTACAAATACGACGAAACGAGACAATAAAAAATTAAAATAATCACTGCGTTACTTACGTGCGGCAGTTGGAGTAACTAGATGTGATCGCATTAGAAATGAACTAATTCGTGAACAGTGTAACGTCAACCCGATATTAGAAAGACTTGAAGGGATGCGGCTAAGGTGGTTTGGGCATATGGTGAGGATGAAGGATAATAGGAAGGCGAAGAGTGTTTGGAAAATGGGAATTGATGGAAAACGAAATAGAGGAAGACCAATCAAGACCTGGAACGATGAAATTGGGGGAATATTGGAAAGAAAAATATGAAGTGGAAAGAAGCAGAAAGGATGGCTCAGGATCGTAAGGAGTGGAAACGGCTAGTGATGTCGTTCACCTCGACATCATAAAGGATTATGTATGCATGTAATAATCACTGCTAAAATGCAAGACAATTAAAGGAATATATTTTTACAGACACACGGAAATGATGGAAATTATAGGACAATCTTAAAAAACATCCAAGAAAGTCTTGAGACTACTAAAAGCGGAACATGTATAAAATAAATCAGTATAATAGAGTGCAGAAACTTAAAAATGAACGTTATTATTTGTTCCAGTTTTGATAATTGCTAAGATATCCAAGTAATCTCCGATAAGCCTATTTAATGTCTTTAGAACAATATATTGGCAATCCGCAATTTATATTGAAATACGATTTTGATGCAAAAATGCACGTATCTTGTTTAAATTTTGAATCAATAGTAATGGTTATAATTATTTTTCCAGGTAGAAGGATTTAGTAATAAGGATAAAAATTATGATATGTTTCTAAATCCTTAAAATTGTAAAATTGGGGCAACTTTAGTTCCTTGTAATTTTCTAATTAAAAATTTGTTTTCATTTCTATGCAAATCAGTTGCGGTAAAGGATAAAAAAGAGTTGAGCAAGAAGACAAATATTAAAAGAAAACTTTAAAAGAAGAAAACCAAGAAAGATATGTACAATTCCGAGAGCAAAGTCAAACAATATTTTAATATTAAAAAAGAACAACCAAGTGATAAGTTTAATGCATTTAGCAGAAAACGTCATTTTAAGTTTTCACTAAGTAATCCAAAAGTGAGATTGTTGGCCCAGTTACTGAGCCAGAGAAATATCGAAATATTTAGCAGTCTTTACGAAAATATGATAAAAATACCAGCTACCTGTATTTTATTTATTATTCCTTCAGAAAATAATTCCCAAAAAAGATAAAAGCAGGTAGAGTGCATTGTCACTTCAGAAAAATGCTCCAATGTCAATACAGTCGTCTCAATGAAAGCTGCAGGTCAGTTTATTCCATCAATGCATCAATTGTGGTATTTCCAAGAATCAAAGATTGATGAATTAGGCGATAAAGCGCCCCCGGGATGCCTTCGTATTGTAATAATTCAGAACTTGATAATAGAAGCCAGATTATGTCGGCGCCTGCATTTAAACGCTATTGTTATATATGTGGGAATCCAACAGGACGAATTTACGTAACCAACACCTGCGCACAGGCTTGAGCACATAGGAATTTAGCCATAAGCCGTAGAAATAGGGTTTGTGGTGTGCATTCTAATTTGACAGTAATAAGGAGTGAATTGCAGAAAGCTAACTTTGATTAATGAAATTAAAGAATTTTTCAGTATACGCCTCTTTCTAATTTTTTCAAATATGTTCGAGAACTGCTGAAGTCATAGAACAAATTAAAAACTTTTAGAGGCCCTTAAAAATAAATTTTTAAGAAATATGAGTGACGGCCACTATTTCTGCCTCAGGAACCTTTTTTTTAAGGAGAAGGGGACCGAAAATTTTTTTTTTTTAGATATAAGAATGATATAATATTTTTATCCAAACAAACACAATTCTTAGTATGCAACCACTGCTTTTTGATGTTGATTAGAGAGCATTGCTTTATAATCATTAAGACCAAAAATAACCATAAGAATAATAGCACGAAAGCTGCAAATGTTGTTCGCCAAAAACAAATAAATAATAACAGAACTAAACAAAATTATTCTTAATATAATCATACTGACAAAAATCAAGCATAAAGGCACGGATCATAATAAATAAAGAAACTACATACACCACTATGGTGAAATAGCTAAAACCAAAGCAGCAAAAGTGGGGCATCCGCAATAATAAAAAGAAATAGACAAAGTCTTACAAACATGGAATGAAATAAACAAAAAAATAATATATATAAATATAAAATTATATAGACAAAATACAATTATAGAATAAGGATGCACGGGTAATAATTTAGACAAAGAAATACAAAATATTAGTAACTAGAGTGAAGTGATAGTAATAGAATATTTGAGTAGCAAAGTCGAAAAGAAAGAAAATGTTAAGATACTTGGACAATTTGGAAAAGAAAATGGAAGAAGGTTATTGACTCTATACAGAGAACATAAATTATTGATAGCCAACTCTTTCTTCCAATATAAGAACATTCACAAAATGCTTAGGTCTATCCAACACAAAGGTTTAAATCTACTATTGATATGATAATAGTGTGATGGGACACAATAATGACAATAACAGATGTAAGAGTAGGTGTACTGCCAACCATAATGCAGTTCGTATTATAAACTTATAGAAATTTTTGTTTGCTAGAAAACAGCGACAATTAGATATTAGAAGGAAAATTGAATAGAGCAGATAAAAGAAATAAATGGCACAAGGTGCAAAATAAAACTGTAAATAGAAGGCAGTATCAAAAAGCTATATCAAGATTGAAAATGAGAGAACAATAAAGGTAATCCAAACGTATAAAAAATAATTGGAAAATAGAGTTTGGGAAGAAATTAGAGAACGTCAAACATAAGAAAGAAAGTTATTTGCGATAGTTAGAGAAAAAATATCAGAATCCAGATAAAAACATATGGAATATAAAAGACAAGTAAAACAATATCACTATTAACTCTTGGACAATGCATGTAGAAATATAAGTAGCATAATAAGGTTCGATAAATTCAAAAAAACCTCTAGGTTAATTTGCAGCTTAAGAAAAGAAACAAGAACAATACCAAATTTAATCTAATAACAAATAAGAAATGGATATAACCCTATGAGGCGCTTCTACAAGAAAAAAGAATACAGTATATGATAATTCATGAAAAACTCAAAAGTAATCAAGAAGTTATAGAAAAAAAGAAAAAATACAAAATTTAATAAATGCATCAAAAAAGGTAAAAGTAGTAAATCAGAGGGTGCGGGAACAGAATAGAATTAGTAAGGTGGAGTGGACGTCGATTAATAGAAATAATAACTAAATGTTTCACGGAATAGAAAGAGAAGAGAATATGACGATAGAATGGTAAAAGTTATATATTGTATCGGTACATGAGAAAGGCATAACTATAAAGGAATAAGCATATTACCAACGATAGTGAAACTACTAGAAAGAGCTTTAAAAAATAAGAACGTATTTGAAAAGGAAGGAAACCTGTAAAAGAATGTAAAAAATGAAATAGATTTATAATCGAAAATATCATGTATGAACAATATCTGTTGCATCAGACAAATAATCGAGAAAAATAAAGAAAAATGTTGAAACTTATGTAACCTAGCAAAAGCATACAATAATGTTCCAAGAAAAAGACTGTAGTACGCAATGAAGGAAATAGTAATCAAAGATAAATGTGTCAAGTAGCTAAAGCGTTATACCAAAACACAAAAACCTAAATTAGAATGGGCAATAAACTAAAAAAACCAATAGAAACGTTTAAAGAATTAAAACAAGGTTGCACAATATTACCTCAGCTTTTTACTATATAAGCCAAATAAGCATTAGAACAAAGGTACAGAAAATGGAATACCGATAGGACAAATAAGGCCTTTCAATAAATCTTCAGAAAACTGAATACATGTATGTTTGGAGAGTCGCACATAACTTACAGATAGCACACGAAACAATAAGAGCATGTGCATAATGCAAGTATTTAGGTTCTATAGTATCAACTATGGGTAATGTAGGGAGGCATGGAAGATAAAGTGTTGAAGGAAACAGGCAACAAACTAATCTGGAAAAAGGAACTCACGAAAGGTACAAAAAGCAAAAATTTTTAAAACAGTTCTAAAAGTATTACAACACTCACGATGTACAAAATAAGGGATAAAATAAAAACAGCAAGGCCGGATAATATGAGGCAATACTTATAATATACTTAAAAAGATAGGCCAATAAACAGCGGTAATTTGGAAAAAGATGAAAGTAAAGACATCTATTACAAGAAAACTAGAAGAACAAACGTTGAGATGGCACTCCTATGTCCAAAGGATGGATCATAAAAAAATGCCCGATGGCAGTTATACATTGGTCATCTAAAGGAAAAAGAGAAGAGGTTAAATGGAAAATGAGTATCAAAAAGATAATGGTGGAGAAACGCTCAAGAAAGACAGGCAATTGTAAAAGTTGAGAACGGCTAATACGTAAAGGGAGAAGAGCATAAAAAGAAAGAGAAAACTAATTTCTTTGCAATTCTCAATCTTTGAAAGGTGCATATAGCCAAACTGCTACTTTGAAAAAAAATGAATTAAATCTTATTCAATAGAGATATCCTCCTTGATATTTGGTTATATCTGAAAGAGGTCTTCTTATGTAGTCTTGATTTATTCGCCGCAGTCCCTGATAGAGCTCCTTTCTCTATTTCTGAATCTTAAAATCGCAACTTCAAAAACGGCAGCTAATAAATATTTAAATCCACTTCCGCTTCATCTAATAATGTTTGTTCTTCAAGTCAAATTATTTTTTGAGAATACGCGATGTGCACAGTCAGCAGTAACCAGGAAGCAACAAACATATTTTTTATGATAAAAATGCCACGTCTGAAAAAGGGAAAAGGAGGTATTTGCTCAAATTATATTTATGTACTTTTGAGAGGTGGTGTGGCGGCCTTTTCGCCCTTGAACCGCTTATATCGCGGCGGCATGCTGGCGGCTGTGATGTCTGCTACGTTTTGCCGTCGCACACAAAACGGCATATGGGCTTTTGCTCAGCCGACAAGTCTGCATACGCCGTCGGCGGCACCTTTTGATTTGAAAGGTGCTGGCGAATGCAAATTGCCCGCAAAGACCTGCCGCCAAGCCAGGCGCGAAGCCCGGCAACATTCCCGTACCGCAGCTCGGCCAATTTGGTCGTGTTTAACACCGCATACAGTCGCAATCCGCAACGCGGCCAATTTGGTCGTGTTTAACACCGCAAACATTCGCAATCCGCAACGCGGCCAATTTGGTCGTGTTTTAACACCGAACATTCAAGCTCCGCAACGCGGCCAATTTGGTCGTGTTTAACACCGCACATTCAAGCACCGCAGCTCGGCCAACTTGGTCGTGTCTTCACCCCGCAAGAACATTCGCTACCCGCAAACCCGATCCGCAACGCAGAGGCGGCCACCGGGGAATCGCCGACGAAGCCGAAGCCGAAGCCGATTCAGGTGAGCGATTTGGCAATATTCGTTGGTGGATATCGGTAGCCGCCCCCATCCGCTTACGCGACGGCCGTTTAAGGGACGATTTGGCCTTATCGGCTGACCTTCCAAACGGGCCGTACTACGTTTTCACACCGCATCACGAGAGCGGCTATTTACACGCCTGCCTCTCCATTTGTTGGTCCTTACGAGCCGCATCGGTATCGCATCCAACACCGCATCCACGAGAGCGGCTATTTACACGTCTGCCTCTCCAAGAGGTTTCATTTTCTATAGTGAGACAACACGCATTGACACGGCTATGATTTCAAAAGCAGTGTGAGAATTTCTTTATCCCTGTGAAGTAAATTGTGCATAAATTGCTTAATTCCACGCATCGGTAGATGGTCAGATGATACATTTTTTATTATTAAGTAATAATCAGAATTTGACATTCTATAAGCTAATATGATAGCATAAGACTTAAACGTTATGGTTTTTTTCTGCCAGGATGTGAATTCTTTCAACGAGTAGTCTATTTGCTTAACATCTAAGGTCGGCTGGTCAGCATCTTTTTAATATTCTGTTTGCTTGTTGGGTTAGTGGTGCTACTAACGGATTACTGTGAAATTATAGTCTCACACGATGCTTGCTACTGCGTTCTTGGATGACATCTTTTAGAAACGGGACGCCGAGATCAACGCGAAGCTTTGGTTTACATATATACGCACGAAGAATCTTGGACTGGCATTTTTGAAGGATTTCTATATTGAACTTGCTTGCACAACCCCATAGTTCAATGCCACAAATCCACATGGGTTTGATAATTACTTTGTAAATCAATCTCCTTCCAACTAAGTTTGTCATTTAGGTGTAATCCCAGATAACGCATTGCTGGCGATATGGAATGATTGTGTTGTTGATAGAAACTAAAGCACATGCGTTCTTCCATGGTGCAAAGGTTATCTGAATTGATTTAGCTTTGTTAATCTTGGTTTTCCACTTATTAACCCAAGCTTGCAACAGATTTAGGTGGTCTTCTACGTATGAAGATGGATTTGTCGGATTAACGTGGCTTTCAAGGATGGCTATATCATCCGCAAATGTCTCAGTTCAGAGTATTATTGGTTGTGGTGGGGAGGTCAGATGTATACAGTATGTAATGTGATGGGTCTGATACACTACCATGAGCCACTTTAGTTTCAATTGTAAAGCTGTTTGAGTATCTACCAAATTGGTTTTGAATTGTCGATCGTTTTTATAAAGCAGACCTTCATGCCATACCTTATCAAATGCCATAGCGATATAGAATACAGAAGTTCAAAGATTTGTTTACAGGGTCGAAGGACGAAGCTATGTCAGTGCTATATATTGAGCATTTTTTATTGGCTTTGGACTGTCTCCACGCGCTATGCATCGAAGCAGAGATGCTCTGCAACGTATTATTGATACTTCACGCCCAAACTCCTCCCAGCTGTCCCCGGCAGGTATTGTTAAATCGCAAACAAAGCCCCGGCGATCCGCAAGGAGTTCCAAACCGCATTAAATTTGACAAGCCGCAGCCGCATTTGTCACATCGGCGAACAGCGCCGCGCTAATTAATGAAGGCTGCCAAAAATAGCGCAGAAGTATAACAAACTGCCGATGGCGCCCGCGCGCTTGTAACAAATGATCCGGCGCGTCCATTTGTTTCGCTGTTCCGAATAAAGCGTAATTGACACCGCGGCATGCATCATCATTAAGAGCACTGTCGATGACGAGCCGGCCGCCGCTGCATGCTGCGCAGTTAGTCATCAAGTGCAATTAGCTATGCAGTCGCAATGTCAGCCCGACACAGAATTCCTCTCCTGCACTAATTGACGACCTCTGATTGGTATAATGCGTTGTGTGCGGTCGGGCTGCACTAAGCCCCGCTATTATACGCGTGATTTGTGGGCCTGTTAGTCTTGCTGTGTTTGTGGAGCATTGTGACACTGAACTTGCGTACTGGCCGGCGCTTGAGCCTTCAGCATTGTTGCGGCGGGTAAGGATTTTGCTCCTGAATTGTTTACATGCGCACCGCTGAAATATGGCCCATTCGTTATTGTGACTGGAGAGACTTCCAGTACAATCTACTCCGGGGGACTGTCCAATTGTGCAAGTTCTACTATGTCTATATATAAACGTATGCTCTTTTATAACTATTCAGGACAGAATAAGAACAATCCTTAATAAAATATATAATTAAAGCTTCATAGCAAGTCGTATATTACTTTTTCTGATCAACTTTAAAGATCTAATAGAATTGGGGTACCTACTCTTCATGCTCTAGTTGCAGGCTCATTCATATTGTTTTTAAAAAAATGTTTAGGCATTTACTATGCCGATGATTTCTGCAATATACTTTTGCTTGCTGACACTGTCCTTCTTACAGAACGTGTGTATAGATATTAGAGTTGTGGCTTGTAAATAAAAACACAACCCATCTACGATATACAGAAGTGCGCGTTACTGGGGATAACTGAAATAAGAATCGAGCTTCGACAAATCTTAGTGGATGTAGAGGAGAAAAAATATATCTTATAATCCAGTCAGGTAAAAAAAACTGAATTTCCAAATTCTGTCTGTACTGACCGGCCATAATGCAATTAAGAATATAACCGTTATAGGAAATACTTTTTCCGAATTTTCGCTCGGCTACAAGTTATTCTACATTTTTTGCACAAGTAATATACATTCAAAGTATTTATTTCTACTGTAGAAGTCACTACCACCAATTAGTTGCATATAGTTTTACTATAAATATTTCTACTGTAAATATTCCCTCGTAAAATCCTAATCAGTCTCACTTTTAATTAGCTGAAAAGGTATTTTGGGTCGGATACTAGTCCAAGCCGCAATTCAGACCTAATTCTTTCAGTTTTCTCAATTAACATCCCTCCTCCTCCAACTTTTATGTTTACTTTTTCCAAACCTATAAAATCTAACACAATAAATTCTGCCTGTCCGCAGCTTTAATGATTAATACGCCATAAACGGCGAGTCTACAAGTATCGTATTTATTTTTAGAACTCGTCGATCAACGTAAACAGCTACAATAATGATCTTGATGTGATTAATCACGATGTCACTAGTAAAGTTCTGCAAACATAACGACACCTGCTTCATTCCGGTTAATGCGCCCGAAGTTACAATGAAACTAGACCGTTTAACCTGTCAGATCTGAAACTCTGCCGCTACCATAGTGAATGGCGACAAAACAAAATTTTACTGCATTACGGGAGCATTAGAACCACGATAAACAGCAGAGATGTTATAAGGAAACCAAAAGCCCAACATTAAGTTAATAAAATGTATCAACTTCTTGAAAAAGCAAAAGATCCACTGTCTGTTAGAACTAGAAGAAATAAGTAACCGAAGACTACTACTCTACGTACGTCACTTGCAAGGATCTGTAGGTTTATTTATCTCGGACGCCATATTGCGCCTCTTTGGTTAAGAAAGCTGCTAACGAGGCAACTAGGCAATCTTTGCAATTTATGGAGATATGAGTGTGGCAAAAATTGTCAAGTTTACAGATTCTATCATAAGTTAACTTTTCATAAACCAGGGGTTAGTGAAGTCACATTGATGAGTCCAGTAGTCCAACAATAGTCCGACAACAGACAATCACATAACAAAGTAGTTTTAAAAATTAAACTGCCGGAGTTTGAATCACCCCCTCCCCGCCACAGAATTACCATGCGATCATACGATCTATCAGTGAGAAGTTTTCGGTATTGCAACAGGTATGCCAGTGAAGCAAAAACATGTACCTGAAAAAACACAACACGCATTCGTTAATGTCAGCCACTAATCGACCCTAGCTCAGCATCCCTGACCAGCTAGTTTGTAACGAAGTCTTGCCACAAAACCCAATTTTTGGTGGACTCTGACACTGACGTTTTCGTGTTGACTCTTCTCAAGAAACCGTGAGAAAATTCCACATATAAACTTTCCGCTGCAACATATGGCACCGTCACTCTACTTAATCTTGGGCCTTAGTCGAAATTTTACATGAAGATTTATCGTCGCTGTCATTAGTGAATGTCAGAGACCAATGCCTTATGGACGAGGTTACATCTCACGTCGTCGAGGAAGAACCAGCTAACGGTACAATCCCCATCATAAAAGTCGTTGCACGCTCCAGCAGTTTCCATAATATCCTGATCAGGTTTACCAAAATCACAGGACCTGCCAAGATACGCAAGCATCAAACAAAACACTTCAGTAAGGTGACATCGCACAGCTTCAAGCAACCAAAAAGAAATTTGACTTTCGCTAATATTCGGGTTTGCAAAGCTATGGTTACCCGCGGTTCACTCTACTCAGTCCGTTACATCTAGGACAAAACTTAGATTCTGACTAGAAAAAATTAAGATAAGCGCATATGCAACAAAACATAATTAATAATAGGTCTATTCAAGTGGTAAATAAATTTGTATACCTAGAAATTCTAAACAGAATCAACCTGGTAGCAGATGTCTTGGGACTAACTATAAATTATTACAGTCTAAACTAATAAGAAAAAATCTTAACTAAAAATATATGAAACCTTAATTCGGCTAATATTAACTTATGGTGCAAAAAGACACTAATGACTTAAGAATTTTTCAGAGACAAAAAGTGTATAGAGCGATCAACAGAATAGACGTAACATAGTGTACAAAGAAGGCTGAAACGGTTGGGACACATCAGTAAAATGGAAACACGAGGCTTCAAAATAATAATGGAGTGGAAACCAACAGAAGAGAGGAGAGTTGGTAGACAACCTAAGAGATAGTACGACGACGTTGTGAAAACCTAATGATAATAGAAAAAAAGAAACTAAAAACAAATGATAGAAGATAGAAAAAGTTGGAAAAAAGTCTTTGAAAAGGCCAAAGCACCATAGGAAATAACTAAGTATATAATGCTACATAAATGGTAAAGTTAACAATTTTTGCTTTTAGAAACGTGTTTTTGATGAAAATATAATGAATGCGGCATTGATTAAAGTTTTTTCTACGGTTGTGTGTTGTTGGGTCATTGAAATTATTTCGGTATTTAAATAACCTTAATTTTCTTCAAATCCTCTAATAAATGTCATTTAGAAAATTTTTAAAAATCACACGTTCAAAGCAAACTTGTGCGCTCGCAAATAGTAAATGTTAAATATAAGGATAAACTTCAGAAGAGACTTTTAATAAAAAAACAACCAAAAAGTTTATACAGATAGGTATATTATTTTAAAATGCATAGTAAGTTTGTAATGCCATATAATTACATCCCGCTACATTGGCCAACGTTTCTGGTAGATCTGGAGTAGATGTTTTAAGTGTCGTCTATGGGTCTTAAAGCAAGTGCGAATGCGTCACATTATGGATTAATGCACGGCCCTGTTAAAAAATCCAAGTTTAAAAAGATAATATTAAACAAATTACGATTGTTCCTGCAAGAATTAGGTGTGCAAATACCAATTTTTGTTAGATTTAATCTAGATTATGGTATAGAATTTGGCCTAAAATGTGAAGTACTGTCTCTAAGAAAGGTATGTGGAAGCGTTTAAAGTCTGGGAAAATATAAACCACATTTTTTATGACTAAAAACATTTATTCGCTTGTTATTAAAAAAATAATAAAATTACATAGAATTGCATTTTAAACTTAATATTTTTTATTTGAACATTATTTGGAAAATAAAGAATATGGAGTCCTCCAATTCAGGTGCAAGGAAATAAACGCTTATTGAAACTACAGTAATGATTACATAAACAAGTAGAGTATTATATTTTAAATGTTCATCACGACTGGCTTTACAGACTTCGATACATTTTTTCGAGACATTTTTACAAAGAGTCGCTTCAATGATATTTATCTTGGCAATTATGTTGTTGTTGGGGTCTTAGATAGTGACTGGTTTATTAATATAGACTACACTTTTCAGATATCCACATAAAAAAGTTTAAAGGCGTCAAATCTCACAAATGAGCAAGACAATTGACATTTCCGTTTCTCGAAATTAAAAGTTTACCAACCTTTGATTGCAATAACTTGATATTCGCACATGTATGAAATGTTGCGCCGTCTTGTTGAAGATAAACTTCATTTATGTCAGTTTCATTAAGTTTCGGGAAGAAACGGTCATTAATCGTGCCGCGGTTTCGCTCAGAATTTACAGTAATCGCATTTCCAGTCTCATTTTCGAACAAATGGTCCAATCACACCTTTTTATCACAAAGCACGCCAGTTACTTTTTGAGGATTGTTGTTCTTGATATTCTCTTGGATTCTAGTCGACCTAAATGCTTGTTCACCATCCCATTCAATGCGCTTCATCGCTGAAAATTTTTTTCGATGAAAAATTGCACGATGTTGGAAGAACCAGTTAGAGAACACACTCCAGTTAAAATGGTCAATTGGCTTAAGTTCCTGAGTCAATGGGATCTTGTAAGCGTGAAATTTAAATGTTTGTGCATAATATGGCATAAACTGGTCTCCAAAATGCCCAATTCTGACGATCGACGAGTTATTGAGAGTTTTGGGTCCTTTTTCACACTCTCCTTCACTGCAGCGATATTTGCTGGTATGCGAACGTTTTTGGGTCGTCCACGCTTTGGCATATGATCAACAAAACCAGTGACTTCAAATTCGCACCAAACGACCGATGGTGATCTCATTTAGACGGTTATGACGACCTAAATAATCGCGCAGACCTCGATAGGTGCTTTTTATTTTTTCTTTGTAGTGTTCCTTATTCACTTTAAGGCAGTCTTCAATCGAATATGACTCTATAGCAAAAAATGGCAAACTGAAACTAAAAATATAACGCTGTGTTGGCAGAAAGAAACATGTCGTTTGTGTCAAATTGACGTTTGCTTTCCTGCGTCCCTATTACAATAGTCTTTTGCCGAGAGCTGAATTAAAAAAGAAAAATAAATAAACGCAAAAAGGAATTAGTAACCAAAACAAATATTACATAAAAACAAAACAATAAAAAGAAAGATAGATAAACTAAATTGTAGCATGCAAAGCGCCAAAAAACATTCCCAGCAATTTGCTTTTTTCTGCGATATAAATTATTCTGTGCTTTACTGTTAGACAGTTACACCGGCCCTCACTTGAATATTCCGCAGAGCCCTCTAGTGATTGATTTAAACTTATTCATTTATTCGGCGGGCCCAGCGAGTGCCCTTCTCGCTCAACTTTGATATTCAGCACTCAATCGCAGCCGGCCAAAACCAGCAGATAAAGGCAGATTCACGATCTCTTTGATGTTTGAGAGCAGGACGGAGCTACTTTGAAGTTGCCGCTTTTAATCATTTAATAGCACGTCCGCGCTTGCAATCAGCCGCCGCCATGCTGGCGTTGACACACGGTGCGGCTAGGCTTGATGTCCCGGCGAGATGTGCTATCCTAGGCTGCTGATTACCTTACCTGCTGCCGATGGGGTCACAGGCCGGCGGCGAATAGATGCCCCGTTCACGGCAAGTCCCGGTATCGAAATTCGGGACGCTCCGACGCATGTTTTAATTAAGCCGTGGACGTTCAGCAGCCGCAACATCAAAGGCGGAAAAAAGGCTATTAGCGTTTGCAGCAACAGTTGCCGTATTATTCAAAGTGACATTTAGGCGATTCGGGCTAAATGTGCGTTTTAAAGCTGTTTTAAAGCGAGTTCGCCCCTTTTTGATTCGCTTTAATGAGTGGCTTTACAGGGGACGGACAAAATGATGGGGAGGCTGCGACATGTTTCAATATTAAAGAAAAACCGCCAGTTACCCATGTGGAAATTGAACCCTAACCAATTTAAATGGCAGCGATGTCATTAATTACACATTTTTTTCTGTTAGTGCATCTTCTATTAAAATAAACAAAAATATATATGCAATATATTATTTAAAATGATGTAAAACGACTAGTTAAAAGTATTATTTATACTCATCTTTGTTTTAAGTTAAATTATTCATGAAATATTTAAGTGTTGCACGAACGGTTTTACAACAGACCGTCACTTTTAATCAAGGAATTAGGCAACCGATGTTTAACGATTGGTTAACAAATAATTGGATAAAAGAGGTTTAAAATGTTAATCCCTAAAGTTCATCGATTAACTATAAAGCAGTTATATTAAACAAGAAATTTACTATAGATCTATTGATAAAAAAATTATAAAAGGTTTAATTTGTGAAAATAACAGTTGTACGAACTGGTAAAAGGTAGAAAATTGTATTAAAAGAGAAAAGGGCAGTCTCTAAAAATCAGTTTAAATTTTAAAAAATCTACTAGAAATAAAACACTGATTTAGAAACCAAAATGAAATTTTAAAAATTTAAAAATCCAGGCTCCTAGTGATGAGCGTCTTATAAAATAAAAATGTACTAAAGAATGTTTTAATACTTTTCGACACGAAATTATCTAATAAAATATTAGCTTTTTTGACAAGAGCTTCATTTGCAACAAAACAACTGCCGATTTTAAAGGGTTTTAAAAGTTCTGGTTGAAATTGTCAGATGTAGAACGTCATATCGTAAGGTTGGACATCTGGCAATACCATAACCTTAAAATATTAGCGATTTTGTATCAGCATCACATAATTTTTTTCCTGCGAAAATGTTGAGTTTTGAGCGTTATTTACGGGAACTTTTGATTTACTTCTTTCATTTTAAAGAAAGCTGCAGCTGAGGCGCATCGATTGTTTGTAGAAGGATGTGGTGAGGCTGCTTTAAGTAAAAGAAGCTGTCGTGAATGGTTTCATAAGTTTAAGAACGGTGAGTTTGACATCGAAGACAAAGAACGTAGCGGAAGGGCGAAAGTGTACGAAGACGCATTATTGGAGGAAGATTCCTGCCAAACGTAAGAAGAACTTGCACTTACATTAAGAGTGACCCAACAAGATCATCACATCGTTTACAATCGTTGGGAATTATTCAAAAGCAAGGAAATTGGGTTCCATACGAACTGAAGCTGAGAAACGTTAAACGCCGATTTTGCACATGTGAAATTCTGCTTGCCAAGAATAAACGAAAGGTTTTTGCATCGTATAGTCACTGATGATGAAAAATGGATTTACTACGATAGCCCAAAGAAGAGGAAATCATGGGCACCACGTGACAGCCAATCCGAATATCCATGGGAAAAAACTCATGTTGCGTATTTGGTGGGATCAGCTTAGTATCGTGTATTATGAGTTGCTCAAACCAAACTAAACCATTACTGGGACTCTCTACCGAACACAATTGATGAGATTGCTCCGAGCATTCAAGGAGAAACGCGCCTACTACTACTCCAGACACGACAAAATTATTCTTTTGCATGATAATGCTCGTCCACATGTTGCAGCGCCGGTCAAAACCTACTTGGAAACACTCAATTGGGAAGTCCTACCCCACCCGCCGTATTCATTACCAGACATTGCCCCTTTCGATTATTACTTGTTCCGATCGATAGCGCGTGGTCTGTCAGAGTAACACTTCACATCATATGAAGATACCAAAAATTGAGTCGATTCGTAGGTAGCCTCAAAAGATGAAGCGTTCATCCGACGCGGTATCCGTATGCTACCAGAAAGATGGGAAAAAGGAGTGGGTAGCGATGGACAATACTATGAATAAAACATGAGGTTCCGTTCTTTCATAATAAATGCCCAATTTTTGATAAAAAACGGCGGAGACTTATTTGTACTCCCTTTTGAGGATTTTAATTTAAAAAAAATTAGTGTCTTAATTAAATAGAAAGTCGGCATGAAGAAATATAAAAAGTCCAAAACAATTTTTAGATAAAGGAATCAAAGGTACAGCTCATCGATGTGCCTACAATGCAATGTTCCAATTGTTAGAATTGAAAATGATTAATCGTACAAGAGTTTTATCTCGAATTTGTGTTTTTTAAAACGTGATTCGAAAAGATATAAAAGTGCGCAGGAATCCTTATCGTGGGTAACAAAAAACATTTTGTAAAAATGAGCAGCTAAAATATTATGCCCGTTTGTAAAAGAGACACTTTAAATCTTCATAGTTATTTTAAAACTATAAAAAATAAAAATCCAACACCGTCTAGTCCTAACCTTTCTCCTATGTATTAGAGAATGATGCTAAAATTTAAAAAACGGTATATGTTTATATAAAAATTCCACTAGAAGCGTTATAAAAGTCATTTTATTTATTTCTCCAATTTATTATATGCCCGAAAACCCAATTAATATTTTGAAGGAAGCCAAAATATTATTAGAACGATAAAGTTGGTGTATACAGTAAAAGTGTTGTGACATTGTCTAATTGAATTAACCACATATACTAGAAATTTACTTAGGTGAATACATTGATATGTAGAAATTTATCTTAAAAAGAAACATTTTTGTTGGATCCTTTAGTTTAAAAGGAATCCCCTAACGCAGAAACAAAAAGTAATAGTAGCTTTTGTGCGAAATCTTTCCAATAATTCAAAATTGTTAGAACAATTGAATTTTATGTTTCATATGGTGGTGAGGCTTTACACTCCCGCATAGAACCTGGGAACTGAGAGGTTAATGCTCTTATATGTTTATCTCATCATCGAGTCGTCAAGTTTCATCTCTGATTCGGGTTGATGTGGGAAATGTCACGTCTTTTATAACTATTATTGTTTCTATTAAAATTATTTTTAGTGACTGAGTAAGGCTACTCGACAGACATACGGAGCTCGAAATCGACTATAAACTGACTTATTTAATGCACTAAAATTGTTACTTTTATTTCTGATATTCCAGTTTTTAAAGTAATGACTCGTTAATCACCTTTGTAACAAGCGAAATTTAAATTCTCTTTACTATTCCCAGAAGCTCCGTAAGGGTTTCAGATGTACATTTTTAAATACTAAAGACATATTTAGGGCTTATACACTCAAGTATTTTTAATGAATCACCATCTATATTAAAATTTAACTGTCTCTTTCAGGAATTTTATTTTTCAAAAACTGAGATTTACATTTTTACTTTAGAATGGCAGTAATGATTTTGACATCGAAGGGAACGCTGGTTTTTGATCTTAATACGCGAGTAAAACTAATATGTGTGAGTAAACGAGACAGATTATTTGTTAAGTAGATAAATACTATATTCAAATTCGGTAGTACACACGTATATAACTTTATAAAGAAAGAAACCGAAATGTTAAAGTAGTGGAAAAACGGTGCCAATAGGAAAACATTACTCAAAAAAGATTAACAAAATAATGTGAGTAGCTCATTAGTGCTATAGTAAACAATCCTGTGGTTTAGGGAGCCTTAAGGAGGTAACTTAGAAACCTGGGAAAGTTAAATTGAAAAACACAAAAATGTTTTCAGAACACTTTATGGTGAATGCAGTGATGTTCATAATAATAAAATCGTTCAGAGCTTAGTCGTTAAATAAACCCCCATAATCTGTGAATATAGGATTGTACCGAATAAGTCACAGTGTTTTGTAGGAACAATTGACTGATTGTTTTTCTATATGGTTTTATATCATGTAAATAGACGATTTTCTACAACTTACCAAATTTTTAATAAAAAGCTCGCGCTTAAAATATAGAACAATTTGTTCTCTCTGTCTAAACACTAAACTTCTTTCTCAACCAACAAATCAGGGCATTTTCATTTAAAACAGCACTTGCTTCTGAATTTGCAATAACTGTTTCGGTTCTCAATGATTTAGGTTTGTCAACATGTAATTAAATTTTTATCAGAAACTATGATAAAATGGTTCAAAAAAGCTAAATTGTCAACGGACTTTACTACAAGTGAGTAAATGAGAAAGGATCAGCACAAGCTGCAAAACATCATAAAGCTTCATTGAGATCTGCGAATAGCGCCGAATAAAATTAGCAGTGGTAATTGGGTTCTGAACTTTAGTACAAGGCAAAAAAGACAGAAACTGAGAAAGTTGAAGATTAAAATTTCAATAAAGTTCTACACATAGTTTGCCTACTGCAGCGTGATGCAAATATGTCCAGTTTGATCTCTCCACTCAAAGTAGCGAAAAATAAGGTATCAAAAAATATAAACATATAGACAATTTAAAAAAAAAGTATATGATAATAAATTTTGAAAACGAAATATTATATTACACCCTCATTAAACAGAAAGCTGACTTTAATGGACTTTAATGGAAGCAATGTCCCTCAATCCTTTAATTCCATGAAAATCAACTTTTACAGTGTCCCAAAATATTCAATTTTTACTGTTACTTTTTGAAATCGTGTGTAGATATTAAAAAATACTTGAGCGAGCCTATAAAACATAAAATTTTGATTGAAACTAAAATTTATAAATACAAAAATTAAAATATTTTAAAAACCAAATCTACAGTGAAACATTTAAATGAAAATATCTTTGCAAAAAGGGAGTTATAGGCTTTAGATGAAAAATAATTTTTGATAGTCCTGTAAGCGTAAAATAAACACAAGCACTAAGGCAAATACAACACAAACCTTTTTTATTTTTTTCAATAAATAATCAGCGGCACAAAATGAACGTTCATTTGCTATAGCTGCAGAAAAGGTTATCATGTGAGACTAAATAAAATTAAAATAAATTAGAAACAGACTGTCTAAATGTCAAAAACATGTAAAAAATAATTAAATATTTATTAATTGAGGTGTTAGTAAAAGAAAACAATGAAAAAGAAGATATGCAATAGAAGAAATTTAGAAAGTTAAGTACCTACACAAAAGAAACAGAAAAATAAAAAATGGAATTGATGTAAAAGTGCAAATAGAAATGCAAACAGAATAATAAAGAGTTAGAAAATATTACAAAGGCATACATCATAAAAAGCTTCATAATAAAGAACACAGAACAAAAATAAAAGAAAAATTGTGATGTTAAAAAATAATAATTTTTGAACCAAAAAGCATAATCCACTTTTTATTCCATTGGTCTATACTGGCTAACTGAACGAAAATCCCAGTTAACCTCGAACAACAAACTTCTACTAGATAAAGCCATTTTTAAACGCTTATAGACATACGAGGTTGAGCTATGAGGTTGTAGTAAACCTTCAAACACCAAAATCTTACAAAAATTCCACTTGAGGACATTACCAACAATAGCAAATGCAGATTGGTTCGTCAGCAACCAGACACTCCACAACGACCTAGGTGTTCCTTACGACAACGAAGTAATTAGAACCACAGCCAGAAATAGCCGTGATGGCACTCTAAACCACAAAAACCAGTTCATAGTCAAGCTCTACAACCAACACTTAGTTAACAGAAGACTAAATCCTGGTGACTCATCAATGGATGGAGCCCAACTCAAACCACTTGCAAATATATTATCCTATTTACTTATCATTCTGTACATCGAGTAAAATGTAAATTTACAATAAATTATTAAAAAAAATATTCATCTATTGATCAATTTTGATGCTCATGTGAACACATCAAGCGCTTTATTTTACCGCATCGGTATCGCAATTTAATATATTTTTAATAGTTGCGATACTTATTGACTTTTAATAGATACGTTCTGGGGCCATTTTCCCTATTTTTGTGGCTTATTGGTAGCAGTTTTATTTTTAGTTAGAAAACTCTTAACTTTACATATTTTTTTGATGTTGTAATCTACAGTCGAATGGTTCAATTGCCAATTACTCGATTATTTCTGTTATTTAATGTTGTGCTATCACCATTTTGTTTTTGTTTGATAGAATTCTTACGACCGCGGTCTCTTTTCCACATGGTGTTGGTCATCCTGTGTCTTAAAATGAGCTACACATGGAGCTAGAGATTACACAACAAATCTAGCAAGAGTGCTGGTAGAATAAATTTAAGGAAACAATAAATTTCAAAGTAGACTTCCCATGAGATTATTTAAAAGAGGAGGAAATCCAAAATAAATTTCTAATTATTTAGTAGTTGCAGGATAATATTTAAACAGAAATCCAGGTCTTACCATGATAGCTTCTCAAAATTGTCGTGGAGGTTAGCCTATATCAAGAAGAATGATGTGAAGCTAATATTTAATACAAAAACTTTACTGTTTAAAATTCTATTTAAACCTTATCACATTGATTGGTATGAAGACTCACCCATAGTTTACTCTTTTTCTTATCTCTTACTGTACTTTCTAATTTGTTGAGTGCGCTACCTTTTTTTAAGCTATTTTTGTTCTCTTCTATACTTCTTTTTGATACTCCTGTCTTATTTTTACTATTTTCTCCTGGCAGCGATCTCTCTATATGTTAACGGTTCTTTTGTTACTACAGTGATTAGATTTTATTTTATTTTATTTCTTCTGTCTTTGTTTTTACATTTATTTTTATATTTCCTGCTACTTTCTAAAAGATACAAATTCTGTTGTTATTGTTGCTTTCCTGTTTTGTCTGTAAAGATCAGGTCCCACCCGTAGATCATAATTGGCACTGTTACTGTATTGTACGTTCTGTTTCTTTGTCGTTGTATTTGTTTAGATGTTGGTACATTTGCTAGATTTTATTATTCTACTAAACATTTTTGTATCTATGTTTCATTAATTTACTTCCGATCCCGTTTATCATATTATTTTGTTCTACTATTACAGCATGTAGTATCATCTAAACTATATATTTAGATATAGTAAACAACAAATATTTGTGCCAACTGTTGCTTTTAGTATGTTTGTTTTACATAACTTCAATATTTTATCCGTTATATATCTTTGCAAGAGCCATGGTAGCTTAGTGGATAGATCGCTAGACTACGAAACCAAGAGTTTTATCTCTCGCCAATTCGATCGCTGGCATTTTACGACCCAGCTCGACTCAGGCTGCAATAAATGAGTACCTGAGGTCAAACTCTGGGGTAATAATAGGCGGTCGGTTGTGCCACGTTATTACTGTGTCCGTAGGCTCTAGACTGTAACAGATCTATCCTGTTACGACCCCAAAGGGCCTTCGAGGCCTATTACGGGGAACTATTATTATTATATATCTTTACAAATAGGTGGCTTACACTTTCCCCATTTAATATACCTCTTTATTTTACATTCTTTAAATATCGTTCTTTTTATCTGTACTTTGTCTATGACCTTTTTATAGATACTTTTAGTTACTTCCCTGAACTTTTAATTCTTCTAAGCCGTTTTACAGTTTTTCATTAAGAACCTATCAAGTAAAGTCAAGTTGGTTCTTTTCCTTGTTCATTTATTCTTTCTACTACTTTCTTAACTAGCTTTATGTGATTGTTGATTTGTTTTGCTTTCTTCAAAGCTGCCTGTCTTTCTTCTGATTGTCTTTCTTTGATCTTAGTTTTGCTCTATTATTTTCGTATAGATTTATATAGAAACCTGATTATAAGCAGATACATAACTTTTCAAAACGAAATAAAACTCGTTTTATGAATCAGAGCTTTTAATTATTTTTTTCTATAATGTAGGTACATATCTAAAGTTTTGTTTTGTACAGTTTTGAAAATCATGCCAGGTAGGTGACGCGTTCCATTGTCGATACACTGAATAAGCCGATTTCTAGCCTGAGCCATGACCTTACCAGCATAGCAGGAGATATGTTGGCAATTTCTGCCCGGATGTTGGCCTTCAGGTCTTGTAGGGTCCTTGGGCGGTTGACACAAACGCGGGATTTCAAAAAACCGCACAAAAAAATTGCAAAGGGCCAAATCGGGGGAGCGGATTGGCCATTTCAAATTGCTCCTTATTGAGATGAGGCGCTCCGGGAAATGTTCCCCCAAAACATTCATTGATGTCCTTGAAGTATGAGCCGTTGCTCCGTCCTGTTGGAACCAAGTTCCTTCATATGTCATACCGGTCACTGTGACTTCATTTTCTTCAAAAACCAAGAACCAACAATCCCAGCTGAGAAAATTGCACACCACACTGTAACTTTAAGCGAATGTAAAAGCCTTTGATGCAATTCTCGCAGATTAGTGTCAGCCCACTAGCGCATATTCTGCTTGCTGACGCTTCCACTCAAATGAAAATGGGCTTCATCACTGAAAAAAAAAACAAATGAGTCTTTAGGAACGGTTTCGAGAAGTGCCTCACATGCGTCCCTCTAAGAATTGAAGTCCCGTTCTGACAGTTCCTGCACAATCGCCAACTTGTAGAGATGGTAATGAAAGTCATCGTGAAGAATTCACCTCGCTGAACGATCGGAAAGTCCAAGGGCAGCCGTATGTTTGCGCGCAGAACGCCGTGGGGATTGCAAGATTGAATCTCTCACTGCCCCAATGTTCTAAGGTGATCTGATGGGCTAATGGACTTTAGTTCTTTGTCTTGTCGCACTCCCGGTTTGTCTGAACGTAGTCACCAATGTAACAATTGATTTTCGGTTTGGGATAAAACCCAACGGGGCTCAATTGAAGCGCTGGGTTGCAATCAAGAACATTAGTTTGAATAGTAGGGCTCGACGACACTGTTCCAACGCATGATGGCAACTGACAGGGGTAGGAAACAAAACTTTAGAACTGCGCCTCTCGAATGAGACCACTCCCGCTCCACTACGACCCCTACAGCCTAAATGGCGCGCATTTAAAAAAAGATCTGTTGTCACACCCTGTATATACAATGTTATAGCTTTTACAATTAATTTTATTTACTTTCTTGTATAATGGAATTATTACATTTTTCCAGTCTTTCAGATATTATACTTCCTGTACAGTATTTTTTGAATAACACTTCTATTGCTGTTCTTTTTCAACTAATTTTATTCGTTTTGGAACTATTTAGCCGCTCTCTATTGTTTTACAAATTTCTTTGCTTTTTCGTTTACTTATGTATCGTCTATATTCATTCCTAAATTGCCACGATCTCTTCTATTTCTGTTTTAAGTTCCTTTTTAGTACTCTCTGTAATCCATATGTCGTTATTATTATATTTTAATTTCTTTTTTTTAAAATTGCTTTTCTTTGTTTAATATTTAATCTTCTTTTTATCTAATCTCGTCTCTGTTCTTGTTTAAAAATTAATTTGTTTTCTATTTCCAACCGGGAAATATTTCTTTTGTATTTTTTCATTCCCCTTACGGTGCCTTTTAATTCATTTATGCCGTCTACTATTTTTCCTAGTTCGCTCAACGTTTGAATGGTCTGATCTGATATTTTTAAGAATCAAGCTACCGTAAATGTTTTTCACAACTGCTGTGTTGTATTTTCGAATATTTTTTCGTATATAACATATAATTTTCTCATTGGGCTTTAATTTCTTATTTTTATGCACATCTTTAATAAATATTTTGGTTTAATATGGGCTCAAAAGATTATTTTGGCAAGAATTATTGTAATTATTGGATTTCTGAACAAATAAGTAGTAATTAAAAAAAAACTGTATAAGATTTAAATAATTGCTAATTTTAAATTTATAGATTTAATCTGAAAATAACAATATGCAATTTTGCATACAGATGCATATTGCATTAGCATAAAATAGCGATACGTGTCATTTCATAATCAGAATTCGAAGAGTGTATTATGCGAATGCCTCATACTTGTAGAGCACGTTTTGCTTTTACTAACGCACGCATTAAACACGTAGAATAAAGCGTCGCGAAGGAATCCTCTATTCTATCTGAAGACATTTTAATTGATATTGTCTTGAATATGAATGCAAATTGTTATAAAATACTTACGTTTATTTCGATGCAACATTCAGCTTTTCGTAATTTACGGCTGCAAGATTACGATCATCGGTTATACATCGTGGTCCATATTGACCAATTTATTTAAAAAAAAACAAAATTTTTAAATAATATGGTATACGAATATGGTATAATATAACATTGTATAAACGTATTTAATATGTTTAAAACGCATTATAAATATAATTCTAACGAAAAAAAGCTCTGCTCTATACAACAGTCAACAGTAGCATTGCTGACATAATTTTTTTTAAGTGCTTGATTTGAAATCAAACGTAATTTACATATTCAACAAATGCTTCTTCTTATGAAATTATTTAAAAGACAAAGTATATTAAAATAAATTCGAAGACCTTTAACAGTTGTAGAGTAATACCATAATAATCTATATCGAACAGAATTAACAAAGTTGAAACCAGAGACGTCATTTTTGCTGTTATTAATAAAGAAATCATTCCTTGTGAGATTTTGTTGTACCAAAATCATCAATTTTTTATAGGTTCTTTAGTATTTCTTTACTTTTATTAATATTTAGCACTTTATAGTCCTACTACTGGATGCAAGAAAATCAACGCAAAATTTAATTTTGGCGCCATATGTAGGTATGTTGACATTTTTTTTTATTTATGAGTTTTGATTAACAGTTGTAAAATATTTTGTTTATTATTTTCATAAATAATAACGGCATCCTTTAAGATATCCTACATCATCGAAGAACCTGTGTATATCGTGAAGGCCTACTAGCACAATGGCAAATCTATTGCTGCAATAGTGAGGAAATGTAAAGGTAAATTCGATAAGAAGAGCACGAATCAACAGTTATTCGAAAATTACACACCATTTTTTTAAAAATAACTTTTTAATTCAAAAAAGTGCAAGAACCCTCTACTTTCTCCGAAAGAGGAACAGCTCAATAGTCTCAATATGAGCGATTGTCAATTAAAAAGATTCTAAAAGTGGATTTGAAAATGTTTTCCTATAAGATCCAACTGCAACTGCAACTCCAACTCAAACAGACCAATTTCAACCTAAGATTGACTTTTGCTAATAATATCTTAAAGAAATCCCGAGAAGACGCAATAGATTTGAAACACATTTACACCAGCGACGGATCCTATTTCTAGTTGGATTAATTTGTTAATAAGCAGAACTATCGCTATTTGGGTAGAAATCCTTATTTGTCTAAAATTAAAAACCCCACACACGAAGAGTCAGTGTGAGATGCTCAATCACTCCTCCTAAAACATGTAAATAAAATATGCGAATAAAACTTTTATTAAGAAAAAATTTTGAAGAAATTTGATGACGACTATTAGTTCCAGCAAGACGGACAATTTCGAATTAATTTTCAACGTGAAAAGCACAAGGTAGCGTTCATTGGCCGAGTTCACTTAATCTCGACCCTTTTCTTCTCTGAGGTTATTTTAAAGATCGAATGTATCAAATCTCCATCAATGGCATTGAGGAACTCAAAAATCGGATCACATGTGAAACCAAAATATCCCAGACCATGTTCGAAATGGCTTTTTAGACCGGGCGATAGTGACAGCTTTTAACAGTATACCCTTGTTGGGAGTCAAACTTACAGCCCTAAGCAATAGGAATTCACAATAAAAATTACGAGCACTACAGTACATCATACTTAAAAATAAATTTTATTTTGTAAAAAAAAATAGTGACTCAGAGTAATTTATAATGGCTGCTGAATATTTGTAACACAAATCAAAATTGCAAAGCCCAACATAAGCATACTGGCATAGTGTTTTCGCTAGTGCAAAGCTAATGCACACTCGTGCAACTAAAAGCAACTTATAACAGTATACTAAGCACAATTTAGACTAACTTTGTATTAAAGTTTACAAAATTTTATAAAGCATTTTATTTTCAGATGTGTAAGTGTGTCATACGCAGTAGTTTTTATAATTACTCGCACTAATATTTTACAGTACAAAAGTATTCAGTGTGTTACATACAGATAATTGGTGCAAGTAGCTGGTAAAACTACTAAATGCTTATGGATATATAGCGTCAGGCTGCAACAAGCTATCTATTATCAATTTAATAAGCCTAATACAAGTGAGAGTTTGAACATAAGTTTATATTTCAAGAAAAAAATTAAAAAAAGTAAAGCGCGTTGGCAGTTCGTTGGGTTTAAATAGTTTCAGACGTTTTAGTTTATCGGATTCACCCATTAAAGAATTCATTAGCTGGATAAGTTTTGGTAGTTTCTTCAATTTCTTATTTTATGTTTCATATACTCGAACCACTTTAGATCACTCTGTTTGGCTCGTACCACTGTACAAAAATTTGTTTTTTAATAAAAGTGCAGATTTCTTTGCAATAATTTAGTAAATTTTTCTGTATTGTAACCCAAGCTGTTTGCCTTTATTAGAGATATGGGTTATTCAATCAAGGCGGCGATCCAAATGGAGCCCCAGGTATTTTGTAGAATCGGTGTGTTTTAGTTGGACAGTTATCACAGTTTATGGTAAAGATGACGTGTTGGGATTTGCTTTCACTTACCTTTATTCGTCATACTTTTAGCCATTGTTGGACTTTATTGAGAGCGTATTGTAGTGGGGCTAAGATAGCCGTATCATCGGCAGAAGTGGCTGTTGTGGTCAAATTCGTAGTTAGTAAGTCGGCTGTAAAGAGCAAGTATAGGATGGGCCCCAACTCGCTGCCCTGGGGAACTCCAGATGTGGCCGATTGAAGATTCGTCCATTCACCTTGAGGCATCGTTCCGATAGGTAGGACTTCACTATTTCGTATAGGTGATGTGATAGATACTTTTTTAATTTATAGGAGAGGCTTAAATGCCACATCTTATCAAAGGCTTGGAAAATGTCTAAAAGCACCGCGGAGCAATTATCTATGTTTATCAAGGTCGTTGTGGATATGATCTGTGAGTCGGTGGATTTGTCCAACATTAAATGGAGACGTCGAACTCTAAACTGGTGTTTGGGAATTAATGCTTGGTCATTTAAGACTGGGTGGAGTCGTTCTAATAACTTTTAGAAAATTTTAGAAACAATTGGCGAAAGGCTGATGGATGTTGGATCAGAAGGTGGCTTTTCAGGTGTTTGGATAGTATCTTTTGGGGAGGATGGAATTATATATTTGAGTGGTCGCAAGGAATACTGGTTCAGGTAACTGTTGTAAGATTTTTTCACTAATAAGATCAAAGCCTGGAGCCCTTCTTAGACTGAATTTCTTTGGTGGTGACTTCTTGTACTTCATGGAGCTTGAATGGTTTGATCGGCATGCTTCCTTTGGACACTGACTGGAAGGGTAGCTACTGAGTGGACAAAATATCAAATAGTAGACGGTTTAAATACGTACGAGCATCAATATTATCTTTCAAATTATGTTTTTGAAAAAGATTGAGCTTAGACTATTTTTACTCAGTGCTTATGGTGGGCTTTGCGATTTTGTTTTGTGTTACAGCAGCCTGTAAATAGTTGCTCTAAGAAACTATTTTTCTTTATAGACTAAAATTCGTTTTTAAGTATAACATACAGTCGTGCTCGTAATTTTTATTGTAAATTCCTTTTGCTTAGGGCTTGAAGTGTGTGTGTCTTAACAATGGCATACTGTTAAAAGTTGGCCTTATTTTTCTATTACTACCATCTGTTACTAGTGAAGGTGTCCACATCAAAAACTTTTTTCGTAAATTGCCAATTATCACTTTATCTTAATAGACAAGAATAAAGTTTCTGTGCCTACTAATTTATTTATTCGTAATTTTTAAAAAATTGTGCCTATTATCTCACAAAATATTTGCTAATTCTTACCTATACCATTTGGTTGAGTTAAAGTTTACTCAAATTGTCACAGAGAACGTTAAAACAAAGTAAACTTATATAAATAAGTACAATAAAGAATGAAATAATATGAAACCCCAACAATTTATTAGTTCATCGTCTATTCAGTTGCGCAACCTTCCATCTCAAACACGTTCTACTCATTACGGCAAATGCAAACTGCTACATTATGGGTATCGCTAAATTCGGCGATTTTCCGAAGTTTTGGCCTTCTGCGGCCGCACCGGTAGCGACGCGAAACAGCAAACACGGGATTTCACTTCGCATTAATTGGCCATTCATTTGAGCGCGTATTAGCGCAATCCCGACCACTTGCTGGGCAAATTGCTCATAAAATTGGCCGGTCGGCCGTGGATGGAAATCAGGCCGCCGCGCAACAAATCGCCACCTATCAACACACGTGGATCGCCTGCGGCCCCGCAGCCGGCGGAAATTTCACAACCCCCAGAAGCTGCGCTCAGCAACAGCCGAGGGCACCTCCGGAAACATTTCGTAAATCCTGATTGAGAACACCCTGCAACGCAAATCGGCGAATTCGTTCCGCAAGTACTTGCGGCATCGCTGCCGTTTATGCAAATCGAACGCCGCGTGCTGTTTGTAATGCGCACCGAAGAGGATTTTATGAAGCCCATGGTTTTTAGCTTATAAGGCCCTGCGACTTTATGCGTGTTGTTCTGTCTTGATGAGGCGGACGGAGGCATTGTTTAGGACGGGAGAACTCTCAAATCGGAGCGACGGTGTACTAGCTCAATATATATTCAAATGAGATGGAAGAAAGCATAACTTTTGAAGAGATTCTTGTATTAAAATATACGAGTCTTAGCCAAAAAGTTTATTCGGCTAACCCTCACATAGAATGCCATTGACCCTCTATCAGACTCATCAATACGAATAAATTTAGCAACAATGTTCGATTTCCTTCATCTTCGCCCATATAACGCAAAGTATTCCTTTAGTTGACCTTTGTCTTTGTAGAGGAGTGGTTGTTGCGTGATTCGAAACAAATAATCACTAAAAATTACCATATACATAATTTGGTGCACAAAGTGTGCCGCACGCTTGGATATGTAAGTATAAGATTTTTGTTTACTTTATTTTTTATTTATAAAGAACACTATTATAAGTATTTAACAAAAAACTATTTTGCCAAAATAATAAGAAAATTTAAGTATTACTGATATAGAACAAAATATGCAAAAATATTTTCTCAAGGCAAAATTTTTACTATTATTTTGAAGATGCTTTTTATTTAGGGCAAGGAAATATTTTACCAGCGAAGAGTTATATCACATTCTGCATGATAGTAAAAAGTATTGTAACAGCCGAAGACGAAGAAGCTTTGGAGAATGACGAAGAGAGAGTTACTCAAAGCGACCATGAGCAGGAGTATGTTCTTGGAGTTAGCGAGAGTGAAGATTCTGATAATGATGAAAGAGTATTTTTATTGGCAAAGACGAAGCAACCAAATGGAGCAAAATCCCTTTGACTACAAAATCAAAAACCAATAGAAACATTATAGTAAGAATTTTACCAGGTCCAAAATCAGATGCAAAAGGGCTCACATTAGAAATGTCTGCTACTAATACTAATATAATAGAAAGCATTCTAAACTGTATAAATACGTATATAGATTTAAACGAGAAGAATATGCAAGGGAGAGAGATGCCAAACATACTACAAAGATTAAAATGATGGCTTTACGGGGACTCTTGATAATGATAGAGACCAAAAAAGCAAATCACCTAAATGTTCAAAAATTGTGCGCTACTGATGGATCAGGATTAGAAACAATAAGGCAAGTTATAAATTATAAAAAAAAATTTGTAAAATGTTTGCGATTTGAGAATCGTAGCACCAGAGAAAAAAGAAGGAAAATAGACAAATTTGTGGAAAACTGTAAAAACTCCTGTAGTCTGGGCCAGTACGTTACAATCGACGAAAAACCAGAAGCTGTTTGAGGCCGATGCGGATTTAAATGATTCATGATATAAAAATGTTTGTCTTGACCGATGCAAAAAAATTATTTTGTTAACTTATTCAAAATATATTGTCTGGCAACCTGAAAGACCATATAGGACATCAAACTCATCTACCGATATTGTACTGAGACTTGTTGATCATATTATTGGAACAAATAGGAACCTTACCGGTGATAATTGGGGCACAAGCTATCCATTAGCTAAGACACTTTTAGATAAAAAATAAATTTACTGAAAACTTTAAAAAAGAATAAAGGAAAAATTCCCTCAGAATTTTCACCTAATAAAACCAAAACAGAAGAAACATCTTTATTTGCTTATCATACACACCAAAGAAAAACAAATCTGTTATTGTCTTAACGATGCATGACATTGGTGATATTGATCTGGAAACCAAAAGGCCAGGGATAATTCTGGACTACACTGCCACAAAAAGTGGTACGGATATTGTAGATCAAATGAGTGGGATATACTCAGTAAAAAAAATAACTAGAAGATGGCCGTTGGTATTTTTTTGCAATTGTGGACCTAGCGGGAATAAATCCCCAAATACTTTTTAATTATAATTTCAATAATCCAAGTTATCCTAGGCGTATTTACCTATAAAATATGTCTTACTTTGACAAAGCCCTATTTAGAAGAACTGGAAAGTTTTTCTTGCCAAATATAGAAAAGTTGAAGATCCTGTCCTAAAGGAGACTCGCAGAAAGAAAATGTTTCAAGGCGCGCCTGCTGGAAGGTTAAAGTATATAAAAAAATTAAAAAGAAAAGTTATTTTGAATAGCACTCTCCCAAATTGTCTCTTCTAATAGCTATTTCTCTGAAATATTTTGAAAGATTATTAATGCGAGGGCAATTCGAAAAGAAATTTTGGTTTGTAAATGCTAGAGAAATAGACGGGAATAGCGACACCTATACTGGGTGCAATAATTCAATAGGTAGTGCAGCGTGGAAGAAGGTTGAGTTGTAGTTTATTCGTCCACTAGATCAACTGAAAATGCAAAACTTTCGCCAAATGTGAAGTGTGGGAAGCAATACATTTTCTGTGTGCAAAAAAACTTTCAGCTAATTGTGTAATATTTACGAATCAAACGTAATGAGTGAAAGTGTTAAACGTCAACGGTGTCGCATCTTTACAAATTAACGCACTAATGTACACGATGATACAAGAAGCGGTTGCCCATCTTCAGTCAACGATATAAAATACAACAATAGATACAGACAGAAGTAAATTTGCTGAGGAACAGATACGACAAGAAATAACAGAATAACTGAAAAATGAATTTGAAATAGTAGCAATAGGTGAAGAAAATGTAGATAAGATAGAGGAAATGTGGAACAAAACCAAAAAAATATAAATGAATGTACAGAAAGATAAGCTACAGGAAAAGAAAAGATCGAAAAAACAGGAATGGATGACAGAAGACATTCTTAGCTAATGGATTAAAGAAGGAAATACAGTAACATAAATTATAGGGAATATAAAAGGATACAAAATGAGATAAGGCAAAATATAAGACAATCAAAATCAAAGTGGCATGCTCAACAATGTGCCGAAATAGAAGATTATGAGAACAAGCACGATCTTTTCCATCTGTAAGAAGAAGAAAATAAAAGAAATAAATTGTACCAAACGAGAACATCACCCTCGAATGACAAAAGACTAAAATGGAGACAAACTGCTAAATATAAATCCACAACTGCTCAGATGAAAATAATATATATATATCAGAGTTATTTGATGGCAACAGGCCAAATTACAAACAAATGAAAGCCACTTTAGGACCGACAATTACCAAAGAGTAAGTCATATAAGCAATAAAAATCGCAAAGAACGGGAAAGCAACCGGACCAGATCGAGTGAGCACAGAAATATTCAAACTTCTAAAAGAAAATGGAATCAAAGCGCTAACTAAACTCTAAACACCATATATGAGACCGGAGAAACACCGATGGATTGACTAAAATCAACTTTCGTAATAATTTCCAAAAAAAGAAGAACAACGAAAACAAACACAGGACAATTAGCCTGATGAGCCATGTTTTGAAAATGTTTCCACATGTAATATATGGTAGAATATATAAAACATTAGAAGGCGGGATTGGAATGACTCAACTCGGCTTCCTAAGCGGCCTTGGAACAAGAACAGCATCGATTGGCGTCCAAGGGTTAATTCAAAAAAGTCGCCAAAGACTTCGGAAAAGCCTTTGACCATATTAACCATGATAAAATAACCAAGATACTAAAAGATCGGGCACGGATGATAAACACCTTAAAATCATTAACAACTTATACTGGCACCAAACAGCAATAATAAAAATAAAACATCAACTGTCAGACAAAATTAATATCAAAAAAGGAGTCCAGCAGGGCTGTACACTGCCATCATCGATCTTAGCCTGTACTCAGAGGAGGACCTTTGTTGATGTTGACGAAGGAATTAATATTAACGGTTTAACAATTAATAACTTTAGGTAGGCGGTTGATAAGCTAATAATAACCAACAGCAGTGAGAGTTTGCAAAATCCAATGAATCAATATACAGATAAGTGCGCACAATTCGGCTTGAAACTAAACATCAAGAAGACTAAATATATGATCATCAGTAAAGAAGGGGGCGTAGAAAACAATGGCATATCGGTAAACGGCACAGCGTTGGAGAAGGTCAAAAAATTGATTTTTCTAGGAAGTACCGTCAATGAATCCGTGGAAATTCAGATCCGTTTAGAAAAATCAAGGGCAGTATTAATTAAGATGAGAAAGGTTTAATGTACTTGTGATGTAAGAATTTATCCAAGAATGAGGATAGTGAGATGCTATGTCTTCCCTATTCTATTGTATGCTGCTGAAGCGTGGACACTATTAAAAGCCACATTTAAATTACTACATTCCTTCGAAATGTGGGTGTACAAAAGGTTATTAAAGGTAAGTTGGATAGATAGAATAATTAACAATGAGGTACTCATGCGAATGAATAAAGGATTGGAAATAGTTAAAACTATAAAAAAGCGAAAGCTGCAGTACTTCGGCCACATAACGTCACATCCCGAAAAATGTGAGATTCTCCATTTAATTATACAAGAAAAATATTCGGTAAACGTGGGCCAAGTAAAGAAATACTTCCTGGCTAAAGAACTTACAAGATGGTATGGGAATACAGCCATTAAATTGTTCCGAGCAGGAGTCAATAAAGCCACTATAGTAAACATGATCGCCAACATGAAAGCCAACGACCGTTGACGGCCAAGGCACCGAAAGAAGAAGTCAACGATCAACTTGTGAAAGAAATTGACGAAAACGTCCGTCATACACATGAAAACACAGGTTTGCGCCGCACCGTTTTGACGACAACACTGCGTTTCAAGATAAGGTAGCTTCATTCCCAGACGGAAAAGCTTATGTAGAAGGAATTTTAAATCTTGTAGGTCGTTATCACCAATGAAAGACAAAAACATTGTCACACACATGGTTGAGGGTTTTGTAACTAAATTTGTGTAGTTTGTTCTTCATCAACCGAGCTGTATATGTATTGATATTGTTTTATAGGCGAATTCCACTTTGAATTGGAATGTTCCTTTATCCTGACACGTAGATAGGTTTGACTTGTGTACAAAACTTGTTGAGTATCTACAAAAACCATTTATTTGCTGCTCCAAAACACTATACACAAAACCATGTCTGCAGATAGAACTTTGAATGGTGTCTTATGTTGTCTATTACTTAAATGTTCTCTTAATCTCATGTTTCGTCGGTGGTAAAAATTTGCAATCACAAACTTTGTTCTTTAACTTCAAATCGTTGCAGTGATTATTCACAATCTTCCTTGTGCCTAAATGTTTAGTTTCAAATCGTCCTATTGATCTGTTCAGTATTACTCTTAATGTTCATTGTTCAAAAAATTTGATTTGCATTTTAATCTATTTTTTCTTGAATGCCTTGCACCGTCAGTAAATATGTTGTTATTAGCTTGCAAGGAAAACATTCAATAATGTTTTCCCTTCTTCAATGTTATTTCATTGGCGCCATGTTCTGCGTAGTCTTCTTAGGATTGGACCGTTGGTATAAAGTTGATCATTGGATCATACTCAGTATTATTTACTTGCGACACGGGAAGTCTTTAAGCTGTTATGATGTATCTGGTTGTTTACACACTATGAAGCGTTTGAACCAATTCTTAGTATGTTGTATTGGAATTTCTGATAATAATGATTGATGGCTTCATACATTTCCAGAGTTGGAGATCGTAGGACCATATGTGTTTCACAAAAAAACCTTGATTTCTTGCAGAAAGCCATTGCACTTTGACTTTAGATTGGTTGTGTCTTTGATCGAAATGAAAACCAAAATACTTTGTAGACTTTGATATACTTTACTGCTCGTGGTCAATATAACTTAAACAGGTTTGGTTAAACTAACTTTGTTTGCATTTAGTGTACCACTCTTAAAGCAGAGTGATAGTTTTGTGTGTTCCCAGAGGGATTTAAAGAATTATTGTTTTTAGTAATAATCAGCATTTTCAGGTATATATGCTGTGTAAATGAGAAAATCAGCGAATTCAAGGCATTGCCTTAGTTAGATACATAGAAATTAGATTGCTCATAATTTATATATAATTTTTTCAGTAAGAGTATTTGGAACACCTTGGCTGGTTCTTGGATATTTATTATTTCAACATACTTCCAGATTGTAGGAAAATATAACTGTTATGAAAGCAATGGCTTTTTTTAGGCAACTATTTTAGTGCTTGTTGAAGGATTGTATTATACCCCTGGGCCTTGCGTATATTTATTTTGTTTTAGTTCTTCCTTTTATAGGTGGGACATTTGGCAGGGCATGTCGATAAAGTTTTTATTTCTTGGTCAATGTGGTATGGCTAGATTTTAAAGGCTTCGGTTAAATGTGAAACAAAGATATTCACTCTTTCTTTGTGAGAACGAGCCCACCCGTTATTAGTCTTATGGATAGGAGGTACAGATGGATGCGGTATTTTAATATTAATAATATAATAAATAATAGATTAGTTATCTACTGTCCAAAAATGTTATTTTTTTAACTCTGTTTTCAGCTTAGTCTATTATAAACATATTGGTCTAAAACACTTCGTGATCTTTGTCAAATTAGCCTAGTTTGAGGGTTTTCAGCTATCGATAGAAGAACGTGTGGTGGTACGTTCGCGATATTTGTTGTGTTTTGTTCGATTTGTAAAGGTGATTTCCAAGCTGCCTCTTGTACTACTTGAATAAAGTGCTATAGTGTTTCATAGAGGTCTTCTGACGCTGGAAAAAGCCCATATGGGTATTTTAGGTAGAAGATTTTGTAAATGTATTTATTTGGATTGATGCCTGTGACCGAGTGTGTTGGTGTCCCTTAGTAGCCTTATTTCTGGTCTGTTTTACAAAATGCAGGTATGTTTTCGGTTTTTCTACAGAAATTGTGTGGTGGAGTTGCTTACAACTTATGAAGCAGAATAGTATTAAGCAGTAAGCTTTAAAATGGCTGTAGGGCTGACATCTCGGACATTAAAATGTATTATTATATATGAATAAGAAAATTATTTTTGGTGTCCTTTGTTGGTTATTATTTTTGTTTATTCTACTTTATTTACTTTCGTTCATGACTGAAGGCGGGCTGTAGTAGTTTTGTATTTTTGTTCGTGGTGTTGTAGATTTCTTACGTTTCCTAATCAGTTGCCACAAGTTTCTCTGTTCTGTTTCTTCTTTGTTAGCATCTTGCACTGGGCCGCTAAATTCAAAATTTTTATTATCGGTTTTAGATGTTTGAAGGTTTAGTTTTAAAGGTTTTAGGAAATTGCGGAGAATAGTTTGATCAAATTTGATAAACTGGTTGCAGTAGCAAATAGTTGTTGTGCCTAAAACGGTTGCTGAAGTGAAAGAAGAATTTAAATGTTGTAATGAATTCTAAATGTTACCAACTTAATTAATTTTGAGAATTAGGGTCTATATTTTGGTGGCGGGTTTTGCTGAGATTGGTTTTGATAGGTGCTGAGTACCCTAATAGCGGATTATTACTAAGAATTTCTTTCTATAATAGGAATTAGTAAGCTAATTGTGAATGTAATATAATTATCAGATTACTTTTATGATTCACATAAGATAACGCGCTGTTGACTATACACTCTCTTAGACTACTTTCGTGCGACCAGGACAAGCATATAAATATTACAACTAAAGAGAGTGTTAACTTAAAAATAAATAAATAAATTTATAGTTCATAAAAAAGTCGACATTTTGCAAAAGCGTTAAGAAAGGTAAATTATCAACTTATAATAAATAAGTTGAATTACTACATTAATATGCTATCAAAAAGTTTACTTTATATACTATAATAGATTATCTACAGTGAATCAGGCTTATATTACACATAAGCTCTGACAATAAAGTTCACAAACTCACTGTAGCATTATTGTATATAATTGCAATTATCTTCCAATAGCCCTATGAGATTATTCAGTGCTAATTCCTTTGCTAAGAATAGCGGAGCTTAAATTATTTTATTAAACTTGGAAAAGTGAAAATGTAGCACAAGATTAATTCTATTTAAAAGAACGTTAGTGTTGAAGTAAAAATACCCTTCTAATACAAACATAGCTAATAACTAAGATGCTCTTTAAAAAGAGAAATGATGAAAGTTATCAGACTACTTACACCGTGATAACTGAAAGAAGCATCAATATAAAAATATTAAAAGCAGGAGCTTTTAGCTAGTAAAAGAGCAACTGTATAGAAACGCCCTCGCATTTTAGCGGATCTAGCCCCCAGTGACCCCTTTCTGTTCCCAAAGGCAAAGAGCGTATTGAAAACAGAACATTATGGCGACATTAACGACGTCGAGTAATACAGCACATTTCCAAAACTGCTCTGAAGGGTGGACCAGGTGTCAGCTTTGATGCGTGACTTCCCAAAGGGATTTCTTAACGCTGATATGATAGTTAGCGATTTTAACGCAATGCGTTTGCGAACTTTACTGTCAGACGCAGCGCTATAAATTTTAACATACTAAAATTTGTATACAACACAATCTAGCTTTTGACACCAAAAAAGTACTTTAGACCTTAGTAGTAGAAATAACTTCTTTGCAAAGTTAATGAAAAATATTTTAAATAAAATGAAACAGAATTGGGCAATTAAAGGTATATATTTCCCATAGAATATATTATTAACTTTAATAACCTTACAGCCTAACTTTGCAAGTTCTCAAAATTTGCTATTTACTAATAAATGTGTCCTTGGTGTATCGGTTATAGTTATCGCACTAGTTATAGAACCGCAAAGAAATTATTAAATGACTCTCAACCTAAACTGTTTAAATTCTAACATAATAAAAATAACAGTTGAACGTTTATTGAAATTAGAATCGTATCTAATAAAAAAAATTACAATTTTTTGTAGTCAAATAGATAACAAAAAATTATTAAAAAGTTAAATACTGCTAAAAAACATCAAATAATTTAGCAAGGTAATTTAAGTATTTCCGCCCTACGTTAAGAGAAAGCTATTGTTCTTATATGGATATTATTAAAGTAGAATGCATCAAATATATACGAAATATAAATTCTAACCAAAATTTTTTATATGAACTACTATATCTAATAATTTTTTTTAATGACATAGTAGCATATTTACAATCTGTAATACAAAGTGTATAAGGGAAGCATTCACTAATGCTTTTCCTTTGGATGATTTCTTCTTCGTTATATTAAATTTTGAGGCCAGGTTCTGTGGAGTCTTCTTGTGTTTGGACCGCTTTCATATAACTGCTCTACCAGAGCGTTGTCGTTGTGGATTATTTGATTTTGGTATTTAATAACACCGCGCTCGATCTCTTCTTTGATGGTTGGAATTTTCAAATCGGTATGAAGTGTGAGATTACTGACATACCAAGGAGCATCTGCCAGGATTCTGAGAACTTTAGACTGAAACCTTTGTATGGTTGCCAGGTTTGATGAATAATAAAATATACAAACTCTTTACTGGACTGTGAAAGGGATTTAGCGATTACAAAAAAAAACAAGTACTTATATCAAGAGTTGCCTATCAAATTAAAAAAAATACTTATAATCTACGTTCCAACAGGGTCAAGTTTTGTTCTATAAATGTTTAAATGGTTGGAGTGGCAAAATATTTAGTTTGTGTTGAACGAGGTTAGCTCATCTAATTTTGTAAAAGTTCATTTTTTGGAACAGTTTTGGTGAAGGAATTATACAAAAAAAGTGAATAGTTAAAGATAATAATAAACTTAAAAAGTTCGTTACTGAATTCTATATGTCTGTCGGTCTGTCGGTCTGTCTATCGCCGTCACAAAATTATGGATTTTTTTAAAATTTTAAAATGGATTCTTATAGGAAATTTTACGCTGATTTCAAAATCGAAATCAAAAAGTTTCTATCTCGAATAGTTTTCGAGATATTCGACTTCGAATTTCGGAAAATTTTCGACATTACGATTTTAAATGTGATTCTTATAGGAAATTTTACGCTGAATTCGAAAATGAAGAAAAATCTATGTCGAATAATTTTTCCAGATATTCGATTTCGATTTTCCTGAAATTGAAATCGAAATCGAAAGGTTTTTTTAAGTTCGTTCTGGGATTGCTTACAGAACAATCTCTTCGCCGGCCCCATGTTTTATTATATTTTTGACATAAAAATTATTTAGAGAAATTATTTTCAAGAAGTCATTTCTCATTTAATTTTGTTTGTTTCATTTAAAAAAAATTTGCAGTGGTTTTAAAAATTTTAATCTAAGTTAGCATTGTCAAATACCAAAATATTAAAAGAGAACCCTAAAAGTTGCAAACAACTGTTTGATTTGCCTTGTAGAACAAGAGAAAGAAATTGTGAAAAATACAAAGTTTATCACAAAAACCCATCACACCTAATAGATGGGAATCATGATCAGAACTGCTTTTCCAACACAAAAAAAAATAAAAAGAAAGATAATCTGTAATATCAACAAATAAATATAAATACAAATGCAGGATCACTACAAAAATAAATTAAAAATAAATGTTGCATTACATATTAATAACGACCAATTAAATTTGTTTGAAAAAATGTTTGTGTTCAATAGTATATTAAAAAGGCTAGTGGTTATAAAGCAAACAAGAATATTTGTAGCCTTAATATAAATCAGTTTCAGTCGCATAGAAAATTTCTTAAGTATTCACAACTTTCTTTAAAAAAATAATACTAATACGGACATTTGAACTACGTTAAAATAATTCAAATTAAATATAGACCAAAAGTCCAATTTTTGTTAAAAAAGTTACCTACAAAGTTTGAAAAATAATAATAAAAATTAAATTTAAATCCTCACAATAAGTGGATCTAGATGGTGTTCACTTGGATTTTCTGTTTTTTCGCTAACCTTATCAATGTACAAAGGGTTTCTTATTAGTTGGGGCAAATTAATAAAAAAATTCTAAAGACGATCTAGGGCGCATTCGATTTGGAAAAGCCTGATAAAGAACATTATGTTATATTGTTTTGTTATAATGCAAAAGTGCATTTGTGCACGCGAAAAATGCATTTATTTGACGGATCTTTTGCAGACCCTAAAGAATATTTTATTGCTCGCTTAATATTGGCCAAAATAAACTCAATCTCATTACTCGGGAAGTTTTTGGGGTTTCTGATCACAAATGTAATTTTTAGAAAGTGCCTCGCGATTTACTTGGGAGGAATAATTCTGGGCCTGGGGGAAATTTTGGGAAATCATCTCAAATTTGTTTATTTTCCAAACTGTTTGAATAAGGGCTTTTGGGATCGCTGAAAAATAATGTGATGTTTAGAAAGTGCTCCAATGCACTTTGCGAGTCATAATCCTGAGGCTGGGTATAATTTTGGGGAACCAGCTCAAAGTTGTTTGTTTTTTGAAATTATACTGTCTATATAAAGGTTTTTGGGGTCGCTTATAACGATTTTGATTCTCAAATTAAGTTTCAATGCACTAAAGTGAGAAAATGTTCTGGGGCACTTTGGGGAAAGGATACCCTGGGGTGATAGGGTTAATATGGAGAAAATTTCTTCTGAAGTACGTAAAGATACGTGATTCAAGTACACGGAAAATGCCGCACGAAGTATATCAAATGAGATCAGCAAGAAGTTCATTAGAACCATCTGCAGATCCAAAAAGACTAATATTGGATAATAATCATAATAGCAATAATAGTAAAAATGTGCCAGAGACATCTGCGGATTTAATAAATGATGAAAAATATAATTGGAAAGAAAATTGTATTTAGTGTACAAAAAAATGTACGTTCATAGGAAGGAATTTCCCATTATAAGTCCTAAAGGCAGAAAGAGCGCCATAAGATTTATAGAGAAAAATTGAAATATAGAAGAGTTCTTACGAGTTGAATTATTAAGTGCACTGCTAGATAATATTACAGCTTTTATTTTTTTGAGAGCACGGTATCATAAAAAATGTCAGAGTAAATGCAACTTCAAAAACAACTATTTTTCTTTCTAAATCTGTTGCTCTAAATGACTATCAGTGCTTTATAAAAATTTCAGTTTACTTTGAAAAAAAAAAGAAAGACTAACAAAACCATACAAAGTTCAAAGTTGAAGATTTTTTTAAAAAATGCCCTACGCGTGTCTTGGCGCCTTAGGCTATCCTTTATAAAAGTTCCCCAATGCATTTTTTCACTTTGGTGCATTGAAACTTAATTTGAAAATCAAAATCGTTATCAGCGACCCTAAAAACTCTTTTGTAGACAATTTAATCTCAAAAAACAAACAACATCGACCTGATTCCCCAAAAATTGCACCCATCTCCAAGATTCTCTTCCGCCAAGTGCATCGGGAAACTTTCTCAGCACTACATTCGTGATCAGCGACTCTAAGAACCCCTATATAGACAGTTTAAGTTCGAAAAAAAATTTGAGGTAATTTGCCAAAATCACTCCCATCCCCAGGATTATGCTCCCCCACTCCAAGTGAGTTTAGATTAAAAAAAATTGTATAATTAGCAACACTCACTAAAAGTAACCTGATTCAAAAGTAATTTAAATAAAACTTGGATTTTTTCTTAGCTTAACGGGTTAAGCTTGCAGTTTCTTAAATTTCTTGTGAAAATTCCTAATCTATTTACCTATATAGTTGTAACACCAAAGAAACTTTAACTAGAATACATTTTCTTCGACTTACTTAATATTATAAAAAATTAAAATTGTAGATGTTCATGATAATTTAATTTGGAAAATTACCAAGGGCATCAAACAGCCAAAAGTCCAGATTACGCCAATACGAAACCAAGGAAACTGTTGGTTAAGAACAGACAAGGAAAAATCAGAAGCATTTGCAAGCCACCTAGCTGAAGTTTTCCAACCAAATTCTAATGAGGTCGATCAGGATATAAAAAAACCCACAATCATCACTGCAAATATTTCCTTCAATACGCAAGATTACAGTCAACAAAATAGAGAACGGGATAAAATGGTTGAAAAATAGAAAAGCACCCGAACAAAACTTATTAACAACAAATATATTTGAACAACTACCTAAAATGGAATAAAATTTTTACAAATTCTATTTAATGTGATTTGTGATTTTGCAGTTAAAATTCGCCCAAATAATCCTCATTGCGAAACCCGAAAACCCTCCAACATAAACAATTCCTACCCCTATTAGCCTACTTCCTAAAATATCCAAGTTGCTTGAAAAATTAGTCCTGAGGCGTATTAATAAAAACTCAATGCAACAAGCATGGTTGACTAATCATCATTTTAGATTCAGGCAACAACACTCGACTATCCAACAATACTACCGTCTAACAAACATCATCTAAACTACACTACAAAGTAAAATATTCTGCACTGCTGCTTTCCTGGACGTAAGACGGCCATTTGATCGGGTATAGTACTGAGGTTTACAATATAGAATTAAGATAACTTTTTATTCTGTCTACTATCTACTATTACGATTCTGTCTTACATACAGAACCTTTCAAACAAGGATCGGTCAATACATCTTCCAAATCAAAGAAATAAATTTACGAATACCGCAAGGGAGTGTCCTGAGACCCAAGTTATACCTTTATCAGCTATGGGGTTGCGCAAGTCGATCGAATGTTGAAGAAATTCAACGTTTTTAATTCAAAGTGATCAATCAGACACTTTATGTAGACCTCAACATACCTTATGTGAAAGACTTAATCAAAAAGAATGTTATTAAGCACCAAACAGTACTGGAGCTTTATCCAAATGAAAAATTGCACGACTGACAGGAAATCCCCAACTCAGATACTTTCAGAAGAAGTGGCCAAAAGACCTGACTGTTTAATTAAGGAATGAGTCTACTGGGAGTCTACCAATCAAGCCTAGTTATAGTACAAACCATTGTCTCATAGAATGTATTCATATTCTGATTGATAATTAAATTACAAAAATTATAATGGTGCCCCAAGTAGTATAATTACAGTTTAGCTTCAGATTATATATATATATATTTTTTTTTTTATTAAAAACACCCATTGAGTGAATTTATTATATAGCAATCTAGTAGATACATACTAATGAGCTATTTGTTTTTAACTTAATTTACTACGGTTTAAAATTGCAAAGTACTTATCCTACGACAATCACTTTGGTTTTGACATTTATTGGGCACTATTTTTTATTGCGCACTGGATTATAATTATTGGCTCACTGCACTAAGTCAAGTGGTTTCACTCTTTTTAATCTTCTAGTTAAGTCAACATTATTATCAAGGAGCTGGAGAACCTCAATATTGATGTGCTGATGTAGACGTTGTTCATGTCTTTCGGCATACCTTCTGATAGCGTTGTCAACGGTTTCCACATCCAGGTCCTTATGGAGATTGTCATTGCGAATGTACCAGGGGGCATTAACGATACCCCGCAGCACCTTATTTTGGAACCTCTGTATGATATTTCGATTACTTTGACTGGTACAACCCCATAGCTGAATACCATAAGTCCACACTGGTTTCAGGACTTGTTGATAAAGCAAAGCTTATTATATACTGTCAGGGCTGAATGTCTACCCAATAACCAGTACAGTTTTCTGTACTTCAGCTTGAGTTCTCACATTTTTCTTAACATGTGGTTTCCATCTAAGTTTTGCGTCAAGGGTCATGCCCAGATATTTAGCTGTATTCTCATACGGTACTACTTGCTGGTTGATATATATTGGATTGTGCTCGATTCTTTTATTAGTGAAATCAATATGCACCGATTTGCTTTCATTTAATTTAATTCGCCATTTTGCTGTCCAGCTTTGTATTTCGGCAATAGCTGTTTGTAATTTTCAGTTGATTCTATATTGTTGTCCCCAGTAGCTAGAATTGCAGTATCATCTGCGAATGTGGCAACAACATTTTCATTGAATGTAGGCAAATCCCAAGTGTATAGAAGATAGAGGAGTGGCCCCAGTACACTTCCCTGCGGCACACCTGCTTGGATTTTCCTCAACTCTGAATAAGTATCTTCTTGTTTGACTCTGAAATAACGTTCAGATATGTAGGATTCTAAAATTTTGAATATTGCACAGGAGAAGCATTTTGAGCTTATGAATTAGGCCCTCGTGCCAAACCTTATCGAATGCCTGTGCAACATCCAAAAATATCGCCGAGCATACTTTCTTTTCTTCTAATGCTTTTTCAATCACATCTGTGATTCTGTGCACCTGATCAATCGTGCAGTGCTGGTTCCGGAAGCCAAATTGATGATCCGGGATAAGATGTTTTCTTCGATGATTGGTTTTAGTCTCTTCAGTAGAAGTTTTTCAAACAATTTAGACATAATTGGTAAAAGCGATATTGGCCTGTATGATGCTGCTTCATGAGGTGGCTTTCCTGGTTTAGCAATCATGATTACTTCGGCTACTTTCCACAGCTGTGGTACATACTGTAGTCGGAATGAAGCATTGATCAAGTTGGTGATTTTAGTTAATGCCTTTTTCGGAAGTTCTTTTAAAATTTGACCAGTAATTAGATCGAAGCCAGGGGCTTTTTTCTGATTGATATTAGTTTTTATTTCTTGTTTAATTTCAATTACAGTGACAGGTGGAATTTTATTTTTTCTTTCTTGCTTGATGTCATAGGGCGGTGGTGTTTTGTCATCGTCAGTTAAATTGGGTTGAAATATCTTTTCGAGATTGTCGGCAAATCTTGCAGCTTTTTGTTCATTACTTCTGGCCCAGCTCCCGTCCTCATTTTTGATCGGAGGTATTTGCATAATAGGTCTTTTAGATTCTTAGTGGTTTTCCATAAAGAATATTCAGTACTAGAATCATTAGTAAGGCCACGCAGATGTTCACTGATGGTATCATTTTTTAACTGCTTAATTTCATTTCTTAGCTGAGATGTAAGATTATTCAATCTAGTTTTATCTTGCTGAGCTCTGGTCTGATGCCATCTCTTCCTCGCTTTCCTTTTTTCTGATATTAGTTCCAAAATTTCTTTAGGATAGTTATGACCTTTCAGTCTTCTTTTGATTTCTGGGGTGTTTTGCCACGCAGAGTACTGAATTTCTTTAACCAGCTTTTCCACCTCAAAGTCTAGTTGTTCTTCTGTTTGTAGTGGACTGCCAGATTAATTCTTTCTTCTAATGTTGCTCTAAAACTTTCCCAGTCAGTCTTTTGTTAGCTAGTCCAGGATTGTTTGACTTTGAGATAATATGTTCGCTTAGCGTCAGTACAATCGATGAGTGATCCGAGCTCAATTCAAAGTTATCTTCTATTTGCATGTAATTGCTTGATATATTTTTGATGATATAGAAATCTAGCAGATCTGGAACCTTTTCTGGATCTGTTGGCCAGTATGTAGGTTTGCCTGTTGAGATAGTTTCACATCCATATGCTTGAACAGATTTTAGCAGTTCTCTTCCTCTAGTTGTAATCAGCCTCGATCCCCAGTGCGTGTGTTTTGCGTTGTAGTCACCGCCTATGATAAATCGATTTCCTATGGTTTTGAATAATTGTTCATATCTTTCAAATTTGATTTTGTGTTTTGGAGGGCTATATAAACTGACTACAGTGATACCGATATTCTTAGTTGTAACACTCACCGCTGTGGCCTGGATGTCCTCTGCTTCAAATTTAATTTCTTCAAAGTGTTGTATATTTTCTTTGATTATTACCGCACTTCCACCTTTGGCTTCGTTTCCTGGATGATTTGTGCAGTACACTTTATAACCTCTAAATTTAATAAATGATTGTTTGGTAAAGTGCGTTTCTGATATCAGACACACATCTATCTTATTTATATCAAGGATTGCTTGTAGCTCTTGTTGATGGTTACAATCCGTTTGCATTCCAACACATAATTTTAAGTGTGTTAGTCATTTTGGTTTCTTTCAGTTTTCGTGGAAGTTTTTTTTATTACTTCCTTCAAGTTTTTAATTTTCTGTTCCATATTCAGGAATGAATTCTCCATTTGTGTAATTTTTTAAGTATAAGCTGTAATGTTTGGTCAGCATTATTTTCCTGAGGTTTTAGTTTTATTTGACTGTTTGTCCTGTTTGTACCCATAGAGGCATAAGTTGGTTTCTCTTGATTAGTTATTTGTACATTTTTCGTTTGTACGTTTTGTATGTTCTTTTCTGGTTATCGATTTTGGTGTAGCTTTATAATAGTTTTTATTTTTGAGTTTTTGTAGTTCTTTTGCAACTACACAACCTCGATAGTTAGCAGGGTGTTCCTCCCACAGTTCACACATTTTGGTTTCTGATTCTCCAATTTTTACAATTAACTGTATTATGTTTGCCAGCACATTTAACGCATCTTGGTTCTTTTGCACAAAATTTCTGTGTGTGCCCAAATGCTTGGCACTTTTGCATTGGGGAATTAATTTTGACCCTTTACCGGAACTATTTCAACCGTACTACCTAAAATTCGCGTAATCTTATATATTTTTCAATATCTTCGATTATCAAATGTTAACATAAACATATTTAACGGTGTTTTTCTTTCCACGACATTTTATTGTTAACTGCCATAATGTTAAAACCCCTTTAACAGAAAATTCTTGATGCTTTCTGTGTTGTAAGAACTATGCAAGTTTTTGCTATAACCCTTATTGGCCTACTTTGCTTATTTTCGTATGTGTGAAAGCTTATTTCCTCTTCACTCATTAGTTTTACCACTGCTCTGTAACAGTCTGAGTTGGTGCAATTAACTTTTGCACTCGTGTTGCCAGTGAGTGTAATTTGGAAATCATTTTCCTTTATTTTTGTTATCAGTAGCTCATATAATTTTTCATATGATTTTCATGTATTATGGTAGGTGGTGAGATTTTTCTTTTTTAATTGTAGTTGTTTTTTCTTGCGTTTTTGGGGGGGTTTCCTTGTCGGGTGTAGTATTTATCTTACGCTTCTTGTAGTTATGTTTTACCCTGATCCATTCCGTTTCTTTAGCAAGCTCTTCTTCGTCCGTGCCATATTCTTGCCGGGGTAATTGAGAAGTTGCTCTTGATGTCCCTGGTATCATTACTCTCGTATCTATTCCACCAGGTGTTGTAATTTGTCCCTGAATCACATTCTTTTTGAGTTCATCAATTTGTTTTTGCAAGTCTGCAATTAATATTTCAAGCTGATTATTTTATTATTAGCTTGCAGCATACCGCCTACGGAATTCCATCCGTTAACCGCGTATTGCCATTGTGCATATAACTGTTGTTCTCTTTGACTTCTCTGATAATTTTCCTGAAACAGCGCTTCATTTTGTTGTTTGAGTAAATACTCATTTGGTGTGTTAGTAATAATATTTTCTAGATTCACGTCGAGTTTATGTTTATGCGTACGTAAATAAACGTTATCGGCTCGGACACCTGAATTCTTATCACGCGCGGCGCGGTCTTTCACCACAACCTTACGGTAAATTAAACGCGTACTATATAAGCTATACTGTTACCCGTAGAAGCACTACAGATGCCCTCGCTGGGTGAAGGCCCTGGTTGCTGGCCGGAGAGGCCCGGCCCGCTGGTGCCGCTGGCTCCGCTGAAGCCCTGATCGCCGCTGCTGGTTCTGCTGGCACCGTTGAAGCCCTGATCACCGCCGCAGAGTTCGCCCTCCATGCGGGCGCACTCCTGGAAACACTTGAAGAAGTGTTCGCTTGGCCCTGTGACCCTGCGGTTATCGCTGTTTTGCAACGATAGCGGAGCGTACACCTAGTGTCCGCACCGCTTCACTGCTCGCACTCGAATCGCTTCAGATTATATGACAATTTTAAGTTTTGAAGATAAAATAAGAATAGACATTTCTTGAAGAGAAGACGAGATAAATAAAATTATTTTCCAACTCTAACATTTTTAGTTGTATATCATTTATCAATTTGAATGAAGATAGAGATAACCGAGTTTGAATTGCCTTTCTTCTATTTTTTACTTTCCTTATCCTATAAAAGGAAAGTAATGTAATCGACGGAAATTTTACCTACACAGTTTTTCACATTTCTGGACGAATTATCGGCTCAGGACACCAAAAAAGTTGGTTTGGGCCATTGGTTCGTGTGCGTGTGTGTCTGTCGGTCTGTCAGTAAACAGGATATATCGAGAACCGTAAGAGATAGAGACTTGAAATTTAGTATGCAAGTTACTTGTAGGTAGGGGACGCAGTGCGAAGCTTTTGGTAAAAATCGGCCGAGCCATTTGGTCGCAAGGTCCCAAAATCGGTCGCAAAGCGGTCGTGAATCTAAGCAGTTGAAGATACAAAAAATTTATGAGAATAAAAATGATTTGTTATCATGAGATAAACATGAATTTAAAATAAAAGTTGGTAAAATAGGAACTCGAAAAAAAATTGAAGCTCAGGATTTTTAATATACCGGGTCCTCATAAAATGTTTCGGGAAATTTATATTACCGGCTAGATCAAACCGAGACGAACAAAAAATTACAAAGAAATTTTTTGATCCAAGGTCAAATAAATAAGTTATAGCCGATTAAAAATTAATTAAACGGACCAATCACGGCGCGCTCGGAGAGTTACCGGACCGACTGCGGGAGGACGGGGGGGGGGAGCGCTCGGCCGCTAGGAGGGAGCATGCAGGCGATAATGGGGAAGGCCGTGCGGCCGAGCTCGTACGGTTACCTTCAGTGACGTAGCAAAATTTTAAGTACGAGTCAATTATTGTCTTGTACTGTTTATTTTAATCAGCTTTGGAGTGTTGGACTCGCGCCTCGTCCTTTTTTAAAATGAGTTCCGGGACGAGAGCAGCGCAGGGCCGAGACGATGGACCCGATATAATATATAATAATAGGATAAAGAAAGTCGTGTGATGTTCACACCAGATTTTTCAATATTAAAATTGCTATGTTTTGTTATATTAAGTATTATTAAAGTAATGACTTTTTTTTACTTTGCTTAAAATTAAAACCGGCAGTGACTCCGTTTTGCTGTAGTGTTTAGCCAATGTTGTTTACTTTATAATAAATTATTAAATTATTAAATACATGCCAACTACTTTTGCATTTTCTATTACGTTGATGCAATATAAATGCAGGTTTTTAGATTTTTTGTATTTAGCTTAAGTTTAAGCCAATAAATCGTTGTTTCAACTTGCAGTGTTATATATCATTCGAAAACTTATTTCATGCTCTTTCTAAATATCTGTTTAAAATTTATCGTGAATTTGTTTTCTGTCAATAATTTGGCTTTTAATTGCAGATGTCAAAACGTAATTTCCGCTACATTTTCTTCTATGAGTTCAAGCTACTCAAACCGCTCAGAACATCAACGAAGTTTGGGGCGATGGAAGTGTCAACGAATGTACGGTGCAACGTTGGTATCAGAAGTTTCGTTCCGGCAATACCAGCCTCGATGGTGAGCCTCATGCCAGATGTCCATCAGCCATTACCAACGAGCAATTGAAGCAGTTAATCGAAGCCGATCCTCGTAAAACTACACGAGAGCTTGCTGAAGAGCTCAACGTCGACCAATCAACAGTCGTTCGCCATTTAAAGCAAACTGGAAAGACAAAAAAGCTCGATAAGTGGGTGCCGCACGAATTGACCGAACAGCAAACAACTCGTCGGTTTGAAATGGCGTATTCGCTCATTCTGCGCAACAACAATGATCCTTTTCTCGATCGAATTGTAACGTGCGATGAAAAGTGGATTCTCCACGACAACGGGCGACGTTCGGCTCAGTGGTTGGACCGCGATCAAGCACCACAACACTTTCCGAAGCCGGCATTGCACCCAAAGAAGGTTATGGTGACTGGTGGTCTGCGGTCGGTCCACAGCTTCCTGAATCCGGGTGAAACTCAGATTGATAAAATTAAGATTTAAAATTCTTCTATATCCGTCCTGTTCGGGTAATGTAGCTTTTCTTGATTACCTTCTGTTCGCAAAATCGAAAACATTCTCGGCTAGGCAAATGTTGGATTAAATAAGGAGGTGATACAGAGCGTAAACAAACATTTTGAAGTCATCAAAGTAACCCGATTTTGCATAGAAATAGCAAATATAGACAAACGTTGGGGCAAATAAGTTAAAGTTGGAGGAAAATGTTTTTTCTAATTAATATCTCTATTAGCAATCAGAATATTAGTACCTTCTATGAGCTGATGGTATCTATTAACTAGGCGGGGGTGAGTGACTTCCAGTGGAGTAACTCCTCTGTTATTTAATTAAGCCCTTTGACCATTTTTAAGACGTCTAAGGGGAGGATTTTTGTTTAGTGGTGCGATGGTTTAGTTTGGGTGGAGTTCTAATGTTGATTGGTGTTTAGTGGAGTACTGTTCGATTACCTCACTCACATATGGGATGTTAAGGTCTGAGTGGAATGTTTCGTTGGTCACAAACCATGGAGCGGCTGCCATGTTGCGAATTATTTTGGAGTGAAGACGTTGAATAATTTGGACGTTTGATTTCCTTGTGCAGCCCCACAGTTGACACCCATAGGTCCAGATTGATCAAATAATAGTCTTGTATAATAGGAGTTTGTTAGCAAGTGATAGCGAAGAGTTTTTCCCGATGAGCCAGTACATTTTCTTTAGTCTGATTTTTATTTCCTTTCGTTTCTTAGAGACATCTTCTGTCAATTTAAAGTCCTAGGTATTTGACTTTGTTTGACTGGAGAGGAAAAATATGAAATTCAAATTGTTGTCTTCAATATTACATCAACTTAGTTATCAAATTACTGCCGTATTATTCAGTGTGGATTACAAATTATTATCTGCGCCATTTAAATCAGCAGCGTCTACGATAACGATATTCCAAATTTTGGCAAGTCATGAAAGTCCTTCTATCAGCAAAGAACAATAAAAATTAAAGTAATTTAACATAATAGTTAAATAAGGTATTTAACATGATAAAAGAGAATCGAGTAATATTGCGACTGACTTTATCTTTTCCTAAACATTATTTTCAATTAGAACATAATTGTATCTAAGTAATTAATCAAGACTTGTTTCCTGTTTCCTATTAGAGGGCTGACTATTGCAAAAGAATGTCTTTTTAATGTGTTGTGGTGCCTTTTGTTTTTTTTTTATTTACATCTGTCACAAATGAAATGTTCAAAACAATTTGAAGAATTAACTTCTACATGAACTGTTAAGCATTAAATATTATCCTAAATAAATCAAAAAACAAAGGCAATGCCCAAACAACGGTTTTATTTTTACTGATGGAGAATAGTAATGCACTTCTGGTATCGTTGAACAAGATTCTTCATCACGCTTACTGAACCTCTCCATCCGAGCTGAACTTATGTCGGTGCAGTGTCTGCGAAAAATGTGGTAATCGGATGGCGGTAGATCAAGGCATCTATTCTCTAAAAATTCCAATATACCAGTACATATCCTTAAGTCTCAGGTTCATTCCTTTTTATTTTTTGATAGCTTCATTAATTGGAGGTATGATTATGTTGTTAGGGTAATTGGAGCACATGCTATCTTTATTATACCCCATTTAGTCAATCAGATTTTCAGCAGATTGAGATGTTCATGCAGAGGAACAATACTATAGCTCAGTCATACTAATAATACAAGCAATAGCGTCTTCATCAGTGTATAAACATATTTCTGACAATTTCCCTATAGGGAACATATAGTTTACACAAAATAAATTTCTTCTGAGCTTGACCGAACGCAACAGCTCCACTCCGACAATCATGGCCCGTTCTTCCTTAATCCACCTGGGCCGCGCCGTGCCCATAAAGGGCGCCGGGCCGCCGCCTTTACGACGCGCCAATAAAAGTGGCCCCATAAAGCAGCCCGCGCGCCGCAATTTAAATTATAATTCCGTTTCTATTATTCGGCATCAACGCTCCGCAAACATTTTACTGCCCGGCGGGGAGGTTATCGTGTGTCCAGGGGCGCCGCATTAATCCGCGCCCGAATTGGTATCAGCTGAACATTTCGAATGCGTGGCAGACTTCATATCTTTGCCGTAATTGATTACAGCGTGGTCCGAATGAACTCGTGCACGCAAACGAGCTTCTTCTCTCTTGCGAGCTGGCCGGCGGGCGGATGCAAAGCGCGCCGGGCCCAAGGGAGGCACAAACGGGGTGAACACAAAAACGCCGCCGACCGAATATGGGGATGCCGCGCTTTAGAGGCGCGGGCCGCGTATGGGCGCCGAGGCCGGGGATCTACATGCATTTTAAATCAGGACGAGCGGGGTTGCTGGCTTGAGCAGGGCCATTTTGCAACGAAAGGGTGGTTGGATATAATGGAGGTGTAAAGGTTACTGGGATGAAGAATTTTCTGGAACCTTCCACTTGTCTTTCTTTTTTAATAAGACAGAATGATTTGTTCATTAGTATAAGGCTGTTGAATAATCAAATAAAATTTTCCGTTAATATTCAAGATTTTTGGTGAACTCATCAACGCGGCTATTTCTTCTCTATTCATTGCTTTAAGACCTGATAGTTCTTAAACAAGAAAAATACATAATTTGTGTTTTACAGTACTACACTTAAAATAACAATAATAGAAGAATGAGTGCATACAAAGCTCTAATTTAAACGTTTCTGAATAGTACAAGATGGTAATTTTAATTTGTAAAATAAATCTCAATCGGGATAAACCCTGAAGTAAGACAAAGACTTCAAGAGAACTATGTTAACACATTCTTCTAAAATTAAAAAACAACTTAAAATACTGTAATTTTAAATCGAGTTACATATGAAAATACACGGAATACATTTGTCACGTACAAATCACGAGGAGGTACGATTACTTGATACAACGTCCAAAATCTTACTGGCTTTTGCTGTTATCGCATGAAGTTGAGTGCGTGAGATTAATGGGGTTGAGTCGTAGGTATACCTGGCTTTACTCAGAACCGAATTTTATCACCTTAAATATAGTTCTGCGAATTTGACCTTTGGCCAGCTAGATCTATCAAATATACGTATGCGAGTTGTTTAACTGTTATGAGCTCTACCTACACGCCATTTTTAAAAAGTTTTAGGTGAATTTAACGAAATGTTAAATTTGTTTTTTACTCAATGGTTTTTTACAAAATTAGGAGACTTGGGTAATACTGTAGTATTTAATGTCAAGCGTTTTAGGTAGTCACACAGGAATATCGCTTTAAACCTTTTTGAGAAAACAGCACTCGTAGCACATGTATACACAATTCTATTTACCTGAACTAACAGACATTCATGTGAGATCAGCTGTATCCACCTAACTAAAGAACAACGTAAGATCCTAGCAATAGAAAGGTTTAATTTATAAAATTTATAAAAATATCGATGTGTTTTTAAGTGACATCTATTTATTACTATAAACTAAAAATACTTAAATTATATTAGTTATCCTTTTTCTGCTAAAATAAAATCAAATATAAATGCATGTGTGGTTGAGTTGGATAATATATAGAATAGAATTCTATTAGAAGTGATAAATTCAAAAATTATTAATTGCTTTAGAAAACTTAGAAGCTACTTTAATGTTTTTACTTAACCTCTAGTTAAAACAAATAAAATATTTAAAATAAGCTTACTTAAGACTTATAAAATAATAAAATACCAGAACACGTCTTCATTCGTTTTTACAAAATGTCTGTACAAAAGGTAAACGGAATTTGATTTGTGTCTTTTCTTTATTGAGAGATTTTCCAAATATTACTGCATTGAGCGAATCAACTTTATTGTAATTACAGAATCTAATTTTAAAACTGACGCACACAAGTCATTTTGTTTGTAAAAAACTGTATTTACTTCACAATTTATGTGATTGTGTGTAAATGTACTAATAAAAACAATCTTTGTTTTCTTATTTACTCGACTACAAACCCCAAAAATAGCGGATCCGGAAACTTCTGTTGATACTGTTTCTAATTTGCTAAATGCCAGGACAATTTTCTTTGCTATTGTTCTAAATATTAAATTATTTTTACAGGCTACAAGATTACATGTAATTGTCAAAAAATAATAATAAAATATTTATTAAAAATTAAATTGAATTGAAAACGGTTAAATTAAAATATAGCACGTTTTATGTAAAAAGATAATATGTGATTTTAAAGTTAAGTTAGTTGACACAATATTTTTTTTATAGATGTATATTTATTATCAATCAGAACTACTACATTCTATGGGCTAATTGTATATCAGAATTTCAGCTTGAAATGACATGACGAGAGCTCTTCCAGTGAAGGACTCTTTTAATCCACAAGAAGGTCTGCTGGCCAAAGTCTATGTAGTCGTCGTGGGTGTTCTCTTTCCAGTAATGGTTAAAGCAGGTTATTTGAATGGGCTGCCAATCTGTCATGGTGGGTTCTACTTCGTAGCTTGATGACATCTTTACCATAAGGAATCCTCAGGTCGTCGTGTAGCGTTTGGTTCGAAACATACCACGGTGCTTGAGTTATCATACATAGCACTTTAGATTGGCTTCTTTGGAGCAATGCTATATTGGATTTGCTTGGGCAGCCCCCGATTTCGATTCCATACGTCCAAATAGGGATGATGATTGTTTTATATAGCAGTATTTTGTTTTCTAGGAAAAGTTTTGAGTTCTTCCCTAACAGCCAATAGAATTCTTTGATCTTCAAGTCAATCTGATTCCGTTTTTTGGTAATGTGATCTTTCCATGTTAACCTAGTGTCCAGGTGGAATCCGAGATATTTGATAGATATCGCGCGAGGGAGTTTGACGTTATTGAGAAAAAGCGGAGGGCAACGTTCGCGTCTTAGAGTGAAGTCTATGTGCTGTAATTTGTTTTCGTTTATTGTAATTTTACAGAGATGCAACCAAGCCTGTAGTACATTTAAGTGGGTTTGTACTAAGTTAGATGCTATTGCTGGGTCTTTATGAGCTGCTAGTATGGCAGTGTCATCAGCAAAAGTACAGATAGTAGTTTCAGTGGTTGTTGGGATGCCGGATGTATATAGGTTGTAGAGGGTCGGTCCCAAGACGCTTCCCTGTGGTATACCTGCTTCTATGGAATGATAGTGTGATTTGGCATCTCCTACTTTGGTTCTAAATTTGCGGTCTGAAAGGTAGGATTTCAAGATGTCGAAATACTTTAGTGGGAGAGTTTCCTCGACTTTATATAAGAGACCTGTATGCCAGACCTTATCAAAGGCCTGGCTAACGTCCAGTAGAACTGAAGTACAATAATGTTTTTGTTCAAAAGCGTGGTTAATAACTTGGATTAATCTATGTGTCTGCATGAACTGCATGTCCTGCTCGGAACCCAAATTGATGGCGAGGAAGCCAGGTATCTGGTGAAATATCGGCATTTAGTCTCTGTAGTAATAAGCATTCTAATACTTTAGAAATTGTAGGGACGGTATGAGGTTACGTCATTTGGGTTCTTTCCTGGCTTATTTATTAAGATTATTTCTGCCGTTTTTAGCATTGGAGGCCAGTGCTGCAGTCTTAAAATGGCATTAAAAATGTAGGTAGTAAAGAGTATCCCTTTTTCGGCAATTCCCTGAGCATTTTTGGCGTCACACCGTCTGTACCTGGTGCTTTTCGGATGTTAAGATGGTTAAGTTCGTTCTGAACTTCGTGTGGAGTGAAGGATTTAATTCGAAATGGGGATTGTGGAATGTTGGATAAACTTGTTACGATGTAATTAATTATATCTTGATTGTTGGGCTTAAAGACAGATGCGAGATGATTTGCAAAAAGATCAGCTTTTTCTTGGTCGCTTCTCGCCCATTTAGCGTTGTGATCAGTAAGATTTTTTATTGGAGCATTGTGTTCTTTTGGTTTTGTCTTGGATTTAACTGGTCTCCAGATAGAGTTGTCGAATCTATTTAGTCTTGTCACGTAGTCGGTGAAGGATTGTTCACGGAGTTCTCTAAGTTGCGCCTTTAATTGATTGCTAATGCGATTCAGTATATTTTTATCCACGGGTGCCTGGGTTCTGTGCCACCTGGACCGTGCCTTTCGTTTTTTACCAATTAAATGTTTTATTTCAAATGGTATTGATTTTGTGGTATTAGCTATTGGCAGAGATGGAGTACTTTCCATAACTGAATGTTTAAGGGTACTTGTGAGGGCATCCAAAGCGTCTTCGACTTCGTTATGGGTTTTGAGGCTTGTTTTTAGATTAATCCGTTGTTCCACTTCATTTTTGTATTTATCCCAGTTGGTTTTGTTGTTATGAAGTTTAGGTGTAAAATTCTTAATAATTACGAAAGTACTAATTGTTGCAATTATCGGGGAATGGTCAGATGACAAATCGTAACTAGGAGATACTTCCATGTATGGTGAAGAGATTCCGTTGGTGATGAAGTCCAACAGATCAGGAGTTTTATTTGGATCACTGGGCCAGTACGTTGGTTTACCGGTGGACAGAAATAAGTAGTTTTTTTCCTGGATTAGATTAGCTAGCTCACGACCTTTGGTAGTTGTTAGCCGAGAGCCCCAGAGAGTATGTTTACTGTTGAAATCACCTCCAGCAATAAATTTGGAGCCGAGTGTGTTGAAGAAGTCCCTGAAGTGGTTGAGTTTCAAGTAGTGCCTAGGACGGCAATATACTGCAGAAACTGTTATCTCGTAGTAGGATGTTTTGACTTTGATCGAAGTGGCTTGCAAGTGATTTGTTTCATACTTTGGTAATATGTAGTGACTTATAGTATTTTTTTTAAAAATTGCAGTACCTGCATGTGCAGTGTTGTCCGGGTAGTTTGTATTATAGGTAAAATAGGATGGAATACGAAATAAGGATCTGTCGGTAAAGTGCGTTTCGCTAACAAGTAGTATGTCGATTGAATTATGATGTAGAAAAGCCTCTACTTCGTTTTTGTGTTGAATGATGCCGTTGGCATTCCATTGGGCAATTCGTACAAATTTAGCGAATTTTATTGATGAGCGTTGTAAGCATGGTAAGAATTGAGCTGTTTTGTTGCATTAGCTGTTGGAACATATTTTTAAACTCATTTATAAAAGTGCTGAGAGTAATTGAGTTTTCCTCTGGTGGTTTTTAGTGGTTTTGATTTCTTAGTATATTGGAATACGTATTGGCCTGTTATGCCTGAATTATTGGTTGTATTCTGTGTCGTGGGATAGGGTGTATCAGTGCCGAATTGTTGAATATTAAGTTTGTTGTTGGCATTATTGGGTTGTTTGAGGAGAGTATGGTAGAATTCGCATCCTCTATAGTTGGCAAGGTGAAAACTACCGCATAGTGCACATGTGGCAGGGGTCTTGTTTGGTTTTGTACAGATTGTGGATTTATGGGCTGCTCCACATTTCATACAGTAGTAAGGTCTGTTACAATGTTTTAGTGTGACCATATTGCTGACAACGTGTACACTGAGTAAGGCCCTTGGTTTTTCTGGGTGGCTCGACTTGTACTATTCTGTACTGTATACCTCGTACATTATATATTTCTTTATTGTTATCCGCTTGCTCGATGTCTACAAAGAATAGGTTTAATGGTTCTTTAGACACTCTACTTCTTCCAATTAAAATATTCCTGACTTGGTGTCCCTGATTGGCTAGCTCTTGCTTAATTTCATTTATGTCGGTTGTAAAGTATAGGTTTGTTGGCATCTTTCATGTGGTGAATTAGTTTCCTGTAGGTTTACGGAGTATGACAGTTTATTTTTATGGTGTTATCTGTTAAAGTTTTTGTATTAAATTGTTCAGTTTCCGCAACTATAGTTAAACTTTTGATCATGTCACTGTAGTGTGTAACTCCGTACAAAAATATCGGAGAAGGTTTTATGGTTGCATTGTTTACTTGTCTGGTAAGGGTGTTTCCCTTTTCTTCTTCATTTAGCTGGTTATATCTGTTTGTTAAAGGTACTTGCGTAGTTTCTTTGATAGGTTGGGATAGTTTTCTACGTTTAAGACGCTTAACGGTTTGCCATTTGTTAGTGTTGGTGGAATTATCGTTTACGACAACTTGAATTTCTTCGTCACTAGTAGAGGTCATTCGATAGAGAATTCTGTCGTTGTTCGTTAAAGATTGTGAGGTAGTTGCCATCAAATTGTCGTTGAGATTGGTGGGAGAATACTGATTTTGAGGTAATTTAACATTGTTACCTGTTGATAGCGGTTGGCTTACGAATTGAAGGTTAGTGGAAAGTGGATGTTGCATTGGAGCACCCTGTGCGTAGTTGATGTCCGAATTATTAGGTTGTCCGCAGGCGATGCTTGTTTGTTGATCCATTTCCATTTTTGTTGTTTGCTAGCGCTGTTTAATCACAGGTATGTGGCTGGGCCGATGGCGCGGTGCGATCACCGATACCGCGCGAGAAAATCGCAGGAAACACCTTGAAAACACTTTGAATTCGCACGTCTGCACTGCTTGAGCTATAAAACTCGAATGAGACAATATGTACAAGATTAAAAGCCGCTATAATTTGGTGCATTATAATAATTATATGCTTACACCAACAACGTTAGCTAAATGTACTCAAAATATGTGAAGAACATGAAGAGTGTTAATTTCGCAATTTTTGGTTTTACGTATGTTGTCAGTTTTATTATTAATTTTACTACGCCTTTTATACCCAATTTGCAGTGTATGTTCTTTTGACTATTCCAAACTTGTAGCTTCATATCCTTTATTTTTAATTTTAATTACACTGTCGTACTATGATTTTACTGCTTTTTATATCGTCCCTTTTCTATTTCAGTTTATTTTTAATAATATTGCTTTTTAGTTTCATTTGTAGAAATTCCTTTTCATTTGCATGATATATAGCAGTTTTTATAATATGTAAACATTATTGAAGTCTTAAATCTAGTGTTAACCAGAATAACTAAAACGCTTACAGGTATAAATACAACGCCACATTACAGTAATCTCAAATAAAAAATTGTGTAAGAAATTTAAAAAGAAAATAAACACAACGAAACACAATTGTATTATTGCAAAGATAAAAGAAATGGTTGAAATGTGATTCTAGGAAAAAATAGATTGAATTAATCAAAAAAAAATGTGGATTGAAGAATATGTACCACATGAACCACAGTTCACTTTATACTGCTATAGCACCATCGTGCAGCGTTTGAAAGTGTGCAGAAGGGTATTAAAATCACCTTTTCTACGAAAGTCGTTGTTTGAAATTAAAAAAAAAGAGTTTATTGTTAAGCACGTTTGTAAATAAATAACATTAGGGGATTTAAATAAGATGTTTATATAAGATGTTCAATAATTATGACAATAACTTTCCACACGAACGAAGGTCGGGGTGTAGTCGATCAGAGAAAGTTCTTATAACTACGTCTAGATATTTAACGGTGATAACAAGCTTTCTCTTCCAACTAAATCGTCGAAATTCGGTTTTCAAAAAGTTAACCGTGCAAATGCATGTTGAACTAGCTGTATTTCCTTACATCTCAAAACAGTCTTTGTGAAAACGATGATTTTTACATCAACAACATTGAATCTAATATGGAGTTCTTCAGAAAAGTCAAATTTGACATTTGAAGTCTCGTTTGTTTTCTATCGATCTCAAAAACCGGTTTATTATCAAAATTTAAATCTGCGATTAACAAGAAAACCTGAACTGATGTCTTAAGTGCAATAGAAGTACTCGCTAGGTGTATACGTTTTTGGTTCGACCAGGTGAATTTGCTTATACAACAAATGTGGTTCAAACGTTGATTCCGGAAAATATCGTTTGTATTCCAGAGTATTTTTGAGCTAAAATCGCTGATCTGAAGTTAGCAAACTGAAATTTCCGATCGGTTAGTTGGCGTCTCAAGCACTGCTCGAATAAAGCCGATGAGAATGTTGTACAGTATATTCATTGTGGACAACGACATGGACTGAGTGACAGCAGAAAAATGTTCTCAATTGTAGTTATCTTTGTTTCTTTGCTCGATATATTGCACAGTTTTAGTCCAATACTTTATTTGAAAAATAGACGAATAAGATAGCGGATCTTTTTTCTATAATAGTGGCTATAAATATTAAATTAACAAACCAAGATGCTTACTGATAACTGAACAAATGATTTAGTGAGGAATGCATACGAAATACAATAAAGTAAAAATTAAAAACAAGATTTCAATCGGTAGAAGTCAAGACATATAAAAATTGACAACCTAACAATAAAGCATGCAAAAAGTGTTTGATTAGCAAGATATAGTACTACTATACTTAAAACAATGGCGTATAAATACGACGAGCACATATTGTAGAAATTTTTAGTGAACAACGTGAAGTCTTGTTAATTGTAGTAAAAAAGAACCGATGAAAATCTTGACGTTATTATACTGAAGAGTTCGCATTGTACATTCGTGGAATAAAGACGTCTGCGAGCGGTCTGCGAGATTAAAGTGCTGAGCGATAAAGTGACTTGAGGTCAAATTATGATATCAACTTTAAAAATTTAATAAAGTATAAGTGATTCATTCTTAAATTAATTATTTAAAGACTTCAACTGCAATATAATTCATATTATATAAATTAAAATATTGTTGGTCGGCAACGGCTAGAACGGCGCATTTAATACTTATAACCAGCAGAAAATTAACGAAAATCCTATGTTATCACAACCATCACTGTTCCTACCTATTATCCATCCCCCAAACATGCACCAGCAAACCTAATACACAAATCAAGAGCCCCCTAATTCAGCATTATTGTTCTCACAATACCAACAATTTTCCCAGATATCACAAGACAACTTTCTACATTCCAATTGAATGCAATATCTTCATCTCAATTAATATAAAATAACAAAACGTCAAATGAGTATTATGAAGATGATTAAGAAGAAATGAAAACTAATCCTGCTAATGATTGGCAAAGGGTAACTAAGCGAAAATGGTTAGACAAGTTAAATACACAAATGGCCAGTGGAAAATAAACACTACGACGGTAAGGTGAAAAGTTCTCGGCCTGACACAAAGATGGTGCTGCAATCGGCAAACAATTATGTTTCCTGCTTGGATGCACGTGTTTAGTTCATATGATTAGTTTCAACTTGTTCACTCAAGTAGTTTGTTTACACGAATTTTTTCAGTAGACATGTTGCATGTTTTTTGTTAAAACGGATAAACTTGAATATCGAGCGGTTATAAAATTCTTCGTTTTGGATGGATTAACCCCTAAGGAAATTCATCCGAAGTTGACAAAAGTTTAGGGGGACTCTGCTCCTTCCATGTCAACTGTTAAAAAGTGGGCAGCTGAATTTAAACGTGGTCGCACATCCCTCGAATATGACTCACGTGAAGGACGGCCAAAAACCGCAACCACACCGGAAACCATCGAAAAAGTGCATGATATCGTGTTGGACGATAGGCGAGTGAAGGTGAGTGAGATAGCTGAGGTTGTGGGTGCGAAACATCTTGCACGAAGAATTAGGGATGCGAAAGCTCTGCCCAAGATGGGTGCCGCATTTGCTGAATACCGATCAAAAGCAAATGCGCAAACGATTTTCGCAGCAATCTTTAGACCGATTCAACGGGGATCCGACCGATTTTGTGCTGCGATTCGTCACCATGGATGAGACATGGGTCCACCACTACACGCCAGAAACGAAACAGCAATTCAAGCAGTGGGTGGAAGCCGATGGTTCAGCGCCAAAGAAAGCGAAGTCGATCACATCTGCCGGAAAGGTGGCCAGCGTGTTTTGGGATGCGAAAAGGATCCTGTTAATTGACTATCTTGCAAAAGGCAGAAAAATTACAGGCGAATATTACTCCAAGCTTCTTAACCAGCTGGATGCCAAGATTCGCGAGAAGAGGGCTGGCTTGAAGAAGGAAAAAATTATCTTTTACCAGGACAACGCACCTGCGTTGGCGATGGGAAAACTGCGAGATTTGGGGTATGATTTGCTCGGCCATTCCCCCTATTCTCCTTTTTTGGCACCCTCATACTTCCATCTGTTCTCAAACTTAAAAAAAAATTGTTTCTGGGAAGCGCTTCGCATTCAATGAAGAAGTTGATGAATATTTTTACAATCTTCCAGATTCTCACTTCTGAGAAGGAATACTGATGTTGAAGAGGCGCTGGATCAAGTGTGTTGAAGTCGAGGGAGATTGTGTAGAAAAATAAAATCATTTTTTAACTGAAAGTTGCAGTCTTTCATTGTCAGACCGAGAACTTTTCATCTTACCCTCGTAATTTATGAAACTAGATACGCAGTCCTAAGGCCAGAGAATAAAACAAGCAATGAGACTAATCAACAACAGCAAAGACAGGTACACCTAAGCACCCGCCCATTTATGTTCACTTCTTAAACCGGATAAACCTCCCACTCAAATAAAAACCTACCGACCTACCGATAATTTCTGAGCTGCTTAAAAAATTAACATTAAAACGCATTAATGAAAGTGAACTTTAAAGTGACCAGATCACCAGTTTGGATTCCGACCCAGCATTCAACAATTCCGTCGATTAACACACATAATACGTGGTGCACTTGTTGACAAAACTTACTGTTGTGCAGTATTCTTAAAAGTGAGTTGTGCATTTGACAAGGTTTGGCACAGAAGTTTATTGTACAAAATAAAAAAAAAACTACTTCCATACCATTGCTACCTACTTTCGCGCTTCTTCCTAAACAAACGATTCTTTCAAACCAAACTGGTAACGACACCTCCCAGATATATAGAATTAATGCGGCTGTTCCTCAGGGTAGTGTGCTCGGGCCTCTATTCTAGCTGTTATATACAAGTGATCTTTCTATCATAGTACAAAAGGTACAGGGACGTTTGCTGATGACACAGCAATCCTGTCGTGCAATGAGGACTCGAACACAGCAACCAAACTACTCAAAGATCATTTAAACCAGCTCAAAAAGTAGCTAAACAAATGGAAAGTAGAGTAAACGAGAATAAATCGGTCCAAGTTACGTTTACAATGTAACACTCAACGTGTCCGCAAGTCTACCTAAACAATACACCGATCCCTCAGACACACGAAGTCAGATATCTAGATGGACGTGGAGATCTCATATAAAAAAAAAAATCGAAGAGAAATCGATCTACGCCTAAAAAATCTATATTTTTACATATATATGTAGGTGTACTTATATTAATTGAATAGGTATGGTCCTTGTTTTCAATATTTAAGCTTCATTACTGAGTGTTGTAAAAGAAATTGTTGTGTTATACACAGGATATGGTGGAGATAGCTCGTAGTTTACACGTAAGTTTACAAATAACACAAACTTTATTTAGAAAGTTCAAACGCTGAAGGGTAATAAAAACATGGGGCCTATTTAAAATTAAAGTTGGTAAAACGGAACTCGAAAAAATTGAAAGCTCATTTTAATATATTGTTCATAAAAGTTTCAAATTTATATTAAGATAGAAAAACAAATTACAATGAAATTTATCCGAGTCAAAAATTAGATTAAAATTTATTAAACGGACCAATATCTAGCAGCGCAGACTCATTCTCGACTGCTGAGAGGACAAGCCATTCCTTAAAGGAGCACGTCAGGGATAATTGGAAGAACTGCAGTTAAGTAACGTGCAAATTTGCATCAAATTGCTTGTACTTTTTTAATCGTAATTGAACTGCGCCTCGTCCTTTTAAATTACCAAATTTTTAGCGAAGTAGCGCAGAAGAATGACTGTCGTCCTTTTTATAACAAGTTCCAGGACGAACCACGACGATGGACCTATAATATATATATATAAGGAAGTCGTATTTTTTTTAATCTTATAAAACTTGTAGTACTTTACAGAGATGATCGCTACATTGTTTGCACTGCCTTTTATAAAAATATGTATAACATATATATGTATCTTTTGTATTTTCACTGACACCGTTTGAAGCTTTAATTTTTCCTCAGATCTAATTTTAAATTTTAACACTATGCTGCATTCTCATTTAAAACATCACGCAAATTGTTAAGTTTATATAATCTTAAAAACTTACTATAAACCATTTTTAACTCTTGAAACCAGCTTTATTACACGTTTTATTGGATTGTATTTTTTAAGAAACTTTAAGATACTACAAGTATACATCTTATAATCTCCTTAGTAATGTAAGTGCGTTTACACTATTATATGATTAAAAAATGTTTGAAGATTCCAACAAAAAGATAAAGGCAAAAACTTGTGGTATATTAAGAAATTCGTTCTTCTAGAACAGTGATTCCTGAATTCTTTTGAGGTAGAGCCTCCTTTTTATAAGAATTTTCTTGAACACTGCCCTTTCTCCGAATTGCTAACATTCTGAATTTTATTCATAATAAAATAGCGACTGTACGGCCAAATAACTGGGAATATCTGTTACCAAGAAGCTCAATTTGTTTCTTCGTTGCTGATGCCATCTGTTAGCAGGCAATAAAACTTATTTTTCTTTTGTTACTTGCCTCGTCTCTCAATAAACAGCACAATTTTTTGTCGTTTTCAACTTTCCACTATAATAAAAAGTGTCAAATGGCACTACAGCCTTCTGTAAAGTTTTAACGAGTTATACTAATTACATTGTTAAATATGGATAGCCTTTTAAAAACACTATTAATACTATTTATGTCGTAATAAAAACAAGTTATAAAATTGAATATCAAAATGTTGTTTTATCGATTGTTCCAATAAACAGCAACGTTTTGGGAAAGTTTAAAAAAAAACTATCAAAATTAGTCTGGCATATAAATAGCAAATATTCGGACAAAACAAACAAGCCGTAAAATTTCTTTAAAGAAAGTTTAACTCCATTTTTACAAGCAGCAAGTTACTTTTACATCACCAGACGCTACCAATGAAAAAACATTACTAACAAGAGATCGAGTAGCGTAAAAACCAGTGAGTTATATATAATTGTTGAATATTTGATTTAAGCAGCCACTGTTGAAATAGCGGTTGGTGGAAAAATTCTGCGAAAATAATACATCTCTCTAATATTATATTACAAAAACAGTGACGTTGCAGAAAATATTCTAATAAAATTTATTAAAAATATTAATGAACGCATATTTCTCGTAAGAGATGTACTAATTCGCAAATATTTCTAATTGGGCTTAGTGTATAGGACTTCTAAATGATATTTTATTTTCCACGTCATTAGAGATTAGCATGACCTTTTAACAAAGCTATAATATGCATATAAATAAAAAATTAAATGTTCGTTTGTTCAAAATCATAAATCTCCGAAAGTTCTTCACCGATTGCTTTGAAATTTTGACACGTTATATTCGAATACGCGCGTGTTTTTATATACCTATATTATATAAATGTCACATATGTGACAGGTAAAAACAAGCTTTTCTTAAAAACAGCTTTATTTCTTTCTTTCTTTTTCATTCAACCAGACAGCGACAGCAACGCCGGGTACAGCTAGGTGCTAATAAGTATAATATTGATTAAAAAGCATTCTCTGAAGCTATAACAGGATATCAATCTGGTTTCATCGTCAAATTACAAGAAGTAATTGCGAATGCTACGTAACTATACTATTTGTTACATGGAGAAGCGTTTGTGACAGTTTTTCTTCTAAAATAGTTTGTTTTAGAATAAACCATTATTAAATCTGTAAATTTCATCAAAATAATAAACTTTAAAGACATCGGTACGGATTTTTTGGTATACTTGCAAGATGGGAAATTGAAGTAGGAGCATCTATTTACAAATTCTCTTGGCTTCTTAGACTAGTTTTCCTTCCTAATATTGTTGAACACATAAATATTTTAAATAGTAGTTTGCAAAGACGCAAAATTAATATAATAGTAGATACGCATAAAATTAATGGATTTAAAAAATACATATGTTACAGTCAACTTTAAGTTAAATAAAAGAAGTTTTATTTATTTCGGTGGATTTAAAACTTATAAAAGAGTTATCCATGTATATTATGATAAATTTTGAGCACCCTTTTCCCTCCATCCTTAATTTAAACTAACAACTCTGTGACTTTTTTTGCCAAAGAAATTCAAAAGTGTCACGGCAATTGTAGATATCCACTGAATCCGTTTTTAGACAACTCTTTTAAACATGCTGCGAGTTCAATAACACACCAAAGAAAAACTTATTGATATATCAGCTAAAGGAGTTTTTAGTCAGACTCTAGAAAAGCTTTAGACTAAACTGGCGAATGAAACTCACGTGTTGGATCTTATTTTCAGCATTGCAAGTTAACTTTCTAGTCAAAGTCGAGTATATAAATTATAAACATAAAAAATATCAAGTGTATAGTCCAAGTTAAAGAAATTTTTTATATTTTTTCTAAACTTGTTAATGTTTTTACTTATGTTCCGGAAGGTGAAAGAGTGACCATGTTTGCAATCCTGAATTTATAATATTAAGTAAGTTAAGTTTGATACATTTACTTTCGTTTGATATATTTTTATTTACGTTGAGAAAAATTGAAATAAACAACTTGATAAGGCGCTTCTCTAGTATTTAAAAAATCAATTCTTTGGCGACTCATACTTTAGGAACCACTGTTTCAGAAGAATACTTAAAACCTGAAGTGTGTTAGGAGAATGCTTTATAAAAACATTTTATGACAGTACTTTGGGTTATAACCTTATAGCTCTTTATTATTATTTCGTAATACTGTGATTAATAAATGCATTAGCTATTTCAAAAATAAAAATTTACAAAACGTATAGTTGCAAGTAGAATTTTTGCATTTCAATCCATTCCGATCCTAATTTCTTTAAAACGAAAAATATCAATTTAAAATCAACTAAATTTCGAAAAGGTTATTTTCTTTTATTGCCCTTATACACTTAAACGCCCTTTTTTAGTTTGATTTGTAAAATTAATGTTGTACCTTTAAGCTATTCTTTTAATTAAATGTAAATACAACATTAAACATCCATTTAAAGAATGTTTTGTTATTACATAAAAGTGGTTCTCAAATTATAAATTTGAAGCTTACCAGTATGTTCTCCAAAGTATTATTATGATGAAAATTGGCACTCACCTGAAAAGAAACAAACAATTAGTGGAACTTTTAAACATTTTTAATATAAAAATAGAAGTAAGTACTCTAATGTAAGATTAATAAAACAAAAATTACCAAGACATTAATTCTTAAAATAACTAAAAAATGCATTTTTAATGTTAACCAGATTTTTTTCATATTAGTGAACATAAATAATTATTGATTATTGCTTACCACAATTAGTTAAAATAGCTGTTAAAATGTATTTAACTTAATTTTGTTAAATAATAAACTGAGATAATTAAATCCGCTTTACACAAAGCAACTGAAAACAGACATCGGGGGTTCATGTTTGTTTATTTAATTTCGCTTTTGTACATACACCCATTTTAATGGAACAAAATTGCGCACCAAATATTTTAAAACGTACGCAATAAAACGTGCACTGGAGAGATGTTCACATTACTTTCAAACATATGGTTTTGTAGTAGAGGACGACCATTAACCTACTTAAACATGTGTTTCCTCTTCGTGCAGCTGAATATGTACGATCTGCATTTCCTGCTAGAATAGCAGAGATGAATAGCAAACAATGTCGTTGAAAAGAAGATATGGTGGTATATTGCGTCAATTAAATATGTTTGTTTCAAGAAAATGATTTGACACTTTGAATACTAAAACCATCATTTAACAGCATGATTAATGTAGATTACTATGCGAGTATTTATTATATTATTCAATATTTTAGATAATTTTAATAAAATGAACTCAATGAGGTCATCTTAAGGCAAGCCTAAAAATGAAAACTATGATCTAACCTTTACTGTAATCATTAGGCTAGTGGCACACATAGAAAATTTAAGGTATCAAACTTAATCAATATTTAAATCATTAAATGTAATATTGCTTTATTCTTTCATGATTTTTTGTATGTGTTTAGTTAAATATAAATATTTCTTTAATTTTTGTTTAGTACAAATTCTGAGAATTTATGGTCATTAATTTATAGTAAGAGTGGGTATCCGATCTGTTAAAAATGAAGATAAACACAAAATAGAGCAAAATATTGTAGATTACCCTAAAATTTTGAATGTCAAATGAAATACCCTACGCACAGAAGAAAATATCAAAGATAGACCCAAAACTTCAATTTCTCACAAATTTAGTCAATTGAAATTATTCTGAACATCATTGCAAATTATTAAATATAGAGCTGGGTAGTAAATAAGTAAGAGTAAAGAATTATCTACAGGCATGGCTTGCACAAAAAGGTTAGCAATACTACGGTTTAGGAAAATTCTATTTACGCATTCTAAAATACTCTTCAGATTGTTCATAAATAAATCAAATTACGATGCTAAATGTGGGCCTTGCTGTGACATTTTCAAATATGTCATAATTACTTAAAACTGAACATATAGTACTAATCTAACCTAAATACGCTTTATTTTATATATTTTGATTGATATTTTTATTTTTATGATTTCTCTGGCCGGTCGTTGCGCAACATCTCTAATCCGGAGCGATGTGGCAAGCACCGCGTCTTGGCGACCGCCATTATTATCCCTTGCTCGAGTGAATGCAGGTACTCAGTTATTTTTAGTGATTGAGTCGGTCGCCCGCCAGGCATCAGAGAGCTCCGAGAATGGAACCCGAGTCCGTCCGCATCGCAATCCGCGCTTCAACCGCTTGGACCAAACAAATTATTTAATCCTTTTGACTCTAATGGTGACTTTTGGAATCAAACAGCTTTAGAAGTTTTAAAATATAATGATTTATATTTTGACAGAACTACAGAATTCCTGCATTAATACTTTGGGCTTTACTATAGTATTCGGATATAGATAACCTCTAAAATGTAGTAAATCGGACAAGTTGATTATCACTAATTAATGACATCTAATTAATATAATCAACATAAAAAACCAGAATTGTTAAATACCGTTACAGACGCAAAGACAATATTCGATCATGTATCAAAACGTAATTAAGCATAAAAAATTAAATTAAGATATTGACATTAAACCCAATCTATTTAAACCTCAAAAAAAAGATAAAACATAACTGCACCGGAATATAATACAATAAAAATGTAACTTATCATTCGTGTTCATCATCGGCATCGTATTGGGTAACATTGTTATCTTGTACCTCCGTATCCTTACTATCATTGTCGCTCTCTGCTTCCAGTTCCTTAGGTAGATCATCCTAATGATAGTCTTTATCTTTATTAAGATTTGTACCGAGAATGCGCTCAAATGCTTTGCCGGGCATAGAAACGGGATTTAAGTATTTTTCTGAACTGAAATACTAAACGACGAACAAAGCTTGTGAACGAAAAGTGGCTCAATTATATGTTGTTCAGAGCAATAATAGTAGCTGAACACTTTAAGACCTTCATTACGTTTAGACTTGTCCAGAAGGCTATACACCCAGTACTTGGTTGATACGCCATGCCTTGAATTGACACTGAAATAATGAATAATGACTACATTTACCAGTAAACATTCTACATTTAACACGCTTTGGTAAATTAGTCAGGTCCATAACTCTTCTCTGGCACAAGAAATCTAAGATTGGCATTAGTGTTACAGTGTTAAGAGTAATAAATTTTTGACTAGGTATAACTGGTAATTGCTAAAGAAATAGTATAAACCAAAAAAAGTTAGTTCAGAGAAATAGTTTTGGTCAATGTAACTGATTTTTTCTCAAGCCGAACTATGACGAACAACATTCAATTGCTCCCCTACAGCGAGCCCTTAAAGAGTATTGTTTTCAGCGTCTTTTCACCACCGTCTCTGCAACCTCAAAGCCAACATTGGCATCGGCGACCACAGTTTCAAATGTTGTTACAGAACACAGGCGATGAGGAAGTCGTCTATTAGGTACTTAAGTGTCGTGTTTCTATTCGTGTGAGCGAATGGGCGAAGTTTGTTTTCAGGCTGGAGTTAACATGTTCAACAATGTAACGAACTTTCGTTACAAACTGACTCTTGCTAACCGCACGGGAACAGAAACATTTAATTCTGTTTTACGTGCAGCAGGTGTTTGAAGTAAACGAGCAAAGTCTTTACGACTAATCATCAACAAGTTGGTTACACCCCAAAAGACTTCTCGATTAATTTATTCAATATGTTACACTCACTCCGTGTGCTACCGTATGTTCCTTAACGAGCAGTGAAATGGCCATCCGGATTGTCAAAAAGCATCAGTTTTACACAGTTTTTCTCTTTGCAGACAGCATACGCTTTCCTTTAGAATTCTTCTCAATTATAGGTACGTTGCGTCAGTGATGAGGATATGTTAATCATTCTTGCTCTTGTTAAACAACACATTGACAGTGCGTTTGTTGTAGCCGAGAATTGTTTGTTGGTTATTCCTTTGAGGTTCAAGAAAGTGCGAAAAAAAATTCCAAGACTAAAGTGTTAACGTAGCAGTGGAAATATTTTGCGATGTGCTCCTAGATTAGACCGCACATTAGAAATGTCGGAGGCCAACTGGCTACTGACATTGCTAAATATTCCACATAGGCCAACAACAACCTAAACTCATCATGATCAAGTCTTAAAAATACTGTTAACGAGTGTCACAACAATGCCTTCCTTAGCTGTTCTAGCTACAAGAGCTTTGTCGTTCATATCGATAAAACTAGGGCCAGCATTGCTTTTTCATTGATAATTTTTTTATGTATGTCACAAGTTCATCTTCACTAAATACAGATTTTGTTCTCATTTTTGTTCGACGATAAGAAATGATCCATCACTATCAAAATGTTTAGCATATGCTAAAAACCCGGTTTTAAATAAACACCACTAATAATAAATGTTTTGCAACATCTTCCGACGCAAACCCTGCTACTACTGGCTACTATAGATGGATGACGATCGCGATAAAGTTGATTTCGAAATGTCGGGTTTAATCTTGGTCAATGGGGGTAACTCTTGCTGCTCACGATATTTGACATCACTTCCACCAGAACTTTGCTGCCTGATTTGGGTTTAAACTTTTCGCTGAAATGGCTGTACATAATTATTGCTCATTGTGTTCTGCTGATTATTTTAATACCCAATTTGAAATAAATCCATTTAATTAGCCTTAATTAGTGTTGAAAAGAAGTACAGACGACTCGTATTGTTATACTGATTATATAATTTGTCTATGTTGCATATCTCGTTTGCGCATCAAAATTTTTGTGAGTTGCTCTTTCTGAAGCACATTGTTTTTTATATAAACGACGATAATCTTTTGAAATTTGTGAAACCGTCAACTCTGGGGTTTCAAGTAAAAGTATTAACTTTTCCCTTTTGGAAGGTAAGACGGTTGACTCAAATAAACAAATAAAAAATTAGCAAATTTAAAAATGCAATTTCTACAAACATATTCAAATGTTATTGAATAATAAAAAAAGGAAGGATGGAAAAGTTTTTTTTTAAACTGAACCATCTTTCTTTTGTTACAATTTCTTAGTTGAGTGAGAGACTGGATTAACAATAATACTGACAATAAAGAAGAGGTTTTTTAAAAGGGTAATTCACTGCAAATTGTCCGATGAACCTCCACATTAAACAACGTATAATTCATTACATATAAAATTATTAAAGGGTGTATTGAGAACATGCGCCGTTACAAAAACTATGATATTAAATGAAAGAAGAGGGTTGTTTTTGGAGGGAAATTGACTGTGAAATTCCCAAGAAACCTCCAAATTGCATTCTTGGTCAAGTATAAGTTTGTACTATACAGTGCACTATGTATAGGAACATCTTACGATTCTAAAATGCCTAACTGCAGAGCATAGACGTATGCAGCGATTTTTTATAACATAGTAACAAAGATTTCAGTCTCTTACAATGTACTAAACACCAAGGTAAAATCTATGCAATCAAAAATAAATTAATAGATTTCATTCTATTGAATTCTACTCTGATGTTAAACAAAATTTCTAGTAAAACCTCTTCAAACACATTAAGTAACCTAATTATTGCATATAATTTTGTTGAGCGAAATTAGCAAATGCTTTTATGTTTCGCACTCAAACTTTCAACCTATAAATTTATTTATAAAACATTTCATTTAGAAAGTTCTTGAGTAACAATTTAATTTAAATAGTGCAAATATTGAAACCAGCAGAATATTTTTCAGCAACTCTATATTCAATCCGACATGGTGTTGCTCTGTTATATTAAAATTAATTTTGTACTGGTGGATTTTGTAATATTTGATTGTTTAATCTACACAGCGACATTATTATAATTTCTTCTCTTCAAATGTAATGATCAATAAATTAATCGTTAACTTTTTCAGTCGAAAACATTGCATTACAATTGTTTCTTTAGTAAAATAATAATATAAGCCTTGATATATTTTTGTATTTGGTACTTTAGTGGATGTTTTTCAATTACAAATCTTATTTAAATTCCTTTCCTACTGTTTATGTTTTACTTTTGTTGGTCTAAATGCCAGTAATTTGTTTGGCGAACCTCACACATGAGAGATCAAACAGACACGTCTGGTTAAAATAGAGCAAATTTGGCAGCTGAGATCATCATACTTATTAATAAGAATGAGTCTGCTGAATTCTTCCCTATTAGAATCATAGCGAATTTTCGAAATGTTAAATCCAATAAAATCGATGCAATTGTCGTTTAACTAAATCAAGTATTAGAGCTATTTAATTTCTCTCCCTGTCTTGCTCTAACAAACCGACTATTGATGGTAATGGATTCCTTATTGACAAATTCAATCTTCTCCTAGTAATTTTGTTTTGATGACTAATTTTAATTTATACTACCCAAGTAACGAAATAAATTATTTACCTGTTAAATATTATTTTAATATTTTATATGTAAATTCTTCTTTGTTAAATTAAATATTGTGACTTCCAAACAGTTTTGTAGTAAATTCTGTTAAAATGAACACAACCTTATAGCTAAATATCTATTTTAGGCAAATCTCTGTTAATTGGATCATTTGTTATAACTAATAACTATTTTCCAGTTAAATATCATTATGTTGTCTGAATGTTATAGACTAATAGTTTTTTCTTTGTTGAATTTATTGGAAGACTTAATGATGCGACTGATAAAATAATCAAATTATTGCTTACAAGATTTAGCCAAACAATCTCTTTGACTAACATTGGAGGAATATGCCAACTGATCCATTCCTTCTTAACATTGGTTTTAGTGGTTTCTATTATATAAATTTAAAAAATTCTCTATTTTCAACCTCACCAGAAAGGGCTAAGCGATTATCTAACAATATTTAAGAAAATTCCACTTGCAATCAACGTTTTTCTTTAAATCCCAGCTTGTTGTTGCCATATTTGATAATTTTTATTTTAATGATTCCCGCTATAAGAGGTCGGACATTGTGGTTAATAAATTTCTCTTTTTTAAATCTTACTTACAATTTTCTCATCAACAGTAAGTTTCGCTAAAGGGTATTTTCGAGTTTTAAGTTTGTAGATAGAAAAAAAATACAGAAAACGAAAACGAAAATGCTTGTCGTTTAATTTGTACAGCAATATTCCATTTTTAAGATCAACTTTTAGAAAAATTGTGCAGTCAACATAAAGCTACCCCACTCTGTCTGTTATGGTTTACTAAAAATCCTTAATAGTGCTATTTTTAAATATGTCTGTAAAGTAAGCAATAACAACTTCATTTTTTACGTCGTTTTTACGTTAGGGATCTAACGATACCTTTTTTCTATTCTTTTGTGTTATCAACTTTAACTGTCCACTTGTACAAAACTACAGGATTTTTTCCTTAGCATTGGCATAAGCAGATATTAACTCCACCTAGAGGAAGAGCCTTTTTAGATTTATAGTTACTGTTGTAGTTTTCGAATCTTTAGGTTTCTTACGTTACTTACATAAATTTTCTAAGCATTCATTTTCATACGTATTTAATCTTCGCTAATTTTGCTAGTGCGTTTAATGATAATTTGGATGGCGTGGTAGTTTTATTCGCTGCTTGTTGCTCAATCTCTGATTATTCTTATTTATTGTAGTTTGGAATAGATTTTTTGACAAACTTTAATGGTGCTCAATGGTTCTCAAAAGCGACGTTTTTGATTAAGTAGTTGGCGCAAAAATGTTTGATGATTAATTAGACAAACAATTGATATTAGAATTGATGTTGTTTCAAAGTATTAAGCTTTGAAGTGATTGTTTCGGTAATAGAAAAAATTATCGTAATTAGGTTAAAACTAAAAATAACCACCTTTCAGAATAATCAGGCAAAGAAACAGAAGTATCATTCGCTTAAATAGCAATAGAAAAATAAACATTTTGCTATTAATGTTTTTTAACCGATTTTAATAAAGTAATAAAGCTGCTTCAAATTTTTTCAAGGAAATTTGGATCATTTAGTGTTCTTTTACAAAATTATGTAGAACACGTGTGCTTATTATATGACAACTTGCGCTCTCATACAAACAGGGAAAGGTTGATACTTGTATCAAGATATGTTTAGTAAAGAGTTGTGCAATTTTTGGTCGAAAGAAAACGCCCTGTCATATAACAATTGTAAAACTGATGAAAAAATTAAAGGTCTTTCGTCAAGTTTCTTATGTAAAGAATCCAAAACGTGCTCGACCAGCCAATTTATTGATTTAAAATGTTTCTCAATAATTAGATATCTCACAAAATAGTCCGAATTATATATTGCACGAAAATGTGGGACTAAAGGCTTGCGAAGTTTAGTTGACACAAGAACTAATGTCAGAAGATCATAAACAATGCCGTATATTTGTTGCTTAGGTACTGGAAGTGTAAAAAACTGAACTCCAGTTTTATAAACAAATTATCCTTACGGACAAAGCCAATTTCTACATCACTGGGTTCGGAAATACGCAAAACTGTCGCATCTCCAGGTCTGGTAATCTAAGAAAAATACCTGTACCCTCCAAGCTACAGTTTGGTGCGCTTCCTTTTGGTTGCTAACGTGATTGGTCTATATTTTTCGAGAGTGAGTGTGAGACAGCTTCAGTGAATGGTATGCGTTATCGTAAAATGCTGATTAACTTTTCTGGTCAAACGTGAATGCCGTAGACGGAAATGATTTTATTTTTAAGAGAACAGCCCTACAAGTCATACAACTCTTAAAAGAATTGCGTTATAGTGTGAGAAATTTGCTGGACAAGTGGAGATACGAGGTGCATTCAAGTTAAAACGCCTCCAATTTTTTTTCTTAGTACTGGGAATAGTTAGGCAGTTCGTTTCAAAATACGCGCGCACTTTTTGTGGATGCGTGACGGAGATGGCAGCACCGCACAGCACACGGGACTCTGGCGAGAGTGAGGGCTGTTTTTAATATTTAAAATGGCGATGTTTTCATTACAAGAACAGCGTGTTATCATTCGTTTTCTCTATTGGGTGGTGTGACGCGGATTGAAATTTATCGCCAGTTGAGTGAGACACGTGGTGATGATGTTATGGATGTGTCTAATGTGCGTTTGTGGGTGCGACAGTTCAAAGAAGGCAGAACGTCGTGTGACAACAAACCAAGACAATCTCGACCTCGCACCAGCCGGTCTGATGACATGATCAAGCGAGTGGCAGAACTTGTTTTGGAAGATCGCCAATGAATGTAGAACATATCGCCCCCCAAAGTTGGCATTTCCGTGCGATCTGTCCACACAATCCTGCATGAAAACCTGAAAATGCTAAAAAGTGTCTTCCAGATGGGTGCCCCGAATGCTGACATCTTTGAAGTGATTTCTCATGCTTTCTACTCACTTGACCTGGCTACTAACGATTTTTTGCTGTTTCCAACTATAAAAGATATTGACCGTGGTCGCCAATTTACTAGTCGTGCCGTTAATTGCATCAGCGATTTTCCAGTGGTCAAAGAAGACTCCTAAAGAAGCGTTCGCAGCGGTCATGGAATGTGTACGGCTGCAGGAAGATTACGTCTAGAAGTGACACAGGTTTTACAGTTTCATGTGATTAGTTTGCGAGAAAAAAAATTGTAGGTGTTATAACTTGAATGCATCTTGTATTATACGATCTGACACAACTAGACGTTCTTCTTTGGAGCTATATCAAGGATAAAGGTTTATGCCAATGCTCCAATAACGATTCAAATGCCCAAAAAATATCAGAGCTTTAATTTGCAAAACTAATCCACATTTGTGAAAAACACATGATAATTTTTCTCAAACTAATAGCCGTCTGTAAGAAGAGTCAGAGCGACTAGTTGAAAGATCTACCAATAATGTAGAATTGCATCCATACATTACAAATGTGCAAAATAGATGACACGTTTTACAAGCAATATTTATTTAATTATGCAACACATAAAGTTATTTTCTGAATAGTCCTGTTGGCAACTGTTTATAGAAACGTAACTTCACTCGTAATTAATGATTTGTGATAAATATAGAGAACAAACAGTCTGCACCTTTGCCTTTTGCTGTGCTGTGTTTTCAGTCAGCGTTCAAATTTCAAACACCTTACAGCTTACACCTATTTTCCGTCATAGGTGTAAGGTGATTGAAACATAGATCTTATGGGAAAAAATATCTTACAGCAAAATGAAAATGAATTATGATGATAATAATGATGACACACTAAATTTGGTGATTTTCGCAAGGATAAATATGTATGAAACACCAAATTTATTGGAAACGCAGGGGTGAAACAAATCTCCTCAGATTTCGAGGAAAGTATCACAAGTAATAGAACTCTTTCTTGAAAACAGATTCTTTGATATGTTGTACGAGAAAACAAATTTACATTACTTACAAAATCAGAAGAATTATGTTACTGGTTCTAAGGTATGTGTGCAGCAAAACTAATTTTTTAAATTATATTCTAATAGAGCAAGTCAGAAAACTAAAAATATTGATTTAAAGGTCCATTTCTAAATACTCCTATTTTCAGGCAACTTGTAAGTCGTGACAAATGTGCACAAATGACAACAACAATAAGCTCTGCAACAATCGACCAGCAAAATTCAACATCGACTTTCAAAATTTACCCTCATTATTATTTTCTCCTTAACATGTTTCAAACTACTTATAAGCTAAATCAACAACGGTCCTTAGATGAAGCATTCTTTTCGTGGAGGAGTAGGCTGGTTATGTAAACATATAACACGGGAAAACTTATAAAGTCTGACATACTTTTTCGAATGATCACTAAAAGCACCTCAGATTGTATCTTGAATTTAGAAATTTCTGCTGGTAAGGAAAAAATTACAGGAAATTAGTTGAACACTTTTGAAACCTTATCTTGATCAACATTGCCATGTCTACCAAGATAACTGTTATGTGATATTTAGTGAAACTCTCCTTGAAACCAAGTTGTATGTGAAACAATTAGAGTGAGCAGGAGTCTTTAGTATAGAGAAATACTCCTGTTGTCAACTTGAGTTCTGCAACTCACGTATCAACAATATTTTATGTTCTATGGGGAAATAAAGAAGCAAAAAACCTATTGTATTTTCAGTATAATATGTTCATAAAGCGATTGAGCAAATCAGTATTTGTTTTGTTATTATCTCTTGCAAAAAACAGTAAAATGGCTAAAGAGAGTTGCGTTTTGGACTAGAAATTGTGCATTTTTCAATTCCCTTCGAATCTATCAAAAATTAGATACAAATAATTTCTGCTACAATTGGCAAGAACCACTCGTGTGCCTCATGAGGTCAGGTAATATGCACAAACATGTGCTAGAAAATATTGTTAGAAGCGAACAGGGTAAAAGAAAATATCCTGCTAGGAGATGCCATACTTGTGCTACCCACTAAAAAAGTGAAACTCTACTAATACATTTGGAAGTTCAGTTTAGAGCCACTTTACAAGGGGGAATGTTGTTTTTAAACACTCTTATTATTCCTGGAAACTTCAGTTCGTAAAAATAGTTATCGGATTTATTTTTTAAATTTTTTTCAAAAGTTGATTTAAATGGTTTAAACCCTAGTAACAAGCATTTAAACAATATCAATAACAAAAAAAAAATACGATTGTAATCATTAAAATGTCCCCATTTAATAGAAGACCTACAAATGTTCCATATTACAGTAACACTAAGATATACGCAAAGACTTTCACGGTTGGTGTTATGCTGCATCGTGTGGTTCTCGGGTTATAAGGCCGTGGTCGGAGTGCAGAAACTCTTGACGTTCGTTCACATCTGCGGCGGACATCTTCAGAAAAAAATTTTCACCGACCACGGCTTTATAACCAGAGAACCAATCACACAATGCATCAAGACTAGAATGTTTAATCTATAAATAATAAAATCGTCAACAATTTTTATATGACGTTGTGAAATACTATTATGGAAGAGTTGCGAACTGTTTGCTTCAAAAATATTTTCAGCCACTAATATTAGCTTCAGGAGTTAATAAAAATATTTAGAGAACAATCCTAAATATTTACAAAGCGTCTTCGGGCTCCTCCGCCAAACAACTTGATTTATCTTTTCAGCGGTTAGGGGCGTGTTCATTTACACAGCTTTTTACCAAGTTGTGTGAAAGGCCCGGCCCCGCCATAAATATGACTAAGTGCGAAGTGAAGTGTAGGACAGAAAAAATTCCAGTTCGCTGAGTGATTTATACAAGCAGCACCGTCAACTAGGTATATTTTATGTTGTCAGCGCGTTTTTGTGCGTCTGCTTCGGCTGTTTTTAATCCATATTTATGCCGCCGCGCTATCTGCCGATGGGAAATTTTAATCTTCGCGCTTTCCCGCGACCGGGAGCACTGGCCAGATAGTGCGCGCGGAGCAGCCGTTTTCATGCGGCAGCTTTTATGGTGATTAGAATTTCAAAATCGACCGGCAAATGCGCGCCGAAATTCATTATCGGGTGCGCGGGATGCGCGCTAGCGGAAAATTCGAGCAGCATCGCGGAGCTGCCATAAATTCGCGAGCGGCAGCCGTCCGCATCGCTTAATTGATAGTAAATAGTCATTAATGTTAGTATAATTGGCGCAGCAGCCGTAGAATTAGTGAACAGCTTTTCTGATTGCATAAGGTTGTCCAGAGCCCCGTTATTTTTCCTTAATTTTATAGAAGTTATTAATATTTTCATTACAAAGTTAATTGAATAATATAAACAAAAGACTAGAAAAACCTAATAAAGGAAATCAATAAAAATATCAAAAGTAAATATACTAAAAGATACCAAACATACTTCATACCCTCTTTGACAAAGTGCTGAATGTATATAAGTATAAAGTGCTGTATGGTATATGCGTATTTCAAATTTTTTTAAATAGGTTTGTCGACAAAACACAGAAAATTTTCTCTTCTTTCGCCCCTTCCTTGTATCCTGTTGGGTGTCGGTTCTGAGTTAGGTTTAATTATCCATCCACCCTCTTCTTGCAAAGCTTTCTATTTAATAACATTCTCTTTATCTCTTGTTTTGCCCCTTTTGTTTTACTATTTGTTGTAGCCATATTTTCCTTGGCCTCTTTATTCTCCTTTTCTTGTGATTTTTAACTCTACAAACTCCTCTGGTCAGTCTGTTTGGATTCATCCCATTCATATGGCTGAAGCAGTTGAGTTGTCTTCTCTGATTGCTTTTTAGTAATTCTATCTCATTTAGTTTTGCTAACAATTTTCCTCGAGTGCTTCATCTCAAGATCTTTTCTACGCGTTTTTTTATGGTCCAGTTTTTCTTGCGTATAATAGTGTTGGGATAGTGTTATGATATGAATTCTTAATTTTGTTTCAGTTTCGTTTTCCCTAGTATTACATTTAGTGCATAATAGAGTTTAGTTGACTTTCTCGCCTTCTTTGTTATGTCTATGTCTATGTTCCCATAATTTGTTATAAGGCTTCCTAGGTACCCATAGGTTCTTACTCCCTCAATTGTTGTATCTTTAAATTTTATTTTTGTTTTATTTAGCTCTTTATTTATCACCATTATTTTACGTTTCTATTTATTTATTTCGATTTTAATCAATTCGGTTGCTTTCGTTCAAATGTTCATTTGTTTCTGCATCTTCTTTTTTGAGTTCACTATTACCTCAGTCCTTTAAGTATATTAGCGTGTCTATTCTTACCGGCGAATGTTTTTAATCAAATTGTTTATTACTATCATAAATAAAAAGGGGCTAAGGTTATTCAAAACAGAAAATCAAATAATTATTTTTTTAAGTATCACAATTTGGAAAAAGAATGAAAAACAAAAATTAAAAAGTACGTGAATGAATCAAATGTAAACCGAAGTCATTTTTTAAATTTATTGATGCATTATAATAATACAAATATACAAATTTATCAATGCACCGAAGTTTTTTTTATATATTTTCTTATAAAAATATCCATAGCAGTTGTAGGCGAAACGTCAAAAGTTTCTCAAACTCCGACCACGGGCTAACAACTCGAGGACGAACAAGAACGAGGATACTTCTGCGTTTGTCGTTGTCACAATGAGTAAATTGTGTAAAGTACTTTACAGGGCAAACCCTTCTAAGGCATTTTTACTTACAACACTCAGAAGCCGTACCTCTCTCCATTCACCTTATGATATGTGAAAATTTCTTCTCTGTATTTGACTCACAAAAAAAATTTAAAACAAAATACTTAAAAATCACAGTATTTATAATCTTCTCAATTCAGAGGGATGACGTTTCAGGGTAGTCTAAAATAAAATTTTAATATATTGTTGAGTTTGTAAAACTGCAAACGACCGGTCGTTGTAAAGTAGGACAATGTCTCAAGTTAAAAATTTGCATTAGCAGTAATAATCGTAGTGACTTTTAATCTGAAATCACCTCGAAGAAGACTGGTCTTTGGGCGATGTCGGTAACCTTTATTTTCAACTGCTACTGGTCGTCCCAAAAGTTGTTTGTGCCACGCGCTTAAGTTTTTAAAAGCGTTGTCTCCAAACTGTGCCCTCAAAATATCATAAGGTTTCATTTTCTATGTCGCGACGTATTTGACAATGGTTGTTTGAACAAAAGACTGGAATACTTTTTGTTCTGACGTCGTAATACTAACTAAAGTGTGCAATATATAAAGGAAATTTCTTTAAGGTAATTATATCTACAACTTCCAGAAGCATTCCTTATGGTCAGTAAAAAATTCCACTTGATATTTGATTCACAATAAGGAGATTCAAGAAGAAAACAATATTTAAATGACTGTATTTAAGGCTTATAAAAAACTACTGATATATAACATAGGTCGTTAATTATACAAAAGCAACAATAACACAAAAAACATATCTAACCTACAACCTGCCACTCCTTTCTCAACCTTAATCCAGTAGCCGCACCAACTTCATCGCTCCATAGATACAATTAACACCAATCCAATTAGTAACAATAGGAACGATGCAGCAGAATCACACAACAACAGCGAAAACATCACTCAGCTGCTCAATAAATTTTTAGAAGACTTCAAAAATATGTTTAATCACCCTCTTCAACACATCAACATAGTCCTACAAATTTGAAACATGTTAGTAGGACAAAAATAATGTGTCATGGAATCCCACTGGCATTACCCTACATAAATAAGAAATAAAAATTTTCCTTCAGTATAATTATATCGTCATCGCGTAATTCACCTCACTGACTGATTATAATTTAAAATACCTGGATATATATTTTATTACACCCTGATAATACAGCCCATGGAGGAAGTGTAATATTAATAAAAAATACAATATATCATTATGAACTACTGAGCTATCCAAAAACTTCAAGCCAGATCAATCAAGTTTAGGACTACCTTATAACTTTATCATTAAATCCAAAACTAAATTGCCCAACTCAAAAACTGACTGGAATGAGTATCGAAACTTTATCAACGAAACTAAAAACCTCAAAGTAAAGCTCACTACCCCTGCCGAGTTGAACAAAGCTGTGAGTAATTAAGCATCAATCCTCATACATGTAGCTCATCTATCTACGCTTCATCGAGAGGTCCAAACCAAAATTCTAAATCTTCCAATAGATATAAAAAACTAATTACAGCCAAAAGAAAACCCCGAGCAAGATGACATCGAAGTCACGCTCCACATGATAAAACGGCATATAATCAGCTCACCAACAAACTTAAATCCAAATTGAAGAAAGCATCACAGTTCATTTCAAGAATACATTTCTAATCTCAATAGCTACGACAACTCAACAGGCGACCGATCAAAATTGCACTTAAACCATTTTAGCCAAATCCCCCATTTCATAAATTCAACCCCACGCGGACACGAAGCAATAAAGAAAAGGCTGATATTTTTGCCCATTACCTCACTGAAGTGTTTACATCTAATGATGATGTACCACACCAACAAATCCAAAACTTTCTTGACAGCCTTTACCTCCAACAGATCCTATCAGCCCATTTACCTCAAATTATTCGCTTAAGTCACAGAAGATCACTTGCTTCCAATAAAGTTACGCCAAAAATGTTGAAATAATTCCCAAAAAATGTATTGTAATGCTTACATACATCTTTAACGCAGTCTTACGACTACATTACTGGCTTTAACAGCTAAAGTTGGCAGAGATTTCTTCCAAATAAAATCCGGAGTACCACAAAGAAGTGTATTGGGCCCCATATTTTATCTATACCAACTACCCTAATTGGAATTTTCGCTGATAATACAGCGTTTTTTGCTGGCGATGAAAATCCTAAAATAGCATCTTCATACCTACAAGATTGTCTGAATGTTATCCAAGACTGTATTACTAAGTTAAAAATTAAAGTTAATGATGCCAAATCAACGCAAGTAATTTTTACTTTAAAAGAAAGTAATTGTCGACCAGTATCTATTAGATAATTCCGTCATATCACAAACGTCTTCAGTTTGCGATTTATCTTACCTGAAAGACCTACACCATAAAGAAGAGAAAGCAATTTGACCTGAAGTTTAAAGAGTTATACTGGCTACTTGGACGAAGGTCGCATTTGCCACTGAAAGACGAACTCCTCTTATATAAGACCATAATAATTTCCATCTGAATTATGGGGTTGTGCCAGCAAATCCAACACAGTCATTTTTCAACGAGCTCAGTCAAAATTCTTCGTGAACTAGTGAATGCGCCAATGTCTCAAATCGGCGTTCCATTCATTTCCGAGGTCATACAAGACCACAGTAACAAACACCATGGCCGACTTGCAGTCCACAGGGATCCTCTCTTACAACCACTTTGTCACCACCCCGATAACAGAACATTGAAAAGATATTATACAAGTACGACAAGTTCTTCTCATGCCTTAAAAAACATTTATTATTAAGGCCCTGTGTTAGCTCATTGGCTTATAGAATATTTATATTCTGGTTGCTAATTTTATTTCTTTATGGAAAATGTAACTTAATTTTCAATATTTTTTCCTTGTTTATTGTGGACATAGCTATAGAAAACATAGAGTTTTTATGAAATTCAAACCTTATCAGCTGCACAAAGGTAGAATGAAATATAACCATTTTATATTTAAACACATAAATAATATTTCCGATGACATAACAAGAGTTTTCTTAGAATGAAGTGATTTAAGTCTTGCTAAACTTTTGTCGGTCAGATTAAAGTTTGATTAAACAGTCGGTGCCTAATATTTATTGCAACAAATATAAGTTAGTTAAATATGCACTTCTAATTTAAAAAATCTGTTGTAACATAAAATAAGGAAATGATTAAGGCTAATTAAAAGTGCATAAAACAGAGAAAAATAAAAGAAAATTGCTAAAAATGAAATTAAAAATTGTTAGAATATCCATACCCGAAGAAAAGTTGTAGAAAGTCTAAATTTAAAGAAGTTATTATAGGATAAGGAAAGTATAAATTAAAAATATTTATATTTGAAATTAAAAATAGACATAAACATGTAAAAGTTAAAAACATTAAATTTTATAAAATCCTGGAAGAAAACCTAAAAATATAACATGCAAAGAAACTTCTTTAGTACTCTACAATCATTTTGGTTGTAGTTCAAAATCTTAAAGGCTAATTCATAGCTTTTGAAGTTTTAAAGCGGATTTAGATGTTATATTCCCCTATGATCAGCGAGCTAATTAAGGCTTTTTGAATTAGTCATCCGGTTATAACAATTTGAAGGGAGTATTCAGGCGAAATGCCGCACGCACTTGTTCTAAATCAAGAATGCTTGATTTGCTGGATTGCTTGCTCATTAGTTGGATGAGAGGATATTATTAGTTAGACTAGCCGCACTATAGCAATGAGTACCTTTTAAGAATTTAGAACTGATCTGAATTTAACTTAATCAAAATTATCTCTCAGATATTTGTAAATTTGTATATTATTTGAATTTAATAGTTACAATACGCCTGCAGCCCTACATTTGATGATATTTTTTTTATTAAACTTGTAGAAGAAGAAATTATGCTTTATCTGTGATAGGTGATAGTAAGAATAAAATATAATTTAACTTTTAGTTTTCCTCAATATGTTCTTTCTTTTTGGTGTTCTTATTTAATAATTTGTCCAGTTACAATTTTCCATATACCTTTTCTATTTTTTTTAATAATGTGATCATTACTTTTGTTATATATAATTTATTTGAATTTAGGTTGCATTGGTATTACAATTATCATTTATTATTTTATTGCTTAGAAAATATGGCATATTCTCTTAGTACAATATTTTAACTTGATAAAAATGTTTCTAGCTTTTTCACTTTTTTACCCACTTAAACCATAGCGACAGAGCATCAGCAACCTCCAAGCAAATATCAGAAGTAATACTAACTACAATAAAATGAAATTTTCTCAGAGATGTAAAATCAACTGAACTAAACAAAAAGTAAAAAAAATGTTACTGATAGGTCTGATTACTTATACAAAAACATAACTCTAGAACAAATTTGCAATTACTTTTAAGCAAAACTTCTAGACGCCAGCAGTGTTAATGTTGTTCCAAAAGTAATTTTGAAATCCTAGTAAACATTGGAAATTAGTGTGTGTAACTTTTTTGGACAATAACAATCTTTATGTTTGGACAAGACAGCAATTGTTTCACTCATTCTGAAACATCATAATATACTTTTTTAGCACACCCATATTAGTTATTATGATATAGAAATTATTTACCATTCATAGCGATACGCCGTCTGTTGACTCCAATATTAAAGTCAAAATAGGGCCATATTGAGTAAGCAGAGGCAAAAGAAAGCAGAGAATTAGGAAGAGTGAAATAGCAGAAAGTGCGGGAGAGCAGAAAAAACGCAAATAACAGTGAGTAAATTGATGTAGATAATAGTTAATTGAGGTTAAGGATTTTGAGAATAAAATCGAAAATTGCATGAGACAAGAGAAATAAATACAACTGGAGTGACCTCCACAACAAAAATTTTTGGGTACGCAACACATTATACACCAAAATAATGTAATTCACAAATGTTAGTGTAAATAAAGTGTAAATTGAAACAGCATAGCAAATAGAAGAGGGCTGTTGATAGATAGGTGACAGACCTGCGAAGGGCGGACTGGGGTCTGTCACTTTACGCAATCAACAGCAGACTTGAAGATGAATGAGATGGAAAAAATTGAGAAGATGTTCCAACAAATAGAGGGGAACATGAAGCAAATGAACGAGAAATTTGATATGTTTGTAATGGAAATGAAACAAGTGAGGGATGAAAATAAGAAACTAAAAGAGAACATGGTACAACAGGAGGGGAGAATAGCTAACTTAGAAAGAGAGATCAGGAAGAATAATATTATAATAACAGGAGTAGTAAATGAGGAAAATAAAAGCACAAGTAGGACAGAGGAAAAAGTAACTAGTATAATACAAAAGACGGGATTGACATAGACCAAAATGATGATTTAGACCAAACGAGAAGAATCGACAAATATATGAAAGACAAGAAAAGACCAATTTTGGTTAAGTTAACTAAAGTCAACAAAAAAGTATCAATCCTACAAAATCCGAGAAAGCTCAAGGGAACAGACATATGAATTGATGCAGATTACCCCAAGGAGGTATTAGAGGAAAGAAAAATGTTAATCCCACAAATGAAAGAAGCTAGGAATAAAAGATATAGAGCACAACTAAAATATAATAAATTGATAATTAACAATGAAATATACAGAGCAAATGATTTCGTAAATAAGGAAGAGTTGGTGAAGAACGATAGGACTGAAAGCAATGCATTAAAAAGAACGGTAACGGAGAGATCGCCAGAAGGAACAAGTTTTGAGGAACAAATAAGAAAAGTAACCCGAACCGGACGAAAAAACTATTAGGTATGGATATGCAGGGGTGTAGCGACAACGAAACTAGCAATGGAAAAGGTAATGAACTACAGGATTGGAAACTTGGAGTTTGGAATACAAGAAGCCTAACGAGAAAAGAAGAAGAAGTTAGATACTAGCTTAACAGAACAAGAATAGATATACTAGTACTAGCAGAGACAAAAAAAAGGGAAAGGAGAAAAGACATTAATGGATGGACACAGGTTAATATACACCGGAGTGAAAGGAAATGTAAGAGCGGCAGAAGGCGTGGCATGCATTATAAACAGGAATTTGAGTGATAAGATCACAAACTGAACAGGGTGGTCAGAAAGAATTCTCACGGTAGAACTAGAAATGCAAGGAAAAGAAAGAATAACGATAATTGCAGTCTATGGACCCGATGAAAACGAGAAAAAAGAAGTAAAAGATAAATTCTGGGATGAATTAACAATGATAACAGAAACGAGCAAAGGGAAAATATTCGTAGCAGGTAACTTCAACAGTAGAGTGGGGAAGAGAGAAAATGATACAGAAAAGATGATAGGAAAATTTGGTGAAGACAAAAGAAATAACAACGTAAACTCCCAAAACAACGTGATTATAGCAAACTCATTCTTCCAACATAAAAAGATACACACATACACACGAGAGGTTAAAAGTAGAGATGAGAGATCTGTATTAGAATACATAATAGTAGAAAAAAAACAACAAACATACAGTGAAAGTTGTTAGAGTTAAAAGAGGAGCGGAGATATACAGCGACCATTACCTATTAGTAGGAAAAATAAAGAGGCCAGAAGACCAGAAGCAAACAGTAAAAGAAGAATACACAGTTCAGAAAGAAACAATAAGAATCTATAAACTACAAGAAACGGAAACAGCAAGCGAGTATGAGAACATAATAAGCAGAGACCTACTGGTAGATGAAGAAAAGTTTGAACAGTTAAAGGTAGAAGAGATGTGGAACAAGATAAAGAATACTCTATTAAAAGCAGCAAGGAACGCATGCGGTGTAATTAAGACAAACAAACATACGAAAAGAACTGCTTGGTGGAACGAAGAAATAAAAGGACAAGTTAAACTAAAGAAGAATAGGTGGACAGACTACTTAGGGAAAAAATCAGAAAATACCTACAAAGCGTACAAAGAACAACGGACAATAGTAAAACACATGGTGAGAGAAGCGAAAGGAAAGGCGTGAAAAGACTTTGGCGGAAAACTAGAAAAGAACAGTAGAGCAAACCAGAAACTATTTTATAAAGTTTTAAAAAATCTAAAGAAAGGAAAAACAACAGAGAACACAGTAATAAAAGATAAAAATGGAAAGGTATTGACAAAATCAACAGAAATAATGAATAGATGGAGGCAATATTTTCAAGAACTTCTACAGACCCAAGTCATGATTAAAGAAGAAAGTACACAGATAGAAGATAGACGCCAGAATTTAGGAAATGAAGAAGAAGGTATAACGGAAGAAGAGTTAGTAACAGCATTAAAGAAATTCAAAAATGAAAAGTCACTAGGACATTAAAAAAAATGGGAGAATAAGGAATTAAGACACGACTAAAAATGTTTAATAAAATATGGAAAGAGGAGAAAATACCAAAAGACTGGGAAGTAGAACAGATTGTCCCAATATTTAAGAAAGAAGATAGGAAGATATGTAATAACTACAGAGGCATAACGCTGCTCAGTATTCTTTTAAAACTGTATGAACAAATACTTGAAGGTAAACTCCGAAATGTAATAGAACTAACGTTATCAGAAGCACAGAGCTAGTGAGGCTAGAAGCGTACAAGACCATATATTTAATGTCAAACCAATAATTTCAAAAACACTCCAATACAACGAGAAAGCTGCCTTTGCATTTATTGATCTCGAGAAAGCTTTCGATAGAACGCCTAGAGAGAGAGAGTGTGGAAAAGTTTGTGCAATAGAGGAGTAAGCCCAAATGTAACGAGGGTAATTAAAAGTTTGTACCAAAAGACAAGGAATTACGTAATAAATAATAACAGAATATCAGAAGAGTTCGACACAAATGAAGGTCTAAGACAAGGAGGGGTGATGAGCCCGGTGCTATTCGCCATCTTTATAGACGAAATAATACGAACATGCCACCAGAGAATCAAAGGGTTAAATGTAGGATACAGAAAATTACAACCCACATTCATACAAGATTGTGCATTTGCATATGATATTATAGTAATAGCAGGAAGAAAAGAAGAACTACAGCGAAACCTACTGATATGGAATGAAGAATTAACAGATAACGGAATGAAGATGAATATCAGCAAAACAAAAGTAACGACTATTGGGAAAGATCACCATAAGATAAATATACAGATAAATGGAGAGGAGAATAGATAAAAAATTTTAAGTATCTAGAGGTTACTATCGATGATAGTGGAAGACAAGGAATAGACATAACTGAACGGATAGAGAAATGTAACAAATTATATTATGCAATGAATGTAAACTTTATAAATAAACGAGGGGTGTCACAAAAAACCAAACTTACAGTGCACAAAACAATCTTTAGACCCATCATGACCTATGGATGCGAATCGTGGGTACTGACACAAAAAATGAAATCAAGATTGGAAGCCACCGAAATGAAATACCTGAGAAGAGTGAAAGGTGTCACCCTGAGAGATAGAATAAGAAGCAAGGAGATAAGGGAAGAATTAGAGATCAACCTAATAGCAAGTTTCATCGAAGGACTACAGTTAGCGTGGTGGGGTCATTTGCAACGGATGGATCAAGATAGACAAGTTAAACAAATATGGGAAACGAGAAAAGTAGGCAATAAAAAACAGGGAAGGCCACAAGAAACATGGGACAATGTCATAGGAAAAATACCAACAAGGAAAGGAAAAACAATGGTGGAGGCAAAGGCAATGACAAGTAACAGAAGACAATGGTATAAATTTGTACATAACTAAATAAGTTAATTAAGTTAAGAAAGTAGGTATGTAGGTATTATAACACATAATGTGTTTATTTTATTTTATTTTATTTTATAAGTCAACACAAATTTGGTAAATGGCTTTATATATATATAAATATATATATATATATATATATATATATATATATATATATATATATATATATATACATATATATATATAGAATTACACTAATTGTAACTCCTTATATTGGGCAAGTTATAACAGCATAAATGTGCAGAAAATACAGTGTTATACTAGTCAATGGCTGTTATTATAGAACAGCATTTTATATTCAGATTACTTAAGCTTTAAAACATACATTACGCAAATTTTTGCTGCAATACTTCATTTGCCAGCAATGCAAAAATAAATATGCCATAATAGAACAAAGTATTGCCGAAGAGACAAAGAATTCTGCAAAATCAAGTGCTTTCTAATACTATTATTTAAGTAGATATATAATACTACGTCTATTATACTGAGGTCAGATACAAAATACAGTATTTTAAATTTGTACTACAACAACCAATAAGGATAATAATCGATAGAAGACAAAACATTCAGAGCTAAGGAAAATCGTACATAAGTTATTCCAGGAGGTGATAAAAACAGAAAAGTGAGATATTACTCTCTCGTAGTGTATAATAGAAATGTTCGATTAGTTAAAAATTCCTGGAGGAAGCAGAGCATTTTGGCCAAGGACTCTAAAGCTCGTTAGAACAATAGCACAGCCAAACGAAAGACACTATAATATGCACAAAAATTGGAGGTACCACTTTGAATACACATTTCTGTTCTGTATATAAAGTTCCTTATTTACATAAACATCAGTTTAATCTCGTACATCCATATAATAAGGAAATATACTATGATATTGTTAAATAGGCCATTTCACTCCTTTCAATTAAAATCTTGTACAATTCAAATGTCATCCTAGTAACAAGATATATTTCCTCTAGTTGAAAATTATATGGAACGGTCTTTATTCATAAGACAAAGATAATTTTCCCAGGTAAAGATATAGAGATCTATCAATTTATCATTTTATATGATAAATTTGATGTAAAAACTGATCGATAGACATATTAGAGGAAGCTCACCATTAGATGGTATATTATACCCATATCAAGAAAGCCTTATGACTGGTTAGTGAGGAGCATTAAAAAATTCCTAAACTATCACGAAATAGCATCGACATTGTAAGATACTGATCACATCTCCCATAAGTCAATATTAGTTGTGGCCAAAAAGGAAAAATTAGATAAGCAGTATTTTGTGCAACAAATAAATAGAATTGTTGAACTAAATAAGCAAAACTATGACACTTCGGAGTATATTAGTTATGTGGTAATATTCATCATGAAGAAATTTCCTAATCTACTCTTAAAATGTACCAAGCAGAATATAAGTATAAATCCCCAAACCTTACACCGGTAAAATTCACAAAATAGAGGATATTTTTTCAATAAACAACTGCAAGTGACCCAGCAAGCTAAGTGTCTTGAAGGAATATAAAAATAAACTGAATTTCACATGTATAAAATATTACAAACAAAGTAAAAACAACATTTACGACTATAAAGCAAACATTTACACGAGGCTCAAGCCACAAACAATATGTTAATTGAATACTGTTGTGGTGAAATCAAATCCATCGGGAAAGAGAGGGAGAGGGGTAGAATTCCCCGCGACCGTAGTTTTTAGAGGCCTGGACAATCTCCAATTTTATATTAATAACATTTCTATTAAAAAATAATTAGTCTCCAATTTAATTATATGCAAATTTAAAAAGCTGGGTGCTTCCTATTTTTTTAAAGAACTGTCTAAAATAAAAAAAAACGAGTCAAAATACGTGGTCTGTCCCGATATTATTGAGCCACATAATATAAAAAATTACAATTACAATAACAAAAAATGGTACTAAATATAAGCTACTTTATATGTAGTCTCAGTAACTTTAAAAAAATAAGTTTTTGAGAATCTCATATGCTTCTTTGCATGTAATGAGTTAGTGGCTAAGTTTCTGTTTCCGAATTGTAGCCATAAACCTATGCTTCATCTCTGTTTGTGATCTTTTTGGAAAAATCTGGTTTATTGGTAGCAGTCTAAAGCAACTCATTAGTAATGAGATTTGTTGCGACACGTTTCATTGCATGTCTTTCATCAAAATTTTCTCTTTCATTTTTAGAATCCTCAACTTATCTTCTAGTTCTTGGACTGTCAAGTGCTAATCCTTATTAAATGTATTTTGTGCACGATCAACATTTTTTTGGTCTTTTTCTTGCTTTACTAGATTTCGCTCATCTCTGAATCGTTTGTATCATACGTTTATTTATGCTGCACTAATTTTGTTCTTCAAACGAATTTCCCAGTTTCGAATTAAATGTGATGTACCTTTGCTAATTCAGTTGTCTTCATTGACGCAAGCGCCACTCTTGGCTGACAGGTTACATCGCAGTCACGCAAACTATTTTTGGATCAGACCTTACATGTTTATTATTTGTGCTGTCGCATGCAATATAGCTTAAGACAGTAACAATTTAAAATGGTATATTATATAAGTTGTAAAACTTAGAAAAATGACTAATTTATCTTGTAATATTACTTAATAATTAGCAATGCGTTAAGATGCAAAGGAATATTTTGGGGGAGTAAAAATTTTTTTCCCAGTTTAGGCGTTAGCTTTCTACGTCCTTGGGTGAAACCTGTGGTCATTTTGGATTGTTAGTACAGTGACTTAGAGTAAAACAAGGGCAAAACATGTTACAGCTGGCTGAACTCCAGAAACTTCTTTGCCTGTTTATTATTACAAATGCATTTAGAAGCGCTCAAGTTGCAGTTAGAGAAGTTCTACTAAGCCTCTTTAAACATTTGTATCAAATCAGAAGGAGTGATTTCTTACAGGCCAAATTGAAATTTAAACTGGCATGCCAGCTAGTAAAGTTTTAATAAGCATTTTAAACTTCAATTTGACTAGAATTAAAGGCTTGTGCATAGCCACTAATCTGGTATAGTATAGACGGATCTGAAACTGGCAATAGCATTGGAGATAATATATTTGGTATTATTTAATTCATGCACATATTTAGAAAAATACATGAAATTTTGAGTAAAAACTATCAACTTACAAACGCAGCTGTAAGTGTTACCTAAGATACGAATTTATCGATTTTAAGACATTTCCAACAATTGGACATATGACAAACTACCCTGTTTTGTATATCCCGTATACACCTCGACCTAAAGGCTTGCAGAGCCCAATTGGCACAAGAATTTATAGCAGCAGATCATAAAAAAAATCGTTAAATAGGTGTTGGAGATACAAGAAACTAATCTTTATTTTCATCTCACTAGATACGTAAATAAACCTGAAAAGCTTGCAACGCATAGCGAAGTGGCGAAGCAGTCTCCCAAATTTGAGAACCCTCTAGTCTAGCTAACCTTTAATCAATCAGTTTCAAAATCACTAGCAAACAAGCCTGTCGATTGGTGAATACAGAATTTGGAAATTCTCAGCTGTTCTCGAGTTTTTGCTCGGACAGACGGACGGACAACATGAAGTTAGTAAGTGACTCCGCTTCGCTTCGCCACTTAATAATCAAAACTGTTATATCTGGGGGTTTAAAAAATCAAGAAGATAATCCAAAAACCTCTTCATGCTCAACGAGGTACAGTTTGGAGCGTTTTTTTTTGTAATATAGCATCGTTGGTCCGTATGTTTTTAGAGAATAAAGCTAGTTATACCGTTTTAATGAATGGTGTGTGTTATCGTAAAATTTTGAGTAACTTTTCTTGATCAAAAGTAAATGCCACCGACGAGGACGACCCTTAATTCTAAAAAGACAGTGCTACATATCACACAAGTTAAGAAACAAGAATTATATTATTGCGCCAGAAATTTTCTCCATAAGTAATTTGTTAAAACAATTGAGCGCCTAGATCATACGGTGTGACATTAGGCTTTTTATTAGTGCTATGGCAAAGGTAAAGTCTGCGATCAATGTTATGGCAATAGTTCAAACATCCAAAGATATTATTAGAGCTGTAATTTGCAATATCAAGCCACGTTTGTGTAGAAATATTACCTTTAGCAAATGGCCGTCTTTAAAAAGAGCCAACGCAATCGTTTGGAAGATATTGTACTCCATAATTAATGGCAAGATTTGTACTTTGTATATAAATAAGAACATTTCAACAAATCTCAAAAAGCAACGCATTTTTATAATTTAAAATGAGATATCTTAATGGAACACCCCTTAGCGCACAATGAATATATATATAGATTAAATAACCTCACAAATTATATACGACTGCTAAAACATAGATTTTGAGAGACTCTGATAGGCAAAATATAGTGGAATGGCTGATTAGTTTGTTAAAGACTGTAAAATTTTTCCAGAAATAAGTGAACAGATGAACTACAATAAGTCGCAAGGCTGTGCTAGTACTTTTTAATTTATTATCTTATTTCACTTTTTAAAAACAGAAGTGAAAAAAAATCAAACATTTAAATAATATCTGAATATTATAATAATTACACTGTATAAAGAGACAGCGTGGTCCCATGGTTGAGGGACGGGCTGCGATGCTGACGGACCCGGGTTCAATTCCCGGTGCTCTCTGATGCCTGGCGGGTGGCTTACTCAGTCACTAAAAATAATTGAGTCTTAGGCGCGGTCCTTGCCACATCGCCCCGCATCAGAGATGGTGCGCGACGACCGGGCAGAGAGAGCGAACGTATGAGAGCCTTAACCTCTCAGTTCGCAAGCCATGCTCCCACGCGGGGCGTATAGCATTACCATTATTATTATATTGTATAAAATTAGAACAGTAATTTTTATTTTTGTGTTAATGCCGTCATAGAATCAAAGTATAAAGGCAACAAATTATAGATAGCATTATTTATTCTGCATATTTTTTTCTTAAAAGTTACAATAATACTGTAATACTTAGCGGATTGCTTTACATCAAGAGTTAAAATATTTTATTTAATTTATTAACGCGTGTTTTTAGGCTTATGTTTAAGAAAGGCGATCCCAAAAAACCCGATAACTACAGAGGAATAAACCTGCTAAACACAACACTGAAATTAACAACAAGAATAATAGCAAAAAAAATAAATGAAAGAAAAGCAGCAGGTATTCAGAACCAGCCGATCAAGTAACTGAATATAACGTACTAGCATATATATATATATATATATATATATATATATATATATATATATATATATATATATATATGCCTAATAGACCTTAAGAAAGCGTTTGATAGGGTTCAATTAAAGCAGGTACTGCATCTGCTATATGATATAAATATCCCGTTAAATCTAATAAAGCCTGTTCTCAATATTCACAAAGATAACAAAGTAATGGTCAGAACAGAAGACGGATTTATAGAATCCATAAACTATATAAGCGGTATTAGACAGGGAAACCTCTTAATCCCTCTACTGTTCAATCTGGTACTTAATGTACGGGATTATAAAAAAAGTCAAATCAAAAAGAAAATACATATTGGAAAATAAGGAGCTAAAGATCGTCTGTAATGCAGACGATGCCATAATGACGAGGATGGCCTTTAAAGGCTACCAATTTAAAATTACATTACGAAGATATAACACCATAATATTTAGTGAAAAAAACAAAAATAATAGTAATAAGTAAAAAACCAATAAGATGTATGCTAGTAGTCAAAAAGAAAATAATGAAACATGTAAAAGAAACGGTATATCTAGGCATCAACATGTTTAATGACGGCAAAGTAAAAAAAGAAGCGATGAAACACATTTGCTTTATAGCGAACAAAATAATTGATTGTCTAAATAATATTATATGGAAAAACAGAGCAAATACATATAAAAGTGTAATAAGACCAGTCACAATATGCGCATGTAAAACAAGACCTGACATTAGCACAACACAATGGCTATTAGAGATGACAGAGATGAAAGTATTTGGAAGAATCATAAATAAAATATTAAGGAACAGAGGAAGATGTAAAAATATAAGGCGTAGTTGTAATATATATAGTGTTAATAATTGGATAAAAAGAGGAAAAACAAGATAGAAGAAAGAATGGCAGACGGCAGTGTGGTGAGGGTAGCAATATAAGGACAATAAAGTAATAATACTAAAAAAGATATACCGGACAGTTTCAAAGAAATCTATATGGGCAATAAAAATAGGTATGGAAAATGTTCAGTAACCAAAGGAAAGGGGTAAAGAAATATGTACAAATAAATAAGACAAAAACAGATGACATACAGATACTAGTGAATATGGATAAAGAAGAGGTAAACAGAATAATTAGAACACTAAAAATAGGAAATCACCTGGAATAGACATCACAAATCAATTAATCAAATATGGAGGTAACGTATCAGCAGAAGAATTAAGCACCTTAATACAAAATGAATTTAATACATCAACAATACCAGACGAGTGGAAGCTAAGCATTACAATACAAATTTTTAAAAAAGGCGAAAAACAAACAACTAACAATCATTAGGGCATAAACTTACTGAATGCGGTCTTAGAAATTACAACCAAACTAATAACTACGAAATCAGTAGAGATAATTGAGCTAAAAGATAAGCATCAGAGATTTCGAAGCAACAGGTCGTGTGTGGATGCAATATTTGTAATCTGACAGATAATTCAACAAGCCAACCTATTTTTGCTTCGTCAACATATAGAAGGCGTTGGACAATTTAAAACTTCAGAAAGTACTACATACGCTGCAAGAACATAACGTATCAAATGAACTGATTTCTCTCATATATAATGTATATAAAAATAACTATACTCAAACTATAGCAGTAGACTAATGGCAGAGAAAATTCATGTAACCAACGGAATCAGACTCGCTCAGTCCACTAATATCTATCTAATATTACCAGAAAGCAACAGAAATATCTGCATCTCTAAATAATACCATATGATATAACAAATATCTAAGAAGGGAGGCCGAAGTTAGAACGCTATAATCTCCATTATGACACAGTCGAGACAAAGTCAGATACGGTAAAGGCCAAACAAATACAGGAAACAACGAAGATGAGGACACTACAAAAAATTATAGTTGTAACTAAACTTGACCACATACGAAGCGAAGAAATAATACAAAGTTGCAAAGTTCAAAACAAGACGAGTGGGCCAAAAGATCAGAGTGGAATAGCCATATATCTAGGATGGAATATACCAGGCTAGTAAAGAAAGTTAGGGACCTATCGCTTAGATGGAGAAGATTACCAGGTAGACCGAGAAAGAGATGGAAGGATATCCTGGAATAGAACAAGCTTTAAGCTTATAAAGAAATAGAAGAAGAAGAAGAAAACTCATACTTCCCCAGATTTAGTAACTTAAATGATTCTGAAAACAAAACAGATGTCTCTTGTTACTAGACCCTTATATTAATTTTTTATACTATTTCAAGTGCGTAATTAGATATACTTGAACAAGCATTACACCCCACTGCAAAATCACGACATATTTTGCAGTAGCCACCTGCAAGCACCCGCTCCGACCACTTAATCAGCCCGCCGTGATTGCTTGGGTTCGCAACCGGCTCCTCGAGGCGCCCCGCAAAGGCCGCAAGATCGCAATTTTCATTTCCTGAGTGGATTACCGTGTCCGGGAAAATAATTTCGATTCAAATATGATTCCATTGAGGCGGGCGCGCCGAATGGTCTGCGGAGCAAAAACGGGAGCAGAAATAAATGTCAGAGCATTCCCATTTTCTCCCTCCGCCGGTCTTTGCTTGCGCGCTCGGCAGATCAATGCTGAGACGAGGACCAGATGTGCGGAGGAGCAGAGAGTGCCATGTAATATGTATGATTACCGAGAAAGGCCTGTCATCACGACCATCTGTATATAAGTGTCCCATAAGTCACTGTTAACTACCTGTGGATGTAGACGTATAGCTGGCGCTCCCAGGAGCTCTCGCGGCCTCTGGCGGCTGCACCATCTGGGACGATGTGTTAAAATATTAAACAAAACGAAGGCGAGTTTGGGAACGCCGAGCGTAACGACCTGCAAGTTTCGCGCGTTTATCGCAGATTACTGGATCTTCGGTCGCTGCCAACCAAAGCTATGCGTCTGCTTCATAATAAAATTTGAAATTTAAGTTTATATGTACTTCTAGTCATTAGGAAGAAAATAAATTAATACTGATATATAAACTTGGGTTTAGCTTTGAATATGAGGCTGTAAGTTATAAACATGAAATATCGTATGCAAGACATCTAACAAAATAGACTAAACAGAATTACTTCAGTACAAACACATGTCAAAGATTAATACATCTGCCAGAACAAGTTTTTTCAAAAGAAGGTTATGACATGTTGAGATGAGGAGACTGATGGCACTAAGACACCAGATCAAAGTAAACACTAAACGAAAGTTGGTAATTCAAAGTAGTAAAGTAAATTCTGCTAAAAAGGGTGAGCTACCTTCAACTAAATAACATTTCTAAACATCTAAACATTTGTTGTACGAACTGTGCTACGCTTACCTGGATACATAGATCTAGAAGATTTCAGCCGCGGGCATACCATAGGCTGGTCGTTTTGCCTAACAACCACAGATAAGAGCATGTCAATAATGATTCGGGTAATTATTTAATTTAAAAAAGTGATAAACAATAATTAGCATTATTAAGATCCGATCTTTTTTAGAACGAGCAAAATGAGAAGTGGTCGAACTGGTGTATGTTGCAAAAAAATGAGGGACGCCATTTAACGCTATTTGCATAGTGTGGGGTTGTACAAACGCGTCGCTGTTAAGGAACCTCTGCTAACGCCTTTATAAAAAAATCGTGGACAAACCTTGGGCAACAGAAATGCGTTCTCCACTAGATTATTTTTGACGATCTGTCATATCTTCTAATAAAGGTCAATAATACCAATTTACTGACAGTGGTCGAACTCGGGTTCATTTAATTGGATAAAAAATTCTTTAATCAGATGTGAGATAATGGTGCGAAGCATTATCTGATGAAATACATGAATTTTGTATGATGATCCTGTTTCAATTATAATATTCTTGTTAAAAGAATTTTTTTGTTGGCGCTCTCTGTGATCGAGAGTGTACAACTACCGCTTGGAAAGAGGAGCAACAAATTTGACGTTTATTATGATTGGAGCACATTATGCAACGAAACAAACAATAGCAGAAAATAACCATAAAAAATAACTTTGTTATTAATACAATACCCCAAAAGTTAAATAATTGTACAAAATAGTACAGAAAGTTTAATTAAGTATTACTAATTAAGTGTAAGTTTTAGAATATTTGTGCCTAGCAAAGTTTTGTAAAGGGTGGCACGAACTGAAGGCGCATTTCAATTTTAAATAAAACACACGTTCTGATCAATTTCATCTATAACATGTCAAATTCCATTTTTGAGATCGAGTTTGTGGATTGCTGACGAAGCGCTTGGATTTCAGAAAGTCGTACGGTATTAAGTCACAAGATCTTACTGATCAGTTGACTTCAATATTTGGTAAAATTACAAAATCAGGAAATAATAATAATGGTAAGGCTCTACGCCCCGCGTGGGAGTACGGCCTGCGTACTGAGAGGTTAAGGCTTTCATACATTCGCTCTCTCTGTCCGGTCGTTGCGCACCATCTCTGGTGCGGAGCGGTGTGGCGAGTCTTAGGCGACCGCCATTATTATCCCTTGTTCGAGTGAACGCAGGTACTCAATTATTTTTAGTGACTGAGTGGGCCACCCGCCAGGCATCAGAGAGCACCGGGAATTGAACCCGGGCCCGTCAGCATCGCAGCCCGCCCTTCAACCACGGGACCACGCTGGCTTAAAGATCAGGAAATAGTGTAATAAATATTCTGTTACGTCGTTCTGCTAGAATTACATTTGTTTTGGATCTGTATCGTCTAATTAGTAGCAAAGAAAACTGGATTACCACATAACAGTAACGATCGTAATTCATCATCACAACACTATCTTCGAAGAAATATGAGCCTATTCACTAAACAGTTACTCTCTGGGGCGTATTTGCTTTCTAAATGACTAAAATCGCTAAAGATCATTTGTTTTTATTAAACTGATAATCCATTTCATAGTGATCTAAAAACTAACTGATGAACTGCAGTTCAGCGAGTATTGGCTGACAGGAGCTTTTCGAAATGTTTATGATGCCCAGTCGATGTTTCCGGATTTGCACTGATACTTTGACTAACTATCGCAATGTTCATACGGTACGTTATTCCATGCTGATCCTCACTTGCACCCATTGCCGGTCCAGTCGCATCAAATTTTGTATTCACTTTTTGAATAGTTGATGCACTCGCAGCAACATTTTAGTCAACAATTTAAAAAATTTTTATCCTCGTCCCGTAAATTTTTTACCAAATTTTGCGTCTTAATCATAGTATCTCCCTATTTTGTTGTGTAGCGTTTAATATTTATAATGGGAAGAATTGTAAATCACATATTTTAAAACATCACAGTTGCCACAAACGAAAAAATAAATAAACAAAGATTAAAATCGGAGTTCGAATTGGGCCACATTTTGTTATTTTATGTTTTTTAAATTTTATTATTTAGGCTATTAAGAATAAAACAAATAAATAAATAAATAAATTTAAGTTGTTTTACAAGTAGCCATAGTAGGTCGTTCAGTTGAATTAACAAAACAACTATAAAAATTACAAATATTTGAAAACCAAAAATCCACACTTATACTGTAAAAAGTAAAATATCAAAATAAGAACAATTAGAAGCTGTCCCTAAGGAGTTCCCTCTCCACTGTCGTGGGCAGTTCTTATAAATGCACTTTTTAAGAAGTTATCCGCATACGGCTTTTATTACCTAGTATACGCAAATAATCTCGTAGTAATTACGAGAAGACGCTTTGCGGGTGCTATTGCGTAAAGATTGCAATTTTCTCTAATATTACCACAAAGGAAGGGTTTTTAAATTGGTCCCCACATAACTGTGTTAATTTTGTGCACCAAAAAGAGTGTTAGAAGGGATAAAATTAATTGTGTTGATTAGCATGAAAATCCTTTCTTTCTCGAAGGCTAAATATTTAGGAGTAATCTTTGATCAAAAGCTCACATAGAATCGACGTTTAGATATGATAACACAAAAAGCCAAAGTAGCACTGGGAAGGTGCAAAAGTTTATGTGGTAAAGACTGAAGATTAAACCCCAGGATGACTCTATGGTTATACACAAGAGTCGTAAGACCTATGATAACCTATGGGTTTGTTGCACGAAAACAAGCAAAGGCGGGAAAGCTCCTTTGTGGTGTTCAAAAGCATGCTTGCTTTAGCCTCACAGGAGATATAAAAACGGCGCCAACTGCTGCCCTAGAAGTGTTACTAAATTTGCCACCAAGGACAAGCTCTAATCATCTCCGTGAATATAAAAAAGCATTAAAAAACTGATTGAAGAGTTGGAGACGAAGGGCACATTGGAAATGCCCATCAACAACCTGGTTTTCAGTTACTTTAAATTTGGAAAAAACTTCAAAATTTTAATACCAGGCAGAGAAGACTGGGATGAGGCACTTCCAGCCTCCGTAGATTTTATCTAGTATACTGATGGCTCTAAGACTTCATTAGGCACAGGAGCAAAAATCTGTGGTTCAAAAAGAAACATTAAGGTTTCAGTAGCACTTGGAAAATTTCCTGCAGTCTTTCAGGCGAAAACTATAGCTATAGAACACCGTACGAAGGAGATCAAAAGGTTTTACATTAGGAGTAAGAGGGTAGCTATTTTTTTCGGACCGCCAAGCAGTTCTTACAGCTCTAACCACACCTGTGGTGAAGTCAAAGCTTGTTTGATGCTACATAGGTGCTCTGGTCAAAATAGAAAAAGACAGTTGACTTATTCTTTCCTGGGCACCGAGACGTAGCAACTTCAGGGGTAACAAAATGACATACTTATTGGCCAAGAAAGGATTAGAAACAAGAACCATTGTAATATTTCAAATAAAGCTTAAGAAAGGTGAAACAATATCAGTCACTTGAGAAAACCGTTACAATAATGTACAGCAGGCTTTTTACGACGAAACAGACCTACACTTAGTGTTATAGTTGACCCGCTGACAGGACACTGTTGCCTTAGGAAGCATTTAAATCTCCTAAGAGTAACAGAAAACAGCCTTTGCAGATTTTGCCAGAAAGGGGACGAAACTGCAGACTACATTTTGTGTTACTGAAAAGCCTTTAGTAGATTCAGATTCCTACAACTAGGTGAATAAAAGCCAAAGCCAGAGAGCTACACAAAAGAGCCCCCTTCTAGATTCTGGAAGCTAGTCAAATAGCTAGGCCTAGAGAGGGAGCTCTAACAAATTATTGGGGTGCACAATAGAGTCTGCAATGCAGAAAACTGTTGGGTTCACCACATTTTATATAATAATATAATATATATAATATAATATATAAGTGCGTTTCCAAAACGTTGTTTTATTGCATTTGCTTTGTTTTTTTTTTGTAGTATTTTATTTTTATTGCCATTTCTTTTGATAAATCACAACTTTTTTTCTGGTTTACTCCATACTATATATCTTAGACTTCTCCAAAACGCCGTCTAAGAAGTGTTATCTCCTTCTTTTTCTTCATCTTCATTCTTCTATCGTAGGCTAATGCTTGTTCCTTCTTCGGTTGGCCCCTTCTGTTGTTCTACGTTGAGGTTTTCATCCCTTCTTAGATCTTCCCACACTTCGTCTTCCTACCGGCAACTTATCTTTGACAATCTTAACGATTCTGATTGTTGAGTTCATTTCTGGTTAATGTGATCATTTCATTCTTTGTTCTTCCATGGATCCATTTTAATGCCAATTTTCTTACGTTAGATCTTAATAGTACTTTTTCAAATTCAATTTCTAACTCTATCAGTTTATAATGTTTACTATCCAGCGATAATTTATGTCTGTTACTGAATTGAAATGTCTTTAGCACTAATTTCTGAGTGTATTTTGCCATATAAACGAATGTGATGAAACTGTCATAAAGCTTTGATATGGCATTATGGTTTAAGTTGCTGTTTATAATCTGTTTATCTTCTGAAGAAATTGTGTTTCACGTTTTTTGATTATAGGTTCAAACTTATTCTGGTTTACTCAACTATATATCTTGACTTCTCAGTTGGTTTCTTCTTCATCTTATTCTTCTATCGTCTAATGCTGTTCCTTCGGTTGTTCTACGTTGTTATCTTCTTAGATCTACTTCGTCTTCTAGAACTTATCTTTGACAATCTTAACGATTCTGTTGTTGGTCATTTGTATCTTTCATTCTTTCTTTCTTCCATGGATCCATTTGTTAATATTTTCCGTTGTCTTTATATTTTTATATTCTTACCCATCAGTGTTTCCAGGATATTTTAGTTTCATTGATGTTTCAATTTGATTGTTTGCCATATGTCAAAATCGCTCACTGTGGCTTATATCCTTGCTTTCGTTTAGATGTTGTTCAAATTTACCATTTAACGTCTGCTCTTTGTTTTATATTTGCCGTTTACTTCTTTTTTAATGCTTCCATTTGCCGATATTCCGAGGTACATAAGTTTTGTGTCTTGTTGGATAACTTTTCTATCTAATTGTAACTTACATCTCACAGGTTCTGTCAATGTGATCATACATTTTGTTTTTTCTGAAGATGTTATCATTTGGATAAATTTCCAATGTCAAACATGGGTATTAAACCAAAAGCTTTAAAAATCAACCGAGTTATTTAAAACTTCACAGTTGTTAAAAATTTTATATTTTTGTTTATTTTAAGTGTTTATCTTCCATTGTCGCCACTAAACGTGTTTTGTATTAGTTGAACCTCTTTGCATTTGATTGAAATTTTGACCTTCTTTTCAAATTATATTTTACAAATTGAAAATATTAACTTTATTTTTAAATAATACATATAACTTCGTCGTAAATACTTTTGAGGCACTACATTTTCTAATTATATAGTCAGTTAAACAATTACTCTATAACATAAAGAAATATACGAGAGATAGTTATTCAAAATGTATAAGCCTTTTTACATTCAATCCTAAGTCGACTGTAAGTGGGATTGAGAATTATAATTGTCAATTTTGAACAAAAAAATTTTATAATTGGCTAGATCTTATTTTAGAAAATATTTTCTCCGTTATTTAATTTTCGAAAATATTTTACAAATGTAATAGTGATATAATTTAATATTATTAATAATTAAAATAAAGAATTACATTCATTTGCTTTACCGCCCACAGATCTTAAAGTTAGTAATTTTTTCTTGGTTTCAATTCTTTCAGCACGAATATAAGCCTGTCTTGCGTTCGAGCTGTTTGTATAGCCTTGAAGGCACATAATTATAAAAGCTAATTATAGGAAACTGACAGACATCTGTTCACAAATCAGCATCTGTAGAAAAGTGTTTATATTTACTCCCCGTTGGTGGTTGCATTGCAACCATAAATCACCTTAGACTATACTGTTATACTAGAAAATTAGAAATTAATGTTGCCTAATCACATGTGCAATCCTGGACATTCAAAGCAGCAGTCTTTGTACCATAGTTATTAAATTGCTTCAACATGATTTTTGTACTTTATCAAGGGTGTCTCAAAAAATATAGGATTTAATTGTACACCATATTTTCTGCAAGTTGGCAGCGCTCTTCTTGGTGTTATTTTTTAGTAAACACTAGACGAGGAAACGGGTGACAAAATTGTTCAAATTCATTACAAATACGAAACATGTTTCGCCTAGACTATGTGTGAATTACGTGGATTTTATGGAATGTGGACTGCACCAAATGAAACAACTGTAAAAAAACTAATTAAAAATTGAACAAACAGGTTCAGCTGCAGACAAAAAAGAATAGGCCGACCTTGTATCGGTTGTTCAGTTGAAAACATTGCCGCTCTAAATGATAGCGTGACGAAACGTTCCGAAACCAATGCAACGGAACATTTCGCCATATAGTGGATTTCAACAAACGTTCTGGATCTGCACTTGTTCAAGATTTAACTAATCCAGAAACTGAAGCCAGATGACCAATGAAAACGGCGGGTATTTGCCGATTTAGTACTAGAGAATCTAAAAGTCTAAAAGACGGGGTGCATTTCCGCTTTAGTGAGTACATAAATAAGCAAAATTATGCATTTGGAACTTAGAAAATCCTCGTGGTATTCAGTAACAACTTATGCATACCTCAAGAGTAATAGTTTAGTGTGGATTTTATGCTGGTGGAGTGACACAGTGCCTATCAAAGGTGAACGTGATCGCAAAATTTGCGTGGCCTCATTTTGACGGGATGTATTTGGATAACTTGTAGTTTTAGCAGGACGGAGTCATCTGTTATACGATGCATGGAAAATGCAATATTGGGAGTAAAAAGTTAATGGGCGTTTTATCTCCCAAAACAACGAAGTGAATTGGGCAATAAGACCTTGCGACCTCACATAATACGGTTTCTTCTTCTGGGGATTCGTGGAGGCTAAAGTTTATGCTTCAAAAATAAGAACAATTTCGCAATTAAACACAAAAGTGCGAAGGATTATTAACGAAATTGGGCCACAATTATGCAAAAAGAGATCGAGTGATTTGAGCCGTGGAGGACATTTGTCAAATATCCTATTCCACACTTAATGGCAATGTTTATCCTTTATATATAACTTTTCCAAATCATAAATAAATAAATTTTTTTTTCTAAAACTAAATTATGAGTTTCTTTTGGGACTCTTTGACTTCACCTTCTATAAGTGTATTTTTGATTTTACCTATAATAATCCAAAGACGTTTATATTTATTCCCCTGCTTAAATATATTTTACTTGTCATATTAAAGCTAGCTGCATGTTTTTATTAGTAACACGGTGAATAGGGATGAAAGTTTATGTTACCTTTCAGATCAGATTGGACATTTTCGGTACACGCACGCTATAAATTAAAAATTAATTCCGAACCTTACCACCCACTAACCCAGCATTTAAGAGACCGCCATTAAAATCGAATTTCCTCAACGGTGATTAATGGAAGTACACTAAATATTTATGGAACAGCCAGCCGTTCGCTATCGTTCGTCACGATCATAATGCCCATTAAGCACAATGCACTTGCACTTAGTAGACGCTGCGGAGGCGTCATGTTACGCCGCTCTTCGGGCAGCGCGCCGCGCACACCTCCAGGGCCTGAGGAAGCCAGTCTCCTTGTTGCTCGACGAGTTTCCAAAACTTCGGCAGTCATTAAGCGAGGGCCGTCACGTCAGGCGCCGAAGGAATTACCATTCAAGCCGGGTGCGCCAGCAGGAGTTAACAGCAGATCGACAAGCGTGATGTTGTGCAATAAATGTTTATTGATGTCTGTCTTGGGGAACAATGGCGTATTAATGTGGAGTCACGAGCGCGATCAAAGTGATAGCGTTCGACTGAAGAGCATGCATGAATGGACTGCGTAAATCGAGCGCGCGACGTAAGTGTCAATGAGTTGCTTGCTGCATGTCGCACGTACTTCCGTAGCACCGTTTTTGTGCTTCGACAGCAGCAATTTACAAGATTCTTTAGATGCATTAATTTTAATTAGACGCTGTCGCAAAGCCTTCGGAATGTGTTTTTGAATGTTAATGCCATTACCAGATATGGGTTGAGGTTACCATATGCAATCCCTAAGAAAATTTATTGACTCGCTCACATTGCTTACAGAGAAAAATCGATAGTATCGACAAACTTCATTTGCAAAAGTACTACCAAAACACATATGTGACTTAACCAAGAAAAACGTGAAAGAGTAAAGAATCTTAGTAAATGCAAAGATTATACTTTTTTGTCCGTAAATACTATTACACAGTGATTAGAACGATAAAATAAAACGATTAACTGTTTTTGCATAATATTTTTACGATTTATTAAGTGGTTATTTATAAGTAGGTGATTGGTAAGGAATTATTCAAAAAGGTCACTTTTAGCTTTCGTACAAGCTTTAAGACGTCCAGGACACTCGTCTATGGTAGCACGCACCGCATCCATGCAAAAGTATTGACTGCAGTCGTCAGAGCTCGCATCAAAAAATCAATCAAGGTATTTTTTTTGAGCAAACTGTGCCCTCTAAAACTGTTTATAATTGTCAATCTAATGGATTGAGATCTGGACTAGCAGAAGGCCAAACCTCTACTGTTTTAAAATTAGGCACATTGTTGCTCAGTCAAGTTTCAGTTAACCGTGCTCTGTGGTTGGGTGCGGAGTCTTGGGGAAGGATCACCTCAAGAAAGTGTGTGATTCAAAAGTTTCACTACACGTTCCAAAACATTCTGTTGATCAAAGTTCTTTTTCACTCCATTACAACACACTCTCCATCAAACCATTACATCTGCTGGATGATGGCCTTTTTGAACCCTTGTCACTGACTGAGATGCTTCTTTGAATGATTTGGCATATACCCTGTCATTTTGTTTGTTGAAGGATTCTTCCACTGTCAAAATTCTTTCACTGCAAATAAAATTTTTCTGTAACCAATATGAGCTTACTCAGTTAATAATCTCTATGCTTTTTCCTCTATATTTTTTAAAGCATATTGCAGCAAATGTCCCATATATATTATATAAGCAGCCAATCGTAGGTCTTGCTTAATAATACGAGATATATCGAAGTTTTAAAAATACGTATCTCCTGAGACATAATACGCTACTTACAAAAGAGAATTTTATTTAATTCGGACACTTAAGACTTTGAATGCATGAACAGCCCGAACTCAACGTGGTCTTCTACATCTTAGACAGTCCTTTAACACCTACAATTTTATTAAACGGTTTTATAGCCCGATACACAATGGATACGGCTGATGCCCAGAGGATGCATATCATATTTTTTTCAGTTTCACACTTATGTAGTGCTATTACAGCACTCTATAGGTAAATAACCAAACTTACAAGAAACAACATTAAGACATCACAATTGCAAACCATATATTAAAGTTACGGATATTTCTATGCTGTGTAAAGCAAGGATAAGTCTGATTTTAGCTCCAACCTCATCCTTGAATATGTGCGGTAAAATCACATTAGTAATTTAGATGTAGACCTATTGTGAATTCTTGTAATTGTATTAAAAGTAATGAAAAAAAAAATAGAAGAAAAAACAAACCAAATACAACAAGAAAACTTTTTGTTATCTTAAATTGCAGTTTTTAGGCAGATAAAACCAATTACTTCATCAAGGTAATGTCCAAAGAAGATTTTTGGAACAACAGATTTAAATTCTACATAAAATCTTTATGGCAGTTCCTATCGATTTTGCTTTTCTTTGTCTCTATAAGGAAGTATGACCCAAAATTTAAAAATTGGTGTTTCAAAATAGAATATTTTCAGATGCGCATAATTCATAATGCTTTTTTTTTGCTTTTAATTAGAATTTAGTAAGATCGAAAAAACAAATTGCCATACATGGTTTCGTTAAAGTAAACGTTAACAATAAGCATAATTGCAAAGTCGCAGCATGTCCGTTTTTTATTCTTATTTAGGTTATTTCATTGTTCATTATTGTACAAAAATTCACTAATCATATAGATCTTACAGTAATTGTCTTTTTAATCTACCGTGGATATTTCTTTGTCCTCGGTTATATAATGCAGCTCCTGGGCATCGGTGTTGATTAGAAATAAATTTATTCAAGGTATGTATCTCATGTATCTGGTCATTCCTGGCAAACCAGGAATCGTTTAGAATTACGCGCATAACTTTATTTTTGAATACCTGGATTTTATTTATGTTTGTATAAGAGGTATTGGTCTACAGTATATGAGTATCAACCTACGAATATATTTACAGAGTAGAAGAGAATATTCCATTTAGATATAATAACGCCTAACGTGCATGACATTCGTTTAACTTTTTATTAATATGAACGCTTCATTTCAGTTGTGTATCTAAATATACGTCTAAGTAGTTAACTGTTGTGTCTCTTAAGTTCTAATCTGATAATTGTGCTGTTAATCGTTAACGGTGTTAGTTTATTAATTCTTCTAAGCGTAATAATTTTGCATTCACACTTATCAAGATTAATTTTCACTCCCCATTTGCTACACCACTGGGCCGAGTTATCAACAGCATTTTGTAGGTCTAAAATTGCTGTAAGCAAAGCTTTGTGCTGTGTAATAACGGTAGCATCATCTGCAAACATCATTAGTTCCGAATTAGATGTTGAATAACAGTGGACTGAAAATGCTCCCTTGGGGAACTCCGGCTTTAATACTTTTCTTATTGGAGTATGTGGAATTAATTCTAGTTGCAAAAGTTTTGTTTTGCAGAAAATAGGATATGATTTTAATAAATTAGGGTGAAATATTTACGGGATATAATTAATATACTAGTTCTTTTATCCATAACTTATCAAATGCTTGCTGTAGGATGAGGAAGGTGATCGCAGTATAGTGTTTTGAGTGATAGCGTTTTTCTATAACTTCACTTAATTGTAGTAGTTGGTGTTCTGTGTCATGTTTTTCTTTAAAACCAAATTGAAACCCCGGAAATTATTTTTTAGGTGTAAACAATTTTTAAACGGTTGTTAATAAGTTTTTCCAGTAGTTCCGATAATGTAGAAAGTAGGCTGATTGGCCTATAATTTTCAGGGTGGTTAAAAAAAAGTGGTACGTAGTATTCCATTCTTAAACATGCATTAGAGATAGTAACAAGAAGGGAAACTGCCTTCAGTAAAAGTTTTTTTAAAATGACGTTTGCTGAAGCTGCCTAATTATCATTTTTAGTGCATTAAGTGATGATTAAACATAAAGGAGATTTGAATCTATCTCCACTAAACGTTTTGGTAAATCGTTTTGTAAAGTTCTTGTGTAAAATTATATCTAAAATGTCTGATTAACGATTTAGTTGATATGATACCATCAGGACAACCCCATAGTGTAATTTTGCTATCGAGGTCTCCTATTAGTGAGATACTTTTCTTATTACTGAATATGTTTATTAATTTCTGTTCAATTAACCGATAATTTAGCTGTTTATAAATAAATACGATTTTAACTTGTGGACTAGGCTGTCTAAAAGTATTGCAACAATGACAAAAAGTTTGATTTTTGTAAATTTTTTATTTATAATGTGGTAACAAGTTGTATCTTCGGATTCAGATGGTTTTGGATACAATTGAAACCTGGTTTTTGATGTGCTATCGCTGAAAGCGAGGACTTTCGCCAAGAGATATTACAAAGAAAGTCTGCGATACTAAAGGCGAAGAAAGTGTTAACTACTTCACTATCTCCAGATGGTACATACGCTTTGATTTCGGAGACATAAGTTTCAAAGATCAGTCTCGTTCCAATCAGCCGTTAAAGTTTCGGCTAAAAGTTATTATATGCGGTTGGTGAAATATAAATGAGTTTTGCATTATAAATTTGTGCCAATTAGCATATGACAAGTTAAAGGAGAAGTACCCGATCTTGGGCGACCGAAAGCGCGCAAGATAACGCCAAATCCCATACTGCCAAGAAGGTTGGGGAGAAATTTGAAGAGTTAGATTATCTGAAGTTCTTCTGCATGCAGCCTATAGTCCAGATGCTGTCCCGTCCGATTATGACATCTTTCGCCCAATGGAACACTTCTAGTGTGGTCGCCCGTTAGAATAATTTAATGTGGTTAAAGAAACGTATCAAGAGTTCTGCCATTCAAAGCTGTCCAAGTGGCATTTTGACCAGATCTAAAAACTTGCAAATCGATGGAAAAAAATCATGAAAATAATTGTGTCCGTTTTGAAAAGTAATTTTTGTTGTTTTTAAATGAGTTAATCTATAAATTGTCCAATTAACATTGGGTAATTTACCAATTAGAGTTTTACCAAAGTCGTCTTTCTTAACTACGTTATAACACAATGTTTAAACTTTGCAAGATTAAAAATTGTATTTAATTATTATTCTTTACTAAATCAGCAATGCAAATTGGGATTGACATTTATTAAGTTCTTATAAACTTATGATCTTATTTATTGCAAATTCTGCGTTAACCAGTTCATATTTTACTTCTTCTTCAGATATTGGTATGTTGTGTACAATGTCAGATAATTAATTGATTCTCTACGTAATTTTATATTTCTATAAAACTTTTAATTAAGTTCATTGCTATAAATTAATTAAAGAATGTTTTTCTAATTGTTCAATAATTTTACGGCTTCTTCACTGAAATTTTATGATTTTGTGATAAATAGGTAGATCTTTGTCCTTTATTTTGTGTTATTTCCATTTGGTTATTAGTGCCTGTTTTATTTGGTTTTTTATCATATGTGATTAAATACAAATTTTTAGCTGTACTGGTTGATATGTAATATTTATTAGATGCAATACGAGTAGTTAGGATGGAAAGATATTTTTTGGGAGGTTTACTAATAGGTGGCGAAAGAACACTAATATCACGTTTACACATTATCAGTGTTGATCCACTGATTACAAATTCTTTTACCAAATAATTTAAAACAAAAATGTTTCTAAAAATATTTTAAGATAACTTAAAAACACTTGCGCGGTTGCGGCAATCTCGAATTCTAAATCTGTGTTGGTAATTTAGGTTGTTTTAGTGATATGACTGAATATGCTTCTTAGCCAAAAATAATGTAACGAATCAATTATATGTGCTGCACTTAACTTTACGCTTGTGAACTTTTGAAAAAGTAGTTTTTGAAAATATTTGATTCTAGAAACTATAAAAAACAAAGAGTTGCTTAGTTAATACACACAAATGATTTAAAAACAAATAATTATTTTTTAATTATATACCATACACTTTTAACGGTTACTGCAAAATTGTGCTTAAATACAGCAGTGCTAAACTCTGTCCCTTTTTGATATCAAAGTTAAGAAAATTTGCATCAAATTACGCGTGAAACCAAAGGTGTGCCTATTGTCCTATCAGATGTTCCACAACGATAATCTTATCATGCATCTAACGCAAAGAAGGTAAATTATGATTACAAAGTTAAAGTTTACTGCAATATATTCTGAGTAACATGCGATGACCTAGATTGATTTATTTGATTCGGTGGGGCACAAAAATAATGGAAGCATTTTGGCTTCATATGGTAACAGCACATTATTTAAGAATAAGTTAATCAATTTATTTTGATCAGAAGAATAAAAAGGCTCAAATTGTTTCTTAAGCTTGAGCGATATAGAATGTTATATAAAACAGATTTTCTTAAAAAATCCGTAAAAATTTTTTACCCGCCAAATGTGCTCTCTGTGGTGGAGGGCACCCGGCTAATTATCGAGGCTGTACTGTACATAAGGAACTTCAAAATAAGTTAAGATCCAACACATCCTTACAAACTCGATCTACAATATCAAACATGATCCAACAACGACTTCATCAAACTCACCCAATCTTCCCTAATCATCACAACCCTTGAACATACAGTCAGGCCGTGCAAGGAAATACAAACACTACACAAGCACAACCCCAAGATGTAACCCTACAAAAATTTCTAGAAGAATTTAAAGCTACATTTTCACAACTGATGCAACAAAGCAACATGGTAATAAACATGCTATCGACAGTCATAAGTAAACTTGTAAGATAATGGCTAATTCATTCCGTATATCATTATGGAATGCTAAAGGTATCCTGTCAAAAATCTATGAAATTGAACCATTTTTAAAGCTAAATAATATAGATATCCTACTTATATCTGAGACACACTTTACAGACAGGTTTTTCCTAAGAATACCACACTTCACATGCTATAACACAGAACATCCTGACGGTACAGCGCACGGAGGCACAGCTATATTAATACGAAGCTCAATCGCTCACAATGAATTGGAAAAGCAACTACAATTTAAGTCTACAAATTATCACATCTACTAGTAATCTCTGTTGCTTATTGCTCACCCAGGCATAGACTTTTCAAAGACGTCCTCAAGCCATTCTTTCAATCTCTTGGCAACAACTTTATATGTGGAGGTGACTATAACTGCAAACATACCTACTGGGGCTCTCGTCTAATAACTACCAGAGGCAGAGCTTTATATGAACTCATCCGCGAAGAAAACTATGGCTACCTATCCACCGGAGAGCCCACATATTGGCCCACGGATCTAAATAAGGTACCTGATTTACTGGACTTTTTTATCACACAAGGTATATCCTCTACCTATACAGATATAGTCAGCAGCACTGACCTATATTCGATCATACACCAGTTATTGCTACAATTAGCACTACAATTATTAAAAGACAACCTAGACCATCCCTATACAACCAAAAAACCGACTGGGACGAATTCAGAAGGCTTTTCCAAGAAAATCTCCAAACCAACATCAGCCTGCGCAACCCTAATGATATAGAGGAAGACACAGAACACTTCATCACTACTGTTCAATCTGCAGCATGGAGAGCTACGCCCAAACTTCTAAACACTGTACGACAGGATGGAAATATCCCCAATGAAATCCTTGAACTCATCAAGCAAAAGAGGAGGGCAAGATCTAAATGGCATAGGACTCGAAATGCAGCTGATAAAATGATATGTAATAGACTAACCAATGCCCTCAAGAATAAACTCAAACTGCACAAGCAAGAAACTTTTCAACACTATCTAACTTCCTTGTCCCGAACCGACTACAGTATCTGGAAAGTTTGTAAAGCTAATAAAACACCACAGGCTGTTAATCCACCTTTAAGAAAACCAAATAATGACTGGGCTAATACAGATGAAGAAAAAGCAGATCTCTTCACCTCCTTCTCTACTGTCCCCGATGTTGAGATTCAAGACTTCCTTCAGACGCCACTTCAAATGTCGCTGCTTATCAAAAGCTTCACCTATACTGAGGTGCTTGATGAAACTCGCCATCTAAACAATAACAAAGCCCCTGGGTATGTATTACGGCTAAGCTGCTTACTGAACTGTCCAAAAACAGTATAACGTTTTTACGAAACCTGTTCAACTCCATACTGAGATGCCAATATTGGCCATCATCGTTAAAATTCGCGCAAATTATTTTAATACCAAAACCTGGTAAACCTACTGAAGATGTTGCCTCTTACCGTCCAATAAGTCTGCTGCCACTACTCTCTAATCAAAAGGTTGTATGATAGTGACATACTGGAAAACTGCATACCAGACCATCGGTTTGGATTTAGGCGGTACCATTCCACGACTCAACAATGCCATCGACTTGTAAATATCATCAATGCGGCCCTCGACGCCAAATCTTACTGCCCTGCAGTTTTTATAGACATTAAAAAGGCATTTGACAAGGTGTGGCATGATGGCCTATTATATAAAATTAAAGAACTACTGCTAAATGAATACTACCTTTTGCTAAAATCGTACTTGATCGCTACTTCCAAATCAAATATGGCCAACATTATTCTGACCTCCGACCAATCACCTCAGGTGTGCCTCAAGGCAGTGTCCTTGAACCGTTGCTATATTTACTATATACCTCAGATGTTCCCACAACAAATAATACGCACTTAGGCACATACGCAGATGACACTGTCCTCCTTTCCAGTCATACCAATCCTCGTATAGCATCCTCTAACCTACAAACCCATCTAACTCAGCTTTAGACCTGGCTTGCTAAATGGAGAATCAAGGTCAATGAAACGAAAAGCACTCACGTTACCTTCACTCTAAATCACTCCGACTGCCCTCCAGTTTCTCTGAACAACGTACCTATTCCTCAAGCAACAGAAGTCCGCTACTTAGATCTACATTTAGACCGACGACTCACCTGGAAGTCTCATATATTGAAAAAACGTAAGGAGATTGATCTGCGAATCAAGAAAATGTACTGGGCGCTTGGTAAAAAGTCGTATCTTTCCCTTGAAAACAAGATCCTACTCTACAAAACAGTAATCAGGCCCATATGGACTTACGCATTGAGCTATGGAGCTGCTCTTGTAAGTCCAATGTTAACATTATTCAACGCCTGCAATCCAAAACCATCAGACTGCTAGCAAATGCTCCGTGGTATGCCAGCAACTTGACCCTGCATACGGACCTACAAGTCACAACGGTAGAAGAAGAACGTACCAAACAAAGTAACACCCACTTTGCACGGTTGCACGCCCATCCCAACACCCTTGCATCAAACCTTCATCAGGATCCCCCACCGAGAAGATTAAAAATAAAGAAATGGCCCAGTGATCTTAAAGGAGTGCAACTCTAATGAAACGGGATAACATCGCTGGATGGACGCCCCCTCACGTCAAATGTCATCACATTAGCTCATAGAACATTGATTTATTGTATTACGTTCTGATTGTTAATTTGCTTATAACCAATATATAAAAAAAACTAGTGGTATCAATAGTTTTTCTTGTCGCTATTTTGATTAATAACTATTAACGATAATAGCAATTAAAAAGCTTGTAGATAAAATTAGTAGAGAATATAAAAAGATTTGGCGTAAAAATTTTAAATATAACAGAAGTGATATGAAGAGATAGGACACACAAAAATAATTTACTGCTTTATAATGGAGTTGACGCGGCAGAATAAGACAGTGCATGTGTAGATTTAATTATATATCGAGAAAGAGTAGATGAGCAGTATATCAGTAAAGACTTGACGAATCTTGAAGTAGATGTAAAAATAATAAATAAAAATCATATGTTTGTAGTCATGTATGGCGTAAAAAAGACACACTATTGGCAAGTCATTTTTGATCAGCTACATGAAGCAGTAATTAAATATAAAATACTGTAATATTGTTAAAATTTGTTAATTCTAGGGTTGAAAATAATTTAAAATCGTATAAGACAGTTATTGGAAAGTATGGAAAATATATTGTAATACTAATAAAATCCGAATATTAGAATTCTGCATTGCTTGTACGTAACAAAGCAAGGCAAAAACCAAATAGAAACGGAAAGTTTAAAAATAGAAATAGAAGATGACTAAAATCAGATGATAAAGACAGTGCACTAGTAGATATATATTATACTATAAAGATTAATATTAGAGTTGAAGAATAAACAACAAACAAATCTGAAAGAATTAAAATAAAATAAAATAAAAATCATATGTATATAAACATAGAATATGCGTACAAAAACAACTATTGCAAGCATTGACAGCACAACACAAATAAACACACACACACACACAATTTAAACATTTTACATCACACGTACAAAATTAACACACACACAACATACTAAAGAAAACACACACACAACACACACACACATACACACACACACACACACAACACAACACACACACACACACACACACACACACACACACACACACACACACAACACACACACATCACACACACACACACACACATCACACACACACACACACACACACAACACACACACACACACACACACACACACACACACACACACACACACACACATATATATATATATATATTCTAATAGACAGTGATAAAGTGAAAAAACCAATAATAAATAAAATAAGAATTTAAGTTAAAGAATATAATAGTGACAAAAAGGTAGCCACCTAAACTTAGAAATTGTAATAAAGTTTAGGAAAAAAAATTATTATTTTATTATACATAAAACACAAAAATAAAAATATCATAAAAAATTAAAAATATTTAAGCACAAGAAGAAAATTATTAACAGCCAACATATTAGAAAAGAAAGGTAACAAAAAATGCATACAGAAAAATAAAGAACATAAAATTAAAAAGAGGTTAATGGATGTAGCATAAAAAATTATCTAAACTGTGTAATGACTACAGAGTTAATAAAATGACAACAAAAATATTATATAGAGAGAAAATTACGAACTTTGATGGAAGTGCAACTTGAATAAGAACAATACGGGTTTAAATCAGTTAGATAAACACCGACTGCGTTATTTAGGTCATTAGCCTGAGGAATAATCTAAAGTTGCTAAAATAAATGCTCAACTAATATTTGAATTTAATTAAAAGTAAAGTAAATTAGTACGTTTTTATACAGTAAATAACTCATTGTAGAAACAACGGCCTTGTAATATGGTGTTTTTAGTTTTTATGGCATTTTACCTCAAAATATTTTCTTATAAAACCCCAGAAATTATACTAAGTTAGTTTAACAACAATGAACGCACCCATACCTTATTTGTTGAAATAAGTGTATTTAATGAAATAAACATATAGATAAATTAAAAGTGTTTGGCACAACAAAAATGAATCTTTAATGCAACTGTTGTTTAACATTAATAACCCCATAATTAATGTTAGCAAATTGCGCTACAAGGTCTTGAAAATTCTATGGTCGAATAATTTAATGAAATTAATAACATTGAATAGAAACCGGATAAAATAAGTTTGGTCTAATATAAATAAAACAAGATAGCTCTTATGATTGTTATAAAAGATAAGCTTGACATTTTATTTCAAATTCAGCGAAGAGTAACAAGTGTCTCGGAAATCGCGTTTGGCAATATGCCAATTTTACGTGTACCTCGACTAAAATATTCCTTCTTAACATTCCTTATCTTTTCGGATGTTGGAAATGAATGTGGTAATCGTTTTTTTTTTCTTTTCACCTTAACCTGTAATATTTCTTGTAGTACATGATATGTATCATGCCCACACCTAAAAATCTTCCAAATTTTTTAGCAGCATTTTAGTGAAGGATTCACGATTCCAATCCTTCTAATCTTTAAGAGCAGGCTCAAATCTGCTAACAAACTGACTTTTTTTTTCCAAAAATGATGATCGAACCTTTGCTAATCGCTTAAGAATTTTTAATGACTGATGCAAATCTATATGTACTACAGTATCCAGGTAAAATATTTATCTAAGCATTCAAGTGTTTTGTAAGGTGAGTGTGCTGGTGGTGGAAGGTTTTTGATGACAGTCATGTATTTCGTTTTGAACATATTTAATGTAAGATCATATTTTTTGCTAGCCCATTGTCATTAACTTTAAAATTCTTCCAATGAACTTGCAATCATTACATTCTTTTTGATAACTCTGAAGTTATTTATTATTTCACCGATTATCTTTATACCCACAACACAATTGTTTATTGCTCTATAAAAAATTCTAATCCAGTAGATGTTAAATAGTGTAGGTGATAAGACATCCCTAACGTACACACTTATGAATTTGTATTGTCTATGTAGCGATTGTAAGTCTTGAGTTTTGCTGAGAAGCAATCCAATACAAATTTGATTTTATTCTAATAGTTTTGCTATCTATAGTGATTTATTTGAATCCGTCTTTACAATTATATTGTGTTTCTTCTGCTACCAATTCACATTTAGATCGATGTATAATTTTTAGAAATTGGTTATTTGATTTACTAATTCTAACTCTCTACTAATTCTCTCTCTTCTTGTGTGTGTGTGTGTGTGTGTGTTGTTACATAATATGCGACTGAGTTCATGGGATGAACCACGTCTATTTTGGGTAAATTCTTGTTTATTGGGGTATAATATAAATAACAATATCCTCTCCCTAATAAACCATTGCCTATCAATACCTTTTCTTCAAAAATAATTTAAAACTAATGGTGCTCCCATGGGTTCTCCACTTTCATCTTTCATTGCTAACCTTTTTATGACCGATTTTGAAACAAAAGCCCTTGCCTTCTTTAAACCTACCTGCTGGATACGATATGGCGATGACATTTTTGTTATCTGGCCTCATGGACATGATACCCTTCCAGAATTCCTTTCCCACCTCAACCAAATCCACACCAATATTAAATTTACCATGGAAACAACATAACAATTCCCTTCCTTTCCTAGATACTCTCATAACAAGAAATCCTTCTAATGACAGCTTTTATTACACTGTCTACAGAAAACCCACTCACACTAACCGCTACCTAAATGCCAAATCCCATCACTACCCTGCCCAAATCCATTCGGTTGCAAAATCCCTCATAACCAGATGCATCAGACTTTCCGATACGAAAAATCGACAAACAGAAATCAAATCCATTACCACCACCCTACTGCAAAATGGATATTCTAACAAATCCTTAACCAATATAATCAAAAATATAAATAAAAACACTAACTCTCAATCCCAAAACCTTCCTGACCAACAAAAAGCATTCCTACCTTACATCAGAGGCATCACCGATAGAATAAGCCGCATACTAACGCGGCAAAATATCCGCACGGTATTTACGACCAACAACCAAATATCTGGGCTTATTCGTTCAGCAAAGGATCACTGCCACAGTGAATCCCAAGGAGTGTATGAAATACCTTGTGGAGACTGCCAAAGGACCTACATAAGTCAAACAAATCGGCAAATATCTAGCCGAATATATGAGCATTCTCTGGCCGTACAGAAAGGCGATAATGGTTCGAAACTGCCAAATAGTAAAAACAGGCCACAAAATTATTTCTCTGGGGCTAAAACCATTGCCCCCATTTTACCATTTACCAGCAGAATAGTATGTGAGGCAATTGAAATGAAACGCCCACAGTGCCTCAACACAAGAGATGACAGCCAGCGTTTGCCTGTCATGTATAAGTCCCTTATTGCTCCACCAATTGCAACACCCTTAACCCTACAAACTTTCAACCAACGCATCTCCGCCAAACAAACTTTCACTTCCAGCCCTTAAAAGATCAAGCAGGTCACACAAAAGCTCAGTCTTATTCAAAGACTCATAGTTCTCCTGGGAGTAGGCAGATTGAGACCCCGAGTGAAGAGCTAACCTCCTGAAAATGGCATCAAAGCCGATGCCGAAACGTCGAGAATTTATCCAAAATAAACGGGGTTCATCCCGTAAACTAAGTTGTTTAAACATAGTTAACCGCGGAAACCTATCCAAACATTTATTTATATATATGTATATATATATATATATATATAACTTCGCGTTTCATCATAAGAAAAACGCTGCTGAAGCCACCGAAATATGCATTTGTGCTGCATATGGTGAGAATGCTGTAAGTCAAGCAACGTGCAAAAAGTGGTACTAAATATTTCGCGGAAATGAACAAATTGTATTGTATAGGTTAGATATGATTTTTATTGCCTTTGTAAACTCACCACTAATTTTTTATAATATATGCCTTTTAACCTCTGAAAACAAGTGTAATCGCATTTTCCAAAAACTCTCAATCTTCATACCGCACAAATCGACATAAAGTTACAAAAGTCTAAAATAATTTCAGTTATAGAGAGTTGAATAAATTTTTTAGCAGTCACAAGATTTCAGTTAAGGTAGCTGAACATAAAATTTATAACAATAATGAGATGTATCTTTTGTTGTATTCATATCGGACCAAGTTTATTATGTCATACTCTTATCCAATTTGTCATCTCAGTTTCAAGTTCTTTTATAATTAGCTGACACTAGTTGTAAGGTTATTTTTGCTAAGCGGCGGTTGCATTAACGATTTATTTTTGCTTTCATTCAAACAGCCTTAATTTATTGATCTATTTGTTTTTATTAGGCGGGATTATTTCAGCAAACAATTCATCAGCGCATTAACTATTATTAAACAAACGAAGTTCTGTGGGAACTTTTCTGTAAAAAAGATTTAAACATTTTTTGTAAATCAGTACTATAGCATATATATTGATGTCACAAAATATATATCCTAAATTTTAAAAAACCCAGAAACTTTTGTCTAAACTACACCATTCAATGACCTATTGGTTATTTATGTTGTAAGCGATAAAAAATTATAAACACTAAGTTTTGCACAGCTTTTCCTATAAATTCATTGAGGATACTGCCAGTCTTAGTTATAATCGATCCTCCATAAGAAAACTTAGATTAGGACAGAACCATTAAAAGATTAGAAAAACAAATATTAAAAATTTAATCAAATTTTGAAAGCTTTAGTCTTGCGAGGCTAAAGTTTGGAACGAATGATGAGTATATTGATAGCTGTGGGCTTAGTTTTTCGTCCAAATTTAAATTGTATTCAACACCAGTTTTCAAATTATGAAGATGAGCGAACATAGTTAAATAAATCATATATTACAATCAAAACTTTTTTTTAATTATTTTGATATAAAAGGCAGCACTGCCATGTAACGAACGGATAAAAAAATGAAAACCAGACAAAAATGTTAGAGGAATCACGATAACGTAAAATAAAAGTAAAACTAAAGAATTACTCAAAGAAGATCCTTTTTTTCCACAAGATAAAACTCTTCACTTTTTATAAAAGAATTTAAATATTCAAAACATTCAGTATTAAAGCCTATATAAAAAACACATAGCAAGCTGATATCAAATAGATGAGGTATATGTTTGTATTAAAAGAGTTAAGAAGATTTTCCTTAGTGGTAACATTGTCTGCAACGTTGTCTTTTTTTCTACAGAACACTGCTATAGCTGGTTTAATATGAGAATATCACCGTATGAGAGCACAGCGTCGTCAATGTTGAAATGTACTAAGATGTTCAGTTGTCCAAATACTATAGTCAAAGTAAAATTGTTAAGTATAATGACCTCATGGTCACAAAATGTTGTCAAATGGTCGAAGAGGACAGATCAAACGTATACAGTAAATCGTATGTTGGGCTCTTTAAATGTGAATTGACAACGTGAAGCAAACCAATGAAACCATTTTTGTTATAATTAAAGGAATTGCAAGTAGACTAAGCTTTTTCTAAGCATAAGAAGCACTCTTAAAATTATAACAAAGAAGCCTAAAAACTGAGAGGTTGAAGCTCCATATGCTCGCCTTCTCTGCCCGGTCGTCACGCACCATCTCTGGTGCGGGCGATGTGGCAAACACTGCGCACCTCAGACGACCGCCATTATTACCCCTTGTTCGAGTGAACGCAGATACTCAATTATTTTTAGTGACTGAGCAGGCCACCCGCCAGACATCAGAGAGCTCCGGGAATAAATCTGTGTCTATTTGTCAGACGCTTTTACTCTTCAAATAGTTAAGAGGTATTTGACAAAAAATTAAGCCACGTGGAATCCACAATCTAATCATTCAATACCCAACATTTTTAGAAATCTTAGGGGCTAACCAAAGGGGGCTGTAACTTACATTATGATCTTGTGTCCTATGTACGTTTCTTTAAATCCAACCGACACTAAGATGTAATAGTATCCATTAGAAGTTATTCCAGTATTTTTAGATAGCATGTAGTGTTAGTGATATAATATTAATAACGACTGTGGTTTCTTTTAGTGCAAATTGTAAAATTAAAAAAAATGTTTTTGTCATAAACATGAAATCAGAAAAAATTGTAAAATTTGAAACGCTACCACTATATGATAAATTTTTATCAAATGAACGATAGGCTAGATTTAATAAACATTAACAGTTGCAAAGTGGGAAAATCCTTCAAATACAATAATAATATTAATTGCTACAGAATGAAATCATGGCAAAAAGAGAAGCTACCTTCATCTTCAACGAGTCAAATGATAAAATTAAAAAATATTGAATTTGGATTGATTTATTGAACGAACTTCATTAATAGATAAATTATAAATGTTTTTTGCAAAAGATGCAAACTTTAATGTTTCAATGTGCTACACGCTTCTATATAAAAACTAAAAAAAACACCAATCATGTCCCCGCTTAACCTTCAAATATTCTATAATTTTCTAAAACTCATAGATTATATTACAAACCATGTCAACAAAAAAATGATCAACCACTATCTAATCAGAAAATTAAATGAAGTGTAGGGTTTTTATCATAAACACATATTAAATTGTTCAATTCTTTTAAATGCACTAGTCATGATGATACAAAAATAGATGTTGCTAAAACACTGTATTCCAGCTACTAGATGGACAATGATAAATGTTTTTAACTATTTCACACAGAAATAAGATCTAGTAATCTTTACAACTCAAAATAAAATGGTACATTCTTTGAAGAGTCTTATATAGCTCTACCACAATCTGCAACTTTTGATTTTGTTGATTATTTTACACCAATATTTACCTAATGTTGTGAGGACTTATTCCTTATGCAGTTAGACGGTTTTGATCGTGCTATGGAAATTTTCGTTAAATTCAGTTGTTTACACTTGTGTAAGATTTTGGACATACAAACTACTGATCTATTTTAGAAGCCTAAGAACAATTAAATGGCAAATTTCTAATTACTTACTAAGGCAAACAAATTTATGCAAAGCCCAAAAACTTATACGAACCGATATTCGTGTACTATAATCTCGCCTAATCTAATCTAAAGCGCACTAATAATAGGGTTTTTTTCAAAAACGGGGATGGGCGTTAAAAATGGACCAGTGGCGAGGTATGTAAATTGTATTAAGTTTATCTCCCTCCCTATAAAATGTGTGTTTACGGGTTATACAAGTCCGGAGTTACCTGTGCCAAATAACCAAATTAATTAAAGCTATAAAACACCCACACATGTCCCAAAACTATAAAGTATTAAAAAATGTCGGGCCATCTATGTGGTCATCTAGCACGAGGTTGGACTTGTCGTGGGGTATAAGATACTCGACTCTGATTCTAAACCAATTGCTCTTGTCAATGTACTTTACGATTGAGGTATATATAAGACAGTACCAGTGTCGATTACTAATTTACATAAAGGAACGTATGAAATTTATCAGAGAGGAAAAGTGACCTTTAACGTTCCAGATTGCATTTAAAGTCAAGATTTTCACGAGTGAGAAGACCTGTAGGGTGCAAAGAAGTGCACAACGTTACTACGTAATGTATGCAATCTCATGAGAACATAATTTCTTCTTCGTGCTCATTACAGCTATATTCAACTCCCGTCGAAGGTAACCCACTTGTCTATGTAATATAAATCCAAGCAAAAACCAAACGAATTTTAGGATTCGTAGAGACAAAAACTTTAATGTTTGGAAAACATAATGAGAAACGAATAAAGACACGGCTTAATGCAACGAATATTACAAGAAATGATCCCGGGAAGACATATACCGGGCAGTAGAAGAATTTCCTGGCTAAAATATTTTACAACGTGGTTCTTCACATCAAGAGTTAGACTCTCCTATATGAGAGCAAATAAAATAATGATATTTGCCAGCATCTGGAATGGATAGCCTCTCTAAGAGGAAGGTGTAAATGTAATCTAAATCCAAACAAAAACCCAATGAATCTTAAGATCAGAAAGTGTTTTATATATGGATTTACATAACCTCAGCCTGGGTTGCCTATTTTTGATGTGGCTATGTGTATTTATTGTAACATATTGCAATGCTTACTGTTTCGATATAACCATTTGAAAGTAAAATAAACTGTTGTCACATTTTGTAAAAAATGTTTTTTATTCATAAGTTAGCGCTCACTAATGATAACTGTACAAGTTCCGCAAATAAACATATATTTAAAGTTTTTAGTGCTAAGGCTTCTAAAGAACTTGTTAATAATGCAATATTTGTAGACCTTCTTGGTTTGTGCAGTTCTATCAGACGCTTGGCCAAGTCTGTCAAGAAAGATCTCTTTTATTATAACAAATGGATTCAGTGCTTATGCATCCATCATGTTGAAAAAGAATACCAGCAGCCAATGCTTACTAGAGTTAGTTCGCCCTTTGCGAGAGTGCGTTTTTACTTTCTGACGCAACCTTTTGTTTTGTTAGAATAAAGAACCACCTCTGGCTTCTTGGCGATAACACTAACTGTGCCGTTATAGTGCATGCTACTTACGAGAACTACGCATTTGTTTTTCAACCCCATAACATAGGAATACTGTTTATGAGACAATATATTAAAAAAAAGTTTGCCTTAATGTATCGATAACTGTAATATTTATCTAATATCCATATATATCTATACAAACTGTAATAATTATCCAAGCAATAGATATACAACCCAAGACATACAAAATATCTATTGTAACCTTTAGCACAAAATTAAATAATATTATGTACTAAAATACCAAACTAGATGTGTACATCCGAATCTTTTTGGAGTCGTATTCATCATCATAAAACACGAATATACCAGCATGTTTATCGTATTCGTCGCCATCAGATTTGAACATAATCAGTTTTTTTACTATCTTCTGATTCAGTATCGTTTCTATCGAATAGCTTTTGGTCTGTTTTATTAACCCACGCTAATACGATGTGTGTTCAAGTGCTAAGATCCCCCCAAAAAAATTTTAAAGTGCCTAGTCGAGAAAGTTAAACTTCCGTTACTTTTCAACGTAATCCCCGACTGGACGTACACATTTTTCACAACGTCGTCGCCATGATTCCATGGCTGCTGAGAACACTTCTTTTTTGGGGGGTGTGTTTTGTCCATTGGAAAATTGATGATGCAAAAGGGACCCGATGGGGAAATGGAAGTGTCCTTCATGGTCGGAAAGCACCAGTCAACATGACATTCTCACCCGCATAGCCTTATGTTCATCGGGCAGCATTCGTAGGGTTCACCTTGAAGAAACTTTCCGCATTTTCAGGTCACCATGCAAAATGGATTCTATGAAAATGCCAAGTTTAGAGATGATAACACGCACACCTAATCGACGATCTTCCATAACAACTTGCTCATGGCTTCGGTCCGGCTGGTTTGTGGCCAAAGCTGCTTCAGTTTATTCTCACACAACTCTCGACCTTTAAACTTTTGCACCCATGAACGCAAATTTTTAACATCCATAACGCCTTCGCCACATATCTCACTCAATTAGCGATAAATTTCACACATTGTTTTTTAACACTGAACGTCACCATTTGAAGTATACAAAACAACACTCGCTGCAATAGGGGTAATTCAACCTCTGTACATTGTATGATGCTACCATTCATATTATAAATTCAGAAATATTTGCCGCGTCTTTTGAAATTAATCTCTGCTGATAAAAAATTGGGAGACCTTAGAACTTTAACGAATTTTGTGCAACATGTCAATAATTATCATTAACATATCTAATACTATATTTACAACACGCCTCATTGCACATGTAACATGCAGTTTACAAATTTAGATCAACTAAATGCACTTATAGACCATTAGAGACGTGAATGTCACAATTTATACAGTGCTACTTAATTACTTATAAACATATTCAGATATATTTTATATTGGATCAAACATTTGTTGTGTGAATGTGAAGTAGGGACATCAAAATATTTACTTAATAATAAAATATATAAACAAAAACATTGAAAAAAAACGCATCACCAAAGCCAGAACTTCACAAATTTTAAAATTTCAGAATTATAAAACAACAAAAGCGCAATCTTTAGTTTAGCAAAGTTTCGAATGAAAATGACACGTATACGTGTCATGTCGAATCTTTGCTCTTTGACTAATTTTATGTTGCTAATATTTCAGGTCCGGTTATTCCAATTTTTTTCGGACAATTTTGGATGGGTGCCAGCTTCACAAGCTCCACAAAGTATGCAATTTTTAAAGATTGGTCACATTTAGAAATTTAACGGGCATTTGAGGTCACTCTTGAATTTAAAAAAATCTATTTTAGCTTTATTTGTAAATTAAAGCATTAATTAGAATACATAAAATTTGTAGGATCCAAACCTTAAGTGATTTATCACAAACTGATAAGATCTTTTAATTCCAAATGTAAAAAATAATTAATGTGAATGCCTTCTGTTTTTCTCCACCAGCAATCTTTGGTATCAGTTCAGATCTTATTCTGCAACTACTAAATGGTTTCAATATATTTATATATATTTATAAATTAGGTGTATTGTTATATTTTGAGATCGTACCGTTTAATTCCAGATTTCTTCACAAGAATTTTACTTGGAAATAGTTTTACTTATCGTATAAGTCGTAACTTTGTCTTATTAATTTATTTTTTAATATGTAGAATAAATTGGAGTGCGTTTTTGTATGTTTGCTATAATACTTGTTGTAATATCTTAATTATTTTGATACAAAAACAATTCATATCTCTAATTACTTTGCATCCAGATATAGAGCTAAGGAGAAATAGCAATCCAATAAGACTGTAAAAAGCCAGCTTCCGAAATCTAAGTATGGAGACAAATGTTACGTGTATTTTAGAGAGCTCACAGCATTCACTTATGAATGTTCCTTAAAAAAGCTGTGACATTGTCTGCTTGCAGGTATTCTCTTTGTTATAGAATATTGATCATAGAACATACCATAGCACATTAAAGAGCAAAGAAAATGACGACAAGTACATAAGTAGAAATAAATATAGTTAAAGGGATTTACGGAGGGATTTCCCATCTTGTCCGTGGTAATAAAAATGGCATAAAGTGATTCAGATAATTTAAATTTGCAATTTTGTTTATTTATTAAGAAGTATAAAGAAAGCTAAAGTTCCTGGTTCATAAAAATAACTTGTTGAATTAAATTAAGAAGTAAGATGAGAAATGTAGTTGATATCTGATTTTGCAGTTACCCAAAAGTATTTTTCAATACACCGTATATAGAAAAATTTGACTAATTAAATTGTTATTGGGCCAAAATTTGAGGTTTTTCTTGGTCGTATTACCTTACGATTATAATATGCCTTTTCAGAACAAACTGGAATGTAGATAATAAAATTAGCCCAAACAAAACCTTATATCATAGTTCTGCAATGGCCATTCTGGCGATTTATTTCTAACTTTGAATCATTCTTTGGTTCAAGTTCATAGTAATTTTAAAAAAGTAGTGGCTTAAACTGTGTAAAAATTTATAAAACTTTTTAAGTGTAACATAAAATTTTATTACACATAAATTGATTGAAATAATAAAATCGACAAACCAAACCACAGATGTAAACACAAAGTGTGCTTTATATGTTAAGCAGTAAAAATATTTTTTTTAATTCATCATTTGACCATTATTACTAAAATGAAGATTTTTGCACTCACGTGATATTGTCCTGCTTATGCTTTTACATCAGACTTCATTACTTTTGCATCAATCTGCTTGATTTGGAATTGGCAACTTGGCAATGTTTGATTTAAATTATCTAGAGATAGGCTACGAACGTTTTGAGTTTTGTGTATATTCGTGTAATCTTGCTTACTAATATTTTCTAAATTATTCTTTACTGTTTGCATTAAAACAAGCAAAACAAAATATCAGTATTGTTCTAAATAAAAAGTAGGGTCGGTTTTGATGTCTATGACTTTAATATTCAGTCATGCAAAAGAATAAGGTGGTTACGAGCGTGAAGCGACTCTTAATAGATAACAAGAAGTAACTATATGGTGAAATTAAGAATAATAAATGATGCTAGTAATACGAAGTATCACAAAGTATAAAAATTGATGGTATAAAATTCACCGGAAAACCGATAGTAATTTTAGGCACGTGCAAATTATTTACTGATAAACCAATTTGTTCTAAAAATAACTAAACTGGCTCTATTTTAACCAAATTAGTGGATGCATTAAGTAGCAGTAGGCAAAAAAGAAATAAAGAATAAGGAATCAACATCAAGTTAACAACGAAAAAACTGCTACGGAAACGCCCCAAATATTTAAAATAATTTATAGAGATAACTGTTCATCATAAACACACATTTTGAGTGTCATTGATTATTCAAAGAAACTAAATAGTATGTTGATAATAATAAACTCTCAGGATGATCAATTGAAACTATGACCGAAGAAGGTGCGTGAATTCGTGAAAATTTCAAAAAAAACTTCAGTGAGATTCATGGAAAGGAATACCCAAGATAATTATTTATCTAATTTAACCAAAAAATTAGCCAATGAAAGCTAAATTTAAAGTTTTTCCCAATTTATTAGTGGATTATTAAAATCAAATTTGAGCATTGCAAAACATCATCAGGAAGCTCGACCAGACGAACCCTTGTAAAACACTATTGAAACTGATGATGAGATATGGCGTTTTCGATATCATGCAGAAACCAAGCATCAAAGTGCTGATTGGCTGATCACCAGATGAAGTAAATCCAAAAAGATTTTAAAATTAAGCTCATAGCTTTTTACGATTCCAAATGAATCCATTCATTTTGAGTATTATTTTAGCGTATTAAAATGTTTAGCAGGCTATATTCGTCGAGTTCACTCTGAACATAAAAAACCAAGCAGTTTGCGATTGTTGCCAATTAATACACCTTCTCACCGTTTAATTGTTTTAATTGTGGGAACGTGGAACAATTTATTTACAAATGATAGTGGTGCGGTGACCTTAGGAAAGTGAGGTATGCAAAACTGTCCTGAAGATAGGCAACCAAACGTACGCTCAGAACCCAGCCACGCCACATTTACTATCAGCCGTCTTTGTTTACTTTCTGTTCAAATGTATAGAAGATTTATTACTAATTTTTTTTTGTTTCAGCATCCCTTGTGTGCATCCATTTTGACTTTTTCGATTATTTTTTTATTCCCTATGCTGGATTTAGTAATGAAGAAAATCGTTTTGTGTCAATTGAAGACATTCAGTGGCTAGAGAATCTCAACACCATTTCAATCAATCACATAGGAAGTTATTTTATGCACTTCTTGAACGTGCATGCCTTGTATTTCTCCGAGGCAGAATATGTCAAATAAGCAAAATAATTTTTGTTAAAATTTTTCAACTATTTTCGTTTCTTAGATCATTTAAATTATTTTCGGAGCAGAAGGTGTACATAAATTGCTAGTTAGGGTGATCCAAGTTGAACTTTAGGATTTGAATTGTGCGCCGTTTGCGTTTTGTAAACGATGCTTTTATATAGTGGGTATCCAAACACTTGGCAGAGTCCATCATAGGTTACTAGAAACGCCGTACATTTGTAAACTAGGTTTTTAAAAAACACAAAAGTTGATGCAGATTTTTGCAAATAAACTCTTATTTAGCAATGGAACTTATTTTTCAAGAGGCTTTGTAAATCGTCAAAATTGTCGCATCTGGAGTAGTAAAAATCCGCATACCATTACAAAAACCAACGCATTTTCAAAAATGCCCGTACTTTCTTGAGAACTAAGTCGCCAAAGCTGTGGTGTACTATCGGGAGATGCTAAAAATTTTTTTTTTAATAAAACCAACGATTTGAACCTGAATGACGTGTGGTTTACTTTACACTTTACTTCAAACCTAATTTCATGGTCGTGTTATCTCGCAGAGGGATGAAATCGATTGGCTACGCCACTACTGGTCTTTTTCCTCTGGATTATTTGAAGAAAATGATTTATGTCAACGGACCTGCTACGATTTCAGGACTAAAAGAGAACATGAGACGCGTAGTTGCTGAAATACAGCCTCATATATGGGAAAGCGTTATGAAAAACTTCTCTAAAAGAATCATTTGGCCGATCACATATTTCATACCTGACTGTTAAGTCTGATTTCGGATTTTTCCAACACTTTGTGTTTCAGAAAAAAACATCCAATTTGGGTTAGCTTACAGATTTCAGCATTGTTGGCATTATGGTGATCGAACCATAAAACCCTTTTGCCGTGCCAAAATCAAAAGAACAATTTTTATATCTTTGCAGCATTACTTCGGGAAGCCACGCTCGCTCGGCGCAATTAATTAAAACCCGCGCGATGGCGTCACTTTTTCGAAAACGCATTCAGCTTCCGTGTTCACAAGCCACTTTTTAGCGGCGCAGCACGGGCGAAGATTGATGATGGAGACGCTGCAGACGTGTTCAACATCAATCCATATTGATCGCGGCCCACACCAGCGCACACAAATTTGGCGGCACGCGAGCGCAATCACCATCTAATAAGTTATACATGGCCAAATGCAGGCCTCGATCTCCGCCGGCCAATTAAGCGAGCAAACTTAGATTCCATCGCCCGTTTAGCATTTGCATGATCGGCCGCAAAAAGTCCGCCCCGGACTCGCGGGCCGCACGCACCGCGGCGGCCGCCGCTCCTTTTGTTTCGCCGCCGCCGCCCGGAGCTAATGAACCGGAAAAGCGCCGAAACGCGGAACCGAATTCCCCGATCCAATCGGCGGTTTGTTTGCACGCTTAAAAATTGTTGGGGGAGTTTTATAAAATTTTCAGGAATGCGGGAATATTGGGAATGGAGTTAGATGTTTATTGGTTTTTCGTATTTTGTATTTTAATGCTCGGGCTATTTTTTTAATTAATTAATGCGTCTAGCTAAGTGGTCTTCTAATTTTGTCGTAAACAAGGACGCAGCTGTTCTTGATTTTCCCCAAACCGCTTACATTAATACTAAACTACTTCTTGAGAATATTGACACTGCAACATGATAACTGTTCTGTATTACTTAATTATGTTACAATGGTTTGCCAATTTTCTTTAATTCACACAACGATTCTTGGATTTAATTAGCTGTGTAAGATACTACACAGATACAAAGAGGACTAAGGCAGGGATGTGTGCTTTCGCCTTTACTCTTCAACGTATATTCTGAGGAAATAATCAAGAACGCACTGGAAGAGATATCAATTGGGATTAAAGTTAACGGGAAATATATAAACAATATTAGATATGCAGATGACACTATACTCATGGCAGAGTCATTAGAAGATTTACAAAGGATATTAGATCTAGTAGTCGAAAGTAGTGAAGAAAAGGGTCTGTCACTAAATGTCAAAAAGACTAAATCCATGACAATCACAAAATCACAACAACGACAAGAAAATATATGGATTAGAGGAGAACAAGTGGAGAAGGTACAAAATACAAATACCTGGGAACTATTGTCAACGAGAACAATGAATACACAGAGGAAATTAGAGCAAGAATTGGCCAGGCCAGGACCATATTTAATAAAATGAGAAATATACTATGCAACAGAGACTTATGTCTACAGCTAAGAATCAGAATGTTGAGATGCTACGTGTTTTCAGTAGCATTTTATGGAATGGAGGCTTGGACGATGAAGAAAAACATCAGTGATCGACTGGAAGCATTCGAGATGTGGACCTATCGAAGAATGTTGAAAATCAGCTGGGTGGACAGAGTGACGAATGGTGAGGTACTCAGAAGAATGGGGAAGGAAAAAGAAGTATTGAATACAGTTAAGATACGGAAATTACAGTATCTGAGGCATGTGATGCGGGGAGAAAGATATGAAATCCTACAAAATATCATGCAAGGGAAGATACAGGGTAAAAGGAATAGAGGAAGAAGACGCATCTCCTGGTTGAGTAACCTGAGACAATGGTACAATTGCAGTTCTATTGAATTGTTCAGAGCAACAACGTCGAGAATACAAACAGCCATAATGATAGCCAATCTTCTAAGAGGAGACGGTACTTAAGAAGAAAGAAAGTAAGATACTACTAACTCTGTATGAGGTGTTTCGTTCATAGTGCACCTAGACGCATTTATCACGCTATCTAAGTTGGTTAGTGGGGTAAAATAAGTCAAAACAGAGAAAAGGTTTTGAATATTTCTGGATATCCTTTTTCAAGTAAGTAGCACGGCATCATGTTGGGTTGATTGCATGGCTAATATGCTTAAGAACATTTTTGTTTCTCAATGCGGACTACATTCGGCTGTTTTTATGATATAATTGCAGCCATTCGATGTCAGCTTGTTCCAGCTTCTGCAAATATAAAATCCTTGCAGTCGGAAAAACTGGATTGAAAAGACCTTTCCGAGTTCTTGAACCGTTAGCAACTGCTAATACCCAAAAACTGAGAAACGTGGAGGTCAAGGATATCACTGAAACGTAAGATTACGTGATAGGGAAACATTCGTAGAACAACTGGCATCGAAGTCGCCTGGATTGTGGTGGTGCCATCTTGTCGAAACCACATTTTTCCATTTTGATCTACAAACATCGAACTTGTGGACCAAAATGGGTTTTTTTAAACAGTAATGTTCGCGCCAATCTCCAAATTATATTTATTTTTTTAAGTTTTAAATTAGGGCCGGCTATAGTTTTCTCTTATATATATTTGAAATTTGTTTTATCGGCCCAATTGTTCAAGCACGCGTTGCGATTATGGCCAGCGGTCTGGGCCGCGGGCCGCGCTCGTGCAATTGCTTTTGGGGCGCTTGCATTGGCACTTCGGTTTCGTTTAGTTCGCGCGACATTAAGCATTTGCTTTATTCATTTTTAAACTTAGCATTTCGATTACGTTTAGTTCGCGCGACTTTATACTTTTGCCTTTATTCATTAAAATTTGCATTTCGCATTTCGCGTTTTGCATTTGGCCTTTTCTGGCTGTGTTCTCGCAGGCAAATTTTTCGTAAGTCGTGAATCGAGAGTTCGCCGGCGGCTTTACTCGGTCCATTTTCTTTCATCTGGCTCGACGAGGGAACCTTTTCACACCAGGAAAGACGCTACCGTTTCGTCTGCTGTGAAGATTGGGGTAACTTGTCCTAATTTTTATTAATATGCTTATATCCTTTTTCTTCTGGAAGCCCCAGGACCAACAGTTGAGAGTCGATATCTGCGGGAAAGCGCCGTTTCCACAGGTTAGGGTTTTAATTTTAGGTTTGTTTCAAGTTTTCTATTCAAAATTCAAAATTACCTATCATCATCATCATCATTAGTTTGCTTCTACCCATTTGCGGATATAAGCCTCTCCCATATTTCTCCATTTAGTGCGGTTCTCTGCTAATCTGTTCCATGTTAGTCCCGCTTGCATTTTTATGTCACCGCCCACCTTTTGAAGGGTCTTTCTCTGTTTCTATGTTCTCCCCATGGTCTCCATTGCATTATTTTCTTGCACTTACCTATACAGTCCAACTTATTTCGACCGCACCAACTAAGATTCAACTACCCTTACCTTCAAAACTTCGCAGCAAACTGTAAACTTAGCACTAGGAAGAGATTTCTGTGCAATTCTCGTGGATTCTCTGCCATCCAAAATCGATAATTTTGCTTATTGACATAACCATCCAAATAAAAATGTATCACATCACTCATCATCGCAGTTGCGTTATATAGAGCAATAATTTCAATCATTCTTGTGTTGGACAAAATACCTTGAACCATTTTTTGAACATTCTGATACTGTACGGATGGAATTTTAACTCGCCGTGTAAGGTAGAAAAGGTGAAGCGTGACGCCTAGTGGAGCGCTGAGATTTTCGAGAACTGACCTCATTCTCTCAACATTTTCGAGTCCAAGTCGTATAGGAACAGCCAATTGATTTTCTCTTCATAACTGATTCAGTTATGCGAAACGATTCAACCCACTGGAGTATTGCGTTACGATCAGGGATAACCACATCACGCTCACCGTTCAATGGTAACAACGGAATCGTTATTTGTAAGAAACCTGTTTTGCGGCAAACACGCGATGCCTCACGTTTCACTGTGCTAGAGCTACTAAACCCTTGAAATTACTCCTAGGCGACTCCCTCCTTCCCAACAGCCACTCATTTCGAAGACATGCGTTCTTTTTGGCCACCCAGTGCTTCTTTTCATTTTCCTTTAATAGTTAGGCACTTTCTTAGACAGATTCTACAGACATTAATACTAATTTTGACCCAAATTCCTTTGCAATAATTGCTATCTCTAGCTTTCCTTCTTATTTCTAATTAGAAAGTTGAAAAACTGTATGTGGCACAGTTGTAGTGAAAGTGTGCCAAATGAGTTTCATGTTTTTAAAGAGAAGATAAAGAAAATGGTTGTTAATCGTTTTATTTTCCATTTATCGTTACAATAAAATGTTTTATTTTAATAACCAAATTAAAGACATCATAGAGTAGGCAGAACTTGATAAGACATTTTTAATACCAAAAATAATTAAAGATAATTTTGTTTATGTCTTTCGTTACATAGATGTAGAGACAAATATGTCTCTTTGTATTAACAAATAAACCTGCAAAGCTTGCAACGCATAACGAAGTGGCGAAGCAGTCTCCCAAATTTGAGAACCCTGTAGTTGACCTTTGACCAATCAGTTTCAAAATCACTAGCAAACAAGCCTTTTTTGTCACCTGTCGATTGGTGAAAACAGAATTTGGAAATTCCCAGCCGTTCTCGAGTTTTTGCTCGGACGGACGGACGGATGGACGGATAACATGAAGTTAGTAAGTGGCTCCGCTTCGCTTCACGACTTAATAATTGAAAGACTTTGAGTACATGAAAAGTATGAGAAAGTTCTTTGTTTGTTTTTTGTTACAATTAACAACATTACATGATAATACGATACTATTTGCTTAGTCTTGCCATATCTTTGCGCATAATAACATAAAATTCCACAGTTCTATTACCTTTGGCACTACTTTATAAGAATATGAGAATAACCTATCAAACAGAGACGTGTAAACGCCACCAAATTAAACAAGCAATTTATTTTTGAACTTTAGCTGTTCACTTGAACATTCAATATGTGAGTTTCAAATAAATTTTTAAATTAGGTGCAACCTAAGGCATTTGATACTAGGGCATTATTGGTTTTTAAGTCAAAGCGCGTTGTACTAGTTCCCATGCTACTTCTCTGCTGCTATATCATCAGTGAAAGCGGCAATTGCAATAATTGGACTACTTGACCTGTTAAGTAAAAAAATTCAATATTATGCTGCATTGCAAAATTAATTTTGTAGGAGAATTCCAAAGAATTTTTAGTACTTTCTTGTTTTGATAACTAGGCGTGATTCTATTGCGCTGTCAAGTGGCATTCTAAAAATTCAAATTAAAAACGGAATCATTTGATGATTTTTTAGACTTGTCAATTTTAACTATTTGACCAAACAAAATGGTTGCTATATATTGCTGCATGTGGCAATCATGTACATACCAAACACTATTGGGAAGCATTTGTGTATGTTTAGATAAATTAATTGTTGCCATGTTCAGAAATTACATAATGTAACTGGAAGAAGACCATAACTAAACCAAAAATGGCCTTTTTGAATCTTGTGGTAACTAGTAATACAAATTTATATTTTACAACAATAACCATGATGTAAGTGAGTTTGTGAGAAATAAATCAGTCATAATTATTAATATAGCTATAAACAAAAATGCATTATATCACTTAAACAGACGGTAACGCTGCGTTTTAAATAAAAGTGCCTGAAGAAAAGAGATTTCTAACGCCTGGATTCTTCACCACAACAATGCGCCGAACCATGCGTTTCTGGAGAAACAAAATGTGGTGACGCTCTGCCCGACTTGTTTTGGCTTCCCCCGATTCAGTACAGCTCAAATAATACCATTATGGGACTATTATAAGCGTGCAGGCTGCTGCAACGAGTGTTCTAAGAGAGATTCTATTTTAAGACTTCCAAGCGAACTACAACGCGTGACAATAGTGAATTGATTCTCAAAAATGTTATTTTAAAAAATATTAAGTGTGTATAAGCATATCTTCAATTAAACGAATTTTCTAAACTCAGTCTTATTACTTTCATGGCGTAGCTCGTATTATATAAGTTCATTTTATGTTATTAAAATATTACCATTTTGTATAGTTTACAAAAAATGTTAAATTGTGACATTGTAATAATCTACAGTCTCTAGAAGAGCTTTTAATTGTTAATAATTTAAACTTAGGAAAAAGGAAAATACTAAAATATTGTAGTTCTTTATCTTAATCCAAGTTTTCAGCATAAGTTACTAAAACCCACTTTTGTGTATTCACATTTTTGTACTTTTGGCTTTGATTATTTTATTTTTATTTTTTTATGGACCAAAAATTTTGAATGTCTTGCTTTTTCTTTGGTTTTCTGGAAGGTATAGATTTAAGGTAAAAACTTAAATTTATATTCATTATATTTTTTGTATTATAGTGCGTTGGCATGTTTGATAGATGGCATGTAGAGGCAACGCAATTATTAAAAATGGTGGCGCTATAAATTCAACGACGCGTATTTATTAAGAAAAATTATTATAAATTTTGAGTAAATTTTACAGAAGTTGTTAGACAATTTCCTACAAAATAAGGTAGCGAAAATGTTCGAACTGTAAAAGCTATTTGAGATATCTTACTCAAATTTGTATTGTATTTTAATCAGATCAGAAAGAATAATCTACAGCCATGGTGGTTGCTTACAAGAAAATATTGCAGCTGTTAGTGTTATCGTTACTGAAGATCAAAACTCATCAATTTCTCATCGTGGACAGCTATTAAACTTTAAGCAAACAACTTTGTTTAAGATTTTATACAAATATTTGTCAAATGGAGTTAACTGGAGAATTAAACCAACTGATCACAAATTACAGAGCGAGTGTTAAAAGGGCTATATAACGAAAGAAGAATTTGGAATTAATTCAAAGAAATCATTTTCAGCGACAAGCTAACGTTTAACTGCAGCTTTTGAAGTGTAAAATGTAATCGAACAATTCTCAAATGATTTAGCAAATTGAGAACACCGTAATTGATAACATTCCGACGCATTTATGCCAAAATGTGTCTAATATCTTATATTGCTTCTCAATTTTAGATAAAATTTAATTTCTAACAAAAATATCTGGTTAAATTTCTACCTCAAAATTGAACACCGACATTATGTTCCTCATACAAAGGAGCTACATTTTGACATACCAGATTCGCATTTTATGCATTGTTACTTCAATTTTTTATACATTGTACTAAATACAATTGCTCTCGAACCTTCTACAATATTTTTTGAAATTCTGAAACATTTTCTTACACTATGTGGGTAGGACAGGTTTCAGATAACCCGTTTCTCGTCACTAGTAGCTGCAACCTAGATTCAAGGTCATTGACGTTCTCTAAACGACCCTCCAGAAGACAATCTTCTACTACAGGGTTCAGATCGTTGATTTTTTCTCTTTGTGGTCTAGCTCCCTAACGTTTCTACTTTAGCATCAGCCTTAATTTCAAGTTAAGCTTCCGTTCTAATTGTAAATTTTGTGGTAGTCGGCGATAGTTAAATAAGACAGCTCGTAGACCTTTTTCTTTGGTTAAAGATGATTTCTGCATAATTTTATCCAGAGATATCTGCTTTTATTTTTGAATTCTCATTCCTCTTTCATACTACTCGAATATCTTTCTGTATTCTCCTACCTAAAACCTTTGAAGTCTTCCTCTACGTTTATCTTTTCTATTTTCTATTATTTATTTCTCGAACTTCTAGAATTTTCTTTCTTATCTGGTGTTATTTCTTGTAATGCCATTTTTAATTCACCATTCAAATTTCTAAAGCATTCTTTTTTGTTTGTTTTTAATTTTGTTATAAATTTCTAAAATGCAAAGAGTAACGAAGAACTTGGAACAAATAGGTTTTAGGATCTTCACCTTTGGCGACCAGTGTGACACAAAGTTGTTCCTTTAGAACACCCTTCTGCCTTATGATTTCTAAATTTTGATCTTCTAACTCGTTTATTAGATCCACAATATTTAGTTTACTCAGCAGTGCAAACTCACCCTTGTGGTGGTTTATATAGTAATAGTTAGTGTTGACATAAATCTTACTACTATACCAGTTGGAAAAAATTGGTTTATGGGATCAGTTTATGGTCCAGTTATGTGACCACTTGTTTCTGAAATACACGCGGCTCCGTGTCAGTGCGTTGATCAAATGGCTGAATCCTTTCTTCATGTCCACATTATGGTCCTTTATCTATTAGCTGTCCTTTTTCCATTTATGCCCACAGCCTTTCTAAAGGTCGACCATTGCAACATAAACAACTTAAAATAAGTATTTTAATACGCCTTATAAATTAATTCTACAAAAGTCTTAATACTATTTCTGGTATAGTTCTCACGGTCTTTATAATTTGAATGTTCTTTGTATTGTGTTCGTGTATTTTGGTTCTTTTATACTGGTAAAAGAATTTTTGTATGTATAGTTTGTAAGGTCCCTAATTTTGTTTTTGACTTTTGATCATTAACTTTTTCTAACTCTAAATTTGTTCTTAATTTGTTTTCTTGGCGCTTTTCCAGAAATTTTACTTATTATTCTAATTACATAAATGTCTTATTAGCCATTACGATTTTTCAGGGTTTTTTTGACTTGTCTGTTTTTTGTTCATTCCACAACTTTTATTCTTCATCATTTAATTAATTCAGATAAAATTCCGCCTAGTTGTTTAATTCTTGCTTATTCTTATTTGCATCTATTTCTAGAGCTCTTTGGTTAATTTTCCTTTTTTATTTTATTTTTTGTTTATTCTACTTATGTGGAACAGGAATGCTTTATCGAGGTATTTTTTCCAAAATGTTTGTTATATTTTCCGAAATCATGTTTTAAATTTGATAACATTAATCACAATATATGTTTTGATTATTTTGTTGAACTTATCATAACATAAATATTTATATATTTATATCAATTTTGGATACGGTGATAAAATTAATCTTTTAGCATGGTCTCAGCATAACATACATTTTTAAAAGTATTTATTTCTGTGCTGTACATACTTTGCCCTGATAGATAACCTTCCAGTTCTGTGCCTTCTTTGATACACTTCGTTCTATTTGCATCTATATAGTTAATTTATTTTTGTGCCAGGGAGTATATAATGTTGAATAGTATTACTGTTATATTAAAGAGTAGTAAAACTGTTTTCTCTAAGATTCAAAATGATTTCATTATTTAATAAATTTAGTTTTGTATAAATTAAAAAATAAAACTTTCAGTACAACATTTCTTAGCAAAGCTTCCAAGATTGATTTTTGAATTCTTTACCTGTAATATTCAAACAGAAGAAATTGATGTTATTTAGCCGCCTGATATGTATTTTGAATAAACATGGCCTTGAAGTGTTTCCATGGAAATTTACTAGGTGGGAAGTCTATGCTCAGGAATCCAGTGCTAGGCTTGTTAACGCATTTAGTTGGAAGGTACATGTATAACCTGATGTACGTGGATTCAGAGCGGAGAGTTATGTGTTAAGCCAGGGAAAATCGCTAATAAAACATAAAATGTGACACATCAAGCATATGGTAACAAGTACAGGGTGGGGCAGTCAAGTCGTTCTATTTGTGGATATTAAAAAACATACGAAATTTTTCTCTTTTTCATTTGTGGAAACTGGTATAAAAGCAAGTTTTATTTTTTCACTAGGAAGATGGTGACCATCATTTTGTACACATTATCTGAGTCTCGTACGGAAATTCTTACAGACACCTCGTAGTACCGCCGGTGTTATTGCTCGGACTTCGCCTTCAATCCGCACTTTAAGTCCAGCATAGTTGCTGGGCGAGTCTCAAAAACTTTTGACTTGATATATCCCCATAAAAAATAATCACAGAAGCTCAGGTATGACGATCTTGGAAACTACTGAACATCGACATTCCTACTGATGAGGCGATTCGGGAAAAGGTCTTTCAGAAAATTTATTGACACTCTGGCTGTGTCAGTGGTTACTCTATCTTGTTGGAAATTAGCATTTTAATTAACAGGAAATCGTTGAAGTTTGAGACTAAGGAACATAACGCGCTGATGTTGCAGTAACTGCATGGCCATCATTGTCCTTGAAAAAAAAAACGGGCCAATTATCCCATTCGAAAAAATTGCACACCAGACTGTAACTTTAGTTGAATGGAAAGGCCGTTAGGAAAGTTGTTGAAAGTTGGCAATCGCCTAATAGAGAAAAATGTGCTTACTGACATATCCGCTGAGGCGAAAATGTGCTTTATCGCTTATCGTCGTCTTCAAACAGCTGTAACTTGTGCTCACAAATCCAACGCGGGTAGAATAATTTCCGAGGTTACAAAAATTTTGTACGAGTGTAGGTGTAAGTTATTATCCAAAATTCTCCTTACTAGTCGAGTCAAAGGTCCTAGAGCAACGCTGTGGCACCTGGTAGATCTTCAATGGCTTTTTGTAATCGTTACTCGTACAGCCTCCACATTCTTGGGGGTCCTAACAGTTTTTGCACTACCACCCCTTCTCCTTATTGTTTAACCAGTTGTACGTAAGTCACTAGCCCAAACATAAATGACTGTCCTACTTGGAACAGGAGTACGAGGCGAAAAATAAAAATGTAAGCGAAACGCGCGTTGTCTCGTACGTAACTTTGACCATTTTCTACATACTCTGTAACAGCGAAACCATGTTGTTCACTGGTATATTGCTGTGTGGTTCCAACTGGGTGGAATGTAAAAATTACTACCTAATTTCCCTCCAATACAAGCTTCTTAAGAACGTGCAGTTTGACTACCCCACTTGTTATTGTCGAGAATCTTTGACTGTAATAAAAGCTTTGGATAAGGCAGAGCTTTAGTACAAGACAATCATCACATAATACTGTAAATGTGGAACATGTGAGGCACTTATGCAAAATGGTCGTCGTGCTACTGTGCATATGATATCAGAAGAGCTAAAAGTGAACGAGAAGTGTGTCAGCAAATTTTACGTAACGATTTGAGGAAACGGAGTCTTAATGCAAAAATGGTCCTCCAAACAAAGCGCAAAGTGTCAAATGGTAAAATCATCGTACTAAAACAAAAGATAATATGAGACGAAAAATCAAAACTTTTACATACTTAAACCTTTCCATTAGGTAATTCTCTATGTAATCATGCCATTGAAAGAGAAGCATCGTGAAAATACTGCAGCACTGCAAAGGAATGTGGTAGATATGCTGATGAGTATCCCAGATAAAGCTTTGTCTACTTGCCTCCACAATATTTAGAAGTATGAGAGACTACATTGACAAAACCCAGGACTATTACTCAGTAAGTTGGATAAATTATTTTTTAAGAGCCCAGAGCTAGAACTTTTGCAATGTAGGTTGTATAAGTCATCAACAACTAAGCAGATTTAGTGGTGTAGTACTTTGGATCAATTATTTTATTTGCAAATTCTGTCTAGTTTGATCTAAATCTGACTATAATTATAAGTACAACAGTCAAAACAAAACTGAAAAAGCGATTAAATTCCTGCATCTATGAACCTATGCAAAATTAGATAAGATATTAACCTAATAAATGCAGAGACAAAACAAACGAAATATACTATTAAAAAGAAAAAAAAATGCTATATACAAATATAAATAAATTTTATTAGTGGGAAGAAGGTATATTAGCCTGTTCAGAACTGAAATGTAGGTAGGAAAATGGTGAATGATGTGCGTCAAAACAAACAACTTTGCCTTCTGTGACCACTTTTATGTTATAATAGTTATTTCGCAGTTGGACTATATATTAGGTCACATCTGCTTTCTGGCTTTGTGCAAACGGCCGCGCGTTTCGATCCCTTTGATGCTAACCCGCCGCGGCGCGCCCCAGAACGTCGCCACAGCGTAAAATACGTTATGCTCGCAAAATTTAATGATAATGAATGTTGTTACAACCCTTGTGCGTCGCTATTGTATGTCTAATGTAGACACTTAAGTAAAGTGCTTACTGCCATTTGTGTACGCAGCTATGGGCGGCGAGTGGGTAAATTTACTTAACAAAAGTGAGGATATATTCGCGCGCCACGGCCGCGTGCATGCTCTAAATTTAATTTTCGTCCTTTCCGGCTTGCGGCGCGCGGGCTGCGTTACTCCAGGGATAATTGTTGAGTACGAAATAAAAGGGTGGGCCTGGAAGACCGCGTTACTGCCTTTTGCGCCGTCTGGGCTGCCGAAACGTATAAATGTTAATCAGCGGGGCAGGCAACGCCCGATATTAAATTTTTATAGGCATAAATAATATATTTTGCAGAGTATCACGTGTTTGTAATGTTGAAGGTAGATATTATCCTCTTTCTTGTCTATAAGTATAGTCACCAATTTGTTCATCTTTGTAATATGATTCCTGTATCTAAGCATTTGCTAAATAGGATTTTTAGGCTTTTTATTTATTTAGGCCCGCCCATTTAATGAATTTAGTACGACTTTGTCCCGCCAGGGGTGCCCCTTTCTTTGTTTCAAGTTATGTTTGATTTTATAACTACTTATCTCTTTATATAATATTTAACGAGCTTAGCTCACTTACTGGATAAGAGTTATCTTCTTTCTTTCACGAGTTTTCGTATATTCTCACTTGTTTTTAGCTCCCTTATACTTTGTGTTCGTCTACCCTTGTACTTAATGCTTGTAAGTTACTCTATAGCCTTAGTTTAAGAAGGTTTCTTAATCTATGTTTATCAGGAGAGTAACATTTACCTTTATCTCGTACTATTTAATTAATTTTTTCCGTTCACTGCCAACGCGACACTTGTTGAGAACCGTGACGTCTTCTGCCCTATGCTTTCTATTGGAGATTAAGAAATCATCTTATTTTTAAATAATATAAACCTACATTCCTGTTGTCTTAGGTATATAAGCTACTGATGGAAAAAAAAGTAACAAAATATCTAATCGTCTAGATCAATTCCAGGCCATAGAGCAAGTACGACTAATCTCATTCATACAATAAGACAATTCATACAAAAAATAAGCAAATACAACCTACCATTATGCCTGGTCTTTGTAAACTGTGAGAAGGCGTTCGGTGTTGTGGAAATATAAGCCATAGAACTTTTGATAGTACACATCCAATTAATATCAGACGGGGAATTAAGGCAAGAAAATATCTCCAAAGTTGTCTTAAACTTGATGATTTTAGGTGAAAAAAGCATTAGTATCGTAACGAATTTTTGAATACCTCTAGTAGAGATATCATCGTAGTGTTTGATGTACTCCGCCGCGACTCTTCTGGTAGATTATAAGTAGACATGAATATCGCGCAGCGGCGGTCACGGAGAATTCGAAGTAAAATCAACTCAAGTACTTAAAGCTGTGCGTGTTGACATAGAATTAAAGATAAACCCGGTGAAATTTTACGTTATCTATTGTATGTGTTGTACATAAATAATTAAATAATTTTGATATTCTGTAAGTAAGATATATAAGTAGTTTAAGTAAATTTACGTGTAATTTATCGTAAACAGCAAAAACGTTACAAACGGCAAACGTTTCTCCTACCTTCGGTTTGACAACCGAAGAAAATAAAAAATTAAATGCAGTAACAGAAAATGTCGAACTCCGTATGAATCTGAATAAACCAAAGATTATGACTAATTATAATTTATTAATAACCTTATACACAGAGAAGGAATAATATCACAAAAAGTGGGAGACAAGCAAGGGTAAAAAAAATTAGATAGACGAATACGACTAGAATAAGCAGGATACAGAAAAATGGAAAACTCTATTACAAAAAACATCCCGCAATATTTAAAAGCAAAAATTTACAACGAATGCATTCTTCCAATACTGGCATACGGAGCTGAAACTTGGACGTTCACTAAGAAATTGAAATATAAGAAAAATAAGTGTCACACGCGGGGATGAACTGAGAAATAAATAAATTACATAAAAAACTATGAAACATCACTACTAGAATTTGCAAATTAAAATGGAGCTAGGCCAGACACTTGATAGAGGATGAAAGATAGAGTAGAATAATTCTGTCAAAAATGCTGAGGAATTTTAAACCATTACTTGTAGTCACTGATAGAATAGTGATAGTTTTACAACATAGTCTTCATTAAAGTTTCTTACAGTTAACTAACATACAAGAGAACTTTTTCGGTGAACAATTTAAGTCTCGTTTGTGGTTTTATGTTATCTAATCGTTATTGGTTAAGATTCATGTATCTACAACAAGACCTAAAAATTTTCTTACATTAACTTAAGCATAATTAGCCCATTAATTGATGCTCGCACTTTCACAACTCTTGTGAAAATGTTAGTAATGGAAAAGATCTCCAATATGTCTAATAATTTACATGTTGTGATTTTTATATTTGACCGCCATTATTTACCTTAATTTACAATTTAGAGCGACACAAAACTTTGCCAGACTAATTACTCGGTCAAAAAAACCAAACATCGAGTGCCATCATACAAACACCTTGTAGACTAATTTTTTACGGATCAGACTAGCCACCTGCCTGATATAGTACTACACGAAATTAAACCTTGCTATAAACAAGAAAGAAATTTACAATACAAAACTTTGTAATTTCGTCACACCAATACCACATATTGTAGACTAATTTTTTTAATATGCCTTTGTAGTCGAAATACCTTGCATAAACAAGAAAGAAACCAATAAAAATATATAAGTCTGCAAGGCAAACTTATCTTGAGTCATTATTTTCGATAGAACTAAGGTTAAAATGCACTTACATTAATAATGAATACAGTCGCCATCTGTTTCTATAATAGGCTAGCATTTCTTTTTTATTAAAAAAATAGTATATTCGTATAAACTTGCAGATTCTTCCACTTTCAATCAACAAATGCTTTAAGGTTGCTGAAGCTTTCTCTTAATGAACATATTTTCAACTGAGTTAGATATTTCCGGTCGTTACATTCTTGGAGTATCCAATCTCCAATTTTATTGGTGTACTAGTTTTAGTCAGACAAAATTAAAGCTTTTTGGTAAATTTTTAATATTTATTTGCATTTAGTTTGTCAGTAAAAAGGTAAAGTTTCCCAAATCCCTGCTCTGAGAAGCAACCCCAAACCTGCTCCTTTACTTCGTGTTTAACCGTTCGTTCAACAACTCTACTAGTAATCGTACCCCGGCATCGTTGCACTATACATTGTGTTCAAGAAGAAGATTCGTCTATAAAAATTGCGTTACTAGAGTTGTGATTCTTTATTGTTGTGCGCCCAAGCTAGTCGCACTTTTTCTATCCTTGTTAAGGTTTCTATCCGGTTCGGATATTGGCAATCATTTTGGTTGCTAATAATTTGTTGACTACGGCTCTGAATAATTTTGTTGTGTTTTTTAGTCATGATATCTCCCTTCTGCCCGTGCTTCTCTTTCCAAATACCTTTCCCTGTAGTATATTCTGTAGAAGATAATATCTATTGGCGTTTTGCATAATATGACTTATATATTAAAGTTTTAGAGCTTCTACTGTATTCACTATTTCTGTCTTGTATTGTTCTAAGAATCTCAATGTTTGTAATGTGTTCTGTCCAGAAAACTCTCAAAATCCTTCAATATAGCCACATCTCAAAGGCTTCCAGTTTTTTTTACTTTTGGCTTATAGGAGTTCACGATTCTACTATATATAATTTTTTTTATAATAATATCTTTTAGATTTTGTTACGCCACAATATGTCGTGTGTACATAAATAACGTCAAATGATTTTACATAATATTCTCAAATCTTTTCGTCGTAATTTTGCCTATCCGTGGCACAGCGACAATGTACTATTGATTTAAAGCAGACATGTGACTGTTTTCACATCTTCCTCTTTAAAGATTTATGCCGTGCCATGATTCGACATATCATCCATGATTTCCGTATAACGTTTTATCTGCTGTTAAAGAAATAGTTTTGATTTAATTATTTTTCAATAGAATCGAAAGAGTAACTGACACTTTAACTGTAACGTATGAAATAAAAATGCAACCTCTATAGGGGACAATAAAAATTAGGATTATATCTTTTACCAACCATGAATAATCTCTGCCACACACTAACTAGACAGAGTGTACAACGAAATGATAATAACAAAATTACTGATCGGTATATAGGGATAAAAAATATAGGAATATAATAATAAGAACGAAAAAGACAGGCAAAAATAGCAATAACCCACCTATTCTCCAAATCATTTTTCTAGTTATTTATAAAAAATTGACAAAGCTTATCTGTCTATTCTAGTTTAAAAGTTCAGAAACAGAAGTATTAAAAATAATTTATAAAAAGCGACGCAGTCACCAAAATATTATTAACATTAATATATTCATTTCCAAGCAACACTAATTGTTAACAAAAAGTCCGTTCATAAGAAAGTGTCTTTGAAAAGCCGACTGTTCCGCTTCGGATTACATCTTAAAACGGCCTTTTATCATCTTCATTTGGATAACACGACGCCAGGAATGAATGCTTAACACATAATTAACAGTTTCGGTCCACACAAATTAAATTTAAAACGTTTTCGCCCGTCACTGTAGATAAGGGAGGTCAACCTATTATATTGCATTAGTGGTGAAATTGAAGATAAGAGTTCAGCAACCCGAACCAGCATTAATAATTCAAAAATTAGAAACGCCGTTGAGTTTGCCTCCATACGTATGAAAGTTAAAGCACAAGAAAAATAAAAATTGCTACAACTGACAAAATATTATATTTATTTTTTGCAATGTCAATAAAGGAACTTTATTATGACTGCTATAACACTTATTTGATTCGCTCCAAGAATATTAAAGAATTTGCAATCAAATAAATACGTGGCTCAATCAATTATAAGCCGAAATTATTTTTTAAATTTATTTGAAATGTTATAAAACACAAAAACACATTTTTCTCAATAGAGAGATAATTTTTAGTTCGTGTTGTCGTAAAAAAGCTGATCGCAACAACAGCTAATTAAGCTTGACCGCTTATACAGCAATATTGTTATAAAATCGCTTCTTTTAGTAGTCCAAACAAATAATAATCGTAACAGGATAAGTTCTAATTGTAAGAATGGTATTTTATTGCAATCTAGGATAAATCCTTCAGTTTTTTTGTCGAGTTTAAGCCGCTACTTGGGGCCAAGCATAACAATAACGCCTCAAGTTGTTTAAGCACTGCCGTAGCTTATTTCGGCCTGAAAAGTAATTTCAGCAACCATTAATTGTCGGTCATCTTCCAGAAGGCGGTGAACAGTGCGAACATTTGTCGTAGTCACGCTAGTCCACGGACAACTGCATAAACTTGAATCTTTTTAAGAGAGTTGTCTTAGAATTATGTCTTGTCTTGTTAAAAATTGAAAATTGAAATCCTACTCTAACATCGCAATTTCTACCTACAACGCCCAGAAGCTGTGGCGCTGTCCGAACAGCTCACGCCATATGAAAAATAAATTTCAGTTTATATTTGATTTGCCTACGCAAGCAAAAAGTAATAAGAAAAAATATTTTAATTAACCTTAATTCTAAGAATGTAAAGTTGTGTTAATTTTTTTTGACTCTGTCCTCAAAAATATAAAAAATATAGTAATATCACCGACAGTAAAGAAATAACTACCAAAATGCAATTACAAAAAAATTATAAATTATAACAACAAAGTAATGGAAAACAAAGGCTCAATAAAAAATGGATTATAAGGAATAGACAAATATGGTGATTATGGATACATAAAGCATTCTAGAACGACAAAGAAAATGAAAAGCACTTTATTATAGACAAAAATAAAACAAGAATGAAGATAGTCCTTAAAAAATTATTAAATAATATCAAAAAACTAGTTTGATATACAAATTAGGTCCAGAAATAATGAAGGATCTAGATGCGAAATCTTTGGACCTGACTGTTGGTGGGAAATGTCATGTAACATAAACTATTCGACCCAGTTAATTGGTCTGAGCCTTTACGAGAGAGCGGCTAGTTATAGGTTAAATGTAGCACAATACCGATCAGCGATATGCGATAAAAATTTTCATTAAACCTGAAACATTTGGAACCGAAACGTTTACCCTGGTGCAGAAAGCTTATTACGGAAAGGATCAAAATCATAATTGTTTAAGTGGTGCAAAACATTCAAAAAAGGAAGAGCAGACCCCGATCAAAGTCTTACACCTTGGATAATATGACTAAGGTTTTGGACTGTGACCGACGTTTGAGTATCAGATTTATTGCAAATAAAGTGAAACTTCTAAAATCCATTGTTCATAAAATATCACAATAAAATTGAACATGCACAAAGTTTGCTCAAAATAGTTTGGCCATAAAGAGAAGAAAAAACGTGGGTTTTTGAGTACGATCCGAAGACCAAAAGACAGGGCTATGAGTGACAAATTATCGTATTTCCTCCACCAAAGGAAGTTTAAATAAGAAAATCAAAGATGATAGCAATGCCTAATATTTTTTAACTCTAAAGGTGTTGCCCATGAGGAATTCGTACTATACGAACAGACAATTAACGCTGTATTTTACGTAGAAGTGCTTAAATTGATGCAGAAGCGTTCGTGCGTCTCTCCGGAGATCTCCAACACCTAGGTTCTTCACAACACCCCTAGTAAAAAAGTACCTAGCAAATTGCCATGGAAACACTACTCTAATCTCCCTATTGGTGACATTTGGAAGTAAATACATTAGTTAATATGGACCGTCTTATTTAGCTGCTTCCTCTTTGACTAGCTCATCCATGTTCCTGTATGGGCCTTGATCCAATAGAACTTTGTTTGCAACTGCCTATGTCCGTTTAGCCAGTTGCCAGACCTCCATCTATGTCCTCACTGACTTTAGCACTTCGAGCGCCGACTGGCCGTAACTATAGCGCATTTGGAGATTTATAAATCTTAAACATTCTACGATGGCGGTTCATTTGTACTGGAACACTGTGCTCCAACAAATAAGCTTGATCTTCTCGGTGTGCAGTTCGAGTTCTTCCTGGTAGACCACAAATGCCTCTACAACGTTGCGTTCTCCCACCTAAATCATCAACTTATATAAATGAGTGAATGTCCAAGGTTTTCTCCCATTTACATAAGAAAACGTTATGGCAACATATTACTAGGTACTATATGATAGATTAAGTTTTTGATATCTGAAGATTTTCATAGAACATTTCAGTGATACTTGGAACTTCGTAGGTAAGTAATAGCTTCATAATACTGTTTATCTATCTGTCTATCCTCTAGTACTAAGAACAACTAAATCAATCACATAACATATGAATCTTAGTACCCAATATATGCTACAGTCGAAATCACAGCCTTTTCAAATATTGACATGCAGTTGTACCACTAGTGCACAACTCACACGAACTTATTGATTTTATATCACGTAATAGAAGTAAAATAAAATATTTATTTTTATTGGTGCTAATAATGAACCAAAAATATTTTATGTTGCTGACCTACTTTGCTATAATATTTTTAGTGGCTGGCACAAAGATCAATTTTTTCCCTTAGTCAGTTGGCTCCTTGTGTTGGTTGCCAGACGCGAGGTTGGATAGTCTTCTACACAAAACTTAACAAAGACAGTGGTGTTACTTATTACAACAACACTTATAATTTGGAAGCCCAACTACATCTTTGCCTTTGAAATAGATAGCACTAATCAAGGTATCGTTCAAATTATAGTAGTATACCAATTCCAGCAGACCATTTGCGTTCTAAAAGACAAGTTGGATATGCATTGACCGAATGGGCAACTTTTTCATTGTGGGGTAATAAGATGATCGTCAGGAATGTGAAAACTTCTTATGTGACTTTACTCAAGAATTTAAGCTCTCAAAGGACTAGTTCAGTTATTACTATTAACAATATTCGGCAGGGAAGGCGACAGCTCTTCAAAGCATCTGGGTGTATAAGTGTCCAAATGCAATGAAATGAAGAAAATGGTATATATTGTCTGTGATCTGCCTGTATAGTAATGCAGACCATAGCTTAGAAAATATAAATTATCTGTAGCTTGTGGGTGTGTACCGAAGCAGTTCTCGCACACTGCCAGCATGTTTATTTCTTGCTACAGGCGCTAGAGTAGTATGATTGCATATTTGCTTAAAAGTCTAGCATTTATCACAGTGCCCTATTGTCCTCTTTCTATAGAGCTGCTAACTATCATTTTCGGTATTGGTAATCTCGTACTAAATCTTGTCTCTGTCTGCTGTGTGCCTTTCCAGCAAACTCCCAGAGGCTTGGTTAAAGCAAAGATTTAAAAAAGAATTGAGGCCAGGTGGAAAGAGAAGTGGCAATTAGCGACAATGAAACAATATGCAAGAGTATTTCTACCAACATTAGCGGCAGCATGAAAAGCAGGAGCATATTTGAACAAGTATATCTCAAAAATCATCTCAGGACACCGCAATTTTTGAGTATATCTGAGCCGCATCGGAAAGCTGTAACAAGAAGAGGATATCTGCGAATGCGGCGAAGAAAACAACGCGGTACTTGTGATGCGGAACTACTCACGCGAACGAGAAGCTCGAAGGAAGAGGTTTGATGGTCAGAGAAGCCGGAGGAAATTACAAGACTCGCCAACGAGTATAGCTGTTGGGGAGCGTTGCAGATCTTTGAATTCCGGGCAGAAAAGTTGGGAGCATGGGGCAGTAGAGAGTGTGATCGTAGGTGCAGAGGAGAGGTAGTGAACGTGCACGTGCATTAGAACCAGGACTCACAACTGCTACTAACAAGCATAACAGCCGAAACTAAAAATTGTGTTTTGCTTAAGACTACTTTAAAGGCATAGACTAAGAATTGCATAATAAACGAAGAACTAGAAATTGCAAACCCAAGAGAAAGTAAATTTACGGTAGCATAAGTTTTCATTTAAGAAACCAAGAGCAGCTTGCTGTTTGTGGTCATCTGTTCTGACTTAAGTGTTCTGTAGTTTTCCCGAGTTCTATACTAAGGCGAATGCCGGGGTAGGTACTGCACCGACCACGGTAGAAAAGATAAAAATTGAGAAATGTAAGATTAAATTATGAAACATTCCAATGTAGTGTCGTAAGGCGAAGCACCACTAATCTATTTAACCTGTCAATAGACAGTAAATCGATATGCGGCACAACTTGACATAGCAGCCAATGACGATTTGTTAAAATTTTTTACAAGTACGGAGAACTTGCCACCGAGGAGTGTGTCAATGCGTAAAATTGTCGCACTTTCGGCATAAAAAAATATTTGGGTCATTCAAAAACAGCTTATCCATACCCAAATACTAACAGTTTGGTGTAGATTTTATGTTGGATGAATGTTGGGCCGTTATTTTTTGAAAATGCGGCCGGAAAAGCAATGTGTATAAATGGTGAACGTTATCGTGAAATGATGCTGAATTTTTGTGGCCTCATTTAAAAGACATGGATTTGGCTGTCTTGTGGTCCAGCAGCACGGCAATCAGACGCGTGCAAAAATTTTAATGGGAGACTTATCTCTCAAAACATCAAAGCGAACTGGTCAACAAGATTTTGTAACCTCATAAAAGATGTGCGTAGCACAGTTTGTTGCTACTACATTTTCCAGCAGGACAATGATCCCTGCAAGTAGCACTTTTATTTTGCGGGAGCAGTTCAAGGCAAACAAAGCCCTCCTCTGCCGTGGCCGATCGCTGTTTTCCGACCTGAATCAGATGGAACATATGTGAGAGCTTGAGAAAATCTTCAAAGATGTCAAAGCGCAAAATAAGAGTAAAAAGTTTGTCCAGCTTTAGGACGCATGGGCCAGCATTTTGCAGTCGACGATCGACAAACTAATAGAGTCCATGCCGCGCAGAATTCAAGCTGTAATCAACGCCAATGGTTTTGAAACTAAGCATTAAGTTGTAGTTTTGATATATGTTGATTTGTTCGTTTTGTTGTGCTTTTGTCGAAAATTAAAATAAAAAAATTGGCGACAGTTCGCACTTGCGTCGATTTTACAAAAAAAAAACGTTAATAGTCAATAATAATTACCTGTGCAAATATAAATATTTAAAGTTATTAATAACTAATTTATCTATATTGAGATTAAGTTTCTAGTCGAAAGCTTAATTTTAAAGAAAGTTATAGCAAAAAACTAAAACCGAACATGCCCTAGACCGCTACTGTATTTATGTACACAACATATATAATTAATAACTCTCAAGCATGCTTTGTTTGCTGTGCGATATTTATGCCTATTTCGGACCTACTAGAAGGATTGCAAAACATCTGGAACGTTCGCCTTTTTCGAATAATCGCACGGTTAGGGAGCTGGATTTGCTAGAAGGCATTACATCCGCAGCGCAGCGGTTGCTACGGGAGATGTTTGAAAATTATTTAGTGAGTTTATAACTGAAAGTCAAAAACAAGGACTGATAAAACTGTATACCAATGTGATTTGTGGTGAAAATTGTAATAGCAAAAAACAGTATGGAAAACCTTAACGAACTAAAATTATAAATATTTGAAGATTACATAGAAGAATCATAAGATCAGGTGCACAAATTTTATCTTTATCCTCGCTGTAGAATATCAAAATCACGGATTGGGTCTATGTGGCCAACATATGGCATACACTTTATTAGCAAACAAGTACAGCTTTGTTTCTCTGGTCGAAATGATGTACTTTAGATAATCTAAAAAGTTTATTTTAAAAATCCAATGCACTAAGCTTCCATTAAAAAAAATATGTACGTTAGCGTTCTCCGATATTGTTAAAACTGCTAATGCCGTTTGGTTAGCCATTTTGTACTCCTTAGTTTATTCATACTTTTAGTGCTAATACACTGCTGAAATTCTATCGACCGCGCTCGCAGTATTTGCAGAGCGTATTTGCTCTTCCCACTGTCATCAAATTTGATAATGGCGAAAAAGCCCGGAACGTGGCCCGGGAAGTTCGCGCGGAGCAAAAGAGCAGACGTGCCTTTGTCTCGCGGCCGGCACTATCTGCCGTAGACACAGGTGGCGCCCTATTTATTTAGGACGGTAGGTGCCGCCCGCGAGTACGTCCTGAATCCGAACGCTGCGAATTCCTGCAAAAAGTAATTGAATTGCGGCGCGAGCTTAAATGGAACCGAAATTGTACGGCGCGGCGCTATCGGGTTATCGTGATCATATTGGCGTGGAATTTTGAGCGCAAACGTTTTATTTGCTGCTTAATCAACTTCGCCGGAACGGGCTCAGATAAACGTTTTATTAATGGCGTTATGGAGCGCCCATAGCGCGGCTAAACAAACAACGCCGCTCTACGGATCCGCGGCTTCGCAAATGTCGTAAACAGAAGCGGGCCGCGATGCTATCGCCCCGCATTTCTATGGATGTCAGCCTTTGATGATCGGGAGACTATAGCTCCAGTAGCTGAAATTACGGCCTTTGTTAAATAAGTCTGCTATAATTTGTTATAGATTTATAGATAACGACAATTAGTAATTATTGTCTTGATCTATTTTCTATATGTGGCTTGACATTGTTCTTAGGAAATAATCTCACTTTTAGTAAATTAAAAATAAATTGCTTTTGAAGTGTCTATGTAAATTCACTAGGTGGTAGGTTGTACTTATCTGTTTGGTTTGTTGGCGCTTTTAGACACACAAGTAAAGTGGTGAATGCCAATTCTGAGCAACAAATTAGCATTAACATTTTCGTTAGGCTAGGAAAAACCCATAGTGACATATGCAATATGATAATGGTAAGGCTCTAACTTCCGCGTGGAAGCACGGCCTGCAAACTAAAAGATCTCTGATGCGGGCCGATGTGGAAAGATGTATTAGACGACTGCCATTGTTACCTCTTTTTGAGTGAACTCAGATACTCAATTATTTTTAGTAACTGGGTAGGGTACCCGCCAGGCATCAGAAAGCTCCTGGGATGGAACCCGCACCGCAGCCCGCGTCTCAACCACTGGACCACGCTGGTATTCAATATGATACAGCAATGATGAGACATTATTGGTAAGCTATGTCTGGAAATGGTATAAAAGATTTAAAATTCAGTGCAAGACATCACAGAATCGAGTGATATAGGTACTGCAAGAAGACCGTCGTGATACTAGACGAATGTTATCAGAAGAGCTAAAATTAAATAGGGATGTGCACACCTAATTTTAAACGACAATTTTAATAAATAAAAATTTATTGCGAAAATAGTCCCCCACACACTGACAGAGTAACAAAAATAAATGAGGACGAAGAATTGCTGCTAAACTATTGAAAAGTACTAGAATTGATCCCACGTTTACGTTAAACATTACTGCCTAAAGCAAAGTTACTGTTACCTATATAATACTCGAACAAAGCGTTAAAGTACGGAATAGGAACGTCATAGCTAACCAGCCAAAAAAAAAACATTAAAGGCATTTTTTGGTGCATTATCAATTTCTGCCAGAAGGACAACCGATAAACCTAAACTTCTCGGCAGTGGTTCTTATTGCACGAACATGAAAAAATTCATGCTGCCATATCGGTTCATGAATATATGGCCAAACATCATACCCATACTCTGTTACAGCGTCTATATTCATTCAAACCGTCGCCAAGTGATTTTTTCCTCTTGTGAAAATTTTACTTAAGATAGGAAGACATCGCAATGTACTAGGAAGCATTTCGGTTCCATAACCTCCAAAAAATGGTAGCTTTGACAAAACCTAGGACAGTTAGTTGGTAAATTGAATAAATTATCTGTTACGAGCCTAAAAAATCAAATATTTCTGACAAAGATTGTATTTTAATATTTAAGATGCTATAAAATCTATGAAATAAAATAAATAGCAACAGTAAACTTCTACAACAAATGTAAAGAAAACAATCATATACAAATTACAAAAATAACTTTTAAAGATCATGTACTAGCTTTCGCAAAGGAATGCGAATCTAGGTGTAGTCAAATACGAAATTTAAAGGGACAAATTAAACCAGAAATGTGCGTTATGTATTGAATAAAACAGTAACATGAGGTACGTTTAAGTTGTAAAGTCTTCAAATTTTTTTAGCAGTGAGACTAAATAGAAAGATGAACTTGTGATATACTAGGCAGCATCATTCAATGCATAGAAGTCGAATTACCCCCATTGTAGTGAGTGTTTTGTATACTTCAAATGACGACGTTTAGTATTCTATGGAGTGGTGAAACGATCGCCAATTGAGTGAGACATGCGGTGAAGGCTTTATGGATGTTTAAAATGTGCTTTTGTGGATGCGAAGGTTTAAAGAAGGTCGATAATTGTGTGATAATAAACCGAAGCAGCCTCGGCGACGAGTCAGCTGGACCGAAACTATAATTGCGCGAGTGGAGCAAATTGTTATAGACCGTCGATTAGGTGTGAATGATATCGCCTATAAACTTGGCATTTCTGTAGGATCTGTGAAGTCCGTTTTACGTAATGACCTGAAAATGCGAAAAATTTCTTCTAGGTAAGTCCTACCAATGCTGACCGACGAAGTAAGGCTGCGCAGGTAGCAATATCTTAGGACATATAGACAATTGATGCCGCCATGAATTTCCGACTATGAAGAACACTCTCCGTGGCCGTTCATTTTCCAATCAAGGCGCTGGTACATCAGTGAGCAGACCCCTAAAAAAGTATTCTTAGCATCCATAGAATCATCGCGACGAAGTTGTAAAAAATATGTACATCTAGACGGAGAACAGATGTTTCAACTTTCTTGGATAAGTAATTTTTCAGAAAAACATTTGGAGACCTTAGAACTTGAGCGAACCTCGTAGAAAAAAAATTAAAATAAAACTAAAAATATGTATATAACGGCATAATTGTACCGGAGTATTAAAAAATACGCAAAAGTAATGTAATTACTATAAAAATAAAAATGTCAAATAAAAAATAAAATACCATAATAAACGAGAAAGTATAATACAACAAAACAAATAATTTTATGTTAAAAGCGGACAACTTATTTTAATATGTAATATTGCTATGTGGACTTGTAGTTTTAGTTTATAACAATTTTAATATATAAAAAGAAGGGCTTGCAGAATCATAAGGCCATATTTGAAAAAGTTTTGAATTTTACTTTTTTTATTTGGAATACAATTCATCACAAGCTGTTTTCAGTTTCCATCTCTTATAATTCTTATTGTTGTTGATAACAATGTCTGTTTTATTGGGGCTGTGGTTTTTCAGCTAAAATACTTCAGTATTAATATGCAAGGTCCTCTCTGTCTGCAGCAAATTTGCTAATTCATACAAAAATGTCTAACATATTGATTAGAATGGTACAAAACTTTTAGTTTCTCAGTTTAAAAATCACTTACCTAATATTTTACAGAAAATGGAAAATTAAAAATCTATTTATCTTATATTGTTTTTTATACTACACATCCATTCAATATTCAAAGGACTTACTACGTATTTTACTTCTTGAAAGATCTCAAAGTGGTGTTTAATCAAGAAGTAAGCTACTGATTGAGCGATTGTATGAAATCAAAACTATAAGCAGTGTAGGGTAACAGTCCGATTTTATCAAATTTCTCCATTTTATCTCATGTCTCGTGTGTGATATGACGTTATTTATTTTCGGTAACACCCATTTTCAATTGATCATAGCAAAATATGATTGTTCCAAGGTATTATACATTCTATCGAAGAAGTAAATCATACTAATTCCACCAGGTACAAAGCGTAACGTTGGTCCAAAATTCTTACATTTCGTAACAGGATCTATAGCTTGGCCTCTAATTAACCATGGTATGGACAGATCCACTTTTTATCACTGGTAACAGTTTGATAAACGAATGGAGGATCCTGAGGATTATCAATCAATTGTATGGAAACATTAATCCTATGTTTATCTTACTCTTATTTATATTCTCACTTTCTGCTCAAATTCTGTAGTGTAAACAACTGTCTTCGAGAGATTTGTTATTAAGTGGACTGCTAGCAACTGCTAGCAACAATACTCGCAAATCACACTAAGATAAGTACAACCCAGTTGTATTAAAAATAACTGCAATATAATTTTAGAAACTAAACATGTTTTTGGTTTGTAATGATCCAGGAGTTATCTACGGTCGGCCATGAGTTCCAAATAATAATGCTATATACACTGTTTCATGTAACCCTCAACTAGCAAAATTTTAAACTTTAAACAAACAAATTGGCTAACATCAATAATCCTGCTCATTATACACAGCAATTATCAAATACTATTCACTACTACTAACATATATCTGTTACAAATAATGACAAAACCCCTGAACAGGATGCTAACAAAAATCTAAAACAAAATATCAAACAGACAAAAAAAGAAAAATAAGTCTTTTCAACGTGCACACTATTATTTCGAATAATACATTTATCCAGCTTATAGAAGAAAACTCAAAATGTCATCCAATTATTTTTTCTAGGGTGTGAAATAATTAACAAACTTTGCGCAATATTCTACAAAGCATTAGCTGATAATACAATAAAAATCAACTGTAGCCTCCCAGGCACACACAGAAAATTAATATATTATATGCAAGAAAACGATATATTTTATTATACATACCAACTTAAGCAAGGCCAAACATACAAAGCCGGTATCAAAAATTTGCATTATTTATCAGACACAAAAGAAATTGTACATGAACTTACCTACCAAGGGTACAAACACAGAAACATTTTAAATGCGAAAAGTAGAGTAATAAAGAAGCCACTAAATACGTTTTTCGTTAATCTGGAACCAGCGACCATCAATAAAGACGTTTATAAAGTAACTAAAATTTAAAACCAACTAATTGCAACAGAACCGCCAAAGTAAATGACATTGCGCAGTGTATGCGCTGTCAATAATATGGACACGAAAACTTATTGCAACAAGCCATTTGTTTAAGTAAGATGAAAAGGATCGCATAGCACGTCTAACTGCAAAAAATAGGAATATCCCATTTAAATATGCATTGTGTGGTTGCACATACAGTGCAAACTACAAAGAATGCGAAATGTATCACAAATTGCTGAAAAAACCTTACACCAACAGCAAGCTAAACATCCAATGAAGTACTCCAATAGCCAACATAGCACCAAATCCGATTCAAACATCATTCGTGCAGCAAAATGTTAGCTATACGAATGCAGTAACAGGTACCAAAACAAGTAAACTCGAATGTACGCAAATCAAGCAATGAACATCACAATGACAATATTTCTTTCGTTGCGAGCAAATTTTTAGAAAAATTGAAGTCTATGTTCTAGCAAAATAGCATGGTAACAAACATGCTTTCAACGCCAGTTAATAAAATTCACTAAATTCGTCAAAATAACCTAGTGGAATGTTACCGGCCTTCTACAACACAAACAGGAAGTTGAAATATTTCTTCATAACAACTCTGTGAATATATTGCTAATAGGAGAGACTCACTACACAGATAGATCCTACTTTAACCTATCTAACTATTCAACTTACTTCACCAACCATCCGGATAATACTGCCCATGTTGGCGCAGCATTAATAATAAAGAAATCTGTCAGCTATATGGCCCTACCTAAATACGAAACAGCTCACCTACAAGCTACAGTTATAAAAGTTGTAATAATTTTATCCGTTTATTGCCAACCTCGCCACAACATCAAACAAGAGCATTTTAACGATCTCTTCTAGATATTAGGGATTAAATTCATTGCCGAAAGAGACTTTAATAGTAATCGCATCCTACGGGGATTTTACATAACAACTGAGGGTTAGCAAATCTTCTACGAGGGTAAAATTATTCCTTCCTCTCTACTGGCCAACCGATACCCACACGACTCCTGATTTACTGGACCTTTTATAATAAATGGTATTGCATCACCCTATACGAATATCAACTCAGGTTACGACCTTTCCCAGATTATTCCCCAATTATAGCAACTATCAGTTCCTGCATTATTCATAAAAAACAAGTTTTTAGATTAAGTAACAAAAGAACTAACTGGGAAGTATACGGAAATCATATTCAAAAAAACATAAACCTAAAATTAGCTTTAAAAAATCAGAAGAAATAACTATGTTGCTCCGTATTTTCAAAGAAACTGGTCAGCAAGCTACGTCCTAGCCAAATATCCAAAATTTAACATACAACGTCCCCATGGAGATTAAAAACTCATAGCTGTGAAAAGGAGAGCTAGAGCTTAATTGCAGCGGACTCAAGCAGCTGCAGATAAAAATATTTTAAGGCGTTTAAGTAACCAAAAAACACAAAATCAAAAAGCACAAGATCAATCCTGGGTAGATATGACAACTCGACCTGGAAGCCGATGAAAAGCTCACGAAAACCCAAACATCAAGTGCCTCCTATAAAAAATAAAACAGATCCCAATGGGTCAGAAGTGACAAGAAGAAAAATATATTATTTGCAGAGTCCCTTGCGGACTTCACCTCCAACGAGTATGCCCTTGATGGCGAGATAGAGAGACAATTGAGTATTCCAACCAATGTTCGTGGAACTGAAATTTTCGCTCCGAGAAACTCCCAATAGAAATCAAATGTTTAAGATTACGGAAAGCTTCTGGTGTAGGTGGTGTGACACCTAAAGTTTTACTTCTATTCTGCTATTCTTAAAATGAATCGTTGACATAAGCGGTTAAAAATTAAATTATTTTAATCTCAAAACCTGACAAAGATTTAAATAAAGTATCATCCTATCGTCCAATCAGCTTGTTGCCTACTATTTCAAAACTATCGGAAAGACTTCTACTCCAACAAATAGCTGTTGATCCTAACAGTAAAACATGGATATCTCCGCATCAGTTCGGCTTCCGCCAAAATCATTCTACGATGCAGCAAATCCATAGAGTGTGTCACACGATTAATCAATCATTAAAAAACCAAAAAAATCACATCTCTCTTCCTATATATAAGTCAAGGGTTTGACAAAGTTTGGAGCTCGGGATTATTGTACAAGATTGAAACAGTCTTGTCCACAACCTACTGTAATCCTCTTAACTCCTACTTATATGACAGGGAATTTAGAACCAGAGTCAAAGAAGAAGATTTGACATAAAATCAATTAATTGGAATACCGTAAGAAAGCGTTCTATGTCTCTTACTATATATCTTGTACACTGCAGATTTATCAGTAAACGAACGCACTACAGTGGGTACATTTGCCGACGATACTGTCATCCCCTCTATCAACGAAAACCCACAACTAGGATTCGTCACTTTACAAACTCATCTAAATGAAATACAACATAGACACACAATTAGAAAATTGAGATTAACGAAGAAAACCCCGTACTAGTTAACTTTACTCTCCGTAGAGATCAGTGTCCTTCCGTTACCTAAATAACATAAAAAAACCTTATCAACTAGTATAAAATACATAGCAATGCATTTAGATAGCAGGCTAACATAGAAGCAATATGTAATTAAAAAACCTAAACAGATAAATTAAAAATTAAAACAATGGCTAATTGGTAGGCAATCCAAATTTCTACTTAAAAATAAACTATTAATATACAAAACAATTCTTAAATCAGCTCTGATGCTGTATCAGCAAGTGAAATATATCACTAATACAGAGAAATTAATCAAAAATATTACGTATGAACTCCGATGTCCCAAGGTTTTTTTTTATTTTAACCCCTTTATTTACAATCTGTCCTAATTATACTATGGACAATAAGTAGTTGGTGTGTATATATTATAAGCAATGAGCAAAAACATGCTAATGGACATGCAGGGTCAGGCTCCAGTAAGCCCCCCTATAATTAATACACTATTCTATACTGCTAGCGAATGATTTGAATTGAAGGTACTTTAAGTAATTAACTAATTTATAAACTAATGGAATGGCACTGGAATAGCTTAATGTTCAAGAACAGCATTGAAACGCGTTGGTAGTTCGTTTGGTTTAAAACGCTTTAGGCGTTTTGGGCGATCTGGTTCGTTCATTAGAGAATGTACAAAGTAGTTAGGGTGTGCTGTTAATCGGTCTTTCTATTTTTGGGCAATTTTCCCTATTTCTTCTTTAATGGTTGGAACACTAAAGTCACTTAAAATCACTTTGTTCGGCACATATCACGGCGCATTAACTACAGCCCGAAGCACTTTATTCTGGAACCTCTCGATGATGGCCAGGTTGGTGTTGCTAGCAGTTCCCCAAAGTGAGAGACCGTAGGTCCATATTGGTTTCAGAATCACCTTATAGAGCAATAGCTTATCTTCTAGCGGGAGTACAGAGTTTCTTCCAATCATCCAGTATAGTTTCCTGTATTGTATCCCTAGCTGCTTGCGTTTATTAAATATGTGGGTTCTCCAGGTCAAGCGTCAGTCTAGATGGAGTCCTAAATATTTTGCGGAGTCTGCGTGTTTTATTTGTTGTCCGTTAAGTGAGATCGGTGGACAGTTATCACGGTTCATGGTGAACGTTACATGTTGAGATTTGGTTTTATTTACCGAGATTCTCCATACCTTGAGCCATTGTTGCAATTTATTCAGAGCGGTTTGCAGGTTGGAAGTTGCAGTATTCGGATTTAGGTGCGAAGCTAGAATTGCCGTATCGTCAGCTAAAGTGGCGGTTGTAGTTAGGCTTGTAGTTGGTAAGTCAGCTGTGAAGAGTAAGTAGAGGATAGGTCCTAGCACGCTGCCTTGGAGGACTCCCGATAGTATTGGGTGGAGGTTCGTGTGTTCTTGATAATTAACGAAGTAATGTCGATCCGTTAAGTAAGATTTTAGTATTTCATAGTATTGGTATGGTAGATATTTTTTTAATTTATAGAAGAGGCCCAAGTGCCATACTTTATCGAACGCTTATGAAATATCTAGAAACGCAGCGGAGCAATATCTATATTCATCTAGGTCCGTATGAATTTGATCTACAAGTCGATGTATTTGTTCGATAGTTGCATGTGAGTGTCAAAAACCGAACTGGTGCTTGGGTATCAATTCTGAATCATCTAGGATTGGTTGAAGGCGTTTTAAGAACAATTTTTCAAAGACTTTTGATAGGATAGGTAGGAGGCTGATGGGACGATAGGAAGCAGGATCAGTGGGTGGCTTTCCAGGTTTCTGAATCATTGTGACCTGTGCTACTTTCCAAGCGCTTGGATAGTATCTGTTGGAGAGGATAGCATTGTAGTTGAGTGATTGCTCGTAGTGCGGTTTCAGGTAGCTGCTGGAGAATTTTTCCAGTGATAAGGTCAAAGCCTGGTGCTTTCTTTATGTTGATTTCTTTTCTAATTACTTCTTGTACTTCCCAGCGCTTGAATGGTTTAATCGGTAGGCTCACTTGGAATGGATATTCCAGAAAGATGTTTATTTTAGTATCTTCCTCCGGACACGGTAGGGTATGGTTGGAATGCATTTACTAGGTGTCAGCAAACGTTTCAGCTTTATCCTTACTAGTACGAGCTAATTGGCCGTTTGATTTGGTGATAGGTGGTATGTGAGCTATTGGCCTTTTGAGTTTTCTAACTGCTTTTCACAGAGAATAGTCGGTGGTTTCAGTGGCTGAAAGGTTCGCAGGGTAGTGTTGTATGTCTTCGTTTTTAAGTTGTTGTTGAAGTTTCTTTAGTTTCGTTGTTGCCCGGTTTAGTGCTTGTTTGTCTGCTTCTAGACGGGTAATTTGCCAGCGTTTTCTGAGACGTCTTTTTTCCATTACCTTATCTTTTAAAAGTGTTGGGCAGCTGATGGTATAAGTAGTTTTCATCACAGGGGTGGCTTTCCATGCTGCTTGTTTGATTGCACTAGTTAATTGTGGTACAGCTTCTTCAATATCATATTTGGTTTTCAAAGGAACTCCCAGGTTCAATTGTTCAGTTATTATTGTTTGGAATAAGTCCCAGTCCGTTTTAGTGTTGTGAAGGACTGGTCGTGTTTGTATTTGTGTTAGTTCTGAGTGGAGTGTAATTAGAATGGAGGAGTGATCAGCTGCAAGTTCAAAGCAAGATTTTATTGTAAATTGTCTTGCATTTAGCCGTTTTGTTATACAGAAGTCAATTAAGACTGGAATATTTCGGCGATCTGTTGGCCAATAGGTTGGCTCGCCAGCTGATAGGTATTGTAGATGGTTTGCATTTATAGCTGCCAGTAGCTCGCGTCCGTCAGTTCTTGTAATACAGGATCCCCAGTCCTGATGTTTCACATTAAAGTCGCCGGCTGCCAAGAATCTGTTTCCAAGACTTTGTAAGAAATGTGAGTGTCTTTTTTGTTGAATGTTTGGAGGGTCTATAGACGGCAGAAATTTTTAGGATTGCTGTTTTGTTTTCTACTTAGATGGTAGTAACCTGGAGTTGTTCTGTTTCATATTTAGCCAATTCATGATGTTTTATGTTAGACTTTATGATAACTGCCGTTCCACCGTGGGCGATTCTATCGGAATGGTTAGTGTTGTATATGCAGTAGCTTGGAAATTTAATATAGCTTTTGCTGGTAAAATGTGTTTCTGTTATGAGCAGTATGTCGATTTGATTAAGTTCAAGGAATAGTTTGACCTCTTGGGCGTGCAGACTAAGCCTGTTGGCATTCCAAACTGCTATAGTTCATAGTTGGTCCATTATGTCATTTTAGTAATGAGCGTGGTTAGGAGATTTATAATAGTCCCCATTTGTGTAATTAAGTTTTTCATCATGGATTTTAGTTCTTCTATGTAGTTTGACGGGTGTCCCAAGGTATGTCTTTAATAACACACTTCATAAAAACTAAAAGTGCCATACGTCAAAGATGCCATAACAGAAAAAGTATTAACCACCATAACAAACTAGAAAACCACACTAACACGCTCGTAAACTCTCTGCTAAGACCACAAAATACAAAAAAGCTTAAAAGATAAAGATCAAATGATCTAATGAATCTTGCCTGGCGAGACGGTCGCAGCATTCCGAGTTCTAAGTGACGCCAGTGAGCGAATCCAAGTGCGGGAACTGTGTTGACATAAATAGTGCCGTTTTACGTCATATGTATTCTGTATGTATACGTTGTAAATTTGCATAATCTGTAAGTAAATAAATAAATAGTTTTAAGTAAATTTTACGATTTATTCACCACTGTCAAAGAGAAAAAATGTTAAAATTTGGTGTCAGAAGATGGATTTTTAGAAGTGTCAGCCTGCAAGTTAGATGGAGTGCGGATGTGTTCGGAAATTCATGACAACATTAACTTAAGAATACTATTGTAATTTTGTTTATAAATAATAAATAAAAATAATTATTGTTCTGCGCATACAATAACTTAAATATTATCAAGCATAAAAAGTAGCTAATGCAATTTTGTTTATTTTATGTGACGTAGGTGTCATTTTATGGTTATTTTGAAGATAAATGTGATGTTAATTTAAAAATATTTCAACTGCACCACATGCCGTAAGCGGAGTAACCATATAATATGCTCTTTCAACTAGAACAGCATTTATTTATAGAGCAGCCCTACAACCGAAATCAATTTCGTTGATGGGCGCGCTAAAAGCAAATCTCCAAATAAATATAGCAGGTTTTAGTTAAAAATACGGAACGAGCCGGCTAGGTCACATTTGCTTTTATTTTCTGATTGGAAAAGGCCCAATCAAGCGCCGAAGCGGTGAAAACCTCGTTGTAGCCAACCGTTAGCGCCGAATGCAAATTCCAAATGCGCGGAATTAAAGCGGCCCAACAATAAAGCCTTATAAAAAACGCATCAATTAATGAGTGTCGCCGGCGGCTCATACGGCGGCGTTTAATTGTAATGGCCTTGCGTGCCTTTTACAGGCTTTGACTAGCGCAGCGCCGCGTTTGTTTTCAATTTGCAGTGCCGGTCGAAATTGTTTAGAGGCTCGCTGAATGCAAACTATTTTTTTCTTTCCTTCTTTATTAATTAGGTTGTTGTGTATACCTCGAATAGGGGTTTTAACGGATGTTTAGTTAATTTGATTAAAAATTAGGTTCAATACAAAAACCGAAGTACTTATGATTAAGATTTACACAGTAGATCACCACAATCTAACTTGTAAAATTATAAATCAAAATAAGCTTTTTATTGTATACAAAGTGCGTATGTCTAGATAGTATTTAGAATATAATTATTATGTCACTTAAGCTGAAGTGTTAGATATACGACAGGATAGTTTCCAGCATTTAATCTCTCTTATATTTGTTATTGTAATATCCTATATACCATTGCAGAAAACAATAATGTTCCACAATAGTTTTTTCTAAATGCTGAAAAAAATCGGATCATATAGAAAATGAGTAATCATACTAACACTCAAAACTTTATAAGAATCTGTCTGGATTACTGTCAACGATAAACTATCACAAACGGTTAATGAGCTACGATTTATTATAACGGTCGTTTATTAAATTGTAACAGAAAAGCTAGATATGGTAATAAATTTATTTAAAAAAAAATTATCATTCCACTAGAGAAGATGTAAAGTCTGGAAGATCCGTAGTCCCTTTTTCTTTATTTCTCTCTCCTTCCCTGCTTTAGTTGCAGTTCGGAATACTGAAAAAGAATTCGCCTTTTACCCGTTGTTTTTATATATCGCATTGTGAAAGTAATGTTTATTGACAATAGCTATTTTAATGACAATAAATAAAAAACAACTACATCAATTATCTGGTTGTTAAAGTACTGTTGACCTTTGGACCCTTATAGTGGATATTAAACAATTAAAAGTAATGGCGAAAAAACGCAGCTACTGCCTAAATTTCACTTATTATTTTTTTCTCCATAGCTTTTCCTAGCATTATTGGATACTAGTCTACTCTATTTCAGCAAATGCTAATTTTGGTGCCTTAAAATATTTTTCTTCAAAATATGCAGATGGTTTAATCTCTCAAAAATTATTGAAGTTCTCATAATTTTTGAAACACTTCATAGCTGAAACCATTTGTAATGCAGTAACCGTTCTAAACTTGTCAACCAAAAGTACTGTTTTTTTTCTGTTATAAATTGCTTTATGAAGGTACCATTAACTCATCAACTGACTTATGCTCATGGAAAATGTTTAACCTCTTTTTTTGATGAAATTAAATTAAGGCCTTAAGTTTACTAATTTTTTGCTAAAGTTATGTTGCACTAACAATTTCAATACTCTTTTTCTGATCAGTATCATCGTGTGATATCCGGAAAAAATGGCAAAGAAAAACCTTACTACCATCAATCGTGATAATATATGAATTTTGTTTTTGATCTTTTTAATATATTAAATGGATAAATATATAAAATTTACGAAAAACAACTATCTGAGACGCACTTTATATTTTGAGGCACAAGGGTCTCTTCATTATTCAAGTACATTGATGGTGGGTGTCTAATCTTTACTGATTACTGTGAGACTTTTCATAGAGGACAACATTCCAAAATAATGTAGATTTTAAGGATATGGGAGATATGATAAGGAATTGCATATAATTTAAAATTATATTGCAGGCAATCCGCTCACTATCAGATCCCAAGCAATAAATATATTAAGAACCATGAGACAGGACTGTGTTATCAGCATTATTAACATTTATTTTTAAGATATAATCAAAAAATCTCCGTGGAACAGTATTGCAAATGAACAACGACTTAACAACATTATTACCATTGTAAAAAGTTTAGATTTATTGTAGTTTATGAATAGGGATGAGAATCATCATGGAGTACGGTGTTATCCTCAATGCCAGTAAAACCAAATGTATAGTGATCAGTAAAAACGAACTATAAAATTGAGTTCCATTGATAAACCAACAAAAAATATTGATAAAGAAAGAGCTATTATTCACGACAATCTCCAATTACTTTTATTTCGATTTCAAATTAGGGCATGTTGTCTTTTGGCTCCCTCCGTTTACCCGCTTTAGTTTTGATTTGAGATAGCTGCGACGAATTTGCCCTCTTGCGCGGTACGCCGACATATAAAGCTGAGCGGCTTCGACCGCGTCTTCTGCTCTCTTTCGCTTACTTTGTTTTTGAATTTTAGTCGTGACGGTTTAGAAAGCGTGGGACCGGCTTAAAACTTTCCGTGACCAAAGCCGTTTTTGACGGAGAGTTTCGCCGGCGTGTTTTATTTGGCTGCAAGTGTTTCCACATCCTGGTGGTCTTTTATTGAAAGCAGATTTTATTCCGGGATTCGATATTTTGCCGACCAGAGTTTCCTCATATCGGAGGTCGTTTAGTTAGATGATTGCATTTTGGTAGTTAAGATTTTGCCGTCGAAAAGACTCGGCTGGGTTTTATTGTATCTGGCCCGGCAAGGAACCAAGAAAAAACCTAGTCGCAACTTCGGACACAATCAGCTGAAGGACCCACACCAGGAAAGACGCTTTCGATTGGTCCCGCAGTGAGGATTGGGGTAATGTGTTTTTTACCACCTACACCCTTTTTCATCTTCTTTGATTCCCAAGAGTACAGCACGGGAAACCGATTTCTACAGCAGGGAGTCATCTTCTCAGGTAAGTCTTCCAGCTTTTTATTTTTGATTGAAATTGCTTTGTTTAATTTTAAAATTACGATACAGTCTACTTTTTGCCGAAACAGATATTTTTTAAGTAGGTCTTCATTCTTCAAAAGCCGTTCTTTTAAAAGATCGACAAAATAGATTTTATATTTTCTGTGGTGTTTTATAAAGTTGAATTGTAAACGTAGAAAAATAATTACTAAAAAAGAGCTTTTGGTAAGTTTTCAAAAAGTTCTTCACAAACATAGGAATAAGATTTATGTAATGAGTAACCAAAAATATATAATTTATATCAATAATAATACAAAAATGAACCTAGAAGAATAAAGACCAACCTGCAGAAGGATGTCGAGATTAGAAAGCCTTAAAGTTGATTTCTGTACAACTGGACTTTGTCAGTCGTGGAAAGTAAAATAATGATAAGTAGAATGATTGGAGATATCCAGATGTAATAAACCCTACAAGAAGTATTTCAAACTGTTTTTTAACAATGTAGTCATATACAAAAATTAAGTAGCTCTTAGAAAAAATGTTTATATAACCCTTCCAAATATAGTATTGTCCCATTTCGGTGATAATGAAATCCATTGGAAATGCCTATTTCACCATAATTTTTGTAATCTGTCTAGACAAACTCTGTATTACCCGATTCTTTATTTTTCAATGTTACTTATTCTAAATCTTCTTGCTTTTTAACATCTACCATTGGTAATGGAATTTTCGGTAATATTATCGTAAAAGTTTTCATAGTCTGTCTTTCATCCATTTGGGTAGGAAGTAGAAAATTTACTTAATTTATTTTAAACTATTCAAAGCAAGCATGAAGTCAGGTTCCAAGTTTGAAGTTAAATCATTAAACAGCAGTTTTGCTACGACCAAATGTAACTTACATAAATTTTATGTGAAGTCAAAAATTTAGGCTACTTATTTTGTTATTATTATTGGGGTTATATTATTTAGCAATACCTGGCAAGCATCTTCAAGTTCATTAACTTCTCTTAATTACATTTTATTAGCTCCAAGGCATAACCACGAACACAGAAGAATTTACCCACAAAGAGTTGTCTTGCCAACCACTACATTAAATCGAGTTCTAAATGTATGGAATTTTTCTGCGTGCTGTTTATGAGATACCCAAAGGTGATACATTGCGATATTGTTTGGAAATCTTAGTATTTCATCCGTTGCTGCAGCGGGCATCTAAAATTCTAGACAAGAGATATTACGATTTAACAAACTATTGGTGGTGTAAAAACTTTCGCATTTATTTGATACTTAAACTTGGTAAACCATCGCACGCGGCATAATTTTATAGACTAATTAGTTATTTGTTTAAAAATATTCTCAATGTACTTCAAGAAGAAATAACATAGTTTTTATGGCTCAACGATTTTATCAATTTAATCAAGTAACTAAGATCGTTGAAGACAAAATGTTCTAAACCGCAGCATTTTTAATTTTATTAGGTGTCATATAGATGCTTACTATGTAAACTGCAACATTTCAAATAAAAATATGTATCAAAGGACAGGCACCGGTCATCGCGCATCATCTCTTATGCGAGGAGATGTGGCAAGCACCGCGCCTTAGATAATTGCTCAAAGTAAACGCAGGTACTTAATTATTTTTAATGACTGAGTAGGCCACCCGTTAGGCGTCCGAGCCCAGTACCGAACCCGTTGGTAATGCAACCAAACGTCTTAACAGTTTTGCAACATTAGAGCGAATTCGAATATTAATAGATCATCAATGTTCGGATATCTCGAATGATAAAATACCCCCATAGTCATTTTGAAAACTAAACTGTTAAAAATTAATTCTTGAATACTTGACTATTGCTACTTATTATTTGTTTTCAATTATCTGCTGATGGTATTTAATCCATTCCATATTATAACCTATGGAGTAATTAGATCAAAATTTAAATACCTAATAATAAAATCCTAGATCTAATAAAATATACTTATTGCTGTGATCCCTGTTCAACGTTTTAATCGTAGCTATTGCTCAATAAATTCTAGGAGAATTGTGCATGTAGTAATTACGCTGCTAAATTCTGAACGTCACATAAACAAATATCTCGCTTTATAAATGTGCACTATGCTGCGTGCGAGATAACGCAAGCAGTGTTCTTGCGCCCCGAAGCAACTATGTAGGCAGTAACGCCTCATTTGCCAAAATTTATGCGTAAAGAAGGAGATAAGATTAAACACATCAAATTGCAAGAGGTAAAGCTGTTTTATAGGTTAATTAATTGTTACAATTAAAAATAATTACTCAATATAATTAATTTCCTAGGTAACAGAGGTAAACAGATCTACACCTTTGTGTTATTGGTTGCATAGATGTTCATATTCACTGCTACCTTATAGCTACCTATAATTTTACAAAATAAGTAATTACAAACAATTTTTAATTCTACCGAAATTTGTACGTTAATTATAAACTTATTAATTTTATATAAGGCAATCTTGAAGAAAACGCAAGTTTTGCTTCATCTATAGATAAAATAAATATCTAAATACTGTTTTAAAAAATAATTTAAAAAATGGCTGAAGAAGAGATTATTAGTATTATACGGTTGCATTCTTAAGAACTTTGAGAATGGCCCAAGGAAGAGAATAGGTGGTTTTGGAACAGACGGAAAATACGGAGAAAAAGTAATACATGATAATGGTAAAGAAATGCTGGATTTTCGCCAAAGTAATAACTTGCCCACAGGAAATAGGTTCTTTTACCAATCTACAGAAGGGCATTATATTTTTGAAGCAAGGGGAAGAAAGACAAGAAGCAATTCGACTTTATGGTTTACACACAAAAAACCAAAAAATTTATCGCTAAGGCAAAAGCAGAGGAAGAAGCAAAACTGGGAACAGAGCACAAACTGCTGATAATAAAGACTAACATATGGAAAGCATACAAGAATGTAGAGAAAAAAGTAAAATCGACGAAATGGCGAATTATAGAGCTAGAACCTAAAAAACTGTAAAGGTGATAAAATATACAACAGAAAAGATATGACTGATACAAAGCATAAAAAACGCATTAGTAGAACAAAAAAGTAAAAGAATTAGTAAGAAGTAAAAAAGTAGCATGTAAAAGGTAATTCGGAACAAAATTAAGTCAAAAAAGGAATAAAGGTGATTAAGGCCAAAAACTGGGAAGAATTTGGCAAAGAATTAGTAGAGGATCATTAACTATAAAGCAGGAAATTCTGGAACAGTATAAGAAGGATCTCAGTAACATTAAAAATAAAAATGGGGAATTAACGAAAAAAGACGAAGTAAATCCAGAAATATTGAAAGAATACTACAGGGAAAAAATAAACACAGAACATCAAGGTGAAGGAACAGAGAAAACAAATTATTTAAAACACCCAAGAAAGAAAGAGGTAGGAGGTACAAATATAACTAGCGAGGAACCTACGGAGCAATTAGCAAAAATAAAAAAGCCTGTAGCAAAGATAAGGTAGAAGCTAAAATAATAAAGTGGAGGGGAGGCGACAGTCACTACATGGTTGTGAAAATATGCAACAAAGCTTGGGAGGAACATAATAGTCCCAATATATAAAAAGGAGAACAGACAAATTGTAATAACTACAGACCCATACGCCTCTCTACAGTATGTTGTAGAGTATATAGAAGAATAATAGAAAGACGACTTAAGAACGAAGTAGAAGAAAAAATGAAAGACGAACAGGCAAGCTAATGAAAATATAAGTATAAACCCAATAGAAAGAGCAAAAAAACAGGCAAGCAACTGTGTATGATTTTTATAGACCTAAAACAGCCTTTGACAATATAGGGAGGAGCATATAAAACTGTCTAAAAAAATTATGAAGTTACAGATAATGGGTAGTGATAAGTATCCAAAAAAGTATACGAAATAATCCAAATTAAGGGGAAAAATTAAATTCATTCGAGATGAAAAAAGGAAAAAACAGGGAGCCATCCTTAACTTGCTTTTAATTATTGTGATGGGATAGGCTATTGAAGAATACATGACGGGAAGCATTAACGACTATTGTAGGATACAAAAACCTTAACCTAATACAAATAAACAATCTGTATATTAATAGCAGTTACACTCATAAGGCACAGAAATTAATGGATACATGGACATCAGATATTGAAAAACCGAAATTAGAAACAAACACGAATAAAACAAAAGTTATTATAATAATAAGAAAATTAAATATAGATAACATGTAATGAAAATAAGATACAACGAGAACCAATTTTTAACTACCTCAGAATCGTAACGATGGAGAATGAAAAAATCTTTCGTAGATAGCAAACAAAAGAATAAAACAAACAGGTCATTCTATGCCTTAAATAGAACGATATATAAAAAACTAGAGCTCAAAACAAAACTAAACTACCCGTATAATACAATTGTAACCCCAACTCTATTATATGCGAATGAATATTAGCCAATTCAAAAGAAACAGGAAGAAAACTAACAGCAGCGAAAATAAAGCATCTTAGAAAAATATCAGAAAAGATCAAACTGGACAGGATCAGAAATAAAAAATAGGAAAGGATTAGAGCAGAAGGCAATAACAAATATAGTAGCCATAAAGCAGTTGAAATGGTTTGCACACATTTGCAAATAAAAGTAAACAGACTGGTAAAGAAAGTAATATATGCAAGAGGGGTGGAAAAAAAGCACGTCGGGAAGAACTGGAAATTGAGAGAGGCACGACTAGAGGGAATAAGAAATAGTGCATGAGGAGAGGAAGAAATGAAAGAAATGGGTGGAGTCAACAACCGACGCCCATCAAAAGAGTAAAAAGAAAGAAAGATGTTTTTAAGCTCCTTATTTTTAATACTTTTACTTTGTTAATTTATGTTCAATACGTTATAAACTGTTGAAGAAATTTGGTATAACTAAAGGGATGATGTAATCAAAATTGTTTAAGCAATTTAAATTGTAACTCATCAGGCTCAAGGGTTTAAAAAACCTTGTTAAGTATTTTTTAAAACTAGTACAATTTTTTTAGTTTTAGTCTTGATTTTGTATTAAATTTGTCTTATACCAAACTTCAACATAAATACCATTAACTGCAGAAGCTTGGGAACGTCTTTGAATTATATGGGTTGGCTATCAAAAGCAAAATTTCAAGATGCTTAGAAGCTTTTAAGTAAAATAGGGCATTGTACTAATTCGGATAAATATGATTTGGTCTTAAATAAAAAAATGTATTTTTAGTTTTTTTGGATAATAGTTTGGACTGCATCCAATCAACTAAAAATTTTGTTTTCATTGCAGACATTTTTTAAAATTTTATTTCAGCAAGTACTTGGTATTAAAATTAGAAAAAGAGACTGGCACTAACTATTAGTGGTGATTTAAAAACTTCACTTTCAACTTTAAAATAAGGAGATACTAAACATTGCAGTCTATAGTCTTTAACAATTATTTTTACATTCCAGCCTGGTTGTTTATTAGCCAAGTGTGCTAGATTTTAAGTAAATATAAAGATAAAACTCTTTTACACCGATCAGAGGGACTGCCCTATTCCTATTTTGGATTTTTTGTACCAGATTTTCGATAACCAATATATAAGTGGCTCAATAATTAAAAAGACCGTGTGCTCCCTATCAGCAAATGCATATTCGATGTGTTTGCCTACCACGCATTTAATAATAATAGTTGATCCCTACTACAAATGACTGCACAAGTACCTACTAATTGAAATGGCACATAAATTATGTCTTCCTGCAATCAAAGTACCATTATAGGAATTTAATTTCGAATGCGTGTAAAATCCGCTGCACATAATTCAAACAGCTGCGGTTTTAGTCGTCTGCAATTAATTGTCCACGCTGGCTAAAAAGGGAAGTTTTGATGGAAAATTAATATTTTATTAAAAGCTACCTATAAGCTTGTTCAATGCATTAATCAACAATCAACATTATCCCAATAAATTGTTTTAATTTTTACGCGTACTATTAATTCGGGTGTAAATTATCCCATTTAGATGGACTAAAATATAGTTCGACTGTTTTTTTTAAAGGATTGCATACAGTAAATAGGAGAACATATTCAACCCAGTTCCTTATAAATAATCAAAAAATGATCCACTGTTATTTCTCCCATAATAACATTTTTCTTGCTTAGATTTCAAATTATTTAATTTATTTCTAATGTAATTATTAAATCAAAAATATATTAAGGTACTTCTTATATTCTGGGAGTAAGTAAAATATTTTCAAAAAAATTGTAAAAGTTCCAATGTGCTATCTACACCCTCAAAGCAAAATAAAATAGTTCAAAATCTTCAAAGAAATAAAGAGATAAAAATGAGGGCATATGCTTCAAAATGTTTATAAGACTGCTTCAAATATGCGGCAACGTTAATGTTGCTATATACAAGGCCAGACAGAATAAGTACAATCACAGTTAAAAACGAATCGCTAAATAAATATACACAGCTGCAATACCATCGCCGAGATTAAGTGGACAGTTTTGTAATATCAGCTGCAAGAAAGATACAGAGAAAAGTTCTACTAAGATATAAACAGTTTTAGGTTTCGTAATCAAACGGTCTAAAAGCTGTAGATATGCAAAAAAATTGGACATCATTTTTCACATAATCAAAGAACGTGGATAGGAAAAACTATTTTTGAACTGTGGAATCATCAGTATAATTCTTTTGAATGTTAATTAATACTGAAAAGTGTACTTTTATGTCCACATCAAGCTAAAAAGACACACGATAGCCCACTTCATTAGACAACACAAAATCTAAATAGCAGATAAAGCAGAAGAGATAAAATTATAAAAAGAACGAAGAAATTAAATAAAAAATTGATTCAAATAAAAATTCTATGACTTTATCAGATTATTCCCCTTTCAAATCAATTGCATCAAAACCTCCATGGAAATGGCCTTTTAGGGATTTTTAGTTTAATAACATAAGTAACTGATTCAAATAATATAGACAACAGATACAAAATAACTGTAGAAAATGTAAAACATAAAGATCAAAGTGATATGAAACTACACACTTTTAATGTGGCCAAAAGTTAACTAATGTGACTGAATACTGGAATATTTTTTATGGCATGTATTAAATAAAGTCAAATTGTTTTTAAATTACAGAGAAGTATCAACACCTGCTACTGAGTTTCTATGATGACCAAAGGTTGATTTTTGATATGATTTTAGCAAAATTTTGTTCACATTTGATGCCTTTTTAGCAAGAATAAACTTAAATAACACTTAAAATCGATATTGATGGACAGATATTGAATAGTTCCGTTGAACAAATCCTGTCAGTCTGATTTTTTTAATGTGCACCAACAGAATTTACTTATAAAAATACCAGAAAGAAGCAAACGATTAATTTTTTTCAAAGAGTTTGGCTTTTGTACTTTCTACAGAAAGAGGAACATTTTATTAATTTTTTTAACAATACGTTTTTGGTATTTTGTATTACCTGACACATCGACAAACAAAAGTAAAATAGTGTAAACCCTTGATACCTTTTCAGCAAGAATAAACTCAAGCCTCGCTGAACAAACTCTGTCTTTCTAATATTTTGAATGTTTATCAACAGAATTTATTCATAAAAGCTCCAGCAAAGAAGAAAACGTCTTTTTCTTCAAAATTTTAACTTTTGTACTTTCTGCATCATCAGAGGAAAAGATTTTATTAAATTTTTAACAAAACCACGTTGACATTTCGTATTAGTTGATACATTCATGTTAGAGAGTTATAACGACAAATAAAAGTAAAATATTACTTCTATATACTGTTGATAGCTTTCAACAGGAATAACTCAAGTGAACTTAAAGTGAACATTATTGGACTCACTACAATGGAAATTTAATGGTCTCGTTAAACAAATTCTGTTGTTCTAATTTTTTAAATGTTTATTGACAGAATTTAGTCATAAAAGTACCTAGAAATAAGCAAACAAAAATTTTCTTTCAAAAAGTTTGATTTCATATTTTTTGCAGCATTAAAAGAAAAGATTTTACTAATTTTTTCAACGGCATATCCTTGGTATTCCGTATTAGCTGATGTTAGCCAATGTTAGTAAGTATTGTAAACCACTGACATTTTTCATAAAGAATAACTCAAGTAATACTTAAAATAGACATTACTAGACAGACTATGGCAGAGCTTTATTAGTTTCGTTGGAGAAACTGTCATTCTAATTTTTTTATTGTTAATCAACAAAATTTAGCTATGAAAGAAGTTTAACTTGTACTTTCTACTTCAACAAAAAAAAATTCAATTGTGTAATTCTTGGTATTTTGTATTAGCTAACATGTGAACGTTAGTGAGTTGTCACAGCACTCAAGAGTAAAATAAAATACTTGATTATTTAACGGTTGAGAACTGAAGCGTTCCTATTTTTATTTGAAGCTTCTAATTAGCAAATATCTAACTGGACTTTTTCGCTCTTTCTTAGGTTTAATAATTATCTAAAACTTTAATTCAATTTTTGCTAGAAAGCTTTTAAAGTGCGTGGTTTATCACTATACTAGTAAACTACGTTTACTATGCCACTTCACAAATGCTATGAAAGTTAAAAATCAGCTTTCAACAAGTACTATGTTGTCGTATAAAGCAATTTCAGATAATTAAGTTTTATATTTTATAGCAGTTATTAACAGCTAAATTTGTGTTCGCAGTTTGCCTGATTGCAGTGTCGTTTTGCTGGATCACCGCAGCTCACGTACCTGAAGCGACGTCGCGAGCAGCCAGGACGCCGAAAACCACCAGCAGGAGACGCTGCCCCTTCAGCCCCCCCATCGTCCGGGAATTCACTGCTGGAAGCGTTCAGGAATCGGCCGCGCAGTCCAGAGGGATGAGCCCAAAGGCGCGCACATGGGCACTCGCAGTTACTCGCAATTACCCAAACTGTCGGCGTTTATGTCAACATTTAATCGCGGCGGTTTGTAAACTGCACACGACAAATGAGTGCACGCAACGCACGCGAGCAGCGCACATTTCAGCGCCGGCTGAAAGCTCATGCGAGCCGACAGCTGCGAAAGCGCCGCTTCTTCCGTCTGCCCAGCGTCCGCTTTCGATTCGAATTAGCGAGGCGAACGGTCGATTAGGCGCTCCTGTTTTTGCGCTTTGATGCGGGCCGCTGGCCAATTTGAAGGCAAATTTCTTCTGCGAGCGCCTGCGAATCCGGGCTCTATCTTCCGCACGTCGTATTTCACGTTTATCGGCCTGTCCGAGACGAATGTGGCGCCTAATCGCCTAAGAGAGCCGCAAACGCAGCACCTCAGGTCCCATCAAACGGCCGCTCGATTAGGCCGCCCCGGCACTGGCGGGCGCGCTCCGCTTAATTGCTTAATTGCCCTTTTTAATTAAATCTTCAGGAGCGAGCGCCGGCTTTTGACGCTCGATCTGGCACTGGCGTTCAGGGAGCTTTCGGCATGAAAGCTCGTCGCGTGATCCCGCCGAAGTTGCCGCGCTCTCAGGCTCCCCGCTTTTTAGTTTTGTTTTATCGATTGCGCCCGCGGCCCTTATCTCAGAATCCTTCAGGCATACAGCCGTTTAAGCCTAATTCGCAACCACCACATCACAACACTGCGGGCGCAGGAGACAGTCTGGATGAGCGCTTCGGGAGTGATGGCGCGTCGAGCTTGGAGCACTGATTCCGCGATCACCGCCGGTTTTTCAGGTGGAGGCGGCCCGGCAGAGTTGTCGTAACAGCGGAGCCGCTGCGCAGCCGAACGTCCACCCAGCTCAGACGCCGTCGGCGAACTGAAAGGACTGAAAGCCGAAAGGCAGAAGAGCCGGCGCGGATCCGAAAGCGCCGAATGAATCCCATTCACCCCCGCTCAACCCCAGCAGCTACCGGTCGTATCATTGCTGGGCTCCGAGCGGTACGTGCGGGCTGCGTCGGGCAGGCGCTGCACAAAAAATCCCGCTAATGCCCTCCAGTTTTCAGGTGGCAGCTATTAAGTGCTATTCGTAAAAAATTAAATTTATGGCCCTATTTAACTGCGGCTAAATGGAGATCGGGTCAAAATTGAATTTAATTAGTTTTAATTTAATTGCACGCAATCTGTAAAATCATTGTAATAGAGAATTTATGGCGAAAAATTGACTGTAACCAATTTTAGTTAACATAGTTTATGTTTTTCACTGAAAGCTCAAGTAAAAAACGAGCAATTCAAATTTAATTGTAGTAAATCCTATTACACGGTTAATTTGATCCATGTTGTACCGAAACCGTGTAATAAGATTTAAAGTCATACAAGAGTAAACATATTTTTCTAATTCTACCAAAAGTTCTTAATAAAGAGCTTTGCAGCTCTCTTTTAAATTTTCCACTACGCGCTACAGTAGATCCTTTACCAATAAAATTCTAATTTTTTATCTATTCCCATTTGGACATCATTTAAACTTAAATTTTGAATTGATTCATCTTTTGTGTTTTCGAAGTTTTCATCAATTGACGCATTTGAGGTGGACTTGTCTATAGGTTCTATAAACTTCTCTTCATTTAAAGTTTGTTCTTGAAATAATTCTTTCACATCTTAAATATTTATGTCTGCAAGCTCTTCACGCTCTAAACGTGTAATAGTCTTTACTAGTCTTTTATATTCTACGTCTGGAGATGGGATAGCATTTTCTTTCTCGACTATGTTGGGTAACAGAGCTTTCTGATCTGTATTAAGTGTTGATGTCTTTATTCCTTACATATATTGTTTTAACTCTATCCAAAATTCTTTCTATAAATAAGTTTATTCTCGTCACCTTCTAATCTAGTGAAAACCGTTTCAGATGTTTGACGAACGTAGTAAACATTGAAAGTGTAAATTATTCCTTGGTACAATGGCTAAATTAAAGATGTACAGTTAGGAGGAAAAAAGACAATTTTTACGTTGGGATGGTAGAGTCCTCATTTTACCTTCGAACAGCTAAGACGTGTACACGCTCCTATTGCGACTCGGAAGTGTGAATATAACTTAACAACGTTTATCCTCAGTGATAGTAGCTTAATTCAAACAACATTCACTGTCAATTTATTAAGTATTAACAACTCCAAGTACATCCTGCACCCCCAATTAGGGGTGAATAAACACAATCACCAAGTCTGTATTAAAAGGAGATTTGGATCACTTATCCCCATCGATCGCCGACCTAATATATATAACAAAATAGAATTTCATATGTACCAGAATTCCAATAGCAGACCTCTTTTGGTAATTATAAAAAATTCCCCACCTTTCTTAACCGAACCTGATAATTAAAAAGAACTTGTTAAACATAACCTACGGATGAAGCAGGTACAAGACTGTTATACAAATACAAAGTGCAATGCTAGACGATGCAGTACTTCTAACAGCCAACAAAAAAGCAAACGATATATTTAATATTAAGAAAATTTACCACTCAATAATGACCATTGAACCACGAAAGATTAGTAAAACCCTTCAACGTCATGTATGTCAACGTATTGGACACACTAAAAATTACTACAGGCTGGAAACTTTTCTTCTTCTTCATTTCCTTATCCCATGTTAAGTGGGGTCGGGTCTCCTTAAACGTCTGCGCCAGGACGCTTTATCCTCAATTGTCTCCTTTGGCACTTGGGCTTCCTCTAGGTCTTTAGTAATTTTTGATCACCAAGTCATAGGTCATTAGGTCAACTCGAATTACATAGTCTATTTCACGTCTCATCACATGTCCATACCAGCGAAGACGGCGTTCAGTCAATTTTTTGACAATGGGGGCTACTTTGAAAGTGCTTTATCCATTCTCGTCACGCTTCCCGCCCATCTCAGCATCCTCATTTTGTTGATATGTAACTGCGGTTCATGAGATATTTTAACTGTCCAGCACTCGCTACCATACAGAATTGCAGGTCTAACTGCCGTTTTATATACCTTCCCTTTAGTTTTATAGGCATCCGTAGGTCACATAAGACACCAGTGAGGGTTCTCTATTTTAACCAGGCGACATTTATTCTATGAGCCACATCTTCATCTACGTTAGCATCTTAAATCAATATGGAGCCTAGGTATTTGCACTTAGGGACTTTTGGCACAGGTATTTATAGATAATACATTGATTACAGGGGACGTAATCCCGCTATAGGAGCACTCTAGATATTTGCTTTTATTTCTGCTTACTCGTAAGCCAAATTTTTCAAGCACAGCCACCCAGGTACTCAGTGTACTTTGCAGATCTTCGGCACTTCTGGCAGATGATACTATGTCATCAGCATATAATATGCACCATGGGAGTTGACACTAAAAGTTTCTAATAAGATAGTCTATCGACAGGTTAAAGAGAAGTGGACTCAGGATCGAGGTCTCGTGAACCTTCACTTTAAATGTATCACTCATACCTGCCAGGCTCTTAACTCTAGTAATGTGTCTCTGTACATATTTTGTATTAGGCTGACATAATGTTGTGGAATAAATTTAGCGCAATGCTTGCCACACTAGTTCCCGGGGGACGCAATAGAATGCTTTTTCCAGATCTATAAAAGCCATGTAAAGATCTTGCTGGTTTATGCGATGTTTTTCCATCAGGATTCTAATAACTTGGATGGCATCGTTGGTAGAGCGCGATGCCGTAAATCCGAACTGATTTGGGGATATATCCAAAAGAGTCGTCAGCCGCTTGTTAATAATTCGTTCCCAAAGGTTGAGTGTATGGAAGGTCAATTTTATGCCTCTATAGTTCCCGCATTGAGCAACATCTCCCTTGCTTTTATAAAATGGCACTAAAATGCTTCACGAATTTGGATTTTCTTGTTTCAAGATCAGTGTTAAGAAGTCGCGTAAGCCATTTCACTGCCACAGGGCCTAAAGTTTTCTATAGCTCGATTGGGAATCTCATCAGGGCCCATTGCTTTATGGTTTTTTATCTTTGATAGGGCGAATTTCACTTATTCGTGACTTAGTTTGAGAATAGGGCCAGCGACGGGTGCTAATGATGTAAATTTCTGGTGTGGGTATTCTTCGTTCAAAAGTTCCTTATAGTGCTAACACCATCGCGTAGATATTTGTTGATCAGATGTCAGTAAGGTATTATTTTTATGTTTGTTATATTTATTGGCTTTTTTGTCAGTCATGGACCAATTTCTTTGTTTTGTAATCTTTAAAATGTCAGCATCTGTTTTGGCCTTTTCAAATTTATTGTAAAAATATTCATTAGATTTGGTACACGTTTTTGGCCTCTTTGTATTTAACGCAGTCTTCTTAGTTTTAAGTTTGCTGCCATATTTTGAAGAGAGTTTTCTTAATGCCGATGATATCCTCCTTAACTTCATCACTCTACCATGAAGGGTCTTTGTCATTTGAGTGTTCCACCTTTAGTTACACCCAAAATGTTCTTTGCTGCTTTTTTAGCGTGCTTCTCAAAGTTAGACCATATATCATTTGCGTTATTAGATGTTTTACCTAGGTTATTTTCTATGTAGCTTCTTAAGGTGTTTATTAAAATCTTTCCTTTTGGACCATCCAATTGATTCCATTTAATATCTGTTACCCTTTTCACAACAATTTTAATAGGTTTAGGCAATTTGTAAACAGTAACGAAAAGTTTATGCTGTAACGTAAAAGCTTCTCTGAATATGATTTTGCAGTTTTTAAATTTGCCTTTAATTGCTTGATCTGAGAGCACAAAATCTATTTGGAATTTATTGCCCGCACAACTATAGGTAGCAAGATGATTATGTTTCTTTTGAAATTTGTATTTATGACAGACAAAGTATGACGTTTTTTTATTTGTTGTTTATTTTACCACATCTACCCTGGGCATTTGGGTGTGTTGTTTTTGTTCTACCTACATGTCCGTTAAGGGGTTACATCAATCAGCAATTTTTCTTCTATTTTTTTTATTGGCTTAAAATATATATTAACTGTCTAAAAACAATATTCCATCACAGTTATAAGTGAGAAAATCTTTTAAAAATGTTTACAGCTTATTTTGAGAGGTCCTTCCGAACGATCTTAAATATTTGAATATTCCGCTGCCCGCTGTCTCTGGTAATTGGATTTTTAGGACCCCATTTTGCTTTAAAAATCAAAATAAAAAATATTTTTGTACACCTTTTAGTATGTATAATAAACTTTTAAAACTTTACTTTGATTGCTTTATTAGTAGTGGAGAAAAAAAATCCCCAGACTGATGTAACCCCTTAAGGTCTCCTGCAATTATTTTAGTCTCACCCGATGGTACTGCGAGAAGAAAATTATTAAAATTGTCCTAAAACTCTTCCTTTTTCTCACTTAAGCATCCAGTTTGAGGAGTATAAGCAGTTATTACATATAGGATATTTTGCTTGTCCATTGCGAGCTTAACAGCCATGAGGCGACCACTGGTTCTAGTAATGTTTATAACTCTGGCTTTGTAGTTGCTGTCTAATATTACCCTCTGTAAGCTAGAATCAAGATGCGCAAAATGTCAGAGCAATTACTTATATACCAATTGTAACAAACCACTCCACGAAGTCCCGATATGTATCAACTGTGGAAAAAATCACCCAGGTAAATAAATATTTCACTAAAACCAGGTATCAAGCCTGACGACCTCTAAATGAATCTCACAAAACACCAATGGTACCAGCAATATCTCACAAATAAACTCGCTATGGCAACCCAAAACACATACCTTGGTACCGGAAACTTCATCCATCACTCAACACTATACGTTCATCTCTAACCAATCTGATCCAACCCTATATTAAACAAATCAAATAATTTCTTATAACTAATGCTCCTCAATGGAGCATAACATTAAGATAATCTCTTAAATAAAAATCCTCAACTGAAAGGTAAATGGCAATCAAATCGCAGCGAAACTTATTTAAATAAAATTTTCCCTCATAAGGTGTTCCATAGACATTGCACGCATTTAAGTTAAGCCAAAAAACTTAAGACAGCTGGATATTAGATCTACCAAACAAAGAGAAATGCCAACATTGCATTAAGAAGAGTGGCTATAATTATCAAGTGAAAAACTGTTTATCATGAATGTCAACCAACAAACACTATAAACCCCCAGACTGTTAAAATTAAAATTAAAGCACAAAACGGCACTGCCATAAACATAGTATATAAGTTATCCAACTAACAACTGGGGCAAGACATCTCAACAATATTTAAGACAAATGAACCTACTCTGCTTATCAAAGTGTTAAACTCCAAAAACACCATTTGTGGGTACAGAGCAACAAACCTCGCCGGTACCAAACTGTACGACCTAAAAGTAACATATGCTTTTCAAATAGAAGCCCCCGATGAGTCCACTTATTACCTCTTACAGAAACGACGACCAATTCGATATACTGGATATTTTAACCTGTAAGAAATTTAATAAGAAAGCACTCCAACAAGTGCTCCCCGATCTAGACTTGCACCACTTGCCAGTCATTATCTCATTTATAATAGCACCTGCAAAAATCATCTCAAAACCCAGATTAATTAATTTAATAGTCAATTTGAAACTTTTCAGTGCCTATCTTGACCAAAAAATTTAGTATCTTAACAATCTACAATCCCCAACCCACAACGATGAAACATCACACACATAACAAAAACCACGACTGACAGCTTCCACCGACCTACCAAACAGAAGGTAAACAAAAAAAGCACAAATGATAATGCATCGCCCAAACATATATTCGACCTAATCAAGCAATGGAACTCTCTGAGAAGATAATGGCAGAAAATCCGAAATCCCTCAACAAAGAACAGTGTAAATAACTTAGCTCGCCGCATTGTACATGAACTCGAGACGTATCGAATGTACACTTATCAAATACACATCAAGAGATCCCAGACTATAACGAACAACCAAAAGATACCACCAACTATCACGGGTGCTCAAACACTCAACTCTTGTGAAGAAAAAAGCAAAGCCTTAGCGAAATATCACGAAAAAACGTTCACATCCCACAACCACAGCGAGCCGGTTTTCAGACACATAGTGACCAACTATGTTAAAACACAACAACCATCCACAGAAGTCAACTTTAAACCAAGCTAGCCAAGGAACTTGCTTCTGTAGTAAAAAAACCTATCAATAAATAAATGCACAATATCATATTCAAGAAACTCACCAAAAAAGCATACGAGTACTTAGCAACAGTTTTTAATGGATATTTAAAATTGGAGTATTTTCCCAATGCATGAAAACATACAGCTATACTTATGTTCCCTAAACCGGGAAAGAATAAAGAAAACATTAACATGCAGACTAATCAGTCTGCCCTCGACTATTTCAAAATTTTTAGAAAAAGTTATCCATTCCTCGCTAAACGACGAAGTCCAAAGACTGGATATTCTATTAAACTTTCAATTTTATTTTAGAGAAGGCTACTCCACTTGCTATCAGTTGCATTGTGTAAGACCATCGAAAGAGGATTTGAATTCAAACAATTTACAGCAACCCTGTTTATTGATATTGCTCAAGTGGATAAGCGGCCTCAAATAAAAAATCTTACTTTTACCGATACCCAGCTGTATCAAATCCATTCTATTCTCCTTCCTAGAAAATCGCACCTTTTCAATCAAAATTGGCACTTCCCTATTCTCCATCAAAAATATATACGCAAGGGTCCCCCAACAACTTCATATGAGATTTTTCCACTATCACCACTGACCTCGCAATGTACCTAGACGATATAGTTATATTAACCAAAGAGGAATGCCTAGAATGTCTATAACTAAACTACAAGATACCACCACTATACTTAGCAAATGGTTCCAGAAATGGAACTTATCAATCAATTATACCAAATATGTCACAAGAACAACAAGTTACTAGACATAAAAAACGTGACACGGTACTTACAGTAATGAGCTGTCTCTCCGGTGTTGAAAATCTGATCTGTTTATAATTTTACTTATTTCTACTGCAAATGTATAAGCAGCTCTTGTACTCTCCTAAAAATTTGAGATTGTCCAACGAAAATTTTTCCTTCAGCTTTTCGAATAAGCCTCGACTTGCAGTAAATTACGGATTTTGTTGTTCTGCAAATAATGCCCAAATTTCTTTCACCTATTTGTAGATTCCAAGAGCTTTACATCTAATTATATTTCCATTTTTTACTTACACAATTCCCCAAGAGCATTTTCCATTTTAATTATATCAATATTCTGTGCTCAGGTTTACAGGTTATGCACTTAACAAAGTTTCCTCCACAACATCTTTATTGTTGTAATTGAAGTTTAGTTTAGATTTAATAATTATTTAACAAATAAATGTTTTTCTCTATCTTTTAATCGATTTAAGTTTTTAATTTTCGCTTCCAGTGAAAAAACTTTATTTTTAATAAAATTTATTTTTAATTGTTTTTGATATAAGTTAAAACATTATAACATGCTTAATGAAACCTAGTGAAACGACTTATGTATTGACTATTTACCTATCTGGAACTTTTGATATTCTGCGGGATTAAAAAAGTATTCTAGTAGTGATCTATACAAATTATTTAACGCTATCTTGAAAAAGTTGGGCAAACATTCTTTTTATTATAGAAGAAAAGCTGAGGTAAAATAAATCTAATTCAATGTTTTTTCTGAGTTATTTATCAAACACTACAAATGTCATTTAACTAATTCTGATACTGGATCATATACAAACAGTACAAAAAATTGAGAGAATAAAATCTAGTAAGAAGAAGTATATATATATATATATATATATATATATATATATATATATATATATATATATATATATAAATAGATTAGAATAGAATTACATGTTATATGATAATAAATGATAGCAATTTTGTACCTTTTGTACCTTTAAAAGCTTTTGGCGCTTTAGGCTAGCAATTTTTTTACTGCCTTTTTCAAATTTTGTATTTATAGGACACTATCAAAAAGTACAAAAAAATTGGTACTTTAGACAAAACATTCACTTGATTTCTGCAATTTTTATTACTTACATACACTTCAAACCATAGTTTCATGTATTTCCACATCAATGGGGAAATCAAAACAAATGGCCATTTTATCTAAAAACTTTTATTTACAAAACCATTTTTCATCGATAGAAAAACTCATTGTCCATAACTAAAAGTGCGAGTCTCGTCATTTTTTCTTTTTTTAGAAAGGTTTTCATTATCTTAAGATAAGAAAAACAATCTCCAGTGCAGTTAATAATTATCATACTTAGAAAATTCTTAGGGCAATGGCGTTATTGGGAAAAGTAAACTCTACATCCCATGACCTTAATAACACTAGGAGATCTTGTGGTTCTAATTCTGTTGTTGGTTTGGTATCCTTATCTTCTTTGTCTATGTTTTTACTAATTTATAAAAATGCTGCTAAATGTATACATTCCGTAGGGAATGTTTTATCTAAACAGCTGACTTGCCCTCTGTCGTATTCTGTCACTTTCCAGTTAAGTAATTTTCCATAGCAATCTGAAATCACTATGTACTTTAGCATAAATTGTTCTGTTTTATACTAAATTGGACTTTAAAGAATCAATTATAATGTTTCTATTGCAACTGTTGTACAGAAAACTCGTAATTTTTTTTTTTTCATTAAAAGGAACCTTCCCTGCAGTGTTCATTTTTGTGTCAGCCATTTTCACATATCAAATGTACATTGCAAACTCTTTGTTTCAAAAAATGTTTATAAAAACTTCTAAAATACTGTATAAAGTTGTGTCTGTACTTACTCCTTTAAGGCTTTTACTTTTTGAAACTCTTGAGTTTTTCCAATATCACATTTGCTTTATGCTGCGCGTCCTTAGTCTTATAAGTATCAAGAGTAGTATGTATCAGAGCATTAATAGCCTCCCAGTATGATTGCTATAATACTTGGTTGGTATCAGCAAGTTTTCGATAAAGTTTTGAAAGGTAAGGAACCCTTTTTAAGGTGAGAGTGCAAGTTATCCTATTGTTTGGTTAAAGAACTAAAACAATTATATATTTGCCATTCCAAAAAATAAATTTACCAAAGTACTTGTTACATTCCGCATCTATAGAACAATTAGTTGTAAAAAGTGGCTGAAGCAAAAGATATATGTGATCAGAGGACTTACTTCTTTAGCATCCAGACATATTGCTGAAATAGTCACAGCTCTTTTCTCTGCTTTATTTATATTAAAATCTATAAAATATAAAGTCGACATTGCATCGTTTGCCACCCATTTATTTTTATGGCTACAATTAGAATGAATTCCACAAAGTTCGATAGACAGCACATAGCGTACCACAAAAGCTAGTTAGTCTGTAAGCGGCACATCTGGCATTGAGTCTATAGTTATAAAATATTATGTAGCATTTACAATCTTTGCATGGACCACTTTTGCCTTAACTTAGTTTGCTAACTGTATGATGTACATGGTAGTTGTACTTTATAAGTATGAAGAAACACATGTTCCTTTATTTCTAAATTTTGCTACATGTTAGGCCATAACAAGATAGAATTACTACACAGCCAAGACAGTTACCATTCCCTTTAGTTATTTTATTAGCGTTATGAAGTAGCAGTCCTGGGAGAGATAAAAACTTTACAACTTTAATAAGTTTTAAGAACAAATTTTGCCAATACAAAGAAAGCTTGTTTCCTATTCTGCTCTATTTTACAATCTACTCTTTGTGAAACTAAATTTCTACTAAAACATTTTTAAGTACTTTCTCTGTTCAAAGTTATCATGCTCGTTTACCATATGGTTGTTTTTGTAATCATTTAACCACTTAGTTGATGGGAACGTCGTTCCTCCATAGAGTTTGTATGGTAAAATTTTGTTATCGCGCGTTAGCTTGGATTTGCGACTTATTATCCAATTTATTTGTCGCATTTTGAGGTTTATTTGTAACTTTTTATTATTGATATAAGCTTTCCATGTAAGTTTCCAGCCAAGACGTTTAGTTTTACTTTTTACGGAGAGGCGTATGTTGTTGAGTGTTACTTCCGGGCACTCTAGTCTTCGATTATTAAAGGTAATATGAGCTGATTTAGCTTGATTTACCGATATTTTCCACTTATTAAACCAGTTTTTAAGGAGTTTGAGGTGTCGTTGGAGATTATCTGAAGCCACGTTTGGGTTACGGATGTTAAGGCGGTGTCATCCGCAAAAGTAGAAATTTTTGTGTTATTTGTGGTTGGAATATTAGCAGTGAAAGTCAGGTGGAGGAAGGGTTTCAGCACACTACTTTACAGCACACCTGACTGGATGGGGTAAAGAGTTTCAGTTTGTATAAGAGCCTCTTATACCACACACGGTAAAACGCATGCTTGATGACGGTGAAGGCTGCTGTGCCAGTTTTTTTCTTCCTGGTCTTTAAATATCTCGTTAAAGCTTCTTAAGTTAATCTTTAGTTGAAGCATTTTTTCAACGATCTGTGTAAAGATAAAAAAGTTTATTTTTCATAAGTTGATATCTTAGATAAAGTTTGTATGACATCGTTTTAAACAAAATGTGGTCTCTAACCTTTTGCAAAAATCTCTTTAAAAAATATCGAGAGGCTGTAATTTAACTCAATTATATTGAACTACCTGTTTCCAATACCAAAAATTTGCAATAATTTAAACTTCCTTTTATTCCTCTCTTTTAGTGGCTTGGACAAAATATTTACAATATTTCAGTTGCATCCGCGGTGGTAAATGTTTTATTAAACCAACCCATAATTGAAAACTTTTTATTAAAATACTGCGTATTTGGCACCGTCTTATAGCATTCTATGTACGTTGGTACCTCTTTTGGCATTTATCAAAGTTTTCTTTTAACAACTATTCTTAAGACCACATTAAAAATAAACACACACACTTTTTTGTGTTTATCAAAACATTAGGAGTTTATAGTTTCTCACTTAGTCATTTTTTCTACAAGAGAATGTTTTAAATGTTAGCTAGAGACAAATATCAAACTCGCATGTAAAACGTAAAATAGATCGCTTGAGTTTTATTTTTGTGTCTTTAGCAATGACAAAATTTTAGAAATATTAGTGCTGCATACTTCATATCATAAAAGTTGAGTTACACTGAAGTGGTCAATGATGACAAAGTGCCATAGAGGCAAATTGAACTCTAGTTCTGCAACCTAATTGTTACTATTTAAATGAACTGCAATTGTGATAGCTTGCTACACTAAAATAAATGTATTCATTATACCTACTGTAACATGGCAGGTCAAATTTAAATTGTAAACCAATAGAAACTTGCACTAGCTTTTGACGTTTATTCAACTAAAGAAAGATTTTACAACATTTGCAAACTTCTTGGTTACATAATTTGGCGGAAAGTTGCAATTAAGTTATAAAGTAAATCATATTAAACAGGATTTCTCGTTCTGTTAGAAAGAAAATAAATTCAGCCTTTTTCTAATAGTTATGTCGATAAGGTTTTAAGAACATCAATTAAAACAAACATTTCAACGTATTTTGTCTGTGTTGATATATTTTTTAAAATATGTAATGATTATAATTTCTTTTTTGATAACCTTGATAACTTTTACGGCTTTTGGTAAAACGTCTTTCACTTACTAGCTGTCAGATAATTTATCAGATACGTACAATATTTAATTAGCCGAATTGCAATTTTATGCGGTCTACCAGCAAGTCTAATGGCAGTCTTAATTTCATAATATTAAAGAGCATAATCTTATGCATCAAGGCATACTTATAAATTAATTTAATAGGTACATTTGTCATTATATAATATAGAAAATTTCAGCTACACTATAGAAAATCAAGATGACAAATTGATTTTTCTATTTTAAAACCCACAGAGTTCATGGAAATTGTATTGTAAACTCCTGGCGTAGGAATTATAAATTTTATTTAAGAAATCATCTATTACTCTATATAATAAGCTGTTATGTAATCAAGTACTGTTTATTTAAACAGTTGTTAAACTATGTTATAGCCAGCAGGGTAAGAATAACTTATAGTTTAATATTTATAGCCCAAATTATTCAACACTAAGGGGTGTCGGCCTCTGAAAAGTCAATTTGGACAGCGCTTTTGTCGCGGTGCGATAGCCGTTATCGCAAAGGTCAAATGTTTTACAAATTCGTATTTTATGCAGTGTAAATAAACAATATAAAATCTTTTAGACGGGGCCAATCATAGATCAGTCATTAATCGATTGATAATTAATTAAGCACCGCTGCAATTGCATTCGCAATTCTAATTTTCAGTCTCTGACTATGTATTCAAACCAAGCCCTCCTAGCTGATATACTCTAAGTAACATACTTTTCTCAACAACTGTACACAGAACTACCATACCCCTCATATTTATATGTTAAAACAGTTTTTTCGGTTATTCAATTTTCTAGTTTACCAAATGAAAATAACACTACTAACAAGAATATGGACTATGCAAGAAGGTAATAATAAGTCGACAATCATCAGAAGGAAACGATCAGCATCTTGAAACCTCAAATAGATTTTAACCTCTTCTGGTCAAAGATCGCACGACTACGCAAACAAAAACCGACTTATCTAATGCAGGGAGATCCCGCTCTAAACCACGAGGCCCTAATCTTCCTCCAATTTATATTTATGGAGTCATAGATTATAGAGTCATGGTGGATGACCTGGCTAAGTTTGGTGAAGAAGAAACGTATATAACTAAAGCCTTGTCTAATGATACCATAAAAATCACCACCTCATACATACAGAAAATTAATACGACATGTTTGTGATGAAGAAATCATTCACCACACTTATAAAATAAAACAAAACAGAACGTACCGTGCTATGATACGTGATCTTCTTTATTCTATATCACTATTTTATATAAAAGGCAAAATAGGAGCTACAGGACATAAAGCACGAAACATCATTGTCAAGCACAAAGTCAGCAAATGTTTACTTCTAATTTTCTTTGTTTATTTAGAATACCACCAAAGCAACAAAGAATTCTTGCAGTACTGCAAAATTCCAGTTGAATCGCCTAGGACTGAGTCAGATATAATTTAATGTACATAATGCCAAATGCTGTGGTAATTCCAAAACGTATTGGTTCAAACCATTCAGATACGTTCAATGCAGAGCACCTCACAACACTAGAACACGTAAAAAAAAACATAACAACACCAGAAACATGTGCACTTTATACCGACGACCGCCTTGCCAATTATAAATGTGGCACAGTTAATCTTCAAAATAAAAACAATTTAAGGACACCAATCAGACATACCTCGTTAACGCAACATCACTCAAAATAAACAAATTAACTGCAATTTACCACATAGCACAATTAGTTACGCCCAGGTAACATCTGCCCTACCAGTCCTCAAACATAATTGAGAAACTTTCCAACTTTTTAAATAAAATCAAAAATATGTTTTTTCATCAATCATCAATCAAAATAGTATGATACTGGCAATGCTTACAACTGTCATAAATAAACTAGCAAAGTAATGGCTACAACGTTAAGAATTGCGCCATGAAATACAAACGGAATAACTAAGCAAATTCTAGAAATAACTTCATTCTTAGAATTAAACAAAATTGACATACTTTCAATTTCTGAAAGCGAATTAACCGATAAAACAATGATCCAAACACCCTACTATATTCTTTATTACGCAAACCATAAAATAAAATTTAAAGCTTTACATTTTACAACCATATATAACTAATAAAATATAAAGTACAATAATAAAGCTCAAGGGTTTGCCAAAGCCTATCACAATCGCTGCGATTTATGGTCGTCAAAACGTACCCTTTCTCTTAATAAATATCAGGACTTTCTACTTCAACTTCGCTCAAAATTTCTGGATGCTGGCGACTGAAATGCTAAAAATATCTCATGGGGATCTAGACTAACTACAAAAAGGCAAAATCTTTTAAAAGTTATTTAAGACCACAACCTCAGCTACCCATCAACAGGAGAACCAATCTATTGGCACAGCGATATGAATAAAATCGAAGACTTACTGGATCTTGCCATAATCAAAAGGTATACTTGAATTAAATGTTGCAATTGAACCCAGTTCTGATCTGAGCTTAGCTCACAGCTATCATGATTACACTAAGTATTAAATTGTTTGGAAAATATCTCTACTCCTCCTCTGTACAAAAGGTACAAATTAGAATTATTCAAGAACCGTATCGCTCAAAACATCAGGCTCGATTTTCGACTAAAGAAACTTCACAAAGTAGAAGAAGCTGTGCAGTACATAATCAACCTTATCCAGAATGCTTTTTAGATAGCCACACCAGTCAGTAACAAGATAATATCAGATAAATATATTTTTCCTATTTACATCAAAGTCCGTGACAAAAAGAAAAACGCAAGGCCCGCGGTTGATGGCAAAATTCCCAAAATTCGCTAAATAAAACCCATCTTAATAGGTTAACTGACAATCTACGCTCGGTCATTAGTGAAGCTTGAAATAACTCCTTTTAAACTATATCACCAACCTATTTGCAGATTATCATTCGCTGTGGAAAGCCACTAAGATATTTAAAATTTCGGTTGTCGCTATATCCGTAATCAAGAAACCCGAGGTAAGGTAACCACAATCAGATACTGAAAAAGGAAATGTCTTTGCTGCACATTTTGCCAATACATTTACCACACACCCAACTGATAGCAACAATAAAAATAAAGTTTTAGACTTAATGCTCCCTGTTAATTATTTTCTTCAACAAGAGCTTTTGCGGAAATCCGCAAAGAACTACAATACTTAAACTGAAATAAAGCACGCGGCTACGGTTTAATCGTTGGTGAAGTATTAAGAAACTTTCCTCGAAAAACTGTGGTTCTGATAACTATCCGATTTAATAGCCTGTTACAACAGTTTCTACAAACCAATCAGCCAGTTGTTTCTTTTATGTAAAGTCTTTCAAAGACTTTTACTCAACAGAATATTAGAGACCACCCCTACAGATGACTTAATCCCAGAACAACAATTTGGATTTAGGCAAAACTATTCCACTACCGAACAAGTCTTTGATAAGGTTTGGTACATTGGCCTTTTATTCAAAACTGAAAAGCAACTGGCTGATCAACTTTATTTATTTCTCAAGTCCTACTTCAAAGACTGATTTTCTAGGTGAAATATAGTGACAACGTCTTCTATCAACTAATTTGAGTAGCGGTCGCTCAATGCAGTGTCTTTGAACTCTTTTTATATTACTATTTACAGCGGATGTATCGATGTCAAACGATACGCTGATGACGTTTGCCAATAATACTGCTATTATGTGCGCAGATTCGAACCATGCATTAGAAAAAGTTCAGGATGATCTTATCCTTCTCCAAACTTGGCTCAAGCAGTGGAAAATCAACGTTAATACAAACGAGTCGGCGCAAATAACATTCACAATAAAAAGAATAATCAACTCTCAACACACTATTAATAACGATTCCATACTAATGAAAGATAAAATGAAATACCTTGACCTTTACCTTGATTCAAAACTTATGTGGAAAGCTCATATTAAATCTAAGAAACGTCAACTTGATTTAAAATTCAAGAATATAAACTGGTTCCTTAACACAAAATTGCAGTTATCGCCCGAAAACAAATTATTTCTGTACAAAATCATATTACAGCCAATTTGGACTTATGGGATTTCTTAATTTTAATACTTAACATAATTCCACAATTTAAGCTACAATTTCATGGACATCTTTAAAAACTTTAAATACCCACTTTAATCAAGCCATAGAGGATCCAAAAAAATTTTCAACTTATTTGTACCTTTCTAGATTTCGTTATTGCAATCAATATAAAATGAATTTGTAATAATTAAAATCCATTTATTTGATTGTATTTCATGGGCAGTAAAACTTTGACTATTTAAATGCAAGCTTTATTACAACAATAAATAAAATTGTGTAAATTTGAGTGACAATACTTTACATAGTTTGTAGAAATTTGTATTCTCAATCCATTAAAATAATACAAAGTTCTATAAAATAGGAATTAGTAGTATCCGCCAGTAAAATATAAAAACGTAAACATACGTGTAGTCAGTTACGTAAATATTTTTCTTTTACTTTGGTGCTCTGTGATATGTATGCTTTTTATATTACATATCTTTGGATCCTTTCTATAAATAGGGGTTTTACGCGTCCCCGCCCCCTGGGAGTCGTAATACATTTTTAGAAACCACCTACTGAAAACTATTATAAGGGGAACCAAGAATATGCATTAGTCGATAATATGGGCATGCAGAAGTAACTTGTCAAACAAAATTTACTGCTCTACAATTTATTCTCGGGATTAAAAGCGTATTTAGAAGCTTTTAATATATTACAATAGTAATTTATTCTGATTTATTAGTTTTGTACTATACATTTTGCGACTTAGGCAACTAGTGCTTCCATTTTATACGTTTGTAATCTAAATCCATTGTTTAATTAATGCGGATTCACAATCTATCTACCTAGCAAACAGGCAAAGCTATCTATGCTGCCACTGCTGTAATCACCAGAAACTCAATTTTGATTACAACAAACCACACTTTCAAGTCATACCTATATCAGTTAAGATTAATTAGGGCAACTTGCTTTATATTGTTTATCAAAACCAAGTAATAAACAAATAACACATCAACATTATATTTTCCTACTGTGTAATAAATTACTTTCAGGGGGAGATTACAACGCAATGCATGAACACTGAGACTTCAAAATCACCACAAAAGTTAGAAAAATGCTGAATTCCATAAATAACCTAAGCTTACAACCTTTGTTGGCATGCAAAGCTGCATATTATCTTACGGCTCTCTATAAACAACTAGACATACTTGACCCAGCTTTGTAAAAATATAAGCTTAAACCACGTAAGTATTAGTTCGGTGTATTATATTCAACAATATTAGTGACACTGGAAACAAATGTAGTAATTAAGAAGGAAAGATGTCAACACTTATTAGAAAATGTACAGACTCATCATAGTTCAGCGAAAAATTGCAGGGAAAAGGCATCTCCGATTAGCTTAAAAATCTTCTATCCAACATTAAGAACCAAACGTACAAAACTTTTTGAGGTATTTGTCAGCACTGAAATTAGAAAAGAGCAACCTCAACAACAGAAAGCACCAATTTACATTTTTAATGACACTTTGAGAAAATAAGAGAGAAAAGGCGCTGACCTTCACAGAGCATATAGTCGATGTGTTTACGTCATTACCAGCAGAAGAAGACGACAAAGAAGAAATCCATAACCTACTAGAAATACTGTACCTAATAAGCCTGCCAATCAAAAAGTTTAAAGTTGCACAGGTAAAAAACGCCTTTCACAAAAAAACTATCAATTTATAACCTCAAAACCAGGTGAACCCAAAGAATAACCTGCATTATACAAGCCAATCTGTTTGCTACCGGAGTTATCAAAAGTGTTTAAAAAGTTATTTATAGAGCAGCTAACACCATTGCTAACGGATAATCATATCTTACGAGATCGCCAATTTAACATTCGAACACGTTACGCAACAATACAGCAAAATTTACGGAGTAGTAACCAAATCACCAAAGACTTCGAAGAGTGAAAATACTGTGTTACAAATCTCAGATAAGGTTTAGTACAAGGACTTATTTTTCAAAATTATATATATATATATATATATATATATATAATCAAAAGCCATTTACCTTATTGGTGTTGGCTTGTATGTACATTATACAATACTTATCTACATTCTTAACTTAATTAAACTGAATTAAACTGGATTGTCTGTGTTATGAACAAATTTATTCCATTCTTTTCTGTTGTTTGTCATTGCTTTCGCCTCCTCCACTGTTTTTCCTTTCCTTGTTAGTATTTTTCCTATAGTGTTATCCCATGTTTCCTGTGGTCTTCCCCTTTTCTTTTTTTTTTTCAAAATTAAGTAAACCTTAATCACGGATTACTTCGAAATCCTGGTCGTACCTTCCGACAACAGTAGGCAACATGGTCTCTACCTTTGCCGACGACACTGTTAGACTCTCATTACATACCGACTCAGTTTAGGCATCTAACGAACTCAAATCCATTTTGACAATACATGAGTAAACAAAATGCAAAGAGCCGGAGTTATAGCTATAAAAAATGTATTGAATGATAGGGCCCAACTTGCAACACTCTTTAGAAAACATACTACTCATTTACAAAACCATTTAGAAACCTAATATGGGTCTATGGAATACACCTATAAAGCACATTGTGTAATCTACAAATTTGTAAATTATTTAGCATAAGTTAAATAAGATTTAAGCTTAATATACTTGTGATATCATTGGATGTTCCGCCTCCATGTCTTTTAACTAATTAAATCAACTGCTTAATATTCAATTTTTGGAAATTGTAGCATAGTAATAAAAAAATTAATGCACTTTTCTTACCTATCCCTTGTTCTACTAGTATTTCCATATACTCTCTTTTGCTTCTTAAATAATATGGTGTTATTAGAAAGCCAAAGCTTATAAATATTTCTAGTTAGCCAAATGCAGATTTTATTGCCTACCTTTCGTTTTTTTATGGTCTTCTACCAAGTGTATATTAAAGCTTATGTTTCCCACAATATTGTGCCACGACACCATCTCCTTGTCGCTTAGATAGTAGCGCCGGTACTGTGAAAGTTTAGATTTCCCCATAAGTTTGTTTATTAAAACTAATTTTCAGATGAAATTAATTGGTACATCTCAAATTTTTAGCTATTATTAGATTATTATGATGATGGAAGTTTCGCCAGACAATTTTTTGTGCTTTTGCTGTTCACTAAAGTGGCAAGACTACTAAATATGCTGCTATACTCTCTTTTCCTACAAATAATTTTTTAATACAAGTGAAGAGTCTTCTTTTTTCTATTATAGACAAATTTGGTAGCAAAACAAATGGCATCTCTACTATTTTATGGAAATAACTTATACACATTTCTTCAAGTGGATAATAAAAGTCAATTTTTAGCATTCTAAGTGGTGATCAGATGAATACACTATAGAAGAACATAACTAAGACTAGCACTGTTGATAGTTTTCTTCTTATGAGATTATTGTAGATTTATAAGACCTTTATAACGTAAAGAATAAATATAACTAGTTAAGTTTACATCCAAATACATAAGGGTTCTTATACGCATTTTATCAACAAAAATTATTAATATTTCTGGGTTAAAGGATTTTTTTCAACCAGGTCATCTCTACAATTTACAAATGTCCCTGGTATTACAGAATTCCTTAAACATTCTTTTTTACGGTTTTCATGTTGCAAAGCAATTGTGCAGGAACGTTTTAAGATAAAAAAATACCCATTTTTTACCCTTTGACAACTTAAAGTTCCCCAAACTAGATGATATTTTATAAACTTACTTAATTTTGTTTTCTTCTGCTTCTTTGGAAATTTGTACTCTTCGGGAAAAGAAAATTTTTGCTAATAACTGCAACACTTTTACTTTTAGTAGTAAAACGATTAAGAGGCCTATAATAATGGGCAATATTTGTACATCACAACAGCAACAGCAATGATACATACTCATTAATTGTTTTATTATTGCATAGCCATATAAACTTTATAGCAACATCTACTATTTAAAATTGCTCTTACAAACTACAAATGCAAAACAGTGATTTAGTTCACCAAAGGCAAAAATTATAAAACACAAGCGAACCCACTGCTTTACATCTTTGTTATAGTAGATTAAGATTTGATCATTCTCTTACCAGTAATGCAAAGCGTACCAAATGTAACGAGTTTTCAAAATGCCGTTATTTAAGATAAGTAGTTTCTACTAATTTGCAGATTTGATGGGTAATAGAGGGCATTACTGAGAGTTTTAACAAAATATTTCTCTTGCAGAAACAAAGTAAAGAAACTTTTGAGTAACGGAAATGTAGACTATGCCCTAGAAGAAAATGCTGACAACACAAGTTGTCTAGGCCAAACTGACAATGCGAAGCACAAGGATTATGTCATGCGACATTTTCTTTCGTAAATATGTTGTCAAAGACGATGGATTGATTTGAGTATTGGTTTACATTTAAAAATTTGAAATCAATTTAAACAATTTCTAACAAATTGTTACAATTGGTTAAATAAAGTTGCAGAGTTCTTAAGTGCGCAGTGGAAACTAAATATTTTGGAATAATTAAATATTGCACCGGAAAGGTTAGTGTGCTCCGAGTGTTAGTACTAACATTCGTATTTTCTCTTTCATTTTAAGGTTTTGTATTTTAAATTGAAGAATGGAACCAAACAATTGCAAGAAGACTAATGGAAGCGGGAAAACCACCTAAAAAACAAAGTGGCAGACCTAGAAAAAATGGATGGACCAAATCAAAAAAATAGCAGCAGAAAAAGGTGTGACACTGGAGGAAATCAAAACAATTGCGAGAGACAGGAAGAGGTGGAGACAATGGATACGGGATTAGAGACCATCATCCGACGCTCGAAAGGGCATAAAGGATTAGAGAAGAAGAAGAAGAAGTATTTTAAATTGCGGTTTTAACGTTATTAATTTACAGTAGCCTTTTTTCCATTTTCCTTACTTTTCAATTACGAAGCTATTTGTGCTTGTTCTTTATATGTTTCTTTATATTGTTTGACGTCAAATATTTTTCTTTATTTCAATACTATACCTCGCTTCTCAACATATGGCAGTCGATGATAAGTAGACATTTTGTGTGCACCTAAACAGAATTAGTCTACTACTACTATTAAATGAGTGCATAAAACAAATTGAAAAAAATTGATAAATTAGAATCGTTAGAATCGTCAAGAATCATTCAAATTTTTTCAAATGTTTGCTATTTCCAAAATCTGAGAGGAAATAGGCGCTGGGTAATTGAAGTTACAGTTTTACATCAACAATTTCCATTTATTGTCATAACATAGGCCACTGTGGATATTATAATACGGGGAGGTACTAATTACTATAACAGTTTATATCTAATCAGAGGTAGATACAACATTTCCAGGCAAAACTACATCAACGCAGCCTTACAACTGGTCGTGCTTCCTTTCCATCTGAGGATGCCCAAAGTAATTTTTCAATAAGATAACATTTGACCAGATGTGGTACATACCACGTTAAACTTTCTTCCTCTATCACGACCAGCCCAAATAATTGACCCTTTATCAATCGAAAATGTCTGGAATATCATTACGCGAAAGGTACAGCGGTGGCTACTACTTCCTAGTAATTTGATTAAATTATGGAAGCATTTCAATAATAAATGGAATGCAGTCCCTTAAGACACAATTCGTTTATTGTTTGACTCAATGGAAAGAAGAATAGAAGAAGTTACAAGAGCCTTACTTAAAGTTTTACATTACTAAACAAATATAAATGTTTATGGATAACATATTTATAGGTTTAATATTTATTTGTCGTATGCTACCTAAACAGTTTTAATAAAATCTGGCCATATTCAGAACTGTTTGGCGTATTTATATTTACTGTCTTACATGGGACCTACAGCTAGTATTTAATGAGAATATTAACTATTTTAAATTAAAAAATATATCAACAGTGGCTTCAGCATACACAATTTTAATGACCACATTGCATTTATTTAATAGTGACAAAAAATTAAGAATTCTAATAAAATTGCTGTAAATTCTATTAATTGTACTGATAGGATCCAAAGTGTCATTGCTATCTATATGAGATAAAAAATGTTTGTATGCCTATTCTATTTAGATGGTTAGAATCATTAAGTGATTGCAAATTTATGAACTACATGTTTGTATGATAACATCTGTTAATTGACAGAAACTGGAGAATACACTGTTTACCTAAGTAAATACACACATTAAGGATTAAATTTGATCTAAAATAAGTCACAATTGACTTACTATGGCCGCAGTGCTGATAGTGCAAAAAATCTTTACTTACCTAAGATGTCGAAACCATGCTGTCTAACAATATTAGCACCAGCCCAATTTAGAACTTGCAATGCTGAAAAATATAATTTTATTTTACTAAATTAACAAGAGGTTATTAATATATAGTAAGTTATTTGACCTATAATTATGCAACTCTAATTATTAAATAGAAATTAAAACTACATGAGATATTTACCGAACACAAAGTTTAGTATAAGTTTTATTATAAAAGTCACCTTTATCATATAATACCACACATTGTCGTCTAGAAATACAACAATAATGTGCTTGTATTTTTTTGCAAACAGATGGTGTCTGTGTTTTGTGGTGTAATTTTCCAAGAACCTTAAGGTTACCTGAGAAACTAAAGGTCAGGTTTGCATTAATTATAATATTTAATTTTTACACATAGCAGGTGCAAGGTCGAGCGGGTAATTTTATTGTTGTTTTAAACTAGAGTTAAAAAAGTTCTAGTTTGGGTCTCATAGAGCAAGAAAGTATCTCTGTATTAGAGATATCAAGTGAACTGTATTGAGGTCACCAAACTACTACCACTTATTGAAAAGATATACATTTTACAAAGTGCACTAAATAATTTTTATCGTGTAAAATACAAATGATATTTACCCTCCTATTATCTTAAGTCGCTGTGTGACTCAGTCCCGTAACACTTACGTTCAGCAGACAGAATCGACCTTACAAAACCTCCTTCAGTTGACTACATTATAATCATTAATGTTTACGTTGCCAATGGCAGTTCAGAACAATATGTTGCAATTTTAAATGCATAAGCAAAACCAACGTTATGTTAGTTACTGCCCATTCAATATAAATTTTCTACCGTTACTAACCTCGCAAATAGAGAAGTATAATTTTACACGTAACACTAGATATCTGAGTATACGGCAAAATACCAACACCACATAGAGATCATAGCTTACCCTTAAAAAACTCTAATAAAATAATTTAAGACAATAATAACATGTCCGTCGTAAGCAATGCTTTTTAAGTAATAGAACTAAATGGCTCTTAAAAGGACACCACAAGAAAATAAAATTTTACGTTCTACCCCTTCTGGCAAATTGACTAAACATTTAATTTTACGTATATGAACAACCAGAACATTTTCTTTTACGCCTTATTATGTCAAAATTATAAAACAATTGATCAAATTAGTAGAAGATAACATTTCTAAAGCAAATTATTGTTATCAACTGCTACAAGATAACAAATTAAAGTTACAAACAAATCATATAGAAAACTATATAGATGCTAATAGCGTGGCTAGACATATATGCAGTTTAGAGAAAGAACAACATTCAGAGTTATTTACAAAACTTACAACAATCCAGAGATACATATATTATTAGGGCTGCCTCAGTAAATAAAGGAAATGAAGTACTTAATATTATAAATGTAATTAACAGAAAAACTACACAAAAAATCTTGTACTTTATTGATACTAAACACGAATGACAATGGAGTCTTAAATGTAAAAATACAGAAAATGCAGAAGCTGTGCTTGAAGAACTAAGACCTAAGTGCACCCTATGTCAAGATCAACACCTCACTAACTATAAACCCCACATTATCTATCTATAAATTTAAGCAAATAATTTTCAAGACAAATAAATCCTAGCTTAAATATTTTCCAAATCTAACGCCATTAGAACCTGCAACAGTAACAATGGCAGCAGCCACAATCGCAAAAACTGCCACTGTACCAACGACGGCAACAATTATCTCAATAACACTACTCAGCTCTAAAGTATGTTTAAACCACTCGTATCTGAGTAACATTTCTCAATCAGAACTTACTTCAAAATTCCCAAGTATATTTTACAGAAGCGGCACGGTCATATTAATCAAGCAATATATTAAACATCATGTTACCTCCACTCAAAGAGAATTTTCTAAAGACAATAATCATTTAGATAAAATATTGGAATAAATCATTAGTTTTGTCCATTTAAATTGCGCCACAAATAAAAATGATTTCACTGATTACTTTAAATCTTTAGGTAATGTATGTTCAGCAGGTAAAGTTGGTAATGGCAAGAATACCTTGTGAGGATTTTTGGTTTCTCCACCTAGCAGGGAAAGAGTGTTATATCAAGTAGTAGAATTTCATATAGGTCACCTATCAATCTATGAACCTATTCAAATAAAATACTAGATTTGTTTCAATTCCTTTTGACCAAAGGCTAAGCTGCAGGAAACTTCAAAATTATATCATAGTTGAACTTATCCTCAGACCACACTTCAGTGATTGTAAGTATGAGTACCACAATCATGAAAAAAGGCAAAAAAATTGTCCAACAACCGCACTGATTGAGATTACTATAAGGATATCATTCGTAATCAAATGGGGTAGAAAATTTAGTTCCAAACTAATGAAAAACTTAAACTGACACTCTATAGTTTCACCAAAACAATCCAAGAAGAAATCGTGGAAGCAAATTCGGAAATTACTTGCAAAAGATTACAAGTAAAAGATTTCATAGTAAAAAAAATCGCGGAAAAAGACGACTTAGAAGGATCTGTTAAAATATAAGTTACGTTTAAGACAAATTACAATAAAATAAAGCATTACTAGAGTTGAAGGAACTCATTATAAATCTAAAAATCGAGAACGCTATAAATGTGAGCTTAATAATTGACGAAAATGTAGAAAGTAACTAAAATAATAAACATACAGAAACAAAAAATCTTTCTCTATAAAAACAAATGATTTATGGCTAAGATTCTATGGCGCGCAAGAGTCTACTAATGCCGACTATGCTATAAAATTCTGTCTTGAAATTAGGTTGCTTTCCCGAACAGTGGAAGGTGACGCAGTTAATACAGAATCTCATACCTGACAAACCTCCAAATAAGGTAAATTCCTACGGTAGAATTAGCTCTCTATATGCATAAGGTAAACTATTAAAAAAATTGTTGATCAGAAGATTAACACCAACCTTAGAAGAAAACAATATTGCCTCAAATCACCAGTTTTCTATTTTGGAGGAACCACTTTAATATACAACAAGTTTACAGAGCAGTGGGCACCCATTAACCAGGCCTTTAAAGAAGGGCAATACTGTACAGCTGTTTTTTTCAACAAAAGCCAAGCATCTGACAAAGTATGCCACACAAGTCTATTGTATAAACTTAAACAATTTCTGTCATACCTATGTTATCCTCAAGTTTCATTTAGAGGAAAGATACTTCCAAGTAAAATTCAGACAGCAACAAACAGAGATTCATCCAATTAAATTAGAGTAACCTAAGGCAGCCTTGCAATACTTTCCGACAATATAGTCATTGTGTTGAAACAGTGAAAAATTAGCGTTGTAAAATAAAATGAAATCCCTTCATATTACTTTTACTAAATGCAAAGGTAATTTGGATCTATGGCATCCAACTGTGAAGCTCTGAAACCAACTGCAATATCCAGATATCAGAAACATTATAATACAAAGTGTTCGTATTTTGCATTATAATGCTTCCTCCTTTGTAAAAAATATGAAAGCCTTAAGTAATTTAAAAGTTCATTCTGAGAAAAAAACTGTAAGAAAATTAGCACATCATTTTAATGTTTTGGCTCTAAATCTACTAGACAATAGTACAATCTTACAAAAACTAAACACATAATCCGTTAGATCTACTTTATAAATGTGAATAGTTAAGTTAATAATAATAAGGGCAAAGTTAATTTTTTTTGTTGAGCGCCTTTTGATCTATGTCTCCGATAGCACTAAAGCCTCATGGACTTATTGTGCTCCTCTCATTTTATTTAGAGGATTTTGTCAGTAACCTCGTTCCGGTAGCAATTCCTTACTAAATAGTTGCTGTGTTCTTCTGAACCCTTTATTAGTTTTTTTTATAAATAGCTTGCCTCCTGTGAGTTAAAACCTCAAATTCGCACAATACATGGGTGCCTGTCTCTGTTACCCTACCATATTGTCTGCAACTCAAGGCTCCATTTTACGCCGGCTGCACGATATATATTGCGAAAGATTAACAAAAACAAATATTTAATGTTGGAAACTATTTTAATGGTTTCGAAATATTTTCCCTGACGGTCAATATATTGTTACATACGCTGGAACCAATTCTCATAGCATTTTTGTAGCAAATCGCGTATCTCCAAAACATAGGTTTCGAACGGATCAACCGCCCTCGCTGGCGTTGAAAATCGTTGTCCACTCAGTTTGTTCTTCAGGTGTGGGAACAAAAAAAAATTGTTAGGGACCAAATCAGGACTGTACGACTGATGACTCATTAATTTTATGTTTTGAGTTATTTGCATCGATATGTGTGAGCTCGCATCGACATGGTGGAGGATGATCTGGCATCGCGGGTTGATTGTCTTATTTCTTCAAAGACTTTTGGCAAATAAATCGTTGTGTACCATTAAGAAGCGACTGTTTTACGATCCTTTAAAAATACAGGCGACAATTTGCTTCCAAGGGCTTCGAGAGCGAACGTTTTTTGTTGAATTTAGAAGGCACATACAGTCGACTATTTGTTACTTTTGGGCTTATACTCATAAATCCAAGATTCGTCACGTGTGATAATGTTGTAAATAGTTTTTAAACCATTGCGATCGTATTTATTGAGCATTTCATTCGACCAATCGACACAAGTCTGTTTCTGAGCGATCCTTAACTTATGCGGGATCCAACGCGCACACAAAGTTTTCAGGGTTAAACGTTTATGCAATATCGAATGCATATTAATCATACTAATGCTTAAATATGTCTAAATTTCACGATAAGTCACTCGACTATCTTGCTTTATCAGTTGGCGTACGGCATCGACGTTCGTTGGCACCACAGCCGATTTTGGACGGTCTTTTCTTAATTCATTCGCCAACAAACGACAACTACAATTAAATTTATTAAATCAATGATATACAGTGGCTCCATGTAGGATTTAATTACCAAAAATCAAAGTGAGTTGATTGACGCACTATTGTTGAAGAAATTCACGTCGAAAGTCATAAAAATCATCGCATAAAAGTGTTCAAGAGTTAATTCCATTTTTTGGGCGAGAGGAAATTTTCAAGTTAATGACAACAAAACAAATAGCGTCCGTATGACAAAACGTTCTTAGTACGTACGCCATCAAAAATATCAAACTGTATTATGCTAAGGTAAGATCGCACCTAACATACGCAGGGTTGCCAATTTGAAATAGATATCGTGTAGCCCACCTATAGACCTATTTTGTTGGGATGTTCTATGAGGATAAATAATAGCAACGAATTCCTACTTTGTACCAACAATTCTTTCAGTTCATTTACTAGTTGGTTCTTTTATAAAAGTTTTTTCATGTTTTTGTCCCGGTACATTCTTTCAGCATCTGTTTTTGTTATTTATATTCTGACCAATTGGCAAGAGTAATAAGTAAATTTGATAATATTGTATATGGGACAAAAGGGATGTAGCCATTACTATTTCCTTAATAAAACATGACAGCTAATCGTCTATCGCTACTGAGGTTGTAATCTTCTTTCGATTGCTGGCTAGTTCCAAAACTACTCTGCTAGGTGGTTTTGGTGTCTCACAAAATTGGTGTAGTATGTGGTTGCGATTCTTTAAATTTCATTGTCTATACATTCTATTCCCAAGTTTTTGTGCAAAGTTTGATTGTTGATATACCATGGTGCGTCTGCCATCATTCAAAGAGTTTTTGATTAGAGTCTTTGTAGTATTTTCGTATTTAACGGTTTTTCACAAGCCCAAGTTATACTTTATGAGACCATATCGCTTTTAGTATAGCCTTGTATATTAAAATCTTATTTGAGAGAGAAACCTACTAGCGATGTCTAAGCAGCGAAGACATTTGTTTAATTATAAGTTAAAATCGTTTACTTTTGGTGAGTTTTTCATCTAACAAGGGATGTACCCCAGGAGATACTTGCCGATTTAAACCATTTTTATGAGCTCCTCTTACTTTCAGGTATAAGAACCCATAGTCAAAAAAAATATTGGTTTGTTTACCCTTTTTGTCCCTTGTATAGTAACCCAACAGGAGCATTGTTTATTATGATTGGAGGACATATGACACGTTTATTCGTAAAAGTTACTTGGGTAGGTTTATTATGATTTACTACCACTCCCCATTTGCTAAACTAGTCGTGTAATAAGTTGAGATGATTTTGAAGTAATTGGTAGTAAGCTATTGGTCTATACGACTGTAGTTGTGTTGATGATTTGCTAGGTTTAACAATAATAATGATTTGGTCATACTTTCATTGTACGGGAAAGTAGCACAATCTTAGCATACTATTATAGATAGTGGTTAACAACACTAAGGGTTTTCTGAAAAGGTAATTAACCATTTCACTTAAGATTCATGGTTTTTCAGGAGCGTTACGAATATTTAAACGCCTTATTTCTTTCTTACTTCAGCTGGTGGAAACACTTTTACAGGTAATGATAATTGGCGCAGTGTGTTAATGAAAGCTTCAACTTTATTATCATTATAGTTCGCATGAAGCTGAGATTGCAAATATTTGCTTGAAATGTTAGACAAAAACGTCTGCTTTTTTATGAGATTAGTTTAGTGGCTTTCCATATTGTTTGGTTTTCCTTAGATAGATTTGCGATATAATGTACCAGTGTTTCATTTCGTGCTTCGTTCACTACTTTGTGTAATCGGTGCATGTGTTTCTTGTAGCTAGTTTTGCCTTACTTGCGTCTGGATACTTTGGAATCTACTTCTAGTCCTACGTTTTTCAAATACTAGTTACCGTATATGTTAAGGTATGTTATTGACTCAGGTAGCCAATTTGTAAGCGTGGCTAGTCAGGCGACTTTTGTTGGTAAACAATTATATATTTAAAGCTAGATCTCAATTATCATGTCATTGTTTTATGTTGTTTATGTTAAGTTAACATATGTTTTATTTATTATTGCCAAGAAGAAATATACGTTTCGAAAAAAAACTGGAACTTTCTTATTATTTACCAACATTGGTTAGCCTTTAAAAAATAGTTACAATTTGTTCTATGTAGGTATATCGACAATAATATCAGACGTTAGCAGCAACTGGTAATAATGTAATGGTAAGGCTCTAACTCCCCGCGTGAAAGCACGGCCCGCGAACTGAGAGATTAAGGCTCTGATATGTTTGCTCTGTCTGCTCGCTCGTCGCGCACCATCTCTGCTGCGGGGTGATGCGGCAAGCACCGCGCCTTAGGCGACCGCCATTTTTACCCCTTGTTCGAGTAAACGTAGGTACTATATTATTTTCAGTGACGCGATCAAGAAAGGTTTAAATTTGATTGAATAAGACAAGAACAGAACTTTCATTCCTATAATAATTTCTTCAGTAATATGCGCCAACAATTTCTAGCAAACCAACTTCACATTCGTTTCGTTGTAATTGTTTAATTTATTATAATTTAGATAAAATAGTCTTACACACTTTTAAGTTTCATATCGTTTAATGCAAAAGTTTAAAACCAATTACGAACTGTGAAACTTTCTACCCTAACTCTTGTGAATGCTATACCTCTTCTTCAGTATTAATCTGATGCATTAGAGTCAAGTTTTGAGCTCGTACACTAAGTACGTACAAATTTTTTTTAAATGATATTTAATGGGACGTTAGTTATCGTATACACTTATATATAATAAATATGATAAACAAAAATCTAAATATACACTTTGCGGCAACTGACTAGGAAACTAACCGATGAAAAAATGGTAATTATATAATAAAAAACTACCGTAAAATGCGTAAATCATGCTTTTTAGTTGATCAAACAGAATGTGTTCGGAATAGCAATTTTTGACCGGTTTGATTGAAAACAGTTCGCTGGCCTGACATACGTGAAAAGTCCCCCGAAGCTAATAAATCAGCACCAACCAGCGAAGGGATTAAATAACAGACAGGCCGACACAATAACACCAATTAGACACAAGGCATGTCGCGCGCGCATAAAAGAAAAGATTTAGTGCGATACGGACAGCGTGCATCATTAAAAAAATTGATCCGGGCCGCGGCGGGCGCGCTTTTTGAGCGCGACTTCACTACCCCAGCCAGCTCCCGGGGGCGTGGCTGCATATTTCACAGCCATCTGTTCCTGCTCCTCGGCCCTGTTGTGTACAGTTACAAAATACACGTCCCGGTGCATTTCAGGAGTTACGTCGCTTTGTTGTCACTGGCCATTGTCGTGGCCGCGCCGCATAATGGGCAGAAGCTTAAGATATATTCGGGCTGGGTGGCCGGAATTTTGAATGGAATTGGAAATTATATGGCTCGTCCGTTTTCTACCTGGACAAGTATTATTTTGATATAAAATATCGTATCGGACGACTGTGAGTGCGCAGGGACGCGTGTTTGTTTAGCTGATTTATTCGGGTTTGTATGAAAATTTTAGTAGCTGACACGGTTGTAAAATTTATGCACTAGGTAATGCGGGCAGATTTATATGGCACGACAACATACATATTAAAATAGGCCAGACCTTTAAAGACAAATGTATCGGATGTCTACAGCATTTTCACTGTCTTGTAAATAAAAGGCAAAATTGTTGCTCGTGCATAAAATGAATAAAATAAATCGTTGCGTTTTTTAGATGTTGTACTTAAATTGTTTTTATATAAATTAGTTTGTTGTATAGGATCTGGTAGAATAATCTCTTTTTGGTGATACCGTCAGGAGCAGTTCATTGATAGACGACGCTAGAATCGTACATTCTTGAGCAGCACAAGACATGCTATTTTAGTGCTTGTCTTAATGTGAACTGGTGAACACCGTGCATTTGTGCTGGAGACTTATTTTAAAAATGGTGATTCTGTGATTGTGATCCAGCGACTATTTCGTAAACATTTTGAAGTAGGCCGTCACGGAAGAGTTCCGACCAAGAAAATTATAATGTTGTAAGTACACAATGCTAGACGGAAAACGGATAGACGCATTCAAGTCAAAATTCCTACAACACGAAAACGAAAGTGTACAACCAGTGCATCCTTCCCATACTCATCTATGCAGCAGAGACATGGTCATTTACAGAAACGGATCTGGAAAAGTTGATTGTGACACAACGACATATGTAAAGAACTATGTTCGGAATAAAATTACAAGATAGAATAAATAATGTGTGGATTAAAAACAAAACAAAAACTGAAGATGTGATATCTCGTATCGCCAAACTACAGTGGCAGCGGGCTGGACATCTAATGAGAAGACGGGACGACAGATAGAGCAGAAGGGTGACAGAGTGGAGGCCGAGAACAGGAACGCTGGAGAAAAGACATCGACAAAATCGGTGGAATACAGTGGATGACAGATATATTGGATCGTAAAAATGGAAGCAATTAGAAGAGCCGTTTGTCCAACTATGGAACATTAGACGCTAATTTATGATGATGATGATGACACAATTTCCGACCGACTGGTTCAGCATTCAAACGAAAATCACTCAGTAGACTTCGTAGCGTTAGAATGCCCGAGAATATCGGTTGTTATATCGCCACAACCTTCTTCCGCTGAGCATATTCTCGCCTTAGAAATAGAAACTTAAAGAACTTTAAGGACATGTTGGCATGTCAAAGCTCGTTAATAAGCAAATTTTTCGTTCTTGCGTCTTACAAAAATTCTCGACAACCCCCGGAATGGTCTCTCCACAGTCAACGTGTAACTGTTTGGTGTGCTCCTACAGAATTTGGTATTATTATTTTGAGGAAGCAGGGAGTGCGTTGACTGTTACATCTACCCATCATATTGTGATATTATGCAATTTCTTGGAGCCTAGACTAAACGATAGCTACATTGTACATGGAATATTCAATCTATATATGAAGCAGGAAAAATCCACAACGTGCTTCAAGAAATGGAACGTCTTAAGGTTAACATAATGGGACTGAGTGAAACCAGGTGGCCAAATTCAGGGGAAATGCAAATTAACAAAGCAAAGGTATACTACTCAGGTAACAACGACCCATACCATTGGAATGGAGTAGCAATAGTAGTAGACAAATCCCTGTGTAATTAGCTTCATGCCTGTCTCAGATAGGGTAATCATGTTAAGAACTCAAACACTCCAAGGAATAATGAATATAATACAGGTATATGCCCCTGCTGCAGATAAGGATGAGGAAGAAGTAGAACAATTTTATAACGACGTTCAGCAAGTTATAAATATCACAAAAAACAGAGAAATCACGATTGTCATGGGGGATTTCAACTCAAAAATAGGAAAAGGAGAAGTGGAGGATATCATAGGTAATTACGGACTGGGACTAAGAAATGAGAGGGTAGATAGACTGGAACAGTTCTGCCAAGAACAGAAAATGATAATCTCAAATACGTTCTTTAAATTGCCAGAAAGAAGGCTATATACGTGGAGAGCAGCAGCAGATAATAACAACAACATAGTCCGAAACCAAATAGACTATGTATTGATAAATAAACGATATCGCAATTCCATCAAGTCGGCCAAAACATATCCAGGCGCAGATGCAGCAATTGACCACAATCCGGTGATAATAAAAATCGAAACACGATTAAAAAACTTACATCACAACAGAACAAAAAACAACTACAGATATCACAATTAAAAGACCAAGCAACAAAAGATCAATTAGCGGTAAAATTAATAAAGAACTAGAAGAAAAATAGATAGAAACTTGAAGGAGACCCAAATAACAAATGCGAAGCATTCAAAAAAGCAATAATGACCCCAAGTAGAGAAATATTAGGAGAATCAAAGGTAAATAACACAAATAAAATATGGATGACGGATGAGATACCGGAACTGATGGAAAACAGAAGACAACATAAGAATAGAGACAATGAAATGTATAAAAACTTACATAAAGAAATAAGAAGGAAGATTGGAGAAGCTAAGGAGAAATGGTACACAAATAAATGTGCAGAAATAGAAGAACTGCAAGCAAAACATGATTATTTCAACTTGCACAAGAAAATAAAGGAAATAGCGGGAATAAGAAAATCAAATAAAAATAATATCCTCTTGGACAGAAATGGTAAAATAATACCCGACATCAAAGGTAAATTAGAAAGATGGAAAGAGTATATCCAGGAATTATTCGAAGATGAAAGACAACAAGAAACAATAGAAGAAAATACAGAACGAGACAGTGGACCATATATAACAGAAGAAGAAGTAATACAAGCAATAAAGTTGGCAAAATGCAATAAAGCTCCGGGTCCTGATGAAATTCCAGCTGAAATAATAAAATTAATCACGGAAGAACAAATAGGCGTGTTGGTGGATTTATATAATACAGTATATAATACAGGAATAATCCCTACAGAATGGCTCAGATCGACATTCATCGCTTTACCCAAAACAGCCAACGCAAGAGAATGTAATGATCATAGGACAATTAGTTTAATAAGTCACACTCTTAAAATATTTCTGAAAATATTGCATAAAGAATTTTCAGAAAGCTAGAACAAGACTTTAGTGAAACCCAATTTGGTTTCAGGAAAGCAATGGGCACAAGAGAAGCCCTGTTCGCAGTGAATGTGTTAACTCAGAGATGTATGGATATCAATCAACCAATATATGTCTGCTTCCTCGATTACAACAAAGCATTTGACAAAGTCCGCCATAACTACCTCATTCGACTACTTAAAGAAAAAATATAGATATGAAAGATATTAGAATAATAACTCAGTTATATTTCAACCAGATTGCTAATGTAAAAGTGGATAATGAGTTAACTGAAGAAGTACAGATACAAAGAGGAGTAAGGCAGGGATGTGTGCTTTCGCCTTTACTCTTCAACGTATATTCTGAGGAAATAATCAAGAACGCACTGGAAGAGGTATCAATTGGGATTAAAGTTAACGGAAATATATAAACAATATTAGATATGCAGATGACACTATACTCATGGCAGAGTCATTAGAAGATTTACAAAGGATATTAGATCTAGTAGTCGAAAGTAGTGAAGAAAAGGGTAGTGACAGACCCCAAAGATATGAAATCCTACAAAATATCATGCAAGGGAAGATACAGGGTAATAGGAATAGAGGAAGAAGATGCATCTCCTGGTTGAGTAACCTGAGACAATGGTACAATTGCAGTTCTATTGAATTGTTCAGAGCAGCAACGTCGAGAATTCAAACAGCCATAATGATAGCCAATCTTTTAAGAGGAGACGGCACTTAAGAAGAAGAAGAAGACTAAACGAATATAACAATGCACTACTGTTGTTCCAACTAAATGGCGCTACCGCATGTACGGCGACAATTTTCCGAAAAATGTTGGCCCAAATGTTTCCAGACTTCCTCATCTTATTAAAGGTAATATCTTATGGCTGGCCTGTTTCCTTCTAATTTCATTCTGTAGAGACACCTAAAAGCTGAAGTCTTTCTACGCAGGCTGCGTACTATTGAGGAATAAAAGAAGGCTATTTACAACGCGTTTAAATAAGTACCAGTGTAAATAACTCCTCAAGCAATGTAGAACTTTAAGGTGAGACTGCTGAAGTGCATCACTCATGCGGTCACACATCCTGACAATATGATCTTCAAAACTAGTTGATAACTAAATATGGCAAGTATTTTTTGTGTAGTGGTGCTATAAAACTGGAATAGAATTTATGTTGTTCTTTTTATTGCTGCTAAAAGAGGGGGGATAGTAATTCTATCAGACCCTGAAGTTTAAACAAATTTAAATTTGTTTATTTATTGTTATATTAAAAAAGTCTATCTGCAGAACAAAAAGTACAATTTTTAGTACGGTACAGACTTTTTAGTTTTTAAGGGCACGCCACTAGTGACAAATAATTAATTCCAAATCTACCTTTAGCCCCAGAAGATGCTACAAAGAAGAACTGTGTTTCTTAAGTCACAAATTTTATTTTTTGTTGGTTATACATATGGTTCCTTCGCTAAAAGGATCAAATTTATTTCTGAATTAAATTATAGAATTTGTTACAACGTTTTATTTTAAGACTCTGCTTTTTAACTTCTAAATGGATTACTGTACATAAATTCTTAAATAATAACATTATGGAGTAAATTCAAGCAAGATAAAAAAGTTAGCAATATATATAATAAATGTATCTGATAAACAATATGCTTCTTTGGCACTTTTTAAAATTACCGAAGGGTATGATAATAAATGCAAATGATAATGCACTCTTATAGGATTATCATACTTTAAGTTTCATTGTTATCATTTGGAAAGGTTAAGTAAGTGTTTTTAAATATAAAAATTAACTAAGCTTACAAATTGGCCAAAATTCGTAAACCTAACAATTAGTATGACCCTACTCAGAAAAAATGATGATAAATTATATTTCGATAATTTGATAAACTTTTAATTCTTTAATATTTTTTAATTTAATTAATAAGCGAAAATGAACTCCTTTTTTATGAGGTTTTCTTAATTTGATTATTGTATTTTCTTTTTATGTTTAAGTGAATGGTTAAAATAAAAATTATTCTAATAAAAATGTAAACGTTGCAAGCAACATTAATAACAATCTTAATCTAATTATCAGATACACCATTAAGAAATTTGGTGTAATGCCTTTTTTTATTATTTCCTATTAAATTTATGTATAGAAAGAAAACTGCTCTATAAGAACCTTCATCAACAAGGTGACCGCGTCAAATGCTGCCACTTTTGTATTTCTAATTGCGTTCCGATTTTTTTAGAGATCTAATTGCTTTTATTTCAATAAGATTACCTAACGCTATAATATTGAGAAAGATACATATTGAATATATTGAAAAAGGTTTAAGCTTTAAACCTACAACTATTATAGTCATTTGGTAATAATAAAACAATTACCTAAATAAATGTAATAAACTAACCCAACCCTGTATCAAATCCAGTGTTACATAAAATGTAATATTAAACTAAATTAGCCTTAAAAATTGAAATAAAAACTTAAAGTTCAAAAATTTTAGGAAAGCTGACTGAGTTAAAATAAAAAATGCATTGAAGATGATGAAAAGCAATATTCAACTAATTAAATTGCACACTAAAAAAAATAAATTAAGGTTTTTAATTATAACCATTTTATTGAATAATACAATTAAAAACAAACTACAAAATGCTGTTTTAATTTAACAGACCTCCCATAATATAAATCTACAAATGTAGATGTAAACAAGCTCATATTAGTGATTGGCATATGGAGTTTGCACTTTGCTAACCACAACAAATATTATCTTATTCTATCTTCGTGGAATATTATAATTGTTATAAGTGCATTAAAAGAAAGTGTAATTTCTGTTATTTTGTGTTTATTTTAAGTAAGTTTTATTTAATCTTTGTTTAAGCCATTAAATATAAGAATATAGATACTTAAAATTAAGATAAGTCAAAAAATCCAAGTAGGTTGGGTTACAAGACGCATAGCTACACATGTAAGGCTTGATATATAATATAATATACAAACACATAAACTATAACAACCGAACACGATTAGTAATCCGTGAAGACAGTGAGACAGTTTATGTACTAACACAACACCCAAATCGTAACGCTAGAGGCGGAACCGCGATCATCATTAAACATATCAAGCATTATGAATTAAACAAATTTGACAAAGATTTTCTGCAAGCCACAACACACTGGAATAGACCCCTAGCAATATCTGTAACATACTGTCCCTCTAGATATAGAACAAACAAAGAAGGATTTGAGAAATACTTCAATCATTAGGTTCCGGATTCGTTTCCGCCGGGGATTAATACCAAATCAAAAATTAATATTAAACACCCTCACTGGGGATCTCGATTGATCTCCCTACGAGGAAGAGCCTTGCAAGTAGCAATGCAAGAAAGGCACCTAAATCATGCCTCCACGAGTAAACTTCTCTACTGGCCCATAACCTGACGAAAATCCCAGGTTGTCTAGACTGTCGAAGAAAAACAACGTTACAATGCTGCAACACGAGAACTAAAGAGAATGCCGCAGGAATACAGACGAGGCTTTTAAAGAATTTATCGGAGGTCTAATCGACCACGGAAGTGAGTGACTACTCACCGTGGAAAACCACCAAAAGGTTAAAACAGTCACAAAAAGCCGTTCCGCCGATCCGGAAGGAAAACGGAACTTGGGCAAAAAGCGATGCCAAGAAAGCGAACACCTTAGGCAAGTCTTTCAACGGATTCCTAGAGCATCCGGAACTGACAAAGAAGAAATGAACAAATTTTTGAACGCCCCATTGCAACTGACTCCACCTATCACAGCCATTAAAGTCAAAGATGTGAAAGATGCAATAAAAAACTTGCATACAAAAAAATCACTCGCGTACGACTTAATAACAGACCAAATTCTGAAAAAACTACCACCTAGTGGTCTTATAATGCTGACATTTATATTTAACGGCTCATTTCCATCACGATGGAAAGATGCTAAAATTATTTTAATGCAAAAGCTTGGCAAACCACAGTACAGACCGATAAGTTTATTATTCATAACTTGCTACTCAAACGACTATCGCCAATTCTAAAAAAACCAAAATCTTATATCGAATTATCAATTTTCTGATAGAAAACAGCACTCTACAATTAAATAAGTTCACAGGGTAGTAGAAATTATTAACGTTGTTACCTTCGAAGCCAAAGAATACTGCAGCGCTGTATTTCTAGACGTCAGCCAGGCTTTTGACAAAGCTTGTCACGTACGTTTCAGCAACTTTCTCCAATATTTAATATAAAATATAAAACTTTATTTACTAGTACATCATTGCAGCCTGCAGGCGTAATACGTAATTATTATTTTTTTCGTTAAGTATCAAACTTTAACTGTTATATTACCTTGTCATTATTTATAAAGCTGCAAAGTTTTGTGGATATATATCTATCCTTTCTAGATAGCATAATTTCAGTAAAGAGCAATTTATATAATATGGGTTTCTGCAACGGGCGACACCAATTACCTCTTATAGAATAATAAACGAAAGTAAAACAGAATAGAATTATTCTAATCAAAAAGCAAACTTATTTGCCAATTTCCTAATAAAAATATTTCAACAATTTTTCAGATCTGCGCTCTACAAAAAAAAAATCGGCCAAATAAATATAACTTTTGAAACAGTTTATGGCGAAGAAAGTCGAGCCAAATTATGAAAATTTTAAATTAAATAAAGCTTGTTGCTATGATTACCTACAGACAAAAGAATTACCAGAGTATGTCAAATTTGCAAGTCGCCCGGATATGAACTAATAACCCGAAAAATCTATAAATACTAATCACATACTTATTCAATGGCATATTGGGAACAGAATTCTTTCCTCCAAGTTTCTTTACGTAAAGTGAAGTTTAGACACATGACCTTTACTTTAAATAAGGTAGTTGTCTTAGTTTTTTTGAACAATCAACAATTTCTACAGATATTAAGTACCTTAATATTTATATAGACTGATAATTTACAGAGTGAAGACAACTGAATATAAGTTCCGCAGATGTTAATGGGTCGGTGTTCTTAATTATCTTGAAAGGGTAAGGTATTTCTGAGTTAGGTTCGTGTATCGAAGCAGAGTGGGGGTGTGTTAGCTAATTACCTGCGATATCGCCGAGGCCGATGCCGCAGCCCAAAGGTCAGGCGTATTTATCTATTTATCAATTTTATATCAATCAGGCGATTGAACTAATTGAATTAAATTTCAAGGTTATCTCCGGTGATTAATCTTTTAACACCACGAGAAAGAATCCCTTGCCACCGACATCCCAAAACACAAACAAACCAATTAAAATTTTGGCAATATTTATAAACAACGTTAACAACTACCAGGAGATAATTAAGGATCTAAAAAATATCATTTAGGATAGGAAGTTCAGTACTACATATAGCAATAACCACCTTAAGGTTAATTTAACATTAGCTAATGACTTCCGTGCACTAACCAAATTTTATCTCAGCAATTAAATTTAGTTTTACACTTTTCATGATCCCAACGAAAAATCACTTTCTGTAGTTATAAAAAAATGTGCCAGTTTCCCTTACTGCAGAAATCAAAGAGGAACTTATAACCAAAAAATTGTCAATAGTAAACCTCATCCGATTTCTCCACAGAAACGTACACTCAATACCAATCTGTACAGTAACTTAACTGAAATTTGATATAAAAACAATTTTTCATTTGATCATAACAGTGAAAGTTCGAAGAAAGTCTAACGACATTCTACAATGTCACAAATGCCAAAGCTCTGTTAAACCAAGCTGCGTCAAATATAATTTAGAGGCCCATATAATGCATGCGAAAAGAAATCTTTCGACCTTAAATGCGTAAGTTATGGAGGAGACCATCCAAATAGTTACAGAGGCTGCCCTCACCACCTATAACTACTGAATCAACGCACGCCATTAAGAAACTACTGGACACTACCTAATCATTCAATACTCGACGAATATAACATTATTAAGAGCACCGTCTAATTGGCACCAAAAGAACCAAAACCCTAAATAATCTTCTCAACCTCCTCGACCTTTTAATATCGGCACAATCTTAGAATACCTTATAAAACTAATTATTTCTTTCCCTTCACAAATTAAATCCTTTATAATAACATATTTATTACCCAACATTATCAATGGATAATCAACTCCCAACAATACAGAAATTAACAATCTTAAACTGGAATGCTAACAGAATAAAATCACAAAAAACGATCTTCATTTTATTTCTACCGAGGTATAATGTAGATATCGTATGCGTCACCGAAACCTACCTATCTTAAAGAAAATATTAAAAATTGATAGCTACCGGATTTGTCGAAATGACAGACACGAAAGGTTAGCATGGGAAGGAGTTGCCTTTTTCATCAAACACAAATAAAGCATCCTACCCCCAATAAAGTTATTATAGACCACCTGAAAACGATTACTCTTAGCATAAATTCCAGCAAATTTTCGAATCATAACCGCCTACAGGCAATCTAACAAACATCTCCCAGAAATAGACATGCAAAGTATATTTAACACAATCATACCAACATATATGGTTGTAGCTGACCTAAATAGAAATTGTCGACTTTGGGGTTGCCGATCTGATAACCTCAATGGTAACAAACTAAACATCTGGGCTACAAAATATAAATTTGAAATACACGAACCAGATGAATGCACCTATCATCTCTACAGACATGGCCACCAACCCGACATCCTTGACATAATAATATCTAAAAAATTGTAATACCAGACTAAACTCAGATCGTTTTCCTATAGTCATAACATTTGCAACCATTACACCATCCTCTAGACCCTTACCCCCACGTCTAATAAAGAGACACGTCTAGACTCGCAAATCAAAAATCTTACCCAAAGTTCACGACACCACACAAATTGATACTGCAATTCTAACTTTTAAAGATTCCGTAAAGAACTATGTGGAAAATGCAACTAAAGCTAAAGAGAAAGAAAAATTAATAACCCAAATATTCTTCCAAGCTACGTACTAGATTTAATCAAAGAAAAAAGCCAAACACCCAGACAATGGCAAAAAACCAAAAACCTCTGCATTAAAAATCAACCAAACAAACTAACACACCAAATTAAACAAGTATTAGACAAATTTAAAATATTTATTTACAAAAGGAACATTTAACAGATAGAAACAAATAGTACCAAGCTATGGCAACTACCTAACTACAAGAAGTAATACCAACAATTAAAACCATTAATGCTCGGTACACATCTGATAAAGACAAATGTAACTCGTTTGCTGAACACCTTGAAACCATGTTTATGTCCACTATTTTTGATAAAAATAGACCTCAAACAACCCCAAACCATATCATAAATCAAAATCACATGCCAATCTTAACTGACCTTGATAAACCCACTTTACCATCTGAAGAGAAAAATTATATAAGCTCATTGCCCCTTAAAGGAACACTAGGACACGACCTAATACCCAAAGCTATTCTAAAAAATATAATGAAGAAGGCAATAGCCTACTTACCCACGGTTTTCAACGCCTGCCCTGAGAAAAGTTATTTCTCTACAATCTGGAAGCATATACACATTCTCATGTTCCCCAAACCTAAACAAAATAAATTTAATTGTGACTCCTACCACCCTATAAGCCTTCTTCCTCCCATATCCAAACAATTAGATCAAATTATTCGCAAGCGTATTAATCCAATACTGGATGAATATCACATGATCCCCAATATACAGTTTGGATTCCAACAAAAACATCCGGCAGTTTTATAACTTTACAGGATTGTGGAAAGCATAGAATATGGCTTCGAAAGCAAAAAACATACTGTTGTCGTCTTTTTAAACATCACCAAGGCATTTCATAAGGTGTGGCTGAAAGCCCTAAAACATACATTACTTCACTTACCCATCCCAATATATTTAGCAGTTATAGTCTTATTCTTCCTAGAAAACAAATCATTCGCAGTAAGGATAAACCCGATATCCACTACCAAACACATTAACGCAGGAGTTTCACAAGGTAGCGTTCTTGGATCAATATTCTTTAATATATACGTGCACGATATTTCCAAACTACAAGAGAGCAAAATTACACCATTTGCTGACTGCTATTTTTACCAAAAATGAAAACCTTCATTGAAAATCTACAGATCACAATTAACACACTTAATAAATGGTTTAACAAATAGTGCGTCAGTTTGAACACAACCAAATGTACAAAATTTTACATTCGGAAGAATACATTGGGTATTAAATGTATCTTACTGCTATACAAATCACTTCTTCGATTAGTTGTAACGTGTGCTCGGTAATTGTGTGTACGACATCCAAAACTAATTACAAAAAGCCACAGATATTTTAAAATAAGATCCTATGCAGCTCGACAATGCTTAAGTACCCAACAAATCCACTACAAATTGGAAATTTGCGCAGTTGAAGAATTTGTCCGGTGAACAACAAAAAAAAAAACACCTAACTAATTTCACACAAGCAGTAATAGTATCGTAAAATAACTAAGTAAGACAAATATTCACATCCGTCTTAAGCGAAGATTACCCCGGGACATACTAAGCTCCGAAGACGACGGCGGTGCTGACAGTGAGTGAAGAGGGATTAATTTGAAAGACTCACATGACATTACTTATTTTTCAAAATATACATTCAAAACCATATATAACATTTGTTAATCATTGAGGTGGTTACCGGAATAAAAAAAAGTATTTCTAGGAAAAGCAATATTAAAGTCAGTGTGAATTTATGTTTTGGAATTAATAGGTTAAGGAAAAAGTTCTGACACACTTTTAAAAAATTTAATATTTTTTATTTTATAATTTTGTTTTATAATATCTCATTTTTTTTTTTATTTACTCATTTGCTAATTTACAATTTACTCCTATAACTAACAGAGTAATGAGTAAATATGAGGCAAGGTTCATGGCAAGCGTTGGGTACCGTCCCTTGACGGTTCTCCACTTTCTCCTAGTTAACTAGGTCTTCTGGCCATTGTCTTTTAAGTCTTATTTCAATTTGTGGTTGGGTGTATAGTTCACTTATGAGTTGGTTGCTGTGGTTGGCGCTGCGTTGTTTGGATTTGTTGGCGTGGTGGTTGATCACTTCTTTTATAAAGGATATTCCAAAATCGTTGTGGAGGGTTTGATTGGACACGTACCAGGGAGCGTCGGCCATCATGCGAAGTGTCTTCGACTGAAAGGTTTGTAGGATTTTTGTATTGGAGGGCTTACTGCATCCCCACAGTTCGATACCGTAGGTCCAGACTGGTGTTAGAATTATTTTGTAGATGATCAGTTTGTTCTCCAGAGATAGTTGAGATTTCCTGCCTAGTAGCCAGTTCATTTTCTTCACTTTTAGGTCCAATTGTGTCCTTTTTGCCTTAATGTGCTCTTTCCATGTGAGTCTCTGGTCTAAATGTGGGATCAGGGTGTTATTTATGTTAACTTGTGGACAGTTGCTTCGTTTTGTGGTGAACGTGATCTGGGCGGACTTTTCGGTGTTGACGTGGATCTTCCATCGTTTTAGCCAGTCTTGTAGTTCGTTTAGGTGATCTTACAGTTTATTAGAAGCTCTTGCTGGATCGATATCGGACGATATGTCGTCATCAAATGTGGCCATCATAGTGCTCTCTGTGACGGGAATGTCAGCAGTGTATATTAAGTAGAGTAGTGGCCCAAGGACGCTGCCTTGCGGCACTTCAGCTTTAATTGGGTGGTAGTCGGAGAGTGAGTTGTTTACTTTTACTTGGTAGGATCTTTCATTAAGGTAAGATTTTAGGAGTAGGTATATGGGACTGGGAAAATGCCTTTTTAATTTATATAATAATCCGTTGGTCCAAACCTTATCAAACGCCTGCTGTACGTCAAGGAACACCGCAGCACACATTTTCTTCTCTTCGAGACTTTCTTTGATTTTGTTCACAATTCGGTGGCATTGCTGTGTTGTGGAATACTTTTGTCTGAATCCAAATTGGTGTTGAGGGATTATGTCGTCTGTGAGTGTTGATTGGGTTATTCTGTCGAGAAGAAGTTTTTCAAATATTTTTGACATTTGTGGCAGCAGGCTTATTGGACGGTACGATGAAGGTTCGGTAGGTGGTTTACCTGGTTTTCCAATCATAATTATTTGCGCGTGTTTCCACTGAACTGGGAAATAGCATAATCGAAGGATGCTGTTGAATATAGTAGTTAATAGCACGATTGCCTTTCTTGGTAGATGTTTTAAGATCTCCCCGACTATGAGGTCATACCCAGGGGTCTTGTACGAATTTGTATTGTTGATTTGTTTTCGAATTTCTGCTGGTGTAAAAGGCTTAACGGGCAGTGATAGTTGACAGGGGGGCGTTAATATAGTCTTCAATTTCTTCATCTTGGTTGTCATTGTCTGAGACTGGAGAGAACACTTTTGAAAGATGATCCGCGAATACATTGCTCTTTTCTATGTCTGACTGCGCCCAGTTTCGATCAGGTTTTCTTATGGGTGGGGTTTGTATTACTGGCCTCTTAATTCTTTTTGTTGCTTTCCACAACGAATGGTCTTCGGGGGATAGATTCGTGATGTAGTGTTTGAAGGTGTCGTTGCGGGCTTGGTTTAAAACAGAGTGGAGTTGGTGTGTTATCCTGTTAAGGTCAGTTTTGTTCTGAGGGTTTCTTGACCTTTGCCATTTCCCACGTGCTCTTCTTCTTTTTGTGATCAATTTTTTAATATGCAGAGGAATATTATCATTTCCCTGGTTTGCTTTGTTCCTTAGAGGAGTGGCTTTCCATGCTGCGGTTTGTATTGTATTCGTTAGATGCTGTACCACCTCTTCGATTTCGAATTGCTCTTTGATACGATGATCCAGTCTGATTTCTTCATTTATTAAGTTTTGGAACATTTGCCAATTGGTATCTTTGTAGATAACATTGGTACTGAGGGTTAATATTATGGCGCTATGGTCATGGCGTAGATCTAAACTAGACTTAATATCAATGTAAGTATTTGATATGCCTTTTGATATAGCGAAATCAAGTAGGTCCGGAATTTTATTCCTGTCCGTGGGCCAATAGGTTGGCTCTCCCGTAGAAATATAAGTTAGGTTGTTTAGTTGTATTGAACGGAACAGATTGCGACCTTTAGGTGTGATTAATCTGGACCCCCATGTTGTATGTTTGGAGTTCCAGTCTCCGATTGCTATAAATTGTGTTCCAAGATAGTTGAAAAAGTCATTATATTCTTCTGTCGTGATATTGTGTCGTGGCGGGGAGTAAACAGCCGCAATAGTAGTTGGTCTAGGAAGTGATTCTAGTTTTAATAACGTCGCTTGGATTTTGGCTGTTTTAAAGGGTTGGAGGACATGGTGGTTAATAGTCGATCTAATTATGATGGCTGAGCCTGCATGCGCCGTACCCTCAGGGTGATGAGTATAGTAAATGGTGTAGTATGGGATTCTGATAAACGTTCTTTCAGTTGAGTGACTTTCAGAAATTAGGAGAATATCAATTTTATTGTAGTTTAAATGTAGGGTGATTTCTGGAACGTGATTTGATAGCCCGTTTGAGGAGGTCATTGTTTGGTCAAATTGCTTATGACCGTGGTAAGCATGGTGAGAATCATGCTGTTTTGGTTTAGTAGCTGGTTGAATAGGTTTTTAAATTCGTATAAAAGTTTTGCATTGTATTAGTAAGGTTGTCATTATTATTATTATTTTTATTTTGATTACTTGTTGCTCCTGCGGCTACATGGGCATAACTACCTCTAGTTTGAGGAGGCTGTTGTGTTATCTGTTGAAAAGCTGGATTTGTACTTGAATGTAATTCGAGGATTGGTTTATTTGTGAGATTTGGATTGTGTTTATTTCTGGACTTTAATAGATCTCTGTAACTTGTGCAGCCCTTGTAGTTTTCAGGGTGCCCTCCGCCACATAGTGCACAGGTAGCCGGGGTGTCTTTGGTTTTATTACAGCTTTTTGAATCGTGTGGTTTGCCGCATTTAACGCAGTTGTATGCTTTCATACAATACGATTTGGAGTGTCCATAGGCCTGGCATCGGGTGCAATGTATTAGTGTTTTTATGTTTTGGTGGTTCAACTCTTATTTTTGTATTTTGTAGGAATTCTATGTTATAAATTTCTTTATTATTACTTTGCGGACTTATATCGACGAAAAATAGTGGTAGCGGATTTTTTGTAACTCTGTGCCGTGCGTTGATGATATTTCTGACTTTATGTCCTTTTTCAGCTAGTTCTGTTGTTATATCTTCTAACGGGATTGAATGATGAAGACCGCGTATGACAACTCTATAGGCCCTGTCTTGTTTTAGTTGGTAAGTATGATATACTATTTTTTCGTCATTCATGTGCTGGATTAATTTTCTGTAGGTGTCGGGTGTCCGTGCATTTATTTTACTGTATTATCTGGGAAGGTTTTAGTGTAGTAAGTTTCGTTATCTGTGACAAGGGATAGATTTTCGGTCATAGCTTTGTAGTTGGTAACTCCATAAACGTAAATTGGGGTGGTTTCGGGTCTTGCGGCTGAGTATTGTTCTTCATATTGTTCGAATTGTTAGTATGAGTTTGAATGGTACTAGTATCTGCTTCGGCGAGTGATTGAAATCTGTTTGTTGTTATAGTTTGAGGGGATTTACGGAGACTCTTTGGATCTTAAACCTTTTCTCTTGTTTGTGACGCTTTGCCAGGGATGAGAGTTTGTAATTTCAGAGTCATTCTCCATTTGTTTCTTGCGTTGATTTTGTGTCGTTGTAGTTATTATTTGGCGGCATTAAAGGTTGTATGTTATTTAAAGGAGCGAGGTTAATAGGAAGTGGTGGGAATTGTTCTGTTGTTACTTGATTTTGGTAAAATTGTGGAAGTTGCATATTTATATATGCTGGATTTAATTGGTAATTGTGTGCATGCGGCATTTGTGCTGGTATTTGATTTTGAAGTAATGTAGGTGGCTGCATAAGGGTGTAATTATACATATTGGTGTTTAAACCGGGCCCATTCCCGGTTGGGAACATCTTTGCGAGGTATAATGTGTATTAAAAATTATAAATGCTTACGGTTTTTAAAGGTGAAACAGTTGTTTATTACTTGAGTTAAACGTTGATTGCAGCGGCCTTGCGGCCTTCACACTTATAGGTTATCACAGCACTTGATATTTCGAGCGTTCAGGCACAACCTTATTCACCGAAACCCAAATGCGAACAATATCTCAGTTAGCTTCTTCTTTGGTTCTAGATAGACAAAGATTCGCTATGAGTTCCGCGCCAGATCCATTCCGGCAAAAAGATCATATCGTGCGTTGGTGGAATTTTATTCCGAATGGTCGCGTTATCAATGCCGAGCTCTGGTGTCAGCAACTGGACCGTATTTACGAGAAGCTGAAAAAGGAATACCCGATATTGGTTCGACGAAAATACGCAATACGGAACGGTTCCAAAAGCTGGACGGTATCAAAGTCCCACTACACCTAGCCTACAATACAGACGCTGCTCAATCCAATTGGGGTCTTTTTCGCCCACTGAAACATTTCTTGCGTGGTCGTCTGTTTGAGACTTTTAATGAAGCAGAGGAAGCGTTTCAGGAGTACTTCAATTCAAAGCCGGTGGGATGGTACTTTAACCAGATCCGGGTGCTTGCATATGGGTACCAAATGTCGTAGAAAATGATGGCTTTTATTTTAAAGAATAGATGTGATTTTTGAATAAATTTTTCCACAAATATAGAAAAAATGTGACAGAATATTCTCCTCAACCTGCTATACAGATCTGCTGTTAAATGCAGTACTTCAGCAATTACTGAGAAAATTACAAAGCTCAGCAATCCTATAGGATATCATTTTATAGATTTGACTGAATGAAATCGAATTTCTCAAATTGTTACTTTAGTTGACTAGACAGACAAAAGTCGCTTGATGACATATCTGAAAAATATGATACCCGTGAAACAATAACTGTTAAATATTTAACGAAAAACTTGCAAATAATAACTGGTGAGTTTTGCTTATAAACATTTCAAACCTGAAACATCATTTAAGATTGCGTCTGCTGAACCTACTGATATACTGATATTTTCAGAAATCTCTCTTACAGTCAAACGACGATTTTTATTACTTTTTTTAAAGGCAAAAATTGATATAAATCAACTGCTGTAACTTATATATATATAATAAAATATTTGATGTATCATACTAAAACTAGAAACGATTGTCACTGAAAGTTTTCAATTACGAGAGTTTCAAATTAAAAATTCGTACTATTTTTTGAACAGTGTAGTATTATTTAAGATGCTTGTACCACTGTCTACCATCATACAGGTTAATTGTTTATATTTATTTATATTATATTGTTAATTCTTTTTTTATATAATTTACTGGATGTCTAATTGCTTTGGTTACTCAATAAAGCAAAATTCGCAAAATATACATTGTATTACAATTATTAGAACTTTAAAAACATTTCATGTACACAGGAAATTGAATTTTTTTATGCACGGGAGCACATTTTACAATAAAAGAAAAAGCAGGAGCATCAAAATTCGTTTTGTATTTGTCTATCCCCCATATCTGAAGCAGCAGTTTCTGGCGGCGTTATTAACTTGGACTGCCTCCGAACGAAGCAAACAGAAGGATTAACGTACAAGAGTTTCGAATAACCCGCAGCCAGTAAAACATCCCTAATGCGGTTAAATTGCGTAACAGAAGTTGGGGTGCAAGCGAAACACCGCGCGCACTGCAAGGCATTTACATAACGACGCTGTCGATATTAACTTAAACTCGCCGAATTAAATTAAAATGCGCAAACTTCGCGAACTTCTTGTCATTTTAATTTCTTTGCGCCAGAAATGGCTCATAAATCTTTACTAAAAAGGTAATTTGTATTGAGATGATGAAATTAGATTGCGTTCGGCGCCGCGGGCCACGCAGTCGAACGCGCCGAAATACGTCGAAATAAATTTGCCGGCTTTGCAGCATCCGGAAACAGCGCGATAATGAGAAAAGTTGTGCGTTGCGAAATTGCCATAATAAATTTAGAAAAACTAGCATTCGACTGTTGTACATGGAGAACTATTTTATATATGCATTGACAGGTTTTTTTATAAATATACGTTGGTTTGAAAGTATTTGTGTGTTTAATACCTTAAAATGTAACTAATTTCACTTTTTTTTTAATTTATTATGAAAAATTCACTATTTACATTCTGTAATTTATATGTGAAAACTGGGTCTACACTAAAAAAGGTCAATTGAAGTTGATGGGGATAAAATAGAAGCATCGAATAGATCCCATCTAAGCAGATAGAAATTGAGAATGAAAAGGTAATGGAAGATTATGAAACTTTTTTTTATAACAACGCAGGTACTGGAATAACGTATATTTTAACAATGCGAAACTGACTTTTTATTCAAATGAATAAAGATTCAAAAATCTTTTTTGTCAAGACGGAGCTTTTCTGGATAAGTCTTAACCATGGACAAGTCGCATGGAGAGGAACTTATGTTCTGGTGCCCGAGATATCCCGATTTCACAGCTTGCTGCTTTCCTTTGTGGAGGCTTGTAAACGAAGAAGTTTATATACCACCTCTACCAACACTTTTTGGACGACCTAAGAAACTGCCTCACAGCTGCAATGAACTCTGTAACGCACGACATCCTTCATTGTGCCTGGGATGAATTTTGCTACCTTCTTCTTCTTGCGGTGCCTTGGCTGTCAACGGTTGTTGGTTTTCATGTTGGCTATCATGTGGCCTTATTAACTGCTGTTTGCAACAATTGAGTGGTCGTCTTCTCACACCAATCTCGTTCTTCAGCCAGGAAGTCCTTCTACCTGGCCCTCGTTTACCGACGATTTTTCCCTGTAGAATTAAATTAAGAACCTTATATTTTTCGGGGTGTCTCGTTATGTAACCGAAGTGCTGTAGTTTTCGTTTTTTAATAGTTTTAACTATTTCCAATTCTTTATACATTTGCATGAGTACCTCGTTGTTACTTATTCTATTCAACTTATCTTTAATAACCTTCTGTACATCCACATTTCGAAGAATTGTAGTCGTTTAAGTGTGGCTTTTGTTAGTGTCCACGTTTCGACACCATAAAATAGAATAGAGAAGAGCGGGTAAACGGGAGACCCCACACCGTTTACCCATAAAACTACGGGTGGAGCTACCCTATCGCACACCCGTGGGTAACAGATGCCGCCTGTAGTAATGACGTGGGGTAGAGGTTCACGCAAGTGACCTCGCCGGCAACTCGTCAAACGAGGCAGGAGAAATCCTGCCAACACGAGTACTATCGACTGGAGTATTTGCTACATCGATTAGGCCCCAGGCCTACGGAGACGTTAGACCACATGACGTTATCCCGTTAAAACTGTTATGCAGGCCATCCGATCCCACACTTGTGGGCAAAGGACGCCGGTAGCAGTAGCGATATGTGGTAGAGGTTCGCCTAAGCGACCTCGACGGCTGCTCGTCCAACGTGGTGGAGGAAACTCTACCGACACGAGTGGGGCTGCGTTTCACTCTACGACGCAGACTCGTAAAGGTGCTTCGAGCCACCCTATCCCACAATAGTGTGGGTAACGGGCGCAACAAGTATCAACTGATGTAGAGTAGAGGCTCACGCAAGTGACCTCGACGGCCGCTCGTCCAACGTGGTAAAGGAAACTTTACCGACACGAGTGGGTAGTGCGTCTCACCCCGTGGCGCGAGATACCCGTAAAACTGCTAGTGGAGCTACCCAATCCCACAATTGTGGGCAACGGATGCCGCTAGTCAGTAACAGAGGGTAGAGGTATCACGAGAGTGACCTCGACGGGTACTCGTCAAACGTGGTAAGGGAACCTTACTGACACGAGGACTAAGGGAGGGTAGCCAACTGGGGCGGCTTCCCAGTTCCCCCTCATTGGTGTTGGACTCTTAGGGGTGGTAGCACCGCTTTAGGAACAGGTGGGACTTGTTGACCTTCGTGTGAGCATGCCCTTATGCGGGGGAGGCCCCACTGTCGGTCTGGCGGGCGGAACCGTAACACCTCCGGTACATCTCACCATCCTTATTCTTAGATCAATTCTTAGGTCACGAGTACATAATACTTTTCTCATCTTAATAAATGCTGCCCTTGCCTGCGGATCTTAATTTCCACGGATGGTCCCCATACTTTACAAATTAATGTATACAGTTTATCAGCCTTCTACTTTTATTAATTCACTTTATGTTTTATCTTTTCTAAGTGTCTTGTTATTTCTCAGGTTTTGTATCACATTATCACATTCTTCTGTTTTAAGGGTTTCGCTTTTGCTTCTTTTTCTCCTTCTTTTCCTTTACTTTGTTTTTCTTTCTCTTTCGTAACTTCTTGGTAATGTTCTTTCCATCTTTTGAGTACTTCTTCTTTCTTCTATTATTTCTTCATTTTTGGCTAGGCGTAGTTAGATTTTCGGTTGGTAACTTTTTTAAAATACCTTTTTTTTTATAGAACATTCTTATATCTTTCTTGTAATTTTCTTCTATTTCTTTTACCATTTCTTCTTGCTTGGTACATTTTTTTTTTTATATATTTTCTTTGTCTTCTTGCTTTCCTCTTTAAATTGGTCTCCGCTTTGTTTTATTTATTTACTTAACAATTTTAGTTTTGCTGTATTTAACTCTTGAGATATTTAGTATCAAAACCAGTTATTTTTTTCTTAATATTTTTACTTGGTAGCAGTTTTCTTGCTGCTTGTTCTATTTTTAATAGTTTTTCCACTTCTCTTCTTCTTAAAGTTCCGATCCGTTTCGGATGTTGGAAACCATAATGGCAATACGGACTTTATCAACAGCGGCACGAAACAGTCCAGTTGTTGTTGTATTGAACCATACTCGCAGGTTTTTCAGCCACGATATGCGTCTTCTGCCGATGCTTCTTTTTCCTTCGATCTTACCCTGGAGGACCAATTGTAGGAGCCCATATCTCTGATTGTTGCGCATGATGTGCCCTAGATACTCCAGCTTACGAACTTTTATTGTTGTGAGGAGTTCTGTTTCTTGTTTCCCCATTTTCTTCAGCACGGTGTTGTTGGTTACATGCTCTGTCCAAGATATACGGAGGATTCTGCGGTACAACCACATCTCGAAGGCCTCTATTTTTCGTCTTGATGCCTCTGTCAGTGTCCACGTCTCTGCTCCATACAGCAATACGCTGAAGATATAACATCTCAGTAGTCTTAATTTAATGGGTAAAGATAATTCATGGCACTTGAATAGTTTGGCCATTTTTACGAACGCTGCTCTCGCCTTTTCAATTCTACACTTTATTTCCAGTGAGTGGTCCCAGTTTTCATCGATTGTTGTCCCAAGGTAAGTATATTTTCGCACACGTTCGATCCTGTTATTGTCAATCGTTAATCCGGTGTCAACAATGTGATTTTTTGCAATTATCATATATTTGGTCTTTTTGGTATTTAGGGTCAGTCCGAACCGCTTGCTAACTTCTGTAATTCTGTTCATAATTCGTTGGAGACTGGTGATGTCGTTTGTAAACACTATCGTGTCATCCGCATATCTAAAATTATTTAATATTTCTCCGTTGACTCTGATTCCATCATCTATGCTGCCCAGAGCTTGCTGAAAGATGTGTTCCGAATACACGTTGAACAGAAGAGGAGAAAGTACGCATCCTTGCCTGAGACCGCGTTTTATCTTGATGTCTTCTGATATCATGTTGCCAGTTTGCACTGCTGCTTTTTGATTCCAATAAAGGTTGCTTATTATTCTTATGTCTCGATTATCAAGGCCTATTTCTTGAAGTATGTCTATTAGTTTATTATGTTGGACTTTATCGAAGGCTTTTTGATAATCGATGAAGCAAGCATATATGTCATGATTTACATCTCTGGCTCTTTGAAATAAAACTTGTAGGCTAAAAATAGCTTCGCGAGTTTCCAAGGCATTGCGGAATCCGAACTGTTCTCTACTTATTTGTGCTTCACACGTTGTAAAAATTCTGCGGTGTATAATTTTAGAAATAATTTTAGGAGGTGACTCATAAGGCTGATGGTGGGAATCTTCGCAATATTTAGCATTTGGTTTTTGGGATTGTCACAAATGTTGATCTTAACCACGGTTCAGGGATTTTTCCGGTGGTATAGATAATGTTAAAAATTTTTGCTAGCCATTCTACACTCGCTTCGTCCATCATTTTTAAAAATTCGGTATGTATATTATCAGGACCTGGAGCCTTTCCGATTTTTAACTGTTTTATGCATTTTTCCACTTCGTCGGTGGTGATGGGTAAGGGCTCTACTTCTGGATATTCTTGAGGTTCATCTGATCTATCAACGTCTTCGAAAAGGTCTTCAACATATTTCTGCCAGGCAGAAATTTTTGCGTCTGATTCTATAATTATTTTTCCGTCCTTGTTGAGTAGCCTTGTTGTATTGTTTACTTTGTAGATTCCTGCAGCTTCTTTTACTTTTTTATACATGTTAAATGCATCCTGTTTTTGTTCTAATTGTTCAATTTCTTTGCATTGTGTTGTTAGCCATGTTTCTTTAGCCATCCTTATTTTGTATTTTATTAATTTCTGGATTTCTTTGTATCTGGTGTCGTTATTTTTTGCATTTCTTCTTTCATCCATTAATTGTAGGATTTCGTCAGTCATCCACTTTTTTTTCTTTCGGTTTTGTACTGTCAGATACTTATCTCCGATTTTGTCAAAGGATGTTGTCATGTCTCTTCTACCGTTTGGTTTTTGTTTATACTCTGTTCACATGCTACACCTAGTTCTTGTGTCATATTCCCACGCGTTTGCGGGCTATCACTTATTTTCCTAAGGCCCCATTTCTTTTTTACAATTTTTCTCAAGCATTTCTTTAGTTTTAATCTGAATTTTCCTACTAATAAGCAATGGTCTGATGCAATGTCCGCTCCAGGGTATGTTTTGGCGGCTAAACAGCTATTGCGATAACGTTTGTTTATTAGAAGATAGGCGATTTGGTTTCGTACTCTCTTCTCTTTGGGTTCGTCGGGGTTGGTGGGGGCGGTCCATGTGTAGAGTCTTCTTGGTGGTAGCTTATATAATGTATTAAGGATAACAAAGACTTCTTCTTCTACGAACATTTTAAGTCGCTCTCCCCGCTCATTTCGTACTCCCAGTCCGTATTCACCGATATGCTCTCCGCTTCTACCTTGGCCTATTTTAGCGTTTAAATCTTCCATAATAAGAGTTAGTTCTTGCTTTTTTAGTTGGTTCAATGTATTTTTAAGAGATTCGTAGAACTCTTCTATTTTGTCTTCCTCCGCTTCGGCTGTTGGGGCATAGACTTGTATTATATTTATGTTTATGGGATTTCCTCTTAGTTGGATAAGTATTAGTCTCTCTGATACAGGTATGAAGTTAGTAACATATTTTTGAAGTTTGCTTGATAGTATCAATCCGACACCATTTATAAATTAACCTTTTTCATTTCCTGAATAGTATACTTGGTGTTCATCTATTAAGTATTGGCCATTGTTTGGCCAACTCAGCTCGCTTACCCCCATTATGTCCAGTTGAAGTCTTTTGATTTCAGCTACTGCGTTATTAATTTTTCCTTGTTGGGCCATCGTACGGACATTCCAAGTTCCAATTTTGATTGGACTCTTTGACAATTTTAGCCTTTGTTGGTCTTGTGATTTTTCCACTTAGCATTTGTATTTCTCTTTTATCTTTTGGTCTTCTTGTAAGGGTCATATACTCCGCTTGTTCTCTATTTCCTTTCCTCTGGCATTTTCTATGCATACTTTGTATTTTGAATCAATTAGTATATGGTCTATTTGATTTGTTGTTTTACCATCAGGGATTTTCCAAGTTTCTTTATATATTTTTCATTATTTTAAGAATGTTGCTTTTATTTGGAGTTGCTTATATAAAACAAAGTTAATTAATCTCTGTCTATTTTTATTTGTTTCCTTGTGTTTTCTATACCCTCTCGCTGCTAGTCTATTTCTTTTTTCTTATCCTACTTTACGTAGCAATTTTCTAATATAATTTTGACATCATTTTAGGTATTATATCATAGAATTCCTCTAAATGGTTAAAAAACTTTTCTTTTACTTCTTCTTCTGGGTCTTCGGTAAGTTTGTTTCCTGTACTGCTTGTATCTCTAATTTGGATTTGTTTAGTTGCTGTGTTAATTGTTTTATTGCTCTTTCATACTTGATTTCTCACACATTCCATGTTCTTAATTTGCATTTGATGTTTATTTCTGAATTATTATTTAATGTGATTCTTCCTGTTTTTGTGTTTCCTTTCTTACTCTTTTTCCTATTCGTTTCCATGCTTTTTGTCGTATCTCTCATTTTAGATTTTCCTTTATGTTGTGTTTTTAGTTTTTTATAATATTTTCTTTAATCTTTATGCCCTCTCCATCTTCGTTTGACCATCCATATTATACGTTATTGATCTTTAATTTTTTGTAGCCTATTTGTGTTCCCTTGTCTTTTCCTTTTTCTTCTATTGCTACTGTTTTAATATCTGTTCAGATAGTCTGCTCTTCTTTGCTTAGTATGTTTTTTATATAAATTGATGCTTATTTCTCATCATTTCAAGTTTTTCGACAAATAAAGATATTTTTGCTACAACTATTTGCCTGTGTTCTTGCTTGCCAATTATAAATTTTTTTTACTCTTGAGTTTACTTATAACTTTTCCTGTATAAAGTTTTCTACTTCTGTTACGGACATTTTGGTGTGGTTCAGGTCCCAATCTTTAATAACAATATTATTTTTATTTTTATTTTTCTCCTGCTTTTCTATCGTAGCTTTCAGATTTGGTATGTTTTGGTATGTTTGTTTTTTCTTTTTCCCACTTTATTTATTTCTTAATTACTTCTTCTTTAAAATTTCAATTTATTCTCCATATTGCATGATTGTCTTGCTATTTATTTTATCTCGTTCCTTGTATTTTGAATTTCTGTTTTTATTTCTTTCATTTCCTTTCCCATTTATTCTATCATATTAAATACTTTCCCCATGATACTCATATCTTTCTCTTTGTTCTCTATCGTTGTCTTCGTATTTTATTTTGCTGTAGAGTATCCTTGTGTTTTTTACTTCGTTTGAAAGCCTTTTGTTCGAATTCCGGGTTAGCGTTTTATTATATTAGCGATATTTACTCTCGCCCTCTCAAAATAATCTTCTAAAGCTTTTCAAATTGAATTATGTTAATAAAGAGGTTTAACATATGATAATTTTATTTACAAATATTTTTAATTTCTTAGTCATTCTGCAGTAGATGGTTCTAAAAGCAGGACTATGACTTTGTTGCCATTATGCTCTCAGCAATCATATTTATTACTTCAACAAGTATATTTACATTATATAAGTGTTTGGTATTAATAACTGATGGATTCTTGGGTGTTTTTAATATAATTTTATTGAAATGTTAATATTTCTAGTAACTTATTCTTGAAGTAATTCCCAATCAGTTTTATTATTATATAATTTATATAATTTATATATATATATATATATATCCCATTAAAGAAACCTTGAATGTTTACAAAGATTTTGTAAAAATAAAGAATAATTATTAAAGTGAATAAAGTGGTATTGTACAGATTGTGAGTTGTATTTATAATAGATGATAAGTAGTTGTTCAAATGTTATAACCTTTCCAAGTTTATCCTCAACAAGTTGCTTTGCACCTTTATAAAGAGGTGTCAAAACCAGTCCGATACGATTTGGGCACCGTCTTCCTGCTTTAATCGTAATTATTGTTTATGTTTTTTGTGAAATTATCACAAACATTTTGCTTGTTTATTTGAAGATTTAAAAAAATTACAAGCACTAATAGTTATCGTACAAATAATATTAATAGCAACTTTTTGTAGATAAGTAGTTTATCTATAATCTACTTGGTCTTGTCTTTTTATTTTTTTATGGCTTTTCCATAATATATTACTGTTTTTCTGTTTTGCATTTATAATTTCTTTTTATTTGTTCTCTTTGTTCATAGCTTTACAATATTTAATATTTTTAAATTAAGAGTTTATTTGATATCCAATACATATCTTAACCTCTCTTGTAATAGTTTTTATGGTAGCTCTCTCGCCTTATTTTTACTTCGAAAGTTGCAATAAATTTTACTCTTATTTAAATTTACTCTTCTAATTTAAATGATCAAGAGGTAGTACTGCATAGTGATTAAAACCATAAAAGCGTGCATAGAATTTAGACCTACGTTTTGTTATGGTGTACTAATTTGGTAGCCTAGAACCAGATAGGTCAATGCAGCAACCAAGATCTCACATGATCAAGAACACGTGTATGAGTATCACGGAAGTAATGCGTTCTACCCCAACGGCTGCTATAGAAGCATGCCTAAGTCTTCCTCAACTAGATCTCTAAGTCTTCAGTAAAGGAACTTTAGAACGACAAAGAAGTAAAGGAAAGACCCCATCAGATCTAGGGGGAGCTTTTTTGCCAAGATAGATTCTTTTTCACTCGTCTATAAATTTAGGAAGCTCTTCAGAATTTCTCTGAATGCTGAAGAGGCAACTGAACCAAATATAACCATCTTTACAGGTCTGAAGCAAATGAGGGTACGGGACCAGGTATCTTTTCAGATGACCTGAACCTCCAAGTAAGCATAGCATTAGGCAAATTTACCACAATCTTTCAAGCGGAAGTATTGGCCATAATGCAAAATGCAAATGTAATCTTTGAAGATAGAATTAAGAACACAACAATCAGAATTGCTAGCGACAGTAGAGCTGTTTTACTGGTATTGAACAGTTGCAAAGTTGTGTCTGGAATAATCCTCCAATGCCAGACTACTTTTGATCAAGAGGCGACAAATAATGTCCTAAAACTGGTTTGAGTTAAAAGAAATTCTGGTTTATATGGTAACGAGCGCTTTGATTATCATCAGCCGCACTCTGCACACTTCGCCGATATTCTGTGGAATTAAAACTAGCAAGTCTAGTTTGTGATTGTTAGACATTGTAAGAATATCCTGTTTTGTAGATCCTGATATACAGTACAGTGTTTTTTTAATTTGCAACGTGTGCTCCCTCACCATTTTATTAGTGTATTTTTAGATTTGTGACAGTTGTTGTCTTATAAAGCCCTCCATATTTGACACAACAACATGGTCAATTGTAGCAGGTATAACCATATAACTGACAACACATGTACTGGTGAATATCGTTGCTTGTTCATGGTGGTTCTGTTTATATATGTTATGGACAAGACCCGAAGTTCGGCGCGTTTTCGAATTGGCTCGCCATTTAGCACTTTGGTCAAGGCCCGATGTACTTAAAATCACTGATGTGTATACTATTTTGGCCGGCAATTTCTCAAAGTGGCAAGAAATCCCTGGCCAAAATTCGATGTGGTGATACAAAATTGCCTTGTAGGCAGCAGTCGACACACCTTTCGTTTCTGGTGTGACGGTGGCGTGCACGTGGTAGCAAGAAAGACAATATTTCTTTTCTCTAGTGCTTCTCGGAAAGGATTCTGCCTCTGCGACCTCTAAAAACCAAAAAAGCAGAAGTTCCTTGCAAGATACTAGATATATTTACCAATATAGGTGTTCCGAACGTGCTTCAATTTGATAATGGGAAAAATGTTTAAACCAAATTATAAATAAACCAAATAATATGTGGTTAGAATTAAACTTGTACACGGAAAAGCGACTCAAGGCCAAAGCCAAGGTTTCATCGAACATGCCAACCAGAATGTTCAGAATATGATGAGTCTCTGATTTATTCAATTGATGAAAACCCGTTCTTTTTACCAAGGCATTCAGAAGTCACCATACTGTGTCATGTTTGGCTGCAAAGCAAAAGTAGGGCTGGGTACCTAAAATCTACCGATAATTTAGTTAGACACGAAGATCTTGAGAACGTCGAACAAAAAATGGAAAAAGTCCAGGAACTGTTTCCGTCCGAAAGACTGTACTGATTGCCTAATAATAACAATTCAAAGCTATTCTGCGCAGTGTGTAAAAAAATTGTAGTTCAGTCCATGCTTGTAGACCCTTCAGCAAAGATATCCATACAAATTGCGGAATGGGTAATGAAGCAGACGAAAGCTTTGGAGGAGAAATTACTTAAAGACTATATTTTAATAAACAAGAAGTCAGCAGCTTATTTTATTTTGAAAAACTAAAGGGGTAAAAACGCCAAAAAATAAGGATAAAAATTTCTACCAGCTAAAGTTAGAGATAATCTACGCATCTGTGTACCAGATGCAGACAGAGGTTGCGTCTTTGCAGATGTCTGAACATCGAAGGCGCTTTATATAAGCTAGGCGTTGTTAAGCACCTGTGTTCTAGAAGCGAATTTTTTGTTCTGCTCACATTAAAATGTGTGGGCACAGAAGATATATCGTTCCGATCAGTCGTTCTTCCCAGTCATTGATGGTCAAGGCTACATCTGATGCAACTGCACTACTAAGTGCGCAGCTGCAAATTGAGAAATAACAAACCGTTCTCTAATTCTAAATGCCATAAAAGTTTATTTTGTTATTTTAAATTAATATAATGTATACAATTTACAGACAATTACGATTTTTTATTTCGACTTTGTCTAATCGTCTCAGGCTAGCTAAATCCCAAATTTAAAAACATCGCGCACTGGCCAGTCAATTTACAGCGAAATTTGCTATTTCCCAATTTGGCCGGGCACTTTCCGCTCTGGCCGATTTCGGACTGTAAATATACTTATTGTTGAAAGAAGAAAGGTAACGATACTTTCTTAGTGGAATGTTTGATGTTGACTGTATTTATGAATTTTATGATTAATTTGCATTTTATATCTTTAATATTTATAACATGGCATAAATGTCTTATAACTACAAAAATTTGTAAGTGTGGCAGTATTTCTGCACTTAGAAGTCGGTTGTTTTGTTTATTATTTCTCGACAGTGATTTTGTATGGGTTTTTAATCATCCCGGATAAGTCGCTACTTTTAATAAAAAAAAGTGTTTATAGGTGTGAAAAATTATTAATGGTGCTGTTATCGTCTGATCATAATTCGTTGGCGTAGTGTTAGGAAACCTTAATATTTTAGTTTGTCACGACTTGCTAGCTTTGAATATTAGAGAACTTTTGATAATTACTTTGTCTTAATTTTTTGGTGGCTTTATAATTGGAATCTTAATTAGAATCCGTGTTACTGCTAATAGATTATTGATTGCATTGATGGATATCGTAAATTTGACCCAAATAGTTGCCGGCCGCACTAAAAATGTTTTGTTTTTGCCTATTGTTAGTATTGCATTATTTTTATTTAGGTAAATATAAATGAAATTCGTACCTTGAACTAATCAGCAGCTGCACAACACTCGGTGATAACAGCTGCGCGCACTTCGATCCGCACCGTGCCGCAGTTGAACACAAACTATCAGCATTATCCTTAAAACATTTTCAGATCCACAAGTGTAGGTTTGGTCGTTGAATATGGAAACGCACTAAAAATTTTCAAATTCCCTGGTTTGCTTGTATATTATAACCAGTGGCACTGTCTCTTGATAATCATTTAAGCTATAACCAGTTTCATGATAAAAATTAGTTGGCAGCTTGTGGAATAAAAAAATGTCAGAGGGGTACCATAATTAATATTACAAGGGTGGTTCAGATATGTATTGTATATAAAATGAAAAATTTGAAAGTGCTGTTTAATAGTATAATACTATGAAGAAACCAATGAATCAAAGGATTTATAAGAAAGACTATCAACGCAATCTTATTAAATATATTCCTAACAATATAGTTATTAATAATCTTAGTTTTAACCTAACAAAACAAAATTTTACACAACAAAACGGTAACAAAAATAACAGCAAAACAGCAATTGCTTTTTTATCAAAATGGCTGTGACACTTTTATTATTATATTACTGACGATAAAATTGGCAATAATATTACAACGTACTCAATTACTACTTTTTACCTATCTTGAATCCAATCTACAATGTGCACTCAACAATAATATTACTTTATTACCTATTACAAAATCTTGGTAAACATTCAAGATTTATTTAATGGGCTATTGGGATTTTGGAGCTAATACTTGGTGAAAATATTTTTTGCCAAGAAGTTACTACAAATTTGGAGATTGTTTATAAAAATTTTAATTTGTTGGTGTCTGATGCACGTATAGGATTATTGAGTTAATTTCCACTATTTATAAGATTTGGATATTCGATGCTTTATTGGTGACGTACCACAAATCATCTACAATGTTTTGAAGAATTTCTTTGCATAGCTCCAAAGTAGATACTATATGTCTAAAAGGGTTTGAAAATTACTTTATAACGTGACCTTTTTGATAAGTAAATAATTGATTGTATTCTGTGAAATCAACTCGTTTCTTTGGTTTTTAAGCCAAGTTACCTTTTCTTTTTTGATTGTAAGAAATTGTTGATCCAGATTAATTTGCAAGTCTTTAACTTCTCCAGCTTAATATAGGTTTATACTATTTATGTTTAACAATATCCAATTTTGGTATATCAAGATTAAATTAACGTGGCTTTATTAAGTTTTGTTTTCTCAATTTGTCATTTAATCATCTAATATTTTTTTAAATTTAAATCATAATTATTTTTGTATTGTCAGTAAATGTGCAGGGCATAGTTGTAGCACATATAAGAATATCGGTTGTATTTGGTAAGTATAAACAGGGCATACCTAATTTAATTACGTAGTAATTTGTAAAAGATTCATTATATTTTACTTGAAAATAGCGCTTTTAATTTTAACGAGTTCTCGGTGCTAAAAGACGTTGCTCAAATACTTGTATGTTACTTATCCACGAATTGAAGTGAAAACGTATAGGTGAATTAATATTGTAGGTAAATTAAATTCTTTTAAGAAAAACTAAAAAATTGAATATTTGCAAATTAAGATTAATGGTGAAAGCATTAAGATACACCAAGTTATCAGTGTGCTATGTCTAGGAACAGAAACAACATACAATTGAAAAATGGCAATGAAATAAAACAAAAACTAACATCAAGCTTAAAGTGCGTGGTTGTTTTAACACATCTTTAAGAAAAGATCTTTTAAGGTTAAAACTGTAAAACAATTATAATATAGGTTGTGCTATAGGCAAGTGATTGCCAAGCCACGACAGAAAAGAAAAAAAGCTAATTAAAACATTGAAAAGAAAGATATTAAGATCAATATAAGAAGGTGTAAATAAATAAAAAAACCGGCTAAAAAAAAACAAAAAAATCAAAGTATTGTTTTAAGGCTTTGAAATAACAAACCTAATTAAATAAAGTATAATAAGTTAGTACGCCTAATTAGACTACCAAAAAAAGAATTGTCAAGAAAGATTATGAAGTAGAACCAGAAAATAAAGAAGAAACAAAAAAGAGAGATACAGAAAAACATATAAAAATCAAATAGAACAAGACTTAAAAAGCTTGAGTGCTTTCTCTTTTTATTTTCCTTCTTGTATTTTTCATTACATATTACTTTTTTTACTATTTTGCATTCATAATTCTTTTTCGTTCCTTTTGTCTATAGTTTTACAATATTATACATCTTTTTTAGAATTTAACGTTTTTGAATTGATAGTTTATTTGATAATCAATACATATCTTAACCACCCTTATATGTCTTATGGTACAAGCAGCCAATTAATTTCACAGTGAAATCGCTTATTCTTTAAATGATTGTTAAGAGATAATACCGCTGGTTTTGATGTATGAGCAAATCAGCTAAGAGCACGACAGATAGTTGAGTTGTATGTTCAAGGCAGTAACTTTACTTTGTATTAATGTGATGTTATAATAATTTTTTATTTGTCCATTAAAAAAAGTTGCAATTAACAAATAAGGTTATCTATTAAGATACGTACAGCAGTAATCAAAACAGATCTCAGAAAACTGGTATAGAAATTGAATTTGTCATATGCAAGCATACCGCGTTTTAATCTTGAAAAATACAAGAATTGATGTAAAAGAACAAAAGAGAAAACGCATTATATTTCAGAAAAAATGTGTTGCAGAAGGGAAAGTGTGTGCTAGACATGCATAAAATTGTATGTAACAATTTTTAGAATTTACATATATGACATAAATAATAAAATGCGCATTTATCTGGTCTTTTGCATCAAGTACCTATTAAACAAGAGCAACTGCAGATTGTAATAAAAAAATCTGGTGTAAACATCGCACGACTTTCCTTATTCTATTATTTGGGCATATCCTATTATACTCCCAAAATCCTGGGCTTCAATTTTTTGAGTCCCAACTGCGTCCCCTAATTACAAGTAACTTGTATATCAAATTTCAAGTCTCTAGCTCTGTTTACTGACAGACCGACAGACAGACACACACACACACCAACTTTTTTGGTGTCGTGAAGCTATAATTCGCCCAGAAATGTGAAAAACTGGGTAGTTCAAATTTCCGCGGATTACATTACTTTCCTTATTATAGGATAAGAAAAGTAAAAAATATTTTTTATAGATACGTTTCATTTAAACGATGGAACAATGACTAGAGCTTTAAATAAGTGAGGCATGGGAAACTACCAGGTAAAGATTTTGCGATACGAATCTGCAGCAACTCGCAAATGTTAAGAATTTAATCTGTATAAAGCTATTGTATTTAATAATCTTGTACATATATTCACAATTGTATTGATTTGCTGTATTGGTGGATTAAATATTGCTCTGAATTTATTTATTTATATACAACTAATTATGGCTTATTATAACCGAGCCGCACCTAATATACAAAACACACAGTTTGTACCTATGCAAGTGGATCAAAACTACCAACTTCAGTATGCACAACAAGGTTATCAACTCCCGCAACAGCTGCCAATAACTAATCTCTATCCGAATTTGCAAGAAAACAATACTCCACAACCACAAAGTTCAAGTTCAGGTTATCAAAACAATCCAATTTATCATCAAACTCAAACAAGCCGGATATCTCAGGACAATGATTGGCACATAGTTGAAAGTAAAAAACGACTGCGTAATCCTGAAAAATTGCAATCTGAGACGAAACAAAGCAATACTACAACATACTGGTTGAACCCCTCTAATAGATATGATGCTTTAAGTGAAGATACAGTAGAAGAAGAAGCGAATAGTAGCACAACTGGAAGCAAAAAAGAACCTAAACCCCCACCAATCTGTATAGCAGGTCTCAAAGATATACAACCCCTAATCAAACTTTTAGAAACAATAGCAAAAAATAACTTTGAAATTAAAACTCTCAATAACGATGAGGTCAAAATTTTACCGAAAACCAGTAAATTATACACTTACAATTAAGGCCCTAAAGGAAAAAACACACAATTCCACACCTATAAAAGGAAAGATAAGCGACATTTTAGAGTAGTCCTAAAAAATCTTCATTCATCAACCAACTTAAACGAAATAAAACAAGAGCTTGAAAAACAAGGACATGAAGTCATGAACATTGTAAATATACGCCAGAGAACTACCAAAACCCCTTTACCAATGTTTTTTGTCGAACTGAAAACTGCGGAAAATAATAAAGAAGTTTATAATATTACCAGGCTAGTCTATTCTATAGTAACTATAGAACCACCAATTGCTAAACGCGAGGTGCGAGGTGCGAGTATGCCAGATGTCAACGACACGGGCACACTAAGAACTTCTGTAGTAGAGACCCGCGATGTGTAAAGTGCATTGATAGCCATCCAACTTCCCAATGTCCACGAAAGGTGAAAGATAGTAACGTGAAATGCGTTAACTGTAATTGCAACCATCCAGCCAACTATAGAGGCTGTCAAATCTACAAAGCAATTCAACAAAAAATGTATCTACCTCTCCGAAACAAAGAACTACCAAATATGAAACAGCAGTCAGAGCAAAACCACTTACAAAACTCTGCCTATGTTCAAATTGTAAGAAATACTAATCACGCTGATAATAGCATGGATCAACAACAACAACTTCCACAACATATCGACTCCAATGATATCGTTGAACTAAAAAAAATGTTAAAAAGAATAATGGAACAAATGGGAATCTTACTAAATCTTTTAACAATCGTTGTCACAAAAACCAATCATGGCTCTACAGCTTAAGATAGCTGAGTGGAATGCCAATGGCCTGACAAACCATAAAGATGAACTAACAGCTTTTCTTATACAACATTCAATTGACATCATGTTAATAGCGGAATCCCACTACACGGACAGGAGCTACCTAAAGATTTCAGGTTACACTATTTATGCCACACTATTTATGCCACACAACATCCAGATGGCACCGCTCATGCTGGATCAGCAATTATAATTAAAAATAATATGAAGCACTACGAACTACCAAAATATAACCCATACTATCTACAATCAACTACAATTACGATCGAAGATTGGAAAGGCCCATTAAACATATCAGCGGCATACTGCCCCCCAAGACACAACATTAAGAAGGAACACTTCAATGAATATTTCGAAACATTAGGTACCAGATTTATATCGATTGGAGACTTTAATGCCAAACACGAGTATCGGGGATCGAAAATAACCACCACTAAAGGCAGAGAATTATTGCAGGCAATAACAAATAAAGGACACTACCTATCTACGGGAGAGCCACCCTACTGGCCTTCAGACATGGCGAAATTACCAAACCTGTTAGACTTTTGTATTCTTAGGGGCATCAATCCAAATTATTGCAAAGCAGAGTCGTGTTTGGATCTGTCCTCTGACCACTCACCAATAATAGTGACAATGTCTACACAGGTGCTACAGAAAGAGACCTCTGCTACTCTTAGCAGCAGATTCACGAACTGGGATCATTACAGAGAAATAGTAAATGAAACATTAGCACTAGACGTACCTTTAAAAACTGATACGGATTTAGTAGCAGCAGTGGAAAACTTCAATAAGGTAATTCAGCAGGCAGCCTGAAAATCAACATCAAAGAAAATGTTAAATAACGTAAGCCGAATATGTCCGATTGAAGTAAAAAAGAAAATAGCTGAAAAGCGCAAGCAAAGAAGAAAGTGACAAACAACCAAACACCCTGAAGATAAAATAATGCTTAATCGACTTGCAACAGAACTCAAAAATTTGCTCTCCAATGCAAGAAACAATTCGATACAAACATACCTAAAGCGTCTTTCTCCGACTGAAGCAACAGACTATTTGCTTTGGAAAGCGACAAAATAATTAAAGCAGTCCCAGCAACATATATCACCGATACGACTAGAGAACAACAGCTAGGCCAGAAGTAATTTTGACAAAGCTGTCACCTTTGCAAACCACTTAACAAAGGTATTTAGACCATTTGATTCGCAATCAACTCCAACTGAAAAAGACGAGATTCATCAATATCTCGATGTACCCTTTCAAATGTGTCTACCAATTAAATCTTTTACAGTAAATGATGTCAAGAAAATAATTATAACCGAACTGAATCCAAAAAAGGCCCCCGGTTACGATTTAATTACCGGGAAAGTTCTTAAAGAGTTACCGGAGAAAGGCCACAAATACATTACCTACTTATTCAACGCTGTGATAAGACTACAATACTTTCCTGCGCAATGGAAGGTGGCAATAATCATACCAATACTCAAACCGGGCAAACCGAGCGATGAGCTATCTTCTTTTAGACCAATTAGTCTCCTACCACTGTTATCAAAGGTTTTTGAAAAACTATTTTTGCGGAACTAATGCCTTTAGTGCTGGAAAACAACATTATACCTAACCACCAATTTGGCTTTCGCCAACAACATTATACAATTGAACAAATCCATCGAATTGTAGACAAAATACTAAACGACTTCCATAATAAAAGATATTGTTCGGCCGTATTTCTGGCCGTTGTGCAGGCCTTTGACAGAGTATGGCACGAAGACCTGCTATTTAAACTAAAGAAACTCCTGCCGCCAGACTACTACACAATACTAAAGTCCTACCTCATCAATAGACACTACCTAGTGAATTATCCCTTTATCCCCTATCAACGCTGGTGTCCCTCAGGGAAGCGTGCTGGGCCCGCTCCTGTACCTACTATATACTGCTGACCTACCTACCTCCCCGCGAGCTATGGTTGCTACCTTCGCGGATGATACAGAAATTCTTTCATCGCATTCCGATCCGTATATGGCGTCCAACTATCTATAATCATGTTTGCACCACTTAGAAGTATGGTTCAAAAGATGGCGTATCCACATAAACGAGACCAAATCAGTCCACGTAACTTTTACGCTGAGAAGAAGTACCTGCCCACCCTTTATAATAAATAACAAACAAATACCGCAAGACGATACCGTTAGGTACTTAAGTATGCACCTAGAAAGGCGTCTCACTTGGAAAAAACACCTTTTCACCAAAAGAAAACAGTTGAGTTTAAAAATTCGGAAAATGTTCTGGCTGATTGACCGGCTAGTATTAGTATTAGTATTAGAATTAGAATAAGGAAATTTTTTTGGAAACTTCTACATATAAGACATGTCGAACCAATTACTGAATGTCACTACGTGACAGATTGTAAACTTATAAATAAATTAAAAAAAGTTTATGATGGTTGCTTATTCTATAAATATGCTTATAATTAAAAGCCAATTCGAGGTCTATTCAGAATAAAGATAACGATGCTTATTTATTGCTATGTTTAATATTGAATGTATTTCTAATTTTGTTTACAAAATGTAGAGGCAACGCACCTCAAGTCTTCATGAACAATGCACCACTACTACAAGTAACAGAGGTGAAATGGGCTTACACCTTGACAGCACCCTCACATGGAAGGAACACATATGGAAAAAACGCAAGCAACTTGGCTTGAAATTTAGCAAACACAATTGGCTTCTAGGAAGAAAATCCAAATTACCTCTTTGTAACAAGCTCCTTGCATATAATGTAGCATTCAAGCCCATCTGGACCTATGGACTACAACTCTGGGGGTACAGCAGCCAATACCAATATACAAATAATTGAACGCTTCCAATCCAAAATGTTACGCGCTATGTGTGATGCCCCGCACTTTCTAAGAAATGTTGACATTTTGAATGTCTTAAAAGTGGACTCTGTAAAAGATACTATAGTAAAACAAAGTGCAAATTATTAGAATTCCATCCTAATTATCAAGCTGTAAATCTTCTAGATAATAGTACTAACATTCAAAGATTGAGTAGAATTAACCCACTTGACTTGCTATACAGATTTGCACATCTGTAACAGGTTTAATTTAGCAATTCCTGTTACATAGTAGTTAAATGCATAATATGTAAGAAGTCTTGGAATTAGGGTTGGAGAATCCTATCTCTCATATCTATTCATGACACTTCCAAACAGTTATCTGTATTGTTTATTGTAGCTTCATATACATATTACAATTAATTAATAAATAAATAAACAAAAATTTCTAATTTTATGGCTTAATTGTAATAATTCGCATTTATATATTCAATATTTATATAATGGCATAAATGTCTATAAACTAACTATAAAGAATGCATATTCTTTTACTTATAAGTGTAGCATTATTTATTACATTGTATGTACTGTATTTCATTAATTTTAACGACATTATTATTCCTAGACAACAATTTGGCTTGGGTTTTTAATCATTCACGGATAACTCGCTACTCCATAAAAAATGCTAGTGGCACTTTTAATGAAGGGGTGTTGATAGGAGTAAAATCATTAATGGTACTATTATCGTCTGACCATATTTCATATCTATTGCGTTGGCGTAACCTTATTTTTTTTATTTAACTCAGAATATACATACAATCTATCCTAGATAGGAATAATGAGTATTTGATAAGAACAAGTGGTTATATAAAAGTAACCTTGTGACATGCAGAGAAACTTCCAGTGAAGAATCTCTACTATAATTTACAAACTAAAAATTTATTATGTTAGTATAATAGAAGCTAAACTTATTTTTAATCAAATCTAGTAGGAAGATCTGATGGCTTGAACCTCTTTAGTCGTCTCACTTCACCTACGTCATTCAACAGCGTGATTACCAGGTAATTGGGGTGCACTTATAGTTTAACTCCATGAGTTACACTATGTTGCTTAATTACATCACTCACTAACGGAACTTTTAAGTTACTGTGTATTACCGCATTAGGCACGTACCATGAAGCATCAACTATCGTACGAAGCACTTTATTTTGATATCTTTGGAGAATTTCTATGTTTGAATTGTTGGCTCTGGCCCACAGTTCAATCCCGTACGTTCAGATAACTTTTATCATAGTTTTATAAATGAGTAGTTTACTATCTAACGTTATCCGCGACTGCCTTCCTAACATCCAATACATTGTTCGAAATTTTATTCCTAGTTGTTTCCGTTTGCTGAATATGTGCTTCTTCCATGTCAGTCTCTTATGTAGGTGGAGACCAAGATATTTATCCTCATCTGCTGGCCACTGAGCGTCACTGGAGGGCAAGTATTTCGTCTCAACGTGAATGTGATGTGGACCGATTTTTCAGAGATTGCTTTGATTTCCCATTTTTGTAACCATCCTTCTATGTCGTCTAGGTGTGCCTGCAAATTTTGCGTAGCTGTTATAGGATTAGTATGGAATGCTAATAGGGCAGTATCGCCCGCAAATGTGGCTGTAAGAGTTGTTTCGTAAATTGGTAAATCCGCAGTGTAAACTAAATAGAGTATTGGACCAATCACGCTTCCTTGTGGGACACCAGATAATATAGGAAACAAGTCAGTATATGCCTCCTGGTATTTTACATAGTACTGCCTATTCGTTAAGAAAGTTGTTAGTATGTTGTAAAGTTGATGGGGTAGCATACTTTTCATCTTGCAACGTAGTCCTTTATGCCACACTTTATCAAATGCTTGGCGTATATCAAGAAACACCGCTGAACTGTAACGCTTAGTCTCCAAGTCTTGAGTTATTTGTTTAATAATTCGATGCACTTGCTCGGCTATTCTATGCATTGTTCGGAACCCGAATTGATGACTGCGAATTAAGTTTTGTTTCTCTATAATTGGTTGTAGTCGTTTCAACAAGAGCTTTTCTAGAACTCTAGACAAGGGACGTAACAAACTTATAGGCCTATAAGATTCTATTTGTAGCGGATTCTTTCCAGGTTTAGGTACCACTTTCCATTAGGTAGGGAAGTATTCCGCCCTTAAGACGACATTGAAGATGCACGTGATAGCTTTGATGCATTTTTCAGAGACTTCTCTTAAGACTTTCCCCGTGATAAGATCAAACCCTGGAGCTTTCTTCGGGTTAAGATCTTTATGGATGATTGTTTTCACTTCTGTAGTTGTAATAAACTTAAGTGGTGGGCACATTTGAAATGGAGAATCGAGAATTTGCTGAATGTTGGTTTCATCTTAAGGTGAAGTTGCAATGTCATACAGTTGAAATACTGTCGAAAGGTGCTCAGCGTATGCAGCCGCTTTCTGTGTACTACTACGCAGCCAGGTACCGTCGTTGGCTTTTAAAGGCGTTGTTGTAGTTTGTGGTCTTCTAAATTTTTTGGTCGCCTTCCATAAGGAGTAATCCGTAGCCTGTGTAGGACTTAGTGTGCTTAAGTATTCCTGGATAGAATAATTTTTATTGATTTTATTCAATCTTCGCTTGTCATCAGGGGAATGTGTTAAGTGCCATCTCGCTTTTTTTTGGGAGATTAGATCTTTAACAATTACAGGGGCCGTTTCTTTGATCTGCGTTTCTAGTTGATCGGGTGTTGATTGCCAGGCTGCTACTTGTATTGATTTGGTTAAGGTTTCAACTGCTACTTCGATGTCGGTTGCAGTTTTTAGTGGAAGGTCTAGGCTAATATGCTCATCCAGTATACTACGGAATAGAACCCAATCAGTTTTTCTGCTATAAAGGGATGGTTATTTTGATTTTTCAAGTATTTGGGCATACATAGTTATTATAACCGGTGTGTGATCAAAGCTGAGCTCTAAGCATGATTCCACTAAGAACTTTCTTGTGTTGAAGCCTTTGACGACGCAGAGTTCCAGGAGATCAGGTAGTCTATGGGGATCGCTTGGCCAGTATGTGTGTTCACCTGAGGAGAGATAACTAAGATTGTTAGTTTTCATTGAAGCCATTAGCTGCCTTCCCTTTGCTGTAGTTACTCTGGAGCCCCAGGGAGTGTTTTTGGCGTTGTAATCGCCTCCAATTAGGAACCTGCTTCCAAGTGTTCTGAATAGATGATCAGAATGTTCCGATTTGTTATTGTGCGTTGGAGAGCAATAAACTGCTGCTAGTGAGAATTCACTTATATGGTCCAAGGTAATAATAGTGGCTTGGATATTGTCATATTTGTATTCAGCTTGTTGGATGTTTTACTTGATGATTATTGCGGTACCAGCATGAGCTCGTTCATGGGGTGTTTAGTATGATAGATATTATAATTTGGAATTTTTAGGTGGCTTCGATCTGTGAAGTACGCTTCAGCAATAAGCATTACGTCAATGTTAATGGGTATTTAAGAATAATTTAATTTCGTGGGCATGCTGGCACAAGCCATGGACGTTCCACATAGCAATTTTTAATAACTGAGCCATTATGTTGATTTAGCAACTAGCGTTGATAATAAATTTAGTAATGTCCCCATTTGTTCCATGAGTTTACTCATCATCTGCTTTAACTCAGCTATATCATTTGTGGGCTGTAGTGGAGTTGGTGAAGTGATGGTTTGTACGTTATTAGCAGGATGTATTGACTGCGTGTTTTTAAATACTTGAGCATATGTTTTGCCTGGTTGTACCAGTCTATTAGAAATACTTTTCTCTCGTAATGCGGGGTACAGTTTCTGCAGTTTACACACAGAACTTGGTCGTCTTTAATTTTCCTGGGGCATTCCTTAGTTGCACGGTTGGCTGCGCACTTAACTATTGCAATAATTTCTTATATGGCTGTATTTCTGGCATGTGGGGCTTCAAACTGTGCACATGTATTCAGTAGTAGATTAATGTTGTAGGTATCTTTATTATTTTCTTTTGCTTTGAGATCTATGAAGAACAATGGAAGCTATTTCTTCGTCTTAAGTTGTTTTATATTCCATATGTTTATAACCTCATGTCCTTTTTTTGTAGGCTCAGCTTTATGTCATTTATATCAGTGGTGGGGTGTATGTTTTTTAGCACCACTCGGAAGGATTTCTCTTGTTTAGGTTTGTAAATGTGAAATTCAGTTTTTTTTTATTCAATAGTACCTTAATGATAATAGTGTAGACTGCACTTTCTGAAGGTTGTACTTTAACTTGATCATAGCTGAATGCTTTTAATGTATATTTGTTTTTTGCTAATTCTTCTAGTAGTTCTGTTAGAGGTTTGATGTTTTTCACTCCTGCTATAAATATGGGTGATGGTTTTGGGTCCTTGTTTTCTTGCTTAGATTGACTGCTTGAATCTTCTTCTTGGAGCTTGTCATATTTATTGCTGGTTGAAATTGGGTCACCCAGCCAGTAGTCTTAATTTTTATTTTCAGCATGAGTGTCAGAGCCTCTACTTCGTTTTTTAGGCTTATACGTGATCGTCCGCCACTGATTTTCAGGCAAACTTGTGGATGGCTCATACGAAGGTTGACTGTATGTTGGATTTGCCACTTGCGGTAAGATATTAGGCTGTGAATAATATGTTGCGTTGTGCTGTGGATAAGATTGCTGAGTTGGCACAAATTGCGTCAATGATCCATTGGCGGGTATAGGTACGCAAGGCGTCGGTGTATTTTGGCCATTGTAGAAATTGACGTTTGGAATGGCTGGATATATTTGGTTATAATTTTGAGCTTGGCCCATACGGCCTGCTCAGCTGGTGTTTTTGTAGTAAAGTAATTAAAGGTATAAGGACCTTGTTAAATATTAAAAATCTTAAACATACAATTTATATGAATAGATGTACGTACAGATTGTACTTGACCAAAGGTCAAGTGTATGCTGCTTGATAATGTCCTTATGCAAGCCTGCAGCTGCACCGCCGCGATAACGCAGGTACAGTCAACGGCGGCACGAACGGCGGCAGGAACAGCGGCAGGAACGGCTGTGGGAACGGCGGCACTAACAGCGGCAGAAACGACAGCAAGATAATGTTGAGGATGCACTCGCTAGGCCCTACGGCCTTGCGGTTATCCCTACGACTCGGTTGCTGCGCTCGCAATGATAGCACAGGTATAACACATCTGCTCGCGCCAACACTCGAACGCGAACTTAACCTTATTTAAGCTTGGCACGACTTTCAAGCTTTGAATATCAGAGAGTTTTTGATTACATATTTGTCTGCATGTTTTGGTGAGCTACTACGCGATATTAGGCTTTATAATTAAAATCTTCACTAGAATCAGTGTTACTGCAAACATATTGTTGAATTTTGTTGTTGACTGTCATTGAATTAACAAATATGAGTTTTATAAATTTGAACCAGATATGCCGTTAGAGAAGCCGTTGCTAACCGTATTAAAATTGTTTGGCTTTTAGCTATTGATATCATTGCATTATTTCCGCCAGGTGCACAACACTCGGTGATAACAACTGCGCGCAAAAAGACTAAATTTTATTAACTCCAAGAGTTGAACACTTATAATAGTCAAAAAGTGTATCTGCTAAAAACATTGGGATTTTCCAAAGTGAGTAACAAAATGAATCCGCAATAAGTTATACCTAATTGCTTCTTGGTCAGGCTTATATTATTAACATAGTATTAAAAGACCTTAGTCTGAGGTCAGCTGCACTGAACAATACGTACCAACAAACAGATTTATTTTTGTTTTATGTTTTCAATCGCTAATTGCCCGAGGTCGTAGCTATCCATTAGAACAATAGAATAGTACAAATCCGCAATATATATGACCAGCTTGTGCAACTATCTAATTTAATGCGTTATCTATCATGAAAGACCTTCAGTCCAAACTAGTACTAAGTACTGCTATTTCGATGTTACTTGTCACTTGCAAAATACAGATACTACAAAGATGGACAAAGTACATAGCATCGGCTCATTCTTCTTGTGCAGAATCTTTTGTTCAAGTATCAAATGGCGTAACTAAGTAGGCCATTCTACCGTTTAAATTCCCAAAACTTAATTACCTTTTAAAGAGAAAAGATTCCAGATTTTAAGCAAGATCCAATTCAATACAATAAGGTATTTATTTGCAATTCCAACAAAGGATTTTGCAGAATACTTTAAACGGTAAAAGCAACGCTGGAAGAAGTGTGGCAGATTTCAAGGTGCTTACTTTGATGATGACTGAAACTACTACGTATACGTTTCTTGTAGCTTGTAAGATTGCTACAAAGTATGTAAATTATTTACTGATCCAAAAAAGTTAAACCTTCTCTTAATTCTCAACGTAATCTCCGTCTAGAGGTACACACTTTTACAAAGTCGTCGCCATGATTCCATGGTCGCTAAAAAAATTTCTTCAGGGGTATGTTGTGCTCACTGAAAAATCGCTAACGCAACAGCGGCTCGATTGGGTAATGAGCGCCCACAGAGTGTCCTTCATGGTCGAAAATTCATGGCGGTATCACGTGTCAACATGTTCTGAGATACTGTCACCCGCGCTGCTTTGTCGGTCAACATTCGTGGGACCCACCTTGAAAACACTTTCTGCCTTTTTAGGTCATCATGCAGACTCCACAGATCCTACGGAAATGCTGAATTTAGACGTATATTTAATCGACCGTCTTCAATAACAACTTACTCCACTCGCTCAATAACGATTAATTGTTACACAACTCTCGACGTTCTTTAAGCTTTTGCACCTAGGAACGCACATTTTTAACATCCATAATGCATTTTTTGGCGATGAATTTCCATAGGCGTTTCACCACGCAAAAGTAGAATACGAATGATAATACGTTGCCATTTTAATAGGCTGGCAACTAATTTTCTGCGGCTCTATCATAACTTTTTAAGTTTTGCGTCAAAATCTTGCAATTTTAGTATTATTCGATAGCCCGCGTCCCCAGAAACAACTTTAATGCACAGCTCATCATACCTTTTTTACAGTATGGTGCCGACTAGAGAGTAAATCCGTTTACTGCTGCATTTTCAGTACATGAGTGTTGCGGAGGCCAGAAGGAACATATGCAAGGTCCACGGAAATGGAGTCATTGTTGAACGCACTGCACAGGGCTGGTTTAAGAAGGGAGAACATGACCCGTCAACAAAGAGCAGGCCGTCCACGCGAGACCAACAGCCAGGCTCACTAGCTTCTTCCGCTCCAAGCCCACTGAGTTCTACCGGCTCTCCGACAAGTAATAGGATATCATAGATTTGGAAGTAAATTGCTTCGACTACTAAATTGTCTTTTGTTAAAAATTAATTAATGCATAGGTAATGATGCTATAATAGGGCCGCAGAAAATTAGTTGCCAACCTATTAAGTGTACAAAACAACCCACACTGGAATGGCAGTAATTCGACCTGTGTACACTGTATAATGTTGCCATCTATATTGCTAATTAAAAAATATTTTCCGCGTCTCAAAATTAACCGCACCTTTATACTTATTCTTGCTGATGAGAAAAAAAATGGAGAACGCAGAACTTGAAAGCACCCCGTACAACGCATTTACATGAAAACATGTGTTTGTTATTTTATAGGCTCATCTTTACTCCCTTTTAATAATTTTTGTAATTAATTGACATTAAAATATTACTTTCTTTTTTTTGGAATTTGAGAGTTTAAAAACATCGTTACTCTTATTAATAATAATAAAAAGGGTAAGGCTCTACGCCCCGCCTGGGAGCAAGGCCTGCGAACTAAAAGGTTAAGACTCTCATATGTATGTTCGCTCTTTCCGCCCGATTGTCGCTCACCATCTCTGATGCGGGGCGACGTGACAAGCATCGCGCCTCAAACGATCGCCATTATTACCCCTTGTTTGAGTGAACGCAGGTACTCAATTATTGTTATTGACTGAGTAGGCCACCCTCCAGGCATCAGAGAGCACCGAGGAATAAGCCCGGGTCTGTCAGCATCGCAGCCTGTCTCTCAACCACGGGACCACGCTGGCTTTCGTTACTCTTATTCTTTAACTAATAATGAATACACCGAATACGTGTGTTTAGACAATATATTGTTACCAAGTATGTATCTTATACATTTTATTTGCTGTATTATATGACTACAATCGGTCAGAACCAAACTACTTACTTATTTCGTATAGGTAAAAAGGGAGATCATCTCTGCTAACTTAGTGTCACCATAATAAAATATTGTTTTTGACTTATACGCACCAGCTTCAAAGCTTTCGGGTATTTGCAAGAAGCTGAGCGGAGCATTATCTAATACATAACGATTCTAAAACATAATATTGTTACATTGAGTACAAATCAATATTTTTTCCTCTTACCGCTTTCCAAGGGCAAAGGTCATGTTTCCAGAACTAGTGAATAGGTCGCCAACACCCAACGTATTTTCACGCATCGCATTGCAGAAGTCAATGCCATCTACGTTAAAAAACGTTACATAATTGCCATCTTCCACTAATTTTAGTAGCGCTGCATTGACCTAGAGAATCCGTAATTAATTTTACGTACTAACTAATTTACAGTATCTTTGTATGTATATATAAAGTTCACGACAGACTACTTACTTTTATATTTAATCCTAAATCTTTCGTGTTGATAATGACGAAGTTCAGTGTTGGATTGGCGTTCTCATCTTTACCTGCGCTAAAACTCAATCCATCGTAATAGTCTGGGTTTATGTAAGTGATTTTCAGGTCGTCGATTGCAAGATGCGCCTTCTTGGATTGCTGGAAATATATAGCCGTTATTGCTTCAAGTATCCTTGTTATGTTGATTTCAATTCTTACCGTTAGCCATGCACAGGCCAATACAGTTAACACCAGAAGAACTTTATTCATTGTTTTACCTTTTTCTGAAAAATTAATAAATAAAAGCTCTTAATTTATATACAATGTTAAATATTTAAGAATATTAGTATATTTTAGAGTAAATAATAAAGAAAACACGGGCTAGTCATGAAAGGTACAGGCGACACTCAAACCTACAAAAACTTCAATATAACCAATGATGATAGCGAACGTTCTTTTGATTACGTCACAGACGTAATCTATGCTACAATTTTTTTAAAATCTAAATGAAAATTACTATTTATGTGAAACTAAACCAAAAAGGGCTTCACATAACAAAGGAAATGACAAGTCTTTGCTTGCTACAATAACTACGTGTATTGAGGAGTTTATAATTAATTAACAAATAATTTACAAAAATGTTATATCTTATGTCTTCTTAACTATAATATAATTAACGCAGGTTTAATAACTTTACTTTCTCTTTTCCCATCGTACCTCACGGTTGTCATAACGTTGTCATAAAATTCGAAAGAACCACCGTATCCAACACCTACAAGCCGCCAACCGTACCCTGGCCAGGCCAAGTCATTCAAACACACCCCCATCCTGCTGTGTACGTGGGTGACTACAATAGTCATCACGAGCAATGGAAGTATAGAGACTGTGACCCAAATGGCCACACAATAGTAACATGGACAGTAGATAAACACCTTACCCTTGTGTTTGATGCTAAAGACCGATACACATTTAAATCAGCAGCTTGGAAACGTAAATACAATCCTGGTCTATGTTTTGTCCCAACTGACAACAGAGGCTAATCCATAGAAGCTTCGTGCGCAGTTATAGTAAGGGTGGGAATACAAATCCCTCTAATCACCTCTATTCCTCGCCCAAAGTGGAATTTCAAAAAGGCCAACTGGACAAAGTTCTCTATGGAACTAGACAAATGCTTGGGCTGGGTACCCCCTACTAGTAAAAATTACAACAGGTTTGTAGGCTACCGCAAGGAATACATTCCCGGATAGTCTCAAAACAGTGATGAGATGTACCAAAATTTTCTTGCAACTAGTGATCAGGAAATAGCAGACGAAAAAGTGGACAGAAACTGTAGAAAGCCTGAACTTTCAGGCATCGAACAGACAAGCGTGGACACTGTTAGGAAAACTAGGAAGCGGAGTCCCGTCCCCACATAAAGGCATAAGACAACTGTCCGCCCAAACGACGTTGCTTCACACAAAGTAGCGACATCCAGAGCACCAAGGTATAAAGAACATGCAGTTGAAGTGAAACGGGAACTTAAAACCCTAAAAGCTGAAGCCACAGAAACTACACTTGCGAAGAAGATTCAAATGCTCTTAAGGATGTCAAGCCAAGAAATTTTAATAAATTATGACAAGTACGCAAAAGTCTGGATGGATCGCTTTTTCACAGATATAATGCAAACTGGCAGTATCCCAAAAGAATTTAATCGATCAAAAATCATCGCTATATTAAAACCAGGCAAACCAGCTGATAGTCCCAAGAGCTACAGACTAATAGCTCTGCTATCTGTGACTTATAAGCTACTAGAACGGCTTATTTATAACAGAATTAGCACAAGATTGCTTGAAGCAATTCCGGTTGAACAAGCAAGGCTTTCGGCCAAAAAGAAGTTTTATCACTCACCACCCACATTGAGGCAGGATTGCAAGCAAAACTTAAAACATCAGTTGTATTTATCGACCTATCAGTGACCTAGGACACAGTGCGGAGAGAAGGCATGATATACAAGCTCCTTCGTGTAATCCCCTGCAAACTAACAGACCGAATGGTAGACAGCATGCTAAACAAACGAGTGTTTCAAGTAGCTATGAGATCCGACATCAGCTTTCTAAGAAAACTAGAGAACCGGCTACCACAGGAATGAGTCATTGTTCCACTCCTCTTTAGCTTGTAAATTGGAGAAACAGGATCAAAAAAGTTTGGCTACGCTGATGACTGAATACTTACAACAAGGTGCAGTTCTATGGAACAGTCAGAAGAGACCCTAACGACAGATCTAGAAATACTGGAAAAATATTTCCGAAACTGAAGACTCTAACCTTACGCCAAATACCTAATAACCCAAATAACCATAATAATAAACTCGCCAAAAGAAAATTCAACATAAGATTTGAAAACACCATACTTACCCATAATAACACACCAAAATACGTAGGAATAACCCTTGATAGAACACTATTTAAGCATCTAACGAGAACTGCTAAAAAACTAAAAACAAGAAATAATATAATTCAAAAACTATGTGGCACAACTTGGGGAGCATCGGCCCCCACTCTGCGTTCTTCTGTTTTGGGTCTTGTCTTTTCAACTGCAGAATACTGCGTTCCAGTTTGGTTAAACAGCCCACATGTACAGAAAATAGACGCACAGCTAAATAACACCATAAGAATGATTACTGGTGTTATCAAATCAACTATCACGCAATGGCTTCCAGCCCTAAGCCACATCCCACCCCCTCAACTGCGTCGAATAAATGCTCTCACAAGCGAGTATAAAAAGATTGTGGACAACAGAAACTTACCCATCCATCAAGATATCGAAGATGCCCATCACAACCGCCTTCTAAATGACCACCAACAAAAACGGCAAGGACAACTGTGGAAGATGAGTTCAACCTTATGAACGCATGGATTCAAAAATGGACTGTACAATAAAACAATAACATGCAGTGCATCACTCAAAAGCCACCGGGTTTCGACTTGCCACGTAAAACTTGGTCCAGAACCCAACATGGCAGATGTGCATACTCTTTATACAAATGGGACAAGCAACCATGATCTCTCTGTGATTGCGGAGAAACGCAAATCACGATCAAATAATGATTACATAAAAAGAATAGATGCTCGTTTGTAATATTTTAAAGTACGTTTTATATTATTTTATATCTTATATTGTGTGGTATACACATGTACTGTATTCTATATTCTATTAATGTTATATATTTCAAATTTTTAATGTGTGTAATAACCATAGATTAAATAAAATAAGTAAACCTTACGGTGTTGTGGATTTGCGCCATTGTTTAAAGGAATGTCTATCCGTTGCAAGGGTTTATATTTGTGTTAGAGTCTGTCCTCTTTCTCTAATTGATTCATAAATGTTGTCTTCCCACTTTCCCCTGGATCTTCCACCACACCTCATTTCAGAAATATTTTTCTGTTGCGTACTCTGTTTCTTCTTGTTTGGTCCACCCCTCGCTTTAAGTATCTCATCTTTGCAGCGGTTACTTTTAATTTTTGTTTACCTCTTATTGCGCGTGTCTAGAATACGTAGAGAATGTGTAGAGGTTTATATTGTCTTATATAAATCCATTTTTGATTTTATACTAATTTCTTTTTCCCTATCAATGTGCTACTTACCTAATAGTGAATATACTATTCTGTTTCTTCTGTTTATTCTGTTTTCAGGTTTAATCATTAAATGCATTTAATTTTAAACAAACAGCGCAATTAATTAATGTAATCGCAGACTTTGTATCAAAACAATTACGCAAGCATTAAGCAACGACCTATAAATTGAGAAATTAAAATGCTTTGCGCAAAATAAGGTTGCTAGAGGTTATCAGCACGCAATGCTAAAGAGCATCTTAACAAATATTTCGGAGGTCAGCTGATATCCTTAATAAATATTAGACTTTTCTTGAAAACGGCTGCTACGTAACGATCTCTCTTAATCTATTTAATCTCTTGGTATGCTTTGGTATTATCAAAGATTGCTAAAATGCAACTGAAAACAAAAAATTGTAAACGGATTATTGGGATGAAAAGGTTACAATTACAGCAAAGTGGTGCATTACTGGAATTAGCAACTATTAATATACTGAAATAAAAAACCAAGTCAAACCTGTGAAATATGCGCTACATATGGCATGACAAGTAACTGAAATAAAGTTCAAAGAAGCAAACAAAACTAGAGCACCAAAGTGAAAGAAGATTAAGCAATTAGTACAAAAGTTGAAAATGCGTGTGATGATATTTGCTAAAAAAATAAAAGAAACAATAAAAGTTTTTACAATTTATAAAAATGTAGAAATATTTTGACTGTGATGGAGAAGTTATAAAAAAATACAAAATCTTGTGTATGAACGCAAAACCATCTATTCAAGCCTGGACTAGAGGAAGAGAAGATGAACGAATACATAAATGGTAGAAAATAGAGCATTTACTAGATTTTAATAATAATGAAATGTATGTAAGATAGAAAGTAATTTTAAAACATTACTGTAAAAGAAAAATAAAGATAAACATTTTGTGGAACAGAAGATCTGGAACAGGTAGAATATATACGCTCTTCATTTCAAAGATTAAGAAATATACAAAGAAAATTAAAAAAAAGAGTAATTGGGATTGATGTGGGAAGATGTGCTATTAAACACTATATAAAAAAGAAAAACTAAATAGTCATATAGTAGGTAGTTAGAAAATTTCAAAAATAATATATACAAAGATAGCCAAATCACTAAGAAATAATAGAAAATTTTACAACATAAAACAAAGACCTTTATAATCATAAAAAAGTACATATTATAGTCTTTAACAATTTAATTATCAAGAAGAATTCATCCTTATGTAGAACTGAAAATCTTAGGATATATCTGTTATAAGGTCAAGAAGTTATTGTAGAAAAATAAAAACGAAACTACTAAGTAAGACTTAAAATCTAAATATAAAGAACAATGTAAAAATAAACTTAAAACACTCACCAAAGAAATTTTATATGTATTTTAAATTTTACTCCTGTATGTTACTTGAAACAAGTTTTAAACTGAACAAGTTCCTATATAATCTGCTTTTATGTGGCCAAATTTTCTAATTTGACCATTACTCAAAGATAATTTCGTAATGTAGATGGAACAGCTACAGAATATATACGTTATATCACTTATAAATTAAAAAAAACACCCTTTATATTACAGGGTCAAGTATGATCTCATTAGCACTTTTTGATAAGTATTGTAATAATAATGCAACAGCAATAAAGATAAGATATGAATAATTTCTTACATAATATTTATGATAGGGAGGTCCTCGACAGAAAGAAGCTCTATGCAAAACTAAGCGAAACATACATTGCATCCCCTCAGGACCTCTTAGTGCATCCAAGGTTGTTTGTGGGGGTTTAAAAATCAGTTACGTCAAGGAATCGAAATTTGAACAACTAAAAATTCAGTTAGTTTTACCATGCTTACCTATGATAATCGAAAATACGCATTCTTTGCACACGTGTCTTGTCTGTTCGTAGTCAGCACCTTCAAAATCAGCTATTTAATCTCTCAGTTCTGATTCTTTTTAGGCACAGATTTAAAAATAATTTTAAATTTTCTTCTCTTTGTTTGTAAGTGTAATACATTCATTCTAACGTTTTTTAACATTTCGATGCCTTTTTTGTAAAACTATTTATCTTTAGCCTCAAAATAGGTTTCAGCTTTGGCACTTCTACCGGTGTTATCCAAGGTTTTTGAGAAAATGCTCCTAGAAAAGCTATATCCGATTCTCCTAGACAAACATGTCATACCCGGTCACCAATTCGGGTTCAGAGAAAACCATGCAGGTACACACAGGGTAGTGAATAAAATCTCCAAGGACTTCGAAGAGCGAAGATACTGCGCTGCGGTGTTCCTCGACATTACGCAGGCCTTTGACAAGATCTGGCACCAAGGGCTGCTATACAAAGTTAAGGAAACCCTACCCACGGATTACTACGAAATATTCAAATCATACCTAACTAATAGGCATTTCTCCGTCAAATATGGCAGCGAAATAACACCCCTCCATCCTATCACATCAGGAGTACCCCAAGGCAGTGTTCTGGGCCCCATTTTGCACTTGATATTTACGTGAGACCTCCCAACATCTACAGGAAACATGGTTGCTGCCTTTGCCGATGACACGGTTATCCTTACATCGCACACAGATCCAAATCAAGCATCCCAAGCTCGCCTAGATAAAATACAAAATTGGTGTAATAAGTGGCGCATAAAAATAAATGATAGCGAATCGGTCCAGGTAACCTTCACACTCAGAAGAGGCAACTATTCGCCGGTGCAGCTAAACAACCACCTGATCCCTCAAGCAGATAGCGCTAAATACCTGGGCATCCACCTAGACAGGAAACTAACCTGGAGACCACATATATGGGCAAAGCGTAAACAACTAGGGCTTAAGCTACAAAAAATGTATTGGCTAATCGGGCGTAAATAGCAACTTTCTCTGGAAACCAAAATACTTCTCTATAAAGCCATGCTTAAACCCATATGGTGTTATTGAATTCAGTTATGGGGCACTGCTAAAACTTCAAATATTGAAATACTGCGAAGATTTCAATCCAAAGTGTTAAGATGATTAGTTAATACACCGTGATACATTCCCAACGAAACCATAAGACGCGATCTTGGAGTTTCAACGGTTAACCAAGAGATGCAAAAGTTTAGTGCGCGCTATTACGATCGTATCAGTGATCACCCAAACGTCTTAGTGGAGTGCTTATTAGACAATGACGACGAAGTGCAACCACGTTTAAGAAGATTCAAACCCGCACACCTAATTGGCAGATTCGTGCAGTAATGTGTCGGTTAATCAACAGTTCCAACAGTGTATAGGATAAACTAGTTTAAGAGTAATAGAGGAGTGTCATCAGTGGATGCACTTCCTTCATGTTTATTATGTTCTTTAACCATATATGCCATATCAACTACTGAATGTCTAAAGACAGATTGTAGTGTAATAATAAATTAAAAAAAAAGTTTTGGCAATCGCTTCTTCATAGAAGACAAATTTCTTTTCCTAGAGCATGCTTTTTAGGTTTGCAACAGGTAGTAGTCGCTGGGAGCCAGATCCAGAGAATACAGTGAATGGAAAAGCAATTCAAAGTGCGATTTGTGCAAATTTGCCATTGTTGCGACCGACTTGTGACATGGTGTGTTGGCTTAGTATAAGAACATTTGTTCTTCTTCATTTAGGGTCGTTTTTTCACAATTTTCTCCTTCAAACGCATCTATAACGCCATATAATATTTGCTGTTAAGGGTTCTTGTTTTATCAAGATAATTGATGAATAAAATACCGCGCGCATCCCAAAATACAGAGGACAAAACCCTACCAGCTGACATTTGCGTGTTTGGTTGATTTGGGCGGCTTTCGCCCTTTGCTGTCCCCTCAGCTGACTGGCGATTTGACTCTAGAGTTTAGTAATAGATCCACGTTTCATCCATTGTCACATACGGCATAAAAAATTCCTTTTTATTGCGCTGAAACAACTTTAAACACCGCTCTGAATTGTCGACGCGTTGTTGTTTTTGATCGACTGTGAGCAAACGCGGTACCCACTTCGAACTGAGCTTTCTCAAGAACGAATGTTTATGCAAAATTGTGAGTGTACTGCCGTCTGATATTTTTAAGGTGTCAGCTATCTCACGCAACTTTAATTTACGATCGGCCAAAACTATTTTATGGACTTTTTATGTTTTCTGGAACAGCTGCCGAATTTGGGCAGCAAACCACTTCTCTACCATTTGCTCCGATGGAGCAGAGTCCAAATAACACTTGTCAAGCCATTGGTTTGCCTAAACGGTATTTTTTATCATTAAAAAGCAATGCTTTATCAACACACGAAATTCAATTTTTTCCATTGTTTTGAAAATTACACAGGGAGCATCACTAAAACCACTTTAATTTGTAAACTAAACGTCAGATAGTCATGAAATTTCGACACGCATCATTTAAAGGTTAGAACTCTCTAAGAATTATAGTGATTTGTTAATATTGGTGCTATCTTAACAATCATCCTACAAACTTATTGAGTGATGTATTAATATCTGTAACATGTTTTTACCTTTGCTGTGGTGAGATTGTAGATTTTATTTCATTATATGTCTTGGCAAAATAAAACAACTTGAAATATTGTTTCTTTTAGAATGTTGAACAAATTAGAACAGAAACAATTAAGGGACAACATCTATTTGAGCACAAGAAAACGTGTTTTTTGGGAATTTTTCTTGACTAAACTAAAAAAGCAGTCAAAATTTTTTTTTGGATATTTATTAATCACACTTTTAAGTATACAAAAATTTATTTTTATTTTTATTTAAAAACATAACGGCGGCTGCAGGTGCTGCAATCTGAGCCTTCCTTTTTTTATGCTTTTTTATTATCTATATGAGTTTTGCTAGTGAAGTACACACGATTATTAAAAATTTTTGAAAATTTGACACTGTTTTGAAAAAATGTTGCATATTTGGTAAAAAATCGACCTTAATTTTTTTTACCAAAATCGTAATTGTCAATCAATTATAAAAATCGTGTGTGCTTTAGTAAATAATTTATCTAAGAAACTACAGTTAAAATTTCAAGTTGATGTGGTGTCCCTACAAGACACTTGACAGAAGCTTGAGCAAGTTCTAGGTATTCGGTTGTTTGTGAACATACCAAGGATGGAGCTGACGCGCAGTACGTACGAAAGCCACAATGTTTTAAAATATTATCAATAATATAAAAAGGTTTACATTCTGAAACCACCCAGCGGTGGTGCTGAAGACGTTATGGTGGTTGATGGATGGCTGCGGAACAGTTTGTTTGCTTTCAGCAGATGAAAATGGTGTATCTTTGTTTCCTAGTTTACCACTAGTAAGATGTATTAAAATATTATCCGCATCTCTTTTGATTTTAACAAATCCTATCTTGTTTACGCAGATTTTCTTCCTAACAAAATTTCAAGCCTCGTTCTCCTGGCACTTGCGTTGGCGATGGGAAAACTGCGGGATTTGGAGTATGATTTGCTCGGCCATCCTCCTATTCTCCTGATTTGGCACCCCCAAACTTCCATCTGTTCCCAAACTTAAAAAAAATTGTTTCTAGGAAGCGCTTCGCATCCAATGAAGAAGTTGATGAATATTTTCACAATCTTCCAGATTCTCACTTCCGAGAAGGAATACTGATGTTGGAGAGGCGCTGGATCAAGTGTGTTGAAGTCAAGGGAGATTATGAAGAAAAATAAAATCATTTTTTAACTGAAAATCGCAGTCTTTCATTGTCAGACCGAGAACTTTTCACCTTACCTTCGTAGTAACATTATGTACGATAATCAGGTTTGTTCATCGGTCACAATTCTGCTCAGAAATTGTTCTTTTTCCTCAACATAACTAGAGAGAAAGTCTAAAGCAAAACCCATTCGGTGCTTTATGCTCCTCATACAGGAGTTTTGGTATCTAACAGGCACAAAGCTTATATCCCAAGTTTTCTGTTACTAAAATTTAGGGAAAGTGTATAGAAAATTCAGATATCGTAAACTAATGAATTTCACGGACCTCTTGTCAATTTTCAGCACAAGTTCATCACCGACAGATGGTCGGCTACTTTTGTCTCATCGTGCACGTTAGTATGTTCACCTTTAGACACGAGACCCCACTGACGAACCACACCTTTATTCATTACGTTTGGTTCAAAACATTACACTGTTTCGAAAATTGTGCCATTACTGAATTCGTGATAGTATCGAAATAGGAGAATTTATATTCTTAGTGGTCTTGTATCACAGAGGGATCGTAGCGGCGCTACTTCCCAACTGTACTATAAAATAAGTATGTAAAGGAATAAACGGATAATTAATCAAGTTTATATTTCTTTTCTATTTGGTTTATTTTATTGTTATTGATATTTAAAAATTTTGCACTATGTGACATGCTTCCAGTATTACAACTCTTTGCATTGTGGCATAGATGTTTTATTATAGTTCTTCTTCTGCAACTGAAGGAATAGGCCTTTTGGTATTATCCCAATCATAGATACCACAATGGTGATTGTAAGAACTTTTTTTTTGTTTTCTGTAGAGATTTTACATTTTTAGCTCGGTCTGTACATTTGGCTAGCTTTTTATTCATAGTTGTTTATGAACGGTGTTGACACTTAAATTAGATAACCTGCCTATCAAAGTTATATCTGGCCTATTGTTCGCAATAGTTCTATTAGTTAGGATTATTAGATCTCTGTACATTTCGTGAGTATTGTTTTTAGTCAGAAATTTTGGGTGGTATTTATATAGTTTTAATTTTTAAATAATAAGTTTTAATTAGTGTGCTGGTCTTTGATAAAATACTTTTGCTACTAGGTTGTGTCTGTGAGTATACTCAGTTTGAGCTGTTGCTATACATATACTATACTGTTATATGCTGTATTGTTACTATAACTTGGTCCTGGATCTCTACCACAAACCCTTTATTTTTGGCTTATGGTTTTTCTTGATTAAGCCATTTCTGTGGCACATTATTGTCAAATTTTGATGACTTAAGTCATGTCGGTTCGGAATAGTTCCTTCCTAGACCGTTTGTCCAGTATTTCGTTTAGCTTTTTTTATTTGGTAGGGCTAGTGTATTCTCAGCTTGTTGTAATTGTAGATTAATGTCAGCTTGCATCATTCTAAAATATTGTTAAATATAATTTTCTTTCGTGGCATCTATATACTAGTCTTTACCGACTATACACTTTTATTTGCTTATTTTAATAAGAAAAATTTTACAATTATCCAATTAAGTTACATAATGATTTTTTTGAAATCACTAGGTGGTGTAGCTGCATAGTAGTCGACCACATAATATTAATGTCATTCGTGTATAGGAAATTATTGATTTTAACCACATCATTCCGGAAGCGTTTTAACCTGAAGCCATAGTCTACTAGACAGTGAGTTCAAAGCAAGACAGAACTATAGCGCGTTTAGAGAATCTGATTGGAATGTGCCCCTTTTATGCTTACTTCGTCTGTTATTATGGTGGTATTTCCAAATGATAATTTTAAAATTGTTCTCTATTCTCCCACGATTTTTTACATGTAACTTATAGTTACAGGATAAATTTTGCATGTTTCCATTGTTTGCGGTAGCCATGAATATGCGACGTTATCGAACTGTAATCTTAGGTATCTGTTCTTTTTGTGTGATCAAATTTATTTGTTTCAATTTGTATAACTTTCTTTTTGCTCTTTCGTCGTTTTTAAATTTATATTTTTGATGTTTAAATTTGATTTGCCCATGGCAGTATTATGACTAGAACGTGGAATTTATTCCATGCTGCTCAATGTGGGCTTTTAGTATTATCAAATTAGCTGGTAATAAGGTCGGTAGGTTAGCATTCGTTGTTACGCTCAGTAATCCGTTACAAGCCTTTGACTCTTGGGATCTATTATTATTTGCCATATTGACGTTTGTTATGGAAGAGCGTATACGTTATCCATTTTGTCAAGAAAACCAAAGTTTCTTTTGTGCCGGATAAGGCTTGTTGAAATTCTTCGATATTTTTGTGTGCAAGCAAGTTTATACTAGTAGTTGTGAATGTTATCACATGCATGGCCCTTCCAATTGTGGGTCTTTTGTATTATCAGTTAATTGGTAAACGTGTTTCCAGATTTCGTTGTTCTCCATTAGCCTATATAGCATCTTTGTTGTGATCTTTTAAGATTGACTAAATATTTGACCAGTATTGTACCAGTTTTGTTCATTTCGGCTGTCGTTATATTTTGTTATTTTTCTCATGCAGTTGCCTAAACTACTTTCTTTTAATTGTCTTATTTGCGCATAGGAAGTTTGTTATACCTTTCAAGTCGGTGCTTTCTTAGTGCCAGTTCTTGAATTAGCATGTCAATATATTTTTTAATGTGTGTATTATGTCCTTTATGTTTAGAGTGTGTTTGCAGAATTTTTGAATATTCGGTTTAACATATTTTGTATTTTTGGAATTTTGTTTCCATTTTTGTATTGCGTTAGTCTAACTACTACATGACTACTTTAAGTTCTTAGATGTTATTCATGAGACGTATTTTTCAAGCTGCTTCATTTATTTTTTTGGTTTCGTGCTTGTGCTTGTTATATTTTGTTGTTTAATGTTTATACCCAGATGAGTATTTAAGACATAAACTTTTAGCGGGTCAAATTTTAAACTGAACCCCCAAAAATCACGTTTTTTCTTGGTGGGTTACTTTAACCCACCGCGGTCCTAATGATATGGAAAACCCATAATTGAGGTGGGGAATCAATGATCCTAAGTGTCAAAATGTCTAACGAAAAACAACAAGCAAGGTCACAATCATTATGGGATGAAATGCTATCAGATGAATCCGACTTCTCCTCAGATGTATCTGAATATGAGCCTTTTTCCTAGACTTCCTCTGATTCTGCAGATAGCGATGATCAGTCTGTATTTAAGAGAGGAAGCAACCCCCCAAAAAAGAACAAAGTAGCTTTATAACATGGATACAAAGCATGCAAAAAAATCAAAAGTGGGAAGAAATGAAGAAAATAAAATGTGGCTGACGACTTTAAAATCTGTCTACATCAAATCATCACGCCATTGTGGAACTTTCTACAAGTAAAGAGAGTACCATAGCAAATCAACAATTTATCAAAAATAATTTAGATGATACAAAGCTTTTATGAGAAATTGACCAAATAGTAAAGGATCTTATTGCTCAAAATGCATATAGTGAGGCGACTGGAGCGTTAAAAACATAAAAACCTCGAATTACAGTAACAGTGGAATGTTTAGCTAATAATATATATGAAAAAGTTTACCTATTTAAAAATTGTAATCTTAATTAAAGAAAATGATTATTGCAATAATTCAAATAGTATAATACATATTAGGTTGTAGAATATCTTTGTGTATCAAAACTAAATTAACGTACATATTTATATAGAGATAGTAATCGGGAAAAATAAGTAAATCAAGAAAAATTAAATAAAAAAGAAAATTATTAATAAAATATTTGTTTATTTAAACATTTAACATTTTTGTTCACATCAAATATTTTCTTCGACTTCATTTATTTGAATGATAGGTGAAGAGTTGAAGCAACCATTTTCTCTGCACAGCAGAGATGCTACACTACAGTATAATCCACTCTTCCGACATCTACAAGCAGCTCCGCAACCCTTTTTGCAGTTACAAAATAAAATTTGGCAATTGATTTATTGTTATTGGGAGGAACATGTTATTGGAATACTTCCATCCCCAATTTGCAATATCTACGTCATTTCCTAGCCATATCTGGAGTTTAAGTGCTGTATCAGTTGTAGGAGGTAATGATGATAAAAGAACGCTTGCATTTTTGTCGGAGTTCCATATAAACTCAAAATACTACACCCGCTTGAAATATATTGTTGGAAGCTTCGTTGACATTTTTAAATATTTTTGCTGATTCGTGTAAATCATGACGTTTCTCAAAATTGTTGGCAAACGCAAATCACAACCCGAAAGCATGTAAAAATAATATGTTCTTTACATTTTGGTAGGGATTTTTCTAAACTTTTTGAAGAAAATATTTTTTGTTGGACTTTGCTTCGGGATGGTTTTAGAAAATATATTTCGCAATCCTCATCCACTAATGCCGTTAATATAACCAAGACGTCAATATCTTCTGAAACTATAACATTTTTTGTTTCTGAATTAATTGCTGTAACAACAATTAATTTGTTAGCATTGCTTTCCGCTTGGCATGTAAAAATATTGTTGTCAGCTAATCTAATTCTCAACATTTCCACCAAGCGGCTTTTATTTTTATTATTCGACAAAAATTTATCTTAAGCGATTTTCAAAGGCATATTTTCATCAAACTCAATATCTGCACATTTGTTTTCAATGCGCGACGATTCCTTTCGGCTGATTTAATACTGTCTTTCTTATAGCCATCAAATACCACGTACGTGTTACTATTATAATTATTCTTTAAATATCTTACATAATGCTCACATATCATTTTAAAGGTTTCATTCAGTTGCCATTTGCAAGGATGTAATGAACATTTTCTACAATTTTTAAATAAATTAAAATTTCCGGGAATAACTCGTAAAAAGTTGAAGTTTTTGTCTTTCGCAGTTCGCCATTTTCAAATAGAGCAAGCGGATATGGTGCCAGTTCATAATTCATATAATTTTTAAGTTCTTAATCGGGTGTGCTTAGACACCAATACGTTAAAACAGCAGCAATGGATCAACAGGAATCATATCATCATTAATTTTAATTTTGTTATTTTTCGCCGATAGAGGATTTATATTATCATTCCTTAATAATTTAAATTCGCGTAAAGTTTAACCCTCTGTTTTCGTCATTACCTTCAAACCTTCTTCAAAACCATCGTAACTATTTACATCTTTATCTCCAGTAATTCCGGTAGCAATAGACATAGTAGCATCTGTATCAAGAAAAGGGCTGTGTTGTTTGAAGAAGTTCACCAATATTTTCAAATCGATATCATCCCTTTCTATTCTAGCATCTGTCGAATCAATGTGTTGATGACTTTTATTAAAAGATATATCACAAAAATTTTCTGTCTTCAATAATACTTTGACTATAAATAACTTCCTCGGATCCACTTATATACTAAACCGAGATATGTTCTGTAGTTATGACATTTTTTAACTCTTGCATGACAAATTGGCAGTCGTCATTCTCTTCTATGTACTTGCATATTTGCCCCATTGCTGCATCCATCATCAAAATTTTCGAACATTACGCAGGTAAACAAAATTTTTAAGCAAGTTATAACAATCTGCATGATATTTTGCTCCAAGTATCTGTAAATCTGTTATACCAGAAACTCTTTTATCAATTTCTCGATAATAATCATTTTTCTGTGCGGCTATAAAATTTACAATGGAGTCATTTCAAGTTGGAGTATTAATGTATAAAATTTGTATTCGCCGATCTTTATTCAATTTTGCTTCTTTTGTTTTATCAACTTCTTGCCCACAAAGGAAACAGTTTTTTCCCAATCGAAGTTAGATAAATTATTATTATTTTATTTTGCTTCTTCTTATACATTTAATATATTTTTGCCGACAACTTGTATGAGCGTAAACAAATTCAATTTGTAAGTGAGGTAACAATCCATCCTTTCGTTCGCTTCAAGCAGCTCTCAAAGAGGTTACTCCTCTGCTTATTTTTATAATTTCACCCAAATCTGAATTTATTTCAAAAGATGAACCTAATTGTTCACATATTATGCAACTAAGCTCATCAGTCATGCTATTGATCTTTGGTTTATCTATTGTTCTAAAACTGTAATAAAAACAATTAAATTTTCCAATAATTAATTTATTGCATTTTATTTATTTTTTTTACTTGAATTGACTTTTAATCATTTATTTATCTATTATTAATTGATTACCTAATAATTAACTGCAGGCTTTTAATCAGATTACTTAACAAATAAAGAAATAAAAATTTTATGTAAAGTTCAATAGGAAAAAATCGTTTTCAATAAAACTTCCGTCTAAAATATACAAAAAAATGTCCTAAAATTACACAATTTTTACTGTTAAATATACACACGTGTGCAAGACACGTGCCATTTATAACTAATCTAGCCAGAAAAATTCCGTTTAGTTGTACGTTGTACCTGCCGCTGCTGTTTGCCCCTCCACGTTTTACTACCTGTTTAAGGTCCCTACGACCCTTAATACACACAAGTATCTTTAAAAGATGTTCTTCTATGTCTATTCAAGTGAAATGTACCTAAAAAAATACAATTTAAATTAAAATTATATGCTTAAATATTAATTTTTTAGTTTTTCTTTAAATAATTAAAAATCCAATTTTTGGTAAACTTTGGAATTTATAGTATACAAAACAAAATCCCACTTCAACCATATAAATTCATTCACTGTAATTGTATTTCCCCAGACGCTCTACTAATACAACACATTTTTTATGCTTGGTGTGTTTTTCCGAAATACATAGTTTTCTTGAATATATAAATTCAATTTTATAGTTAAGATTGATTTTGACTTTTTTTGGTTCGAGTAATCATACTATCAAATAAATACTACATTTTTCTTTCCGACCCCAGGAGGTCAGATCGATCCACCAATTGAAACGCCAATATTTTACTAAAACAGCTTTAGATACATTGCCATGCAATTTATATGGCAGCGGTTTATGTCCACTTTACGTGTTAAGTTATGGACACCTAACAACGACATGTTCTATTGAACCCGGTCTGGAAGAATATATTTATTAAAGATATCCTCTGTTTTTTCTAGGAATATATGGTCAGATCACACAAATATATTTAGGTTTGTTTATATTTTATATTCCAATTTCTTTTTGGTAATGTTAATTGATGGGATTTTTTCTGTGATGTTTTTGTCGACATTTGTTCCTATGTTTTTTTGCTCTTATAATTTTTTCATTTGTGCCACTGTTTGTATTTATATGGCTAATTTTCATTTTTATTGTTACTTTGTATGTACATTTGTTGTCTTCTAACAATTTCGTTCCAAGGAGGAATGCGCAAAATAAAGGAGTAGTCAAGATACACTCTATTAACCTCTGTACCTCAACCCCACTCTCACCTACTCGCGGTGGAACTGGTTACGTCGAGCAACCTGGAACGGAGTACGTGGTAAAAATCCCGTAGGATGACCAGGTTGACAAGCTAACAAGAGCCGGGGGGTATGTTTGGGCTTCGGCCCAGCATACTGGATGCCACCAAGGAAGGGTAGTAATCTAAGGATGGCAGCGGAGGAGCCTAATAGTAATAGGCCAACGGTGCCACCAACAGTTCCAGTTAGGAGGATTACTTTCTACATGCCAACACGTTCGGCAAGCGTGGCATGTTCAATGCCAAAACCCCCTTAAGAAAAATGACATGATATTAAAGAATCGAGATGTGAAAAAATAGTACCCCAGGTGAGTAGAGGCCGTAAAAGACCCGAATATCACACTCACCCAAAGTTAGTCTGCCCCACGGATTGGTCAACAGATCGATTAACAAAAATACGAAACATCAAAAGAACAATATAAAACTGTACATGGCGACATATAATGTAAGATCGTTGGCGTCAGAAAATCGACTTATGGAACTGGAAGAGAAACTTACAAAAATAAAATGGCATATAGTAGGTATATCTAAAGTCCGACGAAGGGGTGAAGATTGCCTGAAGCTTAAAAGTGGGCATATATTATACTAAAACTGTAATGAACAAACATCGTTAGGTGGTATAGGCTTCTTCATACATAGAAACATTAAAAACAACGCGATAAGCATTGAAAGAGTATCGACACGTGTAATATATTTAATTTGACATATAAATAAAAAATAATACAAGCCTATGCACCAACAACTTCAGCAACTGAAGAAGAAATCGAAAAATTTTATGAAGATCTAACCGTAGATCTAGAGCAAACCAAGACACATTATACCATCTTGGCAGGAGACTGGAATCCAAAAATTGGACCAAAAGAAGAACCAGACGAAAGATGTACAGGCCAATATGGAATAGGAAAAAAAATGAGAGAGGTGAAATACTTATAGACTTCATGTTACAATACAATCTTTTTGCTATGAATACATTTTTTAAGAAAAAACAGCAAAATAAATGGACATGGAGAAGTCCGGACTGGAAATACAAAAATGAAATCGACTACGTTATTACAAATCGCAGAGATATAATACACTACATTTCAGTTCTAAATACCGTTTCCACTGCAAGCGACCACAGACTAATTAGAGCTAAAGTAAACATAAACACAAAAATAGAGAGACTAAAACTAATTAATAGTAACAAAAATAAAATACTAGATACGAACACATTAAAATCAAACAGTGTCCAATACGAAACAGAAATACAGAAAGAACTAGACAAAATACCGCAAAATAGAGGTAATGCTAATAAAAACAACGATTCATAACTCCATAGGGAAAATAGACCTAAGTAAAGTAACTAAAAAAGGTAAAACACAAAAGAGTTAATGAATGAAAGAAGAAAAATGAGATCGGAGCAGAAATGGGACACACTCGAATATGTCCAACTCGATAAGAAAATTAAGATAGCTGCAAAAAATGACATACAAAAATATAAAGATGAACAAACAGACAAAGTTATAGAAGAGAATAGAAGTATGAAAGTGTTGCGTAAAAACCTTGCAGTAGGAAACAAGAAAATAATACGGATGAAAAGACAGGATGCTAAAATAATAACAGACAAGCGAGAAATATTAAATGAAATAGAGGAGTTCCATAGAAACTTATATTTTCACAACTACCACCTAATCGAGAAAAACACAAAAAGCAAAGAAAAATTTTAAATGCAGGCTCTGGGCAGTCACAGGGGTTATTTCAGTAGTCTCCCGTATATGAAAGTCAGCTAAAGTGTTTGCTATTTGGGTCGCAAGTATGGGGTCGTGTTCATCTGCATTTGGAGTAAAGACTTTCTCTAGGTGCGCGGCCAATATTTCTGATTTTTCTTCTTCAGATGAGTGGGTCGTGTTGTCATCTACTAATGGATAAATAAAATTTGGTTGTCTTAGCAATCTTTTAGTTGCCTTCCACATAGTGGAGTCACCGGGATGAATATTTTCAAGGTAGCTATTGTATCTTATTATTCGAAGGTTATCTAGCTCTTGTTTTACTAAATGATTTAATTTGTTATACAACGTTTTATAGTATGGTAGTCGTCACCTTTGCCATTCTCTTCTGTATCTGTTTTTTGATCTTATAAGCTTTATTATATAATCAGGTGTTATGTTGTGCGAAGCAATATTTCTTCGTTTCCGTGGTGTTGTAGCTTCATGTGCGCTTTCTTGTATTGCAACCGTATATTGTGTTATTGCTTCATCGATACACATAGGAGATTGTAGCGGTCCCGTCCAGATTAGTTTTTGGTCTAGCTTTTTTTGAAAAGTTGTCCAGTCGGTTATTCCATCAACAAGTTTAGGAGTAGGTGGCTTTATTTGAGGTATGTCATAGAACGACAAGATTACGGGTAGATGGTCCGAGTCTAGTTCGTTTGTTACCGTTTGTTGGATTGGTTTTTGAAGATTCTTGTGTAGCACAACGTCTAAAATGTCAGGCTGATAGTCAGCCCTATACGGATAGTAGGTAAATTCATTAGGTGCTGATATAAGTATGCAATAGTTCGCCGTAATGTTGTGTAGCTTTATACATTTAGATCACCTAGTAGCATCGTAGGCTCCGTGCTGTTGAGCTTAATAAGTAGTAATATACCAAAGGAGTGGGCTAATGCAGAAGTGATATTACTATATAAAAAAAGGAGTTAAGGAGGAACTGAAAAATTATAGACCGATTAGTCTCCTGTCACACATGTATAAATTATTTATCAAAATAATTGCAAACAGACTCACTCGTAAACTGGACGATTATCAACCTATGGAGCAAGCTGAATTTCGGAAGGGATACGGCACTAACGAGCATTTACAGAGTATCAAGCTGCTAACTGAAAAATGCACTGAGTATAACATCCCACTAGTACTAGCCTTTGTGGACTATGAAAAGGCTTTTGATACTATCGAACTAACATTTATCTTTGAAGCTTTAGACGACTGTCGCATTGACTCCCGTTATTTGCAATTAATCAAGAATATATATGACAAAGCCACCATGCACATTAAAATGGACGGAGTAACAAGTAAAATTAAACTAGAAAAAGGCGTACGGCAAGAGGATACCCTTTCTCCGAAGCTGTTTACTTTAGCATTGGAAAATGCTTTTAAGAAAATTAATTGGACGAATGAAGGAATCAACGTGGACGGAGAAAATATAACAAATTTAAGATACGCGGACGACATAGTATTAATAGCCAAAAACATCGAAGAAATACAAAAGACCCTAGAGATACTCAACAGGGAATCAAAAAAGGTAGGCTTCAAAATGAATAAACAGAAAACTAAGATCATGTCTAACACTCCTTGCGATACAGAAGTTGAATTAGATGGAGAAAATCCGGAAAATGTAGAATCATACATATACCTAGGGCATACGTTAAAAATGGGAAAAGAAAACCAAGAGATTGAGATTAAAAGACGTATTAAATTAGCCTGGTCAGCATTTGGAAAACTTGCATCTATACTAAAGTCGTCAAAATTCAACCTCAAATCCAAAGCTAAAGTTTATAACACCTGTGTACTTCCAGTATTAACATATGGCATTGAGACGATGGTGTTCACAAAAAGAAATATTCGAAAACTACAAATAGCACAGAGAAGTATGGAAAGGAGAATGGTAGGCATCACATTGGAAGACAAGATAAGAAACACAGAAATCAAAAAAAGAACAGGACTGGGGGATGTGGCTGAAAGAGCAGCAAAATTAAAATGGAGCTGGGCCGGACATGTGGTACGACAGGGAAGAGAAAAATGGTCCGGAAAACTACTCGACTGGCGACCAAAAATGCACGAGCGTAGTATCGGCCGACTACCTGCTAGGTGGAGCGACGACATAGCACAAGTAGCAAGAAAACTATGGAGACGTACAGCAAGAGAAAGAGAACCATGGAAAATTAAAGGAGGACTATATCCACAAGTGGATCTGAAAGTCTGAAGAAGAAGAAGAAGAATAATTTCGTTAGTGGCTTGCCGTTTTACTTCATCTACTATTGCCTGTGGAATTAGCACGTTTCGAATTACAGCTGTTTTTTGATTTGCAACGCGTTGTTGAGCCGCATATATGTTTTGAAATTTTCTTGTAAACTTTTGTTGTAGCGCATATGCATAATATGTTAAGTTTGTCTCTAGTTCTGTAATAATGTAGTATTGCAGCATAAGTTTGTTTATTTTAATATTCCATTTTATGCGCTGTGAGGGTGTACCTGCTTTCGTGGTGTCAAGACGATTAGCTTGAAAAACACTAAGAGGTGAGGCCATATTTAAAGGTTCTTGAAAATACTAAACTCGGGTTTTTGTGGACTAGCGCCTGTTCCAGCAATGGTGGTTTGCTCACTGTCGTATCAAGCGTCAGCCCCAAATAAACTCTGGTAGTTTTTGTAAGTTTATACCTTCTACCATAAGGCCATTTATCTGTTAGTCTAATTCGGAATATAATTTTCCTGCTTTGTATGTGCTGTTATAAATGTAATTTTTAGATTATTAGGCATAGTGTGGTTAGAAATGCACTATGAAGAATTCTTCATACTAAAACTTGTAGGTTAAAGTATTTGTTATATTTTTGAGTTTCACGATTCCATACCTTCATAGCTAAACTCCTAATGTCCGTGTTAACTGATAAAATTACTTGGTTTTCTACTGATAATTGATGAGACATTCTCTCAAGTATATTGCACGTTTCTTAAATTTCTATAATTATTTGTGTTTTTTTTTGCTTTACTTTGGACTTATTAATTTTTAATCCAAATGGAGTTCTAGGTACACTAAAATCTCGTTAATTTAAGGTCGGAGAGAGCTGAAACAACCTTGTGTTAATGGACATTAAAATTAAGTATGAATTTTCTGAATTTTAAATAATAGACACAATTTTTTTGTTTAATTTTGTATATTTCTTCTTATGTCTAATTTGTCTTATGCATTTTTTATTTAAAATTTTAGGATTTTTTTATAATTTACAAATTGTGGAAGAGGGCGTGGCAAATTTTCTAATAAAAAATATTTAAAAATATTTTGCTCGAATTATAAGCTACTTTCCCTTTGTAATGCAATGTTAATTATATTTAGAAATCGAATTATAGGAGCTATATATATTCTACTTTACATCTTTTTATATGTATTGGAGAATCGTTTACACCTATAGGCGGTAGCTGGATTTTGTAGTGAATATAATTTCCCTGAATTTTTGTGTATTAATTTGCTTCTGCAGTAAATTTAATTGGTTTGTAGATTGTTAGAGGGGTATTTGTAACGAATTAGTTGTCATAATAGCTGTATTATGCGATGTCTTCTATAACTGGAAAGTCATAAAAATTAAGGGGAAAAATATCAAATATAAACTATGATTTCAATGTAATTGATTTACAAATGTGACTACAGAAGAAGATAAAGTTGAAAAGGATATCCCCCTTATACAAGGTATTCCAAAAAAAGTTTTTTTAAGGTAATTGTAACAAAAATTAAGGAGAAGTTTATTAAAAGACCTTTTCGTTATCAAAATACAAAATTTAAAAAATTATTTATTAAAAATAATGTCATCTAAATGTGACCTTGCATACTTGAGAGAAGCAAGATTTTTGAGCGCTGCGCGGTACATAGTCTCCGTAATGGCTGCCACTTCTTGACGGATATTTTCTTTTAATTGAACCAAATATCCCCACAAAAGAAATTCTATAGGAATCAAATTAAAGTTACGTGGAGGACAATTTCGTCGTCGTCTACTTCAAGGATTAGGCCTTGCGACATGTTCTGGTTCAATGTTCCATCGTTTCCTAAGTCTTCCTACATCTCGGGTTCCTCTTGGGTTGTAGTGCATTGCTAATTTTGGGAGTCTTTCTGGCCTCATTCTGTCTACATGTTCCTTCCATATTATCTTGCATTTGATTATTAACTTTCTACAGCGAGCTTATAGTAGAAAGTTAATGAGATTATCATCCTGTCTGTCTGGGATTGATTTTCAGCCAAACCGGAAGTGACCGTTACGATTTCGCACCGCTGTAGAAAGTTTCCGTTACGGCATTACACCGTTCTTGTTTGGTTTTGTATTAGTTGTACCTGTAGCTCGTTTCCGAGTAGATCTGTCTAACCGGCTGCATCCTTTGATTCCTCTTAGAAACCTCATCTCTGCGGACTAGATTTTTCTATGGCCCTTTGTTATTGTCCATGTTTCGCTGCTATATGATAGTGTGGAACAGTCATTATTTTGTACACTTCTTGCACATCTGAAATGTGGCCATTTTTTGTCAATGCCTTGGTCATAGTTGTATGAGACCTCACAACCTAGATATCCGAAATTTTGTACTTTTTCTAGATTAGTGTTTTTAATAATAATTTTAGATCTTATGTTTTGTTTTTTTTGGAAGGCCATTATGTTTTAGTTGTTCATATTTAGCAGTTGTAATCTTTTGATATGTTGTTTAATCTGTAGCTTGCTCGTTGTAAATTGTCTTCTGAATTTTCACTATAGTCTGATCGTTGCGAACAGTATTGTATTGATATATGTATTTGTATTTGAATGGGTGTTAGGCCAGATCCCTGTCTTACACCTTGATTTTTGTATGTCAGGATTATGACTTCGTCATTTATTGCTTCGAGGTGACAACAGCATCTATACAGGATTTGCGAAAGCCATTCTGGTCTTTTTACAAGATTACTTCGGCTATTCTTTGCGTTATCGTCGTTATGATTTTTGAATATAACATATCCTGAATTTAGTAAACTGATGCCCTTATAATTGTTGAAATCTGTTCTATAACTTTTTTTGAAGAATAATTTTAGTTTGGTTCCAGCACGTATTAACGAAGTGTAGTTATTTTAATTTCAGAAACATATCTCCTATTTAAGTAGTTTAGTATTGAATTTTATTAGTTCCTGTGGCTTTTCTATTTCTTAACGTCTTTATTGCATTTTCTAATTCTACGGTTAAATTCGCCTCTTGTAAATTTATAGCTGTGCTATCATTAGCTTCGTCTTCTTCTTTTTTCGAATTGTACCACAGTTTTTTGTAATGTTGTTCCTACTTTTCAGTTTCTATAATATTGAATGTTTCAGAATTTTTTCTTCTTTGTTGAGGTGCTTTATAATTTTATATGCCAATTCTTGTAGCATGTATACATCTTCTTTTATACGTGTTATATAACTATCCCAGCTATTACCATAGGCTTTTTTATAGCCCTTTTGGCTTCTGCTTATTCTGTTCTTGATGTAAGGTATTGTTGGCATGCTCTGCGTTTGTTGTGTATTAATTGTTGCAGTTCATTATTCCATATCTTCGGTCTTCTTCTCTTGTAGTTCTTTCGTCTTGTCCCTAAGGCTTCTGCTGCTGCTTCGTGTATAACTGTTTTTATGACTTTCCATTCTTCATCTATATTTTCTTTTGTTTCTTCTTGGGATAGGTAATTTGTTAGACATGTTTGATGCTGACCTTTTGCAGTAGGCATGTTTTCTTTTTTATGTTTCGTATTAGATTTTACCCATGGTTATTTTGCTTATTACTAGGTAATGGTAAGAGCCTATGTCGCTGCCTCTGTATACATGTATGTCCCTAACTAGCGAGGCTAGCTTGTTACTTACTATGATGTAGCCGATTAAGCTTCTAAAATCTCTTGTTGACCATGTGTATTTATTAATAACTCTTTTACGAATGAACGTGTTTGTGATTTTTAGATTATTATATGTAGCAAACTGTCGTAATTTAATTTAGTTTTTGTTTATTGTTTGTTTTCCGTATAGGCCGACAATGTTTTGGATTGGTGTATTCCTCATTTTAACATTTAAATATTTTGCTAGTATTGTATAGTTATTTGTTTGTACTTTATTGATGGTTTTTGTAGGGTTTTGTAGAATGTTTAGGTTTCGGAGTGTTTTCCTTCTTCTGGGGGCTATAATCCTATAACAGTGAGTGGTTTTTGTTTTGTTTTTAAATTAACTTTTAATATTCTTTCGTTTATGTATTCATAATTTTTTACAAAATATTTTCATTTTTTATATAAGTGCTACACCCGCACTTGCTTTCTATTTTTTGCGTGACTCCATCCGGTCCGAAGCTTCTATTAAACTTTTAAGTATTTTTAGTATTTCCCTATAGGGTGGAGTACCAATCCATAGCTATAGGTAAGTTAGATTGTAGGGTTGCCAACTTGAGACTTTCTAACTTGCCCTATTTTTGTGTAGAAGTGTGTTTTCTCCTAGCCAAAAGTACCAGTTGTAAGGCGCCAGAAACTCTCTTTTGCCCTCTCTCATTAATGTACCAAGGGGTACGACGTGGACGTAAGAGTAAGACTGATTGGTATTGCTATATGGTGACATAATTGCGGTGACGTTTCTTAGTTTTTATAAGTGAAACATATTGGTATCTGCTTCACTTTTAAGACTATATGTTACCAACTTTATACCTTTATACAAACAACTTTATACCACCTTATTTGTAAATCAATTTTTGGGGAGAAATTCCACGAACTCGTGTCAGAGACATGTTAGAAGTATGCGATATTGCTCCATCCTGCTGGAACTATGTCCTTTGATTTTGCGGTTTAGGTACCAAAAAATTATTTAGCATCTCCAGATAACGCTTTAAAGTCATTAATACGCAAGTTATTTCATTTTCAAAACAGTATGGGCAGATTACTCCTCGCGCTGGCATCGTAGCCCATACATTCACTTTTTATGGATGAAGGAATTTCTCATGCTTGAATTGTGAGTTAGTAGCGCTTCGGTAATAGCGGTTATGTTTGCTAACTTGGCCATTGAGGTGAAAATGTACCTCATTTGAAAACATAATGTTGTTGAATGAATTGAAATGCTCAGGTACACAATTATCGAATTGAAGCCTCTGGCTGGCATCGTTGGATTTTAATTTTTGCACAAATTAAATTTTATAAAGGTTTAGATACATATCTTTGCGCAGAATGCGGTATAATGATGATCTAGGCACATTCAAAACACTTGCCTGTTTACGAATAGATAGATCTAGAGTCTCGTGAACTCGCTATCGTACGCACTCTACGTCTTCCCGACTTAGTTTATCAATTAGTGAATCAATTTATTCGAATTTACGCACCCATCTTTTAATGAGAGAAACATTTGTTTCCTTCTCTATCATAGACACTAACTGAAGTAACAATGAAAAAACTGGAGGCTTTCGAAATATGGTGCTACAGAGAATATTGTGGGTAGACTATGTTCCCAACATCGAATTTCTACGAAAACTAAATAGTGAATGTAAAATGCTTCTCGGGGTGAAACAACGTAAGCTCTCGTATTTAAGCTACATTCCAAGAAACAAACAAAGATACAACTTATTACAACTAATCTTACAAAAGAAAATATACGAAAGAAGAGGCCCAGGTAGAAAATAAAACTTGTGGCTTCAGAATCTAAGACAATGGTTTTCGTTAGCAATTACGTGACTTTTTCAAGCTGCAACCAATAAAGTTAGAATAGCTATGTTAATCGCCAACATTTGCACCGGATAGGCAGCAGAAACTATGTTTGGACAACTTAGTTTACAGGTTGAACCGCGTCGTTTTGAGAAAAATTTCGACGTTTTGGCAACGGCTTTAATGCTTTTTTTAAGGGTTTAGCTCTTTGCTCGGGGTATCAATCTGCCTACTCCCCAAAGAGCATTGCTCAATTGATGGTGGGAGGTAATGAGGGATTTTCATATGATGGGTAAGCTTTGCCTACCATCTCTTGTGTTAAAGCTTTGTAGTCGTTTTTCTATTTAAATTGCCTCACAAATAATCCTGCTGGTAAGATAGAAAATGGATGCATCTGTTGTTAAACAATATTCTCGCCAAACTCTCACTTCTACCCCTATAAATGATTAGTCTTACTTGGAACCTCGAGCAAAGAGCTAAGCTCTTAAAAGTGGCATTAAAGCCAATGTCGAAACGTCTAGATTTTTCTCAAAATCTACGCGGTTTAAGCCGCGAACTAAGTTGTTCAAATCAAGCAGGCCTAACTAAAATAAAATAATGAAAAATCTATATTAGACTTACATTACTTTCATCACGTCCACCACCAGACCAAGCCTTTGACTGACTAAAGGCTCTTAGAACTGCAATGTATTTGTATAAGAAAATTTATATTATTTTTTCTAGAGATCTGCGAGTTTTAAAACATCATTGCTTTTATTGCTTAAGTAATAATTAATAAAACGGATGCATCATAGATTTTTTAATTATCACTGTGTTTATATAATATAGTCTTTCCAAATATGATCTTATACAACATTTTATTTGTTATACGGATATAATCAATCAGAATATAGCAAAAACAAACGACTTCTTTATTTCGTATACGTAAAAATGGCGTTTATCACTACTAATTGTGTGGTCTCATCATAAAAGGTTGTTTTTGATTTGTATGCACCAGATTCAAAGTTTTCGGGTATTTTCAGCAAGCTGAGCGGAGCATGGTCTACTACGTAAATGTTCTAAAATGTAATATTGTCACATTATATTAGCACAAACCAGCTTTTCTTCTATCTTACCGCTTTCCAAGGACAAAGGGTTAGGTTTCCAGCGCCCATAAATATGTCGCCAGCACCCAAGGTATTTTCACGCAATGCATCACAGAAGCTAACGCCGTCTATTTTAAAAAATGGTTCGTAATTGCCGTCAGCTTTTAATTTGAGTAACGCTGCATCCACCTACAAAAACTCTGATATTTTTTTACATCAACAAATCTACAATACCTTATGCAAATTTGTCTATTTTATATATCGAAATAAAGTTTACGTCAAACGATACTTCTTACTTTTACATCTAATCCTACATCTTTTGCGTTTTTAACGAAAAAGTTTATTGTTGGATTATTATCCTCATCTGTATCTGCGGTGCAACGGAATATGTCGTAGTACTCCGGGTTTATATAAGGTGTTTTCAAATCGTCGATTGTTAAGTGCGCTTTCTTTGATTGCTAGAAGTATATGGTGTCGTTACTGCTTTACAGATTTTTATGTTCCACTGTTTCCATTCTTACCGTTAGCCTGCAAAGGCCAACACAGTTAACCAAAAAAGAACCTTATTCATTGCTTTATGATTGGCTAAATGATTTCCTGAAAAATAATGCTAATACATATACATATAGAATTTATACATATTCTTAAATATTTAAGAAAACGAGAATTTAATTTTAGTTTTAAAATATTAAGATAGCTACTAACTTAAAGCTAGAGGCTAGACTCAAACTAACAAAGAGTAGAAGCGCTTCTAGAAGTGCAATTTAACCACTGAAAACGATAAACGTTCTCTAGCCAAAGTTGAGATGTAAACGTTGCCAATTAAACTATGACGCATATGTACTTTTAGACTATTGAGAAATTTGCCAACAGAAACTGTTGGAAAAATTAAGTTCCTCGTCTGCAATCAAATATTTGCTAACATTTATTTAGTTTCCTGTTACATAATGTGCTCAATATTAAAAACACATCCGACAGGACTTGATAACTTTTAGCTGCACATATATACATAATTTTAGGATAATGTAGTAAATACTTTTAGCTACATAAAATTTTGTGTAAAATGTGTAACTATCTGTCGGGTAAATTAAAAAACAAATTAGCCAATAATTAATAAAACATTTTATTTTATTTCTTATTAATTTAAATTCAGTTGACGTAGATTTAATCCTTGAAAGCATTTCAATTTAAACAATAAACAGCCGAATTGATTTATGTAGTATTTGACATTGCATCAAAATACTTAAGCAAGCATAAAGTAGCAAAAAATAAGTTGATAAAGTTAAGATGCTTTCCTAAGGTCATCAGCAGGAAAGGCTAAAGGGCAATTTAACAAATAATATTTATAATGTCCGCTGATATATTCTTATTAATATTATCTATTTGGTTAGTCAGATTAATTTGTAATTATGTAACCATAATTTAAAAAATGGAATTGTAACATTTTTGCTCTTTACGATGCAAATTTACTAGAGCTCCATTTTTACTTACAGTTTATGCAATTTATATATACAATGGATAACGTAAAACTATGCACTACTTATGTCAACATATTTTTACTGTGATAACTTGTCACCCCACTGAGGAATATTGTACCAGAAGGGTCGCGAAACATGCAGGGGGGGGGTCGTTTAAAAATGTATTACATACTATTCAATAACACCAAAGTGCCACCTGCTCAAGTAAATGCAATTTTGGTATCTATCTATACATTTAAACAGAAATTAAACAAAGAAATGTGGCGTGGTACTCGGCACTTAATTTATACAAGACGTCCGTGCATAGTAAACAAAGACAGCCTATACATTTCAACAAAAGTAAACAAAGATGGCTGATTTGAAAGCTAGCGTATCGCGCCCTGAGCGCTTAATATACACAAAAAGGTCCGTATGTTTGTGTACTCACGTCGGAGCCGCTCTCGCTTCTTGCCGAATGGCCGAGTGGCCGCGACTCTCACCGGGACGCTGTCTACGCGCGTCTACCACCGCCATTTGGTTTCCACGTTTCACGATTCAGGGAAAAGCCGATCCACTTAATAATTTATACGTTCCCACGTTGCAAAAATTTGAGGAACAGCGAGTAAAAAATTTTCGGCCTAAAACGCCAAAAACAGCTTTTGGTGGAAAACTCCTAATATCAGTACAAAGAAACCAATTTTACTTGGAGAAAATCTTCTTGATGTGATCTGATACAATCACATATTATTAAAATGAAAGTAAAAACATGAAAAGTGATCAACCAATTGTGGAAATAAATATTTAAAAGTGGTAACAAAAGGTTTCAGATCTGAAAATTACAGAGAGTTACAGAGAAAACAGCCAAATTAAAGGAACTTGTAAAAAGACCGTGTAAGCGATCTGGTCACATAATCCGTTAACACTAGATATCAGATAACTAAACCATAAAGTTTTAAACTAAAAGAGACTATAAGTATTAGCAATCAGTAATTATTATTATTTTAATGCAATATATCAGTCAAACGTCTGATTAGAAGATATAGATAACTAAGAACAAGCCTTATACATAAAAGGCCTTTGGCTATTCCAAAGGAAACTATTATACATTATAGAATGGTTTATAAACAAACGCTTAATCATCTAATTAGGCACAAAACAGTAGAATTGAAAATGAACAGGTGTATGAGCGGCAGAGAAAGTGGTGCGATATAGATTTTTACAAAAAAGTATATTGTTGAATAATTTGTGTAATCAAAACGTGATTTTAAAAACAAAACTGCAAAAGAAAAAAGAATAAATATAAGCATTTTGAGGAGATAAAAATCGAAAGCAGGAATAACATACGCGTTCTTTATTATAAGGATAAAGAAGCATTGAATTTAAAAATTAGAAAATTCGGGATTGCATAAAAACTTAATTTCTAAATTAGAAGAAAATGGTAAAAAATTTTAGGCCATAATTATAGGGGTATATAAAGACAGCCAAATCACTAAATGGTAGTAGAAAATGTTCCAACATAAAACAAGTGATCATAATGATGGCAAATTACACACCTTGGCAATCTGAAAAGTTTTGAGTCTCAACATAAGCATGGCCCTACTCGTAAAAACTATTTTGCAACTACAATCGCACTTGCTTTAAAATATACCTGTAAAAATTTCAGCCATTTTGGAAGCTTAGTTGTTGTTTGACATCCGTTTGCATCACTCGATGCCCTCAAATACTGTTTTTCGTTTCTTAAACTCAAAGTTTGGCTTTGAGGACAGAGATTTTCATCAAACGAGGAAGTCATCGCAACTGTAGACACCTATTTTGCATATCAAGGTGCCAGTTACCATTTGAACGGATTAAAAAGGTGAAACATCGCTGGATAAAAATATTGACTTAAAAGACTATGTTAAAATATACAATTGATTTTGACAGAAAAATTACTTACTACTATGTTACGCTCAAAATAAACTGCACACATATAACAGTTTTTATAAATTTCATTACTAAGCAGTGCTGCAGTGTACATAGAACGTAAAAGTAAATTAGAAATAAAATCTAATAATGAAAAAAACCTGAAATACTTACCAACTGTAACGTGTAGGCAGATTTTTTTTGTATTTTAAATTTGACTGCACTATGTTACTTGTAGGCGCGTGCAAGTTGCATTCTAATGAAGTTCCTATTTAATGTGCTTTTACGAGTTTGATGGAATTTTCTAATTTGACCTTTAGTCAAAGATAAGCACGTCGTGTTACTCTTGGTATTATCTTAACAAAACAACAAATTTATGTAAACAGAATCAATACAGTGCCAGTAAACTAATCATACCACTTATAAATTAAAAATCAATCTTTCTGTTATAGGAACATTTATGATCTCGTTAACATTGATTGATAAGTATTAAAATAATAATGGAAGAGCAATGAAAATAAGATGTAAATAATTCTCAATTGGATGACCGTTTAATGCGTCCGAGTGCTGCGATAGTTCAAAAAAAATCAGTTACATTATGAAATTAGAATTTAAAAAACTACACATTCTGTTACCTTCACTAGTTTTTAAAGAAGTAATGCATCGTTTTGTGGCCTTTTTAACTATGATAATTAAAAAAATATATTCTTCACATAAGCGTTTTCTTTGTCAATAGTGAGCTTGTTCGAAATTGCCTATTTTAATCATTCAGTTTTGATGATTTAGGTGCGAATTTAAATGTAATTTTAAATATTTTTTTCTCTTTTTGTATGTGATGCCAGACCTGTCGTTAGCTTTCTTATGCTTTGGTCACTAATTTGTTTCATGTCATTCGCACAGGTCTAACTAGATTAATATAATTCGAAATCTCATTTGTTTGAAAATGTCGAACAAATTAGAATAAGCGCGATAAAGGTTAAAGTGCAGTTTCTAATAGAATTTTATTAAGATTTTCCAAATCTTGACGTTGTCATCCTTGGCTAGCAAAGGTGCTGAGACTAAGCTCCTATTCATGCTTCCCCTGAAAGTTGACATTTTTTTACTTGTTTCTAAACATACCAAGGATGGCGCTTCCACACAGGACGTAAATCCTGCTGCCATCTCAAGAAAGTTGCTGGCCGTCACTATGTTTTAAAAGTCTGTCAAGAATATAAGAAGATTCAAGTTCTGAAGCTATCCACTGATATTTGGACTACGGCAGAAATGCTGCGGTGGGCGCTGAGGAGCTGGCTGGTCATGGTGTGGTGGTTTATGGGCGGATATGGTCGCCGCTTAGTAAATTGTCGCCTTTACAAATACGGAGCGTCTCCTAAAACTGGTTTAATGAAGACTCCGGTAAGTAATGCAGATGTCGGACTCACTCCGGTTCTTTTTACAATCCCCGATTTGGTCGGCAAGCCCACACTTGAAGCTAGGTGTGCTCGAAGCACACGTGGATAGCATTGGCTCACAATTTGCCTCCTACTTGGTTGTTTCACTGCAATATTTATGAAAGATCTCCTTTTTTCTAATTGCCCATTTGAGTTTCAGGGACATAAACGGCATAGAAGAACAGGAAGGGAATATCAAGCTCCAAAAGTTCTTCAACAAAAGCAAATAGTATTCTATCTTTGCTCCCACGTCAGCCAGTCAGCCACAAGTAATCTTGGAATATTATTCGTTACGTTCTTGGCTTTAACGGAGCCTAACTTATTCTTTTAAATTGCCTTCTAGACAAAAGACTGAGCATCTTTTCCTATAGGATCACGAGAAAAATTTGTTCCCGTGAGCATGTCGACGTCCTCATTTAGTAGCTAAAGATCTTGATAACGTTGGCGGTCGGTGTCGACGATGGAAGCGGCATTATGGTTACTTTAACTCACCAGCGATCACGGTGATGTTCAAAGACAGTTTTGAAATGTACCTATTTACTGAATCTGGCATATACTAACAAACTCTCGCGCTCCAAGTCGCTCTTCGACAAGGAAGGTGGAAACATCCTTTAAATACTGCACTTTCCTTGCGGTGTCTTTAGCCAGAGACTAAGGAGCTATCATTGACCTCTGTGAGAGCGGAAATGAGTAGTTATAATAGAAGTGATGTTGATCATGGGCCAAGCATTCTTGATTCAGAATTTGATTAGCCATCAAAAGATGTAAAATATGGTGTAGTGCAGAATAATTCAAATTGTGGGACTGGAAAGTCAGATTTTGTTAGATCTAAAACTATACAACCTAACAGAAGAGCAGCTAGCAATGATGATGATTCATCTATTGGAAGCCACCAAGTACTTTTTAATCTTTTCTACAATTTATACAATAACATAATCAATTTTCCTTTACGGTTTAGGCAAGATTAAATATAAAAAAAATCCATCTGTAGGTGTGACTATTGTAAATCTAGTCAAATGTCTCTTTAACACAGATGCATTTCTTAATTTATTTTTAAAAAGTTCGTTCATTTATATTTCTAATTATACAAACAGAAAATTGTTGACTGCAGAGCTTTGGAATAATAAAGTAAAAATAAAAACATATTTAGGAGAAACGATCATAATTGAATGTTTTCTCATAACAAGCTATCATATTGTTCCGAAAGTTCTGCAATACTTGTAAAAAAATTTATGCAATATTTGTGGAATTTTTTGTGTTTACAGTCTAATAACAGTTTGCATTTTTGGACTTTAGATAGGTTTGGACAAAATTTAACTCCGGTTTTGATGCGCTTTTGCTGGAACAGGAGACTTTCATCAAGAGATGCCGCAAAGGAAATCTACGTTGCTGAAGATGAAGGTAGTGTTTCTAGATGGTACAAGCGCTTAGCCTCGTTTCGTCGGATGTTAAAGTTTCTGCAAGAAGGTTGAAGCAGTTTTGCATTTTAAACTTGTGCCGAATGGGTGCGAACTTCATTGACAGCAGTTGGACCGTATCTACTATAAGTTGAAGGAGAAGAACCCAGTCCTAGTCAACTGAAAGCGTGTTTTAGTTCAGCAAAACAACGCCAAAATCCGCACTGCCAAGAAAACTAAGGATAGATTTCAAAAGTTGGGCGGCGATAACATTCTTTCTCATCTGGCTTACAGTCCAGATGATGCCATATCCAATTACGACCTCTTTCTCTAAACGGAATAGTTCTTGCGGGGTCGTCGGTTCAAGACCAATGTATTTTATGCTAAAATTTTTCAGATGCAAACAAACATAGATCTTACCTAAAAAATGCGTTAGAAAAGTGTGATTTGATTCAAAGGTTCAAAATATTGATGATAAAATGCTCCTAAAACCCTTAAAGGCGGGAATCAAAATCTAAAAACATATAGTTGTCTCCCTGGCTACGTTCGCAATATAAATGTTTACTCTAGAAATAAGCAAGATAAATTTGCCGCCATATCCATGAAGAGCGTTATTTTTACGCTAGCCGTAGGCACCGCGTATTCTGATGCAACACTTTTCTTTAACCAATTGTGGACCCTATTTTAGATGCCGTTGTGGGAACGGTAATAAAAATAATAAAAAACCTGCATAGAATATATTTTTACTAAATGAATGATTAAGCAATAAAATCTCTCAAGCTAAATATTTAGTTAAATTATTATTAATCCCACTTTTCTATGACATCATACATTTTTACCTTTATTATGAATTTGTTAAAGCGTTAAAATATTTTAGTGGAATTGTCTTGGTAATATAAAACCAATATGGACCTAACAAAAATAGTTTGTGTGGTCGCAATGTAACCTGGCAGTTACTAAAGCATACTATACTTTCCATGGGTGAATGAGGATGGCTTCACTGGCTGGCTCAGTAGAAAGGTAAAAGGTGCTAAGTGAGCATTTGTCACTTCATTGCATTTGCACTGACTAAGCGAGTAGAGCAAGAAATCCATATAAAATTGTTAGCCAAGCTGGAGCAGTCCACAATACTATTCGGATGATTCAGAAGGCTTTCAAATGCAATGGGTGCACCGTAAATATACGCACGCCACAAACGATTTAGAAGTGACCGGGGATTTGTGGAAAGTAATTTGCGTTAAGGGAAATCAGCAGCACGAGAACTAGAATATAATGCAAGTGTGTCAAACTTCGACGGAAAATCTTGACGTAAAACACATCGGGGCACAGTTGCTATTAACTGGCTACAAGCTACTCCATTGTCCCAATAAATGTTTCCTAATTTGGCACGTCCAAGAAAGATGCGTAAAAGTCGTAGCAAAGTTAAGACTATGTTAATTATGTTTTGTCTTTGCGAAGACGTTATCCATCACGAGGGCGCTTTTTCAGGCCAAATGATCACTAAGAACTGCTACTTCTATGTCATTTACCAGTTGCGAGATAGGGATACGACAAAAACGAACCAAGTCGGTAACGCCATCCTACAGTACAAATTCCTAAAACTTAAATTATCTTTAAAAAAGTAGATTCCAGATTGTCGTCAAGATCAGGCTAATACAACAATGTGTGATACCAAGGTGGTTACTTTAAGGAGGATGGAGACTCAAAGTTTTGCAAGGTGGAAACGTATATATTTTTAATTAGATCGGCTTTTTCCCGGGATCTGAAACGTGCAAAGATTTAGTTTAGCCCCTATTTATAATGGGCGTAAGCATAAGTCGCCCATAATAAATATGTAATACGTAAAGTTGAACCAATACAAAGCTTATGCGCTCGTTCATAATGCTCTCCCGTAATTTTTAAGTTCATACGTAAGAAATCGATTCAACTTTACGATTTTCTACATTTATTTGCAGTGATTTTTAGTTTTTTTCTAGATTAATGTTGGCAGCAGTAACAAAATGTTTATTTTGATTCTGAAATTGCATAACTTAACTTTAGTATCGTCGACATTTTGGCTTTGTTTTTGGAACGGGTAGGGAACTATTAATTAAGTTAGTAAATATGCATCTGTTCCTGTATCATAAAAGGGATAACAGGTACAAAAACAACAGAATTATGGAAAATGTCTGGAAGGATATTGCTGCCGCTACTGTGTTTGAGCATGCACAACTTTCAAATGTTTACGTTAGGCTTACGTGCATTATACGTATTTCCTATGGGTTTATGCTTATGTCGATTATAAATAGGCGCTTACAATCAAACCTCCGCTCGGCGGAAGCAAATCAAACGGCCGTCGCAGACTCGATGACAACCGCGCCCGCCCGGAAGACCTAGAGCGGCCCCGACGTGCGTTAGTGAACGCACCGATCTGCTGTAAATTCAGCGCTAAGGGCGCGGCCCGCTAACTTTCATGCCGGCCGTCTTTGTTTACTTTTCGTTCAAATATATAGGCTGTCCTTGTTTAATAGTCACGAATCTCTTCGTGTAAACGCCACATTTCCTTGTTTAATTTCTGTTCAAACTGTACTTTTCTGTACTATATGGTTTGGTACCTTCAGAATAGACCTCGTACATCATTTCATACAAAATGAGTACCATTCAAGAGCGAAATACGCGTTGATTTTTTACAAGACTAGCTACTGAAATAATGTTTGAACCGTTTATTTGCAAAACGTACTTTTTTAAGCAACACATTGGCTTGTCCGCATGGTAATGTTGATAAGTAAAATGTCTTAATTTACAATAAAATTAGAGAAAGAATGCCTTTTTAGTTGCATGATGAGTTTTTAAAAACAAACGGATTATTAAAAGATCGTCAGTAGAATGGCTATTCACATCTTCATAGTTTACTGCATTAGACTTACAAGAGTTTTTAAAATTTTAATAAGGTTCTGTCTCACTAAATAATCTTTAAACTACAACAAATTTATATAAAGACAAATTTTTTTTCTTTTTTTATAAACTCGTATTTTAATTTTTTTAAATCATTTGTATAATTAATTGGTATTCAGGACATGTTTTATGTTATTTTATCTAGGGATTTAATAATTAAAACAATAAATATATCAAGCGTTTTGTAATTATTACTACGTTTAAACAATATATTCTTTCTACATATGTATCTTATAACTAAATTTTATTTGCTTTATTATATGACTACAATTAATCAGAATGAGACCAAAACCAAAACACTCATTTATCTTGCATACGCAAAAATGGCGGTTATCTCTACTAATTGTGTGGTGCCATCATAAAAGTTTGTTTTTAATTTGTATACACCAGATTCAAAGATTGCTGGTATTTTCAGCAAGCTGAGCGGAGCATGGTCTACTACATAATCGTTCTAAAATATAACATTGTCATCTTATATTAGCACAAATCAACCTTTCTTCTAACTTACCGCTTTCCAAGGACAAAGAGTTAGGTTTCCAGTGCTCAGAAATAAGTCTCCAATACCAAAGATATTTTCACGCAATGCATCACAGAAATTAGCGCCATATATCTTCAAAATTGTTTCACTATTGCCTTCTAATTTCAGTAACGTTGCATCAACCTAGAAAATCTATGATTAGTTTTACAGTACCTTATGCAAATTTCTTCGTTTATATGAAAATAAAATTCACACCAGGCGCTACTTCTTACTATTACATCTGTTCCTACAACTTTCTTCTTTTTAACGAGAATGGTTATTGTTGGATTACCGTCCTCATTTGTATCTGCAGTGAAATTGAATATGTCATAGTAATCCGTGTTTATATAAGGTGTTTGCAAATCTTCGATTGTTAAATGCGGTTTCTTTGATTGCTAGAAGTATATGGCGTCGTTACTGTTTAAATATGTTCTTGTTCCATTGTTTCCAATCTTACCGTTATCCATGCAAAGGCCAATACAGTTAACCAAAAAAGAACTTTAGTCATTGTTTTATGTTTAGCTAAATGATCCTCTGAAAAATTAATAAATAATGCTAATACATATATGTTTGCAATTTTTACATATTCTTAAATATTTGAGAGAAATTAAATTCAATACTAATTTTTGTTAAGGATTTATCTGACTATAAGAAATAAAATTAACATAGCTGCTGACATAATATTATAGGGTACGCTCAAACTTACAAAAATTATAGGCGCTTTGGAAATTGCAATATAGCCGCTGAAAATAAACGTTTTTTAGCCAACATATCAGACATAAACGCAAGTATGAAGGAGCAAGATAAAGTTAAATCACCCGATCCTGCATATGGTTTAAATTTCACCATTTTTAAGATCTACCATGTTTATGCACAATAAAAATAAATGTGACTTCCAAACTTTCATTGGCTTCATATTTCATCTTTGTTAATATTTTACAAAGTCTAATGTATGGAAATTTTCTGCGCACATATCATGGCTGTTGTAACATATTGCATACTTTCATATACGATCCGCGTGACTATCATCATTATATAATAATGATAAGGCTCTAACGTGTGGGAGCACGACTTGAGAACTGAAAAGTTAAGACTCTCATATGTTTGTCTTCTCTACCCGGTCGTCTTGCACCATCTTTCATGCGGGGCGATGTGGCAAGCGCCGCGCCTTAGACGACCGGCATTATTATCCTTTGTCGAAGTAAACGCAAGCACTAGATTATTTTTAGTAAATGAGTAGGCCACCCACTAAGCATCAGAAAGCTTTGGAAATAATCCCGGGTCTGTCCGTACTACAGCCCGGCCCTCGACCACGGAACTATGCTGGCTGTCGCCATTATGTGCCGTGATGCGTTTTTTGTGGTACATTTTTTTTCCATTTTTCTCCTTATTCGCTAGAAAGCAAGTAAAAATTTGTTTGAAGAGAAAGAAAATGGTATACATGTTTTTCTTTCTTGGCCACTTACTTTTCAAGGCACACAGTTAAATACTTGCATGAAGAACACCTATGTATAAGAAGAAAACTAGTGAAAACTGTAGCAATTGTAGCAATTGCTTTCTTTCTTTCGTTCTATGTATATCTGATAACAAAAAAATGAAGGGAAAACACAGAGAAAACCGGCACGCAGTGCATGTTTTTACTTTCTAATTTTATCACTTTCACTATCATCCCTCATTTGTAAAGAAGTTTGAGTGAGAAGTCGAATCATTTGTAATTTTATTAACAGTCTTAATTTTTTATGCATCAATCGTAATTTTTCTGCGTCAATGGTAATTTTTCCTCATCAATCGTAATTTTATTTGCGTCAATTATTTTTGGCGGTATCATTTGTAATCAGTAAAACTCTATTGAAGGTTTGTCTAGTCATATTTTGTTGTATATTCGTCAATGATTAAAGCCGATAATAGAAATATTGTCATGTAAGTTAAGCCAAAATTATTCGTCCATCATTGAGTGTTTGACATGTGTTAAATGTTTTCAAAGTCAAACCCATTGTCAATTTATACTGTCAAAACAGAGCATATTGGTCTTTTTGCGCCTAGCCTAGTCATTTGTGATTTGTGTCCGTATTTGACGTAGAAGTAAGTAGTGCAAGCAGTGCTCGTGATGGTCCTTCGTCGATCATGGTCCAGGGCGTTTCGCCGATTAAATGTCCGTTTTAGTCAAATCGCAAATGGTAAGGGCTCGCATACTTTATCTCCATATGCATAAAAGCTTAAAAATAAATAAAGATTTGATCATTTTTGGTCATAGATATATCCTGCAATGTATACAAGAAGGCGGTGTAAAATATAAACTTTTTCCCATAACTTATAGTGATAAAAACCGAGCTCTATAACGATGATACTGAAATACATTTATAAAAATGGTAATTTATGGTCTAGATTATCGTTATCTATATCAAAGTCACTGCTGTGCTATATAAAATGGAGAAAGGAATTATGAAGTATAAATACATTCTCACTGGCCCATATTACAATTTACTAATGATTGTATATTAAAATATTGTTCATTTTCCACCATCTATCTATACTTGACTTGTACTTAATTCTCTTGTACTTTCACTCACTTCGTTTCATGTACATATGACTAATTATTTATAATTACTTATTCAGTCTTTTAGTTGTGAGCACTGCCTTCACAGATCGAGTATGCCAGTTTCGGGTCTTGGATTCAGCTTCAACAAATGGTAATTAATAATTATTTTGGTCCTTTTGGTCGAAACAAGTGCAGAAGTCGGGGACACAATGAAAAGCACCCCAACTGAACATCAAAAAAACCTATAATAACAATAATGGCACGCCAATGTTGTTCCTTGAGCTACAACTAGAGAAAGTTTCAAAACTAAATCATAATCTGGATCCATGCTTAAAGTTAGACCTTTAGGATGGGTCTCCTATTTTTCAGAGAGCAGATAGGGATGAAGAAGCTTTCCAACCTGCTTTGGAAAGAAAAGATGGAACGACGTAAACTCGTGATACCCCTAGTTAATGTATATGATTCCCAACTCATTGCAACTTCATAGGAAACCATCTTTCAATAAGTGAGATTCTTGTTTTTGTCTTTGACAACATTCTGCTGCAAGCCATCTATGAGCATACAAATGCGTACAAAATCCGGATTATTGCAGAATACAACAGGAGGTTTCCTGATCAGCCTCCTGTAAACTGGAAAAACACGTATCTGATCGAACTGAGAGCTTTCTTTAGAATTCTCATTTGGTCCGGGGTTCATCATAATGGCAAAATACCTACTTATAATTTATGGACACTGAATCCATTAGAACAACTTCTATTCTACAGGACCGTGATGTCAAGGATAGGTTTCAAACTTTGCTTTAAGATTTAACGACCGAGAAGACCGATACGTCCGCCGTCTCTAAGGCCAGACCGCTTTTCATGATGTTCGACGCTATAAATCAGAAGATGAGCTAGTTATATAATCCTGGTAAAAATCTAACAGTAGACGAGACTCTGGTGATCTTCTACAGCCTAGCTATCTATAAGGTATTCATGAAGTCAAGGCTCGGGAAGTACGGTCTAAAGATTCGGACACTGCGTCGGTTATGAGGATGTAAATCTACACTATCTAGAAAGGCACACCCGATCAAAACCACGGACGGTAGATAGTATCGGAACTTGTAGAGCCTTATTTCAAATTCGGAAGGACAGTAACGGTGGACATCTTTTAACTAGTTTCAACCTTCCTAAAGAATTGGTGCAGCAAGAGTTATCGCTAATTGGAACGGCAAAATAAACCATAAGAGAAGTGGAAAATGAGTTAGAGAATAAGCAAGACCGGAGAATTTGCCTGTAATTGTCTTCTTAAAAAGAGCCCCAATAAAATCGTAACCCTTGTGTCGTACAGGAAATGCAAAAAAGAAGTGATTCTTGTCTTGTCCACGGCTTACCGATATGCCTTAAGGTATGATGATTGCGTGCGTGCATGCATTGTGTCTAAATTTTATTATTTCTGGATGACTTCATGTTGTCCTAAATCGACTTTTTAGATTTAGTAGATAATGGCATGTGTTGAATGATTCTCCTATCTTATTTTCATTTTTTCACTTAGCTCCAATAATATCTATCTTGAAGTAATCGTTCATCTAAAATAAACTACATATGAGTAGGCTTAGCTTTTCTCTTTACACTACATAAAATATATTATAGATTCTGCATAAATTCTTATGTAAAAACGCCCGTCTATATTTTTAGTTCGTAGTAATACAGCACCGAAAGTGTTGAAAACTTTTTTTATGTAAAATATGATTGCACATTTAAATCTTGCTTTATCAGGAGCGCAGCCTTTTTTAGTATATGCGGTTTAAAATGTCCATATTGCTTTGTTTTATCTTATTTTTTCTAATTATCGGACAAAATTCTAACTACTGCCTTAAAGCTACATCTGTATCCAGGGAGTTAAAACGTGTCCCGAAAGTCATAAGCATAAAAGAGTATAAAGAACTTCAATAAAAACATATGAGCAAACTTTCTAAATATCATAAAAAACGGCTCTTAGAAAAATTCAAAACCATCTATTCACGCATGAAAGGGTGGAGTTGAAGATAAACAGGTGTATAAACGGTAGCGAAAATAGTACGAGTTGGTAACTTCAAAACAAAAATATAAATATAAACATTTTGAGAAGACAGAAGGTCTGTAGCAAGTAGAACATATACATTCTTTATTCTAAAGATACAGAAGACAGAAAATAAAAAAGAAGGAAATTTAGGATTGAACTAGAAACCTGACTTCTAAAATAAAAAAGATTGAGAGAAAATCCTATATTGCAATTACGGCACAAAGCCTTAATAAAAAAAAAACCAAGAGGAAGAAGAACATAAAAATTTGCTGCTGAACACTACACAAAAGTAAGAAAACAGAAAAGTCATATAGTAAAGTAAATAGCAAATTCCAAAATTCCAGTACACAAAGATAAGCGCATCACTAAATGATGATAGAAAATTAAGTCCTAAAATACTCACCAAAAAATATAAAAGAAGAAAATTTGGGCTAGAATTAGAAACCTGACTTCTAAAATAAAAAAGGGGGAAAATCTTATATTGCAATTATGGCACAAAGCCTTAATTAATAAAAAACGAAGAGGAACCAGAAAATAAAAATTTGCTGCTGAATACTAAACAAAAGTAGGAAAACTAAAAGGTCATATAGTAAGTAATTAGCAAATTCCAAAATTAAAATATTAAAAAAGAAAAGCGCATCGCTAAATGATAATAGAAAAAGTTCGAACTAAAACAAGAGGATCCGTGATTACGAAGAAGTATATATTACAGTCTTAAGCAATTTAATTATCATGTAGCGCTTATACCTGTGCAGGGCTGAGAGTCTGACTCTAGTACATCAGTTATAAGGTCATTAAAGTAGTACATGAATAAAGAAAATTTACTATATAAAAATGTAAATATACAGAACAATGTAAAAAACATTAAGTTCTAAAGTACTCACCAATCGTAGGGTGCAAGAAAATTCAATTATATTTTTTGCTTTGTATTTAACTGTAGTATGTTACTTACACGCGCATGCAAGTTGTGTCTGAAAAAGTTCCTCTCTGACATACTTTTATTTGCTTTCTAATCTGAACTGTACTCAAAGATAAACCAAATTATGGCGCTGTTTATATTATTTTGACGGAACCGTTAAACAGCCAGTAAACTAATTATATGACATAAATTTAAAAGTCAACCTTTTTATAAAACAGCCACCATTTAGTAATAAGTATTAAAATAATAATGTAAAAGTAGTTAAAATAAGATGTGAATAATCTCTTAATATTATTTATGAGAAGATGTGCTTGAACTGCCTCGCAAAAAGACACGTTTTATAAAAGCTGAAACATTTTTTCCTGATGTGCCTAGTAATAGACACATGCCTGCTATTTTAGTTAATGTTAAATGTAACTCTTTAACTTTTTACATGTCGGCCGCCTTCGATAAGAGTAAAAAATACGTTCAAAAATAGCTCTGCAATCTAACTCAAATATTGGGCAATTGCGAACATAATTGCACATCAAAGCTATCCTAAATATGCACAGAATTAGGCAAACATAAATAATTTTTAATTGCACAAGGTCATTCACTTAGTCCCGCAGCTTACTACTTAAAATGAGATGATATTCACAGCCGGCACCTGTTAACAAACACACCCGTGCTTAGCAAATTTCACAAAGTTTAAAATAAGTAAATTAAATAAAATACTTTACGGTTTTTTATAATATTGTACTGTGGGTAATAAATTCTGATTTACCGATAAGGGCAAATTCACGACGGGTTGAGTGGGTCTGTTTTTTAACAAAAAATGAACAGTTTAGATCTGAAGAAGAAAGCTAAGTATTAAAACAAAAGAAAGAAAGGAAGCGATGAAAACGACGAATTACTGAATATGATGAATAAGATAGTAAAAGATATAAAGGATATAAATGAATGACAAAAAATAATCAGTTATTTAATGGAACTCGTAAAAGAACTCAAAAATCAAAATCTATATTTAAAAGAGAATACACGAACTGAAAGAAAGAATAGTGGAAGTGGAAAATGAGGAAGAATAGTATCTTCATAAAAGGATTACTACCAATTAATACTACAGTGTCCCAAGATTTCAAAAGTATGATTGGGAGAGATTTACAGATTTAAGGAAATGGTAAAGCTGGATACAAAAAGGAAAAATATAATCTTACTAGGAAACTAAATAATTATAAAGATAAAAGACAATAATGAAAGCCAAAAATAAACTTGAAAGATCAAATTTGTACATTAAAGATAATTTACTAAAAAAAGCAAGAAATATTTAGTGTAAATTATGGAAAACAGACAAAGAACCAAAAAGCTTGGAAAAGACAGTAAAAATAAGATATCAAAACTAACTGTCAACGGAAATATACACTATTGGGGTAAATCTTAACAACTTAGTCATAAAGAGATAGAAGGAAAGTTTGGGATTATATCCAAGATAAAGATGTAAGATTGAGAAAACAGAAAAGGTAAAACAAAAAAGGGCATAATGATATAAATTAAAAACATGGAATATCAGAATATTAATACAGCAAATAAAGAAAATCAAATTAAAAATACTGGTTATTGCACAGATGAAAAAGGCTCCAAAGAAATGAAAATGGCAAATTATGCACTAATATATTGTGGTGTAAAAATGAATAGAAGAGCTAAAGCAAAGTTAGGCTGTGTGCTAAGTCTGAATTAAAGAATAAAAGTAACAATTGATATATTAATTAAATTATTATATAACGTTAGCTTTAAATGAGATTTCCGTATAAATTTAGTCCACCCATTATAAAAGCTTGTTTATTTATTTTTGAAATTGCATGTAGAATACTTCTGCCTCATCTCTATGCTTTCCAGCATTAGGCGCATACATGCTAATCAAGTTAATCTTTGGTTTCCCGTGTCTAAACTCCTCTAAACCCTAAGGTAATACTCATGATTCTCTCATTAACGTAATGAGTGTCTTTTATGTGTTAATCATGTTTGCTATTTATAATTAAGTCTACGCCGATTTCAAAGTATAACTTGGATACCTTATTTTGCCTTTTCCCTTTCGTTTGGTTTCGGAAACTGCGCATATGTGTATTTTATACGTCTTCATCTTTAGTATAACTCCTTGGTCCTTGCCATTCCACGATAATATATTCCATAAAGCAAATCTAATGATGATTTTCTTTCATTTATGTTTGTTTTTCGTGTGTTAAAAGTTATTGTCCTTGTCCATGCGAGAGTTGTTTCTTTATTATCAATCCTGTTTCGAGGTCGTTTTTTCTTACTTTTGTCCATTATCGTTTAGATTTTATTATTATCTCTGAGGTGTATTTATTCGTCATCTCATTTCCCTGCTCAGTTTCATGTCATCACGGGGTCATCATATTTGGGCCTGTGCGCTTTATTTAGCGTCACCCCAAACAGATCGCTACCCTCATTGGGGAACCGTCCTCCTTTTTCAGTGTTTGGGACTGACCATGGCGGAGTTGCACTAATATTACAGATTCTTATTTTTGCCACGTGTCTATTCTTTTTTATATTCTTAGTTTTCCATTTCTTTGTTGACATTATTTTTTATTTCGTTTAGTATATTTCGCGTATTAATTTTTTCTATTGTTTTTCTTATTTTCATTAGTTGGTTTAATGAGTTAAATTATTTATTTTTAAGAAATTACCGCTTTTAATTTTCTGATTATATTTTTTCCAGAAGTTTCGCACATTATTACTTTTTAATATTACTTTTTTACTAGTACTTAATTAAGTAAAATCGATAGACTTGCAGATTAAAGTTTATTATCAATTTCAACGTATTTACTAATATTTTTAAAATGCTTTGTTTACAATTTGGCTGATTCTCTTCTCCTTAGCAAGAGCTAAGCAGAATCAATTTTGCTTTTATAAATGCTTAAAGTTTAGTATAAAATAGCTGTTGTTGAAGGGTTTACCAATGAAACTTAGCATGATTCTTTAAAGTAAATTTAATTCACATAATTACTCCAGGTATGAGATAGGTACACTGGATACCACCCGAAATATTAAAATTAATATCATAACACGTAGCTGTCACTGACTTACCAGGTAAGTCAGTGACAAGCAATAAACCCCTAATAATTAATAAATATGCCGTCAGCGTGGTCGCGCAGTTGAGGCCCGAGCTGCGGTGTAATTGAACCTGGGTTTATTCCTAGAGCTCTCTGATGCCTGTCGGATGGCCTACTCAGTCATTAATGATAACTGAATACCTGCGTTTACTTCGAATAAGGAGTAGTGATGGTGGTCGTCTAAGCCGCGATGCTTGCCGCATCGCCCTGCATCTGAGATTGGGCGCGACAACTAGACAGTGAGTATAAAGTATTTGGCCACGCAAATGCAACAAACTTCAAACCAACAATCGCAATCGTTTAAAAATTATCCTCCGCTTGACAAAATGCTATCTACCAGTGATGAAATTGATAATCCAACTACCGAAAACCCATGTCAGGTAGTAGTGAAAGGCGTTAAACGAAAAAGAAAAAAATTCCCAACCAAGCAACCTGTAGTGGAAGAAACTAACTTGAATAATAGATATAACATTCTAAATACAGACAATGACGAACCCTTAAACACAAACAACACTTAAGAGAATATTCCAAAACCTCCCCTATTTTTGTTTACGGGGTGGCTAACTTTCCTGAGATGAAGAAGAAACTAACTGATATTGTAGAAGAAGAACAGTGTACTACTAGAAGCTTAGCCAACGATTCTGTTAAAATTAAGTGTAGTAGTCCGGATATGTACGGAAAAATGGTAAAGTTCATGATATAATCTAAAATAATATATAATATTTATCAACCTAAGGAAAATAGAGCTTATAGAATCGTGGTAAAATATTTACATCACTCTATAGACACCCAAGAAATTAAAAATGTAATCACAAATCTAGGCCACAAAGTCAGAAATATCGTTAATGTCAAACAAAGGCAAACTAAAGCCCTCTAAATATGTTTTTTGTTGACCTTGAACCAGCGAGCAACAACAAAGACATACAAAATACGCAAAATGCTAAACAGTGTGGAAACAAAAGAAACAACATTATTCAGTGCACGAGGAGCCAGTTGTATGGCCACTCCAAAACTTATTGTAATCGTCTATTCGTCTACGTCATATGTGGTGGCCCTCACAGCACTATAACCTGCAAAAAAAGCAAGGACACTACAGCTACGTGTGCTCTATGTGGGGGTGCACATCCCGCAAATTATAAAGGGTGCGAATACTACCATCGTCTCTATAAAAACACTCGAGTCTCTAACAATGCTGTTAACTCCAGAGAATGTAAACTTTTTACCCGCATCTTCTAACCCAACACGTCCCAAAACTAGTTATGCCAATGCACACAAGAATAATACAATTAATTCCCCCCAAACGCACTACAACGATGATACCACAAATATCAGCTCAGTACTTGGAAATTCCTAGATGAACATCATAAACTACTGGGCTACGCAAAGGACTACCTCCAAGTTACATTAATCAAGGTCATAGCACTACCATACAACTTAACAATCTGGGCAGTTTACTGCCCACCTCGGCATAACCTAAAAAAAGAAAACTTTAGAGACTACTTCACAACTCTTGGTCCCAAATTTCTATCCGGAGGTGATTATAACTCCAAGAACACTCTATGGGGATCACGCTTAACCATTACTAATGGCAGAAAATGGCTAAAACCGTACAAGAGAAAAAGTATACATTCCTATCCTCGGGCACTCCAACCTAATGGCCGACTGATTTAAAGAAAACACCAGATTTGCTGTACTTCTTTGTAACAAATAGAAGTGCTCGCTCCTATATGGATATAGAACCGAACTATGACCTGTCTTCGGATCACACGCCTATAATTGCACAACTGTCACATCAGTAGTAAATGTTAAAAATATACCCAGATCGCACAATTCAAGGACTGACTGGGAAGTCTATAAAGCCATACTCAATGAAACTGTAGATCTAAAAGTATTCCTTAAGAATACTGTTGAATTAGAGGAAGCCATAAATACACTAATTTCACTCCTACAACAAGTAGCAAGCCGTGCCACACCGAAATTGAAAGCCCAAGGAAGCTTTTTAAACAACTCACTTGAAATTAAAAAACTGATCAGAGAGAAGAGAAAAGCCAGAGCAAAATGGCATCAGTCTCATTCACCAGGTGACAAAAATATATACGATCAACTAAGCAACAAACTCAAAATTAAGATTAAAGAAACGCAAGAGAAGTCATTTCAGGATTAAGTTACTAATCTCAATCGTTATGACAATTTTATTTGAAAACCAATAAAGAAGCATGCAAAACCAACCCTAATTCGCATTGATATTCCAACACCTGGGAATTGGGCTAAAAGCAACAAAGAAAAGCCGACGTGTTTGCTGTACACCTAGCTGGAGTGTTTAGCCTTCAAAATGCTGTACCTTCTCTAGAGATGTTAGCAGATATGTAAAATCATGTGGAAAGTACTCCCAAAGAAATTATAAAAATCAAAAATTACCCGGACCTGATCAAATAAATCTAAAAATGCTAAAAGAACTCCCTAGAAAAGCTATTGTACTCTTTACTGACATATTTAATGGAATACTTCGTCTACACTACTAACCTACTCAGCTAAAAGTGACCGAAGTAATATTAATAGCCAAACCTGGTAAAAATCCCAATAATGTTTCTTCATACAGACCTATAAGTCTCCTATCTACTATTTCCAAACTTCTAGAAAAACTTCGAGTCCCCAGAATCAGTCCCCTCCTGGATGTTATTTCAAACCACCAGTTTGGATTTCGTCATTCCCATTCCACAATCCAGCAGTGCCATCGGGTTGTACAAAGAATAAACAAATCCATGGGAGACAAACAATATTTCACATCCATACTTCTTGATATAAGCATGGCTTTTGATAAGGTGGTGCATGATGGTCTACTTTACAAAATTGAACAAGCTCTTCCATCTTATTATGAACTCCATAAATTCTACTTAACTGATCGTCAATTCAGAACTAAAGTAAATGGAGAATTCTCAAACAATTTCCCAATGAAAGCTGGGGTTCTACAGGGCAGTGTGTTGGGTCCCGTGCTTTACCTTCTGTACACATCAGATATACTTACTACACCTAATACTACAGTTGCAACCTTCGCGGACGATACAATCATCCTTGCAAGTCACGAAGATCCAATAAGTGCATCCTCATATGCACAATCACACCTAAATCTTGTACAAGATTGGATAAATAGATGGCACATAAAAATCAATGAGAGTAAATCAACTCAAATAGCATTTATGCTAAAAAAGCGCCATTGTCCACCAGTTAGTATCAATAACATACGTATACATGCATCACCTTCAGTACGTTATTTAGGAATACTTCTTCTTAAAGTGCCTGATTCATTATTGAATGTTGGCAACAATCGAGGCAAAATTTTTAGGGTCTCTTATCAACTCATGTGTACTCATATGGGTCCAGTCTCTAATGTTCTTAAGCCAGGAGCATCTCCTGCGACCTCGCCCTCTTTTGCCTTCAACTTTTCCTTCCATAATGAGCTGCAATGTATTGTATTTATCATTCCGATATAAATGTCTAAGATAAGCTGTTTTTCTTTTTTTAATAGTTAATAGGAGTTCATTTCTTCTATTCATTCTTCTCAGGACCTTTTCGTTTGTGATATGTTCTGTCCAAGATATACGTAGCATTCTTCTAAACATCTAGTACTCAAGAGCTTGTATTCTCTTTTCTGTATTAGCCTTGAGGGTCCACGCTTCAGCACCATATAATAGTATTGAGTATATGTAGCATTGTACAAATCTGTATCTGGTTGTAAAACGAAGACTGCGGTTGGTAAGTAGTTTCTTGAGTTTTTGAAATGCTGATCTTGCTGTTTCTATTCTTATTTTTATTTCCATTTCTGGGTCTCCATTTTCTGTCAGCCAGCTTCCCAGGTATTTGAATTTTTGTACTTTCTCTATTTGTCGATTATATATTGTAAGTTGTGTTTGTGCTATTGGTGTTTTGCTGAAAATCATGTATTTTGTCTGTTTAGTATTTATCTTTAACCTTATTGCGTCTCCTTCACGGCTTACTGCATCCATCAACCGTTGTAGTCCTTCTAGGCTATCCGAGATTATTGCGGTGTCGTCAGCGTACCTTATATTATTAAAAAGTTTACCGTTTATTTTTATTCCGTCTTCGGAGTTTTCTAGGGCTTTGGCAAAAACTGTCTCTGAATAAATATTAAATAATAGTGGTGAGAGGATGCAACCTTGCCTCACTCCTCTTTTAATTGAGATAGCTTCCGTATTTTCATTATCTGTTCTCACTGTGGCGTTTTGGTTCCAGTATAGGTTTCTAATATAATACTGTCAATAGTTCGTCGTGCTTTACACGGTCGAAGGCTTTTTCATAGCCGATGAAGCACACGTAGATATCTTTTTGTTGGTCACGGCATTTTTGTAGCAGAGCTGACAGGCTAAGTAGCGCTTCTTCGGTACCAAACCCTTTTCTAAATCTAAATTGGGAGTCGCTCAGATCTATTTCACATTTTTGATATATCCTACGGTGTAAAATTTTTAGAAATAACTTGAGAACGTGGCTCATCAGGCTTATGAGTCGAAAATCATCGCATTTATTTGAATTGGGTTTTTTGGGTATAGTGATAAACTTCGATGTCATCCAATCAGAAGGCATTTTCCCAGTTTGATAGATTGTATTAAAAAGATTAGTAAGTAATGTTATGTTTTCTTCATTTAGAAGTTTCAAAAATTCGTTATGAATCTGGTCTGGTCCAGCTGCTTTGCCGTTTTTAGAATTTCGTATTACGCTTGTTGTTTCACTTTGTAATATATTTGGTGCATGCTCCGTTGTTGTTATACGTTGTTCAGTTCTTAAATTTTCAAAGGTCTGTTTTATATATTCTTCCCATACTTGTTTTAGATCTTCTTTGTTTGTGATTAGTTGGTTGTCGTTATTTAACATTTTGTTGTAGTTATATTTCTTAGTCCCTCCTATAGTTTCTTTGATCTTTTTGTGTAGGTTAAAAGTATCGTGTCTCTTTTCTAATTCTTCTATTTCATTGCATTTCTCATTTAGCCATAGTTCCTTCGCTTGCCTTATCTTCTTTTGTATTAGTTTATTTAGTTGTTTATATTGTTGTTGATATTTGTTTTTATATGTTCTTCTGTTGTCCATTAACGTTAATATTTCTGATGTCATCCATAGTTTCTTATTTTTGTTACGATTTTGTCCGGTTATGGTATTTTGTGTGTTTGTGATGGCTAGTTTTATTTTCTTCCAGATAGACTCAATAATCTCTGTGCGGTCTGTATCGTCTACATCAGTAATTACATTATTTATTAACTCGTGTATTCCACTTTCTTTGATATTTTCGTTTAGAGTCTGAGCCAATTGCATGCAGTGGATTGGTTCTTTCAGTTTCTGCAAATCTATTTCTTTGTTATATCGCTTTCGTAGTTTTTTTAGACGTATGTTAATGTATCCTACAACAGGATTATGGTCTGAGCCCACATCTCTTCCGGGATATGTTTTAACGCCTGTTAGTCCATTTCTATATCTCTTGTTAATTAGAAGATAATCTATTTGATTTCGTATAATGTGTTCCGGGGTGTGTTGTGGAGGCGTCCATGTATAGAGGCGCCTGGGTGGTAACTTAAACCACGTGTTCATGCCGACCATGTTTTCTTCTTGGCAAAATTGTATTAGTCGTTCTCCTCTATCGTTTTGTTCGCCCAAGCCAAAATTTCCCACAATGTCTTCTACTTTGCCTTGGCCCACTTTGGCATTGAAGTCGCCCATAATAATAGTTACTTCGTCTGTTTTAATGTTTTTTCTTAGTTCAATTATGTGTACGTACAGTTGTTCTATTTCTGTATCTGGTTTTTCCATTGTCGGGGCATATATTTGGAAGATGTTAATATTCTTTGGTGACGCTTTTAGCTGTAGTAATATTATACGATCTGAAAAGGGTATGCAGTTGATTGTAGATTTGTTTATGTCCTTGTTGACTATAATCGCAACACCATTCAGATGATTGGTGTCATTGTTACCTGCATAGTATGTGACATGGTCATCAATTTCACTTTTTCCACATCCCGGCCATCTTGTTTCTGATATTCCTAGAATTTTTATGTTTAATCTAGTCATTTCTTGAATTACGTTGTGTTTCTTTCCAGCCATATAAAGGCTCCTTACGTTCCATGTTCCAATTTTAGTGTTTTTTTTCTATTTTTTATCCACATTTGGGTAGTGCCTATCTTGTTTTAACGTGGGGATTCTTAGCACCCCTTGGTTATTTAAAACCTGCCACGGATTAGGGGCCAAATTCGGGTTTTGTGTTGCCATGATTGTTGGAACTTGAGAAAGTAGCGTAGTAGTTTCTCCTTGCTTTCTGCGCCGCGGTGCTCTGACTGGATAGCATTTACATAATGCTTCGCCCATAGGTTTCCGATAATAAGCCTTTAAAGAAGATAATCTTGCAGTAGCCTTATTTCGGTACTAACAACACCGCTGCCTGTTGTTAGCCAGTTTTGGTCCACCCCAGGTATTTGATTTCCCTGGAACCACCATATCTAGTGGGCATTCCCTATACGCCACCTGGGGAGGCGCCCGATGGGAGACTGGAAACCCCACACGGGATTTAGGAATACACATCGATCAAAAACTTACTTGGAAGGAGCGCATACTAAAGAGGAAGAAACAAATTGACTTACGATTTAAAGACCTATATTGGCTGATTGGAAGGAAATCCCGTTTGTCACCAGAAAATAAAATCTTAATTTATAAGGTAATAATCAAACCTGTCTGGACTTTCGGCATTGAGTTATGGGGATGCGCCACTAAGTCAAACACAGATATTACCCAACACTCACATTACAAGATCCTTAGGGCGATGACTGACGCGCCATGGTACGTAACCAACAAAACGTTACACTATGACCTTAATATTCCGTTCGTTCAAACTGTTATACAAGAGCGTACCGCAAATCATCATATCCGACTAGGATCTCACATCACTCTACTCATACAACCACTCGTACTACAACACAATGCCAGAAGATTAAAAAGATGTTGGTCTATTGATCTCAAATGAGAAGTAGGTGAACTCCTCGCTGGAAGAGTTCCCATGCCGCCATCGACTGTTTAATTTTAAGTCCTATGTTATCACATTAGCCCATAGAATGTTAATTCTGATTGCTAATAAATAAAATATAAAAAAAGTATATAGATAGATAATTTGCTATTGGATTTGTACTTTTCTGTACTATATGGCTTGATACTTTCAGAATAGACTTCGTATATCATTTCATGCAAAATAAGTACCATTCAAGAGCGAAAGACCCGTTGATTTTTTACAACACTAGCTATTGAAATAATAATTGAACCGTTTATTTGCAAAACGTACATTTTTTAAACAACACATTGACTGGTCCGCATGGTAATGATAAGTAAAATGTCTTAATTTAAAAGAAAATTAGAGAAAAAATGCCTTTTTAGTTACATGATGAGTTATTTTAAAAACAAACGGATTATTAAGAGATCGTCAGTAGAATGGCCAGTCACATCTTCATATTTTACTGCTTTACACTTACGGGAGATTTTAAAAAGGCTCTGTCTAACTAAAGGATCTTTAAACTACAACGAATTTATATAAAGACAAGTTTTTTTACTTTATAAACTCGTTTTTACTTTTTTTTAATAATTTTTACAATTAAATGGTATTCAACAAATGTTTTATATTATTTTTCTAGAGATTTAGTAATTAAAACAATAAATACATTAAGTATTTTGTAATTATTACTACGTTTAAACAATGTATTCTTTTCACATATGTATCTTATAACTAAATTTTATTTGCTTTATTATATAACCACAATTAATTAGAATAAAGCAAAAACCAAAAATATTCATTTATCTTGTATACGCAAAAATGGCAGTTATCTCTACTAATTGTATGGTGCCATTATAAAAGTTTGTTTTAAATTTGTATACACCAGGTTCAAAATTTGCTGGTATTTTCAGCAAGCTGAGCGGAGCATGGTCTACTATATAAACGTTCTAAAATATAACATTGTCATCTTATATTAGCACAAATCAGCTTTTCTTCTATCTTACCGCTTTCCAAGGACAAAGAGTTACATTTCCAGTACTCAGAAATAAGTCGCCAACACCCAAGATGTTTTCACGCAATGCATCACAGAAATTAACGCCATATATCTTAAAAATTGTTTCATTATTGCCATTGCTTTCTAATTTCAGCAACGTTGCATCAACCTAGAAAATCTCTGATTAGTTTTATAGTATCTTATGCCATTTTTTTGTTACTATTACATTTATTCCGACAACTTTCTTCTTTTTAACGAAGAAGGATATTGTTGGATTACCGTCCTCATCTATATCTGTAGTGCAATTTAATGTGTCATAGTAATCCGTGTTTATATAAGGTGTTTGCAAATCTTCGAATGTTAAATGTGGTTTCTTTGATTGCTAGAAGTATATGGCGTCGTTACTGTTTAAATATGTTCTTGTTCCATTGTTTCCAATCTTACCGTTAGCCATGCAAAGGCCAATACAGTTAACCAAACAAGAACTTTCGTCATTGTTTTATGTGTGGCTGAATGATCATCTGAAAAATTAATAAATAATGCTAACACATATATATTTGCAATTTGTACATATTGTTAAATATTTAAGAGAAATAAAGAAATAAAATTAACATAGCTGCTAACATAACATTATAGGGTACATTCAAACTTAGAAACACTACAAGAGCTTCGGAAATTGCAATATAGCTGCTGAAAATAAACGTTTTTTTAGCCATCATATCAGATGTAAACGCAAGTATGAAGGGGCAAGATATAAATTGATAAAGTTAAATCACCTGATCTTGCATGTTGTTAAAATTTTCACCCTTGTAAGATCTACTATGGTTATGCACAATAAAAATAAATATGAATTCTAAACTTCCATTGGCTTCATATTTCAACTTTGTTTATATTTTGACAGTCTAATGTATGGAAATTTTCAGCACACATATCACGGCTGTTGGGGCATATTGCACACTTTCATATACAATCTGCACAACTACCATCATTACATAATAATGGTAAGACTCTAACGCCCCGTGTGGGAGCACGACTTGAGAACTGAAAAGTTAAGGCTCTCATACGTTTGTCTTCTCTGCCCGGTCGTCTTGCACCATCTTTGATGCGGGGCGATGTGGCAAGCGCCACGCTTTAGACGCACGCTATTATTACCCCTTGTTTGAAATGAACTCAGGTATTAGATTACTTTTAGTGATTGAGTAGGCTACCCGCCAGCCATCAGAGAGCTTCGAGAATGGTCCCGGGGCTGTCAGTATCACAGACTACGCTGGGCTTCATCGTTACATGTCATGATGCATTTTTTGTGTTATGGTTTTTTCACTTTTTTTCTTTATTTACTGAAACGCAAATGAAAATTATTTGTTTGAAGAGGAAGAAAATGGTATACATAATTTTATGTCTCAGGCCACTCGTTTTCCAACAAATAGAGTTGAATAATTGTATGAAGAAAACCTACGTGTAGAAAGAAAACGAGTGAAAACTGTGCAATGAGAAAGTATGGTTTGCAGCAAATTTCACTTTGTTTTCTTTCTACGCATAGCTGATAATGAAAAAATGAAGGGAAAATTAGAGAAAACCAGCAAGCATTGCATGCTTTCATTTTCTGCTTATATCGCTTTCATTATCATTCCTCATTCGTAAAGAAGTTTGAGTGAGAATTCGAATCATTGTAACTTCATCGTCAGTCGAAATTTCTTATGCAACACTTGCAATTTTTCTGCGTCAATAGCAATCTTTCTGCATTAATCATTTTTGTGGGTATCATTTGTAATCAGTAAAAGTCTATTGAAGGCTTGTCCAGTCATATTTTGTTGTACATTTGTCCATGGCAAAAGCCGAAAACAGAAATCTTGTCATGTAAATCAAGTCAAAATTATTCGTCCATTATTGGGTCTTCGTCATGTGTTAAAGGTTTTCAAAGTCAAACCTATTGTTTTGAATTGTTAATATATACTAAAACAGAGCGTATTGGTCTTTCTGCGTCTAGCCTAGTCATTTGTGATTTGCGCCCGTATTTGAAGTTGAAGTAAATAGTGCAAGTAGTGCTCGTGGTTGTCCTCGTCAATCGTGGTTCGGTAAAAGTCCAGGGTATCTCACCGGTCAAATTTCCGTCTTCCGTTAATTCAAAAATAGTAAGGACTCACATAAATCACATTTTTATACATAAATTGGAGAAAATAAGTCATAGGTTTGATTATTTTAGGTCATATATAAATAACCAAACGGTGTTTGGGGAGGATTTGAAACCTGCAGAGATATCCTGTAATGCTTATCCTACAATGTATACGATAAGGCGATGTAAAATATTGATTTTTTACCACAACTTATCGTTATAAAAACCAGGCTTATAACGATGTTATTGAAATACATTTATCAAAATGGTAATTTATGGTCTATAGGTTATCGTTATTGATATCGAAGTCGCACTGCTATGCTATTTAAATGCAAAGATTTTTTGGAATTCTGAGGTATAAATACATTTTCACTGACCCATAGTACAATTTACAAATGATTTATACTAAAATATTGTTCATTGTCCACCATCTATACTTGACTTGTACTTGACTCTCTCACTCCTTCTTATGTACATAAGACTAATTATTTATAATTACTCATTCAGTCTTTTAGTTGCGAGCATTGCCTTCACACCAGTCTTGGCCTTGAGTTCAGCTTCGACAAATGGTAATTAGCAATTATTTTCGTTTTTTATTTAGCCAAGAGGGAGGGCCTATTTGTGTGCAGAAGTCGGGAAACTGCAGGTAGAGAATGTAAAGCACGTCCGACTGAACGAAAACTATGATAACAATAATGATATGCAATGTTGTTCATTGAATTACAGCCAGAGGAAGACCCAGAACAAAATTTCAATTAAATTTAGACCTTTAGGATGTGTCAGATGACGAAGAGGTCCTCATGTTTTTCAAAAAGCAGATAGGGATGAAGAAGCCTTTCAACCTGCTTTGAAAAGAAGGGATGAAACGAGGTAGACTCGTGATATCCCCAATCAACTTGTGCGAATCCCAACTTAATAGGAAACGCTGGTCCTTCCAAACTCGTCGCAGACTATCTTTCAATAAGTGAGATTATTTGACAACATTCGACTGTAATGAGTACGGGGCCCGGATTATTGCAAAATACAACAGATAGTTTGCTGACCAGTCTCATGTAAACTGAAAAAATACCGATCTGATCGAACTGAGAGCTTTTCCTAGAATTCTCATTTGACCCGGGCTCACCATGACGGCAAACTAACTGCTCATGACTTATGAACATTGGATCCATTAAAACAACTTCTATTTTCTAGGGTCGCGATATCAAGGAATAGGTTCCAAACTTTGCTTAGGGCGTTAGGATTTAACGACCAACACGTCCGCCGTTGCAATGAAGGTCGCCAAGCTGTCTCTAGGGCCAGATCGGTCTTCGTGATGTTCGATGCTATAAAGCAGAAGATGGGCTAGTTATATTATCCTGGTAAAATCTGACGGTAAATGAGACCTGGTGAGTTTCTACAGACTAGCTATCCCTAAGGTATTCATAAAGTCAAGGCTCGGGAAGTAAGGTCTAAAGATTTGGGAAATTGTAGATTGGTTTAGTTTTAGGAATGCAAGTTTACACTGGCCAGGAAGGTGCACCCGATAGGAATCAAGGACGACGGGTATATTAGAGCTCCTAGAGTCTTATTTTAAATCAGCTGACAACTTCTTTACTAGTTTCAGCTTTTCTAAAGAATTAATGCAGCAAACGTTATCGCTAGTCAGATGGCTACAAGAAAAGTACCAAAGTTAAAGAACAAGCAAGAAATACCGAACAATTAGTCTGTGTTTGTCTTCTCAAAGGAGAAAAGGCCTAGTAAAACCGTAACCCCCATGCTACAGAGAGAATGCAAGAAGGACGTGGTTCTTGCCTTATTCACGGCTCAGGGTGTCTCAGGCTAGGATGGATGCGCGTTTGTGTGCGTGCATACGTGTATGTATTTTATCATTGCTATATAATTTTATGTTGCCCCAAATTGTATGTATTATATGATTTTCATATTTTATTATCTCCTTAATTAGCTCCAGTAATATTTATCTTGAAATGTAGTCGTTTATCTAAATTTAACTACATATATACATATGAGCAGGTTCAGCTATTCTCTTTCTTCTTCTTAATCTCAGCTTCTCCCTTGGAGGTTGCTGATCAGCATGGCTATTTTGACCTTTGATATAGCTGCTCGGAATAGTTCGGCTGATGTAAGATTGAACCATTCTCGTAGGTTACGTAACCAAGAGACTCTGGGACGTCCGACTCTCCTTCGCCCAGCAATTTTGCCTTGCATAATGAGCTGCAATATCTCATATTTAGAATTGCAGGAAAAAATTCTCTTTACACTGCATAAAACATATGATTGACTCTACAAAAATATTTATATAAAAAACTCTAATCTACATTTTTTATTTCATAATAATGCAGCATTGAAAGTGTTGGAAACTTTTTTTTATATAAAATATGAGCGCATATTTGAATTTTGCTCTATTAGATGCATAGTATATGCTGTTTAGAGTGTCTAGAGTGCTTTGTTCCATCTTATTTTTTTTTAATTATTAGATAAAATTTTAACCAATTCAGTAAACCACTGCCTTAAAACTACATCTGTATCCAAAGGGTTGAGACGTATTCCTAAGGTCATCAGCATAAAAGGCTATAAAAAAATTTAATAAAAACATATACACAGAAACTATAAATATCATAAAAGAAAAATAAACAATAAAAAAACAACGGCTCGCAGACAAATTCAAAAGCATCTATTCGCGCATAAGAGCGTAGAATTGAAGATGAACAAATGTATAAACGGTAGTGAAAATAGTACGAGTTGGTGACTTCAAAACAAAGAAATATAAATATAAACATTTTGAGAAGACAGAAGGTCTGTAGCAAGTAGAACATATATGTTCTTTATTCTAAAGATGAAGAAGACAGAAAATAAAAAAGAAGAAAATTTAGATTAAATTAGAAACATGACTTCTAAAATAAAAAAAGTTAGAGAAAATCCTATATTGCAATTATGGCACAAAGCCTCAATTAATAAAAAAACCAAGAGGAACAAGAACATAAAATTTGCTGCTGAACACTACACAAAAGTAAGAAAACAGGAAAGTCATATAGTAAAGTAAATAGCAAATTCCAAAATTACAATATACAAAGACAGGCGCATCACTAAATGATAGTAGAAAATTAAGTCCTAAAATACTCGCCAAAAAAATATAAAAGAAGAAAATGTGGGCTAGAATTAGAAACCTGTCTTCTAAAATAAAAAAGTGGGAAAATCCTATATTGCAGTTATGGCACAAAGCCTTAATTAATAAAAATACCAAAAGGAACAAGAACATAAAAATTTGCTGCTGAACACTACACAAAAGTAAGAAAACAGGAAAGTCATATAGTAAAGTAAATAGCAAATTCCAAAATTACAATATACAAAGACAGGCGCATCGCTAAATGATAATAGAAAATGTTCAGACTAAATCAAGAGGATCCGTGATTACAAAGAAGTATTATTATGTCTTGAGCAATTTAATTATGAAGTAGAGCTTATACCTATGTAGGACTGAGAATCTGACTACATCAGTTATAAGGTCATTAAACTAGTATATAAATAAAAGAAAGTTTACTGTGTTTCAATACGAACATAAAGAACAATGTAAAGAACATTAAGTCCTAAAATACTCACCAACCCTAGCGTACGAGTAAATTCAATTATATTTTTTGAACTTGTAGTATGTTACTTGCAGGCGCACGCAAGTTGTGTCTGAAAAAGTTCCTATCTGACATACTTTTATTTTCTTTCTAATCTGAACTGTACTCAAAGATAAACCCATTATGGCGCTGTTTATATTATCTTGACGGAACCGTTAAACAGCCAGTAAACTAATTACATGACATAAATTTAAAGTCAACCTTTTTATAAAACAGCCACTTAAAAGAAAGTAATTATTTCAGCCTCATTACCATTTATTGATAAGTATTACAATAATAATGTAAAAGTAGTTAAAATAAGATGTGAATAGTTTCTTAATATTATTTATGATAAGATGTGCTTTAGCTGCCTCACAGAAAGACATGTTTTATAAAAGCTGAAACATTTTTTCTTAATGTGTCTAGAAATAGGCTTATGTCTGCTACATCAGTTAATGTTCAGTGTAATTCTTTAACTTTTTACATGTAGGGCCGCCTTTGGCGAGAGTAAAAAAATACGTGTTAGAACAGCTTTGTAATCTAACTCAAATATTGGGCAACTGCGGGCGTAATTTCACATCAAAATTAACCTAGATATACATAGAATAGGCAAACATAAATAACTTTTATTCGCACAAGGACATCGACCTAGTCTTATAGGTTACCACTTAAGATGAGCCGCAATTCCTAGCCGGCACCTGATAACAGACAAGCTATTGCTTAGCAAATTTCACAAAATTTTAAATGGGCGAATTAAATAATAAAATACTTTACGGATTTTTTTTACAATATTGTACTTTGGATAATAAGTTCTGATTTGCCGATAAGGGTAAATTAACGACGGGTTGACTGGGCCTGTTTTTTAACAAAAGCTTAGATTTGAAGAAGAAAACTAAGCATTAAAACAAAAGAGAGAAAGAAGCGATCAAAACGACGAATTACTGAATATGATGAATAAGATAGTAAAAGATATAAAGGGTATAAAGAAAAGAAAAAAATTATCAGTTATTTAATGGAACTCGTAAAAGGACTCAAAAATCAAAGTCGATATTTAAAAGGGAGAATACACGAGCTGAAAGAAAGAATAGTGAAAATGGAAAATAAGGCAGAAGAAAGAAAAAGAAGAATATAGGAAAAATAGTATCTTCATAAAACGATTACTACCAATTGATACTACAGTGACCCAAGATTAAAAAAATAATTCGAAGAGATTTACAGAACAAAACTGCCTTTAATTTAAGGAAATGGTAAAGCTAGATACAAAAAGGGAAAATATAATCTTACTAGGGAAACTAAACAATTATAAAGATAAACAGACAATAATGAAAGCCAAAAATAAACTTAAAAGAACAAATTTGTACATTAACCCTTGGACTGCCGCGTCATGTAAAAATAAATGACACCGGTTTTCCCTTCTGAGCCGCTTCAAACAGTTGGCAACATTGTAAACAACGCCATCTTTTTTATTATTAAATGTGAAAGAGAGTATTAAAAAAGGTAGGTTTTAGTTTTTTTATTCTTATTTTAATGATTTTTTAACGTAAATATAAGCTATTTTAGGCGTCATTTATTTTTACATTACGTGTGTCATATCGTTAACTTGTCAGTTAAAAATAAATGACGGTGACTTGTTTTCAGCCGAAGACCTTCATCCAATTGAGGTTATATTTTTATAAACTTTTTATAAATATGCTTTTAAGTGAACAAGAAAGTTCTAAACAATACCAAACAAAGTTTACACAGAGCATAAATTATATATTTCAGGCCATAATGAGCCTATGAGTTATGGTAGAGCGTTTACTGTTATTGTTGCAAAAATATCTTACCGCTAGCGTGTATGGCGCCAAATTTGTTTCATTTATTAAATTATTACATTATTATTGTTACAAAATTCTGGTAATGGCTTCTAAATAGTTAAATTTACGTTTAAATCGTTTTCTGGACCGAAGGTAAGAAATATATTTAATTGTTTGTATTCCTAATAAGTTATGAGGCGGTTATTAGTTCAATGAAATTTACCAGCATTCTTGTGTAGATTAGACTGATATATTAGTTTTGTAATTAGTTTCATTTATAGCAGATTACCATGTCCAAACGTCCGCGCAGTCAACAAGAAAAAATACCGGTTGAAAAGTTAACAGATTATTTGGCAAACTTGTCTAGTGATGACGATTTTGATTATGATGACGATGCCTTGGACCCGAATTGGAAAAATTCTTCTGACATTGAATCTGGCGATGAAGTGCTGGAAGGTGATGAACTTAATGAAATTTTGGATACAGTAAGAGATGGTGATGAAGATGAAATTGAAGTGGAGGTGAATGAAGATGAAACTGAAGTGGAGGCGAATGAAGATGAAGATAATATATGTTTAACCGATGACGTCGCCTGGTCTGACTTTAAAGGGAGGCAAAAATCCTTTACATATACTGGCACTAGTGGAATATTGGTGGACCTTCCCGATACTCCAAAAGGCATTTGGGAAACACTGGTGAGTGAAGAAGTTTTAGATATGATTGTCCGCGAAACCAATACTTTTGCAACCGAAACTATAGTCCGACCGGCGAAGAAAAAGGCACGAACATTGTGTGGGGTAGATACAACTATTGAGGAACTGCGGCGTTTTCTTGGACTCATTATGTGGATGGCGTTAGTGCCTATTGGAAGAATTCAAGATTACTGGTCAAAAAACCCTATTTATAAATTCGAACTGCCTTCAAAAGTAATGTCACGCAATCGTTTCCTTCTACTTATGTCCAAAATTCATTTTATGGATAATGACGCAGTGGTTGATAGACTATCAAAAATTTCACCTTTACTAGATATGTTAATTTTGAATTTCCAACGAGTTTTCACACCAGGAGAGCAAATAGTTGTGGACGAAACACTAATCCTTTGGAGAGGCCGTTTGTTTTTTCGTCAATACATCTCCAATAAAGCCCACAAATACGGGATTAAACTTTTTAAGTTGTGCGATAGAAACGGCTACACTTGGAACATAATCATCTATGCTGGAAAGTCCGGTACTCCGTTACCAAAGGAAGGTCTGGCAGCTCACGTATGTATGGAGCTGATCAGTGGTCTGGTAGATGAAGGTCGAACACTGTTCGTCGACAACTTCTACACAAGTTACTATTTGGCCAAAACTTTACTAAGTAGGCAGACTCACCTGGTCGGCACCTTGCGAGCATCCAAAAAAGAAATACCCAAAGAAGTTCTGGATAAGAAGTTGAAAAGAGGTGAACTGATTGCTAAGGAAGATGGCCACGGCATCGTAGTCATAAAGTGAAAAGATACAAGAGATGTAAGACTGCTTTCAACTAAACATGCACCCACAATGGTTGCGATGCCTAAGAAAGGAAAAAGAGAAAAGGAAAGAGTAAAGGAAGTTGAAAGTGCTGCTGACAATACCCCAGAATTGATGACGAGTCTTGACGCTCCAGGGCCCCTTACCCCATCGGCTGTTCTGGTCCAAAGTGCAGTTCCTCGATTGACTCCTTTTTTCGGACTATTGGTGACATTGTCAGCTGCTGCTGCTCCTGTTGCTTCAGCAAGTACAAGTGTTGCAAATGAGAAAACAGTTGAAATCCGAAAGATGAGGGCTTCGGAAAAGCCGATGGGTATACTTGCGTAAAACGAAGGTAAAAGTGGTATCGACTTGTCGGACCAAACGGCAACGTATGGGGCAACTTTAAGAAAAGGTGTTAAGTGGTACCGTAAACTCGCCATATAACTGTTAACCGGAGTTTCCGTTGTAAATGCATGAATCTTGTACAAACAAAAGAGTGGAAAAAAGCTGCAGATTCGGAAGTTTAGAGAGATTTTGGTAACGGAAATCCTGGGGCTGTCACAAGGAGATAAAACGGAAAAAGTAGGAGAGAAACGCCGAACTACCAACCACCGCCTTCAACATCGATTAGATGCCAACGGCAAAAACTGCGAAATTGTTGCCAATGCTACAAAAAAAGAGTCGAAGAGGTAGGCAGAGATGGGGCAAAAAAAACACAAAACAGTGCGACACTTTTTGTAATCAATGCGAGGGAAAACCGCAAATGTGTTTTAATTGCTTTAATATATTGCACTAATTCATTACGTTGTATTTTTGTATTTTTAAGTCCATCCCGAACCACCTATACTGAAATTTTCGTTAGAATCCGCTCTAAAAACCTATCATAAGCTAAATACTGTACTGCCGTTTATATTTGACTGGCGCGACATTTTAGATGGACGTGTCGGTCATTAAAAACAAATGGCACGGCTCCTACAGTAACTTCACCGTCATGTAAATTCGAATGACGGAACACAAAACGATTATATCAAAATTCAGATCGGCAGCCAATGTATTAAAGATGATTTACTAAAGAAAACAAGAAATATTTAGGCCAATTATGGAAAACAGACAAGGAATTAAATATTTTGGAAAATACAGTAAAAATGAGATAACAGAAACTCACTGTCAACGCAAAAATGCACTATTGGAATAAATCTCTTAAAAATTTAGTCATAAAAGGATAAAAGAGGAAGTCGGGGATCATAACCCCATCCCAGATAAACGATTTAGGGTGCAGAAAACATAAATAGGATAAAACAAAAAAGGGCATAAATGGTATCGATTAGAAACATAGAAAATAAGAGTATAAATAGTAAAAAAAAATTAATTGATACAGGAAATGAAGAAAATCAAATTAAAAATACGGGCTATTGCACAGATAAAAAAGGTTCTAGAAAAACAAAAACGGAAAATTATAGCATAACATATTGTGTACTAAAAATGAATAGAAGAGCTAAAGCAGAGATAAACTGTGTGCAAATTATACTAAAAAAATAAGTAATTGTAAAGTCAAAAATAAAATAATAATGAAGGTAACAATTGATCATAGCAACGATGAGAGAATGTAAATAATAATAACAGTAAACAAGGAGAAAGCGATACTAAGTTGAGAAGGATAGATCATTTTGGAACGACCTTCAAATGATACATGGCGAAAATAATAACCAGAAATTGTAATGACAAAATAGTCAGGCAGTGACTAGTCCCTACTACACTCGCACGAGTACAAAAACGAAAACCCACGGGACAGCTACTTAATTTTTAATAAATTTTTTCTGAAAATGCCCGCCGCAGTTGCGGACGAAACGTCAAGAGTTTCTAAACTCCGACCACGGCCTAACAACCCGATGCACCATAATACAGGCCATGAAGGCCTTCGCATTTATTTGACTTTTATGAATTACCGTTTCTGGTAATTTGAATAAGATATTGAACAAGCTTACTGGTCTGGACCTATTTATCTTTGTTTTGTTCTTTCCGGGTTTTGCGAACATTAATATATGGGCGTGTTTCCATGACCAGGAGAAACATCCTAATCTCAAGTAGGCTTTATAAATTGTACTAAGATAAGCTAAGGCTTTCTTAAATATATGTTAAAGGATTGTGTTTGTAATTAGGTTGTGTCCAGGAGACTTTTTTGGGGGGAAGTTTTTGGGGAAGTCGGTTTAATTCTATCTGGATTGAGCTTATCTCTTTTGATGTGATCTATCATGTATTTAATTTGGATGTGTGCCAGTGATAAAGGGTGTAAAGGTCGTTTCTAAATGTGCAGCAAATTTCGCAGCTTCTTCTTCATCAATCCCGAAGTTTGATGAGAGTGTAGGCAGTTCTCTTTTTTGGTTTAGAATTGTTGGCGGCTCTCTACAGACCTTTGCTTCCTGGGCTGAAGTTTGCCGTGTGTTGTTTGTAGGTAACTTTAAGTTAGTGACTTTAATTTGTAAGTTAATGTTAAATGAAATGGAACCATGTCAATGAAATAAACTTCTTCTTATTTGTCAAGCAACGACTATTTGTAATCTCGCGCAAAGATAACAAATGCAAAGCACACAGACATCATTTGCGTAAAATATATATGTAGATGCTATTATCAATGTTTTCGGGTAACCTTAATTTCAGCCGATAACTTTGGCATCGTTGGACTCTGCATAACTGTTCGTTTGAATGTTTGCTTTTTGGAGTTACTTCTCTTCTAGATTACGTGTAAGTATTTACAATGTACATCTTAATTACAAGCATATAATATAATAATATAAGAATCTCAACCTACTACTTAATTAGAGCCACAGTTGAGCAGGCTTTCCACCATAGTCTATACCAAAACACAAATGTTATCCAAGAACTTTATTTCTATCTATGTATATTTTATATAAGATAAAGAGTTTTTGCAAAACTCTATTAACAATATAAAATAGAAGACTCTTTTATAGGACAAAAATTATTTAGAAATCTTATCTGGACTGAAAAATTTCTTATATATTTCTATAAATTGAAACAAAAAAAAATCAATGAAGAGATGTTATAAATAAGACGTAGCTAGAGCACGAAGTTATTATTTTAACATTACCTTTAATGAACAACAAGATCAGTAAATTAGACATATATTTAAGAACCGATACAATTGTCTTGTTAAAGTTACTATGTGTCTATATTTTATGCTGAGAAACAGGAAACGGGAATTATTACACACAGGATAAAGATGTAATACTCATCATATTCTGAAAAAGAACCTTGCCCTATTTCAGTCAAATTCATCCACTCTTTTGCGTTATCACAAATATTCTATTTCATGTTACCATCACTTGATTACAAACCTTGTCTAAAACTTTATTATGAGAAGTTTGCCATGTATCTGCTACAAAATTGTCAGTTTCTTCTTTTTTAAAAAAATGAGTGTTGCTCAAAGACAAATGTCTATAAAACCACAGACAAATGTGTGCGTAGGTATTCGTGGAAATTGAAATATTAACTTAATAACGAAATCTGGTTCAGTAAAAATGGTGATTAACCAAATTATTACTATTATTGTTATGCTATTGTTACATTTGTCTTGTCCAATTTGTTACTTGTTTTTGTATTTTCTGTTACATTGTTCCACCTATTCCGGGCCTGTATTTTCTCTCTCTACCCTTGGATTTCTAAACTTGTCATATTTTTTATTGCACGATCCTCCTACTTGTTCTTTGGACTTCCTTTGGTTTTCGGTTGTTTAACCCTCTACATTGTGTTTGTTTTCATATCTTTCTCCTTTAAACCAAAATGATTCTTATCATCTTTCTTTAAGAACTCTTAATTTATCTTATCGATTGTGTCTCCATCTGGTCACAGTTTTATATTCTTTCTGTTTATATTCTTTGATTAGTCTTCTGATTTCCTCCATTTTGTTAGTAACTGTAAATCCCAAGTATTTCACATTTCAACAACTTCGATCTCAAAATTTCCTGCTTTATTTTGTTTATATTTTATTTATTTTCTCACTTACCTTTACATATTTAGTTTTTCTAATTTATAATGAATCATTTTTTATATTCCTCTTTTTAGATTTTCTAGGTGAAATTTTATGGTCTTCTCTTGCTTCTCGTTACCGCTAGGTCATCACCACATGCTACTATTTGCTCCGATTTACTTATAATCATTCTATTAATTACAGCACCTAACGTCAAATTGAACAATATAATTTTAAACTCTTTTGGTACTTTGTCTTTATGTAAGTACCATTCATTCTGACTCCCTTATAGTCACTTGATTAGTCACAAGTTTTTTCTGTTTTCTTATTACAAAATTTAGACTTCAAAAGCGTTTCGGGTTAATGTAGATGATTTCAAATTTAATGTCACATTTACACTATCTGAATTGGTACCTTTTTATTTTTGATTATGTATGGTTCATCAAGATTTTGTTATTAAAGTTTTCAAAAGTTTATATGTTGCGTTTAGCAAACCAATTCTTCCGCAATTTGTACATACACTTGCATTCGATTTCTTTTATATGATTAACCTGTATAATCTTTTCTTTAACTCGTTAACTCAAGAGCTATTTATTTCATTTGCAATATTATGGCTTTGTTTAATATTTATAATCACTTTTTTTATTTAATTTTCTAATGCATCCCTTTCTACTTTTAGCGTTAGATTGCCCGTTTTTAATAAATTTCCAAACTATTCTTACTTAGATTACTTCATCTATATTTTCCGTATTTTCTTTCTTGTTTTGTCTTTTAATATATTTATAGATCTTTGAACAGCCAGCGTGGTCCCGTGGTTGAGGGGCGGGCTGCGATGCTGACGGACGCGGGTTCAATTCCCGGTGCTCTCTGATGCCTGGCGGGTGGCCTACTCAGTCACTAAAAATAATTGAGTACCTGCGTTCATTCGAACAAGGGGTAATAATGGCGGTCGTCTAAGGCGCGGTGCTTGCCACATCGCCCCGCATCAGAGATGGTGTGCGACGACCGGGCAGAGAGGGCGAACATATGAGTGCCTTAACCTCTCAGTTCGCAGGCCGAGCTCCCACGTGGGGCGTAGTGCCTTACAAAAAAAAATAGATCTTTGAGTTATTATTTTTCTAGGGCGTCTGTTAGATCCTTTCTTTTTTCACTTTTATTATGTCTTGCACTCGTTTTTAATTACTTGAAATATTTTGTTGTCAACGTCCTTTCTTGTTATTAAATCATGTGAGTTTTGCAGTATTCTTATTTTTATGGTTTGAACCAGTTTTTTATTATTTCTTTTGAACTTTTTTGCCTATTACTTCTCTGTTAGATTTTTGATATATTTTTTATTATTTCATTCTCCTATGGTTTTCTTTCTGCGTTTGTGGATAATTTTCACTACCACGCTAGGTAGTTTCGCTTCCAAGGAAAAGTATACTTTTGGTTGCGATTTCTGTCTTCTCCTTTTCATCTCACTTCTTGAACTACTAGTATTTCAGTATTGCAATTTCTTGTTTCTTTTGCCACTTTCTTCATTTTTTTTGATACCAGCATGATATTCTTCTCCTTCTCCTTAGAATAGGCCTGCGGCTTGTTTATTTATCCATTTACGTCCCCATCTTTAATTTCTTGGGAAGTCGGGGTTTATGATTCTAGCCGTCGCTTTGGTGTTCTGCCAGGTCATTTGGGCGTTAGGGGCTTCCCATCTCTTGCTAGTCTGAGAAGTCTGTCTTCTCCCGTTGGTGACACTTGTTCGTTTCATCCTTTTCTTCTTCCCTGGGACCATCATACTATATCTTTTATGTTGCATGTTTATCGTATTGCAGCATTTAGAATTTTGCCTCTTAGGGTGTGTCCAGTTATTCTTCTTAGAACATTAATTTCGGTTGTTCTTAGAATGCATTTCGTTTTTGCGGTGTCAGCTTTGACTTCGGCAGCGAATGTTATCATTGTTTGTACACAAGTTTTATATTTATTGTGCTATATATGGTAGTGTCTTTCAATGCACATATATTTTTCTAGCCTTGTTTATTTGGTGTCTTACTTTGTTAACCATATTTTCATGTGTTGTCAGATTTACTTCCAGGTACTGGAATAACATGACTTGTGCAAGTGTAGTGCCCTCTGTGGCCAGTTTGCAGCAGACTAAGTCTTTTGAAATTACAATAGCTTTTGTCTACAGATACTTACATGTTTCATTTTAGAGCAGTCAGATAAAAATTCTGTAATAATCTTTGTAATTTATCTTTGCTTTTAGATATTATTACTACATCTGCTGCATAGCAAAGTATTTATTTTCTCGTTTAGTAGTTTTATATTCTTGCCCGACCGTTTTCACACTGTCAATAATTTTATCCATCACAAGACTTAACAGCAGTGAGGTTAGAGAGTATTCTTGTAACCACTGGTAGGTCTTCTGCAAGCTGTTATTAATTAAAACTTTGTCATCGTGTTTGTGTTCAAATTCTTGTACTACCCTAATTATTTTAAGTATATCTTATTTATTTCATCTGAAGTCTAATTTTGCTTCAAATCTATCTATATGGTCTAAATTTCTTTATGACCTGTCGTAATATAAATATAGCATCTGTGACTGCTTTTTTTTTGAATCCCCGCTGTTCTTCATTAATTGTGATGTATTTGAGAATTATGTTTTCGATGGTGCGAGTAAACAATTTAATTGTGGAATGTAGGATTAGGAATGGTGCTTTTATAGTTATCTGGTCGTTTTTTGTCACTTTTTTTAAATATAGAAATGGTTATGCTCTTTTTCTATTCGTTCGAAACAATTCCTGTATTTATTATTTTTTGAAGCATTGTCAATTGGTTACATAGATCTTCACCGCCGTATTTCAGGAGTTTATTTAATATTCCATCTGTTCTAGGCGCTTCCCTATTTTTGGCTTTTCGCCAGATCCATGTCTAATGATTTCTCTATTCGAGTTGTCGCGTCTTCGTCATCGTGTTCCATTTAAGGGGTATGTTGTTCTCATTACATAAATCTTTAAAGTATTGTACCCATGTATCCTCATTTATAGCAAATGTCTGAAAGTATTCATTTATTTCCTTTTTCCTTCTTAGCATTTCCATATTTTCCTTTGGGCACCATATAAAACGTGTTCCATAACCGCAGTGAAACTGGTCCAGTCATTGTTTAACATTTCTCTCATCTTGTTGTTCAGTTTATTTCTGATTGTTTTTCATTTGTTATACTCTTCCGGTGTTTTATTGTTAATGTATTTTAAATGTAGGCTCCATTTTTTTGGCTGGCTGTTTCATTTTTATTGTAAACCATGGGGTAGTGTTTTTCTTTAAGGTTCGCTTTACTGTTCTTTTCTCTAAGGCTTCCTCTGCGACATTCTGAATATTATTTCTGTTCTGTCAGCTTACTTTGACGTCATCTTCAGGCGGTATACTTTTTTCTCCATTTTTTTTCAATATTCTTTTGGCGTAAAAATCTCTTACTGTACTTATGTACATCTCTCTTTGATATTGTATAGTCTATCATCAAGGATTGATTTCTGGAGTTAAACCATGTTATTTTGTATTGAGGCTTATGATTAAAAGACGTGTTGATTATTGGTAGTTTATTTTCTGTGCGGATCTCTATTAGCCCTTTTCTGTTTTTACTCAGAGTTGGCTCATTAAATTGTTGCATTATGTCTACCCATTATAAAAGCTTTTGTACTTATTGGTATCTTGCTTATTGCTTCTTGAAGTTGCATGGAGAATGCTTGTATTCCATCTTTATGCTTTCCAGCATCTGGTGCATACACGCTAATCAAGTTAATCTTTTCTTTTCCGGTATTTAAGGTAATTCTTGTAATTCTCCCACTAACGTAATAAGTGTCTTCTACATTTATTATTTATAATGAAGCCTACGTCAATTGTTGCTCTGACGCTGTATTTCAGAGTATAAATGTGTACCTTAGTTTGCTTTTGCCCTTCCGTTTGCTTTCGAAAACTGCGCATATGTATATTTTATGTGTCTTTATCTTTAGTATAATTTCGTAGTCCCTACCATTTCACGATAATATATTCTAGCAAACAAGTCTAGTAATATTTTTCTTCTATTTATTTTTTTTAATTTCCATGCGTCCAAACTCATTGTCCTTGTCCATGCAAGGGTTACCTCTTTATTATCAATCTTGTTCCGAGGCCACTCTTATTCCTAAATTGTTCAGATTTTATTATTATTCTTAAGGTTATTAATCAATTGCAAGGTGGACATATTTGGATCTGAGAACGTTATTTACCTTTACCCCAAACAAGTTACTAGCCTAGTTTGGGAACCCTCCTTTTTCCGTACTTGCACCGGCCTTAACGGAGTTGCACTAATATTACAGATTCTTATTTTTTCCTACTTTTCTACTTCTTCTGTATTCTTAGTTTTCTGTTTCTTTGACTGATATCGTTTTTTATTTCTTCCAGAATTATTTTTTCTAATTTTCTTTGGTTCAGTTAGTCAAATTATTCATTTTTAGGGAATTACCGTTTTAAATTTCTGATTATATTTTTTCGAGAAGTTCGACTTTCTATTTGGTACAATTCATGAGCAATTTTATTATACCTGAGGAGGTTTCTACAGCTTTACTGTTTTTCTTTTTTTAGGTGCGATGTAAAACTCTTTTTTTCTGTACTTTTTTGAAACCATCATGTTATCCAAATATACAGTCGTTTAGCAGTCTTTGCCTCAACAAGTATTTTCATTTTTACCCATTATTGTAGTCTAATAAATATTAGTCTGTCTTTAATTTTTAGTTTTCCAATTTACTATTTATATTGTGTTCTTGTCCCTGAAAATTTTCACCCCAGTTTTGTTTAATTGTGCTTGTAGTTTTTGTTTTGTTGCTCTTCTTTATTTTCATAGCCTATTTCTTGTGTTCTAATATTAATTTTGCATTATTTTCCTTTCACGCAATAACTTGCCTTTTTCTTTCGAAATACCATATTTCAATTTTAAGTTTTTGTTGTGGTTTCATTATTATCCCAGATTTTCTAATATTATGCGTCATTTTTAGTATTATACTTGTTTTATTTTTTTATGTTGTTCATTATTACTTTTTAATAGTATTTTTACTAGTATGTAATTAAATAAAATTTGGTTGACTTATAGGTTAAAGTTTATTATTAATTCACTAATATTTTTAATATGTTTTGTTTACACTTTACTTTGGCTGATTCCCTTCTCCGCAACAAGAGCTAAGCAGAATCAATTTTGATTTTATGTGCTTTAAGTTTAGTATAAAATAACCGATGTTGAATAGCTTACCACTAAAACTCAGGATGATTCTTTAAAATTAATTTAATTTTCATAATTACTACAGGTATGAGATATGTACACTCGATACCACCCGAAATACGAGGCGCATTCATAAAGTAAGGGCCGTTTGCATGTATATAAATAGTGGCGCTTCGAAGCACAGTTTTACCACTGCAGCGCCATCTACTGACTCATTGCGAAGCTACAGCGTCATTTGTTTTGATTCTGAAATTGTATTGTTGTCAGTGAATGCAAAGAACAATGGCCGCGAAAATCGTTGATCCCGCCAAGTGTGAAGTGCGTTCTGTGATTCGTTTCTTATGTGCAAAAGGATCGTCGGCTGCTGAAATTCATCGGGAGTTATGCCTGGTTTACGGACCTACAGTTATGAGTGAAGGAAAGGTTAGACAATGGTGCCGTTATTTTACAAATGGCCGAACAAATGTCCATGACGAAGAGCGGAGTGGCAGGCCCAGTATCCAGACTGATGAAATCGTTTCACAAGTGGACCAAGCACTGCGATCTGATCGTCGATTGACGATTAGTGGCCTGGCTGACAAATTTCCTCAACTGGGACGCACTACTGTTTACAATATTGTCACAGAAAACCTCGCATACAGCAAATTGTGTGCAAGGTGGGTACCAAAATGCTCACCGACCACCACAAAGAGCAAAGAATGTCTAGTGGACGAAAGTTTTGGCCCGTTATCAACAAAATGGAGATGATTTGTTTTCTCACATTGTTACTGGGGACAAGACGTGGGTATCCTACGCACCAGAAACAAAACTGCAATCGATGCAGTGGCGACACTCATCCTCACCAAAACCGAAAAAGTTTAAACAAACTCAGTACACAAGTCGAAAATTGATGGCTACAGTTTTTGGGACAAAGACGGTGTTCTTTTGGTTGATTTCATGGAACGTGGGACAACAATTACAGCTGACGTGTACTGCGAAACGCTCAAACACTTGAGACGTGGGATCAAAACAAACGCCGTGGAAACTGTCATCTGGCATAATCCTCCTCCACGATAACGCGCGTCCTCACACTGGTGCCAAAACCATTGAGAAAATTCAAGATTTTCGTTGGGAACTTTGACCACCCACCGTACAGTCCCGACCTTGCACCTAGCGACTACTTCCTCTTCTTGCATTTTAAACGGTGGCTGGGTGGACAACGTTTTGAAACCGAAGACGGACTCAAAAACGCCGTTGTCAACTGGTTCAACTCTCAGGCGGCAAGCTTCTATGCAGAGGGTTAAAGAAGCTGGTGCAGCGGTACGAAAAATGCTATAGTTAAGTTTGTTAACTTTTGGCGATTATGTCAAGAGTAAGTAAATTTGTTTTTAAGATTGTACCTAACTAACATATGAACACATAAAATTTGTTTCTTATGAGTACATTTAATTTTCTATGACCAAACGGCCCTATGACGATATGTAATCGTCACCCGAAATATTAAAATTAATATTAGAACACGTGGCTGTCACTGACCTACCAGGTGCAGAATCAAGCAAGTAGTAACTAATAAACCCCTAATAATTAATAAATCTATCGTCAGCGTAGTCACGCGGTTGAGGCTCGAGCTGCGCTGTAATCGAACCTGGGTTTATTCCTAGAGCTCTTTGATGCTTGGCAGGTGGCCTATTCAGTCACTAAGTAGTACTTGCGTTTACTTCGAATGAGTAGTGATGGTGCTCATCTAAGGCGCAGTGCTTGCCACATCGCTGCACATCTAATATTGTGCACGACAACAAGACAGTGAAGCTAAAAATATGAAAGCCTTAAGGTTTTCATTGCATAGATCGTTCTCTCACGTGTGGCGTTAGAGCCATACCATTATTATTATTATTATTATTATTATTATTATTAATAAGTCTGAAAATAAGAAAACTAATTTTAAATAAAAATTCTCTTTATTTAAAACAAGACGAGCTATTTTTAAAATTAATAGAAAATTAAGACATGGCTAGTAAATGGCCACACAGAACTTCGAAAAGAATTAGTTAGAAGTTTTGCTATAGGAGCTACTGAAATTTGCGAATTTATAAGAGCCCCCTGCAGAACTCAAACAGAAAATTTGGTACTTGAAACCTTTAGGCTGAGTAACAAAAATGTAGCTCTTGCTAAATATTTTCTAAACCATAAGAAATTCCTTGTGGTATTTTACACTTTTCTGTTTCACTTAGGGTACCATTTTCATGTTTTTGTAGCGTAAATTAAAGAACTCTATTATTAATTAAATACACAAATTCTATACAACATTTTATTTATATAATTATCTTATGTGACTAGGTAAATAATAATTTCTGAACAAACATCATTATTTTTTGTATGTAAAAATGGTGGTTATCTCTGCCAACTTTGTGGATTCCTCATAGAAACCCGTTATTGCTTTGTACGTACCGGATTCAAGGTTTTCATGTACTTGCAACAAGCTAAGCGGAGCGTTATCTACTTCATATAGGTCCTGAAACATAACATTGTCACATTACGTTAGCGCAAACCAACCTTTCCTTCTACTTTACCGCTTTCCAGGGACACTGCGTTACGTTACCAGAGCTTGTAAATAAGTCTCCGACGCCCAAACTATTTTCACGTATCACGTCACAGAAATTGACGGTATCTATGTCCAAAATCGTTTTGTAACTGCCATCGTTTTGCTGTTTGAGCAGAGCTGCGTCAATCTAAAATAATTTTATTTGGTTTTACTTATTAACCAATCAATCTCGTACATTTTATACAAACACCTTTAACCTCACACTTTACCTTTACATTTAATCCCAAATCTATTTTGTTTCTAACCGAAAAGATCATAGTTGGAACATCGTTCTTATCCGTACCTGCGGTACAAGTAAATATATCGATGTATTCCGGGTTCTTGTAAGTAACTTTCACATCGTCGACTGTGAGTGGCGATTCTTTTGAATGCTAAAATATATGACTTCATTACTGCTTAACAGATACTCCTACTAAATTTTCTTTTATTCCTACAGTTATCCCCAAAAAGGTCAAAGCAGTCAATCCAAAGAGAAGTTTATTCATTGTTTTATGTGGTTGAAATACTTCCTGAAACAATTTTTTATAGCTTGTACTATTATGTTTACATGTCAAATATTTAATGAAAGAGAATTTGATTTTAAAAATAAATAATCAAAATTGTTAAAATCTAACGCTAAGAAATTATTTGCGCTTCATATTTTTGTTTGAATATATTGGTAATATTTCAACAAAATTTAAAAAAATATAGAGCCAAATCTATTGGCTGTTTTAATAACTAATAAGTAAATGTAGAAAAGGAAATAATAATTAGATATGCATCTCTGCTGTACTAACTCTATAACCTAAAAAGGTAGATCCATAACAAGAGAAAGAGTGGCTACTCATAAACGAAGAGCAAAACTCAAAATATGAATCAAAATTTTTGTCTATCCCAATAAACGGCTTTAATATAACTCTCTTAAAGATTTTCTTAAAATAAATCATTTTAGGAAGGGGGCCAGGTACTTAAAAATGAAGATTACCTATGTTTCTGCAGAACCAGCATGATTGAGTAGAATATTCACATTGCTCGCCGCTTTTTTGGGGATGGCTACTGATTAACGGTTGCTGAAATTGGTTTCAAGTCGAAATAATCTACGGTGATGTACAGGCAACCATTACTAATGATTTTGAGTTTTAAAAAGTGTTTGCAAACTGGGCCTCTAGCGCAGCCCCGTAAATAACTAAAATTAATTTAAGAAATGAGAATTTGTTTTTGAACGCCCTCTCTACAGTATAGACTCGTCTAGAAATTCTCAATTGTTTGAAACGCTACAAAAATGTTTCAATAAACAGAGATTTAACAACGATGTTGCCGTTAAAGCGTTTGCGTGCGATTAAGTGGTGTCACAACGTTCACTTTCAGATAATAGGGTCAATAAATTGCCAATCCGTTGATAACAATGTGTTTTAGTTAAGGAGATAAATAAGTGTGGCAAATATCGATGTACGCTTATTTTTAAAAATGATAATTCGGTTTTAATGCTTTGATTTGGATTATAATTTTTTTTATTAAGACTCCATATTTGCAATCTACTCTATACAATCCAAGTGAGTACTAAGCAAATCGTATGATAAAGTAGAAAACTTGAGGTTGATGTTACTCCAAGATAGGAGGCTTACGCCTGGTTGGGTTGATGTGTGAGGTCATGGGGCCATCGGCGATGCAGTCTTCTTGTCACGACTGGTTCTTGGAATAGCTGATGAACGAACTCGTTTTCGTGTCCCACGAGAGTGTGTTGGTAAGAAGTTGCTAGTCTATGGATTTCGCTGGAGACACATGCGATTTCTAGGTCTTCTTGGAGGGTCTGGTTAGTAACGTACCAAGGGGCATTTGACATCAGACAAAGAGTCGTGGACTGGAAACTCTGCAAGATTTTAGTATTTGACGGCTTGATACAACGCCATAGTTGGATGTCGCGGTTGCATGTACTTCGCTTGTTTGTGAAGGTGATATGGGTGGATTTATCGCTGTTGACGGAAATTCTCCACTTGCTGTACCATTCCCGGAGGAGATTAAGGTGGTTCTGGAGGTATTCAAATGCCATGAGAGATAAATTGTCAATAGATAGCACAGCTGCGTTATCGGTAAAGGTGGCGATCTCTGTGTTGGCTGTAGTAGGAGCGTCTGAAGTGGACACCAGATATAATAGAGTACCCAGAACACTTCCTTGTGGTACACCAGCAGATATGGGTTGATAGTTTAAGAATGAATTGTTGATTCTGGCTTGGAAGGATCTGTTGCTTACGTAGGATTTCAATAATAGAAAAATTTGGCCGGAAAAGCATTAATTTTGTATAGTAATTCCAAATGCCATACTCTATCGAATGGTTGTTTGATATCCAAAAAGACTGCAGTGCAGAATGCCTTGGCTTCTAGTGATTGCATGATTTTGGTAACAATCCCGTGGGCTTGCTGTATTGTCGAGTGTTGCCTACTAAAACCGAATTGGTACGCTGGTATGATTTAGTGTAGGTCGATTGTCTCTTCTATTCCTTTTAGCAATAATCTTTCAAAAATTTTAGATAGTAGGGGAAGGAGACATAGAGTTCGGTATGATTTTGGCTCTGTGGGTGGTTTGGCGGGCTTGGCGATCACTGTGACTATAGCAGACTTCCACTGGAGGGGGAAGTAACAAAGCCGTAACATGCTGTTGTTGATGGTAGTCAGCAGTACTAATGTTTTCCTGGGTAGATGTTATTAGGTCGTAGCATTTATAAACATTGGTGTACTTGAGTTCCCGTTAAACTTCGGCCGGATAGAAGGATTTGGTAAGGAAATTTGAAGCGGCGCTTGTAGGAAGGCTTCGACTTCTTCTTGGTTATCATTTAGATTTGGCTGCGGTGTTGTAAAGACATGTGCAAGATGTTCTGCAAATGCATTTGCTTTATCAGTGTCGATCCTTGTCCAAGTTCTGTCAGGTTTTCTGATTGGTAGGATCGTAATTTTGGGTCTTTTAAATTTTCTTGTAGCTCTCCATATTGAACAGTCAGCGCTCGATAAATGGATTATATAATAATGAAACGATTCATTTCTGGAATTTCTGAGCTCGGTTTGAATATTGTAAGTTAGCCTATTGTATGATGTTTTGTTATTAGCGTTTCTGGTTCTCTGGCATCTACTTCTTGCTCGGCGTTTTTCGATGACAAGTTCTTTGATGTGTCTAGGAATATTGTCATATTCTATGTGTGGATTGGGATCGGCAGGTGTAGCTTCTCGAGCGGCACTTTGGAGGAGTCGTGTTAAGTATTCTGTTGCGTCATCTAGTTCAACAGGTATTTAAAATTCGTAGGGCAAGGTTGGTACGTTCGGTTAGTAGTTGTTGAAATAGTTCCCAATTTGTCTTCTTAGTGGTAAGCCTTGAAGGGCTGTCTTTGTGGATTATATTAGAGCTTGCTATTATAATTATAGGTGAGTGATCGGAAGATAAGTCACATTTTGATTCTATTTTAAAAAACGTATCTTTCGTGATTGCCAAGTCCAGTAGATCAGGGATTTTGTAAAGATCACTAGGCCAGTAAGTTGGTTCGTAGGTTGATAAGTAGTTTAAATTAATTAATTAGGTGATTAGGGTAATTAGGCGTAATCCCCGAGTAGTGTGCTTGGCGTTCCAGTCGTCAGCAATTATGAATTTATTCCCAAAGTTTTGGAAGTATTCTTCATCTCCTCATAAGTGATGCAATGTCGAGGTGGACAGTAAACGGTGTGGGTGTTAATTTTGATCGTGTTGATTGTTAAGGCATTAGTATGAAATTGTTCTTTTTCTTAGGTACTGGTATTGTCTTTTGATTGAGATAGGGCAATGAATCTATTATGTTATTGAGTAAATACTCTAATCTCTGTTGGAGAGTTTGTAAGTCTTCTTTTTTTGGATGTTATAACTTGCCATTGATTATTGTTGGTTGTTGACGATTCATCCTCATCTGGTGTTTCAAATTCATTTATTGTGGAATTTTGGCTTGATTTAATTGTATCCTGGGGGGTTAGGTTAAGAGTTGGAGGTCGTAGTAACGACCGTTGATTGGTACGCATTGGAAAAGTCGGCTGTATGAAATTCTGTGGTTGTGCGGGAATTCAATAATTGTAGTTTGGCGGCTAGAGTTGTCCGCTTATTGGGGGTTATAATTTGAATTATAACCGAACATTGGGTTTATGTTTGACATTTTGCATTTTAATACAAGCGCGATAGAGCTATCTGTAAGGCCGCCGCGATATAGACAAGCTGCAGTCACGGCGATTAGCACGTCAAATTAAAATTAGAATTTGTAATTTAAAATTTATAGAAAATGACTCGTAATTCTAATATTAAAAGAAAATGCAGGCCTGACTTTAATATCAGGTAAAGCGTTTGGAGCACTTATATATCGAAGCGCGGCAGTCGACCGTCCGCTCCGAACACAAGCGCGGAATGGATTATAACTGACTGGTCAGTTTCGCGCTTAAATCATGACCGAATCACTTGCGAATGTTTTAACCAAATTATATATTAGAGTACCATAAAATTGCTAAAATTTTAATTAGAATTTACGAGAAGCAAACAATAATATAGTGTACAATAGTACAATGGATGAGGATAGTAAACTATTGTAACAATTTTTAACCTTGCAGTCGCAATTTTTTGTTGTACGCTGTCGCGCCCCAGCGAGCGACCTAATGCCTCCCAAGATTCCAGCTGCGCTGGGGGTGCACATGCGTGGCTACAACATAAAATTGCTAGATGTTTTCCAGAAATTTTGTGACCCTTTTGATAGTTGCCAAATAGGCATAATATTGCGCAGCATGGCTGCCACAGAGAATTCGAAGTGGCGATAGAAAAGTGAATTCAATTAAAGTTTGGATGCTGCGAGCAACATAAATTATGTTAAACTTACAAATTAAGTAAAATACAACAATTAATATTAAATGCTTAAAGTCTGTATTTTCCAACTCGTATATAACATGTTCCATTTTTATTAGAAATGTGCAAACTTTCCCTTTTGCCAAGAACAATTCTACTGTAGACTGGAGACTTATAGAAATCTACAACATTTTTCTTCGGTGCTTTAGATATCTTTAAAAAGCCTCAAACACGTGCTGCTGGATATGACAAAGCTTCCATTTTATCACGAATGCCATGGGCTTTATTTACTAAGTAATGGCTACAACCAAAGATATTCTTAGCTTCATTCTTTTTGATAGTTTTGTGACAGTTGCCAATATAATGTATTTCATTCTATGATCACCGTGTTTAAATTTTGATTTTGCTTGCTCAAGTAACCAATCGCTGTTGTCATGTCCAGTCGGTAAACCCGCAATGTTTCGTTTCATCACTGTGTTAAATCGTTTTTTGAGTTTTGTTTTCACGCATTGGTACTTTTCAATAAATTTGCTTTTTAATTTTACTGGAGATACGTCTAGGACACAAAAATATACATTTTGCATACATTCGAAGCTCTACTGATAACTTTTATCTGAAACTATCTTAAACTTATATTGCAGTGTAGCTAATAATACATTTTTTAAGTATACACGTACCTAGTTTATGTATGCAATTCAAACATTTTTGAAGAGCATTGAAACTCGTCATTGCAATATTTAAAAATATTTTAGAAATTCAACTTGACATACATTAAAAACAAATTAAGCAACAAAATTTTGTAACAATGTTTTACATTACGCTTATCTAACTGTAAGCCAACTTTATGCTATAATAATTACGGAAGCTTTATCTAAAGTGCAATTTAATGAATGTTTAGGTCATCAACTAGCAAGACTATTTATAATTTTGCAAGTATAATTAAAAAAAATTAATAACACTGGGTTTATTAAAATGTAAATCTTGTATATCACATGCGGGAATAAGGTTTTTGTTTAATACAAGGATGAGATTATTAGTAAAGAACAAGTTAAGCAATTAGCACGAAAGATAAATAAACGATTTTTTATTTTTTAAATACGCACTGTAAATTTTTAGGCAATAGGCAATGTAATTTTAAGATGATAAATAGATTTTTATATTATCGTAGATTGCTAAAGCGCGAGTTTAAGTCAAGAAAGGGTAAAATAGTCAATGAGTAGTATAGTCTACAGTAAGAAAGTGCAAAAAGGGAATGACTATCATAATTTTGAAGAGTTGCCAATATCTGATTTAAAACCATAGAAAATCAGTTATAGAAATAAAGTAGAAATAGTTTATAAGCTGCTAATTGCCGAGACAATCACTAATATGAAACTTCAGAGAACTAAACATGAATAAAAAACTAAAAGAATATCTTAACAAAAGATTTTGTGTCACCATCGCTCAGATCAAACCACTAAAATACTGAAACTTTAATATTTATGGGTATGTTGCTTATTTGGCGTAGATTTTCACTAAAGATAATTATTAAAACATCTGACATTGAATTTTATTATGGGACTTTTATTAAAACTTCCGGGACTCATGCGTCACATTTTTTCGATATTTAACCCCAAAAATCCAAAAGTTATGAAAAAAAACCATTACAAAAAAGCCTAAGAAATTAATTTGTAATATTTACCTAAACTGTGCTTCAATACTAATAAACTGAATTTTGTATTCTCAAAATTTATTTACAATAGGAGTATAGGATTGAACCCCAGAAATACTAAGTATAACATTGGGATGGTTACTACAAGTATAGAAGAATAAAAAACCCGTTAAAATCTAACAAAATCTTTGATCAAAACTTCTTCACTTGATTTGTTCTCTAAGAGAATAAAGTGAAGGTATTGCAGAAGCTCACGCTAAACGACACATAACTGTATAAAGAACGAAACGTACCTTCTATCTGTGTCTGACGATCAATTTTTAAAGTGATTCGGGTGAGGTATAAAAATTTTCTTGATCGTATGAAAAATACAAATTCCTACATATTATTGTATTGAAAGTAGAAATACCTCTAGTTTTTAGTATTCAATCTACTCTTGAAATTGAGTAGGTCTTTAAAAAGAGTGAAATAGAGTGAGATATTGGGAGGCAAATGCATAAAGCATGCGATACACAATTTAACAAGCTGTGAGATTACTGGATGACATTTCCAAAGTTTTCTTTTTCTCATATAATACTGAGATGGTAGGATGAAGATTAAAAAAGGTATTTACGTAAACAGAATGAGAGTTGTTTAAGATAAAACAAAACTCTCAATTAATAGTTAATTGTTGGTAGAGAAGAACGCTTACGTTCCGTAGGGTAAGCAGCTAAGCTATCAGGACATGGAATGGTAAAAACTATACGTTTATGAGACTCATTTTTAAAATAGCGATTTTGTGATTGTTACTCAGCGGCTATTTTGTAGACATTTCGGAGTAGGCCTTCTTGGAGTTCCGGCGAAGAAAACTATAATGTCGTGATTACACAATTGCTTATAGACTGATTCCGCATTCTGCATTGTGATCTCATATTTCATCCATGTAGATGATGGTCCAAAAACTTAAAGAATGTGAATGGTACATTCGACAAGGAGATGTTTTGCGACTGTGCTTAGTAGTGATAAATCTCATTTTTATTTATCGGGCTACGTCAAAACTTACAATAAATAAAAGCGTAGTTTATTTAATAATAACGTACGCCTCTGAAACAAGTTAAAAAACCACAAAAACAAGACAATAAAGTGAGGTAGCAGAAATGATGGTCTCAAGAAGAATGACAGATGAAACAAGAAAAAATAAAAAACCAATCTGAATATATGTGAATCTATATGTAAATGGATGGCAGACAGACATCAACAATGGAATGACCACATGTCAAGAATGCAGTAGAGTAGACTAGTAAAAAAGCAGACCAACGAAAAGAAGAACCGTAGGATGCTCGAAGTAGATGTGGAAAGACAACATTATTTAAAAAAAGAAGAAAAACAAAGAAGAAATCGGTAAACTAACAAGCTAGTAGCGTACTAAAGGCGAAGAAACTGGTTGATGACTAAATGACAAACGCTGTTCTGTGTGATGGTACAATAAAACATTGATCAGATTCTATGTTGTTCTTTTTATTATCGAAAGTACTCTGTATAAAACAAGAGTAAATTAAAATGTTAATTTTGCATTAATTAATAATAAATTTTAATAATAGCTGAAAGAAAGTGTAGAATAACCTTTAAATCTAAAATGCTTACCAATTCTAGTCTGCAAGTGAATTTTGTTATCAAATTAAAATTCTGTTGCTAAACGCACACGCGTGCAAGTTGTTTACTGCAAAACTTTTGACTCAATACGCTTTTATATGCGCAACCAAATTTGTAATGTTTGATTTTTACATAAAGAAAAACTGTGTTACAACACAGATTATCTGTGTTGTTTATCTTAAGAAAGTTACATAACTACAAAAAAGCTATAAAACGCAGTAAATTATCGGTAGCACATATTAATTTCACATCTCATTATTTTTGTATTCTTTTCCCTTTTATAGTAACAAGTTTATCAACATTTATTTATATATATTTGATTAAACTGTAATAACAGTAAAAATAAGTTAAATCGATTCATTTTAGCGATAAGGAGGCGAACTCAGTCATCCACCTTTCACTAAATTTTAGTGCTCTTTTGTTAAGCCATTTATTAGTAAGAAAAGACATAACTTATACATTAATACACAGGAATATTAAAATACACTTATTGATGTCCAGCCACATTTTGTTTAAAAACTCTTGTGATTCGAAAAATAGTAATTAAAGGGGGGGAGCTAAATTTAAACGAATATTTGCGTTATAAAACAGAATCTCCTACCCTGGTGATACTGTATAGTTCATCTGTATATCAGTGGTGCCTTATTAAGTTAAATAATTAATAAAAACGATACTTTGCTTTAACTTTTGTGGTTGGAAGTGTTCTCTTGAACTCATTTGGCAAATTCAATAGTTTATTTCGGGTGCACAGGAAAGCACTATACCATATAAGTTTATTGTGGCATTCAAGAACGTATCCGCTACTGTGTAACTAGAGAAGTCAAATACTGGAACCCATCTTATACACGGAATGCCATAAGTGGCGAACGACTGTAGTTGTTGTATGGTCGCTTCAAGGTTTTATTAGTACACGCATCTATAACAAACTTCCGACACTTTGTAGATTAAAATTCGACAAGTTTAAATACTAAATGTGTAAGTTAAAGAATTTAACTTAAATATAAACTTTATACTCAATAAATGTGTATTACACATTGTAACAAATTCTGCATATGCAGAGTATACAAAACGACGACCAAAGAACGTTTGTGTTCCAACCGAAAATTTCTAAGAATACACAATAACGAGAATTTAGAAATTTCTTTAACATTTTAATTATCAGCACCTTAAATCTACATTTTCTTTCGAATCGGCACTTAACCAGGTTACTAACTTCCAAAAATCTATTTTAAATGAGCATATGATTATTGCTGAACTTGACCAGTAACTTAGAAAAACCTGCACGAATAGCCACGAACTAAAAAAACGTAAAAGGACTACCGTAAACTGAGGTTATATTGTCCCAAAATTCCGCATCTTTTCACATATTTAGTAAAATTTTAGCGAGACTATGATATATTAGTACGTCTAGTATTTTTTTACGTATAGAGCATGAATGAAGGAACAGTTTGGGTACATAATTTAAGTTTTCTTGACTATTTAAATCCCAAATACAAATTTTTAAAAACTAAACTCGAAGTTATATGGTGTTGGCGTGACTGATCCTAAATTACATGCAAAACGTCTTGGGCTAATAACACGTAAAAATATGTACTGGGAAATCATAAGAAATCAAATCGTTTCTTTTAGATTATCTCCAAAGTTTGAGACCTCTTTCCATGCAGTCTACAGTGGGTTCTCTCTTCGAGATGCTGGTGATTATTCCGGAGTACATTCCACCATTAGACATAACGACAACAAAATCATCAACCACATAATCAAGAGTTTGCAGTTCTTGTAGTGGTTGTGATAATACAATGGGGGTAGTTTAGCACTTTCTTCTAAATTAAAAACGCCTCCACGTTCCTAGTCAGACTGTAATGGCAGCTCATCTTCTTTGTCACACTCTTCGTTTAAAGAAAGAGATGGAAAGCTTTCCTCTTTTTGAGGCTGGCGTTTTGAATGATCAACGGTGTCTTCGTAAATTTTGACATCCTGGCAATTAATATTTTTTGCCAACTGCTCCCTGCAATTTTTTCTTCTTCCTTCTAGCACCTTTTGTCTCTAAGAAATCTGATTGTTTCTTTTCCAACTACTCAAAAACGGCTTCTCCTGGTAAACTTTTATCCGGCTCATTTAAATTTGAAAACAAACGTTCTAGCAGCATATTTCTATTAATCGGATAAATTGCAAAGTTTTTAAAGACAGATTTTAAATTTTGTCCCATATTTAGTTCCAATTGTTTCATTAAGAGCGCAAGAAAGACATCGCGAATATTAAAACATTCTTTGACTCCTTCTACTTTGTCAAGATTCCGCGCCATATTCTCTTTATGGCCACATCCAAATCGTTAGATGTGTAGTCTTAGGTGGTAAACACACAAAACTTAGTTATGCTGCTCACATAGTTTTAAGACTCAGATGTTAACATGTGATGATAAATTGTCCCCAATTAATACCACTGATTCTTGCTCATTTTTGACAGTGTGTATAAAGAGCGTTTCAAACCAGTTTTCAAAATTTGATGCATTGAACCATCCACTTTTAGTGCGATTGTAATGGGTATCTTTTGGGCCGTTTTTAGTCTACTTTGTCCATATATGATCGGCCTTATGACAACGTACGGTGGAAGACACTTACCATTAGCATTCTCGCAGAACATCAACAAAGTAGAGCGTTTACTGAAGTTGCAAATTTTTTCGATGTACTTTTTGCTTCGCTTTCAAATTACCTTCCGATTACCAGCGTCATCGCTAAGATTGGTTTCATCATAGTTCCAAATACACAACGGTGAAACATCCTTTAAAACGACACGCAAATGAATCTATCTACTCGTTAAGTTGAGCTTCACTAACATTAGTACGCAGTCTCTTAATATTAGCACTGGTTCTGATTGAGAGGTCTCTACTTTTCCATTTCTAAGCATATTTGTTTGGAGCTAATTTTACTTGTCTTTTCATTCTAGGCCAGGGTCGTGCTCTCCGTTCTTATTTTTAAAGCTGAAATTACAGCTAAAGTAATCTAATTGACTGCTTTGCTTGGAGAAACAAACATAATAATTAATGATCACCTTCGCATTGAAGTGATATCTTAATATTGCCTTTCTGCCATACGACTAAATTGCTTTAAAATTGTGTAAATAGTAGATTCAGGCTAATCAACAATTTCTTACTTGAAGACATTCATTACGGTGATTCATGCCCCCATCTACGAGCAGCGGTGATTTAACAAGTTGCATTGCACGTTCCGTAATACAGATTGCTTTCGCGTGCACCTGAATTAGTGCTGCAGGTCACGTAATGCACTGCAATTTTTGAGTTACAAATTACATTTTTGTTTGGTTCCGGTCGCAATCTACTTACGAGGAGCTGTAATCGGAATATGTTATTTACTAAGGCAGTCGTTGATGGAAAAACTTTAATCAAAAATAAAATAAGAATAATAACTAAACACGTGTACTTGATCTGGTGTAACTAATAATCAATCTATTTTTATCCATCTGTTTTTATCAGTCAACAAGTGACGGTTCTCAGGAATACTTGTAGTGTAGGTCCTGGGTGGTGCCTTATTAGCCTGTCTATTTCTTTTTCCAATTCATTCATGTTCCGACTAGTGTTCTGATTGATTTTTTCTTTTAATTTGCAAACAAATTTATTATTTGTTTTGCAATCAGATCTCTTACTATGAATTGTTCCTATCATGCTACCTAATTACTAATGTCAACTTTCTGTCGGCGATTCTTCGTCGTAAAGGGATTAGAGTATATTAGCTCTCCAGTCGTAGATTGTTAACTATGTATAGCTAAATTATTTTAGAGGGTTTCGTACGCATGTAAGATAGTCTTCCGCCTTCACCGTAATAACTTAAAAAAATGTGGGTTTATCTCGACGACCGTGTATTCCAAGGGCTGAAGAGCAGGGTTAGGATTAGGTTGGTACCAAAATACCACATTGCCTATACGTATAAATCATATAGAAACTATCGTCTACCTACGACGGTGTAACTGTAGATACAGGCAGTCGCGACAAACCATTCATATAAAATGTTACGCAAATTGACAACAGTTCACCAATTTTAAACGTACCAAAACTTCAGAGCCTATAAGAAAATGACAATAATAGTAAGTGTAAGAAAGGGAGAATTATTAGCTAATTTTAAAAAGTACCTGCAAATTTAATAATTTTTTAAATAATACTTTTTATCTAAAATTTATAACATATTGTATTAGCAATTATTTTTACAAAAGTTAAAAAATTTTAGTTTTAACACATCGGGGCTCAATATCAATTTGAATTATTTGAAACCGGTAACCTATATGAAATTAGCATTTTCAAAAGATTATATGGATATTACTAAAGATATTTGAGCTTCCGCTTTCTTGGAGATATCAAAGGCAAGATGAGAAAACTAATATCTATTATGGCCACTTAAATCAAAGTCTTACCCCACTCTTGAGACATACATTTACGTATAAACTCTGCATAACCCTCTTGAAAAAATTACCTTCCATAGCTTTGTTATATCTGTTGGAAGTCCGTCTTCGTTAAACTTGTAGATGTTCGGTTGATTTGTTTAATTCATTCCATATTTTAAAATATCTCTCAGCCGTTTTAAAGTAAAATGGTCCTCTGAAACCCCTAAAACTATGTTTAAACTACCTAATGTGCAGCCAAGAGACGTTGGTCTACGAGAATGTACGGTCTGTAAATAAACGATAGTAAATAAAATATATTTTTAGCATCCACAAGGAGCAGTATACGCAAAATAAAAAAAGATGTTTGATCGCTTGATTATGCAAGAGAGAGCTAAGATTGTGGTACGCTATGACGTGTGAAACCAAATGGTTTTTGTACAGTAAAAAGGAGAAATAAAACAAGGAGACAATAAAAAAGTGTCATGCAAAGCTGATGATCACAAAGTCGGTGAAAAGTGCAAGAAATGGCCTTGCATTCACACACCGGTCCGTAGAGAACTTGGCGGTAGTACAAGAAGTGTTTACCAGTATCCTACAAAAATTAATGCGTCAGTCATCTAAAGAAAGTGGACTAACAAGAATGCAATATGTACGGTGTTACATAAAAAATTTAGTTTTCGCCAGAACGGCAGAAGCTAAAACCTGAAGATTATGACAGCAGAACAGAATAGAGATAGTTAATGTTAAAATGGCATTACGATTAGTTTTCATTGTTTGAACACATTATCTGCAATGATGAGATCTGTATCTCATGTTGGTGGTTTTGCCAATCGTCATAACCGCTATTACTGGGTGTTACGTAATAGCACATCTGAAATGATACAAACTCAACCAAAAGTGACCGTGCTCTACAAAATGATTTATGGGTTCATATCATGCATGATGCTATATATGTACATGTTTGAAAATTACGCGTGGGCTGGCATTAACGACCTTATTTTCATGCAAGATATACCACCCCACCATGTCGCTCTTACTGCACGTACGCGGTTAAATCAACATTTTACAAAGCATTGGCTAAGATAACAAAAGCCTTATAAATAGAACCCAAGAAATCCAAATCTCATTCTGTCTTTTACCTGTAGAACTACATAAAGGAAGTTTATAGGCGAAAAGAGGAAGAATTTAGAGATTTCCGGAAAAATCCCAAATGAATTACTTTAGAAGATTCCATCCCGGCCGTTTAAGAAAGCTAAGTGACCCCATAAATGCTACGTTAAAATTATAAAAAAAATTTACCTTTATTTATATCTACAATCTGCTCTGTTAGAACAATAAGTAAATTTTCGTTTTACAATTACATTGATATTAGAAACCTTTCCAATGAAAGACTCTTTTAAGAATAACTTGATTTGATTTAACTTAACTAAATCGGTCCGGCAGGTCAAGAGGGTTATGTTACTGCAAACTGCTCGTTGGGTTGCTGTTTTCTAGACGCACAAGCTATTTTTAACTCACGCACTATAAATTCGTAGTGGATGACTTCGTTTTTTACATACCAAAGGTGCGTCGACCATTGACCTTAAAAGTTTTAAATTATCTCTAGATATCAACTGCTCAAGGTTTCTCACAGTGGATGCCATAGGTCCATATTGGTTTTGTATATTAGAACCATGGTGCTCAAGGTCAGTTTTTATTTGTGTTCTAATAGCCAGTTTAGATTGAAAAACTTTAGACCCAACTGCTTGCGCTTATTGAAAATATATTTTTTTCTAAGTTAATTATCCATCAAGGTGCATATCAAGATATCTGACATCTCCCACTTACGGGAATGGTGTATTATTCAAAGTTACTGCTGGACATATTCCTCTTAAAAGTGTAAATGTCACATGCATAGACTTGGTTTCAGTTACTTTGATATGCCATTTTCCAGTCTTGTACATAGTTGAGAGAAGTTTGTAAGTTGCTTGATCCAATGTCAAAGATTTTGTCAGGCGCTAGTATTGCAGTATTATCTATGAAGATGGTGACAGTTATACGATTTGCGAAAAAATATCTGCTGTAAACAACAGGTAGAGAGAAGGTCCTAATGTGTTTCTTTGCGAGACTTCGGTTTTTATTTGCGCTTCTATTTTTTCACAAACTTCTCCTGAAGCCCCAATTACTGTTCAAAGTTTTCAATTAGTTGGCAAAAAACGTTCAGATGTCTCGCTAACATTGGGTTTTGCACTAGCTTTCGGTGTTGGTGTATCCAATAGACAACCATGCAGTTTTGCCATTGACCTAAACACCACTGTAATTATACTTAAGAGTCTTAATTATATTTGAGAGTTTCAATTTGAATCCTTATGGATTGATAATTCCCCTTTCTATTAATTAGTTTTAGTTTTCCTGTTGAGGGGCTCCAGAAGCCTTTTGTGGCTTTTTGCGCCAACTTCTGATATGATCTACCTCACCCCAATTCTAACAGCGTAATAGCCTCGATTTTTTTCCAATAGCTTAGCAATCTTTTCCGCTAGGTCCTCTATTTATTCAGTTTGTTGGTATCTGCCGCTAGTACGTCTCCTAGACGCTTGTTTGGTAGATTCAAATTTCGGTGCGTACGTGAGAACGCCAAACAATGTTTTTGGTCTAGCAACCTCGTTGCTTGCTGGGTCTCCCGATCGTTAATGCCGTCAATAAATATTCGCATAGCTAATATCTCTTAAGAAGTCATCGGAGGTTGTTGGATGTGAAGTGCGCACAAGACCAAACTTTTGAAGTTTCGCCCAATTTTTGTAAACGATTATGAAACCGGGTCCAGTACACCTTTTCTAAATGTACATGTATGTAAGGCACTTCAAGGCGTTTGACGGTCTGGCTATAACTCTTGTTAATGGGCACAGTCTATAATATATCGAGGGCATCGCCACACAGAGCAACAATTAAAACAATTGCACTTTCAATTTCTTTTATTTTCTCTTAGAGGGTATCAATGTTTTTACTTTATTAATTTCTACTTTGTCTTCATTTATTTTATCATCTAACGTTTTGAAATTTTTTTATCTAGACCCACTTTAAATATCGTATACTGGTAGCTGAAAACGGCGTAATCCTCTGAATGGACATTTTGAAGACAAGGATGTAAAGTGCACGTAGCACAAGTAAGAGTAGCTCACGATACCATCCTCTGAGAACGCAGTGAATTGGTGATGGATGCAGTTTTGGATTGCGATCTTCCAGCAAAGAGAATCATTTCGATAGAACCAAGTATATAATGGGATACTAGTTGGAAAGACATTGGTCCATGCTGGCAGCGTGGTATCTAAAAGAAGGCACAATTTTCGGTCAATGTACTTCGGCCTCTTCAGTGGTTCATCAAGTCGACAACACCCAGACAACGTCAAGCAGAATACTCGATATATGGAGATCAGTAATCACTGTATTCTGAAGTAATTTAAGTCCTGACTAACAGAAAAAAGTTGTGGGCCTATTGCACTGGAATCAAGATGTATTCCACTACGACAAGGATTCAAAAAACAGCACAAAAAATGTGCATCACAAAATACAAGACCGCAATGCTACTCCTTTACGATAAAAAACTAAAAATAATTTTTTTGAACCTTCAACAAGTCCATGAACTTCTCCAGTAGTGCTAGTTAAGAAGAAGACAGGTCCGCTGTCGGTTCAACGATGTCATGAAAAAAAGTTACCCATTACCTGGCCGGATTCAAATAGTGTTCAACCTTAGATCTAAAGAGCTGATATTGGCAAGTCGAAATAGATCCTGAAGTTAAAGAAAAAACGGCTTTTTCTGTGGTAATTCGCAGTGATGCCATTTGGCTTTGCAGTAAACCGTTGACCTTCGAATGATAGATGGAGGCGATGCTTAATGGGTTATCCTAGAAAACATGTTTGGTGTATCTGGATAACATAGTGACCGGAAAAACGTTTAAAGAGCATCTGCAAAACTTACGTAAAATATAAAAATAATGGGGGCCCAGCAAAATACTTTTTTTACCCGAGCTACGTATCTCTGCAGAATGTAAACAAGTTTTCTATTTTTTCTATTTGTACAATAAATGCTTACACACAAGGACAGGATACAGTCTGTTGATGATGAATTGAAATTCTTACTATTTTCTTTTTACTGTACATAATTGCGTCAACTATGTAACTAGTGTTTGAATCGGAGAGCATGTTGATCTTGATTCTGAATTTGTCTAGTTTTCTGGGTATATACTTAAAAAAACTAGTAAGTTGCTCATCTGCAGTGGCGTTGCCGCTAGAACTAAAACTAGGACAGTTTCTGATATAATCATCCTGCAAATTTCTAATTGCTATAGACTTATCAGTTATTTGCTTTTAGCCCTAACCAACTTATTATAAAAGTGGGATCAACTTATTAAAAACTTGAATATTTTTTATTCAGTATTGTTCTAAATATAAAAACCCCAAATTGATTTGATGAACGATCAGAAGCGCTCAAATGTAGCACTCCATTAATGTATAAATTTTATCATCATCGGTGGACTATATATTGTAAATTTTTTTTAATTCCTTTTGGTGTAGGCATATCTTTGACTATATTTATTCTTAGGGCACGGGTTTGTTCTGAATGAAATAGAAATTAACATTATTTGTACTCGCTTTTCTTTAAATAACTTCTCTTTTCATGTATCCACATCGTCTTGTATACTCTCTACTAAATTTCTGTTTTCTACACCTTGATCTTCATCAAATAAAAGTGTAATGTATTTTGAAATTTTATCGTAAGAATTCATGGTGATAAATTTTCATATGTAACGTAAAAGGTAACGTACTGTTATACACGACAAAATCGTTGTAATGTCGTATATGAAACTATGTTACCTTTCTAAAACTAAATATACTTTCGTTATTTTGATTTGGTTCTAAATCTATAAAAATAGTAAAGAGTCTTATCGTTTTATTAGACAATTGCTTTATGTAATGTTGCTTTTTTAACATTGTGAACCATCTGATTGTAATTATTAACTTCGTAAATATAAATTACATTCTACATAGCTGTTTGCTGGGGTGCTTGGTTTTGATTTTTTATTGTTAAGCTTTACTTCAACATGTTTTTAGAATTACGAGGCGCATTCATAAAGTAAGGGCCGTTTGGTCACAGAAAAAAATGTACTCATAAGAAACAAATTTTATTGTCATATTTAGTTAGGTACAATCTTACTTTACTTCTCATAATCGCCGTTCACTTCTAAGCATTTTTCTTACCGCTGCACCAGCTTCTTTAACCCCTCTGCATAGAAGCTTGCCGCCTGAGAGTTGAACCAGTTGACAACGGCGTTTTTGAGTCCGTCTTCGGTTTCAAAACGTTGTCCACCCAGCCACCGTTTAAAATGCAAGAAGAGGAAGTAGTCGCTAGGTGCAAGGTCGGGACTGTACGGTGGGTGGTCAAAAAGTTCCCAACGAAAATCTTGAATTTTCTCAATGGTTTTGGCAGCAGTGTGAGGACGCGCGTTATCGTGGAGGAGGATTATGCCAGATGACAGTTTCCCGCGGCGTTTGTTTTTGATCGCACGTCTCAAGTGTTTGAGCGTTTCGCAGTACACGTCAGCTGTAATTGTTGTCCCACGTTCCATGAAGTCAACCAAAAGAACACCGTCTTTGTCCCAAAAAACTGTAGCCATCAATTTTCGACTTGTGTACTGAGTTTATTTAAACCTTTTCGGTTTTGGTGAGGATGAGTGTCGCCACTGCATCGATTGCAGTTTTGTTTCTGGGTTGGCGTAGGATACCCACGTCTCGTCCCCAGTAACAATGTGAGAAAACAAATCATCTCCATTTTGTTGATAACGGGCCAAAACTTTCGTCCACTAGACATTCTTTGCTCTTTGTGGTGGTCGGTGAGCATTTTGGTACCCACCTTGACACAATTTGCTGTATGCGAGGTTTTCTGTGACAATATTGTAAACAGTAGTGCGTCCAAGTTGAGGAAATTTGTCAGCCAGGCCACTAATCGTCAATCGACGATCAGATCGCAGTGCTTGGTCCACTTGTGAAACGATTTCATCAGTCTGGATACTGGGCCTGCCACTCCGCTCTTCGTCATGGACATTTGTTCGGCCATTTGTAAAATAACGGCACCATTGTCTAACCTTTCCTTCACTCATAACTGTAGGTCCGTAAACCAGGCATAACTCCCGATGAATTTCAGCAGCCGACGATCCTTTTGCACATAAGAAACGAATCACAGAACGCACTTCACACTTGGCGGGATCAACGATTTTCGCGGCCATTGTTCTTTGCATTCACTGACAACAATACAATTTCAGAATCAAAACAAATGACGCTGTAGCTTCGCAATGAGTCAGTAGATGGCGCTGCAGTGGTAAAACTGTGCTTCGAAGCGCCACTATTTATATACATGCAAACGGCCCTTACTTTATGAATGCGCCTCGTAGTTTTGATAGATTTACGTGATAAATTACTCCTTTTTTAATAAATTTACCATTTGTGACCACCCTTTGTTGATATTTCTTAGACGTTTTTGTTATCTCAGCTCACCTAAATTTACAGACGTATTATTATCATCGTATCGAATTTCTGCTGTCTTAATTCTGTTTGTGAATAGTTTTTCTTTATATATTTAGCAATCAGAAGAATGTTTACATTCTACAAGCAAAAGAGCTAACGGCCGCTAGGTGTACTAGCAGGTAAATAACATGATAAGATTAGCATCCATCTATGCAACCTATGCAACTTAAGTCTAAGTCTTATAAATTGTCTTTGCCAAAGGAACTTAAGGATTCACAATAAGATGATAGGCCACAATTTTTAAGTCTTATTGATCCTCGGTTCCAGTAACTGTTCTAGTAAGGTATTTGTGTGGGTTTCTAATGTTTCGTGATGAGTGGTAGCTTTCTCCTGGATTACTTCCTGGACCGTTGGTACATGGAAGTCTGCATGAAGGGTATGATTCGTTACATACTACGGAGCATCTACATCTTCCGGAGTATGTTTGATTGGCTCCTTTGACTTATTGCTAGATTTATTTTGGAACTACGGCCTCATAGCTCTACCCCACATGCCCAATTATTGTTGATGTTCCAGATTTTTTCCATTAGCTAATTTAGTTCCCTTACTTTTTCTTTTCTTTAATATATTCCTTCCATGTCAGCTTGTTATCTGGGTGTAACCCTAAGTATTTTGCCGTTTTCATTTGTAGTATTGGCGCATTACTTATTATAACTGCTAGACACATTCGTTTACGAAGAGTAAATGTTACGTGTACCGATTTACTTTAATTTTCCATTTGTATAACCACTGTTGGAGGTTTAACAAGTAAATCTGATGCTAATTGAAGGTTTTCATAACTGAATAAAATAGCAGTATTGGTTGCAAATGTTCCTGTTATATTTTAAATTATTGGCAGATCTGGTGTATAAAAACGTGGAGTAAAGGCCCTAACACACTACCTTGCGGCACTCCGGAATTAACTGGAAGGTAGTCTAATGCTTCTTCATTTACTTTGGTTTTTCCCACTTAAGTATGATTTTAGTAAATTATTCTAGGCTGGAGGGAAAGTTTATTTTATTTTGTAGATTAACGCAAGATTAATGTCAATAAAGACGGCTAAGCAGTATTGTTTATTTTCTAATGCTTTGTTTATAACTTGCGTGACTCTATGGACATGCTGCACCGTAGAACGAGCGTGGCATAATCCAATTTTGGGGTTGGAGATCTTCATTAATTCTACGAAGTAATAGTTTTTCTAACAGTTTGAAATTACTGGGAACAAGCTTATAGGACGATAAAAAACTAAATCTGTTGGTTCTTTTCGTGGCTTATCAATCATTTTGATTTGTGCAACATTGAAATATTTTGGCCAATATTCAAATTTTAATATCGCATTATAAATGTAAGTTAATAATACAATGCCCTTAGAAGTTGACTCAGTATTTTAGCTGTTATGAGATTACTACCGGGAGGGTTTTTGAGACTAAGCAATTTTATTTCTTTTGGGGTAAATTATTTTTTATTTCGATGTGGATCTAAAGGAACGGGTAGATTTTGTTTAATTTCTTGATCTGGTTCATTATCTAGTTGAAAAAGTGTGATTAGATGCTTTGAGAACATGTCAGCTTTTTGTTTATCACTTTTCGCCCAAGGTTCAGCATTATTTTTCCTTATTGGTGGTACATTTAGTTTAGACCTTCTGGAGTTTTTGATTGGATTTCTATATAGAATTATCAGTTATAGTTAGTGTGAATATATATTTTTCAAATTGTTCATATCTTACTTCTCTAAGTCTTGTTTTCAATTTATTACTGAAGTGATTATAAGCATCTTTATTGGCAGGTATATAACATCGTTGCGAATTGGCGCTAACACGTCTTTTTTCTTCAACCATTCTTTTAATTGGTAGTGATGCACCGTTATTTAGTTTCTTTTAGGAAATTTTGGTGTTATTTTCTGTACGGCTTGTTTTAGTTTTGTTATTAGTTCTTTCTATTGCTATTTTTCCGATTCTTCATTTCGAATTTTTAAGTATATGATGAGTATCCCAGTTTGTTTTACTATTGTGTAACATTGGTGTAAGGTTTTTGGGTATAACAGTTGTGCCCACTGTTATTAAGATTTATGTAAAAGTGTTAGACGTAGTATTATTGTTTGCCATTGATATCGCGAGCCCGCTTAGAAGACCAATGAAATCGTTTCTCACAAAGAACATATTTCTATTATGGCGGGTTGTTCACGTGAACATGTTGGCAAATGTTTCAAGTGATGCTGTTATTCTCCATAGTGACGCAAATCATTTACCTAGCAGAATTTTCGAAATTAAACCTTACAAAATCCTCAACAACTTCACAGTTAGCGTGTTATTGTTTGGGGTGGTGCTATGGAATTTGGCAACATAGGATCATATATTATCATATATTTTCAGATAAGTCACTAGATCTGTCCCCCTGCGATTTACATCTGTGGGGACATCTGAAGGCTGAAATTTTCTAACTCAGGCCGCGGAACGTTGAGGAATTAGAGGATGGTAATCGCAACACAATCGCAGTAGTAGTAGTAGAAATGGCTGGGTAAACAATGCGGAGATTTAAGGTGAGGCTGCAGAAGTGTCTTGCTAGTGCAGGTAAGCATTTGGACGATATGATCTTTAAAACTAGTTAATGACCAAATGGAAAAGCATTGTTCTCGGCGATGGTCCAATAAAACTTTGAACAAAATTTGTGTTGTTCTCTTTATTACTGTTTCGAAAAGGAGATATTATTCTGTCGAACCCTGTAGATACGGTTGTATGCAGGAGATAGTGATTTAAGCATAATTGAAGTTAATTTTTCTAAAAATCCGAGGAGCATCGGCACATGGATCTTTGTCGGTGTAAGACAGGAATTAGGACTGTTGGTACGTGTTTGCGTGTGACAGGTTCTATGGTTCCTTGGCTATGCGCGCCATAAAGACCCAATGAGACCAGTAGAACAAAGTCATATGGTTATCTTTCCACCCTCAAATTCAGTTAGTAATGAAAGTGAATGGGTACATTAAGTAGCGTAGACGGCATAGACTTGGGAGTTGAAAAACTTCCTTTGTAAATTTGAACACTTAAAATTGCTGCCATAGAGTGCCGATGCCCCTCGGATTTTTAATAAAAAAATTAATTTCAATTATTACTTTATTCATTACTACTTTAAACTAAACTTTGTTATTTAGGCGTCATTCTTAAGTAAAATTGTTGGTCTCCCAAATAACTTTAATACTTGTCATAATAAGAATTACAAAAATTTAGGCTTGTGAGAGTCACTAATCACTATCAAACTATATTATTCGTTTTCATTTCTACAAACTTTTCCCGGAATTTCACCTTTTCCTTTCTGATAATCTTGAGGTTGAAGTGAATTGTGGCGTGAAACTACATACTAACATTTATATCAACAAATAATAAGCTACCGCTTGTTTAATTACCTAAGTACACGATCAAAGGGTCAACAAAGAAGCTGCTGGAGTGATCAGTTAGAAATCTGAATAATTACTATTTTGTCTAAGTTGTTTCTGCTGTATTTCTAAACGCCATAAAGATTTGGTCTCATTGAATAGCTATAAATAAAGCGCGAATTGGCAACCTTGCGTGTGTTAGAAGTGGTTTGACGTTTGCATCATACAATTTGCCTTTTTTACTGCATATGTATTTAAAAGGTTGTGTCATACGGACGCTATTTGTTTTATTTTCATTAAAGTCGAAAATTTTCTCTCGATCAAAAAAAAAATGGAAATTACTCGTGAACATTTTTATGTGGTGATTTTTTATGACTTCGACGTGGATCGCATCGATCAACTCACCTCGACTTTTGGTTATAAAGCCCCACGCAGATTCAATGCATTAAATTTTGGTCGTAGTTCGCTGGCGCATGAATTTAAAAAAAAAAAGTCCAAAATTGATTGAGGTACCAGTAAACATCGATGCCATGCGCGAACCAATAAAGTAAGATCGTCATGTAGTTTATCGAAAGAAATTCTCAAGACGTACGATTTGGGTGCTTCAAATACCGTTTACATCATCATAGGTGACGAATCTTGAATTTATGTATGAACTGGAAAGTAAACAGCAGTTGACTGCATGGGTCTTCCAACATGAAGCAAATCCAATAAAAGACGTTTGTGCTGAACCTCTTCGAACCAAATGATCGCCTGTTTTTTGGAAAAACCTGACATGTCGTAACTATGGTTTTAAAGGACCAACGCGCAACGTCGGATCATCCTCCACCATGGCAATGCGAGGTCAAATACATCGACCCAAACAGCTGGCTTTTTGAGCACTAAAAACGTCGAATCGATGTGTTATCTACCACGCAGTCTTGGTTTGGCCCCTAACAATTTTTTTACACACGTGAGGAACAATCTACGTGGACAACGATTTTAGTCGCCGGAAGAGACGATTGATGCGTTCAAAACCCATGTTTCGGAAATACTTAATTCGCTATGGAAAAAATGCTATAAAAATCGGTTCCAAGGTGTTGACTATCAAGGAGAATATTTCGAAAAACAATAAAAAAGTTTTCAACATTAAACATTTGTTTATGGTAGTTTTTGCAACAGATACGTGCAGCCCACTAATAGTAATTGCCATACTGGAAGGCTTTAAAAATTAACTCTAGAAGCCGTCGGAAAAAGAAGTAAAAAAATTTAAAGCACAGTTATGCTGCTGAAGCCCGCATACTTAACCGTTATTGTCTGAAAAGCATAAACAGTCGGTAATAAAATTCCGTAACGGGTGCGTCGTTTTTCAGTCAAATTAAAAATTAAAAAGAATAAACCTAGAAGCCCGCTGCAAACAGCGGACAGCGAAAACCCCGCTATTAATTCATCCGGCGCAACGGGGCAAAGCAGCCGGACCCAAAAAAAGCAAAATTAGCGCGGTTTTGTGCGAAAGAGCCCGTTCTGACGAAATGAATACCAATAATCCGCGCTGTCTGCGGCGCGTAGACGGCGGCGCTTTTTGTCCTTTTGTGAAGGCCGGGACGTAACAAACCCTGGCGGAGTTCGTCTATTTTGCGTAACTGCACATTGGAAACAATGACGCAGGAGGACGAGGCTCCCATTTGGGCATCTTTATGGCTCATGAACATTGATTTCCGATCGGAGCCGCGTCGCAGGAGCACCTCCGTGCACGTCCCACACAATCAGCTGCATCTGCATTTTCGAATTGAGGGGTTGCGCGGAACGCCGCACATTGACTGCGTATTGACTTGTCCGTGTCGGATTTCTTCCCTGCTGATTGTTCGGAATTGTGCGCCGGTTCTAATAGACACATTTAGGTGCAATTAGTATTATATGATACTTAAGAACTGAAATTACTTTATGTTATTACATTAGGTTAATGGTGCATTGTTTTCATTGATAACACTTCGGTAAACATTGCTGATATTTAATTTTGATTTTAAATTATCAACAGCCTTTAAATATCCTATACACAATTATATACTTATAACTAAAACTATGGAATGTTAACTTAAATGTTTCTTGGAGATTAATATAAAAATATATTATTTGAAGAAATTAAATATAGAGAATTTCACTGACGTATATCTTGGAAAATTGTCAATATGAAATTGCAGCCTTAATCTGACTAGATGTCCAAATGTAACAGAAAAAATTGAAAACTTCTTTTACTACTCCTTCTTGACTTGGTAATGGACCTTATAAAGTTGTCTATAGCAACAAACATTTATTTGTTGTAATTATTACTTTCAGGAAATGGGTTTTCAATATCGACTGTCACTTATTTTAATTAAAAATTAAACATTGATGTCCTATGATAAAGGCGCTATGAAACTTCCAAGTTTTTTCTTCTACTTCTTCTTCATTAGACTGTCACCCAATTTGGACATAACCCTTCCCATAAGTCTCTGTTTTGAGCTAACCTTGTCTATGTTAAACTTCCATCTAGTTTGCAGATTAATTTGAAATCCAATAGGACAATGAGAAAGCAAATATAACAAACGTATTAAAAAAATTTAAAAAATTGCTTTCGTTTAAGTGATAGACCACGGATAATAAATGTATAGATACGCACACATGCACACTCGCACGCACGCGCACTCCTTCCTCTTACATACACACACAACCTCAGTTCCGGCGCTCATTAGAAATGGGCAAGTGAACTTCCAAGCGTCGACATCCAGAATTGCGGTGCTCCCGTAGTGGAAACCCTGGCTACGGCAGAATCTAATGCTACAGGAGAAAGAAGGAAGCAGAAGGCCTTCCTGATACTCGGGAGTCAAATCGATAAGCTGGGCAAGTATGTGAAGGACACACAAGGAGATCAAGAAATTGATTGCCTTAATAAGGACCAACTACACTAAGTCCGAAAGTCTAGCTATACGGGGAAGTAAGGACCAGCAAAAGTTTCCTTCTGTAGTAAAAGCAATTCAAGCCTTTCCGTTGATGTGAGGTCCGAAAAATATAAACAAGCAACTTCAAACACCACTACCCAAGGAGAAAATGGTCAGAGAAGCAAGAAGAAAAGTGACTCAGCCAACAATCTATTACACGAACACAGACAATATTTTGACATTAGTCGGAACCAAAGCTGGAGCCCTTGAATGGCGCAATCACAAAGGCCCTCCTAGAGCTCAAAGCAGAGGCGATATAGAGGTGAGAGTATTGGCTCACTCTGAGTAAGTAGAAATCAAAAACCTTTAGAATTACATCACAAAACAGAAAATCGTTGGGGCCCTCAATAGAACCATAGAGCCAACAGAACAGACGACATTCGTCTCATTAGCCCTACCAGACGATCTGACGAAAAAGAAAAAAGAAATCGAGAAAGTTATAATTGGCTGGGTGAACGTCAGGATACACAAGAAGATAGATGTGCTCAAATGCTTTAAAAGTTGGGACTTCGGGCACTTGGCACGCAATGGTAAGAATACAATTAATATTTAATAATAACATTTGCCAAGACGCGCAAAGAAGAGCCATGTTGCATAATGTATTTAAACGACGGAGTCGATAAGAAACACGTCGTGGGTAGTCAAAGGTGCCCAACTTATCAAAAAGCAGTACAGAGCGCCATTAGAAACCAGAGACGATCTTGCAGGTAAACACAAATCACTGCGAAGTATTCTAAAATCTCTTGTACTAAACCATGCGCAAGATGAGCATTGATGTGGTGATTCTCTCGGAATCGTACAAGATCCACAAAAATGCTAACTGAATCTAAGATAAGACAAGATAAGCAGCAATATGGATGTGCGGGAACCGCTCGATCCAGCCAACCCTACAAGTCCTAAATACGGGTATGGCTGCATAAAGATCGATGGCGTCAACATCTTTAATTGCTATGCCCCATCGAGGAAAACGGCAAATCTATTTGCGGACTTCTTAGACCGTCTAACCAAGGAAGCGCGAGAGAGGAAGTTTTTTATAATAACCGGAAACTTTAACGCCTGTCCGGAGAGCCTACGGGGGTGGGGGGGGGGGTAGAGATATAAACAGTAGGGAGAAACTCTTCTAGACTCTTTTGAAGTGTACCGTCCTCACCAACACAGGAGAGAAACCAACTTTTACGAGGTATAAGCTTAACTGTGGACCTAACATTCGTTAACGACTGTCTCGCGAACCGCGTAAAAGGATGGGAAGTAAGCAATTTCTACACATACAATGATAATTAAACCCACAAGAAGGAGGTGAACAACATCAAAGTTCGACAGAGGCACCTTCATAGAGGCCGCAGGACCAGCTGAAGAGAGGGCAGACAGGATTATGGTGTTCATTGCCGAAGCCTATAACGCATCAATGCCAGGAACCTCAGGGGCCCGTAAGCAACAGCCAGCATACTGGTGGAACGAAGACATCGCTGTACACCGACAAAGGTATCACCGTGCGAGGAGGTTGCACCAGCGTGCAAGAGGCAAGCTATTTTTTCAGATAGTAGGAGAGGAGTACAAGGCGCCCCGGGCAGGGCTACAGAAGACTATCGAAATAAGTCAGAGCCACCGCTGGAAGGAGCTATACAAAGAGGTTGATGACGGCCACTGGGAAAAGCCGTACAAGACCGTAATGAAGCGTTTGAAAAACTCCAATATATCGGCCCCAACATTACCGGTCGAATTTGAGAAGATAGTAATTACACTTTTCCCACAGTATGAAGAGAAACACCGGCCTGTCGACAGGGAAGGTATTTCGACTATCACGGAAGTGCAACTTTTAAGAGCGAGTTCTAAGATGAAAAATCTCAAGGTACCGGGAACTGATGGAAAGCTGACAATCAGTATACAACCTGATCTCTTTCTGAAGGTCTACAACGAGTACCTGGGTGAGCGTGTATTTCCTCGTAAGTGGAAGAAACAGAACCTTGTTCTCATTGAGAAAGGAAAGGAGTCGCCCGATAATCTCTCCTCGTATTGTCCAATATAACTATTGGAATAAGCAGGGGAAGTCTTCGAGCAGATTATCTGCAATCGAATGTTGAGGTTCATCTAGGAACATGAAGGGTCCGTGCAAAAATTTTTGGTTTCAGGTAGACCCGTTCTACTGTTGACGAAATCGAGCTTGTGATAAACAAGATAAGAGGTGGCACTGTGGTGCGAATAAATATTGCGGTATCGTAACCCTGAATGTAAAAACGCTTTTAGTTTAGCCAACTGGAGCTGTATTTTGGAGACTTTGGAGCGTCTACAGATTCTTGACCACAGGATTACTGAAGGCTATTTCATGCACAGAATCGTAATGTACAGCACGCAGATGTTTCTCAGGACTCAGTGCTGGGCCCGTTGCTATGAAACATCATGTACGACACAGTTCTAAGGCTCCGGATACCTGAAGGAGCAGCAATAGTTGGTTTCGTCAATGATCTATCGGTGGCCATCGTCGCGAAAGTAATCCAGAAGGTAAAAACTATTGCCTATACAGCCGTATTTGCAGTTAAGAAGTGGATGACATCAGCGGGTCTACATCTCGCGAACTATAAAACAGAAACTCTACTAGTTACTAGCAGGAAAAACCAACACCTACAGCTTCTGAATGGGAGACTGCGAAATATTCTCGAGCACATTTCTTTGGTACCTGGGACTGCACCTGAGAACCACCACCAAATAGGCGGCAAAAGCCTTAACGACAACATTGCGGCCCTAGACAAAGCAGAAGAAGACTGTTGGCCAGCGTGGCGTGCTAAATCATGCTCTATGCGATACAACTTTGGAGCCGTGCTTCAGAAACAAAATGTGTCAGTGTTTCGCTAAAGTGCATTAAGGGTGGCTACCTCCTTTCGCACTGTCTATTATGCAGCGGTATGCGTGGTGGCATCACCGCCGATCGAAATACTGACAGATTAGAAACGACGATTCCGAGATTTCGGTAAAACAAAAGCGCTGAGGAAGGCGGTCATAAAAGAAAAAAGGGAATATACGACCGCTGTCCGGCAACACCGTCATCAATGATATATGGACCCATCGACTGATTCTGGAGGTGAAGAACTGGTTGGTTAGAGAGCGTGGGAAGGTTGATTACTACTTTACCCAGTTTCTCACTAACTATAGATATTTTTTAGCTTATCAAAAGCGCTTCCATCTAGGCGACGTGGCAGATTTTCCAAATTATCCAAATGTGGACGTGGAGCATGTCTTCTCTGACTGGCCCCTCTTACTAGCCGAAAGACAAAGGCTACGCTACTTGGCAGAACCAACACTTAATCTGGAGAAGCAGAAATGTTACGTAACCGGACCATTTGATAAGATTTTCCATCTCCCACAAAATTAAATAAATAATCCCATGAGACTTTTTCCTTGAACGGGGTTTATGTCAACAAACATTTTACTATCTCAGGGCTAGAAGAGAACATTAAACGAGTAATTGCTGAAATAGAGCCGCACTTATAGAAAACTTCGCTAAAGGAATGGTCAAATGTCAGCGTAGTCATGGAGGACATTTGGTCGTGATCATATCCCATACGTAACTGCTGAGTTTGTATTTTACACCAATTGCAAAATAATTCGAATAGTTCCAATATTTGTTTCTTTTTATTTAAGAAAACATCCTAAAATCCAATTTAGATCACCCTATATATGGCTATAATAGTTACATAACTGTTGTTGGTTAGGTTTTATGCATTTTTAAAGTGTTGGAACCTGTTGTTATATACTATCTTCAGGACTCTTTAGGACTAGTTTCCAATAAAACAAAGCGCAGTTGCATGTAGCACGCAACGTGCATCAATTCCTGGATAACCTGCATGTTCCACTTCTTTATTGATTCCCGTATTTACCCAATCCACCACTTCTTGAAAATGTTTGATCTATAATAACATAAACGACAATGTGTGAAAGTTACATGGACCGACATATTCTAAACATACATCTTGAAGTCATATAACTGTTTTTATATCTATTCGTGATTGTACTTGAACCGGTTATTTGTACAATACTATCTATGATCAGCAACGTGTATAGAAGATTAAAGAACTTGTACGTTCTGTTTTTTTAGTTCAAATGCCATGTGCAGTAGCACAACGCTGTAATAATTAGTTCTATGTAGATGGATGCACCCAACCGATCAGATAAGACAAACATTTCATTTTGCCACCCCACGATTCAATAAAACACAAAACACATACACCCCTCATGCCTCGGCAAGCAAGCTTTCCAGCTAATCAGCACTCACCTCCACGCCACTCCAGCTAAGCCTCCGGAGGTCAGCGCGAACCTTTTAATTAGGGCCGGCCGCACGTTAAGCCCTGATTTTTGCTTGCTGTCCTTGCAAACAACGGCGGCGCGGCCATTACACGGGGCGGGCCGGGCAGCGCATCGGTCATCCGAACTAAAAACACCGGCTAATTCCGGATCGCAGGGGCGAACGCTACGTGACAAGTGATCTAACACACCGCGCGTGTTTGCGCCCCCGTATCGCGACGATTCATTATAAAATTACCGCTTTATTAGGTTAAGTGCGGCGGCTTTGTGCGCGCTGATGAGCTCGCGCGGGTCTTGCCGAATTAAAAGCAGCCTGTCAGCGCTAATTGAATGAGCGCTGCATCTTTTTGTGGGCTGCAGGTAGGCGCTGAATGCAGGCGTCATGCACAGGCGCGGCCTCGACATTGAGCGGATTAATCAGATGTTCTTCAGCGGCGGGGCCGACACGGCGACGAAAAGAGCCAAAAAGTGCTCGGCCAAATTAACCACGAAATGGAAAACTCGCAGTTGCGAGCGGCTTCTGATTAAATCCATTCAAAATAATGGCACGGCTCGTTAGTGGCCATTGTTGGAGTCTGAAACTATTCTTCATGCGTGCTTCGCTATTAGACCGAGTAGAATTCCAGGCGCGCTGCTACTTCGGAATATGACATGGAGATAATTTTATTTGGGCTTAAGCAGACTTCGGACGGTTGAAATGCCATATTTGTACAATTATTTAGTTTTGTTCATGAAAAATAGATAAATTTCCACGTTTTTTCACCTATTTATAGCGAGACTATTGTGTATTAGTACGTCTAGTACTTTTTTTACACGTAAAGCATGAAGGGAGGAACAATTTGGGTGGGAAATTTAAGTTTTATTGGCTATCCAAATCCTCTATATAAGTTTTTAAAAATTGGAAACAAAATTATATAATGGCCCTAAATTACATGTGAAATGTGTTTTGGACCTATAACACGTGAAAATATGTACTAAAAAATTGAAAACAAGTAGAATTTTCCAAAAAATTAGTAACTTTGCTATAATGTTGGTGTTTTGAGATTAGAAAAGGCCAATAAAGTACAAATTCGATAGACAATATTCTTTTATTCATAATCTTATAAAGAAAAATAAGTAGGTAAGTACATTTTATACAGAATTGTCGATCTCATGCACAGAAAATTGATTCTGTTTAAGCAGTTTGGAGAATTTATATGTATATTTCAGCTCTACAGGCCATTATTTTATATATTTTCACATTTACATTTTATACCTCTACATTTTCATTTTTTTTAACTTTACTAACTATTCTACTCCACTTCACTCTGTCTCCCGCTATACTTCTGCAATCCTCTATCCCCACTCTTCTCACGTCATTTACTACTGCATCCAACCATCTCTTTTTGGGTCCCCCTTTTCTCTTTTTCCCTCCTGTCCCTCCTTCTAAAATCCTTCTCGCATGCCTGTTTTCGGGCATCCGGCTATCATGGCCTAACCATCGTACTCTTTGAGCTCTTACGAACGCTGTTATTGATATGTCACCATACTCATCTTGTAACTGCTTATTTGTTCTTCGCCTCCACTCTCCGTCCCCTGTTCTTACTCCTCCTAGAATTTTTCTTAAGACTCTTCTCTCCCATACTTCCAGTTTCATCTCCATTGATTTGTTAATACCCATAATTCGCTTGCATACGTTACTGATGGTCTTACAATCGTTTTATACATTCTTAGTTTTGCTGCTTTTGAGATTTCTTTGGATTTTAGCATACCACTGATTGCACCTACCGCCCTACCACCTTTTGCGATTCGTTTCTGTATTTCAGTGCTTTCCTCTATGGTGTTAGACAACGTCACTCCTAAGTAATCGACCTCCCTAACTTTCTTCAATTTATATACCTTTCTTTCCCCTTGGAAGCTGGTAACCGTCTCTCCCCCAGTGTTTTGTCTCATTTCCATGTACTGCGTTTTGCTCTCATTTATCTCTAGCCCATACTTTGTTGCAGTTCTTCCCAGTTTACTGAATACTGTTTCCAACTCTTTTTTGATCTGGTAATAATAACCAGATCGTCTGCGTACGCCAGTATCTGGTGACGTCTTTGGTAAATTATTCCCCTTGTCTCGATCCCACTTTCTAGCAAAATTGCTTCTAGTACCAAGTTAAACAGTACTGTTGAGATGGGATCCCCTTGTCTCACTCCCATATTTCCAGTGATACTTTCCGATACCTGCCTATCTATCAATAGTTTACTATTCGTTTTTTTTTAGGGTCATTTGTACCAATCTTATGAGTTCCTCTGGAATCCCTAGCTTTCTAAGTGCCTCGTAAAGTTTTCTCCTGTTGATTTTATCGTAGGCTTGGCGGAAATCCACAAGTAGCATGTGTAGTTCCAAATTTTGTTCATAACTACTACACTAAATCATTTTCACCGTAAAGATTTGATCCAGGGTTCCTCTTCCTTTTTTAAATCCTCCTTGGTATTCTCCTAATACCCGTTCTTGGTGCTCACTCAGTCTTTCCCGAATCAGTCTCGCCAGTACTTTATACGCCACGTCTAGCAGTGATACTCCCCTATAGTTTTCACATTGGCACCTATCCTCCTTCTTGTGTATCAAACAGACAATAGCGTTATACCATTCTAGTGGCATTTGTTCTTGTCTCCATACTTTTATAATAAACTCGCTTATTTTCTTCTATATACCCCCCCCCCCCCCATTTATATACTTCCGCGGGTATTCTATTTTCACCCGTACTTTTGTTATTTTCAATTTGTTGATCTCCTCTTTTATATCCTCCGCGTAGGTTCCTTACTAGCCTTTGTGTTTTCTCGCCCACTGTCTCCTCCTCTTCTTCTCTCCTCCTTCATATTGTTCATCCTCATCCCTAACTACCCCTCATAATATTCTTTAAATATCCTAAGTTTTCTTGTGTATTACCTACCATTTCTCCGTCCTTATTTTTAAAAAGGTAATATTCTTGGGCTTTACATCTTCGTCGTTTTCTTTCTTCTTCTTAAAAGTGCTTATCTCTATATTAGCAATCATTTATTCTAATTTTTGATATAGCTGCTCTGAATAGATCTTTGATGAACATCAAACCATTCGTTCCTCATCCACGACATCCTTTTTCTGCCTCTCGATCTTTGTCCTGAGATCTTGCCCTGTATGAGCAATTGCAGCAAGCAGTATCTTTCACCTCGCATGACATGTCCGAAATATTCCAATTTGCGTTTTTTCAATGTCAGTAGTAACTCTCGTTCTTTGTTCATGCGATGGAGGACTTCTTCATTGGAAACGTGTTCTGTCCATGATATTTTGCCATGATATATGCGTCTGTATATCCAGAGCTCAAAGGCTTCCAGTTTTTTCATTTGCTGTTGTTTAAGGGTCCAAGCCTCCATTCCGTACAACAGAATCGAAAAGACGTAGCATCGTACCATGCGCATTCTCAGATCTAACGAGAGATTGCGATTAGAAAAGAATTGCCTCATTTTTACAAACGTTTTTCTTTACTTCCTGGTAAAAATTTCTTATCTCTTTATTTATATAATTTTGTTCTATTTTTTCTAGCTTTGCTTCTAAATATTTTCTTTTTAACTGCCTACATGTTCTCTTTGCGTCTCTTCTTGTCTCCTCAAATTTCCGTTTAATCTCTTCCTGTATTTTTCCTCAATAATTTCATTCTGGTCTCATTCCTTACTTGTAGTTTTGCCTTGCATTTCTCATCAAACCAACTTTTTTGTTTGCTCCTGCCTTTTTTTCCTAAACATGTTTCCATCGTTTCTTGAACTGCAGTCTCAATTTGCCTCCACTCTTCCTGAATATTGTTTTATTCCTTTAATTCCCTGAGTCTCTTATCAAGTTGCTTTTTCGTTTCAACTAATACCTCTTTGTTTTGCATTTTATCAATATTATACCTTATTAACGGGCTATTTGTTTCTTTTACCTTCTTTGGCATTATTTGTTTTATTGAAGCGATTACTTCTTACGTCTGTAACGTACCTTTGGTGTTTATTTTCGATTAATAAATGATCAATCTGATTTTTGCTTTCCTTGTTCGGTGAAACCCACGTCGCTTGTATCGAAAATTTGTGCTCATTATTTTGAATTTATTTTCTAGGGTGAACTCTATTATAATTTTTCCGTTTTCATTTGACTGATCATGTATACTGTTGCCTCCGGTTACTTTTCTATATGTTTCTTCTCTTCCTACTTTGGCATTTAGATCGCCTACTATTATTTTAACGTCATATGTGCCCCTTCGCTATAAGTGCCCCTCACATTCCACGATCCAATTTTTCTTAATCCTTCCTTACCTCTTTTTTTAACAATTTTCATTTCATGTCCGAGTCCGTAGCCATTTTCGTTTCCGTGATTCCGTCCAACTACCTATCTTCATTTCTTAGTTTTTTCTTCCCCATGTTGTACGTGTTGTTTTTCTTATTTGTTCTTCAAAATCATTTACTCCCGGGAACCACTCTGCTACCGTTCTCTTGTTCCTAATGCTCTGCTTCTCGGGATTTTCTTGTTGTGCGTCATCCGTTTTCACTACTATATTGATGATTTTTAATTTATTAGAACTTCGATACGCTGTTTGTCCCTTATCTCTAGCTTCTTTCAACAGTGGTATTAATTTTCTTCGTTCCTCCTGCACTTTTTTTGAGTAGTCTTCATCTATCCACATATCTGATCCTTCCAGTTTCCTTGCTTTACCTAATACCTCTTTCATGGTACTTTCTTTTATTAAGTTTACTAATATCGGTCTATTTCTTCCCTTACTTGGTTTCCCTAATCTTCTTACTTCACCTATCTCACTCCTCTTATATAAGGTTATTCCTATTTTCTCTATTATTCTGCATACTTTTTCTTTCGTTTCTTCTTCTCCCTCACTGACATCATTCCCAACACCTTTTATTACGAAATTTTTTCCCTTATTTCTCTTTCCAGCCCATCTATTTTCTCATTTTGTTCTGCCACTTGATTCTCCAACTTTACGTTTTCTTCTTTCACCTTCTTTAACTCTTGTCCTAATCCATCTAGTTTCTCGTTCATCATGCTCATATTATTATTTACAGCCTGGAACATCTCCTCTATTCTTTTCATGTCCATTTTTTGATCAGCCTATGCTCAATTTTTTACTACTGCATGCACTAAATTGAATTATTCCTATTTTCTTGCAATTACAAATATTTATTAACTTTTTAATTTTCACTATTATTTATATTGTACTTTTCTGTCTATTTTTTGTGTTTTGTAAATCAAATAAAAGAAATTCCGCGTTTGTTTTGTTTACTTTAAATCACGTATATACAATCATAAAATATATAATTTAACAACATTCTCCAAAGATATACGTTATAAAAATAATTAAAACAAAATATACTTTTCTCTTACACGTAATTATCTCGGTATACCAGGCGCCCATGAAAACTAAAACGAAGAACGTCGTTGAGAGACGTTTGCGCCGCCTTCGAGAAACGGAAACGACGCGAAAGGAAATGAAAACAAACTGACCGCGCGCCTTGGCTACAGAGCGAGATGATTCCGTTGGAATCGAAAGTCCAAAATTACAGTTCCCTGTAAGGGGCGGCGCCAACGGTGCAACCAACCCGAAACGGCACCTCGTATACCGACCGGCGACGGCACTGGCAGTAACAGGAGCAGTAGCAACGGTAGTCGTACTAGTAATAGCAGCAGTAGTAATAATAGTAGTAGTGGTAGTAATAAAATACTCAGCTTATTAATACAATTTATACTTCATACACCTGTTATCTATTATCCGTTGCTGTTGATGCTTTTAACGCGACCAGGCTATCTGACCGGGTCGACCCCTCGGAGTCTGTTAAAGCAAGCTGTTGTGACCTTTATACTTACTTTATAGCTGCTTACTATTTATCAACAATTCAGTTAACTCACCTATCTTCTTCCCACTATCTGCTCTGCGCTTAACCACTCACTAACCTTTTAATTATAATTTACCGTATTTGCGTAATTTTTAACTCCTTTTTCTGAAATTAATCTCCACTAACACTTCGCAGCGTGACAGCGCCGATGCGTTCGGTTTGACTGTCGACACCAGACTTTTTTGGAGAATTTATCTCGCATAATACTTCATTCCAATCAATCTTCAAAGTTTGAAACCTCTTTCTATGCAGTCAACAGTAAGACTTCGCTCCGATATGCTGATAATTCTTCTAGGGTACCTTCCACTATTGAACATAACGATAACAAAACCATCGTCCACATAATCAAGGGTTTGCAGTTCTTGTGGTGGTTGTGATGGTACAATGAGGGTAGTTTTAGCATTCTCTTCTAAATTAGAAACGCTTTCACCTTTCTAGTTAGACTCGAATGGCACATCAACATTTTCATTATCGGACTCTTCGTTTGAGAAAAGAGATGGAAGTTTTTTTTGAGGGACCAACGGTGTGTTCGGAAACTTCGACATCCTGACGATTAATGCTTTTACCAGCTGCAATTGCTTCCTCCTCTTTGTAGCATTTTTTGTCTTTAGGAAATCCGACCGTTTTTCCTCCAACTGCTCCAAAAAGGTTTCTCCGGCCAGACTTTTATCCGACTCATTTAAATTTTAAGACTAACGTTCTAGCAGCATGTTTCTATTAATCGGATAAATTTTACAGTTTTTGAAACCAGATTTTAAATTTTATCCCATATTTGTTTTAACTGTTTCATGATTCCTTTAAGAGCGTAAAAAAGACAATGCAAACCATTCTTTGATTTCTTCCCCTTTTTAGGATTCCACGCCATATTCTCTTCGTGGAAGCAAAAAAGGGCATATTCAAAGGTTGTGTAAGATGTGTAGTCTTAGGTAGTAAACACACAAACTTTATGTTATGCTACTCACATAGTTCTAAGACTCAGATGTTTATATGTGCTAATAAATTGTCCCGAGTTAATACCACTGGTCTTTGCTCATTTTTGACAGTGTGTATAAAGAGCGTTTCAAAAGTTGCTGCATCGAACCATCTACTTTTAGTGAGATTGTAACGGACACCTTTTGGGCCGTTTTCACAATGCGTCGTCCACATATGATTGGCCTTATAGACAACGTACGGTGAAAAACACTTGCCATCAGCGTTTCCGCAGAACATCAAGGAAGTAGAGCTTTTACTAAAGTTGCAAATTTGTTCGACGTATTTTGTGCTTTGCTTGAAAGTTACCTTCCGATTGCCAACGTCATCGCTAAGATTGCTTTTATCATAGTTCCAAATACAAGACGGTGGAAGATTCTTTAGCACGACACCCATATTGTCTATGTACTCGTTAAGTTGAGCTTCCGCAACATTAAAACGCACTTTCTTAATATTAGCACTGGTTCTGATTGAAAGGGTCATGTGCTTTTCAAGAAACCTTGCGGCCACTCGTAACCATGTTTCCTTAAAAATGGCAATAGTAGAGTAGTTCCTCTTTTGTGAAGATGTTGCTTAACCATCATTCAAAAATCCGAAGCGATAACTGGAAATCCACAGTCCGACAACTTGATCAGATCTTGAACAAACTCAACTTCTTCTTCGACACACGCTAGAACCATCCATAAGCTCCTTGTGCAGACTTTTCAAACTTGTTCTTAATTGTTGAACTTGCAATTTTGTAGTTTATTTCAGCAGCTCGTTGAGCATGTTTGGCATTGCTAATATTACTGTAGGTCCACTCTTTTTTAGGTTGGTAAGTGTGATGTATTACTTTACTTCCTTTCATAAATTTTATTAGTTTTCTGTAAGTATCTGGAGTGTTACAGTTGACTTTTACAGTGTCATTTGCCATGTTTTTTGTGATGTATTGTTCTTCCGCCACTATATCAATTAGTTTTTTTATCATTTCTGGGAAATTAGCTACTCCACGTACAAAAGGGGGAACAGGTTTCGGATTTTTTTGTCAGCATTATTCGTACTTAGGCTTTGTTCAATAGAGATGTTGGCAGGGCGTTGTACCTGTTGATGAAGGTCAGGTTCTTATTTACTTCTTTCGTGGTAATCAGCGTTTTCTTTTCTTTTAATACCTTTTATCATTTGCCATGGATTTACTGTAGAATTTTCAATATTCTCCTAGCTACTTGAGTGCATTTGTTCAAGTTGTGTACTGCAATAAGAATACTGTTATTGTCGTTGAGAATGTTGTTATGATTGATATTAACTAGCAATGATAAGAAATTTTTACCATCTTAAAAAGAGAAACCTCAGCTAGTAAGTCAATTAAAATTATATGATCTGGTAACAAATTTACGTTTAGCAAAAGCTACAGAAGAGATTTTGGGATCAAGACTGCAAGGACGGAAGTTGTTAGCGCTAGAGACGCATATTTCAGTATATTTCAATTACCAAAACAAAAGTTATAACGATACGTTTCAACTGCAAAAGGTCTTTCTCTTCGCAATAACATTGACGCCTTGGTGCTTGAATTACCTTATAAGAATTACCTTATAAGCATAATGTAGAAAAATAGTGTTTTTTCATCGATCTTCGAAACTGAGTCTAAAAGCTGTTTTTTACACATAGGAAGAAGTACTTACCCTTTATGAAAAAAATTATAAAATATGATATGTTATATTGACCAAATTAATTGCATAAAGTATAAATATGCAGAGTTGTGGTAATTCTAATTAGTTTGCAATCTGGATACACAAAGTATTGCTGTTTTATTTGTAAATGGGATAATTGGACGAAAAGTTTTCATTATGTTGTTAAACACTTCCTGTACAAAAAACATAATTCTCTCAACTCTTGTTGAACGTGTGAAATTGTTTTTACTACTGTTTGTTGCATATAAAATTTCGTCAAAGCAATGATCAAAGAAAATAAGAATTTTAATATCTTAAAGAAAAGTTTCCCGGTTTAAGCGATGAAAGTTCAATGAGAGTATCTTTGTAGAACCCCAAATTGATTTTTATTGCGAGATGCAGCTTTATAAGGGGTCCTGGGCGATTTAGAATGGACTGCTTAGAACGCACTCATAGCAGTACCACAATTTTTTTTATAAAATAAAAAGGACATTGTCTTTGAGAGTTATTAAGCATTGGGTTGCAACATGCGGCTGAAGATACATTTTTAAATTTGCACTTGAACTTTTTTCCCCGAATCTTTGTGATGTTAGTAATAAACATGGAGGACAGTTCCACTAAGACATTGCTGCTCTTGAGAAACGTTACAAAGTGGAATAGCGAAATGCTTGTCAATTATTCCTCTAATTTTAATTTTAATTCGCAACTGAGTACAAAAGAAAACATTTTAGTTGTAATAAATTAATTATTATGGATACAATTCTTTATTTATTTTTTGAGTTAATTTGTTTTCAAAATATAACTTCCTAGAAATAAATTTCGTTTAACATTATAATTAGGACTGTAAAACAAAAAGAAATTATATACAAATCCTCCAAGGTCGTCAGTCTAACGACTGGTTTATTGTAGCTTTCCATATTTGTCGTTCTAAGGCCTTGTTTTTTATTTTTACGTAACTGCGACTGCCCGAGTCTGTTAATTATTAATTTATTAATATATTGTAGGCGTAGTCTTTCTGTTGGGGTTTTTAGCAGTTCTTCTCTTCTCATGATGTGACTTCTCTTTTGCATTTGTTGCTTCGTGTGATTCAATTTTTTCGTTTTTCTTGAATTGCTCTTAGTACTTCTTCGTCTGTTTTTTTTTGTTCAATATTCTTTTGAAGCATCACATCTCAAATGATCTTAGTTTCTTTTGGTCTGCTTTTCCTATAGTCTATGATTCGCGGCCATATGATGCTAGGATCCATATATACGTTTTTGTAAATTTCTTTCTGGTATCTATTGTTAGACAATTAGATGTAAGTAGTTGTTTCTTCTCGTAGAAGGTTCTTTTGATCATGCTTATCTTATTATTTATTTTCTTCTTGTATAATCATGCTAGGCATTTGAATTTACCCACAGCCTTTCCCATTAATGTAGATATTATGCATATTTTGGTTTTTTCTTGAGAATTTCATAACCTTTGTCTTAGTTTTGTTTAGTTTAATATTGTAGCTGTTTTTAAAAACATTGTCCGTGTCTTCTATTGCTTGTTTTAGCTCTTCATTTCTTATAGTGATAATTCTTACCCTGAAGTTTGCATCTTATTAAATTTAATAGTGGTTTGTTGCATATATATATATATATATATATATATATATATATATATATATATATATATATATATATATATATATATATATATATATATATATTGAACAGTAGAGGTGACAGGCCGCAGTCCCCTCTAACTTTACGCTCGATTCTTGCTTTTTCTCTATCACCATTGTACCATATTACCGCGGTTTGATTTTTGTATAAATTGTAAATTATCTTCCTATCGCTTATGCTAATGCAAATTTATTAAAATATGTTAAACAATTTAAACCAGCTCACCCTATCAAAAGCCTTTTCCACATCGATGAAGGCTACGTATACTTCTTTATCTTTGCTTAGCATTCTTTCTATTAATACTCTTAGGGCTTCTTTCGTGCCTGTGTTTCTTCTACAGCCAAATTGGTCTTCGGTCAAATTTTCTTCTATTTTTGGAATTATTGTTTTATATTCTTCGCATTTGTGCGTTGGTGCTTTTTTGGGATAGTAATTATCTTTGTTATTGTAAAACTAGTCTTTAAATATTTTGAAAATTGTATCTAGTGTCTCCATATCTGGGTTTTTGATGATATCTCCAGGTATATTATCTATACCTGGGGTTCCGTTTTTACGATAAATAGATATTCATCTTCTATATTTTGCATACTCAGCGGTTCATATAATCCTCTGTAGTTTTCATTGTATAAATCTTCTAGGTGTTCGTTCCATCGTTTAACTATTTCTTTGTTTTCTGTTAATATGCTTCCATTATTATCTTGTATTCCATGGATTCTTTATTTTATTTATTTTAAACATATTTTTGACTTGTCTATATGCTTTATTACGTTCACCAACACTTATTTATTGTTGTATCTTTTCACAGTTGTGTTTTATATATTGTTCGTTGGTTTTTTGCATTCTTGTTGAATCTAATTTACTAATTCTTTATATTTACTTCCACCTTGTTCTGTGTTAATTTTTTTATATTTTTGACGTTCTTCTAACCGTTATATTATGTCATTTCTCATCAACTGTTTCTTGTGGTGCATTTTTTATGCCTGAAAAGTTTTTTGTACTTTTTATAATATTATGCTTTGTTTTATTTTATTCTGGCAAAATTTAGAAAAGATCTGATTAGTTTAAAGTCAAGTCCGGTCGATCCAAAGATTTTAGGAAAAAAAATTAATGATTCCGCGTAGTCTTATGCGCTGCCATTAGGTGGCCACACCTTCTAGTTGGCGCTGCTGCCTCAGGGGGTCATGCACCCACTACGTTACTGTACTGTCAACGCACAGTGGACATTTACAGGGGGACACGTGAGGGCAAAGCCCGTTTAGCTAGCATTTCAAACCCCAATTTGGTTTTGGCCCTCAAAATGCTACTTAACAACGTACAAAACAACAAGATTATTTTATTGGTATAATAGATAATATACACTAAATATTGAACTTCTTCTTGATAAGCAAATTCTCATTGCGAGCGTAGTCAGAAGTGGTGCGCTTAGCTTCGAAGTGGACATCTTGAACACACTTCTTCATCAACTGCGAGTGATTTGGGAAGGAGAATGAGACGGCTGAGAAATTCAGAACGCCTTTGAAAAGAAGTGGTTCCACAGGAAAGACATTGATGTCAACCAACTGGGAGTAGTTGGGTTTCTGCGAATGAAAAAAAGATGGGGCAGTCAACCTTGACGATGTACGTTGACATGAGAGTAAGTTGAGGGACGGAGCTTTTTTTCAGCTAACAATCGACGGATGATGCGAGAAGCGGTCGTCAGTCTGCGCGAGTGGTTAGGAGCTGGGATCTCTTGAGCGAGTACTTGCTTGGAGATGTCGCTGATTTTGCCGGTCTTGGCAACCAGACACAGGTGGTACAGCTGGGGTTGGTCACTGCTCTCTACTTGTTCATCCAGGAAATAGGCCAAAAGTAGAATGAGTGGAGAGATCGTTTCTTTTGATCTCTTCACCCAGCGGGCCTTCGTAGGTTGATGTATCTTTCGTTTTTCCCACCAGTTTGCGCATCAGTGCTCGAAGGGGAAGCTCGTTGAGATGCATTAGGCAAATCACCGGCTAAAGTGGCTTCTTGATACTTTCTTCGAGTCGCCGAGCATCAGGCTCGCTTCGATATTGATCCTACAATCGTCAAAATATTCCACCAAAACTCGGGTTGCAACACCAGTGGCCTGCAAATAAATAGGTACAATAAATTTAGGTAATGTACAATAGCAAACATACCTTCTTGCCATCGTTCGCCTTGGAAATGGTGAGTAAGGTGCAGAACTCCAGTTCAGTGTCCACCTGAGTCATTGAGAGCACCATCACATGCTCGTTGGTCACTAATTTTCTAGTAAAACCACCGTCTTTCCGCCGTTTGCTTTCGCTTTCCATCGAATTGGGTGGATTGTGTCGCAGCTTGTCTTCATTCTGGGTAGTTGCCAACGACAGCAGAGAACTGATGCCACATTGGATGGCGCTTTTGGTGATATAGTGATGTCTCAGACGCTGTTTTGTGAGACACTTTATTGCGTACACAAGTAACAAAAAATGATCCGCTGTCTGCTTCCTCATCGTCGTCGGAGATGATCTCAGATAGCTCAATTTGAGGCGTAGCTTCATTTGGTTCAGCAGACGTTCCAGCGCCTTGCGTTTTCGATCTTGGTTGCGACTGAACCTGCCACTCTTTGCCTGGAGTTTCTGCGATGCAGTCGAATCAACGAAATGAGATATGTGACGGAGCCGCTTGCCGCGCTGGTCGTTTAAAAACTCGACGCCACTCTTCTCCATTAGCTTGGTGCACATCACATACCTGTAGTCAGTTGCCAGGTTAGATTGGCAAAGAGCAATGTCGAAGAGAAAAAGAAATGCGGCCTGGTGATCCTAGATCTTCGCTTTCCACTCGTCTGTTTTCTTTTTCGCCACGTGCTGATAAAACCAGTGCGCCACTTGTTTTTCGTAGTACTCGTATAGTCGCTTGACTTTCACCTTGACCGCGTCCAGATTCTGTGCGTAGATACTTCCGTCTATTTCCCAATGATAGACGACCTCTTTGGCCACTGTATTTACCAGTTTGTCGATCTTCTTCGAGTTGGAACAAGGTTGTTGGTGATAGTAGAACTTGTAGAAGCGTATAATGTCGCCTTTTGAAGGTAGCTGAGTGGTTGGAAGCTCTTGAAAGTGACCCAGAACCAAACATAAGGTCTCCTTGCAAGTTGGATAGGTTTTGGGTGGCATAGGAGTGGCAGAATTGAGTAAACAGCTATAGAAATTGGGTAAATTGACTAAAACACAGAGTCAAGCTGATGATGCAACGCGCGGAACACCCGCCCACACCGCAAATGTTCACTGTGTGTTGACAGTACAGTAACCTAGTGGGTGCTTAACCCATCTGGGGCGGCAGCGTCTACCTGGAGGTGTGGACACCTAGTGGCAGCTGATGAGACTACGCGGAATTATTTTTTTCCAAACTCTTACGATCGACCTTAAATTCATCAGGTTGCCTCCAGATTTTGCCAGAAATTCTTTTTGATAAGGAGGCATACGTGGTAAATGTGGTGAAGATCGGAGAAAAAAATGTTAACTGCCCTACTGCCATAATACTGACCCTAATATAGTTTATTTGGTAGTGTTTAGTATCTCCTGGCATCTTCCAAGTATATCTTTTTTTTCTGTGGTTTTGGAATAATGTGTTTGTAATTATCAGTTTATGTTTAGCACAGAACTCAATTAGGTGTTTATCACGCACATTATTTTTCCTAATACTTCGTCTTCCTTCAATACGCAGTTTTAGTTACCCATTATTATTAGATTTTCGTCTATTTTGTGTGTTTAATGAGTTTATCAATATCTTCATACATCACTTGTATTTCGTATTCATCGTGAGCTGACGTTGGCATGTATACTTGAATGATTGTTGTGTTTGTGGGGTAGGTTTTATGCATACTTTCATCAATCTTTCATGGTATTGTGTGTTATACCAACTCCTGCCGTTCCATTTGCCTTCGCTTGCGCGTTGATTATCCTGCAATCACCTGACCAAAAGTCTTGTTGTTGCGGCAATCTCATTTTACTAACATCTAGTATTTCTATTTGGTACCTTTCCATTTCGTATTTTAAGTTCTCTAATTTACCACATTTTAAAAGCGTTCTTACATTCTAGCAGGCGATTTTCTATACATGTTTATTTCTCACCTTGACTTTTTGAGTTGTCCCACCCGGGTAAACCGACTGGGGGACTATTTTACTTTTGGATACTAATTTAACTTTCGAAAACATAACATATGTACTGCGTTCCTAGGAAATATTAATTAATTTGGCATAGTGGCTTTCCGTTTCCTTCTTCTTTTAGTTATCCCGCTAATATTCGATCGTCAGAGCCTCGTTAGTTCTCTAGCAGGGTATACCGAATGATCGTAATCACTACTCTAGCAGGTGAGGTTACATTTGGTAGTATTAAGATGTTGTACTATCCTTATACTCCTGTATGCAAATAGCGAGGATAAAATAAAGTTAAAAATTGGTTGTCTTACGTTATCATATTTTAATCATAAAGGAAAAATTTCTGTTCATCCATGTATTTATTTGATGTTTTGTTTCATTATTTACTCTTATCAAATATATAAAGGGCATTTTCTCCTCTAGTGATGTGCTGGAAAAAAATTGCGCTGAAAACTGCCACTCACACTGCAATATTAATTCCATCTTCTGTGACACTGGACGGCGGTGTTTGGCGGCGGGTGGTTTTTTACAATTTCCCCCTTTTTGCAGGCCCCAGCGGCCGCCGATGTGATCCCTTTGTACGCAAGTTTGTCCATGCCGGTCACGTCGTAGGACGCAGACCGTTTACGTTGGGAGCGGCGTTATTACACCAGTTTCTCTCTCACTTGTCCTTTTTTACTCTTTCCAACAACCCCTGACAAGACTTATTTTGATTCTCCAGCAGTACACGCCATACTCCTAATATTAACGGCTTTGCGGGACGCAAAGGACAGGTCGCTGCGGAAGCCCTTCGCGAGAGCGGGACGGCGCGGAGGATTAAGGCGTAAATAGGCCCAGATTAACCTAAGATTTGAATACAAAGCAGTTAATTTTGCTGCGTAATTAGGATTCCCAGATGGCGCTTTTTTGCAGCGGACTTAATATTCATTAAAATTAGCATCCCGAAACGCGGCGGATAAGTTGCGTCCCGGCAATAACGCGCGCCGCTCCTAGAGAAACTCTCCCGCGGGAATTTGCATAATTTTTGAGCTCGTTCGGATCTAATTCAAAATTGCTAGTACGCAATTACTATTCAGTTCCGCGGCGGCTCGTACGAGCTGACAAATAGAGGCCATAATCGGAACAAGTGGAATGGTCGCAATATGGCCGCCGCTATGCCCAGAGGCGACATCACCCGTAATGAATTATATTAACAGTTACATTGTCGAGGGCCCCGGCCGCATGAAAATGAAACCGTTCCCGGTGTCAGGTGACCGCTTTTCACGCCCGCTGTCTCTTTATATTTGTTTGTTGAGCTAAATGGGGTCGGTCTCCTGGAACTTGAGTTACGCGCGCAAGCTCTTAGCAGTTTGGTTAAGTTCGGGCTTCGGCCGCATAAATCTTTATGCGTTTGCTCCGGGGAGGATTTTAATAATTACCCTGCCGCATCCTCTGGGAGAACCGACGCCAGCATATGGAATGCTTTAACACCCCCAACGGTTTGTTTGAGGTATACAAGTTTCCCTCTAAGTTAGTTAAACCAGTTAACAGTTTGTTATAACAAATTTAGCCAACAAAAAGCGATTCTTAATTAACTGAATACTACGAAGCATCTAATTGTAATTAAAAGTCGTAATTTAAATTATTTAATACATAAAGTTCAACCTCATATAAAAGGTTTTCTAATAAGAATGATATGATTTTGAAATGAAATGTTAGCATGCTTAAATTGCTATAACTGCCATTAGTTGTCATTTGCGTTTAGTATGCTCCGACAATTCATCATGGCTAAATACATGCTTCAAAAATGTTTAGTTATTGTCCAAAAATATTATAAAAATTGTTTTGTGAACACTCAATGTGCTTTTCGCAAAATCTGCGGTCCACATAATCGCCTTTCTGTGTTTACTATTTGTCGAATTATTGAAAAATTTAAAAGATATTTTACTCTTTACGATGCGAAAATACCAATAAGATGTCAAAATGCCCGCGTTTGACTTTCATACCGTAAAGACGTGTGCTGAGCGATAATAGTGGAAGTGTGTAACGCGGTTATCGCTGACCTTAGGTCAGCAATACGCTGGTTTAATCTGAGTGAAGTATAATAATTATAAACTCACATTTCGTAAAATAGTTATATGAAACCAATCCACATGCTACTAAAATGGCATGCAACAGCAATAATAATTTCTATATTCCGTCAACGCAATTAACACGGCAGCTAGCATCTCAATTACATAATAGCTTCGCCCCGATGGATAGCCAAGTAAATCCCCAATTTCCTATTATCAATACTCCTTATTTACATAACAACTTGACATATGTGCCAAATGTGCAGATCCCAAATTTACAATCTCAAATGAATACACAAACTAATCATACTTTTACATCAATGCAACTAAATAACATACCGACAAATAATTTATCAAACAGAATAAATACATCCGATAGTGATAGTGAAGTGGAATTGAATACAATGCCCAATAAAGAATGGCAATGTGTACAAAACAGAAAAAGGAAATGAATAACAAAACAATCAGCACAAAATAAAGCAGTACATGTCACACAAAATAATAGATATTCTGTCCTTATTAGCCTTAATGAGGATATTACTGACGTCGCACCGGTTGTTCAACAAAATAAGGTACCCAGACCACCTCCGATATTTGTACATGGAGTTACAGATTATAATAAAATAATAAATGCTCTAACAGCTGTTACTGAAATAGAACAATATAAAACAAAAGCAATGGCTGATAATATAGTTAAGCTAAGTGCAAATACTCCAGACACATACCGTAAGTTAGTAACATTCATGAAGGAAACAGGTATAATTTACCACACATATCAGATGGGAAAAAATAAAGCTTATAGAGTCGTCATTCGTAACCTCCATCCTACTGTACCCTCTACCGAAATAGCAGAATCACTGGAAGAGAAAGGTTTCAAAGTAAGAGCTGTAACAAACATCAAACACAGAATTACAAAATTATCCTTACCAATGTTTTTTGTAGACTTGGAACCTGCTGAAAACAATAAAGACATTTACAACCTTAAATTCTTAAATAATCACGTTATAAAAGTGGAGCCGCCACGTAAAAATACATCAATTGTCCAGTGTACGAGGTCTCAACAATATAACCATACCAAAGCCTACTGTAACCGCATGACACTAAGACATGCAAGAAATCAAAAGATTTGCCGGCTAAATGTGCTTTATGTGGCGGTGATCATCCCTCCAACTATAGAGGCTGTACAGTACACAAAGAATTACAAAACAAACTGAAACCAGACACACAGGCTCAAAACAGGTTTATCAATTCAAACCACTCACCACCCAGCGACAATAGACAGGACTCAAAGTTCACACCCTCAACATACAGCCAAGTAGTACAAGGTCACACTGTACAAGCCAACAGTCAAGACACAATCTTACAAAAGTTCTTAGAGGAATTCAAAATGATGTTCACCCCGCTAATGCAACAAAACAACATGATAATAAACATGTTGTCTACTGTCATAAATAAACTTGTCGTTAATGTCTAAGTCCTTACGAATATGTTTATGGAATGCGAATGGCATCCAATCAAAAATTCAAGAAATCGAATTATTTTCAAAATTTCATAATATAGATATATTTCTTATATCAGAAACACATTTTACGAACAGATCTTATCTAAGAGTTCCGCACTATACATGCTATCATACGGAACATCTGGATGGTACCGCCCACGGAGGAACAGCGCTACTCATAAAGAGCTCAATAGTTCATTATGAACTACAAAAATATGAGGATCCATGCCTACAAGCAACAACAATACAAGTTTGTAAATTACCAAACCCAATTATCATATCTGCTGTCTATTGTCCACCAAGACATAATATTACCAAGGAGGACCTCAAGCCAGTTTTCCAATCACTTGGCAGTACATTCATATGCGGTGGAGACTTCAACTGTAAGCACACCTACTGGGGATCTCGGCTAATTACCACTAGGGGTAGGGCTCTATATAACCTCCTACAAGAAGAAAAATATGGATACCTATCAACTGGGGAGCCAACATACTGGCCCACGGACCATAATAAAACACCTGATTTGCTAGACTTTTTTGTCACAAATGGAATTTCTTCTAACTATACGGATATTATCAGCAATCTTGACTTATCTTCAGATCGCTACAATCAGTACAACGATAATTAAAAAATCACCAGGACCATCACTTTATAACAATAAAACAGATTGGAACTCATACAGAGCCATTCTTCAAGAAACCCTACAATCAAATATTAGTTTAAAAACTCCCCAGGAATTAGAGCAAGCTACTGATCACTTTATCACTACTCTGCAAAATGCAGCATGGAAATCCACACCTACGATCACAAACAGCGTTCAAAGAGATATAAATATTCCTAATGACATACTTGAATTAGTTCGGCAGAAGCGAAGAGTGAGAGATAGATGGCATAGAACACAACATCCAGCTGACAAAACAGTGTATAATAGATTAGCAAATACCTTAAAGAAACAACTACACAAGATAAGGCAGGAAACTTTTAACCATTATCTAACTACATTATCAAGAACAGATAATAGCATTTGGAAAATCGCCAAAGCAAATAAACGGCCACAAAAAACAAATCCCCCACTAAGAAAAACAAATAACGAGTGGGCTAGAACAGATCAGGAAAAGGCAAACTTATTTGCACGACACTTTGCTAATGTTTTTACGCCCTACTCAGATGATCCTGATGATACAGTAAACAGCTTCTTGGACATACCATTGCAACTGTCGCTACCTATCAAGAGATTCACCTGTGCAGAGCTGGAAGAAGAAATACAACATCTTAACCATAAAAAAGCACCAGGGTACGAACTAATATCCGGTAAAGTGCTTGCTGAACTACCTAGAGTCGATCTGGTGTTTCTAAGGAACCTTTTCAATTCTATCTTACGTCTCCGTTATTGGCCGTTACCACTTAAATTCGCACAGATAATTCTCATACCCAAACCAGGTAAACCTGCTGAGGAAATTACATCTTACCGTCCAATAAGCTTACTGCCCCAAGTTTCTAAACTGTTAGAAAAACTTTTAGTCAGGAGAATACATGAAATAGATATATTGGAAAACTGTATCCCGGACCACCAGTTTTGGTTCGGAAAGTATCACTCTACCATTCAGCAATGTCATCGCGTCGTAAATATGATTAACACAGCACTGGACTCTAAATCTTACTGTCCAGCAGTATTTATTGATATACAACAGGCGTTCGATAAAGTATGGCATAAGGGGCTCTTATATAAACTCAAATTACACCTTCCAAGTGAATATTATTTACTTATAAAATCATTGTACATTGTACACGGCAGACATACCTACAACAGTAGCTACAACTATAAGCACCTTCGCTGACGATACAGTCCTTCTCTCTCATCATACCAATCCTCAAACAGCCTCCTTAAACTTGCAACATCATCTGTCCCTCTTACAAACCTGGCTAAACAAATGGAGAATCCAAGTGAACGAAGCCAAATGCACCCAGGTAAATTTTACCCTAAATCGCTTGGAATGCCCGCCAGTGCATCTAAATAATATAGCAATTCCTCAAACAAATGAAGCCCGCTACCTGGGCCTTCATTTACACAAAAGACTCACGTGAAAACTGCATATATTAAAGAAACGAAAGGAAGTTGATCTACGACTTAAAAAAATGTACTGGTCACTTGGTAGGAAATCGTGTCTATCTTTAGAAAATAAGATTCTACTTTATAAAATAATAATTAAACCTATCTGGACCTATGGCATCGAGCTGTGGGGATGCTCCTGCAAGTCAAAGTTAAACATAATCGAACGCATGCAATCCAAAACACTGAGAATGTTAGCCAATGCTCCCTGGTATGTTAGCAACAACACCCTGCATACCGACCTGGAAATGCCAACAGTAGTAGAAGAACGTACTAAAAGAAGCAACAACCATTTCCTGCGACTTCAAGTTCATCCCAATGTCCTGGCATCCAGCCTGCAACATGATCCACCTCCTAGACGACTACAAAAAACGTGGCCCATTGATCTAAGAAGAAACTAACGGGATAACATCGATGGATGGACTCCCCTCACGTCACTACCGTCATCTCATTAGCTCATAGGACCTTACTATATGTTTATTATGTAAAAATGGTTCTGATTATTAATCTGCAAATAAACTAAAAAAAAAGATGTCAAAATGCAAGAGATGTAAAGAGGCTTTAAATTTATCAATTCCTTGTCGTGCTTAAAAATTGGAGCTCAGAAAACGACAACTTGGCGTATTTTGCGAAGAGATTTGGGTTTACACTGTCACTGGACCATTGCAATGCCGTGCTGCTTGGGCTTTAGAGCAACTTGAAACGGATCATAATTTTAGGCAAAAATTTTCTTCCCAGATGAAGCGTATTTCTGGTTAACTGGATATGTTAACAAACACACTTGTCGTTTTTGTGAAAACAATCTACAAAGAATTTACGAGAAACCCTTGCATCCACAAGAGGTCACTGTACGGTGTGGTTTATAGCATGGTGGCACCATCAGACCATTCTTTTTCCAAAACGAGATAGAAGATACAGTTATAGTGACTTCTGAGCGGTACTGATTGATGTAAACAAATTTTTGGGGGCAAATTTAAATGAAATTAATTTAGAGGACATGTGGCTCCAACAAGACGGTGCCACACATCATACTGCTAATGCAACTATTGATGTATGCAAGAAAAGTTTGGTGACAAGATACTTTCAAGAAATGCAACTGTTAGTTGGTCTCCAAGAAGTTATGATTTAATTCCTTTAAGTTACTTTTTGTGGCGTTATTTGAAATCTATAGTCTATACAAACAAACCACGAGCTTTTGATGCACTAAGATTGAACATTGAACGTTGCATCTGTGATATTAGACCCGAGTTATTGCACAAAGTCATCAAAAATTTTGTTCACCGAATTTGCTCGTGTGGACGAAGTCGATGTGAACACATGAATGATCTGTTATTCAAAATATACTGTAATAGACTATGTTTCAGAATAATATAAAAAGTTTTTATTTTATCTCATTTCAATATTTGTTTGGGCCATCTTAAATTCTCGTTGTCGTATAAATTTTTCTTACTCTGTCAAGTCTTTTCTTACAACTACTGCTTCTCATGATAGTTTCTTTTAGTTGTCAGAAGCTTATATTTATTTTTAATATTAATTTCCCACACTTCTACCCTACAGGTAATGGACCGTCTCTATCATTATTTTATCAATCCCATAGCGCTGAATTTAAGGACTTTGTAATTGTTCTTCTGTTCGCCATTTTGTTATGTATTTTTTGACTGCTACTTCCGGTTTAATTATACTCCCAAATACTTGGCTGTTGTTATCTCTTTTATGTAGTCGTTTTTGAAGGTTAATCAGATGTTTTATTAATTTCAATTAATTTGCAACCTCTTTTGTTTTTATTTATAGTAAGTCCTTATTGTTCATCCGTTTTTCTTTAATTTTCGAACCATGCAGTTTAGGTCGTTTATGTCTTCTGATATGACGATTTGATCGTCTGCAAAATAAAGAGAGTATAAAAAGTTTTCTTCGACTCGTAGTTTTATAATTCTTTATTTTTTCAGCCATCCGTTTAAGACTCTGTTTAAACATACTTTAATCAGGGTAAATCAGCATTCCTGTCTAAGTCCTTTTGTTGTTTTTAATTCCTTCTGTTAATTTACCTTCTATTTTTATTCTTGTGGCATTATTTTGATATAATTTTTGTTGCTTTAATTTATCAGCTTTATTTGTTTGTTTTCCATAGCTTTTCCGTTCGTACCCTATTATATAATACTTTTAAATAAATCAGCGATACATGCTTTTTTCTACTGCTACTTTTATGGTAAATATATTGTCAATTATAGACCGTCCTGTCCTAAACCTAGATTTCTTTTTAGACTATCAATATTTTTTGTCCTATTCTTGATTTTTAAATAGCTTTGGGTACATTCTGCTGGTATTAGGTATTACTGCTATGTCAAGGTTGTTTTTTGGATCTTTCTGGAATCCCTTTTTAAATAGTGGATTAATACATAAAGCTTCTCCACTTAAAACGTTTTTTTATATAACTTCTTAATCATTTCATTTAACTTATGTGTGCACATTTTATTAGATCAGGACTTACTTTGTCTGATTTTAATAATTTCTTATTTTTTGTTGTTCGAATAATTTGGCGACACTTACATAAATGCCTTCAGGGCGTTGTGATAATCAGTTGGTGGTCGGTCAAAATGCAGCTTGTCTTTCGCATGTGTGATCTGAGTTTAAAGCCGTATTCTCCTTAATCGCACCTTCGTCCTCAACAACAGCTTTTCACGCTTTTTTGAAGTAATGGGGCAAGAGAATGTTTCTATAAATTTCTTCAGGTGCCGTCCTAAAACGAGGACAGAATATGATAATTTATATATTACAATTCTTGACAAAAGAATTTTCTAGTCCAAAACCGTAGCAACTTAGTGAAAATTAAAAAATCAAGTGATCGTATTATCTAAAAATTATAGTTATCTTTCTTTGAGTAAATTTTTAAAATAAAGCATTTATTATTTTAATTGGTATGTTTGTTCGTGCACGTTGTTGTTGGTAAAAGCTTTTAATAATTTTAGTTTACGTCCACAATTAGTTCTTTTGTGTGTTTTACTTGTTTGTTTACTTCTTCAAATTATATTTTGCTATAAGTTTATTTTTTGTTCAATTTTTTATTTGATATATCCGTCGAGCCAGTATGGTTCTGTTGTTCTGTTGATATAGCTGTAATGTTTCTCCGGTAGCTTTTTAACTCTGTTCCTTATATGTTCACTTTTTGTTCTATAGTGTTATCAGTTATCAGATTTTTATCTACACTGCATTCTTATTTTGTACTTCTTCATAATATTGTTCATGTTTTTGTTATCACTGATCACTGATGTAATAACGTCGTGTATTCTTAATTTTGTATCTTGATTTAGATTGTAGTAATATGAATTTTCTACTTTATATTCTTCCTTCTATGTGCATTTATTGTGTATTGATGAATTTCTTTGTGAGCAGAAAATTAATTTATTATTCTCAGTTTGTATTCTGTGCTCATGTCAATTAGTTTTTATGCATTGCTGTTTACTACTTCTACTCCATATGGTACCACTAAAAGGTTATTTTTCTGTTTGATTACCCTCCCGTTCAAATGGTCTGCTATTATTACTTTACGACTATTGGATATTATTTCAACTGCTTCTATTAAATTATATTTAGATTCCGCTTTTTTTGTAAAAAGGATTTTTATTTCTTTTTATTACATTAGTAATTAGAATACATTATATTTTTTTCTCAGCCTTTTTTAGCGCCCAGTATTGAGCATAGGCCTCTCTTTTTGGGGGGGATTTGGCAATTAAACGCCACGCTTGCCGGGCGGGTTGGCGAGTGGATAAGGGTAGAATGTACTTTTTACGACCGCCAAAGGTGTTTGTATGACGGCCGGAGAGCATTAAATGTTTTTGTCATTGCCGGGGTTCGAACCCGGAGCCGCCGTGCGCCAGTTTGGTAGGTTGAGGCCTTTACCTCGCGGCTGTCGTGCTCTCACATTGTATTTATATAAGCTAATATTTTGGTTTATAAATTTGACATAATGAGGGCCCGTCCAGTGACTGGTCCTCGTCCTAGAAAATAGTGCTAAGGTGTTGGGCCCATGTGGGGTCCTCTTCAGTGGAGGTCTGTAGGCCAGCGACGCTTGAAGCGTTTAATTACTTGATGGTGTGGAATTTCTTGGAGATGAAGGTTGTCATGAGTGGTAAGTTTTTCAAGATGTTTCTTGGTTCTGACCTGTATTACCGTATTGAGCATCGGGATGCCGAGGTCGTCGTGTATCATCTGATTGGTGATGTACCAGGGAGCATCAACGAGAGATCTTAAGATTTTAGTTTGACTTCGAATGCGAGGTTAGTCTTGCTAGCACAGCCTCAAAGTTCTATTCCATAGGACCGGATTGGTATAATGATGGTTTTGTAGATAAGGATTTTGTTAGAGAGGGATAATGGGGAGTGTCGGCCTAGTAGCCAGTAAAGGGTTTTAAATCTGAGCTCTATATGTTTTTTTTTTCTTAGTAATGTGCTCCTTCCAGGTGAGCTTGCTGTCCAGGTGTAGACCCAAGTATTTCATTCATGGGGATTGTGGTATCTCGATGTTATTAAGATGTAGTGGAGGACATATCCCTTTGCGAAGAGTGAAGGCCACATGAGTAGATTTGGACTCATTTACCTTAATGTTCCAGCGCTGGAGCCAGTCTTCAAGTAAGCTGAGGTGAGTTTGGACATATTCCACAGCGAGGTTTAAGTCCGTGTGTCTCGCAAGTATAATTGTGTCATCTGCATATGCTCCTATAGTAGTGGTTGGGGAGGTTGGAAGGTCTGAGGTATATAACGTATAAAGAAAGGGACCCAGAACGCTACCTTGTGGGACCCCATATTGGATTTGGTACACTGGAGAGACTTCGTCGTTAAAGCATGTTCAACATTTTCTGTCTGTTAGATAGGAGTTCAAAAGTTTATGAAATTGAGGAGGTAAGATATGATGTATTTTGAGTTTGAGTCCTTTGTGCCAAACTTTATCAAACGTCTGGCGAATGTCCAAAAGAACAGCTATACTATACAGTAGGCTGACTGTTCAAATGCTGTGTTAATAGAATTAAATAGAATGGTGTCTGCGAAAGCCAAATTGATAATCAGGAATCCAGTTAGTTGCCGTGAATTCTGGGTCTAAGGTTTGTAAGACATATTTTTCAAGGAGTTTGGAGCAAACTGGTAGCAGGCTTATGGGGCGCTTTGATGACGCATAGCTGGGATCTTTACCTGGTTTAGAGATGGGTATTATCTCTGCGATCTTAAATTCTTTCGGCCAATATTGAAGTCGGAGTATAGCATTAAATATGTACGTCAGCAGAACTATTCCTTTTCGTGGAAGCTCACGGAGCATTTTCGGTGTAATTTTGTCCGGTCCCGGTGCTTTCTTGAGATTTAATCTCTGAATTTCAGATTTTACAATCTTCGGTGTTATTAGTGGTGTGGGAGGTATATTCGGTTCAGGTGCTGGTTGGTCTGGGAGGTTAACGTTGGGTGGTTCATCATGTGGTTGGAATACTCCAGATAGGTGAATAGCGAACAAATCCACCTTTTCTTTGTCACTCTTGGCCCATCCTAGAGCTGGAGGTAGTTTTCTTATTGGTGGGGATGTGGTTTGGGGTTTTAAAGATAATTTGACTGGTCTCCATATTGAGTTGTCATATCGGTTTATGGTTGAGAGGTAAGTATTCAACGAGTCTTTCCTCAAGGATTTGATTTTCGCCTTAAGCTGATTTACAAGGTTATTGAGGGTTGTTTTGTCTGCCATTTGGCTCTGGCTTTCCTGTTTTGGGCAACTAGAAGTTTAATTTGTAGAGGAACATGTGTGTATGGGTTGACTTTTCTCTGCACCTTAGGCAGCGTAGCTTGCTGTGCTGTAGTTGTTAGTAGAGAATTGAATTTGGTATCTGCTGTATCGATTTCGAGAGGGGTTTTTAAACTGACTTTCAAGTCAATGCCTTCGTGAAGAATTTGGCGATATAAATCCCAGTCAGTTGACGCGCTATGGATCCGTGCGGGAGGATTTTTGATTAGGACACCTGCGCTTATAGTTCCTATGATCGGGGAGTGGTCCGAGGAAAGGTCGTAGCTTGGGGAGATGCCCATGTAGTTTGGTGATATTCCATTAATGACGAAGAAATTTTTATTTAGTGCATATAATATAAACATTTATTGATATTCTTCAAAAATTTGAGAGGTTTCTCTGTGATTTGGTGTAAACATTGGTTTTCTTTTTTTGTACGTACAAAAATTGAAACAAATAAAGATTTGTGTCATAAAATAGTGGATCGCAAATCATGAAATTGATAAATTATTTGTGTTGTGTAAATGCAAAAGCAACAAATATTAGAAAGTATTAATAAGAAAGTTAAAAAGTGAGATGATTCATCAATACAGTCTAAATGTTTCTTTTTAATTATTTATTTTTATTAGCAATCAGAATTTACAATAGAATTCTATGAGCTAATGTGTTGATCTAAAAACTAAGTAGCTCTTCATTGACGTGGTGAGGTCTTCTCCAGTGACAAGTCCTCCTTAGACATTTTTTAGATCATTAGGCCACTTCCGTTTAAGCCTTCTCGTATTTTTTATTTCCAGAAGGGGATTAAGTCTAAATGTCTAAATGTTAACTACATAGATAGACTTCTAAAGGTAATTATTAACAAAAATATAAAAAAAAGTTTATATAAACGTATATACGGAAATTCATAGTAAGTGTGCAATACTAAATCATTATTTCGTATCTACACATCAGATCAAAAGAATACAAGTCCTATGATCTTGTGGGTTATGTAGCAGGACTATGTCCATTCCACCTGTGGAAAAAGTTATTGTTAAAATATTGATGAAATTAACGCTAAAGTGAGCTGAATTTTCATCATATATTAGCCAAATACCTATCGTACTGTGAATAGCACATCTTCAACCAATAAAGAGAGTATCTTTCAAGAACCTCAAATGGACTAGCCAGTTGAGGTGTAAAAACACGACTAGCTTAACTAGGTGATCGCCAGTCATATTAGCCCACATATCTATCTTCAACCATTGTTAATAATAAACTCCAACCATCCAATGGAGATTTTATCTAACCCACCGATAAGTGTTGGGTAAGTTTATAATGCCATGCTTTTGCTTAATCCCATAATGACTTGTTGCAAAAACTAGCAATACATCGTTTCTCTTAAAATAAACCATATTCTTTATACACATATTCTCCATTCACATATACAAAAGGCAAGTGTAGTAGCAGTTTTCTCTAGTATTGTAGGATATTCAACAATCGCTTAGCATACACCATGCTAGCGTATCACTTGTTTAAAGCTTATATTGGAGTTGTTTTGAATATCTTCTAGAACATGTTCTTTCAATTTAGATGTAAATGAGCATTTTCTCTATTTACCCTTACCATCAAACGAAGTCATATTAAACAAATGACAAAATATTATAATGTGGTCGCCTTTGGTAAGGGTACGTTTTTGGATAAATCAATATAGCCTTACAACCATTTCCTTTTACTTTTTCCTAAATAAAAGGACATCTGCAAGCCATAAAAAACGTATATAGACCTATCTGTTAATATGTTTTTTAGTATTCATCTCCTAAAATTTGTCTCAATAACTAACGTTCATCCTGTATAAATAAAATACAAGCTATACTGAATTTTGCAACATAGGCACTTTAAAGCAGTTTCGCTAAAGTTAGGAAATAAAACTGGATAAATGAGTCGTATTGCACTAACTAGAAGATATGTGAAAATGATAATTATCAACTAAGCGCTTCTTGTTGAATCGATTTTTTCTTGGAGTAAAGTTTTCCAAAAACTGTTCTAAACAGATATTCATTATAATTGTTTTTTTTGCACTATGAGGATTATGCATTTGCCTTTTTCTGCTACAACCGTTTCCTAGACCGTCCAACATTCGTTTTGCCTTTGAATTGTATTTCTTTGTTTTCCATTCTATTAATTGTTGTATCCATTTTTTTTGTTATCGACTATTTTCTTCTTTATACCGTATATATTTAATTAAATTCACACATCTTAATTTTGTATTAAATCTATTCTGGTGCAGTTTTCTACTTTTAAAAAAATCTTATTAGTGCTAATGGAAGCCATAGTCACATAAAATTTGACCATTGTGTTTTTTCAAGTTTTGCCCCATGTTCTGTTTATTGTACCACAAATAGCCGAATATTTAAGTATTTTTTTTATTTATGCCATTATCGTAGTTGCAGTTTAATAATTTTTAGGTAGATTTCTTTTTAGCAGTATTTAAGAGGCTAATACATCTATAGTTTTGGCATAGGAAGATAATTTCTGCTTGTCTCTACAAATTTAAAATTTTACATTTCTGCCAACACATTTATTAGGTGTTAAATGACTAGCACCCTATTTATCCCACCTAACCTTGCGGCTTTCCCATTTTTCGTATTCTCCAGTGTGCTTTGTAATACATTCATGGTAGTTTCAGAAAGGTCATTGTTATCATTAGAGTCTGTTTTGTTATTTTCGACTTTTATTTCTTTGTAACACAATCGTTTATAGTGTTTTTCCCACTATTTCTCATTGATTAAGTTTAAATGTATTACATATTTTCCTGTATAATTAAATTTCTTATGACTTGATTACTAGCGTTCGGCATCTATGTATATTAGGTTCAGAATTTTTAGCTAACTTCTTTGGTCAGTATTTTAAAATACTTTATCTTTTAAATATTGTTGGTCTTTTGCTTTTTGTGTATTTGCTGACTGTAGTTCTTCGGTTTACATTCTCAAGCCTCCTGGGGTTAGGATTTCTTACTTCCTTCCTATAGCTTCACTAGCAGACAGCTTTATTCTTCCTTAATGTCATTTACCTGGTGGTACTCTGTTTCTGTATATATTTCTGATAATTTCTTTTTAGAGCAAATATGTTTTAAATATTTATATATTATTAAAGTTATAGCTGTTGCTTTTATTTCAGTATTCAGACTATTTTATATTACTTACACTAGGATATGGGTTTAGCAAGAGCTCACTGTTTTTACAGCACAGCTGGTTTACTGACCTAAATGTTGAGAAATTGAACTAACCTTATCAAAGCAGGCACTTCAGTTTTAAAAAGCACTTGTAAAGCAAACTTTGAGACCACTGGTGGTAAAACTAAAAAAGTATGTAATTAATTATAACTGTAATATGTTAAAAATTGTAACAGTAAACGTTAGATTTACGCTTTACACCTGTAAAGATCTGTAGAGGTGTCGTAATATTTTTGGTTGGACATGCGCACCTACTGAGTTTTGCATTTAACTACGTAATTACTGTGCAAAAAAAATAACCCCAACCACTCGTGATGATAATTGATAAAAGGGTACATAAATAATCAAGGATTAAATTAAGAATCAAAATCGAATATCGAAAACATAATGCTCAAAATAGGCGAAGTAAACGATAAAGCAAATGCTATAAAATGTGTAAAAAATGAATGGTTATTAGGATGTAACCATATATGTGTAGTCACAGAAGGAACCAAACAAAGAAAGAATAACACGAAATCTGAAACATATACAAAATATACAAAAATGAAGAATCTGCTTAAGATAAGCAAGGAAGTAACAACTGACAAACAAAATTTTAATGAAAATGGTAAATAGAAAATAGATAAAAGTAGAGAAATAGTAATCTAGAGGGGCGGAAGAAAAACAAAGAAAAGAAAGAAAAAAAGGCAAAGATAGAGAAGAGTTAAAAGAGGGGAATGAGAAACAAAGAATCGAGAGAGAAGTGCAATCATTTTAAATTGTTTACACTACAATTAATAAACCTTTTTGTGCTTAATTAAAAACTTTTAAAGTTATTTGTTTAAAATCAACACTAAAGCAAATAATTATGTACCAATTATTTACTCGGACAAATTTCAGTAGTTGGTAAAAGTTTTTTTTTTTAAATATAATATTTTGTCCATAATTTAGACAATATATTTTGTAACAAACAAAAAATATGAATTTGGCATTCATCAGGCTATTTAATAATCTCTGTATAAACTGTATTAGTAAGGCGAAACATTTGAAACATTTTTTTATTGACAAAAGATGCAATATTTATTGTTTTAATTCTTGATGAAACCCATTTCCTGATGATATCGTTTTTGCGTATAAGACTTTAAAAAAGATTCACACAGACAAACTACAGGCCTTTGAAATGTTGTGTTACAGCAGAACAAATACCAAAGTCCTAAAAATGCAAAAATGTGAAATTACTAACACCATAAAAAATAAACATCTTCAATATCTCGGTCATGTAATGAGAGGCTCCAAACATGTCCTTCTACAATTAATAATGCAGGGGAAGATTAGTGGAAAGAGAAATATTGGCAGACCACGTGTGTCCTGGCTTAAAAACCTAAGAGACTGGTTTGATTGTCACAATATTCAATAATTTCGAGCGGCAGTCAATAAGGTTCAGCTAGCTGTGATGATAGCGAACCTCTGATAAGATACGGACTGGAAGAAGAAGAAGTATGGAAAAAGTCTTGAGTATTTCTAGAAAATAGTAGGAGCTTCGAACGTAGGATATGACTTGAAAGAGTGGGAGAACTAATAGATAAATAAAGTGACATTTTTTTTACACTTAAGACACTTAACAAGATGGTTTCTGCACTTAATAGTATATTTGAGGTAATAATAAGAGTTTGATTTTCTTTTTAAAGTAAATGATAGGCTTATTAAATTCATGACGATAATCTAACGATTTTATATATAGTGCGCGCACACGCGGCTATGTTTGTATGTGTGTGAATACTAATTTTGATGCATCCATCTTCAGCAGTCATCTTAAAATGAGTGTTACTTAGAAATCCGGAAAAAGTGTCGTTAAACTGCTTGGAAACCATTGCATTTTATCAGCACAAATGAGTAAGATTAATTCAGAAATAGAATTATATAACTCTCTACGATACGAAAAAGAAGAAATTTCTTATCGAACATTTAATTTTGAATAACTAGTAAAAGAAAGTGCATCATCAATAAAGAGACATATTTTTGAGTCCTTTTTGCATTTATCTATAGAATATTCTACGAGGAGACAACATATACGTTATAGCAGCTAAAAAAAAACGTTAACCAAGATCTAAAACTATTTGTAAGAAATGAAATTTACCCGTAAGTAGAAATTGTTTTACATAATTTTATACCAAGTAATAATAAATGACCTTTTTGAGTAATATTATTGTAGTATTGTATTATAAATGCGTAATCAAATCAGCAATATTTTTTGAAATCGTATATGATGTATATGTTTCCAATAAATGTAAATTAAAGCACAATTTCACTTACAAGACACAAAATCATATTTCAGGGCAAAAGAGTAAGAAACCGTACTCCAATTTTATTACGCTCGAAGGTAAAATTTATAAAAATGCTGAAAGACGTTTCTTTATTTTTAATGCGACGTTTATGCACTATTTTCTTTATTTTTGAATTTTTATTACCTTAAATGTTAAAAAAATCTATACTTAACATATATTGTCATCACAAAAGGAACATGCTTAAATTCCATCTTTCTATATCCAAAGCTGAACTTTGGTTATTTGCTATGTATTATTTTAGACATTGCAGACAATAACACAACCACACAAAAAAAAATTGTTCTGGTCTGGGGATCTGACCATGTTCACTATATGTTTTTGTGGTCGCCGAATCCGAATCTGAAGCCTATTTAGTCTCATCAGATCAGGATTCTGCTATAACCTCAAAAATCCCATATGCGGTTATAACCGCATAACTCTGGTCATTGTACCTTGTATCGCACAATTCCTGTCTTGTCTCAAGCACTCTAAAAATACTGTTATGTTTTACTATCCGAAACTGCGTGTGTCTGCATCTAGAGCACCTCCACGTGGTGACGGTGGGCAACGGAGCTATGCCGTAATCCGGCAAAGTGCTTGAAATTCGGCGTTTATGCTGTAGGAAACGTGTTACGATGCAGGGACTCGGAGCCCCAGTATCAGCGTCTGGCCAGGGGGCCAAAGCGAGCCCGCAAGCGTCGTCTTCATGTAACCGCAGCTCTACATTGGTGGGTGACTTGGCTAATGTAGAGTACAACACTACAAGAAGAAGAGACAGTACGTTTGCTGAAAATACGAAGTTAGTTCATTTCTAAAACAAATAGATGATGACATCAAAGTCACATACAAAGAAATTTTTGATCTGCATATTGGTAAACATCCGTGGGTTTCCAATATAATTTGTAGTTTTTCTAGATTAATGTTCAATCGTTGGAAAAAGACAAAAAAGCAATTAAAAATTCTGGCCTAGCAGAATGGAACAAACCTTTTTGCAAGGAAGATTGCTTTTTAAGAACAAACATAACATCGTTTGTAAGACAGTGTCATCAGTAAAGGCCCCAATTTTATCAAACGAAGGCAGAAAAGAAAATAATCTCGAGCATATGAACGTTATTGTTGATGAATATGAGCCTGAGAGCGATTATACCGCTGACGAAACTGACTCTTACATAGATACTAAAAAACCAGTCCCAATACTGGTATCACAGCCTGTATAGAACGACCTATTACCGCATTTAGGCTTGCCAAAGGATAGTGCGGAGTTCTTAGCTTCTATTTTTAAGCAGAGAAATTTCCTAGAACCACGTACAAAGTTTTCCGTGTATTGAAATCAGGAGTCAGAATTCCGGAAATATTTTTTCAAGGATGAAGATGAAAGAAAATTGCTACAAAGCTATAGATTGGCGACTTTTCATTGATTTATCAAAAATAAGTATTAAGACAGTGTTACTCTATAATACCAACGTCTATGCCCCTATACCTATAGCTCACTTAACTATAATGCAGGAAAAATATGAGAATATGCAAGTACTTTTGAAAAAAAGTAGCTACAAGCTCCACAGATAACAGATCTGTGCAGATTTAAAGATCATAACCATGTTACTCGAACAACAGTCTGGCTTTACAAAGTACCCCTACTACTTATGTTTATGGGATAGTAGAGACAAACAGAAGCATTACAAAGTAAGAGATTGGCCAACTAGAATTTCCCTCACACCTGCATCGCATAATGTCATGCATGAATCCCTCGTAGATCCATCGAAGATCCTAATCCCTCCTCTTCGTATAAAGGTCTAATAAAACAGTTTGTCAAAGCTCTTGATAAGACGGGTAAATATTTCGAGTACCTACAAACAGCATTCCGCGGAGTTTCTAATGCCAAAATTAAAGAAGGGATGTTTGATAGTCTTCAAATTCAAAAAATGTTTAGAGATAATGTCTTTATCAGTAAGATGAATTATAGGGAAAAAGCAGCTTGGCTGAGTTTTCGAGAAGTTGCACGAAACTTTCTAGAAAACCGAAAAGTCTACAGTACAAAGAAATAGTTGCCAAGATAATAAAGGACTACGAGAAACTAAGATACTTGACGAACTTAAAGCTGCATTTTATGCATTCTTATCTTGATGAATTTCCAGATAATGTGGGATATTTCAGCAAAGAACAGGGTACACGTTTTCATCAAGATATTAAAGTGGTTGAAACTTGCTAGCAGATTTTTGCTGGATGCTCAAAAAAGAAATACTTGAACAAAACAAGAAGCGTAAAAAAATTCTTTACATACGTCATTTGAAGAGAAAACAACTAGATACAGATCAAAGAAAAAGAGCAATTAAAATAAAATATGCCTTATATAAGCAGCCTTTTTAAGAGCTTCAACTTTCCCGCAGTGTGCATCAGGTAACGCCAATGTCGACGGTACAATGATTTGTAAAACTAACGTTAATGGAAAAACCCTGAAAATATAGACATTTAGGATGAAGGTGTTTTTATGACAGTATTTTTAGGGTGTAAGCCAGCGTGGTCCCGTGGTAGAAGGGCGGGCTGCGATGCTGACGGACCCGGATTCAATTCCCGGTGCTCTCTAATGCCTGGCGGGTGGCCTACTCAATAATAACTAAAAATAATTGAGTACCTGCGTTCACTCGAACAAGGGATAATAATAGGCGCAGTGCTTGCCACATCGCCCCGCATCAGAGATGGTGCGCAACGACCGGGCAGAAAAAGCGAACGTATGAGAGCCTTAACCTCTCAGTTCGAAGGCCGTGCTCCCACGCGGGACGTAGAGCCTTACCATTATTATTATTATTATTTTTAGGGTGCTTGAGCCAAGACAGGAATTATGCGATACAAGTTACAATGACCAGATTTATGCGGTTATTAAAATCAAGTTAAATGTCAAACATACGTGGTTATTACACTTGTGTATTGAGTAGCGCGGTAGGTGGGTTATGGGATTCAGTGTTTAAATGGGTTATCGGGTTATGGAGCTTAAGAGCTTGCATTTTTATATTTCAACTTTATTCTTAGAGTTATATGCGTTTAATATTTTAAATTATGGATTTTTTGAGGTTAACACAGAATCCTGACCTGATGGGGCTAAATAGGCCTCGTATTCGAATTCAGCGACCCCAAAAACATATGGTTAACATGGTCAGACCCCAGATCAGAACAAAAAAAATTGTGTGGCTGTGTAGTAAACTGCAGTATTTAAAGTTTAAAAAGAAGGCATTAAAATTACATACACAGATAGAAATAAAACAAATATTTAAAAATAAGTTTTAAATGTGGAAAGAATTATTCCAATCCTCACATACGATAAACGTAGAAACATAGTGTGAAACAATAAAAGAGTTAAATGAAATTTGTGTAATAATAATAATAATAATAAAGTTAAATGAAATTTGCGTAATACAAAGATATGGAACATTGTATAGTAAAAATAGTTTTAAATTTAAAAACTTCAATAAAGGTTTTAAAATAGCAAATAATCTTGAAACCAAATAATTGAACTGAATTAAATAAAAGAAGTACAAATAGATTAAAAATTTATATACAGTAAGATAAACTAAACAATACAGCTCAAGCTAAATAAAATAAGGGAGAAGCAAACAATCAATGGAAAAATATGGGCGCACTCATACCTACCATCTGATCGAAAAAAAGCTGTGGATGATAAAATATTTAAAAAGACTAAGAAAAATGAACATTATCACATCGAATCAGACACATATTTGAAAGAAAAACAATGATACTAAATTTTCTACAAACTGTTGTATCAAGGCATTATATTTTGAAACTTGCTTTGCTTCTTCATGTAAATCATTATTTAAAATAATTATTTGGTATCTGTTTGGATCTATTTTAATTTTTCATATAGTTTCCAATGCTTATTTTTGCTGTTAAAAAAGAAACAATAGCATTATTATTTAATTTTTTTTTAGTTCCTTTAATTGTACAATGTAACACTTTCGCCCATCACATATCCTCCTTTCGACATTCCAACTTTGAAAAACCAAATAAAAATTATCAATAACAGAAGCCAGAACACTTTATTATGATTTTCTCCATATTTCGATTTTCTGGAGTGTCCCAATAGAATGGTACGGTGTCCAATTTTGTATATGCTCTACCCAGCTGACATTCCCACGATCGATCTAACAACTATTGTGACTGATGTGGCGGCCTTTTCGCCCTTGAACCGCCTGTGTATCGTGGCGGTATGCTGGTGGCTTTGATATCTGCCGCCACGTTTTGCTATCGCACACAAAACGGCATATGGGCTTTTGCTCAGCCGGCGAGTCTGCATTCGCCGTCGGCGGCACCCTTTGAGACGAAAAGTGCTGTCGAATTAAGATTTCCCGCAAGAAATATTCGACCCGCAACGCGGCCAATTCGGTCGTGATTAACCAACCCGCAAGACGTACTCGAACCAAAAACCGGCCAGTGCGGTCGTGTTTATTTTACCCACATTTAACCACCTCGTAAGACTTTCGCATCGCATCCGGGCCAGTGCGGTCGCGTTCCAGGCACGAAGAAATCGCAACAAGGTGGCCACCGTGAAACGATCGCCGCCGAAGCCGAAGCCGATTCAGGTGAGCGATTTGGCTTTACTTATCGGTTGATATCGGTAGCCGACCCCATCCGCTTTCGCGCCGGCCGTTTAAGGGACGATTTGGGCCTCAGCGTTTTACTTTTCAAAACGGGCCGTACTTAGTTTCCCACACCGCACCACGAGGGCACGGCTATTTACACGCCTGCCTTTCCAGTGACCTTCACGGATGTTACGACTATCTTAGCCTCAAAAACCGACACCACTGTTACATCTACACACCAGGATCTAACTTTGCTTGAGGATTGGTTGAGGAGGTGGAAAAACCAAGTTAACAAATTCAAATTGGCACATGTTACGTTTGCCATGGGAAGAGTTACCTGCCCAGTAGTAATCTTTAATAACACCCTGATTCTACAAAATCAAGACGTTAGATATCTCGACATGCATCTGAAACGACTGAACAACTCCAATGCAGTCTTCCAAACGAAATGATTCGATAAAAAAGAGAAAAGGAAGTAAAACATCGATCTCTCACAGTTCTGCTTTCTATATCTTTAGGTTTAAAACATTTTAAAGTAAAAGATATAAAACTGCCCAATTCCATTTGTTTAACCAATTATTTTTAAAATGTATTTTCTCAATAAAAAGACAATTACTCTTAAAGAAAGAACGCTAATAACAAATAATTTTGTGAACAAAATTCTTTTCTTAGAAGGTTGCAGGATATATTTTTAGTAAAAATATAATGTGCTTTAGCTGACTTTTTCAGGCTGAGGTATTATTATCGGTTTCTAATTTTATAATTACTGGAGTATTAAAAAATTGAAAATTAATCTTGTGGTCAGTTATATACTTTTCTATTTTGCCTTTCTTGGCGTTATAAATCTAAAGTGTTAGTAATAAAATAATGGAATAATGATTTTACAGACCATTATTATATTTATACTTCTTTATTGCATAGGCCAGTTGTTCAAGTACTCACAAAAAATTCTAAATTTTAAACCATCACCATATCATAAAGTAAACTAAATTATATTGATCACAAAAAATTTAATTTTTATATTTTTTTATTATTGTAACTTTTGTGTATTAGGGTAGTGACTCGTAAATAAGAACGCAGCCGATGTACGAATATATATTTTAGTATGCGCGATATCCGTGGCAGGTATACATCAACTAATTTGAGTGGGCAGAAGTGCGCGTTACCACAGCTAACTGCAATCTGGCCATTTTCTGTTTTTAAATCAGTCGAAGGTAAGAATCGACACTTGAGTTTGGTGAATGTAGAGAAAATATAATCTTGCCAGGTAAAAGAAACCCAATGCTCAAATATTTTGCGCCGTAATAATTACGCTCTGTGCGGATCGGCCCTAGAGCAATTAAGAATACGGCCGCTATAAAAAATATTTTCTACTACTACATCAACATCAACGCATTTTCATTTATTAAGTATTTGTCAAATACTCCCACGATTCCCGAAGATCAGAGTTCCGCACAGCTACCTCTAACTAAAACTTTCTCGCCGCTTTTGTTGCGAACAAGTCTCCCATTTCACTAAGCGCGAGTTTCAGCTCTTACATTTCAGGAGGAAAAACTCGCGTTTCCTTGCCTGGCTTTCCCGTCCAATCTGTCACGTTATCTAGCCCACGTCAAAGTATTTGTATCGTAGTTGTACCTCCGCTAAGTTTGCAGGGCTTTGGGGTCGCTTCCAAATATATCTTAAAAAGTGTCAGCGAGATAGAACACCCTTGTCTCCGGCCCCTTTACGCCGAACATCTTGGTCACTCTGCTTTTTATTGCTGGCGTTAGGGCTTCTATTCCAGCCTTTCGCATAGATTGCCGGCGGAAAATGATACCTCGAGACTTTGACTTATTGCTGTACTTACTACACTTCAACAAATTGCTATAAAAAGGGAATTGTGCGGCCGCAGCGCCGGGACTCGCCCGCTTTAGTAATCATAAAGTTAAATGACGCCTTTGGCCTGTGGTAAATAAATCACTTTCCATTTCATTTTCGAATTAGTCTAATCGTGCAGTAGTGTAGAGATTATGTAATTTTCTTAGCTAAAACTAAAATTTAAAATAAGTCACATAATTAAGCGTTCTTAGATAATAATAATAATAAAATAATAGGAGCAGATTAAGTAGCGATGCTCCACAAAATCTTCTTTTAACACACCAAATTGCAGCAAAAATCAGGGTAAAGAGTAATGACTATCAAATTACATCTACTGATAAAAACTTATTGTACCAAATTCTTCATGAATCACAAGATATATTACGTAGCTGGTTTATCTTCTCCCTAAAAATTACTTTTAGGTTTCTTTACAAATTGAAACCTTTCTCTAATTCTACCTTCCAACTTATCTATGTTCTCAAACATTTTGGTATGTTCTTTGCTTTAGTTACCACAAAATTCTCTCATTGAGGACCCAACTATAACTATAACTTAAATTATGAGTCTATTGCCCATTTTCTACGTACGCCTTTTTGATGAGCTTGAAGTTTACGCACATAATTGGTTTTATAATCATTTACAACTTCGTTGACGGCATCTTTAAGTCGTCATACGTACCATAAATCATCTGCTATAGCACGTACAGTTTTTGACTGAAATCTCTGCACCACGTTGACGTTTGAGGAACTAGAGCATGTTTACACTTTAATTTTCTACAACCCTATGGGTTTGATAATTGTTTTGTACAGTAAGATTTTGTTTTCAAGAGAAAAACGAGAACACTTAGTCATAAGTTAATATAATTTTTTGACTTTCCATTGTGTGTTTTTCGCGTAAGACTGCTATTCAAATATATTCATATGTATTTTGTTTCCTTGAACCGTTTTATTTTAGTGTCATTTATTAATATAATTAGACATTCTTATTTCACAATTTAGTTGGGTTTAGATTGATTTAACTTTAAACGTCATTTTTCAAAGGCTTACGGATTAAGTTGGCGTAGCTTTGTACATAATCACTAGTTGTTTGAGGGTCTTAGTGGCAAGGGACTACACTAGTATTATCCATAAGATTCCTAGCTTACTGTTTCCTGGTAAGGGCAAGTCAGCAGTGTAAATTAGATGGAAAAGAAACCCAAAAATACTACCTTGTAAAGCACTAAAGTTTTGCAACCGGACAATTACCCACAATAAAGTAAAGCTGCCGTTAAAAAAGCGCAGGCTGGTCAGTCCTTTCTCGGGTCCGGTGAAGGTGATTCTGTCGGATACGGTATCCGACCAAGAAAAAGCGGGGCTGAAAGAAGTAGACCACCGCCTCTCAAAATCTTCGTCCCAATACAGTAACAACGCTTCGGAGGGTGACGTGGGGTGCAAGTTCGGCACGAATAAGAAAAGGAAGAACAACTGCTTCAAAATAAAGGGCCCTTGCCCGCCGCGACTATCCTTCTAGAAAGCGCGTCCATATAAATTCTTCTGATAATTACTTTTTTCAATAATTTAGAAAATAGGAAACAGCTGATAGACCTATAGGAAGTTCTTTTATTTGGTGGTTTCACTGGTTTTAATATTATGAAGGCTTGTGCAAGTGGGAGCTGCGAAGGCCAGTACATTAATTAAATTAGTGTTTTAAATGAAATAGTTAACAAGCCAATACCCTCACTCGGCAGTTCTTTTACTATCTTTTCCTTTATGATGTTTAGAGATTTATCTTAATTTTTAAGATAAAAAAGATTAGATCAATAATGAAAGTTGTAGAGGTGCGGTTAAAGATTCTTTCACTTTTGCATTGTCTTCATTTAAATGGGGATTGGAAAATTTTGCTAATTATCAAGCAAATTATAGGTTATTTCTAATTCTAATCGCGGCTTTTGCCCTTTTAGTCCTTTATACGTTTTCTAAAGTGAATGGTGATATCTTTTTATTTGCAATTGCTGAACTTTAGACTTACTTTAATTTTCTTTTTAGTTGGTTGCCTAACCGGTTATTTGTTTTATTGTGTACGATATTCTCTGTTTATTGCCATGTAGTTTGCGCTTTGCTTATCAAGCTGCAGTTTTTAATTTCTAGTAAAATGTTTATTAAATTTTGTCGCAAATGTTCATGGCGTGTCACACTGCTTCTTGTCGTCTCGATAAAATGGTTTATTGTTCTATCTAGTTTTTCTGGATTATTTAATGTTCAATTCGAAATTGTGCTCAACATACTCTCGAAAATCATCCCAATTTGTATGTCGGCAATTGTTGGGTATAATGGTAGTGCTAATGGTAACATTTGCTGGTGGGTGGGCTGATGATAAGCCGTAGATGGGCTCAAGTTGTAATGCCATTCGCTATAAAGAAATCCAACAAGCCAATGAAGTTTGAATCATTTCACCAGTACCTAAAAATACCCAAAGACTTAATAACATTATATATTTCTCTACCCTTTGTAGTTATTAAACTGAATCCCAGTGGGCACGTTCGGCGAGAAATTTTTATCTGTATTATTGTAGTTTACAAAAATTTATTTTAATAGATGGTAAATTCATAATAAACAATAGTTTTCTATAATGATAGCTAGCACCATGTGCTATATGATCCGAATATTCTGTGTAATAAATTTTAAAGTACGTTCTTGTAGCAAAATAAATTTTTGATGTAAGCATGATGTTACTTTTATTCGAGTTTAAAAATTTCGGTATTAAATTACGCCATTAGCGTCCAATAAAGCGATTTTACTAGCAGGATAGTACGCGAGCAATTGAAATCAAAGAGCACCCACAATGCCTAAACATAAGATGATAGCCAACGTTTACCCGTCATATGAAAATCCCTTATTACTCCGCACTGTCAATTACGCAATATCCCTAAAACATCAAACTTTCTCCAACTCAATGTATCTCCTGCCAAACAACTTCACTTCTAGCCCTATAACTGACAAAGAAGGGCACACGAAAGGTCAGTCTTACTCAAAGACTCGTAGCTCTCCTTGGAAGGTAGGCAGATTGAGACCCCGAGTGAAGAATTAAACTCTTTTTGGATGCACTTATTGAACAGTCTACTAAATGTGCCCGTCACGTTTATCCCTCGATAACACCCTGGGTTTTTTCTATTTTTCTTTTTAAATAAAGATGTTATGTGGAAAACCTTCCATTCCTGAGGAATTTGATTCTTTACAGCAGTTATTCATTAATTTACAGATTCTTGCATTACCTCCACTTTTAATCAATTCTTCAGGAAATCCTTTGGGTCGCGGAGATTGACCGTTTTTTATCTTTCGGAAAGCATGTTTCATTTCATTTCAATTTTTCTGTTGAGGTTTTTGTTATCTTGTATTTCATTCTGCATATATTTCTTCCTCTTTTCTACCAGCAGCTGAGTATAATGGCTCTTCTAGTCTTTTAAGCTAATTAAATGATGAATTATGTATTTATTTTCGTTTGCCTTATTCTTCTCCACACTAATTAAACTATCTCTTCGTATACACCTTATTTTCTTGGTTCTCTATATTTTTCTTTATATTGTTCTCGGTGTTTGTTTGTCCTATTGTTTAGCCACCTGTGCTAAAGAACATTTTTTCTTTAATCTCTGTAATCTAAAATGGTTAAGTGCACTTGTTATTCTTCGTTACTTCTCCCAACACTTCCCTAGCTATAAGCGATATACCTTTCTTTATATTTTCGTGTTCTAATTCTATGTATATTCGCAATTGGATCGGCGTTTCTTAGTTCTCCTCCTAATCGATTTTTGCATATCTGCTTTATAGAAGCTTTGTTGAATAAATATAGTTTGTAACTTTAATGTTTTCAAAGTGAGTGTGTGTTTGGATTTGTGTTTGTGGGTTTTTCATTCTTCTGCTATTAATACTATACAGGCATAATAGTTTAATTAGCAATAAATAATGATCTGTTCAGCAGTTAGCCCTTTTTTTAATTCTACTGTTTTGCGGCTTCAGTTTTGAATTTTGTTTTATTATTGCATAGTCTATTACAGACTGCCGCTCCCACGTATAACGGTGTACGGGTTTACGTCCGAAAAACGAATTAAGGATCTTCAAATCATGTTGGTGACACAAATATAATAACATTTTGTCTGAGTTAATAACTGTGTTCTCTCCAAAATGACCAATTGCTTAGTTCTTTTGTCGGGAGCTTATTCGAGCACTTAGATCGCCACTTACCACTGTTGCAGAGTTAAAATCTACCTGTCCCTTTGCCACAAAAGATGTTTTAAATAAACATTTTTCTAATACACTAGCATAATATTTTGTATGTTTTAATACACTATAGGATTGATTAATTTTTGCCTTTTTACCACAGCAAATATCTATAAGAAGGGATAGTAATAAAATATGTTGTTTTTAACGACAAAATGACATTGTCAGTTTAGTAAAACAACAAAAACTTTGCTATCAGTACCGTAATTTTCATTAACCTAAATAAGTGCAAGCTCAAAGTGTACCTTAATAAATACAAAATGCAATATCGTTACGTCTATTTTGCTGTAAAAACAAAATAATTTTTGGCAAAAGTTACCCAAATCTAGCCCAATTTTTGACAAGTTTCTTTTGAACAACACTCCCAAACATTTGATAACCCAGAAATCTACATTAAACGTCGTTTTGGGTAACATTTTTAGATATGAGGACTAAATATACGCAAATTTAAATAAATAACCTGTAAACATATACCTTGGAAATTCTAAGCTGATCTTATTTAATTCCTTCCGGTTACTATAACAAATCTATTTAGAAATTGTTTTCCATAAGATTACTTCAACGGATACTTAATTTGTTCCGACGGCACAAATTAGCGCTTTTATAGTTAACGCTTTGAATTTAGACTTTCTGACTTCTTTGGAAGTGACAAACCAAGAGGATATTGGGATGACTGAGGTTTTTTGAGAAAATCTGACAATAAACTTGAAAGGTCAGAAGTTCTGTATTGCTGTATTCCTAGAAGTTTCCCGTGTATTTGATAAGGTAGGTATTCAGGTCTGCTTTAAAAATTAAAACTTTTGCTACCAAGTCATTTTTACCTGCCCCTCGAATCTTAACAAATCAATATTTATCTGTTAAACATAACAATAAACTGTCTTTGGACCATCCTTCTCATTTCGGTATCTCCCAGGGTTACGTCTTGGATCCACTCCTTTATATCATTTGCACAGCTGACTTACCTGTAATCGATAACACTATTGTGGCAACTTTTACTGATAATACTGCAATCTTTTTTACAGCAAATTTATATTACTGCATCTGTTCATTTGTACCATCGCCTCCACCGTATTAGTAATAACCAGTCTATGTCAACCCAAGTAACATTCACTTTGAAAACTAGTGTTTGGCCTCCTAGTAATATCAATAGTACGTTTATATACCTGTTAATACAGAAGTAAAATACCTAGACCTGCATCTCAATCTCAAAAAAAGTATATATAAACAAAACAAATAATTAGATTTAAAACATCGAGAAATGTATTGGTTTCTTGATAGATTTAAACTGTCAATCAGACGTAAACTACTACTACTACATAAAACAATGTCACAACCAGTATGGACCTACGGCATCCAATTCTAGGGATGTGTTAAGCCAATAATCTTATTGCTAGTCTTGAAAACACTCCAATAATTTCAATCTAAGACACTCCGCGTACTTATAGACGCCGTTTGGTATGTAACCAACCAAAGTATACACGAAGGCCTTGGTATTCCTCTCGTCGCTGACGAAATTACCGGGTTTGCTCAAAATTACAACAGAAAACTTCCCGAGCACAGTAATGACCTCGTGCAATAGCTGACTAATAACATTCTGCCGACGAGACAACTAACTACAATGTAGTAGTAGACTGCTGTACTGTTATAGGAAACCAATAAGAGTATTATTGCTAGATGGTTTCTTTTAACAATGCATCTTTGTTATAGGACATTTACTTAATATCTCTTTATAAAGTAGATTTTAAATAAACTATAAATTATAACCTTAGTTTTATGCTTTTATATATATAAAAATAAAAGTGAATTGTCAAAAATAGAATTCGAACCCACGCCCACAGAATGGATTGCTACCTGAACGCTAAGCTTTAGACTACTTGACCATTCTAACATCTTGATAATTTTATAATGAAAATTTATATAATATGTATAAAAGCCCAGGATATCTGTAGTACATTGTTCAATGTACCTACTTTGTTTTAAATCTCTAGCTTATACACTGGTTCTCGGACTTGTTGGTTGTAGTCCGTACACGTTCAACATTTTTCAATGTTGTGCATATTGCTAGTCTTCCAAAACGTAGATTACTTTTAACAAATTCATCAAAATCATCTGCAAATCATTTTGTGCTATGTCTTTATTCATGCTGCTCTGCATCATACCTTAAATCCTCCTGAATCGTCTAAATAGTGTCTGCAGATCCATTTCCTAATGAATAAATTGGTCCCAATCATATCTCATATCCTAATGTGATGTGCTCTTCGATAAGAGCTTTCTTATAAAACAACTTTTTAAGGCATCTGCTAAAAGATTGTTCGATGCATTATCCGATATTCCGTTTTAGCGTTCCCTCATATCCGAATAATCAAATAATTCGCCCCGACTTAAAGAGAACTGCTCCGCCAAGGGCGCCGTTGTTGGGCAACAAAGGCCGCTGCAACTTTAATCTCACGTGACATTAAATGCAACAAAACAACTATTTCATCAGCGCAAGTGTCCCAGCGCGCTCCGCGCCGTCATCTCCCGATTTCCCCGCATCTCGCGCGCTTCCGGAGGAAGTATAGAGTGGAAATCGAGGGTCGCCCTGATGAAAATGAGAGTTCGCAGACGAGACGGCGGTGTTAAAATATTAAAGCGCCCCGCGAAGACAGCACTTAAATTAAGATTTCAGCCGCCTTTTATTTCGTCGCGCACCTTTCGGCCGGCCGCGGCACTGGATGCGAGGCGGCGGGATTTCCCGATAAGCGAGTTAGGAAAGTAAAGTATTAGTTCGGGTAAGCGCTGTCGAGGGTCGGGCGCCGCGCCGCCACCAGGGGTCGTTCATGTCGCGGACCAGATTTATGAAGCTATTTCCCATCTAATGAAACACGGTGCGCCGCGCCGGTGATTACATCCTAATGAGAATGCACTTCGATTTTTGATATCGCCCAACTTGGGCACTAAAGTTGCCGTTGCCACGGAGACCAACCTTACAAAAACTGCAATTAGTTACGGCTGATTAGACCCGCCGCTGCGTCGAACTTTCCGAATTTGCAGTAGTTTCGGCATCTATTTAGTACGGCTGGGAAACGAATATCCCTTTAACATCGATTAAGGAAATAACAGCGCTAAATCATTTTCGGATGGAAAAGAATGGTTACGTTGTTGTGGTGCTTCCTTTTTAAGTTGTTTTCCACTTAACGTTCTCCTTGAGTATTTTACCTTTATTATCGAAACTTTTAAGTATAGTCGAGCTGGACCAACATGTGTAGAAAGTTAGCTAAGTTAACTTGATAACAGTACTCTTTGCATTCTTAAAAAAAGCGTTTTAAAATAAAGCTCTCTTTTACATCGTCATATCTTGAAAAAAAAGGAATAATTTTATATATATATATATATATATATATATATATATATATATATATATATATATATAAATAATCTCAATTGAAAGAACAATGTGTTATGCTATATAAGGATATTAAACTACAAGTTTATAACATCAGTTCTAACTGTTTCTTTGGTAAAGATCGGACGGTGTAAATCTCCAAATAATTAGCAAAATTCATTTTGGACTCTAATAAGAAAGATAAAGATTATCCTAGACTCATTTACAGTACAAATATTAATATTTATCATAGGTTTGGTATTTGAGCAACTAAAATTTTGTTCCATGTTATCTGGAAGATATTGTAATAGATATTCGAGTACCATCACTTTGCAAAGTTCGTGTCTAACGCTAAGACTGGAGTCGCCGCCAAGCCGTCACGGTCGAGTGGCGATCATAATGCTTTCAATGTGGGGACATATGCCGTTAATACCCCCGCGGTGCTGGTGCACTTGCAAAAACTAGAACAATGCGAAAATTCCTAGATCATTACAGAAGTTTTTAATGCTACAAGAGAGATATAGGACAGATACTAAAGTAGAGCGAAATGAACTGTTCTAGTGCAACATAGATTTTGTTGTAGATACACAAAGTTACAGAATGTGATTTTACATTAGTAAATATCTATGCAGTGTAATTAAGCCAATTAAGTAATTAGCCAAAAAAACCAATTAGTATTGCTATTTCCCATTAGTTAATTGAGTGTCTGATCAGGTTTTTATAAAAGTTTTATTACATCTTCTTAAAATCTTCCTGGTTAACTGATTCAACAGAACAGAATTAGTATTGGTGTTACAGGTTATGCTATTATCATTCGCGTTTGCTTTTGCTGACTCAATCTGAAATTATCAGCTGCTCATAAAAATAGTTTTTGGGTTAGTTACAGAATAAATAACGCCCATTAAATTAATGTTTTAAAAGTTGAAAGTCTGTGCTAATTCAAAAATAAATAAATAGACTCTACGGTTGCAAATTTTCATGATATTATAGTATTAGTTAACAAATAACTCTAGAATTACCTTAAAGTTCCTTCAAAATGTTGACTATCTGCGAGTTTATGTCACTAAAATACTTCTTTTTCATTAACTTCAATAGTTATAAAGATACCTCTTCAAAGTATTAACAACAGTTTAGCCTAAATGATCTGTGGTAACTTGTGTACGAAAGTCTCCTGCTTTAAATTCAGTTTAAGCATATAAAAACTGCAAATAATAATAATTGTTGTTTTCAACAAAAAATTATATCTATTCCTCTTAATTTTATAAAGATATTTGCTGTAGCATAGAAACTTGAGAGGTGAAATGATAATCTTTCAAACTTCACCATAGCCGCAACTGACTTCAAACGTACCATACAATTATTGAGTAACATAAAGAGGATGTTAAGCAAGTTGCTTATAATGAGCTACAATACATTAAACGACAACTAATTGGACTCCTACTCAACATTACGTAAATCTTCTCCCCACGCGAAATTTATTCTATCTACTAATTTAAAATTAATCTAAACAAAATACATTTGCTCAATTGAACTTTAGATAAACCTCGACCAGCAGACTTATCTGGAATACACTAGTGCACAGCATGACAGCTTTATTTAATGGTGACTTAAGTACAGTATTTTGAAATTGAAAAGTAATATCTATAAAGTTATAATAAATAAATTTTTATTCAAATGGATTAATGGTGAAAAGTACTATAATGCAGATTTTAGAGTTAACCCTAACTTTTTCTTGTTTTAAAAACAAAAAGATTTTATAGCTGATCAGTGTAAAGAGTGCAAAAATGTTACTAAGCCAAGATCAGAAATATCTAGCAGTACGTTTGTGATACAAGAAACTATTGTTACCTACAAACTAGTGCTGGTAATAAAACCTAATATATAAATCATTACTTAATTTGGACTCAATCTACTTCAACAATAACGATAATCAAAAATGCTCAGGAAAAGAACTTTGCCCAAAAATTGCAACAGAACAAGAATTAATAGCAAAATGAGAAAATTCAAAAAGACAGTTGCTTTTATTGGGACTTCTCAATGAATGCTCGCTGACTTTAAACTCACCTACTAGTTGGGACTATTTCATACTATTTTAACCACAAGTGTTAATTACGTAAGACAACCATAGATTCTGAATTCTCATTCCTAATTTTTGATAAGTAAAAAATCTCTTCTTGTTACTAAAATCATAAGAAAACAACTAAAAGACTACCGCCGCTTACGAGATTTTTTTGTGCACATAAGGCAGATGTTCTAACAATAGATATGTGTCCACTCAACTACGTGTATCTCATGTCCAAGTCGGGATTATCACAAAGAAAGAATTATGGGGTAGTAATAATAAGAACCAACATCTGAGTTCTACTAGCGAATGAATCAAATAATAACATCACTAACATATAAGAAACTTGCAACAAGACAGCGCAAATGATACGTGTAATAATTGTTAAACTGTATTTTCTCACAAAACACAAATTGTAAATTAAAGTTATAAAAAAATATATCAAGAAGCAAGTAGATATAGGGTGTTGGTATAAATTTAACCGGAATCAAACTAAATTACGCATAGTTAGCAAAAATGTCTATTTTAAACTGAGGGAATACAAATCTAGAAACTACAATAGAATTTTCTAAAACTTAGGGCACGATGACATTTGCACTATATAATATTTCTTTAAATTTGTTTAAAAATATCTGTTTAGTTTTCTAATTTTAAACCAAGGCAAACTATGACAGTAACAGAAAAGACACTCCAAAAAACGACTGATTCTTTACTTAAAGACTACTTTTTGATTCAAAACAAACATTAATATAATTCATGCGATTACCGATAAAACTTTTAAAAATAAAAAAAAGTTCAGAGTGTAAAAACGTCAATCTTCAACGCAGTTCACAATAAAAATTAAAAAAAAGATGAAAAATGAAAACGAGATAAAAAAGTTCTTGAAGAGTCAAAATTTAAGATAATAAAGGTGTTATTTATTGCTTTCAAACCGAAGATAAAAGTCGAAATAAAAAGCGAAAAATAAGCAAATGACGAAGACTCTTAGAGAAAACAAAAAACATTTACCTATCTATTTCAAGTATTTTTTTATATAACTTTCTAGTCTTTCTTTAATTACCCAGAAACTGCATTTATCAATCTTTCACATATTTTTAAATGTGTCATCATTTTAAACAATTACATATAGATTTAGTAAAGTACTGCGGTATTTTAGCAAGTCCAGGTAATTATGTGCAACTGTGAAGCAATGCGGCAACAGATGACAGTGAACTTTACATATGCGTGAACGAAAACGACTTGTATCATCAAATATGCATCAAATTTTGTACTAAGCTGAAATAACCGCTTGTATAACGAATGCAGTACGAATGAAGGCAGGCTGTAAACCATTCAGCGATAAACGGGAGTCTGTTGAAAGTGATCCACGTTTTAAAAATCCGGCACAAGAAGAACACAAGAAAATTTTAAGCGAGCTGCAATCGATAAATATCAACAACTATATAAAATGTGCTGAGCCTAAATTCGTATCAGAACAAAAGAAACGTTGTGCTAATAATTTTTTCAGACTACCAACGAAGAAAAGTTCTTCAAAATGTTTGCAGTTGCAGATGAAATAAAACCTCAGTCGCCAACTAGAAGTTTTCTGCTACGTCTAAAAAAGTATGAGCTTACTTTGAAGGTACATAAGGCTGCGTACAATATTTTATTGCATTTTGTACCGTTGAAGTTCGACTCATATTATACACTGAAGTTTTATCAGCTCTATACCCGCTCTATTGCAACTACAGAATCCGCAGCTTTGCTAAGGTCAGCTGTATTTATTTTCACTTTTAATTTTAAATTTATTATTGAAGCATCAAGTGAGCCATCTTAAAGTTAAAGGATTGTGTGATAAGTGCAATTACATACCTAAATTTATACATTTGTTTTGCAAGACAACTAAACATAAACAATTAAAAATGTTTCCTACGATTACTTGTAACAATATATAAAGACATTTATAAAATAACTCAGAAAGATGCAAACCTATGTCAGTGTATGAAGTGTTAGCTGTGTGAGCACATAAAAACTCATTGCAACCGGCCGTTTATGTGTGTAAAATGCATAAAAAGCTACAAAAAGAACAAAAAAACTCCTTCCACGTCTGCCTTATATGCTTTATAATAGCAAGAGAAGCAACAGCAAAACCAGTTACCATCCCTCTCTATCATCAAATACAAACTCTATCCATTAACATATGCCAACTCTATCAAACGCACGTAAAAGTGCCTACTATAACGCTCTCACACATAACTTAAATAATACATCTCAATCAACTAACATTAATAGTAAAGAGAACATTAATACATTCCTTACTCAATTTTTAAATAAACTCAAAAATAAGTTTAATCAGCTTGCAGTTTAGAATAGCATGATGGTAAATATGCTAAAGTGAATTTCTGATAGTTGTTCTTATAGCAATATAAAGAAAAAATTAAAATTTTTCTCCAGCAATACAAAATCGACATTTTATCAATCAGCGAAACCCACTTCACTGAAAAATCACATCTTAAAGTACCGTACTAAGAATTTACCAGACAAATCATCTAGACAACGCACCTCATGCCGGAAGTGCAATGCTAATAAAGGAGACAATACACTATTACGAATTACATGAGTACGCAAAAGACTACTTGCACAGTAATCAGAATCAAAACTTTACTTAATAATTTCCTCGGTATGCTGCCTACCTTGCCATAAATTTAAGCATCAAAAGTTTGAAAATTTATTTCTAAACCTTCGACCAAGTTTTATATCAAGAGGCAACCACAACGCTAAAAATACAAGAAAAATGCTCATTCTTGTCTATAGACATTCCTGCGTACTAGTCGTTGGATCCAGCAAAAACACTAGACCTGGAATTTCTAAATCTTGCCTGAACGTAATTGTGATTTCTATTTAGATCATACTACAATATTTGCTACATTAAGCACAATAATAACAAACACTTAAAGACACCCAGACCATGCAACTCAAAAAACGATTGAGACGAACATAGAAATAAAACTAAAGAAACTATAAACTTAAAAATTAGTTTCAAAAACTATGTTAAAATAGAAGTCGCTATAAAATTAATTTATTTTTGCTACCTCCAAAATATAAACCTACAAAAGTATCACAATTATTTTTATTATATATATATATATATATATATATATATATATATATATATATATATACATATATTGTTGCTGAAAAAAACAAAGGCGAGATAGCACTGGAGTCATAAACCAGCAAACATAACTACTTACACTAAACTAGCAAACTTAAGTCTAGGTATTAGAGTGGCGACTCGTAAATAAAAATGTAACCGATGCACAAACACATATTTTGATATACGCGGTATCCGCGACAGATATACATCGGCAAACTTGAGCAGGCAGAAGTGGCCGTTATAACAACTAGCTACAATCTCACATTTTTGTCGTTCTTAAATTGGTCGAATATAAGAAGATGTAGAGAAGGAAAAATATTTCCTATAATCTGGCCAGGTAAGAAACCAAATATTTTGGCATGGGATAATTACGGTTTGTGTGGATTACCCCTAAAGAAATTTAGGATATGACCATTATAAGAAATATCTTCTTCGAATTTTAGCTCCGCTATAAGTCTAAGTTCAAGGAGATTTTTAGCAGTTTATTCCGAGACCACATCTTTAACTTTACCAGATACAATGACTCTATTTGGCGTCCGGCTAAAGTAAAATTAAAACTAGTGCAACTAACCCCCCCATACGTAGAAAAACTCTTTGACTCGGGTCATTCGCATGCAGCGATAAAGAAAATGCTGACCTCTTTGCCGAATATCTTGTGAAGTTTTCACTCCATACGATGCGGTATCAGACCAAGAAATATTTAAATATCTAAACAATGCTCTGACTACTGCTGATCCTACAAAACTAATAATTTTCACAAAATAAAAGATAATATCAATCGCCTAAACATCAAAAAAATCACCTGGACCTGACCAAACAACAGCAACAATGTTGAAGATACTGTCAAGAAAGAGTATCGTAATGCTAGCTCATTTATTCAATGCTATTTTGCGTCTCTATTGCTGGCCCCAAGAAATACAGACAGCGGAAATAATAATGATAGCTAACCTGTCACAAATTTATGTATCCCCTTAGAAGCCTACAAGCGTTTTACCTATTTATCATATCTAAGCTAATTAATGGAGAAGTGTTTTCTTTAAATGGCTTAAAGCTTTATGATAATCAGAACAGAGAAGGAACATATGAGAATCGGAAAGAAGATATGGAAAAAATAATCAATGATAATCAAGATGATAAAAAAGCCTTAATTGTAAATGATTTAAGTAACACCTTAGAAAACTCAAAACAAGGTAGAACCATGAGGCAGAGATTCCCCAGAGAGCAATGAGCATGAAGAAGTACTAGATAAGCTATTTAAGATAACTAAGTCGAGTATGTACTCAAAAAACTAGTAAATGAGGATATGGGAAGGCTACTGATGACTAATATGCAAGAAATAAAGAATATGAAATTTAGGGATAATGATAAAACTATACATATAGAAAATTAGAATATTACATCTATTTTTAGTAAAGTGGGGGAACTTATAGAAAAAATAAAAGTACACAATATACAACTAATTGAAGTTAGCGAGACGAAAAAATGGGTTGGAACACAATTGATATCAGATGACTACATACTTTATTATTTGGGAGTAGAACCAAGTAAAAGAAGAAAGGAGGGGGTGGGATTAACTATCACAAAATAATTACATAAGATAACAATAAAATTTAACACGGGCTCCGCAAGAATACTACATAATAGAGGAAGGGACGCACTTGAATATATATAATACAACTATAGGCACTAATAGAAAGAATGCAAGTTGAAATTATAGAAAAATATATAAAGAGCGTAGTAGATTTAACAAGAGAGGATAATGGTCACATTTTATTGATGGGCGATTAAAACTCAAGAATTGGTAATGATCACAACATAGACAAGGATTATCTAGGAAGATGTGAGAAAGTAACTATTAAGAGAAATGGAAGCAAAATGATTAATTTCTCTCAGATGAATAATCTATTAATTATAAATACCTTCTGGAAGCAAAAACTAAAAGAGAAATATACGTTCAGGGTCGAGGAAAAAGAAGCAAAAAACATAATTGGTTATATGGTATATACCAGAGGAATTACACATTGGGTAAACAAAGTTTACACCGTAAATGAAGCATAATTAAATACTTCCAAATTGAAAAACTTAATAAAAGAAAAAGATACAAAGAGAAAACGAACAAAATATTTCCTGAGTTAAATAGTACAGTAATAATTAGAGATCTAAAGGAGTTATGGAAAATTTTCAAAGATGTAATCTTAGGGGAAGCCCAAACAAAAGCAAACACTTAGGTGGAATAAAAAACTAAGAGATTTAGTAAAGAAGAAAAAAAAGGCTGTTTGGGGAGGATCTTAGTAGAGAATATAGTTTAAATAGAAGAAGTTTCTGGAACAAAGTAAGAAGAATGAGAGGAAGGAATATGGAAATAATAAATGGCACAAGAGATAACAAGGATAAGTTAAAAACGGACAAAGAGGATGTTGTTAAAGTATAGAGAGGCTACTTTAGAGAAAAATTTCTTGACAAGAATCATAAAATCCAGAGGACGGGAGTTAAGAGAAAAATGAGGAGGAAAGAGAAAATAACATACTGATGAAAGAGGTGAAAGATGCTCTAGCAAAATTGAAAATAGGTAAAGCGGGCGGTTTTAATAGGATAGACCCAAAACTGATAAAATGGCTGGGAAATATGGGAAAGCATTGGAAATTTTAAGAATGGCATGGAAAACGGAGAGGATACGTAGACTGGGAAAGGAATATTATCCTGCCTATTCACAAGAAGAGAAATGATACTATATGCAATAATTATAGAGTAAGCTGTCTCGCAACAACAAAATATAAAATCTAGACAAGAATGTTAGAAACAAAACTAACAGCATCGATAGAACCAAAATTAGAAGAAGAACAGGCTGCATATAGAAAAGATAGGCAAACAACGAACAACATCTTTGTTCTGAAAAAGGTTATTGAGGAAATGATTGAATCAATCAGAGAACTTTGGTTATACTTTATAGATATAATAGCAGCCTTTGATTCTATAGATAATAATATAATAAGAAAAGGTCTAAGAAAAGTACAGATGTCAGAAATTGTAATAAGGAAAATTAAGAGTGTATACATAAACGCTACCGCACACATACGGATATACGGAACTATTTAAAAAAAATCGAATTTTAAAGAAAGATAAAACAGGGTGATAGCCTCAGCCCATTGCAATTTAATATAATAATACACAGAATAATTAAATACGCGAATAAAAAAAAACACAAAACAAGAAGACATTACTAGAATATAAGAATTTACGACTGATACACCTAGATAATCTTGTATACACCGATGACATAATTTTAATGATAGAAACACCCAGTAAACTTAAAAAATAAAAATTTGAAATAAGGAGATAGAAGGAGATAGAAAATATTGGTCATTAATAAGAAACAAAGGGAAGAAGAGGAACATATGATTGTATGTAAAGTAATACATTTGGAAAAGGTTTGACTATCTGAGTACTAGAATTACAAATGATGGCAAGAAGAGGAAATTGCCAATAGAACAAAAAAAAGAAAATAATATATACTATGCGCTGATGGAAATAATATTTGGGAAGAAAGAAATCAGTAGGAAAACAAAAATACACGTCTATAAAGCAAGTGCAGTTCCGACCTTAATATATTTTAACGAAACATAAGCGAATCAAAAAGCAAAAAAGTACAACCACAGTAATGGAAATAAAAATACTTAGGGAAATAGCGGTAGTAACAAAATTAGATAGGATAAAAATATGGAAATAAAGGAAACTTTACAAATTGAAGTACTAGTGAACTTAATCGACAAGAAACAATTGAATATGTTTGGCAAGAAGAGAAACTCCCAAGAAGAGTAATGACAGTATAAAATATAGTCAAAAAGAAAAAGAGAAGAAAGAGACAAAGAAAAGCATAGATTTAGCAAATAGTGTAAATCGTAAAAAACAAGGGGACGACTTTGATAGAAATTAAGTAAATGAACCAGGCCGTAAAGCATCGTAGAAGTGGACGAGTAGTTAAACAACAGTTTTTTCCTACGCTCTGTAAATGGCATAAGGACTATGAAGAAGAAAAATATATCGAAACTACTAAAAGACTACCAGTTTGGATTGCATTAACATCACTCAACAGTTTAACAGTGTTATCAATTCTTCGAAGACAAAGAATTTTGTAGTTCTGAATTTTTGGACGTCAGTGTGACATTTGATAAGGTATGGCATAAAAGTCTGTTCTATAAAATTAAACTTGCACTGCTATCATACTTCAACGTCCTTAAATCTTACTTGAGCGATCAACAATTCAAAACTCAAGTTAATGGCAAATACTCAAACACATTTGTAATTAAATCTGGAGTGCATCAGGGTAGTTTATTAAAACAATCGCTTTACATAAGCATATATCTGACCTACCCGCCACAACTAATACTCTAACTGGGACTTTCGCCGACGACACAATCGTTCTTGCAAACAAACAAAAAAAATGCATCTTTGTACTTACAAGACCAAGACCACCCACATCTCTTACAAGCGTGGATTAATAAGTAGAAAATTAAGATTAGCGAAACTAAATCAACATAGAAAGGGCACTTTTATCAGTATTATCAGCAGTACGTTATCTAGGATGACACCTAGATAAAAAGCTTCATTTCAAGGAACATATATGTAAGAAAAAGAAATAAATAGACCTTAGATTCAACAAATTATACTGACTACTTGGAAGAACATCTCAAGTGTCTCCCAAAATAAAATCCCGATCTACAAAGCAGCTATCACAGGCATATGGACTTATACTATCAAACAATAGGGTTGTGCAATCAAATCCAATATAGCAATTCTGCAGAAATATCAGTCTAAGATTTTTCGTGCAATGACTTAGTATATATCTAAAGTCATTAAAAATGTAGTAACAACCACCATGCTAGACTAGAATCTCACAGTGATCCTCTAATAGCTCATTAATACATCAACAAAAAACAGAAGATAAAGAGATTTTGGCTAGTCGACCTCAGATATTAAACTGAGTTAACATTCTGCCAAATTTTAAAAAATCTTGTACCGTTTTTAATAAATACGTAGATTTTTGTTATTGCATTTATAACTCGTATTATATTCCAGGACAAACCACGTATTTTGCATGGAATATTATTCTAGACGGTTTTTCTTCTCGACAGTTGTGTTTTGAATTTGCACAGAATAATTGCGAACCCATGGGAATTTTACAAAAAATTTAAAAAATGTATTAATATAGAGAACAATTATATGGAAGCTTACCTGGACTCCTAGAGAGTAGAGTCCAAAACATTCAACTCTCTTTCCTTTCCCCTTTGATAGACTTGTTTATAGCACTAACTTATATGGACCATAATATTACAACTATTTTTAAGTAGTCAGACGGTACTAAAAAGAAAATTTCATCCACCATCGAAAATTTTTTGGTGTAACCCTTTTTTGAATTCTTATCAATTATATCCCATGTAAAATTCTATATAAGTAAAATGAAGGTTATATATTAAATTTTTTTATAGATGTATGTTTATTAGCAATCAGAACTACTACATTCTATGGGCTAATTGTATATCAGAATTTCAGATTGAAATGACGTGACGAGAACTCTTCCAGTGAAGGACTACAAGAAGGTCTGCTGGTCAAAGTCTATGTAGTCGTCGTGGGTGTTCTCTTTCCAGTAATGGTTGAAGCAGGTTATTTGAGTGGGCTGCCAATCTATCATGGGGGTTCTACTTCGTAGCTTGATGACATCTTTGACATAGGGAATCCTCAAGTCGTCGTTTGGTTTGAGACATACCACGCTGCTTGAGATATCATACGTAACACTATAGATTGGCTTCTTTGGAGCAATGCTATATTGGATTTGCTTGCGGAGCCCCCGATTTCGATTCCATACGTCCAAATAGGCATGATTATTGTTTTATATAGCAGTATTTTGTTTTCTAGGAAAAGTTTTGAGTTCTTCCCTAACAGCCAATAGAGTTCTTTGATCTTCAAGTCAATCTGCTTCCGTTTTTTGGTAACGTGATCTTTCCATCTTAACCTAGTGTCCAGGTGGAATCCGAGATATTTGATAGATATCGCTCGACGGAGAACAACGTTCATGTCTTAAAGTGAAGTCTATGTGCTGTAATTTGTTTTCGTATATTTTAATTTTCCAGAGATGCAACCAAGCCTGTAGTACATTTAAGTGGATTTGTACTAAGTTAGATGCTATTGCTGGGTCTTCATGAGCTACTAGTATGGCAGTGTCATCAGCGCAAAGTACAGATGGTAGTTTCAGTGGTTGTTGGGATATCGGATGTATATAGGTTGTAGAGGGTCGGTCCCAAGACGCTTCCCTGTGGTACACCTGCTTCTACGGAATGATAGTCTGATTTGGCATCTCCCACTTTGGTTCTAAATTTGCGGTCAGAAAGGTAGGATTTTAAGATGTCGAAATAGTTTAGTAAAAGGGTTTTTTTGACTTTATATAACAGACCTGTATGCCAGACTTTATCAAAGGCCTGACTAACGTCCAGTAGAACTGAAGTATAATAATGTTTTTGTTCAAAAGTGTGGTTAATCACTTTGATTAATCTATGTGTTTGCTGAACTGTAGAATGTCCTGCTCGGAAACCAAATTGATGGGGAGGAAGCCAGGTATCTGGTGAAATATCGGCATTTAGTCTCTGTAGTAATAAGCGTTCTAATACCTTGGAAATTGTAGGGAGCAAACTAATTGGACAGTATGAGGTTACGACATTTAGGTTCTTCCCTGGCTTATTTATTAAGATTATTTCTGCCGTTTTTAGCATTGGAGGCCATTGCTGCAGTCTTAAAATGACATTAAAAATGTAGGTAATAAAGAGTGTCCGTTTTTTCGGTACTTCCCTGAGCATTTTTGGCGTCACACCGTCTGTACCTGGTGCTTTTCGGATGTTAATATGGTTAAGTTCGTTCTGAACTTCGTGTGGAGTGAAGGATTTAATTCGAAATGGGGTTTGTGGAATGTTGGATAAACTTGTTACGATGTCATTATTTATATCTTGATTGTTGGGCTTAAAGACAGATGCGAGATGACTTGCAAAAATATCAGCCTTTTCTTGGTCGCTTCTCGCCCATTTAGCGTTGTGATCAGCAAGATTTTTTATTGGAGTATTGTGTTCTTTTGGTTTTTTCTTGGATTGAATTGGTCTCCAGATAGAGTTGTCGAATCTATTTAGTCTTGTCACGTAGTCAGTGAAGGATTGTTCACGAAGTTCTCTAAGTTGCGCCTTTAATTGATTGCTAATACAATTCAGTATATTTTTATCCACGGGTGCCTGGGTTCTATGCCACTTAGACCGTGCCTTCCGTTTTTTACCAATTAAATATTTTATTTCAAGTGGTATTGATTTTGTGGTATTAGCTATTGGCAGAGATGAAGTACTTTCTATGACTGAATGTTTAAGGGTACTTTGAGGGCATCCAAAGCGTCTTTGACTCGTTGTGGGTTTTGAGGCTTGTTTTTAGATTAATCCGTTGTTCCACTTCATTTTTGTATTTATCCCAGTTGATTTTATTGTTATGGTGTTTAGCTGTAAAATTCTTAATAATTACGAAAGTACTAACTGTTGCTATTATCGGGGAATGATCCGATGACAAATCGTAACTAGGAGATATTCCATGTATAGTGAAGAGATTCCGTTGGTGTTGAAGAAGTCCAACAGATCAGGAGTTTTATTTGGATCACTGGGCCAGTATGTTGGTTTACCGATGAACAGAAATAAGTAGTTTTTTTTCTGGATTAGATTAGCTAGCTCACGGCCTTTGGTAGTTGTTAGTCGAGAGTCCCAGAGTATGTGTACTGTTGAAATCGTCTCCAGCAATAAATTTGGAGCCGAGTGTGTTGAAGAACTCCCTGAAGTGATTGAGTTTCAAGTAGTGCCTAGGAGGGCAATATACTGCAGAAACTGTTATCTAGTAGGAAGATGTTTTGACTTTGAGAAAGTGGCTTGCAAGTGATTTGTTTCATACTTTGGTAATATGTAGTGACTTCGTTTTTGTGTTGAATGATGCCGTTGGCATTCCATTGGGCAATTGGTACAAATTGTACGTAATTTTATTGATGTAGCGTTGTAAGCATGGTAAGAATTGAGCTGTTTTGTTGCATTAGCTGTTGGAACATTTATTAAACTCATTTAAAAAAAGTGCTGAGAGTAATTGAGTTTTTCTTTGGTGGTTTTGATTTCTTAGTATTCGAATACGTATTGGCCTGTTGTGCCTGAGTTATTGGTTGTATTCTGTGTCGTGGGATAGTGTGGTGCTGGTAATTGTTGAATATTAAGTCTGTTGTTGGCATTATTGGGTTATTTCAGGAGGGTATGGTAGAATTCGCATTCTCTGTAGTTGGCAGGATGGGAACCACCGCATAGTGCACATGTGGCAGGGGTGTTGTTTGGTTTTGTACAACTTGTGGAATTATTGGCTGCTCCACATTTTACACAGTAGTAAGGTCTGTTACAATATGTTTTGGTGTGACCATATTGCTGACAACGTGTACACTGAGTAAGGCCCTTGGTTTTTCTGGGTGGTTCGACTTGTACTATTCTATTCTGAATACCTACGTAGGTTATATATTTCTTTATTGTTATCCGCTGGCTCGAGGTCTACAAAGAATAGGATTAATGGTTCTTTATACACTCTACTTCTTCCATTTAAAATATTCCTGACTTGGTGTCCCTGAGTGGCTAGCTCTTGCTTAAATTCGTTTATGTGGGTTCTGAAGTGTAGGTTTTGATAACCACTCTGAAGGCACGGTCCTCTTTTGGCTGGATATAATAAATTGTATTTTTAATATTATGCAGAAACCTCAACTCCAAATTAGGATTGCACTCAAATCCATTTGCAGCGCACCACCGCTATCTTTTAATCAGCACTCGTTGATTAAGGGTACCCACATAGTGTTAGAATAATAGCACAATAACGTACGAAAATTAATTCGTTGGGTCAACTCCAGTCGATACACCTCGCATCCGGGCCCCGCAACCTGCAAAACCAACAAGTGCACCTCAGATAGCAGAAATTTATGGCGGGCTGCAAGCAAAGTAGTTCGAAGCGAACGCGGCGCCGGCAACGCAATATAAGCAGAACTCGTGCCCGTGCAAGAACTTTATATTTATACAATACACTGGAGCACTTGTGCAAGTACGTGCATGACATAAGGCAGCAAGTGCAATCCAGCGCTCGCAGCCTCCCTTGACACGTACGCCCTGTTGGCGTTGGCGAACGCCGTCATGAAGGGTTCTCCGTGTCTAATGAGGTATGTGAGAACTTCCGCGCACCTTGCCCCATTAAGCCCCTGAATAAGTCATCATATTTTATTGCGGTCGCGGCGGCGTAATTTAGCCCCCGCGGCAGCCGTGAAACGCTTTGCGACGAGTGCAAGTAAAGCTGCAGAAAGAGTGCGAATTAGCGCCGTCAGATGCGAGTTCGGCCATTTGCCGCAATTAAGTCGTTGCAGGCTAAGAACACTGCGGGCCCTTCTGAAACTGGAGTCTTTAATGCAACTTGCAGTTAGTTTGAATCTATTTCATTTTAATGCTGGTAACTACGAAGAAAAAGAATTTTTATTTTTCAGCATATTACACTTACATATTCTATTACTTTATCAGTTCTCCAGATACTACTATGTAAGTTTTTGGAGTGCTGCCAACCACTCATACACCTCACGCCGATATCTTCATTTAAAGGTGTTTGAAACTAGGTCAGGTAGTAAGTGAATGTTGGAAAAATAGATCCAATTGAATTGCATTTTATTCTTTAATCGCTTATTTGGGCGACTTACTGATTTACCTATTACTTAGACTCATGCTCTTAACCTACTATAGTATTGGTTTTGTTGCAATCTAAACAGAGCTTTAGACAACAAAACTTTCTTATTATAAACAAAAAACAATTTCTTATGGGTATACTTTACCTACCCTAAACTGACCAGACCAAGCAGGGTATGAGTGAACAAACCTAAGTGTCTTTTATAACCCGCCGAGCAGAAATATCCCACTAAACAGTTTCAATTTCCTGTCGATAAGACCGTGCTGTTCAGAAGATATCAATTGCACATATGCCATAAAGGAAGCCATTAGCACAACTAATGGAGGCATTTCCAAATTTCAACTGTCTTGCAGGACGTTGCATCAGAAATATGAGATGGCCACTATAATAATATTTAGCAAAGCAACTGTTGTACTGTATTCTGGAGTTGGGTTTTTAAAATTCCATACATTTCTATTAGTAATGGTAAATTTAAAAAAATAATAACTTAATCTTTCATCGTTATTTATGTTCACATATATCTGAATAAGCCGTATTTCTGAAAATTTCAGTAGAGTAACGAAAATAGTTTGCGTGACTGCAATGAAACTTGGCAGTTGATGAGAGTAAACTCTAATACATATGTCGTTGAGATTAAATACATATAGTGTCGCATTTGCAATGACTGTACGAGTTAAACAAATTTGCAAAGCTCAAACATCAAGTGATTCAGGAAGTTTTGGAAACAATGTAAGAAGTGCAACACAAATAAAGACATGGTACAAACGATTCAGAAATATAGACCCTCTCCAAAAAAGTGACAAAAATAGTTTAAACAAAACAACGATACAAAAAACAAGTTGCATAGTTGATAAATTTAAATAAACAAATCAAAAATTATTTACAGAAATCGCAAACATAAATGGCTCTTTCAGCTCTGGCACAATCTAAGTGTGCCCAGATTTGGCACATAACATATTTCTACGCGAGTATTTTGAGAAAACTTTTTATCACAAAAGATGGAAGTTGCATCGCTTAAGTCCTGTTTATCCCCTTTGTTGATATCCAGGTCATCATCGCTGTCCATAAGGAGAGAGTCGCAGGAGTCTAATGAGTCCGATAGGGATTCGTATCGTTTTGTGGGTTGAATTTTCTTTTTCTGAAAGCCTTTGGTCTTTCCGCCTTTGCCGTCTGGCCGGTCTCTAGTCCCGAAAAACTCAATAACCTCTTCTTGAGAGCACTTTTGTCAAGCTATTTGGTTAACTGATCCTTGTATGGCGTTCCAGTGGTGAAGGCTGGCCCTTGCTGCTTTGCGTCCCCGAGTAGTGGTTCTCTTCTTAATGTTGGGGACAGGAGATATGTCATACGGTAAAACTGCTTTTGAAGTTCCCGGGGAACACTGTAGTGTTTCAGTAGCCTGATCAATTGGCATTGCCAGAGCTTGATGTGCTTGTATATCAAGATAACTTGAAGGAGAGGCAGATGTTGTCGATGGTCCAGAGAAAGCAAGTGGAGGAGCACGTGATTCTGAAATTTTATTTTCTGCTATAGAGCAAGTTTTTCCTACAACCTACTCAGCAGCTATAAAATCAGCGTCGGTGAAAATGTAGCGGTTCATAGGGTATAACCCAGTTACTTTGCTATCTCAACCATTTGGGTACAAATGTAGGCTTGACCAAAAACCTCTAAAACATCATTGACTGTAAGATAACGCCCATTCTGTCGCTACCATAATCTTACTGCTTTGCTGTAGTATGTTTTCAGAGACCCCATAAAAGTTTTATTTAGGGGCTGCAATTTGTGTGTGGAATGAAGAGAAAGTGAGATGACAGTCACATGGTTCTTCCTGGCCAAGTCAATCACATCTGGATTTCGGACATGGCTATAAAGACCATCCAAGATGAGTAGAACAGGCCTTTATTCAGTAGGACATGTTTTCTCAATGAAGTGAACAAACCATTCGGTGAACAAATTGTTTTGAACCCATCCTGAAGAATGGGTTCTACCAATTGCATCGTCAGGGCAGCCCCTCATTAGGGCTTTGGGTGATATTTGTTCTAGGGAAAATTATCATTGGTGGGACATAATGACCTGAAGCGCTCATACTTGTGATAATTGTGATTGTAGCCCTTCTTTCTGCGGACGTTAAAGCTGCAATTTGTTTTTTTTTCCCTTTCATCCCTATCATTTTGGAAATTCTATTTTTGGCAATGGACAGGCTCGCCTCGTTCACCTTATACACTTAGTCTGCTGGATACGAGTTTGTTGAAAGCGTCTGTCAATAGATCAAAGAAAGCTCTCAGATTATTGAAACCCAAAGCTCTGGCATATGATGTTTCGCAAGGTTTGCGAATTGGGAACTGATCCTTGTGCCTCTTAAGAAAAATGACAGTTTAAGTTCATCTAGCTTTTTCGTTTTTGAAAGGGGTGATCAAGCCATTTCTCTGGGCAAGTAAATATGCCATTTTTCCCAGGTCTTTCAAAGTGCACAAATTGAACATGTAAACGGAGGTATACTGGATGTGAAAGGATAATATTATGAGTCTAAATGAATCTATCCGTGTAGATCAAAGACCGGATCTGGAACGAAAGCAGGCATATACAGTAAAAAAGGAAATTTGCAGTTAAGCTTTCTACTAAAAAAATACACATTAAGTTTTTAAGACGATATTGCAGTACGCCAAGCAAAATAATTTGAAGGCTTATTGAAATAGGCAAATTAATATATTCACGGACAAAAAAAAACAACCGAAGGTAACATCCAAGCTGGTATGGGAATTACGCAAAGAACACAGGACTCTGGCAGGCCGCAATAACTTAACTTTGTTGTAGGTACCAGAGCACTGAGGAACTTTAGAGAAAATTAGCAGAGAAAGAATCAGCTTTGGAGGTATTAAAAGTACAATGCGAAGCCGGTTGAGAGAATTGGTCAGAAAACAACATAAAAAATACTTAGACAAAGACATGGAAAAAATTTTATTAAAAGACCAACTCATAAACAAACTGAAAAACTAATAGTACAAAGCAGGAATCAGTTATGAACTATTACAAATCTCTCCAGAGCATTGTTTCCTTGGAGCACACCTTAAAAAAATAGGATTGTATAATGAAGATCTCAGCTGCAGGCAATAAGACAGAAAACCAGAGACAGCCCTTCACATCTTGTGCAAGTGTAAGGCTTTAGTTTGCAAGGAGCAAAGTAAAGGCGTACCATAAAGAGAGCTGAATTTAAAAATTTAATGAATTAGTCATCTCCTATTTACGTATGAAATATAAAGTCAGACGTATGTTCACCCGCACTGAGACCGCATGCATTTATGCGATTCTCAAAATTACTTATATCTCTCTTGCGGATGTCTGGCCCTACGGCTCCAATCATGCGTATGATTTCCACCTTTCGTTCCAAAAATTGTGCGTGGTTTGTGAGAATACACTTGTGATTTCACAAACTCCTATGAGAAAACCCACCCTGTGTGCAAATTTTTTGTGAAATAAGACAACCGCTTCGCACGAAGTATGGCAAGTCACTCTGCTGAAACTAAAGATCGTCAAGCTCCATATCTTCAAAGGTAGGCTACAACCGATTGGATATCATGTTTTAGTAATGTTCTCCATTGACAGTAAATGCAGTCACTCCACCTACCCAAAAACCACATCACACAATCGTTCAGAGTGCATGCTCTTAGATTATTCGAGAATTTTCATTTTCCTAAATCCGACAGTTTTGTTTCTTGATGAATCAACCCAAATGAAAGTCCGCTCTCATCTCACCACAACCATTTCAGTAAATCATTTTCGTTTTAAATATTCAGCAGGTTTAAGTTGTTGCGTCAGTTGGATTTTATAAGCGCGTGCATATGGAGATCTTTATGCAAAATTCGATGTAACGAAGTTGTCAGAATGTTTAATTGTTAGTAACGTTGGGAAATCGATTTTCCAGGACTCACAGTGACACTGTCTTACACAAAAGCTGTCTGACAAGACCGAGTCCGCTTAGACGATTTTATCGTTTCCACTAAACTAGTCGTCTTAAACTTCCTCATTAGCCTTCAAACTGTAAATTCCTTAAGTGCTTTATTTCTCCCAAGAATCGCACAAAGTTTTCGCACTGCCTGCGTGACACTTTCACCGCTTTGGTAATTTTTTACTGATAGTAAGAACACGTTGATGCCTTGTAAACTGTTCGATGACAAAAATAAACTAAAGCAAACTGATGTATTACAAAAATGCTAAATTAATTGGAGTGATGATAGATAACAAAAAGGTATAGGCTTGCTAACTGAAAATCAAAAGTACCATCCGATTTAAATTCGGCGCCCTTTATTTATGAAAAACCAATAATGTATCCAGAAGAATACAATAACTATCCAGTAAGGGACAAGAATACTGAAAATCTACTGTAAAGGAAATAAGAGAAGTACGATAAACTCATGAGGCTGAAGTGTAAGCCAGAATTCAAACCGTTCTCAAAGAAAAAGAGTAAAATATGGAAAACGCAATCAAAAATTTGATGCACGTCAAATACATATAAAACTTTAAATCTTTGAATAAAATAGTTATATTAATATCTCACGTGTGATTTCCTTTTCAACTATTTTTTAAAAATCGACTTTGTTTAATCACTTAAAGATAAATTTATACAAATAATTATCGAACAACCTGTATATATGTAATACACGTATACTCCTTTTACTGCTATTATTAGCTTGCTATGGGTTCATCTGTAATTAAACCGCGTACAGTGCGGCACTTGCAAATTCACGCAGCACGTGAACGCAGACAAATCGCAAACAGCGCATCAATCAAACTAATTACGTCGAATTCCCTCTGAAAAGCCGCCCTAATTAAATAGATCTTACTGAATCTGCTTACGAATTCATCCCATTCATTAGATATTAGGATAAGTTGAGGTGAGAAGAACTTTGCCCTTACAAACTATCGCAAACTGGCCTGCAAATTGGCGGTAACTGCTTGGGCCAACAGACGTGTCCTGCGACTGCTGATGTCTGTTAACTTCGCAAGTCGCTGGGAGGACCTGTCCGCCGAGCTTCGGCCCCCACGTCCTCCTCCTGCTTCCTGAAGCTGCCCGAGACGCGCTCGTGCAAATATCGTAGTTAACACTTCATCAAGGCGAAGTGAATTTCGTTTCGGCCAAGAGCCGGCCGTCACTGCGCCGACGGCGCTAGAATTTCGATGGCTGCCGCGGAGGACGTGCAGGAATCCGAGACGATGCAGCGGCAGTAGTTTGGGAATCTTGAATCGTCCACCCCGAAGTCAGGAGCGGACAGTCCGTGTCCGGGCCAATCAGCGCAGTCCGGTGTTAGTAACAAGAAATGCCTCCGGTCTTATGGATCCTGCATAATAATGCCCTTGTATTTATCCTTGCCCAGTTGGCTGCAGTTTAGAGTCCTGCCGAAGCCACTTTCGCTTTCTCCAATTTATCTCGTCGGCGAGTGTAAATCTTACTCAAGTTTGAGATACTCTAAATGGTTTTAATCTATACAACTTTGCACTTCAAGCTAATTCTCGTTATGAAACAACTCTTAAAGATATTTCGCCCTTGAATAATTACTATAACCTTTCAAACGTAACTATAAATTAATTATTACTTTATAGTAAATACAGTTTTTAAATGAAATAACACAAGTTAATGATTTATTTATTAAATTAATTTAAATTTATAGCAAAGCTGAATTAATTTATTAAAATAAATTATTGAAAAATTGATATCTTATTCTTAGCCTCATCGCATTTGAGCTTTAAAAATAAAAAGGGTGCATTTAGCTTGATTTGGTGAGCACAATAGATATTATAACAAAACAATTATACAGGGGCCGGCAGAATGATCTACCCTTTTCGAATCAGCAATAAAAAGAACAGGATAGAGTATGTTTAATGTTTTATTGTACCATAATACAGAACAATGCTTGCCATTTAGTCACCAACCAGTTTTGACGATAATATTGTCCAAATGTTGAATAATTTTATCGTTCAGATGTCCCCATAGAATGAAATCGCAAGAGTGCAGGTCTGATCACCTAGCCAGTTATGGGATATTAGCATTAAAATATTTGTGCCTAAACTTTTTATGTACGATAGCGCCATTTTGTTGAAACCACAGTGGTAGATTTCTGTGTTTGTTGAGCCTGGGCTTCAAGAAATTGCATCATAGCGGATAGATAATTACAGTCAACATGCAACTTTTTCAAACTCAACCAATTTTCTTCAAATTTGGAACACACATTTCTGAAGGTATTTCATGACGATGTAAATGTTCAAGATGTTCAAAAATTTCAACAAAATTAGCATATTTATCGAAATCAACAAAGCCGTGTAAATGCACACCGTAACAAAACGAATCATAGCATCACAACATCCGGGTCAACCGGTCAAAAATCAGATATAATAATTCAACAATCCTTCGCTTTTTTCTTTGCCATGTTCAATTTTTAGATTTAAGTCCGGACTCTGGCTTGGCCACTCCATTACAGTGATCCTCTTCCTGCTGAACCAATGCTCGACATCTTGGATGTATGTATTGGATCATTATCTTGTTGAAAGATAAATTTGCGCCCAAGATTAGACCTCGCTTATGGATGTGCGACCTTGTCAAGAATATCCAGATAAATTTTCTGTCTATTATTCCATCTATTTTGGGCAAGAAGTCAACTCCTTTCGCTCTGAATGCTTTCTACACCATCACTGGTCCGCCTCCATACTTGACAGGATTAAATATTTTGTCAATTGGGCGACGGATAAACTTTATTTCATTGCTACCAAACAACATTAACTAACTTTCATCAGACAAGAGTGCAAATGACTGCGAGCGAACTCGAGGCGCGCCTTCCGGTTTTTCTCACTGGTGATTGGTTTGAAGACGGGACGGCATTGATGTAGTCCAGCATCACTCAGACAAAGCCTGGCAGTCTGGGGAGAAATATTAAAGAGGTTGAACTCATTTAGCTCGCGAGCTACGTCGACTGCAGTACGGCGAGGGTTTCATTAAGATCTTCCTATCGACACCACTGCCTCACTGCTACGATATTCTCAGGAGTCCAAACAGTATGAGTTCTATCGGGTGATTCCGTTATAGTGCAAAACCAGTCGGCCGAAAATTGTGTGCTTACAAAATTATAGTTTTCTTGGTTCTCTTTCGTAACGACCTACTCCGGAATGGCCATAGCGTCACCGTTAAAAATCACCATATTTAGAATAACTCTCCAGCATAAACGCACGGCATTAACCACTTCACGCCATAATGGTCTATCATGTGAATGTACAACTCCATGACTGTGTACCAATATATGCACACGGCGGTCAATTCAAAAATAAAAGATCATTCTGCCGGACCATCATGTAAACCATCAGATAGTACATTTGCTTATTACTTTGATTTTTATATACTCGTTTAATACTTCTTTAATTAACTGTTTTTGATTTAAAAAATCAATTATTATTATTATTTTCTGAAGTTTTCGTGTATATGGCTCTTAATCATTAAGATTGCATTTTGAGACATAAAGAATTAATAGAAACGAGTAGAATAAAACTGGAGAAGTTAAAACAGATCTACTCAATAATGACGCGATAACTTAGGGGTGCAAGAAGCGAATGCAGAGTAGTGTATACTAACGATATCTATATTATAGCCTTTAGAGTTTTAAGGAATGTTCTGAATTATAATTTTTAATTTTCTACAAAGTGACCCTTAATATTTAAAATACACAATGGCTTTCTAAGCTATCTAATTTAAAAGGTGAGCAAACACACTCATTGAGAAAGCATCACTGGAAGAGAGGCATATAGTATACAGGGCCGTCGAGGTAAATCTAAATTTTTTTAGCCTATATTGCGGGGAAGCTAAAAAGGAGTTTTATATGTGTACACAATCCCTCATTAGATAACACAAGTTAGCTTCATATAATGAACAACCTACAATGATCCACAAAATGAGTCGAGAAGACAAGCACAGAGCTGCTTTACTTGAAATCCTTTGTGTCAAAATCGCCGACATAAATTATTGTGTAGTTTAGCTACAAAAAGACTCAAACTTATCATGTAGCCAAAAAATAGGGGTATCTGACTATCAGGGAAAGATAACTGCTGACAAGGTAACTCACAGTAAGTGATATGATGATTCGTCTGCGGATTGAAAGAGAAGAGCTATCAGAACTCTATACTTTTTATTCACCTTTGACAAAGAATTTTCTTATCTTGGCCCATCATTGCAAAGTAGCCTCTCCAGGACTATTAAAAATCCCAAATACAAATCTAAAAAGAGAAACTTAAGTACATTGTATGATATGTATTCCCGTGTGGGGTTGCTAGTCCTCCATCGAGCGCCTCCCCATGTGGCGGAAAAATTAAATATCCGGGGCGGACCAAAACTAGCAACAAAGAGTCCGATATGTACATAATGGTGGGCAGCAGTACCATTATTACTAGGTTGAGGCTACTGAATAATGAATTCATTAAGGGCTCAATTATAGATACCTAAAAGCGCAGTTGTAGCAATGAAAACGGTTTTAGATCTGTGATGAGGAAGGCAACGAAATACCACCTCATTATGTTTCCTAGTCGAATTATTATGGTTGAGAATTATACAGAAACGACCTTCAGTCCCGGACAGATCCTAAACGATCAGAGGGTGCTAAGAATCGACCAGTCAACATTGAAAATTGCGACTTGGAACGTAAGAAGCCTATATGCAGCTATAGAAATGAAAAGATTAAACATAGATATACTTGGAATGAGCGATGTGCAATGGCCGAAATCAGGAAAATGAGTTACAAGAAAGGAAACTACTATATACTACTTAGGAAATGACGATAACAGACACCGATACAGAGTAGCTATAATAACTACTCAAAAGGTAAGTAAATTTGTAGATAATTTTATACCCTACTCAGATAGAATAATGATGCTACAACAGCAAACAAAGAAAAGGAAAATTAAATCTAATACAAGTGTATGCTCCTACGGCAGATAAAGATGAGGAAGAACTCGAGGAATTTTATATAGGATTAGAAGAGATACTAAAATCCATAAAAAAAACACGAAGTGACAATTGTTATAGGCGCCTTTAACGCGAAAGTAGGAGAAGAATCAGTAGAGGGATATGTGGGTAGATATGGCTTAAGTGACCGTAATAAACGTGGATATTGTCTTGTTCAGTTTTATCAAAACAATGAAATGATTATTACAAACACTTTCTATCGACTACCAAAACGTAAACTCTATACGTGGAAATCTCCTGCAGATAATCAAAATAAAATAGTTACAAATCAAATAGATTTTGTGTTATTATCAAAAAGATAAAACTTACCCAGGTGTCGATATAGGATCAATATTAATTAAACTAAAGAAAACGAAAAATCGAATAAAACAACAGTAGATTACAGAAGATTAAAAAATAAAGAAATAAAAGAAAAAACAACAGCCATAAAAGAAAGCATGCAAAATAAAAAATAAAAAATGGAAAATGGAAATACTTATCAGCAGGTATAATAACAGCAGCTAATAAATATCTTAAACCTGAAAAAACGGAACATAAAAGGTGGATGGCAGAGGAAATATTGACACTTATGGACAAAAGAAGAACATACAAGACAACTAATCATAATAAGTATCAAAATAATTAACAGAAAATAAAGAAAGCTAAAGAGTTATGGTTGAATGAGCAATGCAAAAAAATAAAGGAATATAAAGAAAATACGACTTTTTTAATAGACACAAAAAGATAAAAGAAATAACAAGCCTAAACAAAATAAAAACAACAAGTATGCTGAGACATACGGATGGCACATTGATAGCGGATATTAAACAAAAACTCAGATAATGGACAGAATACGTAAAACATTTATTTAAAGATGAAGACAGAAGAAAAAATATTGAAGGAATTATAAAAACAGAAAAAGACTTTGGTTGCTATACCAAAAAAAAACTAATACTAAAGAATGTAGTAAATATCGTACGATATCTCTAATGAGCCACACGCTAAAAATATTTCTTAGAATAATACATAACCGACTTTACAATAAACTTGAAGAAGCAATCAGCAACACACAGATGGGGTTTAGAAAGGGACTAGGTAATAAAAAAGCCTTGTTTGCAATGAATGTCCTAACGCAGAGATGTTTAGTCGTGAATCAGAACTTATATGTCTGTTTCATTGATTTTGAGGAAGCTTTTAAGAGGGTGAAACACGAACAATTAAGACAAATCTTAGAAAACAAAAACCTAGACAGCAGGTACATCAGAATCATTCTCAATCTGTACAGGAAACAGAAAGCAAGAATGAAAATTGATGGAGAGCTAAGATAAAAAATCCAAATATGTAGAGGAGTACGCCAGGGCTGCTTTGCTTCTTAATTTGTACAGCGAAACTATTTGTAATGAAGCTCTAAGGGAAGCAGCAGAGGGCATAATAATCAATGGTCAAATTGTGAACAATATCAAATATGCAGACGACACGATTGTAATGGCCGAAAATCTAGAAGATTTACAGCACCTAATAGAAAATATGAACCACCACTGTAATAATTATGGACTAAAAATAAAACTAAAGAAAACAAAACTTATAGTGACAAAAAAAAGGCTGCAGGCAATCTAATTCTTGACAATGTACAAACAGAGAGAGTGTCAGAATTCAAATATTTAGGAACATTGTTAAAAAACGATGGCAACCAAACGAAAGAGATAAAGTGTCGTATTGAAATAGCAAGAACAATTTTTAACAAAATGAGAAAATTTCTGTGCAACCGTGACATGACTATTAATTTACGACTTAGAATGCTCCGCTGTTATGTTTTTTCCACATTACTTTACGGCGTTCAAGCCTGGACATTAAAACAAAACCACAAAAAAACATTGAAGCCTTTGAAATGTGGTGCTATCGATGATTAATGAAAATATCATGGACAGAACATAAAACAAATACCGAAGTGCTAAATCAAATAAACAAAAACAACAGAAGTTATAAATACAATCAAAAGAACGAAATCTGGAATATTTGGGTCACGTTATGAGAGGGGATAAATACTTATTGCTAAAAAATATAATGCAAGACAAGATTAGAGGAAAACGTAGCGTCGGTAGAAGAAGAATGTTTTGGTTACGGAACCTACGTGAGTGGTATAATTGCAGCTCAAGTGAACTATTCAGAACAGTAGTTAAAACCAAAATAACCATGATGATTGCCAATTTCCGGTAGGAGTGGAACAAAAAGAACAAGAATGATATGTATTATATTTTAGTATGCTCTTAAAATTCAATTAATATTTTATTTGATTTTGCCGTTTCTTATAATTAAAAGTCCTATTTTGTATATGTGAACTTTAGTAGATTTGCTGAAGCAAAAATAGAACACACACTTTATGATATTTACTCCAGTCTACAATTTACTACATCTAAAATTATTAAAAAGTTATTTATTCATTACAATTGGTGGTATCTTAGTAACTTAAGACGACAGCTGAATAAGTTGAAAAACCAATCCAAAGTTCTAGCAAACGCTAATATGTCTAGTAAACCATAGCTATTGAAGAGTCATGTCTTCTAAAACTACTTAAGCTGTAAATCCAGCACAATAAAATTTGGAAGTCAAAAACCACAACGTAACCTAATGAAAAAGAAAATGTATAATAAACTTGCTAAAAATAAGATTCAATTTCTGTTGGTGATAAACTAATTTTGTTTCTAAATCTAAAGCCGACATTATTGTTAAAATGATGTGACGCTATACTGATAGTAGAGTTAGAATAGAGTCTCTAAACTCATCTATCAAGTCACTTTCATAATGCGTATGATCACTTTGTTGACTACTGCTCTGAAAATTGACTGTGTTGTCTGTCCAAACCATGACCTCGGGTTTTTTAACCATAAGGTTCTTCTTCTTCCAGGTCTCCGCTAGCTTTCGATTTTTCCTTGTATGATTGGGTGTAAGATGTTGTATATGTGTAGCTGTTTCATGATATTTTAATTGTTTGTCTTTTGCCATTCTTGCTAACACTTCTTCATTTCGTACACATCCAACTTATGTGCAGCATATGTCAATAATTCAATTGCTTTTAGTCGTTTGAGGGATGTCTCTGTTAACATCCAAGATTCTACTCTGTAGAGAAGAATTATGAATACGTAGCAGTTGTAAATTGAGGTCTTGACCACAAAACACTTTTTATCCGTATAAATGCTGCTGTGGCACATTCTACGCGGCATTTCATTTCAACTGTATGATCCCAATCACTGTTGATAACACTTCTAAGAGACGTGATTTTGTCAGTTTTTTCTGTTAGTGTTCATTAATATAAATACCTTGATCATAGGATTGTTTTTTGCTAATAATCATGCATTTAAATTTTTGGTATTGAGTTGGAGACCATATCGTTTCGAAGTTTCAGTAATTCTATTGAAAAGTATCCTTCCAGAGTATTTGCCATAAGTGCATTAGATTGTTAATTGGCACTTCATTTATTTTTATTCGTTTTTTAATTATGTCAGTCCTTCTTTAATTATTTCCTCAGAATATATATATTAAAAATTAACGGCGAAAAAATGCACCCCTGCCTGACTCCTCTTTCTATAGCAATATCATCTGTTGTTCTGTTCTCCACTCTAACATGATACCAGTATATGTTTGCTATGATTCTAGTGTCTCTGTCGTCAATTCCTGTGTTTTTTAAAATGTCTACCATTTTTTCGTGCTGAACCTTATCGAAAGCTCTTTCGAAGTCAATAAATCTCAGAAACACATCGCTATTTACATTTCCAGATCATTGCACTAAAACTTGAATAGCAACAAAACCTCTCTCGTTTTTTCCAACCCTTTCGAAATCCAAATTGTGTATTTCTAATATTCGCTTCTTTTTTTCTATAAATTCTTTCATGTATTACCCGTAGGAAGACTTAGTACACGACCCATCAGTCTAATTGTGCGGTAGTTACTGTATTTCTTCGCCTTATGTTTTTTCTTTCCTTATCCTATAATAAGGAAAGTAATGTAATCGGCGGAAATTTGACCTACCCAGTTTTTCACATTTCTGGACGAATTATAGCCTAAAGACACCAAAAAAGTTGCTTTGGGCCATTGATTTGTGTGTGTGTGTCTGTCGGTCTGTCAGTAAGAGCTAGAGACTTGAAATTTGGTATGCAAGTTATTTGTAGATAGGGGACGCAGTACGAAACTTTTGGTAAAAATCGGCGGAGCTGTTTGGTCGCAAGGTCGCAAAATCGATCGCAAAGCGGCCGCGAATCTAAACGGTTGAAGATACAAAAAATTCATGAGAATAAAAATGATTTGTTATCACGAGATAAAAATGAATTTAAATTAAAAGTTGGTAAAATAGAAACTCGAAAAAAATTTGAAGCCCAGAATTTTGGCCAGAATTGCCCAAATAACAGGATAAGGAAAGTCGTGTGATGTTCACACCAAATTTTTTTATGCGTTAATAAAGGCGGATTTGTAGGCAAAATAAAATATAAAAATAAGCAAAAAAATTAAAAACGACCACTTTTCGGGCCAAAACAATCTGATTAATATCCTGAAGCGAAGTAATAAAAATCGCTAATTTTTATTATTATTTTATTTATACTATTTTTTATTTACACGTAAAAAATGCGCCACTAGGTATTTCCCTAAATTATTTTCTATAAAATTTGATATTTTATTAGTCAAAATGTGTTTATGTTGTGAAAATAAACGTTTCACATCACAAGAAGTGACGAGCGCGTATTTAAAACAGAATACTTCTTCAGAGGACAAGCTATCCATTATTTATACACCCTCTCCCTCAAATGCATTTTTGGTGTTGTTAATTTTTTTCAACCTTCGTTTTTTCCAGAACCATAACAATTTTCTGTCGAATTTTTTCTCCCTTGGCCCCAGGAAAGTTCAATGGCGCTTAATTCACTAATTTCGTGCTCTCCGTGAAAAGATGGATCTTCCAATTGCTTGATTAAACCTGAAAGATGGCTAAAATGGACTCCAATGTAGCCTAAATCAGTCACTACAGAATCAGAAGAAAACACAGCTTTGGCATCTTTCAGAATTAGGCCTATGATTTTGCATCCCGATTTTTCGTTTTTCTCGCTCAAGTGATCTACAACCTGTGAAAAAAATAAAAACGATTAAAGTTTCGAAATAGACAAGTCTAACATTTACTTAAAAAAAAGAATTTGAATGTGCACTTTCTTAAACTTTCCAAAATTTTTGTAATGTAGAGCCGCCTCCAACCAAGTCCCCCAACGAGTGATGACGGGAGCTGGAGGAAGGGCTTTTCGAAAATCTTTCTTAACTGCTGAAATTAGAGCAGTGACATCGGGGAAAAGATTCCTAATTTCTTCCGCCACACGATGCATGCCATGGGCTAAGCACTCTAAGTGTATCATTTTTTCATAAAAAAGCATTCAAGATTTTTTTGCTTTTACGATGTAGGGGGCTGCATCTGTTACCAGAAGCAAGAGGTGGTCGTCACCGGTCTTCAGAAGGCCACAAAATTTCTATTGAAATTAAACGGAAGGAGCAAATTAAATTTGTATAGTTAGTTCTTTTAAAATTTACTTAATGCCGCTTTTACTGTACAGGCTATCGAGGCATAATTTGCAGCATCCAAAAATTTTGATAAAATAAGACGAGGCTTTGTGCCATTTAGAGAAAGGCGCCCAACCACAGAATTTACATATCACCCAAGGGCGTCCGTGCTCTCATCAATCGAAAGACAAATAGGATTTTCACCTACTTCCCCTCGGATGGATGTTATTACCTGAATTTTTTAGGAAAAAAATTATATTTAGTACCATCTTTTATATTAAAACACGTTGTCTATGTACTTACTGTGTCGTACATATTTTCAAGGTGATTTTTCCGAAGCGTCGATTCGTCTGGTATTGTTTTTAAGGTATATTTTGCTAACAAATGCTAAATACGGGGTTTGATAGCTTGGACTGTAAAATGTGGCAGATGCCTACGCCCGCAAAGATCTTTTGAAAATGTATGCTGGATTTTTCTTGCATAATAGTCAAAAGTGCTCGTGTTGGCTTTTTCGAGGTCCCTGCATCTTTAGCTCGTTTCAAATGTCCGGCCGAGCCTGAGTGTTAATCTACGTGATACTTTTTTACATGCAACTTGAAATAACAAACAGAATTAATGATATGGTTACTTAATTAATTAATATGGTGCTTACGTAGTTTAGAATATTCAAAAATGCAAGTGAAATTCAGAATTTAAAAATGCAACTGTACACTTACCACTTTACTCCAGATTTTACAAAAAATAATTTTTCCGTCAGTTGTGTAGACATTATTTCCAGAAATCTGTTGCCTCAGATATGAACTAAGGCTTTTTTAACTTTCAGCATTATCGAATAAAAAATATTTCACAAAGAAATGCGAATAAAGACAAAACAGAAATTCTCAACAGTCACTTAAACAAACCGCACTGCTTGATACAGAGTTGCACACACAAATACGGCAGAATGCAAAATGCAACTTTGGCATGCGGATTTCTGTTTGGAACAGATCGAACATTTTTTGGAAACAATGTTTATTTTATGAAGACGGTGACCTTCGGCTTATCGGTTTGCCCGTCATTAGTGACTCACGCCTAAGAAGGCAGTTGAAGAGCACGTGTTCGCTTGTAGATAATGTATCTATTAGCCCGTTTTAAAATTTGGAGAAAAAATTTTGCGTCTTCAATTTTTTAAAAATTGTCGGTACCAGAAAAAGACACATATTGTCATAAATTGCCAATTCAGGCAAATTTTAGGCAATACCCTCCAAACAGGCGATTTTTGGCAAAATAAAATATCTGTAGAAGCATCCCCACCCCTAAAAACAAATTTATAATTTATTAAAATATAAATATCTATTATCAAAAAAAAAATAATAAACAGGCAAAATAAGCAAAATCCGGCCTTTAGTAATAAATGTTGATCTTAACCAGTCTGATGCAATTATCCTGTTTTTTATACTAAATTAAGTAATTTTAGATAAAAATAAATAAAATTTGCCTACATATAATGTACTCAAATGCGAGCCTTGCGTTCTATACATTGTTTACAAGTAGATAAAGTCTTGCATAGAAATGGCTTTAATTTTCAATTCTCTTGCAGCTTAGAAATAGTTGTTGGTAAGTTTGATTAAAATATAAACTTCTTTGTTTTGCCCCAGGTGTAAGCATCAAATGTTGTACAATTAAATGAACGGACAGAAAATTTTTTATACATAAAATTATGTACTTTACAAATTCTTGTTGTAGTAGTACTAGTAAACTCTTAATAATATGGTACATGTGTACATCTTGTTAAAATTATTAATTTTTGCAGTCAAAATTCTACGACATTATTATTCTATTAGCCATCCTGATTAACAGTAAAAAGCTACCAGTTATGCTCAGCAGGCTAAATATTAATTTGTTTTATTACGAAGTAATCTATAAAATGACTTCTGGTCATCCATATTCAAGTAGTCTAAGTGAATATGGATCAATATCTGATATACGAAAGAAATGGTTTACATACAATTATTTCATTGATACTTTATAGGAGTGAATATTTGAATATTATTTTAGTTATGTACACAATATAATTAAATTTTCCTAAAATTAAGAAAGCTTATGACATGAACTGAACAAAACTTAAAGGCAATAATTTGTGTGCCAATGTTTATTTGTTTAATTATATATTCAGCATTTTATTTACTAATCTTTCTCCATCCTTCATGTAAGTTGAAAGTTCCATCTTTTTATTATTTTTTAGGTTTATGGGTGAAAAACCTTTAAAAGTGGTTTTTATGGCTTCCAAAGATTTAAATAAATGAAAATTTGAAATGCAATGTCTAGTAAATATGGCGGGTAAAGCAATGCAACTCAACCAAGCTTCGACAATTTCATAGTTAAAGATGAGACCTAGCATTATCCTAATGTAACCCGACGCCTTTTTTGTTAAGCTAATTTTGGTTGATTCTCGTCCAATTCCAAATAGCACTTATTTGAGTTTATCAACTGGTCGTTGGGTATGAGCTTATAATATAAAGCATGACTTTCTTCAGATAGAGACCAGCTTCGGGGGCAGCTAATGCTAGTTTACTTTGCTTAACTCAAAACCTATTTCGCTTAACATTGTTGTAAATGATCAATTTTTCATCTCTAGTTACTAATTGCTTCAAAAAACGGTTTTCGTTGCATTTGTACATCGCCTCACAGATGGATAATGCAATCCATTAATGGGAGAACCTTTATTTAAAATAAAATGTTTACATTTTTTTATTACTTTAAAAATTCATTTACTATCTGAACAATGTATTCTCAAAGTCTTAAGCCCGAAAGAAAGTCCTAAAAGTCTCTAGAAAGTCCCCAAAGCGATGCACTCAACAGATACCGAGAGCAGGTAGATAAACGTGCGCACGCACTTTACCGCCTTTACCTTTTAATTTCTTAGCTTAATAACTTTTCTAGTTTGATTTTTGAATAATAACCGTCATTTTTCGTTTTCATAGAAATAGTTGAGGAACTTCGTCTTAGTATGCAGTTCGTAGCCACGTGGTGTACTCGTTCAATATTGCTTGCATTGATTATTGTATAATTCACAAAAATAATTCTAATTATCTAAAAGAAAATAAGGTTAAAGAAAAGCCAATATGGAGTTTAACGGTCAATGGCGACGGGTCGTGGAAGAAACGCGGTTTCTCTCTCTACGACGTAACAACACTAATCGCCTACTGCTTAGATAAAGTGATTGATTTTTGTAAATAGCCACTGCCAAGTTTGCATCTACTTTCGTCATCACACCGAAAATCCGAAATATGCAGAGCATTTCGATAGTTGCACCATCAGTCACAAGGGATCAACGGCTAAAATAAGAGTTGACGCTGTCCTTGAAACGTTTCGTTGGTCTGAGGTCAGAGGAACGAATATCTTGACCACCGCGCTAAAGGCAGCAGCCATTCTTTAACTTTCTGGCCATTGAATGAACCTACAATTACGTGAAAACATTTTTTTTAACAAATATGTTTTCAACAATTTGTTTATAAGAACAAAAGCGATTTTTTTTCAAAATGTCCTTATATTTTCGGACTAACTTATTTTAATAAAAAATGTTGTTTCGTTGATTTTAGTTAATTACAAGGACCTGAGCGTTTCATGGCGCAAAATCGAGGAGCCGAGTTTGAGCAGCTGCAGCGCCGCCATTTTTTTTCCATTAATAAAATTTTTTATACCTTTGAACGTCAATCATATAATGTAATTTGACTCATTTAAATAATGCTTTTTTTGAAATAGATGATCGTTTAAATGGGGCTCCCCCTTAAAATTTTCTGTTTGTGCGGAACCCAAACATGGTATCGATTTATGTGACCAAGCGTCACTAAATTTTCTTGAATATTGGTTTTCGATATTTTTAGTATTTCTGCTAAATATTGTATAGTAATTTGCAGGTTATTCTCGATCAGTGTTTGATTTGTTCATCCACAGTGCGAAAGGTCTACCCAAGCGTTGCTGACTTTAAGGTCAAAATCACCAGCTCTAAACTTAACGAGCCACTTTTGACCAGTTTTTTTAACTAAAGAATCATCTCTGTAAACTTATCTTATTGTTGCTTGTGTTTCATTTTTGTTTTTCCAGTAATAGAAAAACATTAAGTGTCCAAAATGCACGTGGTTCTCTCCCATCTTCTAAAGGGTTCAGAAATGACACAAATAAATTTATTAAAAGACATTTTTTTCTAAAGATGCATTAAAATATCATCGTGAAGAATAGGTACAAAAATTGTGCGTTTTATATAACTGTGATGCAGAGAATAATTAATAAGAATAATAATAATAATAAATAGAGAATTGATAAACAGTGGCTCATTTTTATTAAGAATTTACGAAAGCATTTAATAATTAAAATTAAATACCAAAGCAAGAACATGTTTCAGTTGTGCGAAACGAGCCCTAATTCCGTAGCCTGTAGGGATAGCCTAATATAAATCAATATATCCGCTCCTTGTCAATATCCTATTAAGTGCTTTGTCTTTCATTATAAATTATACTGCGACTACTAACATTGTTTCAGCATTTAATGACGAGTTTTAAGGCCCGGTTTGAACTCGCATTCCTTGAGCGTTCAAATTTCCGCCGGAATGCCGGAATAATAACGCGGGAATTAAATTTGAAGATCATACGGCCGCCCGGGATCACGTAGCCGCGTAATTTGGCCAACTATTATCGCGAACTTCCATTATTATTGTAAACTTTGCCAATAAAACATGACCCAGAATTTCTAACAACTTCTGACAATAATTCCCTCCTTGGAGCGGCGCGCCGTTTCGTTTGCGCAAAAAGCGAAAACCACCTCGAGAGACCAAGTTTCCGCCGTTATCAACCACTTCAGCGGAACAGGAAATCTATTTAGCAATCTATTACTCGGAGAAGTGCGGCGCGCCTGGAAATCAGGCTGCGGTTCTTTGTCCATCTGGCAGTTCATATTTGACGTTACTGTATTTGTGCAAAATGAGGCTGTAATTGCACTGCCAATACATTTTGTGATATATATGGAGCATTTCTTGTTATATTTAAAAATGATACCACCGCAGACCGATATAAATTTCAATTAAAATAAAACGGTAGTCTGAGAGTCCTTCCTTATATTTAATTACATTTAATGACAATGGATTTAAAGTTTAATATTTTTTAATTACCAAATTTGTGTTTAATAGAGTAAACATAACGAACAGTTAAAAACCTTCTTGTCTGAAAGAGCCCACTATTACTGCTGTTGTAAGTCTTGCTTTTTCCCTGTAGTTATATTTTCACACAGGGGGGTATGTAAAAGGTCTTAGTTCGATTATCTACACAAAAAGAACACCAACAATAAAAAACAAATCCTATGGCAGGAAAGCAGGTCTAGTAATACATAGTTGCCTGAAAGGTTAGTCGCTACTGATTATTCTCTTGAAAAATTGGCTACTCTCCACTGTATATAACCGCTTATCTAAATCATAACCATAATTTAAAAAACAAACAGTTTTAATCAAAACTATTACCTACTTTAATAAAAACTAACCCTTTTTTTAGGTGCACTTATAGGCACTGCAGCCACAAGGGCTTATTGTGCCCACTAACATGCACTTATTCTAGGACATTCACACACACACCCATGGGTTGAGCGAGACTCAAAATCGCGCGCACCGGCTAGAGGACAGAGCCAACTGGAAGAACCATCTGAGCCACTGCGTCGCCAAACTAACCTGTATCCAACCTTTATTATCTCTTTAATATAAACGGGTAATAATCAGTTTAAAAATAAAACCTAATAAGAAGCTCTACCTGAATCTAATTTAAAAACAGTAACTCCAATGCCGCTTTGCAGTTGCAGCAGCAGCAGCAAGCAAACAACCAGACTGACGATATGAGTGAGCTAAAAAAATGATGAAATATTTAATTTAACAAATGGGAACAGTATTAAATCTCCTAACAACCATTGTCTCTAAAATTGGTAATGGGTCAACTCCTTAGAATAGCTCAATGGAACGCCAACGGGCTGTCGCAACACAAAGATGAATTGCCATCCTTTCTTTCAAACCAATGCATAGACATCATGCTGGTGTCAGAAGCATATTTCACAGACATAAGTTTTATCAGAATTCCAGGTTATATACTGTATGTAACACAACATCCGGATGGAGAAGCCCTTGATGGCACAGCAATTATCATTAAAAGTAGTATAAAGCATTATGAACTACAAAAATATAAAGAAGCTGCAATGGTAACAGACTGAACGGGATCATTTGTAATCTTGGCAGTTTATTGTCCACCTCGCCGCAATAACAAACAAAGTCACTATGAACATAACTTTAGTACCTTGGGCACTAAGTTTTGTCAGCTGGAGACTTTAACGCCAAACACACGGCCTGGGGATCCAGGTTAACTCCGCGAATTACTGAAGGCAATTAATGGTACGGGCATGCGACACCTGGTGAACCAACATATTGGCCCTCAGACCCATCGAAACTACCAGATCTGCTTGATTTCTGCGTATTCAAAGGAATTAACCCAAACAACTTGAAGGTAGAATCTTACCTATATCTATCAGCTGACCACTGGCCTATTATAATTACGCTAGCGTCACATGTAGTCATTAAAGGGAAAGCTCCTACTGAACAATAAAACCACAAACTGGTACTTATTCCGAGAAATATCAGATGACACATTATCGCTAGACGTTCCTTTAAAACTTAAGGCAGTGCTATGTGAGAATGTTTACTGAACCGACTGAGCAAGGTATCTTTTAAAGTTTGTACAAATTTAATTTAGATAAATTTCAAAATGTTGAAGAAACCTTAGAAACCAAAACGTGCTATAAGTTGTTCACGTACCTTGAGCATTACAAAGCCATAATTGCTATATTATGTAAATACGCGGTCTCCAAAGACATTGAGAAAAAGTCTCTGGCTATGGAGCTAGCAAAAGTAAGTAATAGTTTGATAATGTTAGTTCCTATAAATTCAGCCACAATAACTTTAGATTTAAATCTGATAAATACCTGCATCAGACGTCAAAAAGTAATTAAAATTATAATAAAAATGTTGCAATTCTAATAGAAGTTATATTTGCTTAAGTACATGTTCCGATTGACTTAATAGAAGGGACTACAGCAATATAAATCTGTAACTCATATTTGGAATCAATTCCAATGCTCAAACAGCATGGAAAGGCAGTAATACTAAAAGAAGGAATAAATATCTCGCTAATTTTATTAAATAATTTGCTATACTGGTTAAGGGACACGAACTAAAATAACACGCATATTGAGCTAACCTCTATAAATTGTAGAATATCATTTTAAACTTGTATAGCAACTAACAAATCTTTAATAAAACTACCAATAAGAATATTAATGGTTAGAATACAGAACTTGCAGAATTAAAGAAAAATATTCGGAAGTTGTTCAATAACGCGAAATGAATAAATATGTGGAACCACCATTACTTCCTCGCATACATTTCTGGAGAAAGCTTTGTCAGAAAGTTTAAAATGCTTTTCAAGCAGATTTTGGTCAAAGACTTAACAAAACTTATTGCAACAACAATAAGGCCAACTAGGAAATGCATTGAAACTGTTCGCGCCAACCTCCAATTACTTTATTTGGATTTTAAATTAGACCCGGCCGTCTTTTGACTCCCTCCTGTATACGCTTTAGTTTTGATTTGAGATGGCAGCGGCCAATTTGCCAGCGTGCGCGGATATATAAAAGCGGAGCGGCTCGGCCGCTGACTGCTCTTCGCTCTTTCGTTCGCTTCGTTTAAAATATTGAGCTGTGATTGTTTAGAAAGCGGGTGACTGGCTTTAAATTTTTCGTGGCCAAGAACGTTGATCGAGAGTTCGCCGGCATGTTTGATTGGCGGCAGAAGTTTCCATTCCGCGCAGCCGTTTTGTTGATTTTGTTGCGGAATTCGATATTTTTCCGACCAGATTATTCTCTTCCCGGAGATCATTTTGTTTCCGGATTGCATTTCGGGGGTTGAAATTTTGCCGGTAAGAAAACTTGTTCCGATTTCCTTTGCATCTGACCCGCCAAGGAATCAAGAAGGAACCTTGTTGTACCAAGAAAGACGCTTCCAATCGGCTCCGCTATGAAGATTGTGGTAACTTATCCTATCTTTTAACCCACTCTTATTTCCTCTTCCTGGATCTCCAGGACCAACAGCACAGGGAACCGATTTATGCAAAACAGTGCCGCTTCCAAAAAGGTGAGTGTTTCAGTTTTGGCTTTTGTTTGAAATTTCTTTGTTTACATTTAAAATTACAATACAGTCCATTTTGGCCGTTACAGAGACAAAGAAGAAAACATTAGAGATACTACTCTAAGAGCACTATCCAGATTTATATGCAGACCCTGGTCATCAAAAAGGGCCTAGCAAATTATGAATAAAATTATTATTTTGATAGTATTAAGTGGGACCTCGACTCTCTCAAATCATAAAAAGAGCTTTGCGTTAATTGAATTATATCTATGTTACAGCAACGGAAAACCATCATTATATGGAAAATTTCTAAGAACAAACCTCAATTAAACCCATTCTAGAATAGGCTTTTCTAAATCTGGAAGAGATTCTAATAGAACCATACATAGTTATCAATTTATGATATATTATGATCCACCTTGATCAATTAATGAAAATAATTGTAAACTCCCTAGGCTATCAACCAGTGTTATTAATTTTTTATCCTCAAGACTCTCTAAAAATTAATGTTAGTTACGGTAAAAAGTGAAATAAAAAGCATTATATGCAAAAGAACTATATAGAAAAACGATTTTCCTTTGTTGCAGAAGCTGGTGGCAAACAAGACGATCCGGTAATACCCATCTTAGGAAAATGTTTCAATCTACTCTCAAAGCATATGCAAATATTCTCAGTATTATGAAAAGACAATAAATTCTCAGAGAATGACACTGGTCATAAGAAGAATAATATTCATTGAGTTAAAGTTACCACATCATTTCAATAGCTTAAGCATAATCTTGGATGCAAAGTTAACCTAAAAGTTTTATGTACGAAAAGTCGTTGATGAAGAAAAACTAACAATTATGTCTAGAAAACAAGTGCTACGTAAAAAAAGAAGACTGAAGACACGTTTGGTACACTGATTCGCTTATGTTGTAGAGAGTTATCCAAGGTTATCTGTAAATAGCTAGTACATTGTCTTAAAGTAAAATAGAAGCAAGTCAAATTGGAGCTGGCTAAACTCCAAAGACTCGTGTACCTAAGAATTACAGTGCATTAAAAAGTAGCCCGACTGTAGCCACACAACTCCTACTAAATGTACCTTTTATTAAAATTATAGTCCAAGTTAAAATATAATAAAAACCCATTACTAATTATGCCAACTAAACAACACTTCACTAAATCTTTTGAAATGTGTTCTAGTCGATTGAAAGGCTTATACAAAGGCAATATCAGATAGAAAAACTAATCTGGTGTACTAATCGATTTAAAATCAACGATAGTAAAGTTGATATATACGAAGAACATAACAAACGACCAGAGTTATGTCATCAGCTAGCCCGATTATGTCAGCCACTAAGTCAGTCATGTCAACAACGACCTTCCACCACTATCTCCACCACAAGAGTACGAGTATAAAATCGAAAACACATAGGATAGTAACTTAATTTTTAGATTTTCTTCTGAGAACGTGTACAAAAGTTTCCAAACTCCAATCATCGCGTAACAACCCAAGGACCAGCACTATCTTGTTAAAACTATAATTGAGATAAACCAAGTACTCGTAAATTCTAACCAAAAAAAAAAATAAAATTATCCGACAGTGTTCACTAGTAGAAATCTCAGTTAACCCTGCCTCATTTATCAAAAATAAGTCAATATTAAACAATAATATTTATTTAAATAAAAAGTAATGTAATAGAAGGTTAACATAATTTCAAATTAATTAACTTTATTTATCAATAAAACTATTTATTTAAAGAAAGTTTAACATTATTTAAGGCAAAATAATTATTTTGAGTCTGTTTTAGAGAGTAATAAGTAAACTCCCAATATATGTTATAATTTTTTTTTAATTTTTGGACTAATTGGAATTTATAAGGAAACCTAAGTTTTTAAACAAAATTTGTTGCACAGAGGCCTAAACAACCTTGAATTCTTAAAAATACTGTAAAATTGTAAGTTTGGATTCTCCATAATATTTTGACTTGCATTAAAAACATTTTAGCCATTTTGTACTCTATTTTGACATGTTGGAATGTATTCATCAACAACTGAGCCATTAGCTTACAAATTTTGTACTACAAAACGAATTTTGGTTAATTACGTTGATCATAAATCGAACGTAGGCCACAAAGTGGGCTTCCATTTAAACAATAAAAAAAGAATAATTCAACTTTGTGACTATCAACAATGGCTTCCAAGCGTTACCAATATAATTTTTCCTATTTTTTTGGCTTTAGTCAGAGATGATTCAAACAAGGTAACCGTTATTTAAATTCTCATACGGCATTCTACTGCGTGGAAAGTTTTTTGTGAGTACGATTACAACATTGCTCTATAATATTGCCGGAGTTTCTGTTCAAAGAGTGTATTAACCATTCCTTTAGCTCATAATCACTGCCAAGTGAAATAAATGCTCCAAGAAAAGGGCCCCACATAACGTTTACATATTGTTATATTTCGCAAAACTCTTGAATCATGAACGCAGCCCGGTTAACTGGCATTAGCACCGTAGAAAGTATAATTTGATCCACATATCACCATCACATTAAGTGAATTATTTCCATGCATATCGACATACATTGAATAGTTTGGGCATTTATATTTATGTGTCCCATAAACGTAACCACAAATTAAAGAAAATCCGCCCTTTATTTAGGAACTCTGTTGCTATTTAATGTTTCACAAGGTCACTATATAAACCCCAACTCCTCTTAATAGGGCTTCCTCTTCTCCTTTGTAGTAAAGTATATTCCCTGATGTCAGGTTTATTTGGCCTTCATGTTTCCTTCTTAATTCACTCATTCCTACTACGTCTCATTTTATGTGTTCTAGTTCTTCTTCTAATTGTGCTAGTTTTTCTTCGGATGAGAGTTTTTGTGTATTGTAGGTAGCAATGTTGGAGTTGGGTTTATAATACACAAAAGGCATGCAAAGAACATAATAGATATAGGAAGTGTAAGCTCAAGAGTTACATATTTAATTTTAAAACTGAACAACAGATACAACATCAAAAAAAAAGATCTGACGAAGAAGTAGACACCTTCTATGATAATATCACAAAGGCAAACGAAAATACCCCAACACACTATACACTCTTCATAGGAGACTTCAACGCAAAGATAGGACAAAAGGAGAACGAAATCGAAACATCAATGGGGCAATATGGAGTAGGAGAACGGAACGAGAGAGGTAGAACTCTATTAGGATTCTGTCTGCACAACAACATTTTTATAATGAACAGTTTATTTTAAAAAAAACGAAAACAGAAAATGGACCTGGAAGAGTCCAGATGGCATCACCAAGAACGAAGTAGACTTTATAATTTCAAATAAACGGCAAATTATAAAAAACGTTGAAGTTTTAAACAAATTTTCCATTGGAAGCGATCACCGCCTGGTGAGAACTACTATAAATATCAATCTAAAACACGAAAGAGGTAACCTTGTAAAAAAGCAAGCTAAAGGTAAAGGTAATAATGGAAAATGGGCAAATGTCGAAAACCGGCAAGAATACACAGACATGATAGAAGAACGACTAAATCAGATAAAAGATGAAGATAGCATCGAAGAAAGAAACGACGTTATTGTAAAAACACTATAGGAAACAACCCAGAAATACTGTAGCAAAGGAAACCTTCGCACTAGCAAGATCAGTGCCAACACAAAATCCCTAATAAAAGAAAGGAGAGAAAGGGAGACAAAAACTCAGAGGAATTCAGAAAAATCAATAAGGAAATATCAAAAGAAGTTAGAAAAGATATTCGAAAGTATAACACCACAAAAATCATCGAAACAATCGAACAAAATAAAAAACTGAAAGTTCTGAAACGTCAAATAAATATTGGAACAAAAAGTATAATGAAACTAAAAGATGAAAATGGAAATACGATTACAAACAAATCCGATATTGTGAAAATTACAGTAAACTTCTATCGCAAACTATACAAAAATGAAAATCATGCAGAAGTAGAAGACATAAAATATATCAGAAACCAGGGATCGGAAGATATACCTGAAATTAGTCTGGAAGAAATAAAAGCAGCAATTGGAAAGATGAAGAATAACAGATCACCAGGAGACGATGGAATAGTTATTGAGGCGATCAAGGAAGGCGGACTAGCTGTCTTAAAAACCTTGAAATCTCTATTTAACGAATGTCTCATAGAGCAAAAAACACCCACTCGATGGGACAAGGCCATCATCACTCTGATAGATAAAAAAGGAGACGCTACAAATCTGACCAACTACAGACCTATTACCTTGGTACAATACATATATAAGCTCTTTACGAGAATACTATCAAAACGTATAAGTGTAAAACTTAACCTATACCAACCAAGAGAACAGGCTGGTTTTAGAGTAGGGTTTAGTACGAATGATCACCTAACAGTACTTAAACTACTAATTGAAAAATGCGTAGAATATAACAAGCCTCTTATGCTGATATTTGTAGATTATGAAAAGGCATTTGATTCGATAAATCAGCAACAACTCTTCCATGCTCTTTCGCAATGCCGAATAGACTCCAGATACACGGGTTTATTAAAATACATATATAACCACGCAACCGCACCAGTAAGATTACACGAAGACACCAACACATTTCAAATAGAAAAAGGGTAAGACAGGAGATGTCATATCCCTAAATTATTCATGACACTCTTAGAATATATGTACAAAAACCTAGATTGGGAACAGTGTGGAATTAACATAAATGGTGAACTACTAAACTATCTAAGATTTGCCGATGATCTAGTCCTAATCACAGATAAGATAGACGAAGCAAATAAAATGCTACAAGAACTCAAAGCTGCCTCAAAGGAAGTCGGGCTTGACATAAACTATACAAAGACAAAATGTATGACAAACCTGGTCCTGAGCGATAACATTTCGGCAGATGATATAAAAATCGAACAAGTATACTCATACAAATACCTGGGACACGAGTTAACCATTGGGAGAGATAATCAAACCCACGAACTGAAGAGGAGGATCAATTTAACATGGGCAGCCTACGATAAGCTCAGCAACATCTTTAAATCAGATATCCCAATATGCCTGAAGAGGAAAACGTTCGATCAGTGCATACTTCCTGTTCTCACTTATGGGGCTGAAACACTAACATTGACCAAGAAAACCATAAAGAAAATAAGAGTAACTCAGACGGCAATGGAAAGGTCAATGCTAGGAATAACACTTAGGGACAAAATACCAAACACCACAATTAGGCAGCGAACAAAGGTGAAGGATGCTGTGTTGAGGATAGCTGAGCTGAAGTGGAACTGGGCGGGACACGTGGCAAGACTGAAAGATGAGAGATGGACAAGACGAATGATTGAATGGAGACCCAGACAAGACGCATTCAGAAGCAGAGGTAGACCACCAACAAGATGGGCCGATGATGTAAAAAGAGTTGCAGGAAATTGGATCCAGATCGCACAGGACAGAAACAAATGGAAGGGTATTATGTATTAATTCTACACTGCTTTTCCGAAGCATAAAATCAGCTTGAGATGAATATATAAACGGAATATTTCTGATATTGTGATGGTGATAGTTCATGGAAGTTGATCCAGCGTTTACAAGGTGCGTTCAGGTTCTAAAGTCATCAATTTTTTTTCTCAACAGTGAGAGTAAACAGAAAGATGTGGTTGATTTTAGAAAACGCTGAAAATATTTCTAAATTTCTAAGTAGCAGCACCATAAAATGTACATTGGTGGAATTGGTGCCGTTCCAATGAATGTTGTTTTGTATATTTCCAATAACGACGTTTAGTGTTCAAGAACAACGTGTAATCATCCGTTTTCTCTTCTTGTGTGGTGAAACGGCCATCGCAGTTCATCGCCATTCGAATGAGATAAGTGGTGAACATGTTATGAACGTTACAAATGGTACCGAAAGTTTAAAGAAAGTCGAGAGTTGTGTGACAATAAACCGAAGCAGCCTCGGCCACTAACCAGCCGGACCGAAACCACGATTGTGCGAGTGGAGCAAGTCGTTGTGAAAATTAAGTGTGCAAAATATTGCCTATAAACTTGGAATTTCCGTAGGATCTGTGGAGTTCATTTTGCATGATGACCTGAAAATGCGGGATGTTTCTTCAAGGTGGGTCCAACAAATGCTCATCGACAAACACAAGGCTGCAGGGGTGACAATGTCTCATGTGAGGCCGCCATGAATTTCCGACTATGAAAGACACTCTCTGTGGCCGCTCATTTTCCAAAATACATCCCTAAAGAAATGTTCTCAGCAGTCATGTGATCATGGCAGCGACGTTGTAAAAATGTGTACTTCTAGAGAGATATTACGTTGAGAAGTAACAGAAGTTTTAACTTGCAAATAACAATCACTTTGCAAGAAATCACTTTACATCGCAGTACATAACATCACACTTTCCAAAACAGATATAATGATGAAAAACAATTTACTTGTTGCTTGAGTACTATGACTATTTTTTACTTTTCACAAGCAAATCAATAAACATTGGTGGAATAAAATTTGTAATGAAAGGTACAAAGGGAAGAGCTCTAAATTTGCTAGAATACTGCCCTGTCTAACCATAATAAAACTCTTTAAATTAATTTTCGGCATTAACATTTACGCTAGCACCATAAAGATAATCGCGGTAACTCCCGCGACATGCACATTAAACGTATTCATTTTTGTTTCAATAATTCATAAAACGTTAATACCGCGCTCGTTTGCCGCACACTCCAGAAATTGAACAGAACGCCAAACATGAGCGCGATAGGGGTAACAGCACGCGCCGAACAATACGCACTACGCACTCCACGTGATTTACTAGCCCTGTATTAACCACATGCGTTGCTGTATTTAATTTTCGAATCCTTATCGAAGTATCAAACGGAGAGATTTAATGAGGGCACGCCAGCCCGAGAAACCCTATCGCGCCGAATTTACCGTTCGATTTCGAGCTGCGGAAATTCATTAATCGGCTAAGAGCCAGAAAAATTCGACCGGAGATCCGCCGGGCGCCCGACGCGCCCTCAGCCAGCCGCCTCGCAGCATAATGGGGCCACTCACAAAATCCACGCAGCTCGCGTACCTGCTGAATCGGCTCGAGTGGGTATTCACCTTTGAAATCACCATTGATGCGATTATTTACGAAGAATGTATTTCCTGTGCCCAGAAGCCACGGGGCTGAATGGGGGTACGCAGCCTATCTTAACTTTGATCTTAGGAAGTTCGGCCTGAATGGCAAAAGACACTCGAGCGCGCCGAATGTTTGCTTTGTGCCGCGTTCCCGGTAGTTTTTGCTGGCTTATGGCACCTCGCGAATTAACGTCTGTGCAGCAGATCGATTAATGCACCGCCATATATTTCGAGAAAAAAGCCACTCAACCGTGTAATGACCTAAAGCGCTGGTAAATTAGTTGGGAACAAAATGGCACTTGCAACTACAATCTATTTAAATGCGCAGCGCGTGATTATAAACAACAGAGAACCATCCCATAAACAGCATATTCGACAACAGTATCGAGGTATAAATGTAAATTATAAGGTGATTCAGAAAATAATTCTGGAAAATGGTGACGAATGGAAATAAAATTTTTTAGAGAGTATCATCAAGGTTCCTCCATTTCCATTGAATAATGAATATACAAGGTGAAGAAAAACTCTTTCATTGTTTTTCAATTTGAATAAAGAAGACGTTATAGAAACCATAGAAATGAAAGTTTTATTTTAATATGTTTTAAATAGAATATCGACCAATTGGTGCTTCTTATTTATGATATAAATGTTAAAGTGGTATCTTAAATTTTTGCAAACATGAGTTTACAGATATAAATAATTCCTTAGCATATTACACTTTGTCGGACTTTACTCATTGCACATGGTATAGTTATATGGCTTTTTGTGAATATGTCATGGGTTGTTGTCAATGCCACAATAAAACTTTTGCTTACTAACACATCCCAATAAGTGGGAAATAACAGCTATGTCATATAACACCTTTTCCAAAATTTTCAAGTATTTCCAAAAGATTTTGTTAATCATGTTTAGAAAGTTTCTTGCACATCAACCATCTTGTATGAATCAAAGCAAAAGTTGTGATGCACACTTTGCTATACAGTAGCGCAGCATCGGAGATTTCAAAATAAAACGTTTTATTGCATCTATGTCTTTTGGTGTCTTCGTCCCCACTTCTCACAGAATCAGTGCTTCTGAAGTTTCCAACTTACAACAAAATTTATCTTCAACAGAGTCATTGTTCAGAAGAGAATAGTCGACAGTAAAAGTTCTCGGCTCGTTCGTTCACGTCATGTTGGATACTAAAGTCCCTTCAAGGCAAAACATTTCAATTATTTGCGTGTGATAAAATAATTGTCCCCCACCCTCAGATCACCCTTCGTTTGGTGACTTTCGTTTGAAAATAACAAGGATGTTCTGTTTCGCGCTGCAGATTGAATTATTTGTTTTGGCACACTACACATCAACCTTCGAATTGTGACATCTTGTTTTGTGAGAGTGCAAGACATGGGCAAAGGAAAAAGAATATGAAAAAATAAATGTTTGTCGGCCTCTACAAGATCAAGTAACCAAGAAAAAAACGAAAAGAGTTTTATCTGACATATGCAAATTTTTAGACAAATATCTCCTATATTCACTTTTCATTTAAACGACAATAATTATCAATGAGTGTTATACAAAAAAAGCAAACGAACGTGTGGTGCACTCAGAGAGTACGTGACCAAAATACTTAATCTGTTTGCGACTAAGACTTAATCATTCCAAGATTATAATATATAATAAACGATTGAGGTCCATGATCACCAAACATTTTCAGACCTCTTAGACTATTTTATGATAATAATGATATTCCCTCATTGTACACTCTATTTACCTATAAACTCTTGTCAGATCATATACTTATTATAGTAGCTAGTAGCACATGAGCGATAAATGTCAAAATAATACCAAAACTGTGTAATTCAAGAACAAATAGTGATACGCACAGAAACAAAGCAAGCAAGCAAACATAAATATAGGCTCAAAAAATCCCAACAATGTAGAACAAGTAACAAAAAGTCTAACTGGTACTATACGTGGAACTGTTGAAGAAGCTATAGTAAGTTAATTACAGTATTCTTCTTCTGCTTGTGCCGTATCCTCATTGGACGTTGGCGATCAGTCTGGCCCATCTAATCTTGTTTATCGCTGTTCGGAACAGGGCAACCGATGTCATTCCTGTCCACTGCCATGAGATTCTTCGTCTACCAGGACCTCGTTTGCTTTCGATTTTTCCTTGCATAATCAACTGCAAAAGACGATATTTATCATTTCGCATGACGTGACCAAAGTATGCTAGTTTCCTTTTCTTAACAGCATTAAGGATCTCTCTGTCCTTGTTCATGCGCTGAAGGACTGTCTCATTTGTTACATGGTGTACCCATGAAATTCTGAGCATGCGGCGATAGCACCATAGCTCAAAAGCTCCCAATCGTTTGTTTGCAGCTTCTGTGAGAGTCCATGCTTCTGTCCCATATAAAAGAATTGAGAAAACATAACATCTAAGTATTCGAGTACGAAGTTGCAAATTTAAACTCAAATTACAAAGTACTTTCTTTAGGCGGTTAAATGCACTCCGCGCCTTTTTGATTCGAACTTTTATTTCCTGAGTATGGTCCCATCTCTCGTTTAACGTACATCCCAAGTAATTAAACGCCTGTACTCTTTGTAAAGGGATTGATTTATGTGGAAATTCACGTTTATGTTGGCATTTTACTCATGATCATCACTTTTGTTTTACTTATGTTAAGCCGCATACCGTAATTTTTACTAGTTTCTGTTACGCGGTCTATTAATCTTTGCAATCCTTCTGAAGTGTTGGCCAGCAAAACCGTGTCGTCCGCATATCTAATGTTGTTGACTATCTCTCCGTTTATTTTGATTCCATCTTCTGCAGCCTCTAAGGCTTCTTTGAAGAGGTTTTCAGAGTAGTCGTTAAATAACATCGGAGACAATACGCATCCTTGTCGAACACCTTTGCGGATGTGAAATTCTTCTGATGTTCTGTCCCCTATACGGATTGTGGCTCTTTGTTGCCAGTACAAGTTGGCAATGATTCTGGTATCACTGTTATCTATTCCTGCTGATTTTAATGTTTGTATTAATTGCTCGTGTTTTACACGGTCAAACGCTCTTTCAAAATCAATAAAACATGCAAATATATCGTAGTTGACATTACGCGCTCTTTGTATTAGTACTTGTATCGAGAATAAGGCTTCCCTTGTTCCAAGGCCATCTCTGAAACCAAATTGCGATTCGCCGATATTTTGTTCTAACTTGCTGTATACACGTTGGTGGATGATGTAGAAAAACCTTTAGTATATGGCTCATTAGACTAATTGTGCGATGATCTTCACATTTCTTGGCCCCTGGCTTTTTTGGTAATGGGATGAACGTAGAGAGTAACCAGTCATTGGGCATGTTTCCTGTTTCGTATATTCTATTGAACAAATCTAATACGGCCTGCGTGTGTTCTTCTTCCAATAACTTTAGAAGTTCTCCATGGGTTTCATCTGGTCCTGCTGACTTGTTGTTTTTATTCTCTTGATGGCTTTCAACAACTCTTGTCTAGTTATAGTTGGTCCTAATGTGCCAACTATTACATCAGCGTCATCTCTATGTTCATCCGAAAATGATTCCTCCATGTACTCTCTCCATCTTTCTAGTATTTTCTCTTTGTCGAATATTGCTTTATTATCTTTGTCTGTGACTATTCAATTGGATTTTGTTCTTACTATTCCTGCAGTTTCCTTGATCTTTTATGTAGGTTTAGTGTATCATGTTTTCCCTCTAAGGTTTCAATTTCTGCACATTTGCTTCCTAACCAGGCTTCCTTCGCTTCATTCATTTTTAATATTGTGTATTCGCTTATAATTTAGTTCACTTTTATTTCTATATCTGCGCCTTTCTTCCATAAGATCTAGTATTTCGTCCGTCATCCAATCATTGTTTTTCTTTCTTGGGTTCTTTGCTAGCTTATTCTTTGCAATGACGTTCAGCGTTTCTTTAATTGTTTCCCATTTTTGTTCTATATCGTTGCCCGTACTTATATTGATTTCAGAGAATTGTTGATTTAGCTGTTGTTTTACTTTCTGCCGTACATTCTCTGTTTTCAGTTTCTGTACATCTATTCTTGTTTGTCTCGTACCACTTGCCGTTGCTTTCTTTAATCGTAACCTAATACAGCTAGCAATAGATTGTGGTCAGATGGAACATCTGCGCCAGGATATGTTTTAACCGATGTAATCGAATTGCGGAATCGTTTGTTTATCATTACGTAATCAATCTGATTTCTTACAATGGCTCCGTTTCTATCAGCGGGGGATTTCCATGTATATAATCTTCTGCTTGGTAATTCAAAATAAGTATTCATAATAGAAAATTGTATTTCTTAACAAAACTGTACCAGTATTTCTCCACGCTCATTACGTATTCCAAGACCATATGTTCCTACTATTCCTTCGGTTGCCTCGTTGCCAACTTTAGCGTTTAAATCTCCCATAATTAAGGATATGTCTTCTTTCTTTGTATATTTTATTGCTTTCCTTACGTCGTCATAAAATTGTTCAATGACTTCATCATTGCTGTCTGTTGTTGGCGCATAAGTTTGTATTATGTTCAAACTACAAGGTTGAGCATTTATTTTTAACATAGCAACTCTATCCGATATTGGTAGGAATCCGCTTACTGCTTTTTGAACGTCCTTTGTTATTATAAAACCAACTCCAGTGCAATGTTGCGGACTATCATCACCAATATAGTATATTCGATGTTCATCTACCACACACGTTCCTTCGCCTGGCCATCTCATTTCGCTGCATCCCAATCTGTCAATATGTAGCCGTCGCATTTCTTTAACCACGTTGGCTGCTTTCCCTGCTTGGAACATGCTTCGTATATTCCACGTGCCTATGTTCAGTTTTTGTTTCAGTTTTAATTTTGGGGCAATATTGTCTCTTATTGTACAGGGATTTCGGTGGCTAACGACCTGGGAAGCCCTGTAATCTTTCCTTGCCGGATCTTGGTTTCCGAGCCCATGATCAGTACATTCTTTAACATTATATTTCTCTGCCATCCTGATTTTTCTTGGGAATATAATGAGGTAGTTTCCCGTTGCTTTCCTCATCGCAGTGTTACAGCCGGGTGTATCATAATTTGATAGCCACCTGTAAGTATATGATGACAAGCCTGTTACCGAAGTCATTCTTCTGCAGCCTTGACTCATTAATGACACAGCTGCTTCCTATGCCATGCTAGTTTTGGTCCGCCCCTGGTATTTCATTTCCCAGGTACCACCCATATCTGGGAGGCATTCCCCTATCCGCCACCTGGGGAAGCGCCCGATGGGGGACTAGCAACCCCACACGGGAATTACAGTATAACGAGAGTAAAAAAACTATCCAAGATATCAAAAGATATTTAATTAGCCAATATTCTAAATATATTTTGGATCTAAAAAGTCATGATAATTCTATTTGGCGAACAACAAAAATTTAAAGCTGGCAATTGACATTTTCCCCATATCCATAGAAACAATAAGTACATAATTACGACCGTAAAGTAAAAAATCGGGAAAAGGCAGAATTTTTGCACATCACTTGACCAAAATTGATTAATATATTACCAAAATGTTAAGCACTAAACATAAAATACTTTTCGGCAACAAAAAGTTTCAAGAAAAAATTTAAAATATTAATAAAAGAAGAAAACAGAAAAGACTTAGCGGTAGTAACTCATATATTTAATTCTACATTAAAAACCAAAGTATTATAAAAGTTTGATGTAATATTTAGACCAGACTCAGGAAGACAATCAACAGATATTGTATCATCCCCAAAATTTATAAAAAATAGAGGAATTTCTAATTTGCAAAACATAATTTCAATATAATAGATGCATTTTGTACTATTAGATGTGTAGAAAGCGAGAAAAGATTTATTTGTATAAAACTCACAAAACAGTATTTGTCTCATTCATGTTTACAGTCCAAAGATACTTAGGTATCTGTAGCAATGTTAATATTGTAAATATTTGAAACTGTAGCATATAAAAGTATCTGCAAAACAAACCAACGTTGTCACTGATGAAAGGTTACTATGATGGTACAGATAGCACGGGCAAGTCCAAATCAAATAAAACCCAACCATATCGGACGACTTTCATACCCGTTCTAATACAATTGGCGCTTCCCCCGTAAAAGTAGGAATAAAGAAATATTAAGCCAAAAAGGTTAGGCATCTTTGTTTTAGAAACATATGGCGACCCGAGAATAAAGTTATAATATGATGACGCAACATTTGATTAGTTATACACCACACTAACTTACTGTACTATAAATAGCTGATAGTATATATACATAACATATACATGACAGGGTTTAGTATCTAAATATGACTAAGACTATGGTATATATACATTTTATGCGTTATGAATTTAGAATTTGCAAGTAGCAGTGTGCAATACATGGAGGCAGGTAGTGGCGGCCTCGGAAACTCAAAGGTGGTGGTTGCTGGGTTTCTTCATTTGGGATAACATCTTGAGAGAGTTGTCTCTTCAGTCTATTCTTTATGATGATCACTTCAACCTTGGGCAGCGTAATAGCACAAGGTTGAAGTGAGTTGCGCCTTCACATTTCGCAATATTTGAGAAGAAAGTTCTAGTGGCCGAGAGCATATAGCCTTTGACCTAATTCGTAGTGAAGTTGTGTGTTTCAGATAAACCATGGAACGTTAACGGCGATTCGTAGGACCTTATTTTGGAATCGTTGAAGTTTGAGTATAGTCGTTTTACTCGTGTTGCTCCAGACAGGAGAGACGTAGAGTGCCAGGGGGCGTAGGAGGTATTTATATAGTGGGGTGGTGCATTCGGGTTGAAGTGGGGTTTTACGATTTAAAATGAGAGATAATTGTATTTGCTTTTAATTGTTTTCGTTAGTCTTCTAGTAGGCTTTTCAATATTAATTTCCTAGGCGCCCGGTAAAATACCTACTCAAGATCAATAAACGTAAAATATAGCTCTTTTTGTTGTCTTATAGTTTTTTCTATAATTTGTTTCGCGGCAAAAATGTGATCTTGGATGGTATATCCTCTTCTAAACCCGTTCTGCAATTCATGTAATTGTAGTTCTATAATTTTTCGTAATCTGTTGACTACCGTGCTCAATAATGTAATCCCTCTGTAGCTTTGTGAATGGGCATAATAATGCCTATTTCCCAGTCCTTTGGTATACTACTTTCCATCCAAGCTTTGTTACAGATCTGATATATGAGGTTTACTACTTTATGCCTCATGTGTTTAATTATATCAGGAATAACTTTGTCGTTTCCGTTTTTAGTTCCTTTAATGGCTTTTTCAATTTCAACTAGGGTAGGTATTTCACTTTTATTTTCGTATCGTCCTCTCCTCCTGTTACATCTTCTGCGTAGTTCGGATTAAACAGTTCAGAGAAGTACCTCTTCCATCTGTCCATAATTGCTACTCTATCGTTTATGAATGTACCCCCTTTATTTCTTATAGTCATCGGCCTTTCTTTTTCTAATTGTTTTACCTAATTTATAAAGCAGTTTGTGATTACCTTAATCTGTTTCTTCTACTCTTCTAAAAGACCCTTTCCATAACTTCTGTTTGGTTTCCAGTATCTTATTTTTAACTTTTGTTCTCTGTTGTTTACATAGTTTTTATTTCTTTTCATTTGTGTTATTTAAATATTCCTTCTACTTTTGTTTATTTATTTTAACTTCATTCTTTATTTCTTCATTCTACCAAGAAGTTTGTTTCATACAGACGTTTGTTGTTATTAAATCACAAATTTGTTGGACTGCTTTAATTATTATTCGTTTAAAGAGTTGCCATGTTTCCTCTGTATTTTTCTGTTCTATGGTATTTTATATCTTTCGTATTTCGACGCCAATAACTTCCTGATACATCTTTGCTATTTCCTCTTCCCTCAGTGTATACGATCTGATAATGTTCTTCTTGATTGGTTTGTGGTCTTCACCATTATGACTGGATTCTTAGCTTAATATTTGCTACTACCAGGTGGTGGTCACTAAATATTTCTGCACTTCTTGCTATGCCATCTTTTATCGTTTTTCTATTATATATCTTTGAGCAAGTACGCGATCAATTATTGATAATTCATTTTAGTTCTCCGAAACTCCTGTGTACTTGTGTATATATGTTCCAATTACATTTATTGTGTGGTTCTTTTCTTTTACCGAATCTACTATTAAAATCTCCCATTACATAAACTCTTTCCAAAATTATTCTTTATTATTTTGGTTGTACGTTCATCATGTATTTGAACAAATTCTATTGACACCATTCTTTCAGATACTTATTTCCAACTATGTATGTTGTTTACTAGTCAACGAACTTAAAAAGTTCGTTACTGAATTCTATATGTCTGTCGGTCTGTCGGTCTGTCTGTCTGTCTGCCCTGTCACAAAATTATGGATTTTTTAAAATTTTAAAATGGATTCTTATAGGAAATTTTACGCTGATTTCAAAATCGAAATCAAAAAGTTTCTATCTCGAATAGTTTTCGAGATATTCGACTTCGAATTTCGGGAAAATTTCGACATTGCGATTTTATGAGTAATTTTTAAGAAAATTTTACGTTGATTTCAATAATGAAATCGAAAAAATTCTGTGTCGAATAGTTTTCGAGATATTCGACTTCGAATTTCGGGAAAATTTTCGACATTACGATTTTAAATGTGATTCTTATAGGAAATTTTACGCTCAATTCGAAAATTAAGAAAAAATTCTATGTCGAATAATTTTCCAGACCGAAAGGTTTTTTTAAGTTCGTTCTGGGATTGCTTACAGAGCAATCTCTTCGCCGGCCCCATGTTTTTTTATGAATAAATTCACTATAAATTAAAACGTGACCATTTTTCATTATTCGTTCTCTTCTTCTTCTTTGTTTCTGATATTTGCTAGTACTTCAAGACCTACTCTCTCAAACTCTTCAATTACTTTGTACTTCTTTCTTTAATTCCTCTTATGTTCCAGGTTCCCATTTTCCACATTTTTTGTTTCTACTATTCGTATTATAAACTATTTTCATATCCTTTTTCTCTCTTGTCCTTTTTTGTTTTATTAGTTTTTTGTCTTCTTTTCAATTCCACAATTCCTCTTCTATCGCTAACTTACTAAAACCCACTTTGAATTTCTTTCCGTGTTTCCTTTCTGGGTTAGCTCTTATTCTTATTTGTTTTTGAATGTATCTCTCTTCTCTAGTCAGGTCATTCTTTATATACACGATTTTTCCCTTTATATTTTTTAATTTCAATTTATTTTTCATGGTCTGCTCTTGTTTAGTTCCATTAAATATAGGTTTTGACCAAGCTTGCCAACAGTTTTGACTTGTACTTTTACTCCCACGTTTTTTTCAATTAATTTATTCATTTTCTCAGTACTCGATTTATTGCCTGTTGAGTCTATTTACACTCCGCTTATTACTACATTTTCTCTCTCTTTTTTTAAACGTTTTATATTTTTTCTCAACCTGGTTCATTCAGTTCGTACATCCTTATTTTCTTTCTTTATTTCTTAGTATTCTTTTTTCCGATTTGTGTTTTTTTGTTTTTTAATTTTTTTTTAAGTTCTCTTTTTTCTTTCCTCATCGCTACTAATAAGTCATTTTTCATTTGGTTTACTTTCTTTAATATTAGGTCTGTCTTATCGTCTTCGCTTGTATCGTGTTTTTTTTGTGACCTTGTCGAAGATCGTAATTTTATCAATGTTTAACTATGTTCTCTATTTCCTTAATGTGACAGTATTTAATTTACTAATCTTAGCTTAAATGTTGCTTGGGTTAATTAATTTACAAAACTTACATGCTATATTAACACTTTTGTAAATATAATGCACAAAACCTCCCATATAATTGAGGTTAATTGCAAAACACAAATTCACATGTAATATTACTTTCAAGTCCGTACTCCCCGCTAAAATTACAATAGGTAAACTACAATTCATTCGTTCTTAACTCACAAATCTATAGATTTATATTTATTTGGTTTTGTACAAAAATATGCCTATGGACTATAACTATAGAAAAAATAAAAGAAAAAAGGCAAGAAATAAGCAAAACAGCAGCTTTTTCACTCACTTGCAGTTATACTACCAGAAGTTTTATTTAAATGCAAGTCGGAATTTGGCTAAAAAGACCCATAACATAGATTTGTGATAATATAGAAAAATTTGTAATAAAAGTTGCAACATTTTTATTGTAATTTGATAGATAAAAAACAAAAGTTGAACAATAAATTTTATTCATTAATACAACTAAAATAAGCTTGATTGAGCGACCTTTATTAGCATACAATGCTTTTAACATTTGGAATATGCTATTTATTCAGTAATATCGATTATAAAAATTCTTTTATTATTGATTGGTGCTAAACTTTAAGTTTTGTTGGGTAATAAAACAAAAATTTATATTTTGACTTATTTTTGCAGACTATTGTGGCCACGACAAAGTTTAAATTTGTTGCACTTCTTTCTATGTGGCAGTTGTACTTTTTTCAAGACAAACGTTGTCCTTAAACATAGGCCTATTACCCAAATTTTCAATGTATTTCTCAACATCTATAGTAACATCACATTAAATTGTACAAGCTAGTGAAGAAAAGTAGTGAATTAAGTGGACAAACAACTCCGTACCAAGTTTAACCACTACCATTAAATTGACAGAATAGGTTAGGAAAATAATAGACTGTTTTCTATAGTCCAATTCTATCAACTCGTTTTATATGCATGTGGATGGAAGACTAACGAGAGAACCATATATTACAAAAAAGACAAGAAATTGACATCGGAATGAAAACCACGTAGTAGCTCTTGGCAGAAAATTTAAATTGTTGCTTAATAACTATTACTGTGTAAAGTAATCTTAACTTTTGTGTAGTTTTATAGAATTTAATTCTAGGGTTGTGCAAAAACGACTAATATTAAAAGTATGCAAAAATTTTAAAATGAGGATCTTAGCAGTTCAGCAAATGCGTCATTTGGTAAGAAGGCACCACAACGTCAATCGGTATGAATCTTTATTTTGTGCTCTTTTGGACAGTAGATAGTTTGGCACCACATTGTGTTGTTGATGTCGGTGAATTTGTTATCTTTACAATAAGTGCAAAATATCTGAAGCGATTTGTGACCTTATGTTTAGTGAAGCAGACGAAACCGACGTATAAAGTAGCTACAGAAATATGTGAAAGTCCCAGGCGTTAATTAAGAAGGTTGAGAATAAACCGCGCCACAACAAGCAAGAACAATAAAGCGATTTTGTGTTTCTTTGATAACAAACCAAGTTTTTCGCTTGACTGTTTCTAAATGAACCTAACTCAGGTTTCTTTAAATATGATTTAAATTAGTCTGTGTGAAAAAAACTTGTTTTTGACCAAATTTAAATGAGATTTTGTTATCAGAAAGCACGTGAAAAAACAGATGGTTTGTGCAAGCAAAAATTGGATCGCGATTAGGGCAATATTATCTCCTTTCTGAACACGGTCAGAAAAGAGTAATAGGATTCTTCAGTGTACAGCAAAACATCATCTAAAAGTGCATATTTGGGAATGCTTCTCTAAACGCGGTTTCAGTTGCCTCTTTCTGTTTACAAACAATTTAAATTCCAAGAAAAAGTGAACCACCTATCAGAAAATCTTGTTGAAATTAAATAAAAAGTTTTTTTGATTCTGCCATAACAGGTTTAGTACAAGAAGACGATGACCCGAAACATTTCCAAAAACTGTGCAAGGTGTGGAAACAACAAAATAACGTTACTACGAAGAATGGTTGACAATGACCTCGGATGTTAATCCATTAAAAATGTCTGGTCTTACATGAAAAGAAAGCTTAAAGAAAGTTTAGAGTACACTGTGTGACTTTCAAATTAAGATAATCCTTGGCTCTTCAAAGCATGACAAAAAGTAAAATTATAATTAGTTTTGGCGCTTATTGGACCAAATATTAGGTATTTGCGCAATAGCTTATAATGTATACTTCAATAAAAAAAATATATCTACATTTTTATTTTTAAAAATTACAGGATCATTCTATTATTGAGCAGCCTGTAATTTGCCTTAACGATCCTGAATAAAGTTGGTAGCAGAATTACAAGTGAAGCCGCTTCCAAACCTGAACAACTTATTCGGTAAAGAATTTTTGCAAAGAATATATACCAGCAGAGACATGGCACAGGATTACGTGCAAATCCTTGGGCATGCCCCGTGCATTATTGCCGCACTCATGCGTGCTGGATGCGAAGGTGCGGATATAGCGGCATTATCTGCGGCGTCATAAATTACGGGGCTACTTTAATTCCTGTCCGATTCGCGCGATAGGTGGCGGGCGCTTCCTCCGGATCTCCATTGCCGGACTTACGAGCGGACTTTTTGGCCGATAAGGCCGGCCAGATACCAGAAATTAACCGGCGGCCGCGCCGCTAATTCACCGCCGAAAAAGCGAAATACTATCTGGGGCGGACGGGGCGCTAAATCAGGCATTGTTGGAAGTTTGCACATTTTCAATCCATCTTAGACAATATCAGCAAAGTTCGAGCGTTTGCTAATTACTGCGATTTAACCCCTGCCCATTGTCGGCGCGGCGCGCTAATGACGCGCCCTTTGTTTTGCGCGATTAGCGCGCGGCTGCTGCGCCTTTTTATCTCGCCAACTTTCGGCTTCATTCAGATTCGACTCAAAATTGCCGGCCGGGGATTTCTTACCACTCCAGGTGATTTATGGCGGGGGGCGGGTAATATAAACTCGCCGAAACTTACGCGGCGTTTAAATTGTTGACAACATTAATCCCGGGACGAAAGGACTTTTCTGTTCGGGAGAGAGCATGTCGGCAGATGTTTTTTCGCTGAAAGCAGCTCTGCTTTGTCATAGGTGCGCGGGGCTCTACCTTCCGCCATACAAAGGGATGAGAGCTTTTGTTGGCGATTTATTTCGAAACGGCAAACGGGCGGTTTGTGCGTGTCCAGCAGTCCGTGTATGGGGTTGTTTCTGAAGAACTGTCAGATGCTGAGGTTACCTGTATCTCATCACCTGTGTATTTAAAATACATTACGCTGAAAGGCACTGCATATCTACTGTCCTACACAATTCGAATTAAATACAGAAATTAAAATTTTTAATTAATGTAAGGTTGATATTAGAATATAATACAAGTCCTCCTCCTCCTAAGCCCAATTAATTATGTAATTAATTAAATCCATTTTTGGATGTAGGCCTTCCCTAACTCCTTCCACCTATCACGATTTTGTGCGATTTGGATCCAATTTAGTCCAGCTGTACGTTTAAAATCATCATACCAACGCATAGGTGGTCGTCCTCTTCCTCTCTTATGCTCGTACGGTCTCCATTCAATTATTTTACGGTTCCATCTATTTTTGTCACTTCTCGCCACGTGTCCTGCTTAACTCCATTTTAATTGGGCAATCTTAATACCAATATCTGTCACTTTCGTAATTGATCTTATTCTGTCATTCCTAACTTTATCTCTCCTTGTTATATTTAACATTGCTCTCTCCATTCCCCTTTGTGCTATTCTCATTGATTCTATGCTGCTTTTTGTTGTTGCCCAATTCTCTACTCCATATGTCATGGCCGGTAAAATACATTGTTCGAATACTTTTGTTTTCAGGCGTTGATCTATTTGTGTGTTTTTCAAAATGGAGGATAGTCTTCCAAATGCGATCCATCCACTTTTTATTCGTCTTTTTATTTCCTTCTTTTCACTGCTTCGTCCTAGTTCTATTCTTTGGCCTAGGTATATATATTCTTCTACTCGTTCAATTTGAGAATCGTCAATTTTAATTTCTACATCTGGACCAGGGTGCATTACTTTTGTTTTTCTTAAATTCATTTTTAATCCTATTTTGTTTGACTCTCTATTTAGATCAATGATCATTTCTTTCAAGTCTTCTAAATTTTCCGCGAGTAGTATGATATCATCAGCATAGTGTAGGTTAGTAAGCCGCTCTCCGTTTACATTTATTCCTTTATCTGGCCATTCTATCTTCTTGAACACGTCCTCCAGTGTTAGGGTAAAGAGTTTCGGCGACAGTGTATCACCCTGTCGCACTCCTCTTGCAAGTGGTACTGGGTTAGTTTTCGCGTGTAATGTATATGTTGCCGTGACTCCCTCGTTTAGTTGTTGTATGAGTTGTATGTATCTTTGATCTATTCGACTGTTTGCTAATGCTCTATATATTGCCCAGTGTTCAATGGTATCAAACGCCTTTTCATAATCTACAAAGGCCATGCATACGGGGAATCCATATTCGTTTGATTTTTCGATGATTATTTTTATTGTTAATAGGTGGTCTCTAGTGCTGTACTCCTTCCTGAATCCCGCCTGTTCCCGGGGTTGATACTCATCCAGCTTTCCTCCTAGTTTATTGGTAATAATCTTTGTTAGCAGTTTGTACAAATGTGACAATAAACTGATGGGTCTATAATTTTCAAGTTTTGTGTTTTCTCCTTTTTTGTATAATAATGTGACGTTGGAGTTTTTCCAGGTTTTGGGTATTTGAGTTGTTTTTAAGCATGTGTTTAATAGTTTTGCTATTTTTGATATTAAATTATCCCCAGCCTCTCTGATCAAATCTATTGATATTTCGTCATCTCCTGTAGCTTTATTAAATTTGAATTTTCTCATAGTGCTCCTCACTTCTTCTATGGTTATATCGGGTTGTTCTTCGGATCCCACGTTTTGAATCTTTCTAGTTCTAATGGCATTGTCTTCTATTTCTTGATGTACTTTGGATTCATATAATTCGGTGTAAAACTCTTCTACAATTTTTTGAATTTCATCTCTGTCGTGGATTATTATACCATCTTTGTTACGTAATGCGTACGTTTCTTTCTTTCTCATTTTTTGTTGAAGTATTTTCATTCCTTGGTTTTTCTTTATTACTTCATTCATTTGTTGTTCTTGTATTTGTCTTCTATGTACTCTTATCTGTTTTCTTATTTGTTTATTCACTTGCTTAAATTCTTCTGTTATTCTTTTATTTTCCTTTGCTAGTCGTCTGCGTTTTCCATTAGACTCTTGATATCTGCATTAATAATATCTCTGTTCTTTTGCGTGGTATAATTCTCCGTAGTTCTTTTATCGAAGTGTTAATTATTGTAGTTATTTTATTATTTACTTCATCTATTGTGAGTATTTTGTCATCAATATCATCATTAGCTAACTGTTTGTTTATTATTTCTCTATACGCCTCTCACTTTCTTTTTATTTCTTCTGCTGTCAGTTTAATTGAATTTTTCCTGATTAATTGTTTTCTTTCTGTTCTTTTATTAATAGTCAGTACAGCTCTTACCAGTCTGTGGTCACTCCCGTATTAAATAGGTTTAGTACGGTAACGTCATTTATTTTTGTTTTTGTTTGTCAAAATATAATCTATTTCGTTTTTGTATTTCCGGATGGTGATATCCAGGTCCATTTTCGACTGGGTCTTTTTTTAAAGAAGGAATTCATAGCATATAGTTTATGCTCGATCATGAAATTCATTAGCATGTCTCCTCTTTCATTTCTTTGGTCTATTCCAAAATTACCCATTCATCGGGTTCTTGTTTTTTGCCTAATTTGGCATTAAAGTAAATACAAGTAAAAAAACAATTCCATACAAGTGTATATTTACAGTAATTAAAAAAATAAATAAACTACAAATAACTAAGGTGTGATTTGTGTATTTATAAAAATATCGCAAGTTATTTTAATATAAATCAAGGATAATGTACGTAAATTTCAATTTGTTTTTGTATTTTAAATTTTTTGTGAATATCAGCTACATTATAAGCTTCTTTTAATGCTTTATGTGTTTGTCTCATAAATATATTAGTACTGAGTGATTGTGTAAGTTATGTGCATTTTTTTATGTGGCGATAAACCTTTCCAATAAAGTTCCCAAGTTTAGTGTTTTTTTTTTGTTATTGCCTACTACGAGTTTTGTTTTATGAATTTTTTTAATAACTACGTCGAGTACGAGCAGTAAAATAGTGCAGATCTTCTTTGATCAGTACGATATGCTTGACCTTAATGCTACTTGTAGTAAGCGTAATAAGCTTCTTTTATTTATTACTTAACAAAACCAACAACGGCCTTTTTCTTTCTCTGTGTGTCTCTTCAGCTTTCCAACCAGTTTGTCACAGCTCTCAATTCCTTCCTATTCATATATTTATTTTTTATAGATCTATAAGTGGTGCATTCTGTGTCTTCCATTAGTAAGTGGCGAAGCGAAGCGGAGTCACTTACTAACTTCATGTTGTCCGTCCGTCCGAGCAATAACTCTAGAACGGCTGGGAATTTCTAAAATCTGTTTCCACCAATCGACCGGTGACCAAAAAGTCTGGTTTTGATAGTGATTTTGAAACTGATTGGTCAAAGGTCAGCTAGACAAGATGGTTCTCAAATTTGGGAGACTGCTTCGCCACTTCGCTATGCGTTGCAAGCTTTGCAGGTTTATTTTATTTAGTATATTCCATCCGTGGTCTCCCACAAGCTTTAATTGTTGTTAATAGTCATCCCTTATGTATACCATTAGTATGCTCCTTCATTTTTATATGTTTTTCCATAAACACTTCTCTTGTCCGATCCTTCTCATTACTTCCTCATTTGTTATTGTACCAAAGTAGCTGATCTTTAAAGCTCTTTTATAACACCATTATTCGCACGCTTCTAGTCTTTCTTTCCCAATCCAATAGTCCACCTTTCAGCTTCATACAATAGTACGCTCTAAACATATGTTTTTATGAAGTTTGTTCTAGTCGAAATGGGGATCGCGCTTGTGATTAGTAAGCTCTTCTTTTGATAGAAAATCTAATAACGCTATGTCATCCGCGTACCGTATTATACATATTTTCCCTCCGTGTATTTTTATACCTTCGTTAGTCTGCTCTACAAATTTATTTACAGCTTGTATAGATATGTTAAAAAGTACCGACAAGAGAACATATCCTTGCCTCACACCTCTGTCTATTTTGGCTTGTCTAATTTCATCCCCTTGTGTTATTTTTGTAATTTGATAATCATATAGTTGTTTCAGAATCTTTCGGTCTTTACGTTTTGTTCCAGGGTTTACGTGCTGATAGGTTCTTTTACTGTAGTATGTCATCGGCTTTCTTAATAATTTCTTTTTAAAATTGTTCCATTTTATCTCATTATCTGCTTTGTTTATTTCTATATCAACTTTATCTGAGTATTCTATCTGGTTTTCTACACTTTTAAGCCTACTTATATCCCACCTGTAAGTTCTGTTTTTCTTTAGCTTCTTGTAAGTCAGTTTATGTTTTATTATTATCGGGTTGCGATCTGTATTTGCATTAGCACTGGAATAGGTTCTGCATTCTCTAATCTGATATCAAAAACGTTATTTTGCTAGGATAAAGTCTATCTGATATATTCCTGTACTTTCAGGTTTTGTCCAGGTATATTGTCTTCTAAGATGATGCTAAAATACTGTATTCATTAGTATCAAATTATGTCTTCTGCAGAATTCGACCAGCCTTGATTCTCTTCCGTTGTTTTCCTAGGGCGGATTTTCCTATTACCTTTTACTACAGCATTAAAGTTTTCCATAATAATGAGGTTTTCGTTTTCTTTTCTTTCTCAGTCATGTTACTTATGGACTAATGCGTATCTTCCAGTTCTTTATCGTTATGTTGATGGTATCCTCTGGTTTAGTACGTATCTTTGTCGTTATTGTTTTTTTGGTGTTGCCAATATTCGGTTATCCTTTATCCATATGCTTTGTTAAGGATAATATCAACACCTGCGTTTTCTTTATTAGCTCCTGTGTGCACTATTCGGTAGCCATCACTGCAACTATCTCCTGCTTGTGGACATTTCATTTCACAAAGACCTAAAATTCCAATTTTAAACTTTCTCATTTTTAACTTAATGTTCTTTAGTTTCCAACACTTTCGTAGTGATTTGACATTCTTACTTTGCTAATGTACAAGTGTGATCGATCTCTTTTCATTAGTTCTCCTCTCCTGGAGATCCTAATGGGGGATAGTTTTACCTCCAGACTTATAAACTATTTATTAGGTTTGCTGCTTTCTTGGAAAATTGATGTCCAATATATGTTTTATAGTATCCTCCCTTACTTTATCATAATTATAATTATATAGTATGCTGTAAAATCATTTTAGCGTGTCTTCGGGCCCATTCTGGACGTTTTTCGATCAATGCATGGTTAAATTTGATCATTTGTTGTCGGTAGCGATCACTATTAACTGTTTCACCAGGGTTCAACAGTTCATAATACACCACGCCACTCTGCCAAAGCGATTCGGTCTCGCGTCTGATGGACCAGCTTCTCCAGGTGATAACCATGATTTTTGCGCTTAGGGTTTTCGAAATAAATCCACTTTTCATCACCCTTTCGATCAAACCTTTGAAGCAGCATTTCACAGACGATTTTTCGATTTTCCATTTACCTGTCATTCAGTTGATGTGGCACCCATCTCCCCATCTTTTGGATTTTTCCCATCGATCGTAATCCGCCACTAATAGTTTCTTGGGCCACATTTAACTCTTCTGCCAATTGTTTTTGAGTTTGTTTTGGGTCTTCATCCAATAACTCCTGCAGTTTTGCATATTCAAATTTTTTCGGTCCGCCAGAACGTTCTTTGTCTTACACATCGAAAACACCACTTTTGAATTGTCGAAACCATGCCTCACATGTTTTTATGGTTGGAGCATGCTCGCTGTATGTTTCAACTAGCAAACTATGACTATCAGCGGCTTTTTTTTTTGATTAAATAAAAAAAGCACTGCATGCCGCAAATACACGTTTTCAGGCACATAACTTGACATTTTTGAAGAGGTATAAATATATGACGGTGATACTTTCACAAAATATAACCTACGACGTTGAAGCTTGATGTCTGTAGAATAAAATAAACACGTGTCAAATCATAATATTTAAGCCTAGCGAACCCTATTGGAAAAAACCGGTAAAGACTTTCCGGTATACCTGGTATACAAAACAACACTCACTACAATGGCGGTTATTCGACCTTGATACATTGTATATTGCTGCCATCTGTACTACAAATTTAGAAATACTTCATGCACAAGTTGGAAAAAAATAGCAAAGAAGGAAGTTGAAAGCACAGTGGAAAAGTAAATTATGTTCTGTCATATTTCAGCTAATTTACATATGATTCTTTCTTAAAAAAGTTAGCTTATAGGAAGTTTTTGTATTTAATAAACTTGCCTGTAATCTGATCAGCGTGATAGTATTAAAGAATACATCTGAACAGTAAGTCTAAAGCCTTCTGAAAAACTTTATTTTTACCATTTGTGTTTTTGGCCTCCCTCTACGGCAATTATTACTAAAATGCAGAAAATTGAAATTTGGCGGTTTTTGGTACAGTTGTAAAAATGTCTAATATAGCATGTCAGCCAAACTCTAATATTTACCAAAAGCCAACAAAAATTTTTAATTTAATCGGATGATCCATTTAAAAATGGCCCTCAACGAACACTATCAGCTAGCTACATCTCAAGAAAGTTTTAGTAGTTATAAGAAAACAAACATAAACGGAGAAACCACAGATCATATAGTAATTAGTGAGGAAAAGGAAATGTCCTGCGAAATAAGTGAAAACACAAAGAAACGTAACTGGCAACTTGTTAAAAAAATAAAAGAACACTTGAGGGACTAGCTCAGGCAAAAACAATAAACTGAAATAACCGGCAAATCCAAACAACTAATAAATATTAACTGCTATCAGAAACAAACCTAAATAAACCCAAATTGAAATCACAAAATAAAAATACAAACTCTCAACCAAATGATTCCAAACCTCCCCCAACATATATTACGGTATCACAAACTACAAGGCGACAATTAACAATTTAGCCCTGGTTGCAGAAAACAAAACATATATTAACAAATCTTTAGCAAATAACATAGTAAAAATAAATTCAACCAATGTAGAGACTTACAGAAAGCTAATTAAGCACATTTGCAAGGAACACATATTTTATCATATCTACGAACTCAAACAGGAGAGAGCCTATAAAGTAGTTATAAGAAACCTCCATCATTCTATATTGTTAGAAGATATAAAAATAGATTAAAGAAAAAAGTACATTTAGCCAGAAATGTTACTAATGTCAGACACAGAGAAAGCGAGGAGACATTGCCGTTACTTTTTTTGTGTCTTTTTTTAGAGCCAAAAGGGAACATTAAAGCAATTGATGATCTTCAGTTCTTACAACTTACGAAAATTAAGGTAGAACAACTTTGAGCCAGAAAAATAGTAATATAATGTACCAGGTGTCAAAATTATGGCCTCTCAAAAATTTATTGCATAAAACTGTTTAATTGTCTTAAGAGTGAGAAACTGAATGACTCAAAAACATGTAGAAAGCCCAAGAATGCGCTAGAAACATGTGCTCTATGTAATGGGAGCCACCCAGCGAACTACAAATAATGCATTGTTTATGGGGACCTAATAGAAACAAAATATAAGAACAATCTATGCAAATAATGAAACTATTTATGAGACACAAACCAATATGAATTCAATACAAAGCCAACTAATCATTCAAAATCTATAAATAAATTTAACCATTACATACACATGTAACTGGGACAGGCAGAAGATCAAACTGAGATATAACAGAAAAATTGACAGAATTTCTAAATAAATTTAAAAATATGTTTACTCAACTGCCCAACCAGAAAGACATGATTCTATTCATGCTAGCAACAGTAATTAATAAACTCGCGCAATAATGGCTGCAGCACTAAGAATAATGGACTGGAAGGCAAATGGACTATGAAACCACATACGTGAAATTATTATTTTTAAAAAACAACAAAACAGACATCCTCTTAATATCAGAAAGCCATGCAACTGACAGAACAGTCGTCAAGATACCAAACAATAACATATATTATACCACTCACCCTGACGGAGGAGCTTATGCAAGATCCGCTGTTATTATACGTAATGCTTTGCTACTCTCTGGAGTAGTACATTACAAATAAAATACAAAGTGTAGTAATAAAAATATAAACATTTACCCAGACTATCGCAGCAATCTATAGTCCACCAAAAACAAGCTCTCGACTAATAAATACCAACAGTTCTTTCTTACTCTTGGGCCAAACTTTCTAGTGGTTGCCAAAAATATATCATGGGGATCAGGACTATAACTTCAACCAAAATTTAAAATCTACTATAAATTATGCAACAACACAATATTAACTTTTTATCAACTGGGGAACCAACGTACTGACCATAGTAAGATCCCAGAGCTTCTGCATTTTGTCTTTACGAAAGGGGCATCCGATACATGCAGTAAAATAGAGTCAAACCTTGATCTAAACTCTATTCGCAGTGCTACTATAATAATGTTAAGTACTGAAGTTATCTGTAAAGATACTCCGTTGCATCTGTGCTATAAGCAAACCAACCAGAAAATATGAAGCAGTTCATTAATGAAAACATCAAGTTAAGCTTGCGTATAAAAGAACCTCACGGAACTATAGTAGTACAGTATTTTAGCAAACTCTACAGGGAGCGACATGGCAATAGACGCCAAAAAGACGTAAAACTCTACCGGAAAAACACAACATACCATTACACATAAAAAGGCTTGTCCAAGAAAAACTAAGGCTCGTAGCAAGTGGAAAAGAACAAGAAACCCTGAAGATAAAACGGTATTGAGTAGGCTACCACATGCACTCCATACAACTCTATAAGAAGCTAAACTAACACCAGAAGATCATTCATTATGAAAAACGACATAGAAATTCAAAAGATTGTCAATGCCGGTGACATAAAAACCAGATCGCAATTGGGCACGCTCTGATGAAAAAAAAATCTAAAGTCCACATCCATCAGAAGTAGACGACAGTGAAGTGCAAACATATCTTGATGCTCCATGTCAGTTGTCCCTGACAGTAAAACCAATCTCCTCGAAGAAAGTTCTTTAAAAATAAAAATCACAACTCTTACAAAGCTCCTGGATACCATTTAATACTAGGAGAAATTCTAAAAAGATTATCTTTTTAACAACCATTTATAATAGCATTCTACGACTGTTACTTCCCAATATAGTAAAAATTAGTTCAAAATATTATAATTCTCAAACCAGAAAATCACCGTTTGAAGCATCATCCTACAGACCGATAAGTCTCTTACCTATAATGATAAAAATACTTGAAAGACGACTCCTTAACAGAAATAAAAATACTGTATCTACAAAACATCCAATACCAGAACATCAATTTGGCTTAAAAGAAAAGCATTGCACAATACAGCAATGCAACAGATTAGTTAATAAAATTAAGGAAACTTTAGAAGGAAAGGGAATGGTGCAGCACTTTTTCTGACGTTCAGCAAGCCTTTGATAAAGTATGGCATGATAGATTCTTATACAAGCTTAAAAGAAATTTACCTACTCAGCCCTGTATCATTTTAAAATCATATATGCGAGACAGACAATTCCAAGTAAAATATAACAGTACTTTGTCTGCCTACCACTTACTACAATCCGGAGTACCGCAAGGCAGCGTATTAGGACTATACTGATATCTGATCTACAAACCAGATTTCTCAGTCGCAGAGCACACTATGGTAGCTACATTCGCTGTTATTACAGCAAACCTAGCAGCTGACCTGGACCCAGAAAACGCTTCGGAAAATCTACCGAGCCACATAGATATATTTTAGGAATGCCTAAAACGTTAAAAAATTGTAGTTAACATTAATAAATTCACTACAAGGCATAGTTCTCGCCAACAAGCAACTACAAGGGTAAGGTGAAAAGTTCTCGGCCTGACACAAAGATGGTGCTGAAATTGGCAAACAATTATGTTTCCTGCTTGGGTGCATGTGTCGTTAGTTCGTATGACTAGGTTCAACTTGTTCGCTCAAGTAGTTTGTTTACACGAATTTTTTCAGTAGACATGTTGCATGTTTTTTGTTAAAATGGATAAACTTGAATATCGTGCGGTTATAAAATTCTTCGTTTTGGATGGATTAACTCCTAAGGAAATTCATCCGAAGTTGACGAAGGTTTACGAGGACTCTGCTCCTTCCATGTCAACTGTTAAAAAGTGGGCAGCTTAATTTAAACGTGGTCGCACATCCCTCGAAGATAATCCACTGAAGGATGGCCAAAAACCGCAACCACACCGGAAACCATCGAAAAAGTACATGATATCGTGTTGGACTATAGGCGAGTGAAGGTGAGTGAGATAGCTGAGGCTGTGGGGATATCTGAAGAAAGGGTGCGAAACATCTTACACGAAGAATTAGGGATGCGAAACCTCTGCGCAAGATGGGTGCGCATTTGCTGAATGCTGATCAAAAGCAAATGCGCAAACTATTTTCGCAGCAATCTTTGGACCGATTCAACAGGGATCCGACCGATTTTGTGCGGCGATTTGTCACCATGGATGAGGCATGGGTCCACCACTACACGCCAGAAACGAAACAGCAGTCCAAGCAGTGGGTGGAAGCCGGTGGTTCAGCGCCAAAGAAAGCGAAGTCGATCACATCTGCCGGAAATGTGGCCAGCGTGTTTTGGGAATGCGAAAGGGATCCTGTTAATTGATTATCTTGCAAAAGGCAGAACAATTACAGGCGAATATTACTCCAACCTTCTTAACCAGCTGGATGCCAAAATTCGCGAGAAGAGGCCTGGCTTGAAGAAGAAAAAAATCATCTATGATTGTTTCGGACATCCCCTCTATTCTCCTGATTTGGCACCCTCAGACTTCCATCTGTTCCCAAACTTAAAAAAATTTGTTTCTGGAAAGCGCTTCGCATCCAATGAAGAAGTTGATGAATATTTTCACAATCTTCCAGATTCTCACTTCCGAGAAGGAATACTGATGTTGGAGAGGCGCTGGATCAATTGTGTTGAAGTCAAGAGAGATTATGTAGAAAAATAAAATCATTTTTAACTGAAAGTCGCAGTCTTTCATTGTCGGGCCGAGAACTCTTCACCTTACCCTCGTATAAATAACACCCCTATACCAATAAAAAAAGTAAAATGCTTAGGACTCCACCTAGATAAAAAATTGACATAAAAATCACATATAAAAGCCAAAAAAACAACAAATAAAATTAAAGGTTAAGGAAATGTACTGACTAGTTTGTAGGAAGGCCTAACTCAGATTAAAGAGCAAACTAAGAATATGCAAAACCATAGTGAAGTCCATTTCAATATATGGGGTGCGGTAAATCGTCAAACACAAAAATATTCTCCGTATGATAACAAACTCTCCTTGCTATGTATCAAACCTCACAATACGTAATGATCTTAAAGTACCATACTATTATATTACAAGCTATCAAATACAGATATCGCAATATAGGACACTTCAACCAGCTAATAGCTGTGAAATAGAAGATTAAATAAACAATGGTTAGAAGACTTGACTGAATAAATTCGAGTGCACTATCGATGAAGAGAATCCTCTCAAGCCGTTTCAGACATAAAACATTTGCTTATTACTCTAAGAATTGAGTAGCTCGTAAATTTGAAATTGAAATAAAGAAAAACACGAATGTCTAAGATTATTAACTGCTATTGTATACGATATATTTTACCGCACAAAAAAAAGGTATTCACTAGTTTCAAGCTAATAAACTTTTTCTTAATAATTAATTAGTAGCTATTTTTGTATTTCTAAATTAAAATAGAAAACAAAAAAAAACTCGACAATATTTAGTTAGCTGTAAATATTTCCCATTCCATAGACAAAGAGAACTGCCAAAGAAAAAAGTATTTTCGTTCCGGCAGCCCCCCACGGCTGGATATTTCACGTGCGACAGCTCACAGTTTCGGCGCGCTTCCGGCCGCATTAATCCGCAATCTGGCAATAATAAGGAAATTGAAAACTCGTTCGCAGCCCTTCAGCGGTGCATTTCGGGCGCAGGCTTGGTCGGCAAATTGCGAACAATCCGCGCTTTCAATAGTAATTTATCAGCAGGATACAGCGCGTATTAATTTAGCATTAGCGCCAGGCTGGCCAACAGCGCGAACAATATTATAATTCCCCCATTGTTGCATTGTAACCAACTTTAAGCTCCCGGTGTACGTCAAATGTTATTGTGCGCTGCGTGATTTCCGCTCGTTCTGCGGCGCGAAGTTGCATTGTGTTTTCTAGTGTTGCGCCTACCAGATTAAAACGGCCGCGATGACCCTTCACGGGATTCGAGTTCGACTGATCGCTGCCGACAATGGAAATTATGTTGCACAAATCAACCGCGAAACGCGGTGTTTGCTTGCGCGGAATTAAGGGATGTGCCGCTTAATCAGAACTGGAGTTAACAGATATCTGACAGTTAATAATATCAATAAAACTTTACATTATTATTTACAATTAAATTGTCTCCACCCTACCAAAAATCGAAATTTTGCTGCTAATAAATTACAGTTTTTATCCTCCAAAAGTGGTTTCCACTGCAATCCAAAAACCTGGAAAGCTACCAAACCCAATCAAACTTTTTCAAATCTTGAAACTTTCTGAAAAACTGAAACAAGCAAATTAACGAAGATAGTCTGCTAGATGATCTTATTCAACAATTATTTCATCAAAAGCTATATTGTTCGGCAATATTTCTGGATGTTAGACAATCTTTCGGCCGTATACGGCACAATTTAATGCTGTTTAAAAACATATTTCTTCACATCAACAGTATCTTCTATATAAATAGTATCCAAACCAAACTTGGAAATTAAATCTGGCAATTATATCTAATCTTTATTCGTGTCTCTCAAGGCAGTATTCTGGGACCGCTTCTATATCTGATGTTTACTGCAGACCTACCGATTATACCCAACGCGACAGTGGGAACATTTTCTGACAGCACTACTATTCTTGCGTGCCATAAAGATCCTCAAACTACACTAAACTTCTTGCATGGTAGAGTGAATGTAATAGAAGGCTGGTTGCGGAAACGAAAGATCAAGGTCACCAAAATAAAGTCAACCCATATAACGTTCACAACAAAATAATTACAGTGCCCACCTGTAATGTTAAACATGTCCATATATCGCAAGCAAACAAAGTTAAATACTAAAATCTTCATTTTTTTTTTATTGATCAGATACATAACTATTTACAATCTGCTGCAAAGCAATAAGTAAATGATTTACGTAAGTGTAGGTTTAGGTGGAAGTTGACGTTCATTAACGTCACTTCTGCTGTAACTTAATGTAAGAATACTAGTACTAAATCCGGAAGGGTAAGTCCAAGGTGTAGTGTCTTTTAAGTCTGCGGTTGTGTTCACTGCTATCTAGTAGGTTTAAAGCTAAATGATTGGGGTGCAATTCTAGTTTATTGATATATCTTTCACTATTTTTAACTATTTCACTTTTCACTAAACTTATTTTTAGGTCACTGTAAATGTCCGCATTGGTTATGTAGTATGGTGCATTAGTGATGATTCTGAGTGTTTTTGACTGGAATCTTTCAATTATCGAGATATTGGAAGATGAAGCAGTTCCCCATATCTGGATACCATACATCCACATGGGCTTGAATATGACCTTATATATTAACAGCTTGTTGTCGAGAGAAAGTTACGAGTTTCTACCCAGTAGCCAGTAATGCTTGCTGAATTTTAAATTTAATTGTAGTCTTTTCTTCCACAAGTGTGTTTTCCACTTAAGGCCCTTATCGAGATGTATTCCCAGATATTTAGTCGAATCGGCCTGCGGAATTTGCTGTCCATTGAGCATTATTGGCGGGCATATACCACGTCGTTTAGTGAATGTGACGTGCACAGATTTCGCTTCGTTTATTTTAATGCGCCACTTTTTAAACCAATCGTGAACAGTATTGAGCCTGTTCTGCAGTTTTGCTGATGCTCTAATTGGGTCACAGTCGGTAGCTAGCAGCGCAGTATCATCCGCGAACGTGGCGGTTGTGGTAGTTTCACAAGTCGGTAAGTCAGCCGTGTAGAGGAGGTATAAGAGCGGTCCCAGGACACTACCCTGTGGCATACCAGAATTTATGGGCATAAGATTAGTGAGTTCATTTTCGTATTTAACTTGGAATAGTCTATCGTGTAAATAGGATTTTAGAATGCGATAGTAGTTATCCGGTAGCCATTTCTTTAGTTTATAGTGCAGCCCCTTATGCCAGATTTTGTCGAACGCTTGACTGACGTCGATAAATACTGCATTACAGTACCTGTTTGCTTCGAAGGATGCATTTATAATATCTACCACACGATGGACCTGCTCTACGGTTGAATGTTCAGTCCTAAACCCGAACTGGTGATCCGGTATAAGGTGTTCATCTTCTACAATGGGCATTAATCTTTTGAGTAGTAGTCTTTCAAACAGTTTAGAGATAACAGGTAGTAGACTTATAGGCCTATAGGACTCTGCAATGTTTGGGGGTTTACCGGGTTTTGGAATTAAGATAATTTTTGCAACTTTCCACTGTGCAGGAAAGTGTCCAGTTCGTAGTATGGCATTAAATATAAGTGTTAACAACTTAAGTCCTTTAATCGGTAATTCTTTTAGTATACGCCCTGTTATAAGTTCGTATCCCGGTGATTTTTTACTGGCAATTTAGCGATAGCTGTTTTACTTCCTTCATTTTGAAGTTTTTAATTGGTGGCGTTAATTGTAACGGGGCCTCTAGGTAGTGTTCTATTTCGTCTTCGTCTATTCCAGGGATGCCAGGTTCAGGTTGAAAACTTTTTGAGGTGGTTTGCATAAACTTCAGCTTTCTCGGCATCACTTTTAGCCCATGTCCCGTCTACTTTACGGAGTGGGGTACTGGCTTCTGAGGCTGTTTAAGCCTTTTCGTGGCTTTCCATAAGGAGTAGTCGCTTTGTTCTGTTGCAGATAGTTCCTTCAGATACTCTTGAAGGAGTCGTTCCTATAGTCTTGCAGTAGCTTTTAAGTTCTCTGGTACAATTGTTTAATCTTCGCTTTTCTTCAGGATATCGTCTAGTGTGCCACTCTCTTCTCAGCCTTCTTTCTCCCTTATCTTATTAGTAATTTCGCCAGGATATCCTCGTTTGATTGGGTAGGGCGGGTTAGAGGAGTGGACTCCCAGGCAGCATTCTGCACTAAGGTCTGAAAATTCTCTACTGCCTGTTCAATGTCTTCAGCCGTTTTCAGCGGAACGCTATCAGTTATGTTTCTATCCACTATCTCTCTGAAATAGTTCCAGTCCGTTCTGCAATTGTGTAGTTGTGGCGGTCTATGTTTGGCAGTTATATTTGCACTTAGGGTTAGAAGTACAGGGAGTGATCAGATGAGAGGTCTTGCAGGTCTTCGACTTTTACGTGTGCTTGACTAATTCCTTTGGTGACGAAGAAATCTAGGCAATCAGGGATTTTGTCAAGTCAGCCGGCCAATAGGTTGGTTTGCCGGTAGATGCAAAATCTAAGTTATTCGTTTGGATACTGGTTTCTAGGGTCTGCCTCTTGGGGTATATAATCTCGATCCCCATAGTGGACTTTTGGCATTGTAATCTCCGCCAGTAATAAATCTTGCACCTAATGCGTGGAAGTAGTCATCGAATCCTTCTTTATTCGCTCTATAGCGTGGGGGACAGTATGCTGCTGAAATTGCTATTGGTCCATGCCAGTCTTCCACTATTACGGTTGTGGCTTGTAGAAAATCTCTGCTAAATTTATCTAGCTCGTAGTTAATCTTCATATGAACAAAAAACTAACGTGAAAAACACATATCTTAAAAAAGCACAAAGAAATAAACATCAGGCTCAGAAAAACTGCAGTGGTTTGTAAGACAAAATTTACAAAACCCCCTCACCACATTTGCCGACGACACATCGCTGCCGATACCATTCCCCAACTTGCCACCGAGAAACTACAAACCCATCTTACTCTCCTTCAAAATTGGTTTCAGACCTGGCGCGTGCAAGTAAATCAAACCAAATCAGCTCAAATCACTTTTACAAACAAACGCACAAACTGTCCACCCGTTTCAATTAATGGGACTCAATTACCGATACCGATCAAGCTAAATACTTATGACTCATACTGGATAAAAAACTTACGTGGAAACCACATATAACAAGGAAGAAGATTCAGATCAACCTAAAACTTAAACAAATGCAATGGCTTCTTGGACGCAAATCAAAACTCAGAACAGCAAATAAAATCTTGCTCTACAAATGTATTATAAAGCCAATCTGGACGTATGGCGTTCATCTTTGGGGATGTGCAAACACTAAGATACTCCAAAGAGTTCAGTCGAAGATCCTCAGGATGATATTCAACGTCCCATGGTATGTCAGCAACAAAACTCTACGTAACGACTCAGGCATCCCACTCGTAGCAGACGAAATTTTCAGACTAACCACCAAATACCTATACAGCCTTGCTGGCTATCCCAATGAATTAGTCCATCAACTGAGAGATTCAGCCGAGGTCAAAAGACGGCTGAAACGACGATAGCCAACAGACAATAATTAAAACATAGTAAATGATCATCCTTATCTTTTGTACTCACTGAAGTGCTGTCATTGGACAGCTTCTCTTCTCATAGTTTAGCAACATCCAATTTACCTATAGCTCCCACAGAGAGCTTGTAAATTTGCACTGTATGTAATAAAAAAAAAATACAAAACCATCATACGACCTATATGAATCTATAGCTGTAAATTGTTATAAGGATCCAAATCGAAGACACTGAAATACATCTTCAATGCGCCCAGGTACATAACAAACCGTATATTTTACTCCAATTCTAACATACAATATATGCGGGTCATAATTAGACAGCTACAGCATCATGACAGACCCCTAGGACGCCCTAACGATCTCTGTACACTACTAACGCATCAACCAGCAATATGAAGACTAAAGCGCAATTAGCCATAGAACTTGACAGAACAATGTAATCCTCCCCCCCCTTCAACAAAGCAAGGTAACGTACTGCTAAGCTCTCATAGAATTTATTGATGATATCAATTATGAGTAAATACAAAAAGTTGTAATAAAAATAAATTTTCTTTTTGTCTTCCAATTCAAAATAACTTCTTCTAACTCACTCTATATCTTCTTCCCCACTCTCACTCCTCTACATCCTTCTTTTCAATTTTTTGTTTGCCCCTTTCTTTTAGCTTTCTTTGACCTTCTCATTTTTCTCTGTTCTCTGAGAATCCATTCCGTTACTTTCTTCGGAGTCCACTTCTAAATATGTCTATACCACCTTAATTAATTTTTTACATCTTTTAAATTTTCTACTTTTATTATGTTCTTTATTGTTTCGTTTCCAACTTTATCTGATTTTTAGATTCTTGTTAAGCGCCTCCAGTAATCTGTTTCCAATGTTCTTAAACGTCTTACTTGTTCTTCCGTTAAATACTATGATTTTTCTTCTTATGTTATAATTTTTATACTATTATAATAGGTGTATAAATAAGTTCTCAGCTTTTTTTCTGCAAAATTAAGGTTTTATTTAAAAACAAACAAAGAAAGCTTAAGTATCAAAGTATTATCCGTTGGCATCGATGACCTTTTGCCATCTTTCGGGTAGCTTGCGAATTCCCTGGTGATAGAAGCTCACCGGCTTCGAGACGATAAAGTTATCGATGCATTTTTGGACTTCTTCCGTTTTGAAGTACGTATCAGCCAAGTGATGCTGTAACGACCGGAATAAATGATAATCGGAAGGGGCCATGTCTGCGCTATACGCCGCATGTGGGAGAAGTTCCCAGCCTAACGCGTCTGCAGCTCATCCGTGTCAAATGTTTGAGGGCGTCCATCGCGTGGTTGACCTTCAAGACTAAACTCTCCTCCGCGAAATCTTTGGTACCACTTTTTGCACGTTGCATAACTTACAGCGTTCTGATCATATGCAGCACAAATCATTTCGGTGGCTTCAGCAACGTTTTTCTTAAGATGAAACGCGAAGTGGATGGAAAATCGAATATCCTCTTTTGTGATTGCCATCGTGAACACAGCTGATTATTGAGGTTATGTGCATCAAACACCAAATCGCATGATGTTTCAAAAGACCAAATGTCATTGCTTTAAAACCGCAAGAGGGGGACTAATACGTTACATGTAAACGGTGATTTGCGTCCTGTGAAATATAAAGCTGAGAACTTATTATATATATTTGTCTCTTCCTTTTTTTTACATGTTTTTGTCCGACACTACCAAGTTAGAAGAGAAAATCCAATTAAACCTAGTTAAACTCGTGTGCTAAGGAAACATCATCTAGCCTTCATAGTCTTTTTTCAAATGTTTTCACCGTTAGTTTATAGTGAAACTAATACTTCAAAAAAAATTGTGTAGTATTTCTAGATAAAAGGTTGTTATGCGTTACTCGTCTACGTTTAGTAGAGAGGGTAGAAGCTCGTTTCTAATAATGTCGTAGTCAATTCAGCTCCAAAATTGAACCTGCATAGAACAATTTTGAAAGTTGTAAATGACATTATTATCAAAAGCAAGCAGAAATGAACCAAGCTAAGTATCTAACACACACAAATGAAGGTTCCGACGCAGTAAGTTCTTACAGAAAAAAGGTGAAAGTGAAGAAGGGAATGCAAGTGCGATTGCAAAAAACTCTGACGTCAGCGCTGAGAATACCCGTTTGCACGGTTATCGTATTATTAAATGTTTCACCGTTTTAGGGCATTGCCGGAGTTGGTATTTTAGCGTAGTGTAAACAAGCTTTAAAGTCCAGAGGAGCCAGAAATAAAGGCCTCGGTTTCAAACTGGTTTTGATATGCCGCTGTGGTCAAAGAGACACAAATTTAGTACCTTTCATCGACACTGATTATGAAGTGAATTGTCGGATTGTGCTTATCATGCGTCTTTTAAGCACCATCAAAAAGGAATCAATTTATTTTGCAATTTTATAGATTTCTGTTACGAGTTGAGCGAAAACTCTTATAACTAAATAATTCACATATCCGCTCAACTTCCAAATGCGTTTCTAAACTCCTCTCCAAGAAAGCTGTAAAAGAAGGAAAGAAAATGAATAAAACACGAGAAACTGATTTTGAATTTGAAGGTTTCTGGTGATGACTCTTGGAAGAAGCGTGTATTCAAATCGTTACGTAGAATAATTACGCTCAAAAGCTAGCAGGCAGGTAAAGTTATCGATTTAGTAGTCAACAATGGCTAGGACTAAGCACGTATATTTTGGAAGGAAAAAAAATTATCCCGAATGTTATAAACAACACGAGGAAAGTTGCATGAAAAATTATGAGGTTCCACGGACAAGATGGAAGTCGATGCAATCACAGAAATTTTGAAAATAGCAGTTCGGTGTGATGTACTAGTTATATAGTAGGTGGAAAAATCTCAGTAGAAAAGGCAAGTTAATTAATGCATTGATAACAAAAACTTACAATGTAGTACCATCTAACTTTTCAAAATAATTTAGATACTGTTGAAGATACGAAAAGCTTCTTATTACCATTCATGTTATGCAGTATAAATACTGCCAGCTAGACAAAGACAGCTGGTGCTGGCAAAAAAATGAAACTATTAGAATGAATATAAATATTAGGAATGAATTTGAGTACTGTTCTCCGCTCGATTCGGATGTTTAGAAGCATATTTTTCAAATTTATGAAGATCTGCCAAAAGAAGATTTTTGAAAGATGCTTAGGCACTCATACACAGAATACTAATAAAAGTTTCAACTGTGCCATCTGTCGCTCAACTCCAAAGCACCTGAATTTTGAGTTAAAATCAAAATTGCATTACATGTTGTAGCTGAACTAGTCAATAAAGAATATTCATTTATTTTACAAAAAATGGTTGCATTAGAAATAGTCAGTACAACGTCGACAAGCGCCGGGTGATTTGCTGGGGCTGTCGCAACTCTATTGGGCAAAGAAGCTCGTAAGGTACGTAGAGAACAGCTAGTAGAAGAAAATTAGTTCTAGGAAGTAGATGAAGAACTATTATATAAACTTAGAACTTGGCTAATTAACCAATAAGTTAATGATATAATTTACTTTTTACTCATACAAACTTTAAACGCGGTTTTCTCAAAACTGCTAACCAAACCTAAACATTTAAAAAAATTCCAAAAATATATCTTAATTAAATATAAAGGAATCATTAAACGTTTAAAAAAATTAAAACTTTTTTATTTTTGAATTTAGCATATTTTTGAGGTTTATTTATTAGTTATATATAAATAATAAGAATTTCTAAACTAGTCTGTTTCAAATAAACACAACGTACGTTAGACTCAAAGACAGTGCTACATGTCGCTCATTTTAGATTATTTTATTTAAAAAATATTTACAGTTAAAACTATGTACAAATATATGCTAAGTTGCAAAATTACAATGATAGCTTTTTCTTTTTACACAAATTCATAAAATTCAAGCATTTTTATTCTTCTAATTGTATTTTTCCTTTACGTGCTCTGACATCTTATTTTCCTTTTATTCTATTTCTCACAGTTCTGTCGGCCATTCCATTCTTACTTATGTAGACTTCAGGCCTTCGGTTTTTTGTTCTACTACCAAATATTTAGATTTACTCATTTTCAGCCTTTACTTTTAATCATCATCATCATCATTAGCCATTTTCGGTCCATTTCTGAACATAGGCCTCTTTCATGTTTCTCCAGTGTTCACTTAATACTCTTCAATTAATTTTTGCAACCTGTATTGTATGTTATCTTGATTCTGTGGTATAAGAACTTGGCCATCCTCTAACTTTAACGAATATAGGATAATGCTAAACATTTTTCTTTATTTATTTCTCCACACTTCTCACATGTATTTTAAAATAGTTGATATTGCCCACTCTTGACACTTTTATAAATAATTTTGTAACTACTTGTACGCACTTATAATTTACATTACTATGACACATTTCTACATAGTCAGTGTTTTCATGTTTCTGTAATAAATAATGTTTTATGATATACCCTTAATTTTTATGTTTATCATATCACTAAACTCTTTTCACATGCATTTCTTAATACCAATCGTTTTATTCCGGTTCTTGAGTGATTCTGGACACACCCGTCATCTAATATCATTAGATCATCATCGTCGGAAAATTTTGCTTTGAATTTTAGTAGACACGTTATAAAAACCTTGAAAAGTTAGAATTTTATAACAACCCTCTTCTCTAACCGCTCTTGCAACTGTACAGAATAGGGCGTTGTCGTAAAGCAGTAGTGATCACTTAAGCACCGCCGCAGTTTATTTTGAGTTCAGAAATTTTCAGCAACCGTTAAACGGCGTTTGTCCTTGAGAAGACTACGATCAAAACGAACATTTTTCTCAATGCATCGGCGACCTTTACTTTCAACTGCCTCTCGTTTTCCCAAAATTGTTTATGCCACGCGTACACTTGAGTCTTCTTAAGGGTATTGCTCTCAAACCGTTTTACGTTTTCTCAGATCTTCTAATGGCTTTCCACAATATTTCGTAAAAACAAACAAAAATGCTTCTAGCTCTGATATGCTAAAACTACCTAAAAAAGCTATAATGCGAGCTACTCTACGGAAGAACTTTTTTCAAAGCATTCTTACTTACAATTTTCAAAAGACACCTTTCTAAGTTTACCTCAGCAAGTTATTATATTAAAACGCATTGTAAATTTAATATTCACCAAACTATGTGTTCGAAGATTGATCATAAAATTTACTGAAACCGGATGCAACACCTTAAACGTGGGATAAGGTCACGTGAGAATATTGCTACAGTTAGACAAATTCAAAAATATTAACTTGACATTATGCATAACAACTAAACATTTTGAGAAGCTTCCTTTAGCAAACCTGCACCTTGATGTGTACAAAATTAAACTGACAAGAGCGTAAGTTTGCTGAGCTTTCTCATCATCGATAATTTGTCAGCTGACTTTTAAAATTTTATTAAATGGGTTATTTTTTAATTAATAACTTAAACGATATTCTGCTATATCAATTTGATTTGAATTTTTATTTGGCATTCCAAAAATAAAAATTTTTGCGGTATTTTCCGATGTTCTATGTCGGAAATTTTATATGCATTATTTCAATTTACAAAATTTTTCTTTTGCTATCACTAAACATTAATGCTTATAAATAAATTACGCTTGTATTTGCATTGTTAGTTTTACTTTTTATATTCTCAAAATTACTAACAGCAGAATTTCATTTGTAATCAATGTTATTTCCTAAATTTGAACTGCTGATTAGTATAGAGTAAGCCATAAGCTTACTTTGTCAAACAAGCGTTTGTTCTGTTTTCATTCAATTCTTTATTTTAATTTTATGATTGGATTTATCTCCCAATTCACTTTTTGACCATTTTATGAACTTTTTTCTTATTATATTCAATCAACTTATGTACTACAAACAAGGCTTTTTTCTGTTTATAATTCATCTCTTTTATAGCGTTGTTTACTCAGTTTGCCTCAGCACTTATTTATGTAACAACACATTTTGAAATAAAAATTAGTGTAGCCTTCTAGTTTGCAACTACACAAATTTGTCTTTTGAATCAGAGACTGGGAGTAGTTGGCCAAACTGTTGTAGTGAACAGCAAAGTTTTAGCAGTTTTCCTTAAATAGCAAAATATTCTAGTGGATCCTTTCACTTAAGACGCTCTAAGATTCTGTTTAATCGAGTCCATGTACATGAGCAATTTAAGCGACTTGTAGTCAAACTACTGGATACGCTAAGTGTACAAGAAAAATATCGCGTAATCTAAATTAAACCATATGACGTTTTTCTTAAATAAAATACGAAATATTGCAACAACCCGAATTTTACTGCTATCAGCCTAAAGTACAGACCTAGCAGTTGTATATTTTATATAATGACGGTCAAACTCCCTCCATAACTTAGCTAACATGCTACCATTCTTATAGTGAAATTTTCCATAATGCTTTTCTACAGAATGGGGCAATCACACCGTACTATTTGCAGGTATTAAAAAACAAACGCAAATTTTTTTCTTATTTATTTATTACAAAAAATGTTAAAAATACATTTGAAAATTGGAATAAAAGCAAAACAGTTTTACTTTTTGAATATCCCATTCCTACTGATTTCGGTTTGAGAAAAGGTTTTTCAAAAAATCTATTGACACCTTGGCTGTGTGGCTAGTTGTTCCATCTTGTTGGAAATGAATGTTCTCATTCACAAAAAATTGTTAAATGGAATACGGCAGGTTTCCAAGATTTCAACATAGCGCGCTGATAGTACTCTAACTGCATGGCCATCATCATCCTCGAAAAAAGATGGGCCAATTACCCAATTCAAAGAATAGAGAGGACGTCCGTAAAGTTACTGAGAGTTGGCAAGAGCCCAATAGCAAAAATTGTGTTTATTGACATATCCACTCAGGTGGAAATGAGCTTCATCTCTCATCCATAGATTATCAATGGGTTGTGGGCCGTCTTCAAGCAGCTGTAACATGTGCTCATAAAACCTAACCCAAATACGATAATATTCTGTGCTTAAAGCATGGACTGTTTGCATTTTATGCGGCTGTAGGTATAAGTCAAAATTCTCCTTACTGTAATTGCTACTTGTACAGCCTCCACATTCTCGGGAGTTCTAACAGTTCTCGCCCTACCACCTCTTCTTCTTATTGTTTGACCCGTTGTACGTAAGTTACCCCAAACAGAAATGACTTTCCTGCTTGGAACAGGAGCACGAGTTGGAAGATGAAGATGTAGGCAGAACGCGCGTTGTGTTCGTGCGTATCCTCGACCATGTTCTAAATCGCTCTAACAGCGAAACCTCCTTGTTCACCGGTCCAACGCTACATGGTTACTAAACTTCCAACTATATGAAATGTGAAGTTGTAATGGGATTAAATTGCAAGACCGCGCTGGCCAATTGATATCACCTCTCTGCAAGATAACACGACCAGAAAATATGGTATAAAGTACAGTGGGTGTTTCATATGTTGTATAATATATAGTTTCATCTTGTTGAAATCACATGTCATTCAAGTTCAAATCTTACTACAATATACACTATCGACGGTAACAGTTTTCTCAGCTTCGTTCTTAAAAAAGTAAAGCCTTATGATTCCTTTAGTCTATAAATAAACAACACATTTTTGTCACCCCAAATTCGACAATTTTGATGGTTTACAAAACTATTCAAAGAAAAATAATCTGCATTGTTTAACAGCTTGTTTTTGTAATAAACTCAAATGATATCGATGCGTTGCTGCACACTATACGTCACCATATGTTTAGATACCAACTGTACAAATGCAAATTTCAAACGTTCACCGAACTCAAAGGCGTGCAATTCAAATTTTAAAGTTCAATATATACTTCTTATAAAGCTTTAAGTGCTACTATCCACTTTCAAAATAATATTTTATTCTTATTTGCACTATCATTATAAAAGTAATATATTTTCTTCATTTCCATTTTACTTGAAATAAGCTTTAAATCTACGCTCATATGCAACAATTTTTACCTTTATTTATTCTACTGGGTGGCCAGTAAGTCGGGAAATAAAGCAAAATTTAATTTCTCGGTAACTAACAAAGATAAAAATTTAATTCATTGACTATACATTAGTAGAGATCATAGGGTTTAATGAACAAAATATGAGCCATTATTTTCAACTACGCGGTGAAGCCTTTCCTCAAAACTGGTAATTGCATTGTGGCGCATTTCTTGATCAATGGTCACAAATTCTTCTCTGATTCGTTGTTTCAGTTCGTCGATGGTCTTAGGATTAGTGCGATACACTCTATCCTTGAGATAACCCCAAAGGAAAAAATCGCAGACATTGAGATCCGGTGAACACGCAGGCCAATAAATTCCATTTCCGGTTTTCTTCTCCGCATCCATACCGATAATTCGCACACCGAATTTTTCAGCGATCATATCCAAATTTCCTGGAGACACCATGAAGATTAAATCAAAATTTAAACCACGAAAGTTTTTAAAACCTTGTGTTCGGTGTGGTGTCGCGCCATCTTGTTGGAACCAGTATTGGTTAATCATTTTCTTTTTCTTCGCCTCTTCGAAAAACGGAATGAGAACTTGGTCTCGGTAGACATTTTCATCGACATATTTGGTGAGAAAAAACGGTCCAATAATGCCACGCCATGATATGGCTGCCCAAACACTGATTTTTTTGGGGTGAAGACTCTTGACTACAGTCAGGTGTGGATTTTGTGTGCCCCAGTATCGGTAATTTTGCTTATTCACATAGCCATCCAGGTTAAAGTAAATCTCGTCTATGAAATGGATGTGTTTGAAGTCCAAAGTGTTGTCATCTTTTAAGGCCAAAGCGTGATTGGCGAACTCGAATCTCCGGTCAACATTCACTTGAGTCAGTGGTTGTTGAACTTGAATCTTGTAAGAAAACATATTCAACTTTTTGAGTGTTTTGCACTGATGTTCGGCTAATTTGCAGCGGTTCTGATGTGTTTGCCAGTTGTTGGGGCGCTTTTCTGGTTGAGGTTGTCGGGTACTGCTCAAAGTGTTTCCTAACTTTTTCCACATTCTCAAGTGTGGTGACAGTCACTGGTCGGCCAATTCTGGAGTCGTTGTCGTCGAGGACACTACCGGTTCGCTCAAACTTTTCAATTAACCTTAAAAATAATCGATTAGAAAATTTTGGGAGAAATTGATTTTTGTTTACTCACATTGTTATCGTCTTCAGAGTCGGTTTTGTGTTCCGATCGAACTCTGCTCGGAATTTTCTGAGAGCCATAGTGGGCGATTTACTATTTGAGTAATACACCGAGACAATAAACACCCGTTCGGGAACAGTGTATGTGATCGGATCTGAAGACATCTCACCGAAAGGTCAACAAATGTAAACAAAACCCTATCGTCTGTCCTTCACATCAAAGACGTCTGATATGTATTCGGACACTGTAGTGGACAATAGTGACCAAATGAAATATTTCCCGACTTTTTGGCCACCCAGTAATACAATTTTATAGTTACACGTACACCTTTAGAAAATAATAGTTTAATACTATTGTATTTACTAAAATTATAGCTTTAATTATTTTCATTAGTGTAAAAAATATCATTACAAATTTTAAAGTTTGATAGCATTATTGTGGATCACCTATAGAAAAGATTACTACAATAAAATTTAAAATTAAATATTAGTTTTGTATAGTAGAACATATTCGAAAATCAATTTGGATTGCAAAGCGCATTGTGGACGAGAGAAGCTCTATTTAGTAGCTGCTCTTTTAGAAATTCAGTAATTTCTTCAATGAGTACAAGGGATTCGATAATGTGCATTATGCTAAAATGACTGACATATCGAATGATGGTATGAATATCAACGACTTGTAAATAACTTTCAGTTATATTGGGGTCAATGAAAGTAGATGAAAAACAATCTGAAGCAGAAGAAATAATTAAAGGAGTAAGATGAGGTTGCCTTTTGGATTTTGTTGGACTTGTATCAGGCGCCTCTCCAGGGTACCGGATAGAAGACTTCCTTAAATAGCGAGTTTTGGAATTTTTCTAGGGTAGACCAAAACCAGCCCCCGAGCCAAGGTGTAAAGCAACGTGCCGAAGGCTCTATGACTACAGAAGCGAATGCAGTCTATAACGGTCCTTTGGAAACACCGGGCAAAATCTCCTTGTATGTAGCCTTATTTGACCACGCGGGGTTCTGGTCGAGCGTTAGCTTTTCATGGAAACCATCTTGACTAGAAAAATTTAAATAATCTTAAGGGTAAAAATCCCAAAACAAATGAAGGGAAGGTATGCCTTAAAGTCCCCGACAAAGGCAGTCTAGCCAAACCAAGCAAAATATTTTTTAAAGTCAATTCCCTAGAGGAGGTAACGCGCATGACAGACAAAGAGGTTAACCAGATCGAGTTGTCAAGCGCCTCAAGGAGGAGTCTTTAAACTCTATTAAAAGAAGGAATTAATTATGTAGAGGCCAAAAGGTCAATTATAAGGGACAACTTTATTAGAGCATTGGGATCCAAGAACGAAGGCAAGAAGCACACCAAAGAAAGACGGCCCTAAGAGATTAAAGACTGCCCCAAAGAAGAAATCCTTTATTTAGGCAGTTTTTTTAGAAGGGGGTGGTGCTGATTGCCGCTAAATATCCTAATGAGCTGTTGCAGGCTGACTATATTAAAGCCACACAACTTGCCATTATTAAAACCATAGATTCCATCGCATTAAAAGAGCTTCTGATAAGGCTCAACAAATGCAATCACAAACTAGGGTACCTCGATCTATAATGTTCAGATAAGGTAAGTTTCAACTAGCCAATGACTGTCGTTCCAAAGTTGGAGTATTGGAAGGGCGCTATCCTCTGAGCTTTAGTGGAGAACGACTAGACCTGTTGTTTGCACCGCCCTTATCCTTGATGAAGTCAATAAACGACTCACGGCGAAGAAAATCCAACAGAGTACTCTGCTTCGCCTACTTTGCAGACCAGGAAGACTGCCTACCTTAGTTAATAAATGACTTGATGGAATACAGAAGGGCCAAAAATCTTAGGCCTAATAATTGAATGCGATACAAATGCCTATCATACGTTTTGGGCAAGTACCAATATCAACAGTAGAGGTGAGCCACTTCTGAAATTTCTCAATAGTAAAGGTTTAGACATCTAATATAAACTCAGAACCCACTTTTATCATTATCTCTAAAAGAAAGGTCTTGAATCTCACATTTACCAACCATAATACACGTGGTACAATTTAGAGTTGGTATGTTCGAGAAGCCTTTGTGCTTCGACTACAGGCACATAAGGTTTGATATCATAACTTCCCTCCCTCCTTTAACTGCAACACATCTACAACCCTAAGATAACAAACTGAGAAGAGTATAAAAATTCCTCACAAATATTCTTAGGAAAATAGGTAATACGATAAGCGTAGTCCGGGATGTAAACGAAGTAATCTTGCAGACATACCAGGATAACCACCCGGTAACTACAAGACAAAGCAATACAAAAACAGTCTGGAGGAATAAGTATCTAGAGACATTGAGAGACAACCAGGACAGGGATAACCGCAAGGTTAAAATAAACTCATACATACAGTCTTGTTCATGGACATCTAAAGCGTCCAACAATGTCTCTATTGGCTCCATAATCAAATAACTTAAAGCGAAGAAAATATTCGACTCCCCATACCAATGGATTGCAGAAAGTCTAAGAAAAAGTATTATCATATCTACCTTAGGAAAAGCAACTATTGAAGTGAGAACAATCAGAGGCTCTTGTTGTGGCCAGACATCATGGATGCACTCTTAAAATATCAGCAGAAAGATTTCATTAAAAGATCTCAATATTCTCTCAATATTACGAGCAAATGATGGACAAAGGAAAAACTTCAAATTAGCCCCCACAAAACTGTGCAGTTTTGTTCATCAGAAAAAAAGATGTTAGAAAAGATAAAACCCATTATGTTGAATTGCATTTTCTCCAAGGCTAAATATTTAGGAGTAATCTTGAATAGAAAGCTCACATGTACTTGACATTTAGATATAATCAGACAAAGAACCAAAGTAACACTGGGAAGCTGCAAAAGGCTATGTAAGAGCTAAGGATTAAACCCCAGGATGACTCTATGATTATACACAAGAATTGTAAGACCAATCATAAGCTATGGGTCTGTGGCATGGTGGATGAAAACACTACAGACAAAGACAAAAGAGTTTTTTTGTGGCATTCAAAGGCGTGATTGCCTTAGCGTCACAGAAACTATAAAAACAGCGCCAACTGCTGCCCTACAAGTATTACTAAACTTGCTACCACTTCACATATTTATCCAAGAAAAAGCACAAGCAATTGCCCGCATACTCATGCAAAAATAACCTTTAATCATTTCTATGCATGTAGGAGAGCGTCAAAAACTGAGGGAGGAGTTGTAAGTGAAGGATACATTGGGAATACCTATCGACAACTTGGTTCCCAGGTACTTTATATTTGGAAAAAACTTCAAAATTATAATACCTGATAGAGAAGACTCAAACGAAGGACTCCGTAGTCTTTACCTGGTATTACTGATGGATCTAAGACTGCATTAGGCACAGGAACAGGAATCTACGGTCCAATAAGAAACATTAAGATTTCAGTAGCGCTTATAAAATTTCCTACAGTCTTTTAGGTGAAAATCATAGCTATAGAACACTGTGCGAAGGAGATTAAAAACCATTAGAGACAAGAGGACGCCCAAGCAGCATTTAAAATTTTAGCCACACCTGTGGTAAAATCAAAGGTTGTTTGAGACCGTATAAGTGTTCTGATAAAACAAGAAAAGACATTTATCTGATCCTTCCTTGAAGCTTCAGGGCTCATATTCGTACAATTAGGCGAAGAAAATCCAAAGCCAAAGAACTATACAAAACAGTCTCTCTGTAAAGTTCGGGGGCTAATTAGAGAGGTGCACAAGAGACTAAAGAAATAGCTATTTTCCTTAAAATGTCGTCAATCTTCAAACATCATTTTCTCACTCATCAATCATAGAAGGCTTCTATGATGCTACATATTATCGATTTTGTTTTGTGGTCTCAAGTTCTGGACCCGAACAGAAGCAACCACTAAGAAGTTAACAGTCTTTGAAAACTGGATTTACCAAAGAATATAAAGAATTTTATTGATGGACCATATAATCATTGAAAAAATTCGAATAATGAAGAAAAACGCCTAAATAATTATTATGGCAAAGACACGAAAGCTGGAATACTTCAGACATATAATGGAAAACAGAAGAAGATATGGCTTAATGCAATGAATATCACAAGAAGAAAGCCTAACAAAACGTAGAAGTATTTCACTCGTAAAAAACCTTAGAAAATGGTTCTCTACACCAACAAGTGCACTTTTCGTGCCACAATAAATAAAGTAATAGCCTAAATCATTGCTGACATCCGTAATAGATTGTTATAACAATAACAAGAAGAAGAATAATAATAAAACAATACCTTACAAAGTTAATATCCAGCTGTAAGAATAGCTAGCAGAAACTATAATATATAGTTGCATAAAATCAATAGTATCATTAGAATCATAAAGATTCTTTATTATTTTGTATGTCCAAAGAAAATACAAACTTGATATTTTCTGATTCACATTCATTTATTTATTTTAAAAGTAAAAAAATGCATCTGAATATTTGAACGAACTTTCTAACTGCAGTGGTTTTCAAAAAAATTGAACATCCTCGAGCAGGCAAATTGAATCCGCAATCCACGCAACGTTTCCACCAGTTAATAAGGTACTTAACAGGAGAACAGCCGGGCGTTTCCACGGAGGAAAGGAACTGCCCGGAGTTATGGGGCCGCACACCTGCTCCGTAAACTACCGGAAACTCCGGCACGCTTCCTGCGAACTACTCCAGCTACTTAGATACAAGAATTTATGTCGGATACCGTCTAACTGCGCGCTGTTTACGTGCCATGATTATTCGCGCTGATTACTGGAGCACGAGTGCAAGCGTCGCCTCGCCCTGCTCAAAAGTGAGCGACTCGCTTCTTGCGCGCCCGAGCTTGCGGCCCCATAAATCAGGGTTGCAAGGGTTGCCGTAGCATTTGCAGGGAACACGTGTAACAGTAATTTGGTGCAACTTAAGTTAGCGGTCATGTCTCCCCAGTTGGTCGCTCCTAAATTCTCTAAGAAGTTGAGCGCTGCGGCCAAGCGAACTGTTATTTATGGGGGATACTAACATAACACAAGCCTGTAGAAGCTGATCCGCACTCGAGCTATTAATTCTGTTGCAACACACCAACGATCTGAATATATACAGGGCAACCGGTAGAGGTTCCCACCTTTATATTACTAACACATATCAAAAAATATTTAATAAGAAAGGTATAGTAGAAGAAATATATTTACGATTCAGTGTATAAAAAGGTTGTCGTTACTAGGTGATAAAACATTAAGACCACATCTTAACCGTCTCTTGATAAGCACAAAAAGACACTAAAAGCTAGTCTTTCCTGATTTATTTTCTTCGTTTCACTCCTATCTCTCTACCAAAGAAGTTTCAAGTGTTTACGATTACTTTTCTAAACTTCTGTGATATAAATTAAATGTAACCATACCAACTTCGCATTTACGAAAGCATAATGAGACTGCAGTTCGGCCCTTTGAATGAAAAATCATTTAAAAATCGAACAGGAATATTTTGGCTTTATCTATGAAGAGGGAGTGGCAAGAAGCAGCGTTGTGTAGATATATGTCGTCAAGAGTATTTTTGCATCCCGTCACGTTCAACGGCCAACACAACGCCTTCTAAGAATCCAGCTGCCACACACGTGCGCGATGAACATTCTAGGCGTTGCGATGCCGGCTTTTCGAGACGTTTTTGAATCCCTTCTAAAAAGGCGCCAAATAAGCATAAATATCGCGCAGCATGGCGGCAAGAGCATTTGAAGCGGTGACAGTGAAGCGGACTGAGTCCAAGTGCGAAAGCTGTGCGCGTTGACATAAATAGTGTGTAATTTTACGTTATTTGGGTGTTGTATATATAAATAGTGTCATTTTGATTGCCTGTATGTAAAATAAATTAGTAAAGAACAGAAACGTTGCAACATATTCAAAAAACCAATTCTTAATATTATTGTATAGGTCTCAAATATGCTGTTTGTAGTTGCAATAAGTCTCTTCTGTGCCACAGAGAAGATTACTAAGATTCTTAGATGTTGACATAAACTTGTATTGTATCCTTTTGTAAATTTTTATTTAAAATATTGTCAGATTTTTCTTAAGTCGAACGTAATATATTTTGCTAAAAATGCTCAATAATTCAATATTTCAAAACTTAGCAATTTCTTGATTCTTAGAAAACATAAACAAGTACAGACATGAAACTTCGGTTCCACAGATGTCCGGGGCTACGATACTAAAAAATTTGCGGCCACTTCCGGTCTCGAGTTTTTCTGTACTCGACTTACAAGGTCCATCCCAAAAGAAATGAGCCTTATTTTTTTTCGGACGCGAGTGTACATTCCGGCGTGCTCTGACGCTTGGGGCAGGTGGTGGGGGGTCTTAGCTTCCATACGCGGTCGGTGCAAGTCGGCTCTGAGCTCTCGGAGCGGCAGGACGGGTGTTTCCGTGAATGTCTATTTTCAATTTTCGACACGGCGCGATGGATTCAAAAATCGATCAACGCTACGCAATTAAATTCTGCTTCAAACTCGGCAAGAATGCTACCGAAACGTTTGGAATGCTTCAGGAGGCCTTCAAGGATGATTGTTTATCGTACTCGCAAGTTAAAAAGTGGCACAAAGCATTTAAGGAGGGCCGGGAAGAGGTGGCCGACGAACCTCGGTCTGGACGACCGTCAACCTCCCGAACCGACGAGAACGTGCAGCGAGTGCGCGATTTTTTGAACGCCGATCGTCGGTTCAGTGTTTATCAAGTAGCAGATGCCCTAAACATTCCGAAATCGACAGTACATCGAGTCATTTCCGAGGATTTATCGATGCGGAAGGTGTGCGCCAAACTTGTGCCGCGGGTGTTGACTGACGAACAAAAACAGCTCCGGGTGGTTCGGTGTGAAGAACTCTTGCAAATGTGCGAAGATGACCCGGAGTTTGAGGTGTTGTAGCGATCTGCTCAATAAAACTATTTTTTTTTGAAAAAGGCTCATTTCTTTTGGGATGGACCCTGTGTATTCCTTAGTTAAACACTGAAAACGTTATTTCTCTATTTATCACAGATCAAAAATTATAAGATTTGACAGATGTCAGAAATGAGAGAAATCAAAAACTTGTTTCCAGCTTGGACGGACGGACAGGCAGACAAACACCATTACTCTCTACATAATGCTCCTCATTTTAATGTATAGAAACCTAAATAAGACTTAAAGTATTAGTCGTTTCCTTGTTGGCTTTTTTACTGAACGTTTCATCAAAGGTTGTCTTATGCGCAAGAAGTTTGCAGCTTAATTTTATTAGCTTTTTGGTCATAAGCCTTCGTTAATGATCTTTTGAAATGATACATTTGAATATAACTTTGATCCTGGAGACAAGTTCATTTTTTAAATTATTTTTTCAAGAGCCCACATTAATTATTAGCTATATTTCACCAAGCAACGCTATATTTGAAAGAGATAAAGTGTATATTGTATATTCATTCAGATCTTAAAGCATCGTACTGCAAAAATATTAGTCATATGAATTACTCACTGTTTTTTCAAAAGAAATATATTTAGAAGTCTTGATTTTCCATTTTTATTATGATTAACTAAACTTTCATCGGTCAATATACAAAAACAATCATATTGTCATACAGACCATCTACATACAACACCGCATCTAAATATTATTGTCGTTTGATTGGGTTGTCACAGTTTTAATTTCTTCTTTCTTGGAGTTTTTAGTGCAGGTGATTTTAGTTCTTTAGTTTGCCTGATTTATCTATAATAGAGAAGACTACGACCCTATAGCATTTTCAAGTCAGGATGCACTGAAGAAAGCTCTTGCACTTTTTTGTAATAATCTGGTTGAATGTAAGCAAAAAATGTTACCTATTAAATAATACCACAGTTTTAGAGATGTTTTTGTTTTAGGTAGACTTTACCCTGCCCGAAAAAGAATTTGTTTCTTTGCTTTTTGTTCTAAAAGTCAGATTCCATCAAGAATCCATAGGACCCTAAGAAAAAATTTTGCGTTTGTGAAACCTGGCTTTTGATACATTTTAAGAAAATATTTATAAAGCCGTTTCACTCTATGGTTTTCTTTGCTTCTATGCTCTAAATATCTTGTTCCAAATGCTTCGTTCCACCACTCTCGGTGGATCAGCATTATCAAGGTCTGGGAGAAGCAGAATGTCGGATAAAATAATAAAGATTCCATTATCCGAAACATACATTTAACTATATTTAGTTAAATGTATTTCGGATAATGGAATAGTTTTTGTGGTAGATGCATTTAAAATTATAAATTTTAAGAATTCCCGACCACATGGTTAAAGCAAGAGGTTATTGAATTATTTTTTGTCAATTTGTTAATTGATAGCTTCTAGTTTTCTTCGATTACCAGATATTCACTTAATGATCACGCAAGGTACTCAAATTTGTAGAGGACACAAATTAGAATTATTGGAAATTTTACTAAACTGTGGCCAGCATGCTTGAAAATTTTCTAATTATATGCATGCCAATTTTTTTTATATGCCATTGTTGTTTTGTGCTGTCCCTTCCGATTTACAGGCTAATTTAATTTCTATATATAAGTTCATCGCCTAGATTTTCAGCTCTATGAGAACGATATCAACTTCTGGTATTATATTCATATCAAGAACAGCAATGTTACCTATTTTCAGCAAAATAATGTATAATTTTGCCTGCAAAACATTGAGTACCTTATCACCCTTATGACTTTTTGAGTTTGATTAATGCATTTTGCAACAACACAATCGAGAGTACCTTACTTTCCCTTTAAAGCATCTATTATGCGAATAGTAGAAACAAATTATATTTAAAAATCGAATTCCATGAATTACATGCAAAACTTATTCTTAGCAGAGCTTCAATTTTAGGCCCCAATATACCACAAACGTACGAATTTTACTAGTAGACAATCTTCAGGAGTGACGTGAGGAGCTGTATCACAAGGAATGCAATATTTTTTTTATAATTACTTCAAACTATATATAATCAAATAAATGGATCAAGTTGTCTTACTGTGATTTGAGAATATACAGGGTGACGCGGAGCCAACTTACACATTTCAAATCTGAATAGTGCGCCGCCACGATAGCTTGTCGTGGGTAGCGGAAGGGAGAATGGCGTGCGCCGCCTCAGTATGTCAGCCTCAACGGTGCGTTGGAACGTGCAACACCGTGTTGCCTGTGTTTGTAGTTATTACAAAACAAATTCTGTAACGGAAGTGCAGCGTGTTTATCGACGACAGTTCAATATTGGTCAACATGGTCACGTATCGCCTCCCAACATCATATTGGCTTGGGCGAAAAAACTGGTAGCGTGTTAGACGTGAAGTATCGAGCTCCATGAACAGTGTTGACTGCAGTCCTCGCTGTTCGGCGCACCGGCAAACTCGCATTTTAGGCGTGAGTAGAAGAAGTTTAAATCGAATGCTAAAACAGATAAAATTTCACCCTTACAAACTGCAAGTTGTGTAACAAGTTAACGAAAGAGGCAAGGAAGCAAGCCTTTCATGTTTCTGGCTGGGTAAACAAACAGAACATGCGATACTGGTCATCAGTGAACCCAAAGGAACTGCATGAAAAGCTTTTGCTTTTGTTTGGTATGGAGTCGATACTTTCGGAATTGTAGGCCCGCAATTCTTTTAAAATGATAACGAACAAAAAGTGACCGTTGATTCAGAACGTTATGTGACTATGTTGGAAGGCTTTGTTGAACAAAAATTATGATAGCTTAGCATTGACCCTAAAGATCTATATTTCCAGCAGGATGGAGCAACAGACCACACCGCGCAAAACAGTATGGTTGTAGTTTGTAAAATGTTCGGAACTATTATCTCTTGTTTCGGCGAAATCGCTTGTCCAGCTCCGTCGCCCGACCTCAGTGTACCAGACTTTCCCCTGTAGGGGTTCCTGAAAGGCCGTATATTCTAGAGGCATATCATGAGTATTTAAGAACACAAGCAAGCCATTGGTGACAAAATTGCAGCCATTTAAGACAACTTTAATAAACGTTTGCAACAATGCATTGATGTAAACGGAGGCTATCAAAAAATAATCTTGTAATTGGTGGTAAATAAGTGACATATTTGGTTGTATTTATAGACACTTCTATTTATTTTTTCCCTACTTCCGTATATAATATATGACTAGTTGAAAAATATCAGTTGTCTCCGAGCCACCTTGTACAACGTAAATTTGACAGACAGATTTAAAAAAAAGTGGTAATCCATAGATTTTTAATTTAAAATGCATTTATTTTTACCTAACCAGAGATCAATATACGCCATTTAAGTTAATTATTTAGAAAAATAATTCCATTTAGATGAGGACCATCCCCTTAAATTCAACTTTCAAGGCTTTGCTTGAAATCGTCTATCACGCGGGTCAACAGCTGTCTACCAATCGTATTTCTTGTCAGATGACAAAACTTCAATTCGTCTAATTTACAGCATTTGTGAGTATGCCCACGTCTCTTCAAGTACCCCCCTAAGAAGAAATCACATGCTGACAAGTCAGAAGACTTCATAGAAAACGTAAAGTAGGGTGCCCAGCGGGCATATTTCCAAAAACTTTCATTAGTATCTTGATCGCATGCGCTGTTGCACCACGCCATTGAAAAGAAATGTGCAATTTTTAGAAGGCCAGAATGAAGGTTCTACTTATATACTGTTTCATTCAAATGAAAACGATTTTTGCCGCTCATTATAGTCATTGCAGTTTTATTTTGTTTTAAATCACTTGCAGTTACACAAAAGTGGTGTTGTTATTTGTAATCTTTTATATCTTCGAGCAGATCATATTGGCCTCTCTCATCCTTGCAATGTTTTCCTGTGCTTTTGCAATGCGTTTGTGGCTACTTATTCATAATACTTTTGGTTGTTCGGTTGAAAGCGACTCCGTGTTGATCAACGTTGAATTCCCGACCAAACACTTAGAACAAAGCTGTAGTAGACAAAAAAAATTGTAACGTTTACTGCTCCATTGTGACTGACATAGAATATTAGTAGAGGGGAAAATGCGTTTTACTTATCCCCTTCTCATCACCACTTACTATAAACTACCTATTCTAAAAAGTCCGACTCCAGTCAATCGCAACATATATAGAAGTCTTCCACGTACTACAAAACTTAAGAGATATAAATTTTAATACCATATCGTCAAACATCTTTAAAAATAGCTACTCTTACATTATATATTTTTACGTATCATTTCTAGTTATTCATCAACTACATTACACTAAGCAAGCAAAAATGTCTGCTAATACATTCTAATAAGACTAATATACTTTCTTGTAGGCTACTTTTAAAATACATCACAATTTTTGGTCATAAATGTAACTGAAAAAACCAAGTGTGGCATATAAGGCTTACTATACCTGTAATCCTTACCATAAAGGAAAGTGTTACTGAAATCCGTGGCTACTGTTATTAGGATTGTCTTTCAATATACTTTAGCGCAAATAAAGTTCGTGTATACCTTAAAACTTACTTCGCCATAGTTAAATTAGGAAGGAAAAAAGATTGTTTTACACTAAACAGAGTTGTTCACGCAACAATTTAGTAGATGTTTAACTAAGGTAACATTATTGTAGTCTCTTTTTCGGTCTTGTCACTTTTTAATATAAATACATGAATATCCCACTTATGTTTGCTTAGGCTGTTATTCATTATTCCACTATATCTCTATAAATTTTATAAGGTTTTAAAAGGAGCTTGAAATGGCTGTGGATCAGTTAACTGAGGCAGTCATTTCAGCGTATAATGAAAACTGTCCTCTGGTTGTAAAAACTTCCAGTAGGACTGTACCATGGTGAAATGAAAACCTTGCAACCATGAGAAGACAAGTAAGAAAACTGTGTAACAGGGCTAAAATATTAGGTAACTGGGATACCTGCCTGAATATAATAAAGCATTGAGAGATACCAAGATAATATTATGGAGGAGGTACTGTGAGGAGATTGAAAATAATTCAGCATGTGTCAGATTCCGAAAAGTATTTTCAAAAGACTCCTACTGCAATTTGATTGGTACTCTGGAATCTGATTCCAGATAGTACACTAAAACAGGTAAAAAAATATTGACTAAACTTACTCGGATACACTTTCCTGGATCTGTAATTATACAACATTTCAGAATACTTATCAAATATCCTGGAAAGTCACCATTCTCGGAGAACAGCTTTATTTTAGACTATTCGTACATTTGGCGCTCTTAACAAAATTGCCAGAATGTAATCTTAATTTTTAAAAATTTTACTCTTATTTATTAACATTCCAAGCTTCTTCAGTGATGTACCACGTTTGGGCAACCCTAATTCGATGCCTCATTTTTAACAGCAGTTGTCTTGCGCATGCAACCGCTGCAAGTTTAATTCGAAAAGTTGGTGAACTTGAAGCGCCGCCTGCAACTGCTACGAGCATCTAATCTAAATGCACCTATTATTTCCCGCTCCTCTCCAAACTGTCTCCAAACACGTACGCGGGGCAACCATTATAGCTTTAGAATAGCAATGGCTTTTAGATGCAAAGCCGTGACGCGATTGATCTTGCATTATTTTATACCCTAAACGACAATGCAAGTTGCATTACAGTACTAACTTCATAGCTTTCACGTGCTGCATGTTCATTCTTGGTGACCATCATATTTTACAACAATAACACCAACTGTGTCTGGATATGCACAGAAAATATTCACTAAATTGATATTTTTAGTTCTAAATAATGTTGATAGTTTCGTGTTAATTAGTGGAAGATAATCCCGATTAGTGGATAACAGAAAACTGCCATAAGTAACTATAAAAAATATATTGATAGTACCTTTTAATACGTTACACATGTTAAAATATTATATTGAAAATTTCAGTTTTCTCAATCACCATTTAATAAAAAAAATAAAAATTTTATTACCAATAGTTTCAGTATCTTAATTGCATCAAGTGAAATAATATATTCTAATCCGAAAAACATCTTAAACTTAGCCATCAAAGCTTTGTCTTTTTTGTATTATTAAAATATTATGTCCAAAACACACCAGCAATGGGGCTCTAATAATCTAATTTTTAAAAGTAACAAACAGACAAGGGTGTAGAATTTAATAAAAATGTATAACATTCTAGTTTTTACCGAAAGACCACTTTGTTGATATTGTCTTTTTAACATAATTCAAAACAATAAACTCTAAAAAACTATAAAAAAAAAATTAGTTTGGTTGTCAATGACAGACACGTAGATACAGAAATTTTATTATACAAATTAAAAACCTATATCAGTATATTATTTTTCGAAATAATCATCATGTAAATTAAGGCACTTGGCATGACGTCTTACAAAGTTTGAAATTTCTCCTATAAAAACTTGTAACAGTGTCTTGAAGCATAGTATCATCGTCAAAGCGGTGCGACGTAATCCACTGCTTTATGTGCGTAACGGATATTTTTATCATTTTCTGCACAATTAACGTTTCACTCATCATATAATCCGTAAATATTACAGAGGTTGCATCTGCCGATAGTTCTTTATACACAAACAACGTACTACTGCACGCACTTCACATTTGGCGGGATTTTCTATGGCGGCATTTATTTTCAATTGATACAGCAGATTATGAAATTGTTATACTACCTTCTTTTCCACAACTCACTGAATTGCTGGGTACTGTATAGGCAAATGGATTTTTTTCCGAATCGCTATCATACTTACACGTAATCTCATTTCTTATGGCCAACGAAGTAGAAAAACTATAATAAAAGAAACTTATCAACACACCATGATGATAATATGTGCTCAGTGCGCTGAAAAGAAGGTCTTAAAATTGTAGAATTTAATATAGAAGATTATGTAGTTACATTGTAGAAAATACAAAACAATGCTCTGCAAGCAAACAAAGCTTTATCTTACAATATAAACTCTATATGCGTGAGAGCTGTAATACCACAGTAATTAAATACATGTCTTCTGAAATGTTACACTACAAGAGATTGCCCGCCAAAAGGTATTTTTAGCGTCCTAGTCTGACAATTTTTCACCCGCCTACCCTCATATTTTTGTAAGGTGGGAACGTATAAATTTTTAATTGGATCTACCTTTTCCCTAAATCGGAAACGTAGACAATTTAACTTAGCGCCCATTCATGGTGAACATAAGCGTAAGTCGCCCATAAGAAATACGTACCATGTAAAGTTGAAGTAATGCAAAACTTATGCGCTCGTTTATAACTCACCCCCGCAATTTTTACGTTTTACGTTCATTCGCAAGAAATACGTAAGTTAAAATTGGTTCAACTTTACGTATTTCTTAAGTTGATTTGCAGTACTTTTTAACTTTTCCCTGGATTAATGTTGGCAGCAGTAACAGAATGTTTGTTCTGATTATGAAATTGCATAACCTAACTTTAGTATTGTCGACATTTTGGCTTCGTTTTTACAACAGATAGGGGCCTATTAATTAAGTTGGTAAATATGCATCTCTTCCTACACCATAAAAGGAATAACAGGTGCAAAGGCACCATAAATATAAAAAATGCCTGGAAGGGCATTACTGCCGCTACTGTGTTAGGGCATGCCCAACTTTCAAATGCTTATGTATAGCTTACGTGCGTTATACGTATTTCTTATAGCAATTATAAAAATAATAAAACATCTATCACATCATCTGTAAAGGTTGCATATTTTAATTGCTAATAGTTTTTTAATATCCTTATTTATCTCCAACTTTGCCACTTTATAAACCAATATTAATAGTCATGTTCAATCGTAACTTTAAAGTTTCTCAAAGAATTAAAAAAACAAAAAGAAACATTATAAGTATTCTTCAAAATAAAGGCCATCAATCTCTACGACATTTTCCTACCGATCTGCAAGTATCTGGATCTGTTTAAAGTACCACTCCGCCGGCTTTAAGTTAAAATACTCTCGACACGTTTCTTCATCTTCATCAAAATTGGTTCCAGTGAACTAAAGGGGTGATAATAAAATGGCAACGTCTGGACTGCAGGCTGATTGTTTTAAATTGGTCTTTTTGAGGGTATGCAGCTGGGCCTAGTCCAGTTGCAACAAACCGCACTTTTGTAGAACCAATGACAAATACTTCTCCTTCAGCTTGTCATAGACACGGTTTAGCTGTTGAGAATAGAGCATGACATTGACAACTCGAGCATTCGGAACAAGTTCAAAGTGAAGCATACATTCAAAATTTTACCGAACGCACAAAATCGCCTTGTTTTGGAGCTAAACTGATGGTAAACCTCGTTAAATCCACTTCTTCTGCTGATCGCAATTGACTAGGCAGCCCGACTTTTTGTCCAACGTCACAATTCTCTTCAAAAAATAATCGTTCAATGTACCGGCAAATTTCAACTCGTTTATTGATCTGTGCTTTGGTTAGTTTGTGTAGATTTTGTCGGGGCTTTTTGTCGACAAATCAAGTGCTGAAGATAACTCAATACTGCCCTCTCATGTTCTAAGACGGTTCGGCCTCAAAAGCGACTTACAAGTAATCCAGAACAGATGATCGGCTTAACTTACTGTTCCTTCGCCTTCAGCATCACAAATCTCTTTTTCAGCCTCTCTATGAAAGTTGTCGCTTTCGGCAATAACGTATCAGGATTAAAAATTCTGCTTTATCTATCTAAAATCAAAAAAGAAGCTAATCGGAGTATCGTAACACAAAACAATAACAAAAATTGCATAAGAATTGAATTTTTTGCAAGACAGGACTTTTTTGTCAACGTAATGCTATGTATTCTACGTTTGGTGTACTATCTTCCTCAAATAATGACAACTTGGTAATGGTTTAGCAAAAATATTTGTGAATCATGCGTCATCATTATTATATTCAATGAATCGATATATAGCAAATCACTTACCCGTTGTCGGTTTTGAAAAAGAAAGAGGCTGTGTCATTTCGGTCTAACATTTTTACATAGTCAAATCCAAATTTTTTTAGACTGCATTGCGGTCTTATACTCATACAAATTCCTATTAGGTAATACAAAAGTTAGCTTCTTATAATTAACAATCGGCGACAAAATGAGCCGAGAATACGACAGCAGAGCTCATATTCCTTTGCGCAGGAAAATCGCCGACAAAAATTATTGCTTAATAATTCTCCCCTTCTGTGACGGTGCAAAGGCTTGTGAATAGCGAAGGGGATGTCACGACGTCCCACACCTTTGAAGAAAACTTGAGGGTGACCGTCGAGAGCTATATCAACTTATTGCAGACAGTTGCCAAATCCTAAATAGAGGAGGTAGATGCTTGGGTGGTATTATGTATTCCAGCAAGACTTGTCTCCAACCCATAAGTCAAGGTAGATCCAGACATGGCTTTACAATAATTTGTATTATAACTGGTCTCGACTTATAGCTACTCCAGCTCCTACTGCAATTTCCTTGACTACTACGTACGGGAAGTAGTTGAGTAAAGAGCGACAAGAGGCATAATAACACCAAAGACAACTTAAAGGCCTCCATTATGGATGACACATATGGACAAGAAAGAAGTTATGTTGGCGAGCAGCAGATTTAAGTCCCGGTTTGAGAAGATCTTGGCCTGGGAGCCGAGCGTGAAGCAATGCAGACGTCACTCAGTCGTGCTACAGAGAGTGTTCTGGAATTCGTTACACTGTCCCCTTCTTAAGGATAATTCGTCCACGGTTTTGCGAATGGTAGTTGCAAACTAGGACGTTGATGCCAGAACTTCGGAACAACTCTTCTATTATTTTTTAACTATTCTCCAGTTGGAGTCGTCCAATACGCACGCAAGCTTTGGTACTGCCAGGTTGCAAATATTTTCTTCCAACAAGTGACTGCGTAGCTTTATCAGGGTTTCCTACAATGCACAATAAGTCGGTTTGTCCTGCGAAGATTCTTTGGTCGCAATTTCTGCCGCCGTAATGCATGTGCAGCATTTTTCCGACTTTTGGGCGTTGTTTTCTCAATTCTTCCACCGAATCAAATTTCGCTCGAAATACACTGGCGATCCTCCCCGGACATCTTCAGATCACGCGCCACACAATTCGCCAGTGTATATTTTGCCTGTACATGAAATAAATTTTGTTATAGTTCTCTGGTAACACAATAGTGTACGCGCCGAGTTTCACTCACTGAACGCACGAAGTCTTTAAACCCCGCTTCATACTTGAAGGATATCAGGTCCCCTGACCGCAAAGTTCCATTTCCATCAACAGGATACAGTCGATTGAAATGGACGATTCTAGGCTAGCCACCAGGATTCGATATGGTCCTTCGTAAAAACGTTAAAATTTTAGAGACAATCCGCATCTCCGCCTTGGGTTATATAACTATACTCAGCTGTCTTCTTTGCAGACATTATAGCGATCCTTTATCCGGTCACTCGCAATGTTGATGTTGTATTGCACGTTAAGGATTTCTATTATTCTTTTTAAAGTTCAATGACGTAGTCTTTCCCGACTATGTTTTCTTCATATTTACTTCCAAAGAGTAAGTCACAGGGCAGCATTAGTTCTTGATCAAAGAGAACATTGGATGGTGTCTGACTAGTTGACTCATGGACAGACGAACGGTATGCCAACAGGAACAGATGGAAATATTGGTCCCAGTCTCGTTGATACTTAGAGACGACTTTTGTCAAGTACTTTCCCAGTATCCTGTTTATGAGCTCAACCATTCTATATGACTGGGGGTGTAACGAAATTGTCCTGGTTTTCCTAATACCCAGTAGTTTCCATATTTTCGTAAACACTATTGATTTGAAATATCGACCTTGGTCGAAACGTAGTTCTAGTGGCACTCCAAATCTACTGATTAGTTTTTTACTAACACCTCCGCGACAGTTGTGGTTTTTTGATTTGGTAACGTATAGGCTTCCACACATTTGCTGAAATAGTCCATCGCCACTAGAATCAATTTATTTTTACTGTCACTTGTAGGTAACTGACCAACTATATTAATGGCAATTTGCACGAAGAGAGTCCCGACGATTTATTATCTCATTGGTGCCATCGATTTATTCTGCCGGTCATTGCTCGGTGAACATGCTGTACATTTCCGGCACCAATTTTTAACATCTTTTTTACAATTCATTCAATAGAACTGCTCGCAAACCCTCTCCAAAGTCTTTGCGATTCTCATATGGCCACCAGACACACCATCATGGAGTTGTTGTAACACTTCTGGACCAATAACTAGAGTTTCCTCTGAAATTCATCTTAGTCCTCCAGCACGCGCTGTAAGACATCGTCTCTTACGGTGATGGAATCCCTAGATTTTTTCTAGCTTTCTTCCATATCCGTCTTCTTTCTGGTTACGTTTTAACTTGTTGGGCTGCCACAAGTCATTAGTTACGGTCGTCCGCCATTTTCAGCTCTGCACGACTGCGGTGGCTACATTCTTCTGCACACGGTCTCTTCGAAAAGGGGTCGGCGATGACTATTCCCAGCTATGCTCAGGTTCAAAATTGCATTGCTGAACCCTTTCGATCCAACTTGCTACTTGGCCTTCCGAATTTTTAAAGTTTAAAAGCCACTTCAGAGCAACATGATCAGTCCTCAAATAGAAGCTTCTGCCAAACAAATATTTATAAAAGTGCCCCACAGTTTGACAACAGCAAGAAGCTCTCTTAGTTATGTAATAGTTACATTTGATAACGCTTTACTGAAATAACCGATGACTGTTTATTGGCCACTTTGTGACTAGCACAACGCGCTTCTAATTCCCACATTACTCGTTTTGGTGCATTTACCATTGCACGCGTCAGGTTCTCGAAAGCTTCTTGACACTCTTCGCTCCATTTGAAACTTTGACCTTTTTCCGTTAATCATGCCAGAGGCTTTGCGATATTGGCAAATCCAAACACATACAGTAGCTAGTAAGTGCACAGTCCCAGAAAACTTCTAACCTTGTCTTTTGATGATAGCCATTCTTTTTACGCTCCTAACTTTCTCTGAAGCAGACGTTAGACTTTTATCACTCACTACATGACTAAGATAGTGTACCTTCTTTCTGAAAAGAGAACCCTTTTTCAGACATAATTTTAGATTTGCGCTTCTCAGCCGTTGAAATAGCTGCTCTAAGTTCTTTAGATGCTCTTCGAACGTTTGCCCAGTCACTGTTATGTCATCCAAATAAACCATAATAGCACTGTTTCCATTAACCTTTCAAAAATTTAAGGTTACAAATAGTATCACCGTACGTTCAGACCCAATAGTGTAACCTTCAAAACTACTTCAATTTTCCAATATTTGCTCTTTAAGTCCAAGATCGAGAGCTTAAAACCACGCGCAAAATCCACGAACTTGACGAAGGTTCAATGATACCATCCTTTTCCATATCAGAAATTATCTTCTCAGCTTCCTCTCCTTTGGCTAGTAGTAATCGTCTAACACTCTGTCGTGTGGGAGTAGCATCTCTGGTATCTATTTTGTGACGCACGATATTTGTCCTGTTTTTTGAACCCACGTCTTGATTCCGATGCAACAGATCCCTAACTTCCGCTTGGTCGTTAAGACTCAAACCACTGCAGGGTGTAGCGATCACTGCTCTCAATTCTTCATAAACCTTGCCTAATCTTGGCTGGATGCTATCGACTTGACGAACCACTGAAAAGATCGAAATACAGTGACCGAGGATTGTGCTTTCCTTCGCATTTATTACGCGGACAAGTACCACGCTGCCAGCTTTGAACCAGTATCTTCCCAACCAGTATCTTTCCGTTCTTCTTTTCATTATTACTTGGCCCGATAAGAAAGTCCCTTCTTACTGGGAGATCACAATCTAAAACAGCGTCCACAACCAATTCACTGCGTTCTAGAAGGATGGTATTCTGAGCTACTCTCACTCGTATCACGAATCTGTCTCGATCATAGAAAATAATTTTTTCTCCTTTTATCTTTATTACTTCATTCTTTAAGTTGACTTTACACCCATAAGTTTTCAAAATATCTATTCCAAAGATTACATCATTTTCAATGTCCGGCTACCAATATACGATGTTTAAGTGTAGCATTTCTGATAGTTATTTGGGTTCTCCATAGACTTTTGCCAAAATCCCAGTCGTCTGAAGTTTCCAGTTGGTTGGCAGAAAACGTCCGGATGCCTCGATAACATTGAATGTGGCAATCGCGCCTGTGTCCAGTAGAAAGGCATGCAGTTTTCCATTTACTCAGCCATCAATATAAACACTATTGGAATGGTGCTTGAGAGTTGTAATCTGTATTTCTGTGGCTTCTTGCATCGACTTTTAATATGAACTATCTCACCACAGTTTCAGTAACGTAACCGCCTCGATCTTTTTCCCAATAGCTTAACAATGTTTTTTGATAAGTTGCAATTTCAAAACATTCTGGCTCTCCACCAGCGTTTAGTAAAACTTGCTTAAGTCGGAGTAATTTTTAAATCCCTTTCTCGCAGCTCACGTTTAAGATTAACTTTCAAGTCGAAAATTCATTTTAATTTATTCGTAATTTACGTTACAAATACGAAACCACCCCCCACCTGTCAACTATTGGAACGTTTCTGCTCTTGGCAGTGGTAAATTATACGTACTAATTTACTTAAAACTATTTATCTATTGTACTTATAATTATACAAATATATATTATAACACTATTTATGTATACACGCACTATATATAACTAACTGCACAGGTCTCGCCTGCTTCACTAAAAACCGGAATTGGCGTCTGAATTCGGAATCTGAGCCGGTGGCCCGCCGCGTGCTATTTATAACGCTAACCTTCGGGAAACGATGCACTCGAACCTTGTGGGAGGTTCGCGAACACGGGCAGCTGCATTCCCAGAAGGACCGATCGAGATGCAATACAGATGTTAATCAGCCACGCTACTGGGGGCGTTCAGAAATTCATTAAGGTATGATTGTCAACACTAATTAATTTGTGGTAAGTTTCATGTAAATAAAATTATTTTTCTTGTAATTTATATATATATATATATATATATATATATATATATATATATATATATATATATATGTATATATGGTGGTTATAGGCACTGTTCTGTTTTTTGCTCTCTTTTTAATAAGGAAAATCTAATTTTAAATCGTAAGACCACGAATTCTGTAATGAAATGTTTTGGCGCAATGTTCGCTTTTCTATTAGCATCTGAACGACAGTTTACCTTCACTTTGAGAATTTCACTATTCAAATAACTTAATAACAGCCGATTATTCGATTCCCGATAGAACTTCTTTGAGTTTCCCTCGCCTTTTTGTCGTCCGCCGGCTTCATCTCCAAATGAATATTCCATCGGCAGATTTTTTGCTCCTAGCGAACTTCGCTAATGGCGCATTCGGATTTCTTCAGGCAAATGCCTGCTCGAATTAGCCCGAGAACTTTTAATTTGATGTGTCTATTTAATCGCCGGCTCGATCTTGCGCATCCGACGCCGATTCGTGAGCGGCGTCTGCTGCATCCTCAGACGCAGCGACACCGCGTTATCGGGCGTCGCTGAGACTGCTTTTTTGCGGCACCTCTGTTTTTGTCCCTCCGCGCTAATTAACTAATGGAGTAATGAACGCGCCGCGTTCGGCCTTTTTGTCGGGCGCGTTTTGTTTCCTTTGAGTCGCGCTTTTGGGGCCAAGCTGTTATTTAGATAAAGCGCTAGATGTCTGCGCCCCTGGAATTCGGACGGAATTAGAGCGAATTCGGGCCCGCGATGCCATCTCGGCGGCGGCAGCCGTCCCGCTAATTTTCTTAAATGTAAACACAAATAAAGCATTTTCGCGTGCAAATGCGAACAGAAATATTTAGCGGCGCGAAAGTTAAATTAGAAACACGGATTTTCACTTTTTCGGGTTGATTTTCGCGACCCTGTGGGGATTTTGTGCAGCAGGATTGCGGAGCGCCGCTCGCGTTCCGGGAACTTTTTGCGTGGATCAGTATTTAATTTAGAAACCGACGCGGGAAATTTACTCGAGTCAGCTAATCAACACAGAAAATTAAATGCATATTTATGCTGCGTTAAATAAATTAACAGGCTCCTATTTTATAATTATAAATTATAAATATATTCACAAATAGGTCTGTACTACAAACCCGTTAAAACGCAACTTAGAGTAAATATCACATAGCTGCAGATCATCAAATATGGAGGTTAAATCAGTCTGTTCAATAATAAAGCGACCGCTATAATTTTGAAAAAATAAAAATTAGATGATTTTTTTTTATTGAAGTATACAGTATGAGCTATTGCACAATTACCTAATATCTGGTCCAATCACCGATTTGAGCTTTTCATCTTTTTTCTATATTTTCGACTAAATTTTCTGCGTAATCATTTGGCTAGAATCGCCATATCTGTTTAATTTAGAATGGCAACAGGTTTACCGTGTATACTGGCTTTCCTTCGAGCTGCACTTTTACTAGGTGCACAACTAAGTTTCCGGGTTTTACACATGGATGGCGCTAACTACACATATAGTCGACATACATGTCTGAGGTTCTGTTTTGTTTGTAGCTTAGACATCTGCCAATAATAACCAAAATACCAATACATATCGCAACACAAAAATATTTTTTCTAACAACGTTTAACAACGTCTAACAACTAGTTTTCTGCCAAATAAACAGCATTTGAGGGAAGCTTTGCTTTTCTGTTTTAACTTGAAAAAAATTGCAACTGAAGCACATCGTTGTGCTTGAGGAGGCGCATGGCGAACACCCACCATCAAAAACTTCCTGTAAAGATTAGTTTAAACGCTTCAAAAGTGGCGATTTCGACATTGCGGGCTCCGAAAGACCAAAAACAATCGAGGATGCCGATCTGCAAGCGTTATTGGATGAAAATGATACGCAAACACAAGATCAATTTTGCAGAAACATTAAAAATGATTCACCAAAAAATTTCCAAACGTTTACATGCCATGGGAAAAATTTAAAAGAAGGAAAATGAGTGCCGCATGAGTTGACTGATGGAAAATCGAAGAACCACTTCTGAAATTATGCTCTTGCGGCACGAAAGAGAAAGTTTCCTGGATCAAATTGTTACTGTCAATGATAAGTAGATATATTTCAAAAATCCCAAACACACCTGGTGAAGCATCAACATCGATCGCACGGCCAAATCGCTTTGGAAAGAAGACAATTCTCTACGATTGATGGGACCAGAAATAAATCGTGTACTACCGACAACAACTGATAAATTTGAACCATGCATTGCTCGAAAAACGTCCCGAATGGCACACAAGACACGAACGAGTGATATTGCAGCACGACAACGCTCCGTGCCATCGCATTTCCATCGTCCAGGACACCATTAAAACGCTGAAATAGGATCTACTACCGCACCCGCCTTATTCGCCAAACCTGGCTCCTTCCAATTATCACTAGTTCCGGTCGATGGCGCATGGCTTGGCTGGACTACACTTGGCCAATTTCGGAGAAGTGCAAAATTGGTTGGTTGAATGATTTCGGTCCAAAGACGCGTCGTTTTATCGTCACGGTATTCATATATTACTACAGATATGACAAAAATGTGTGGCTAGCGAGAGATGAACTTAAAATACATCATTTTTTGTATTTCTCTTGAAATTTTTCATTCTTTATTGATCGAAAAAACCCGGAAAGTTAGTTACGCACCTAGTATGTACGACCACACATTTTCAATGTAATTAAGATTTGGAGACACTGTCAGCCATTTCATCATAGTGACTTTATTTTATTCTTTCCTTACATCATCAAGCTTATTCTGTAAAAACCAAAAAAAATCAAGTCTACGACAAGCACTTCTGGTAGACTGCGCACAATTTTTTTGCGTTTAAATTGTCCATAAATAGAAAAAGGCAACCAAAACCGCGTTTGGAAAGAAAATTCGTCCGCAAAAATGATATTATCTCAATTTTCATCAAAATTTCCTTTTGTCCACACTAGTCCTTTCACATGGTCCACTAAAACATTGCTTCGTATTGCTTCAGAAATTTTGCGTTTATTGTAAAGATAACGACTGACATCAAGAACACAATATGTCAGCAAATTAGGTGGGTGTTTACAGCTGTCACTGTCTAACCTCTCTCAGCTGTTTTCTCCATTGCTCCCTTTGTTCCAATCTCCAGTCTTCTGGGTCTTCCCCGCTTTTTGTTTCTGCAGGACCCCATGCTGTTATTCTCTTCATCAATCGCTGGGGTGCAGCTTTTCTAACGTGACCGTACCATTGTAGGCGCTTTTCCTAAATGTAGGTAAGTATGTCTTTCTTCACTGACAGCTTCCGTTCTATTTCTTCATTAGAAATTCTTGCCCGTCTTGTTACTCTGTTGCATATTCTCTAGTATCCTATTTGTGTGGGTATAATTCTACTCTGATCTCTTTTTTTATAATCCAGTTCACTGCTCCGTATGTTATAATGCTTTTAATTATGGTATTAAAGATCATTTTTTCCATTTAGTTGTTTCAGTTTGTCTCAGCTTGTCTTTTATGTTCTTTTTGGCTGTCCCTTTTTTAAAAATAGTAAATTCTAGATATTTAAAGCTCTTTTTCGCTTTTATTTTAACTTCATCTGTGATTTCTAAATCCGTAACACTTTCTGTTGCTGTGACCAGGTATACTGTCTTATTAAATTAATTTTCAGCCCGTTTTTTGCATATTCTTCAGTAAGTTTGCGGATCATGAAACTAAGGTCTTTTTCATCTTGTGCCATTACCATCTGATCATCGGCAAAATTTAAAGTGTAGAGGTGTACATATCTAACTGGGATTCCCATGCCTTCGCATTTTTGTTTCCAGGTTTTTTAAGTTACTTCAAGAAGAATCTTAAAAAAAGTATAAAATGTTGAGCTACCCTGTAGAAGCCCTTTGGACGTTTTAAATGCTTGTCTGATCTTATTTTTTATTTTATTAGACGCCATGTAATCTCGATATAAGTTTTTGGTTGCAACTATTACTTTGTTTGTAATGTTAAGTAGTTTCATAGAGTTCCAAATCTTTTCCCTTGGTATTGAGTCAAATGACCTTTTTATGTCTATAAATGCAAAATGTATTGGTCTATTTTTAGCCATTTTCTTTTCAGTTAGTTGTTGGGCTGTGTATATGTGATCTCCACATAATCTTCCCGGTGTAAACCTCGGTTGGTTCTCACCAATTTTGTCCGATATATCCTCTTCCAGTGTTTTCTTAATTAACTTTCCGTAAAGCCTATCCATTGTGCAGATAATACTAATTCCTCTGTAGTTTTCGCATTTTTTCTATTTTTTTAAATATAGATGTTATGTAGGCCTTTGTCTATTTCTGTGGCAACTTTTCTTCGTTAATAGCTCTCTTGAACATTCTTTGGATCATACATAGTAGTTTTTCGGATCTATTTTATACTTATAAGCATTTGAGCTCTTAGACCTACTGGTCTATAGGATCAAATTATATACTGCGCAAAATATCATAAAATAAACATTCAAATGACATAACATAGATGGCGCATACAAGTTCAGTCCGGAAAGTAATGCGCCCTATTTTTTATGCCGCGACTATCCGTCGCACAGCGTTACCGCTTGCACGGAAGTGTAGGGGAAAGTCTTGGAAATACAGCGCGACCCACACCATTCAGCTCCGAGCTCCTGGAGCGTCACAGTGCCTGTTTCAGTGAACCCTTGTGTGAGTGCTCTGTCGAAATTAAGATGGAACAAACTCTCGATCAGCGATACGCAATAAAGTTTTGTTTCAAACTTGAGAAGACGCCGTCGGAGACTTTTGAATTGCTTCAGAAGGCTTTTGATGAGGACTTCGTGTCATAGTCACAGTGCAAAAGGTGGCATAAAATGTTCAAGGAGGGTCGTGTGAGGAGGTCGCCGAACAACAACGCGAGTTCGGTTGACAAAGTGTGCGAATTGTTGAACTCTGATCGAGTCTAATGTCAGAAATACTAGACATTCCTAAAACCAATGTGCACGAAGTTGTGACAAAAAACTTTCAAATTCGGAAGTTGTGCGCCAAACTTGTCCCGAGAGTGCTCACCGATGATCAAAAGAACAATCGAGTGGAAGTGTGTCAAGAATTGTTGCAGTCCTGATGTGGCCCCGCCCGACTTTAATTGTTCCAAAAGATTAAAAAAATCTCGCAAAGAACAACATTTAGGGACCCTGCAGAACATCAAGGCGGCTACGATGAGGTTACTAAAGGACATCCCAGACATTCCAGGGCGCATATAAAACATGAAAATCTGGTTGAAACAAGTGTGTTGAAGCAGGAGGGATGTATTTCGAAGAATATTAAGTAATTGTACGAATTGGTTCAATAAATTTCTTAAGACAAAAATAGGCGCATTACTTTCCGGACAGACCTTGTAGATGGTGTTGCCTTACCAAACGACGGCGATTATTTTCTTGTTGTACAGACTTTATAAATGTTAATGACGCTTGCTACATAACGTGGGTAGACGTGGTAACCACATCCAATTGGAAACATGACGTTTAAGATAGGAAGAGAAGATATTGTCAATCACGGATTTTCTTCATTACAAAGCTCTCAAAAAGCAACTCAATCTATGTTTATAATCTGATCAACACTCTCATTTTCGTACGCAAATGCTCGTACATTATTGAGAATGGTAATTCAGCCTAACACAATAGGACTTAGCACAGTTTTGTTTGGCTTAGGCTTGCAAGATCACTCAGATATGAATTTTCGATGTTCAGTTCAATAATCATAGATGACTGTAGCACTTCAAAAGATATTGCGACATGTTTCTTTCCGTAGTAAAGATTTGTGAAATAAATGGGATCTAAAATTTGGCCCCAATGGAACGCCGAATTTAAACTTCGTGTTCCTTTTTGTTTTAAAGTCAGCAATCCTGATACTGCGATAATTGACATTTAGGATTCTTCCATTAGGTAAATATGGAAACAGTGAGTTAGTATTGTTAAAACGCATTTCATATTCGGTAACGAATATATATAAATTCGTTGCATCAACTGTTCAAAAGTTGATGATAAAATTACTCGGTATCGTGCACAACAACTAGACATTTTGAGAAACTCTTTACAGCGAATACTCACTAAAAACCTGTATATTTAAAAAATACAAAATTCAACTGACACAAAGGCTGAGTATGCTTACTATTCTCACTGTCAATAATTACTCATTTGGATGTTAGAGCATTATAAAGTAGATACGCAATATAGTTAAAAAATAATATACAGCGATAAGGTACATTTGCAAGACCATAGATTTGTAGAACTAGAAAATTATTGCATCTAATGTTCGAAAAATCCTTCCGTAACTTATAAAATGTAAATCCACCTGTCAGCGAGTCATTGTTTAGTGTGTTTTTGATCAGGTGGCGTGGTAGACCTATAAGTCTTTGAAGATTGTGCTGGAAGTATAGCAGTAAGTAACATGGATCTAGAACAAATATGGTACCAGCAAAACTGTGTCATCTATCATATAGCTCAAGCGATAGTCGTTTTACTATACTACTTTAATACTCAATATCATAAAAGTAATACAAAAATTGTTTTATTTCAAATTTCGGAGATACAAAATGATAATATTACTGAGTATTTAACAAACCTAAAACAATAGGACCATTCAATCTGGAGAGCCACGAAAAACTTTAAAAGGCTTCAAGTGCCCAAAAGACCTATCAGGAGAGCAGATGGAATATGGGCAAGGTCTAACCTAGATAAAACAACTTTTTTTGCAGAGCATTTATCCAAAGTTTTCACTCCCTTTGAAGCAACGGCAGCCCATGGTGATAACGAAATAGAAGCATTTCTAGACATCCCGTGTCAAATGTCACTTCCAATAAAACCGTTTTCTCCCGCCGAAGTTATATTTGAAATTCAAAAGCTGAACCAGTTTAAGACGCCAGGTCATGATTTAATAACTGGAAAAATACTAAAAATGGTGCCCAAAAAAACTATACTGCTACTAACCACGATTTTCAACAGGATGCTAAGTCTTTCCTATTACCCGATTATTTGGAAATATATACATATATTAATGGTACCCAAACCCGGCAAGGAACCAGAAAGTGTGACTTCATATCGACCAATAAGTCTCTTGCCCATAATGAGCAAATTATTTGAGAAACTGTTTTTTAAAAAACTTCTCCAAGATACAAACATACTTCAACACCTACCACAACACCAGTTCGGATTTAAAAAAGGTCACTCAACTACACACCAAACGCACAGAATAGTAAATGAAATCTTATTTTCCCTGAAAGAAAAGAAGTATTGTGCCGTTGTGTTCCTGGACGTATCCGAGCCGTTTGACAAGGTTTGGCACACATGACTGCTATTTAAACAAAAAGAGTTATTACCGATCTACTATTATTTGCTCATTAAGTCCTACTTGACATACCGTTATTATTCGTCGATTGTGATAACAAACTATCCTCATATTACACCATCAAATCCGGTGTTTAGCAGGGTAGCGTTCCGCGCCCTTTTCTCTACCTTGTCTATACTCCTGACCTACCAGAAACTAACAATACTGTGACTACTACCTTCGCTGACGACACGACAATTTTTTCTACTTATGAAAATACGGATACTGCAACTTTCAACCTCCAACAGCATTTCAATAAAATCAACACATGGTTAGATAAATGGCGAATAAAAGTTAATCAAAGTCACTCCAAGTAACATTTACTAGGAAAACCAGTGTTTGCCCGCCTGTTAACATTAACAATACCCCAGTACCGGTAAAAACCGATGTGAAATATTTGGGACTGCATCTTGATCAGCGGCCCACGTGGAACAAACACAAACAAACTAAGCGCAAACAGTTAAACCTGAAATAACGTAAAATGTACTGTCTCCTCGGTAAAAAGTGAAAGTTATCGATCCGAAACAAACTATTGCTCTACAAAACAATGCTAAAATCAATTTGGACATTTGGTGTACAGCTTTGGGGGTGTACCAAACCGACCAGAATACAAATACTGCATCAGTTTCAATCAAAAACACTCCGCGCAATTGTTGGCGCGTTCTGGTTTGTAACCAATGAAACAATCCATGAAGACCTAGGCGCCTCTTTCGTTACCGGTGAAATTAAAAGATTTGCGATGAATTGCCACCAGAGTTAGATGGACACAGTAATTTATTAGTTTGCCAGCTTTCCACCTATCATCCACAAGTACGGCGACTGAAGAAAACATGGCCTGAAGACCTCATCAACCTGTCGTAAGTGGATCTCATTGGGAGTATCATCAATAGATGATTTCTCCTATCATCACATTTACTGAATACTTTTGTTAAGTAGATTGTAAATAACGTTATTGTCAATAAAAGAAAACTTAAAATTTACATATGGGTTTTAATTTTGGCCACCCTTTATTTGAAAAGCAACTTTTTCGTACTGAAATAATTTGTATCTTGCGTACAGTACTCATCTGGTCTTATACATGGACAAGTCTACGTAAATTCCGCTTTCTAGATTGGCGCGGTCTGTTTCACTTGCTTTGTTTTTTAAACCTTATGTCGACATTATGAGCGCACCATCGACTCTTTCCGTTAATTACATTTATTTCCTTTGAATTTATCCAACCAGTCTTGTGTTATCTGTAGCTTTTCTTGGGTGTTAGTTGCACTTTCATCTGCAATGTGAAAATTCAGTTCATGTCTTGCTCTTTTTAATTAATTATTATTGAAAATTACAATTTAAATAAGTTGAATAATGATAAATAAAAATAAAAAACTGATTTAATCTACGTTATGTTTATAATCACTTGTAAAGCTTGAGCCACTGACCCAACTTAAACCGTCGTTAGTAGTAGTAGTAGCAACAAGTAACCACTAAGTATATTAGTGAATAGTAATAAAATCTAATTTGGTGCTAGTAAATAATAAGTAGCATTCATACGTAAGTACAGTTTGTCCGCAACAAAGATAGATCTGAGTATTTCGATTAAATTACAACAGAACCACAAATGTAGCTGATCGAAACGATTTAAATTGATAGATAAATAACGGCATATTACATAGCAACAGTTTTCATATTTAGTCTACAACAGAATACAAGTTATTTGAATTTCAAAATATTGTGTTTATAATAAGTGGTCAAATAATTCATTGCAGATCTTAAAATAAATTTAAAAGAGCTTATTTCTGTAGCTTAACATTTTTCTTAATTAATTCGACAGAAACACCCCTTGGCAGCAAATTTTTCCGATTGGTGAATATATTGAATGTGATATTCCCAAGAAAACGATTACTTTTGTAGATAATATTTTGGATGATTCATATATTTAGTCTACCAATATCAATGTTACTTATTCTCATCAGAGTAACTAAGTACATTATAATAGACATGTTTGGCTTATTTATTAATAACATTAATAATAGATTAAATCTTACATACTATCGATGCAATAATGCTAATAGAACGAGTTGACACGTTACTTCTTCATCGCTGCTCTCTTTTACCCGGTGGGTGGGTCTTACTTGCAGAACATCTTCCAACTCTTCCTCTCCTTTGCTGTTGCTAGAGCGTTCCCCAGTCACTTCCTTTTTTCTGCACTATTTTTGCTATCACTCTGTTCTATGCTTTCTTTGGTCTCCCTCTTGTTCGTTTTTTGTCCGATCCCATTTCGCAGATTTCCTTTACTTTCCTATCTGTTGCCATTCTTACAAGGTGTCCGAACCATCTGAGTTGCTGTTTTTTGATTTTTGATTGTATATGTTCTACCTCTAAGCTGTTTGTTATCTCGTTGTTTCGTATTTTGTCTAATCTCTTGACTCCAGCCACTTTCCTTAGAAATTGCATTTCGCAGGATTGAATTTTACTCTTTCGTCGATTAGTTAGAACCCAGGATTCACAGCCGCAAATTAGTATAGGTAAGAACACTGTATTAAACACTTTAATTTTAGTTTTATTGGATACTTCCTTCTTTATTATGAACAGATGGTTTAGAGACTCAATAAGTCTAGTTGCCGCACTTATTCTATTATTCATTTCGCCCTCTAAACTTCCTTGTTCTTTTATTATTGCTCCCAAGTATTTTAGATTTTTTTGTTTTTTTTAGTTCTTTATTTTCAATCTGTATCGCTATCTCCTCTGATTTTCTCGTTATCACCATTACCTCCGTTTTGATGGTATTTATTGCCATTTTAAATTCTTCAGTGGCTTTATTTTAAGCTATGATGTTTTCCTGAAGATCTGTTTTATAACTTGCGAACAATATTAAGTTATATGCTTACATTAATTCTATGAATTTCACTGCTTTTAAGAGTTTCACTCCCACTGTCGCTCCTTTTATTTCCTCTATTATAGTAATAAACTCCTCTGTCGGTTATGAATTCCTCTGTATGTATTTTACTTACTTGCACTATATTCCTTGTTTCATCGTAAATGCTTTTGATGACCTCTAAAAGGTTGGGATAAGTCCCGCGTTTACTGATCGTTTTCCATATTTCCTCTCTTTCTACGTTATCAAACGTCTTTGCCAAGTCTATTGCGCAAACGTATAATATTTTTTCCTGAATTGACTCAGACTGAAAATACAATCTTACGTACCTCGACCGGGTCTGAATCCTGCCTGGTTGTCATCTATTGTGTCTTCTATGTTTGATCTGAGTCGCTTCTCGAGTATCCGTTTATATATTTTTCCAACTACGCTCAGTAAGGATATTCCCCGGTAGTTATTGCAGTTGCAACAGTCACCTTTTTTATATATTGGGACAATGACGGCCAGTTTCCAGTCTTTGGGTACTGTCTTTGTTTTCCATGTTGCGTTGATTATTTTATGTAGCAGTGTAAAGCCCTTTTCCCCGTATGTTTTATCATTTCCGACTATATCCCGTCTTTGCCTGCTGCTTTTCCGATCTTCAGTTTTTATATTGTCTCTTCTGTTGTCTGTATCTCTTCTGTGCCCTGGTGTTCTGATTCCTAATTTTCTTGTTGACCCCTGGCTTCTTTGTGTGTTCTCGCGTCTTGGGAAACTTGTGCTTCCAGGAGCTTGCTAAAGTGTTCTTGCCATCTTTTCTTTATCTCTTTTTCTGCTATTAACAATTTTCCATTCTTGTTTTTATTCCTCTAATTGAGTTTTTCTTTGTTTTTCGTCACCCTTTGAGGGCTCGGAAAAGCATTTTGGCATTTCTTGCGCTGTTTTCTTCCATTTTATTACCGAAGTCTCCCTACGCTTTGGCTTTTGCTTGCTTAACCATATTTTTAACCTTATCTCTTTGGTCTTTATAGAGTCTATAACTTTCGAAGTGTTTTAAGCTCAGATAGATCCAACAGAGTTGTTCTTTCATCTTGACTTCTCTCTTGATATCGTCGTTCCACCAGGCTGCTACTTTTCTTTTATTAGTGAATTTTGACACTCCGCAGCTCTGTCTCGCTGAATTAATTATTATTATACGATTATATTACTATACGATTCGCCGCACTTTTGTACTCTGCCGTCTTACTGCAGCTACTTCTCAACTTTCGATTTGCTGTTAACCCGTGAAAATTTGGTGTGATAAAGCTCGTAAGAACGAGTGATTTAGTGCCACTACACACTTTCACGTCTCACACGATCGCGTACCCGCAATACCCGCAATATGAGTTGCCACGTATAATACGATATTCAAGTATTTAGAAGACAATTTTTTACTTATTATAATACTCTGATAAAATTTTCACAGATGTAGAAGCATTCCTGTTTTTAGAGTGCTACTTTTAGATTATTTCTTTAAGCTTTTTATAGACCATAAAATCTACTACTAAGTAAATCACTGTAATAGACAGTCGTCAACTTATTCTCTATTTTGATCCTAAGAAAGGAAAGAATTTCAATATTATTTACTGAAAGTCCAACATAAAATACACCAGAAAAAGGTATATTGCCAACAAATTTACAAATTTAAAAGAGAACGTATTATTGGCCTACATAAAAAGAGCAATAAACCGAAGTCACTATAGCGGTACTGCGGATCTCAATATCAAACCAGTTGGTCGAAGAAGAAACACATTTTCAAAGACCTACGATTACAGATCATACCGCGACTTGCCCTAGCGTAACAAAATTTTATTCTTTTTCTTTAAAGTGACACAAGCGATCTTTCAACAAGATAATGCTTGCCCATATATAGCACATAGCAGAATAAACCTTTCGAAAAATATATATTTCACAAAAGTACAATATCAACAACTTTTAGAAATATAATTAAACAAAACAAAAACAAGGATGTCGAGATGGAGCATTGAACAAATGTAAATGTTTATGGGAAAGTATTTCATAAATTTAATCATTTATTTTTCTTATACTATTATATAAATCCACAAGGTTTTAATTGTTAATTTACATTTTGTTTGTTGCTGTAATTTCCATAAAAAGTAGTGTATATGATACCATTTATCAAATGCTAAAAAATATAGTTAAAATCAATGCTAACTCAAACTGACCTACAGATTATCACAATCTACCCGATCTAAGTAACTTCTTTGTTATCAAAGAAATATCACCACACTTCCCGAATATTGTGTGCAATTGGAATCTCTCAACGAATCACTCTCTTATATTAAAAAATTAAATTATATTTCCAGCAGACGTTCCTAAGCCGACAACACCTAAAATAGACTGGAGTACCTTTCGTGAGTTTATTGATAGTAACCTAAACCGCAATCTCCAATTAAAACAACCGGATAATCTTAATGTTGCAGTAACCTATCTCACCTGCCTAATTCAAGAATCTGCTTGGCAATCCACTCCTGTCACTCAACAAAACTCAATTATACAGCTAACATTCTTCTCTATATTTGAGAATTGATAGCAAAGAAAGGAGAGCCAGATGCATATGTCAGAGAAGCCGCAATGCTGTGGGGAGGATTATAAGGTAACTTAAGTCAGAGTTGAACAATATCAAAAATGCCTCATCTGGAAAGCTACAAAAAAATTCCAAAAACCAGTCACGCACATTCTTCCAATAAGAAAACCAAATGGTAGCTGAGGTAAAATTGAGCAAGAAAAAGCAACTTCATTTGCCGAATATTTATCTATAAGATTCAAAACCCCACCTGCAAATAACCATAATGAAGAACAAGAGATAATCAACTTCCTAGACATTCCTTGCCAAACGGAATTACATGTACAGCATTTTCCTCAAACAGAAGCGAAACAAGAACTATCCAACTCCAATAGTTATAAATCCACATGATTTAATTAAATCACGCCGCAAATATTTAAAGAGTTACCTAGAAAAGCAATCGTATTGCTAACCACCATATACAATGGTATGATAAGATTTTCATATTTCACAGCAACATGAAAATTCTCGCAGGTAATAATGATTCTCAAACCCGGAAAACCTCCACATAAAGTAGAACCTTAGAGGCCTATCAGCTTACTCTCTCTATATCTAAGATATTCGAACGACTCCTATTTAAGAGGCTTAGTAACGTTGTTGACATAAACGAACTTATATCATCCAATCAATTTGGTTTCCCCCCACAACATTCCACTATTCAGCATAGACACAGAATTATTAACGAGATAATTAAGTGACTAGAAGAAAAAAACTGTAAACAGCAACCTCCCTCAACATCAAACAGGCGTTCGATCGTGGCATAGGGGGCTCTTATACAAACTGAAACTATGTTTACCTACTCCCTATTACCTACTAGTAAAGTCATCTTTGACCTACCGCTACTTCCAAACAAAATGCAACGCTGAGTCATCCACTCTTTACCCCATCCAGTTACATGTGTCGCAAGGTAGTATTCTGGGAGTTTTCCTCTATCTGGTTTTCACTGCTAATATTCCAACCACGAATAATACAAACATTTCTACCTTTGCAGATGATACCACCTTAATATCTGTCAACCCAAATGTGGCCTCAAATAATTTCCAACACCTTAATTTTCTTGAAAACCAAATTTTCAGTAAACCAAACTAAATCAGTTCATATTACCTTTACTAATCGAAGAGTAGAGTGCCCAGAAGTAACAATCAACAACATACGTCGTAAAAATGAAATGAAATATCTTGGTGTAACTCTTGACCGAAGGCTTGCATGGTAAGCTCACATCAATAATAAAAAAATACCAATAAACTTTAAAAATACGACAAATAAATTTGATAATAGGTCGCAAGCTAACACGCGATACAAATGAATCAAGCCTATCTGGAGCTTGCATATACAGCTCTGGGGCGGCTGTAATAAGCCGTCCAATACTAAAATTATTCAACAATTGCTATATAAAATACTAAGGAGGATCTTTGACCTCCCCTGGTATGCCAGTAAAAAAAAACTCTACACGAGGATATCAGCGTACTCTTCGTTGAAGAAGAAATAGATATCTTCATTGACAGATGCCTAGACAAACTCCCTATACATCCAAACGAAAAGGCTAGCTCCTTATTCTTATCACCAACAGTGCAAAGAATACTGAAGAGAAAGTGGCCAATAGATTTATAATTATAACTAACATTATGATTCAGACAATTATAAAACCAATTACTTGCTGTAACTTTTACAAAGTGTAGTCATTAGACTACCTTTCCCTTGTATTTGTGACAACTATTTTACTTACTGCCATATTAAACATTGTAAATATTTAAAATAAATTTAAAAAAGACCTTGTGATAAAATATGAGAATAATACAGCCAAAAATAGTGATAGTAAGACAGTTGACTCACTGTCTTGCATTTATATACTCTTTTATAACTACATACTATTTAACTAACGGCTGTCGTCTTCTTTACGCACTGTTGACCCCTGGTGTGAGTCTGCAACGTTGATAAAACGCCATCACGGCATTAGAATACTATCTGTAATTCAACGGAATGATCTAGCAATTACATCGACAATTAATTATTGTAAAACAAAACAAAACTGTAAATCTGGTAATACTTATTTAATCTATAACCATGCTAACTAATTTATAAGGAACATTTAACAATAAAGCATAAAATTTTTCTTTTCTGTATACAAAAACTTAGCAGGCGCCTAACCTTTATCATGAAGACGATGCACGCATTCTCTTTAAAGTTGTGCCCGACTAATTGTAGACAACGCACATAACTGCAAAACACAAGAAAAAACAACAACGCAACATCAACCGCGAGGTATGTCGAGCGGTTTTCCGGCTTCCGTTCTTCCCGATCCCCGCAGGAGAGCAGAATAATTAATAGCACTTGTCGGCCGCACAAATGCATGCTGAAGCTCCGCCGTTTTTTGCGAAAGCCGCTCGTGTCGCAGGTCTTGTTATTTCTGGCGACAATGAAACAGCAACAGACTGCGCCGCCCCCGCCGAACGCCGCAGACAAAGCAAAGCGCACGCTGCGCTATTAACCGCGGGGCTGATAAACTGCCCAATTTCCTTAAATACGTCTAAACAATTGGCGAAAGCGAATGCTCCGGGCGCTTTTTGCGAGCCGGCAAGCACGCCCGCTTGATGTTGCCGAATCAATTGGGGAAACAAAAAATGGAAATGCAATATCTATTACCATTTGTATGTGGTGGGAGACGAATAAGGATAAAACGTTTCTCTGTCAATGCTGCACATCTCAGTGCCCACTCCAGTCATTAAAGCATGTGAATGTCATTCTTTTAGATTATAAAGTTTGTCCTTTTTTCTAACTTTAACGGACTTCAGTTCTAAAATTGTTGCTGAAATCTATATATACATACAAACAAATATATTGTATTTTTTCCTCTTGTTAATTCGCTGATTCTTCCTTGTTGTTTATGCATCTTTTTCATACTCTGTTGATGCTTGTGTTGTAAGTATTTATCAAAGACTACATTTAGTTAGTAGTTGGTTTTCTTTCCTTTTTGAGATGATTATTTTATTCTTTTGTTATGTGATTGATTTAGTCTGTTGCTAGTTATATGCCGCATATTTGTGTTATTCCTCGTTTTGTATTCTGGCTCATCTGGTTTTGTTAATTATCTTCCTCAATACTTCCATTTTGGTCGCTCTTTTTTCTGCTGATTATGTTATCATTGGCTTTTGTAAATTCTGACTTTTGGTCTCTTTGCATAAACTGATTGTACCATACCGTTATATACAGACAACTCATTATTCTATTTGCTTTTGATATTTGTTATTATATCTCATTTAATGTGTAACCTTGACGTTTCATTTCTATACCTAAGTATTTTATTTATTTTGCCTGTTGTATTATGACATTATTTAAAACTGTTTTGTTTGTGTTCTTCCGGCATATGTAATCATATTCTCACATGGTATGTTAAATTCCACTATTCACTTTTCAGTTTCTGCTATTAATATAGCATCCTCAGCATAACATACTTTTTTGAACTAGGCATTTTGTATTCTGTATACTTTTTGTTTATTTATCCCATTGAATATCTCTTTCATTATGGCATTGGATAATGATGGACTTATGACTCACCTTGTCATATGACAACCAAGATTGGTTCACAGTTTGTTTTTATTGTCAATTGGTGGTTCACGTATGTCTTAAATCACATTAATTTAGTTCATTGATACTGACTGATTATATATCATGTAGCTGAACGAGACTTTTTGTTGATTTATAAAGCATAGGAAAGTTTATAAATTAAACTCGTTTTTCTACTATTTGTTTTGTTATACAAATGCCATTGGTAAAAGATTTACTTCCTCATTCTTAAAGAGTACTATTAACATACGAATATAAATCAGAGAGTAAAGATAATTTTAAAATGTTGTACGAGGGTAGAAGTACAAAGTGGCACAAAAGTGATTTCCTAAGGCAACAACTTTGTTTGCAAATAAAAAAAAATTGGTTCTGCTTGTTGACTATCTTTATTTAAACGTTTAAATTCTGTCCCATTAAGTCGGATAGATAATATCAGGCATATGGCCGCCACTAAAGTTGATGCACATTGGGACTGATTTGACAGCAGTTTCCAAGACTTTTCTTAAAACTTTGGCGATAAATATTATATAAATATTATCAAACGTTTTCATTTAGAGCTGCGAAGGTCTGCGGCTTAGTATAGATCCGTGACTGCAAAAAATGCACAGCAATAATTCTGCAACAGTCAAATCGGGCAATATTGCGTATCAGTGCAAATAACCAAACTAGAGATTAAGTAGCGGTGAAATGCATGCTTTAGAATGTTAACTATCGCTCATACAGTGTGTGCGATTGCACCGTCCTGCTAGAACCACTTATTGTCCAAACCCAATTCGTCAATTTGCGGCAGCAAAAAGTCGTTGATTATGATTCTGTGGCGCTCATCAGTCACAATAACAGTGTCGCCGACGTCGTCCTCGAAAAAATATGAGCCAATCACCTTTCCTCTGTAAACGCCACACCAAAAAGTGACTTTGAAAAGATGTAACGGCTCTTCGTATATTACACGCGGTTTTTCAGTGCCACAGAAGAGATAATTGTGCTTATTCACATATCCGTATAGGTGGAAATACGCCTCGTCGCTCATGATGATTTTCAATGGAAAATTATCCTTATCGCGATCGATATTTCGGAGACTCGGTTGAAATGTACGGGCGATTTGAAATCTGTAGGCAATAGATCAATGCACTGTTTGCACTTTGTACGGGAACACTTTCAAGTTTTTTACCAAAAGTCGCTGTAAAGACCGTCTATTGATGCCTAATTGCGTGGCTCGTCGTCTAATTGATTTTTAAGGGCACTCGCGATGTTCTCGACCAAACAGCTGCTTCGGGGTCGGTCACGTTTGCTACTGTCCCGTGTTGTGCTAGTCTCCTTGAGACGAGTGACTAAACACTGTAGTATTTGTCTAGTTTGTGCCACACGACCAGAGAATCGACGACGAAATTCAAATTGAGCCAAAATTACCGACCGATTATTTGTTAAAAACATTGACACAATTAATCCGCATTCTTGAGGCGTATATCCTGCTTCTGTTTACTTCACAAATGTCAAAGTCGCGATGACAAATATGAGAGCATTTTCCAATAGGGTGATGATTTTTACACCACTTCTTATAACCGTTCCTATTGAGGATTAGCACACCTTAGTGCATTGTCTATGAACAGAATGTATTAAATCTTTGAGAATACATCGCCAGATATTGGCACAGTATGTAATATGCCGCACCATGCATCAACAAAAGATCTACACATAGAATGCTTGAAGAGGGGGAGATGAGTGTAGCAGTTGAAAACCGACCTGGTCACCTATCGACATCATGCACGAATCAACACATTCAGAGGGTGAATGCCTTGATCTATGGTCATCTGATTACTACATCTTAGACTTTTTAAAGGATGTCTCCTAGATGTATGTAGGAAGATGCTGGAAATCATCACAAAACGACAGCTGGAAGTCGAGCTATTAGAGGAAAATATTCTCCACGGCAACAAATATGGCTTCAGGAAAGGTAGATTCACAATTGACGCGCTTAAAAATTTTATAGCGACCCCGGATTACATCAGACAAAAAGCCCATAACAGCCGGGAATTCTGCGTACTGGTCACGCTGGACATAAAAAATGCATTCAATTCAGCACCATGGACCGCCGTCGTAATGGCATTAGAAAAGCCAGAATTAGTACGTATTTAATATAAATAATAAAAGACTACACCTGAACCAACGCAGTATCCTCACTGAGTAAGACAACAAATTTAGGGTCCCACTGGAGTCACTACTGGGACCGATATTATGAAATATTTTCTATGACTAGATTCTGAGCCTTGACCTAGGGAAACAAATATAGACGGTAGCCTATGGAGGCGACCTTGCAGTCATCGCGCATGTAAAAAGTGCAACTCTACTGGAGGACCTTGACTACAAATGCCATAGCAACCATATCGGAAAAGATGGAACAAACGAGTATCACTCTGGCGGCCAAAAACGAAGCTGCTTATCTTAACCGGCGGACACAAACTGAAAGAGATAAAAATAGAAATAAAATACGAAACCAAGCTGCTTTAAAATATATGGGGGTTCTACCTAAATCATAATCTAAGACTGACTACGCACGTAAAAGAAACCTATGGAAAGGTCTTTACCATGCCAGCCACCTTGGCTAGAATAATGCCACGTAGTGGCGGACCAAAGAGCGCCAAACTCCAGGTCTTAGCAACAGCTGCAATATCGACAGTACTGTACGGCGCGCCTGCATGGTACAGATTATGAAATATAGGCACTACCTCCTAGAAAGGCTGAACAGAAGAATGGCGATTTGTATCATATCGGCATACCGTACGGTACCAACGAAGGTGGTATTGGCCATGGCGCGAATGATACCGATTGAAATCTTGACAAAAGAACAATTAGAGATCTATAGAAGAGGCGTGAAGTACAGAAGTGAAAGATAAGATGGGAGCAAATACAATGGTTGGACAAAATCGTTTGTACCAAACGTAGAAAACTGGCATTCTCAAAAGTGGGGAGAGCTTAACCACTTCGCCTCACAGGCCCTGATAGGGCACAGACTGTTCTCTGTGCATCTGCACAGAATTGGTAAACGAGACAGTGAAGATTGCTGGTACTGCGATGAAAGGGCTGCGGTAGAGCAGGTCGTTCAAGATGCGGGACGTATTAACTGCCATCTCGAATCCAAATATAAATATTTCTTTTCTTCTTAAAATATTGTCAAAAATTCATGATGGTAACAATAAATTCTTCATAGTGTTTCTCTCCAAATGCACAAGTTTTGTAACCATGGGGTTGCCCTCCGTCTAACTCCGCGCCTTCCCTCTATCTCCCAATCATCATCAGACGAATTGTTCGATATTTTCCCCTTATGACATGCCCAAAATAGCTTTTGACTTCTTCCATTTATTGTCGAAAATAACACTCTGTCTTAATTTATTCTATTCCTGTCAGTCCAAAAAATGCGACGCATTTTGCGATACATCCACATTTTGAAGATGTATGTTAATCATATTGACTTTAAGTGACCTACTTTCGACACGTGCCCTCTGAGGTAAGTATCTAATATTTTGTTATACAGGAATTTCTTCATTTTTATAAATGTGTTGCTTGGCACCTCTTTTCTGATTTTTATTTCTTTGTCAACGTCCCTAATTTTTTTCATTTGCTTGTCAACCAAGCTATGTGAAACTTGAAACTTGTTCTAACCTGCTACCTTTCAACATAATATGAGTATGGTTTAGAAGACTCCTTGCCTACTGTTATTACTTTGGTGTTCTTGATATTGATTTTTAGACCAACATAATTGAATTTCTCATTAACTTTGTTGAGGTGATATAGCAAGTTTTCAGGTCTGAATACAAGTATAGCCATATCATTGGCATATCTAATGTACTTGTTGTAATTGCTTTCTCTTCATTATCCGAAGCCTTTCTGACAGCATATTCTAAATACATATTACATAATGTTGGTGATAAAATGTAACTGTCATGTACTATGGCTAATTAGTGTTTAACAATTCCTTACACTCTAATATCTGTATAAGTTTCTGATAAATTAATTTGTCAAATGTTTTTTCAGCATCTATAACGAACATATACACGTATTTGCAGCTCTCTAAAGATTTCTGAACAGCCCTTTCTTGATGTTCATTCTGCCTCAAACTGTGTTTCGCCGAGTAATTATTCACATTTAATTCAAATATTATTGTGAAATATTGTTATCACACCATAAACACAAAAGCAACAAAAACAAATTTTTCGCAACTTTTAAGAAACTTTTTTATAAGACAAAAGTGTAAGCAGAAGAAAGAATGCTTCAAAATGTTATAATATATTGCAAAAGCATTATTTTGCTACATAGCTCGCTATTCGCGACTAAAATTTCACTTATTCTGTAAATTATTGCGCAGTTACGGCGCTTTCGTTGAACAAGAGATTAATGTTAAAAGTTGAAAAAAATTCTCACCCTCGGGAGAGAGGCAACCATTAATTTTCCGCTTAACATTGACCTACAAGCAGGACAAATAGATGAATTTAGTTTAGTGTGTAAATAATGGAAGTACACAGCTTTGATTGGTTGAAATTTGGGCATCGACATCGTTAATCACGCGGCTGCAGCACTTTGTAAGCCATTAAATAAACGTTTTCTGTTAAGGAATCGCATTAATATGTATGTGTTTTCTTTAGCTGCCATGTAATTTATAATATCACAGTGTAAGCGCTTAACAAAATTACTATAATGCTTGAGTATAAGGCGTGTCTAGGAAGTAACTTTCTATTTTTCATTCTAACGGAATTCTACATCTCTAAAAATGCTTCTTTGGGTGACTTGTTTACTGCCATATATAAAAATTAATGTTGTGTCTCCGTATTCTAAATGATAAAAATCAGATACATATTTGTGATGTCATCTTCAAAAAACTAATAGCCCAATTTGAATACTAAACTTAAACTTTGCACTTTATTTTGTGGTTATTCCCACGAGGAATCGTTAGTTTATTTATTTTCTTATAGCTCAATTTAGTAGGAAAACCATCTTTAAAAATTAGGCTCACTTTCAACTTGGATTCATAAACAAACAATATTGTATTTAGGATTTTAAAAATCCTTTAGGAGGGTAAGGGGTGGCGCCAACATCCAGTCACCCAAATGTCAACCCCACCTGCACGTGGTACCCTCTGCTAGAAAACGAACAGGGCTCTGACGACCCAGCATCGGGGGGTATAACCTGATACCAGTTGTCCCGCTGTAACGGGGCCCTCGTCGTCGGGCTAATCACCCATACGAGGTATACAGATTCAGAGAAATACAGAAAGCCTCGGACATGGACGGAAAGATGGAAAACGACCTAAGCGTGCACAAAGGACAAGAATTGGAATATGGAACGTGACAGAACTAAATGGGAAAGAGATAGAGTTAGTTGAAGAAACGGAGAGATATAAAGTTAAAATCCTAGGACGTTCAGAAATCAAAAAGAAAGGAATCAAAGAATAAACACTCGAAAAAGGATACAAATTGTTCTACTCTGGAGTTCAGTTAGGAACAAGAGCAAAGGAGGGAGTAGGAGTGATAATTAGCGAAGACCTAACCGGAAAGGTGATAGGATGGGAAGGTATCAGTTCAAGAATAATGACAATAGATGTCAAGCTAGAAGAAAGAACTACATTTATACAGATTTATGCACCAACAGAAAATGACAACATAATGGAAAAAGAAGAGTTCTACACAAGCCTACAACAAGTGCTCGACAAAGCTAGAGACAGAAGCAGACACACATTTATACTTGGAGACTGGAACGCCCGAGTGGGAAAGAACCCAGACAAAGGACATGGAGTTCTAGGAAGATACTGTACAGACAGAGTGTTAAACGACAATGGCAATAGGATGATTGACTTCTGCATAAGTAACGAAATGCTAATGGGAAATAGTTTCTTCAATCACAAACTAATACATAAAATAACTTTCATTGCAGAAAACAGAGAGGCCAAAAGTGAAATAGACTACTTCACATACACAAAGGGAGCAAAGTACGCAGTACTAGACGTGAAGGTCATCCGAGGGGCAGAAATCCACTCAAATCACAAACTAGTAATAGCGGACACGAGATTCTATGTAAGAAAGGAAGTAGCGAAGAAAGGCTACGAGAAAATAAAAATAACTGAACTAAGAAAGCCCGAGAAAAAAACAGAATACGCACAAGAAGTAGAGCGCAGATTACTAGAACACGAACAACAAGAGCACCATCAGGAAGTAGAATGAAACGTGGAAGAGAGATGGACAAGACTCAAGGAAGTAATACTTGAGACAGCAACAACAATCTGTGGGAAAAGCAAAATATCACCTCGATACCAACGCACGAAATGGTGGAATGAGGAAGTAAAAAGGATAGTAATGGAAAAGAAAACAGCTTGGAAGAGATACCTACAGACCAAGAAAGAAGAAGACAGGCAACATTATATAACAAGGAGAAATGAGGCAAAAGAGGAAGCTTGGGAAGAGTTTGGTAGAGAGATGCAGCAGAAATTCAAAGACAACAAAAACAACAAAAAGGACTTATGGAAAACAGTTAAAGGCCTAAGGGAAATGCACAAACAAAAGGTGTGGAGCATTAGGAACGAAGAAGGAGAAGTCGTTACAGAACTGCCACAAATATTAGAAACATGGAAGTGACATTACAGCACAAAATTCAAAGCACCAAACATACAAGAACAATACAACCCCATCAGAGTAGAACAAGAAGAACAAGAAGAGACAGAAAACGAAACAATAACTTTGGAAGAAACAGAAGAAGCAATAGCACACATGAAAGTAGGAAAATCTGCAGGAAAAGACGGAATAAGCCCTGAACTAACGAAATACGGAGGGGAGTGTATAAAGAAATGGATACACAAGATATGCCAGCAAGTATACGAAGGAGAAGGAATACCGAGGGATTGGGAAGAAAACATAATAGTAGCAATCCACAAAAAAGGTAACACAAACGACTGTGGAAACTACAGAGCAATATGCCTGGCGTCCTGCGTACAAAAGATCTACACCAGGATACTAGAAAAAAAGATAAGGCATCACATAGAAGACGAGCTATTAGAGGAACAAGCTGCATACAGAAAAGGCAGACAGACTCAAGACCACATATTTACGTTTCGCACAGTAATAGAAAAGACACTTGAAGGAAACAAAGAGCTACACCTGGCATTCATAGACCTCCTAGCAGCCTTCGACACGGTACCAAGAGCAACCCTGTGGAATTCAATGGAAAGAATTGACGTCCCGAGAAAACTTGTAGAAGCCACAAAACGACTATATGGAAGAACGAAAAGAATAGTAAGAATACAAGGACAATAATCGGGGAAATTCTTGATGGAGAGGGGGATAAAACAGGGAGACTCCCTCAGTCCACTACTATTCATTATAATGATGAATGAAATGGTTAAGAACAGCAGGAACCCAAACCTGAACACTAAACTAGGACACTGGAACATGGAGGCAATCAATATAAAAGCCTCGTCTTCGCAGATGATATACTACTCATAGCCGATAGCCAAAGGAAACTACAACAAGCAATAAATAATTATAGCAACGAAATTAAAAATAAAGGAATGACAATAAATGCGAAGAAAAGCAAAATAATGAGAATAAGTAAGAACACAGATGAAGAACAAAGAAACCTGAACGTAAGATGTGAAGGAGAGCAATTGGAACAAGTGGAGAGCTACGAGTACCTTGGAGTAAGAATAAGCCAAGACGGAACAGTAACAGATGAATTAAGGAACCGGATCTCCAAGGCGACTAGAGTATACTATCAGATCAACTCAACATTAATCAACAAGAAAGAGCTGAGCAAAGAGACTAAGCTCCACCTGTATAAAACAATATACTTACCTACATTAACATACGGAATAGAAAGCATACCGCTACAAGACAAGAGCAAAAGTAAATTAACGGCTGCGGAAATGAAGTACCTGCGACGTATAGTCGGAAGAACAAAGAGGGACAGAGTGAGGAACATCACAACAAGAGAGGAGTTAGACCTAGAACCGCTAGTGGAAACACTACAGAAAAGACAACTAATGTGGTTTGGGCACGTGACACGAATGGGCGAAGAAAGGGTGCCAAGAAGGGTATTAGAGGCAAGAAGAGAAGGAAAAAGAGGAAGAGGAAGGCCAAGGCAAACATGGATGGAAACTATCAGGAAGGAAGTGGAAAGGAGGGGAAAAGCATGGCAGAAGCTAAACAAATCGCTAGGGACAGGAAGAGATTTCGAAAATGGATAGAGGACCCGACACCTTAGGGTATAAGGGATGGACAAAGAAGAAGAGAAGAAAAATCCTTGAATAACAAGAATAAAATGCGCCCCCAACGAGTCACTGTTGAGCACGGATTTTGGGAAGATGGTTCATACTTCATCGAAGATGATACTTGAAATGTCGGAAGCGTCACATAATAGCCTACTTTTTTGGCACCAAATATAAAATATACATTTTGAACAAATGTGATTTCAGCAGGGCGATGCCACTTGCCATACAACTCTAACAACAGTTGATTTAGTGTATCAACTATTTTTAATTTCGACATTACCTGACAAGCAATATCTTGTGATTTAACACCGTGTAACTTTTTTTTGTGGGGTATGAGAAATTGTTAGCAGCATCTGGCAATTTTGCATCGTTCGCAGCTACATTATGTCAGTCGCTTGACCGTTAATGAAGAACGCAATAAAAAAATTTTAGCCACATGTACAAGACGGTACTCTAACTGGCCGTATTCGAAAATTTGTTACAATACGAAGATAAAAAAAGCCAATTTTGTTTTATTGCCGAACGAACTTAATAAAAAATAACTTTATTACTTAAAATATTTATTATTACAATGTGACGTCTTGTAGTACACTGATTTCTTAGCCTGATCGTTTAAATTTATGCATTTCATATATCGTTCGGAATAATTAACAATAGAAAGTGTTTAGTTAATATGATGATTAATACATTAACTAACATAACTAGCCTTACAAACTAATCAATCAGTCTCAAATATGAACAGTTTAAAACAGGTACGGACGTAGAACGCCGGTTCCACAGATGTCCGGGGCTTCTATACACAAACAGAAAATTGCGGCCACATCTGGTCAAACCGGTCTCGAGATTTTCCGATCAGGCTGAGTTTTGGCATGTGGACTTGACTTATGGTCCTTAGTTGAATACTAAAAACGTTATGTCTCTATCTATCACAGATCAAAAATTATAAGGGTTAACAGATGTCAGACATGACAGAAATAGAGACTTGTCTCCAGCTTGGAAGCTGCCTTGATCAAAAATTGAAAAATAAAAGGACAGGCGGACGGACAGACAGACAATATTACCCTCTAAATAAGGCTTTCCATTTTAATGTATAAAAGCCTAAAAGCAGTTTCTTCATTTATAAGAATAATGTCACACAATGTTATATCTTTTATTTGATTACAACTAAATACAAGAATAACATCCAGAAAGATTAATCAAAGAAATAAGAAAGTGAAAATTAAATAAATGATTTTGTTTAAATACATTTTCTTTGAATTTTATTGACTTTTTAGTTACTTTAAGCGGCACAAAAATTTCAGTTACCACATTAAAAAGAAATAAACTAATTATTAGAAGCTTTAAAATAAAGTTGATTAATTAGTTGACTTTCATTTAGCACTTAGCACTCAGCATTAGACGTTTACAGAATGTAGTCTAACTCTCTTGCTACTAACAGAGTGGAAGGAGACGAGAGAAAAGTAGAAAAATGTCTAAAATGGGAAAAGAAAAAGCCAAAGTACAAATAAATGAGATCTTCTGACAAACCATTCAAAAAATCAAACCTAAGAAAGTTATTAAAATGCATGAAGTTATTTTTGCAGGGTTTTATTGTTCTCATACAATTCAAAATGTAGGAGATCATATGGCAGCTAACCGGGACACGCAGAGATGTTACAGTTGCATTCATCCCCTCACTCCACAAGCTTTGTGGTCTTCCTGGTTTATTTTGTCCGGGAGGTACCTATTGAAACGCTCTTTTTAGCTATATGTCTTCCGGTATTCGCTTTAGATGTCCAAGCCATATTAGTTCTTTGCGTTCTATTCTACCTGTAATTGTTTCGTTTGCTGCTTTGCAAGTTCGGATGTCTGTATTACAAAGTCGTTTTCTTTTTAATGTTCTTGTGCTCCTTCATAGATAATCCATTTCTATTGTATTCAGTCTATAACATCTATAACACAAAATTGATTCAACTATTGTTTGTCCTATTCTAGTTTTTAATGATAAAGATTTACTCCACCACAGTGAGTTGAGGCAACCAACTATTCTTCTAATTTGTTGTATTCTATGTCTCATTTCCTCCTCTCCTAAGCCATGTTTGTCAGTTACTGCTCCTAAAAACTTAAACTGATCTACTTGCTGTACGGCAGCATCGTCATTAATGAGTATATCAAAACGTGCATCCCAATCGACTACAAGATATTCCGTCTTTTGCAGGCGGACTTGTAGTCCCCATTTTTGATATTTAGTATAAAGTCTTCTGATCATAAATTCCAGATCGTCTGCAAAATTCAATGTGAAAAGGGACTTTTTATTTATGATAATTCCCATTTGTCTCTTCCAGTTACACAGTGCTACCTCAACGTACAAGTTAAATAGTAATCAGGATACAGTACAGCTTTTCCGAAGTCATTTTGTAGTATTAATTGGACTAGAAAGATTATTAGAACTTTTAATATATTATTTGTTGTCGTTATAAAGAAATAGAAAGTCATGGAATAAAATAATCAAGAAAAGTTAAAATTAAGTTTTATCAGATTAATATAGTATATTGTATTGTAGTTTGATTATAATCCGATACCTAACGGTCAAAGGATTTTAGTTTAATAATAATATAAAAAATAAAAAATAAAGTTGTTTTTTCATGCGTAATATAATAAGAATTAATGCTCAAAATGTCTAAAGCTTCCCCAGGTTTTGATCAGGCTTCCTAATCTATAAAAACAAGATGCACTTCTTCCCCTTTTTTAATTCCTTTCTCCAATATTTGCTCTAGCGTAAACAAGTTGTGGGTGTACGATTTTCCTAATATAAAACCATTCTGATCTTCTCCAATATGATGTCCAATACTAGATCCTAACTTTCCTTGGATAATTTTTCCAAATAATCTGCTTAGCGTACTACGAGTAGTAACACTCAAACCTCTGCAACGTTTAGAATCCTTCCTATCACTTTTTTAAAAAAAGACAGCATGTAACAGATTTTCCATTCTCTTAAGACATTTATCAATTGGCAACACTGATTCAGATGATTCATAATTTTTATTATCAGAGCAGCTCCACCATATTTGATTAGATCTGCTGGAATATTCTCAAGACCGGGCGATCTGCTAGTTTTCATTTCGTCTAAGAAGCGTTCAAAGTTCATCTTGATTATCTCAATTTGTTCTTTACTATTAACTCGACTGTAAACAATGCCATTGTTATCATTAAGGAAGAGTTGCTGATTTTCAGTAAATAATTTCTTATAATATTTTTTCCGCTCACTAATACTAAAGAGCTTGTCATATTTACAAGTGTTGTTTGTTTTTAATCGTCTGATAGTCCTCTATATTTTTGTTGATTGCACCCTCAATTGTACTCCCAATATGTATATGTTTTTACTTTTATGCAAGTGTCTGCTTTCTGCTGTTTTATTATTTAACCATTCATGACACATAGTCTATTCTTGTCTGATATGTGATCCTGAATTTCTTCAGTTATCCCGGCTGGTTGTTGCTTACTTTATTTATCTTGATATTTTCCTAATGCTTCTATCGCTACTTGATGTATCGCCTTCTTGATAATCTGATATTCTGTTTCTTCTTCTTCCTCTGCTTCTCCATCATGCTTTGGATATAGTCCGTTAAGATACTACAATTCTGTATTTTTGTACTTGCCCCTTTTATCTCTTATTTCGGCCTTCCTGAGCTTCGTTTTCCTTTTGTTCTATATCTATAGTATATTTTGGGTAGTCTGTCGTTTTCCATTCGTTCTAAATGTTCTTTCCATTGCTGTACGTAGTATTTTACTTTATTTTGTCCATAATGTTGAATGTGTAGTTCTTCGTTTCTTTTTCTATCTCTGAGACTGTATCCGGCGGTTGGTCTCAAGAATCGCATTTTTGATGTAGTTATTCTGCGTTTGTTGTTTTTGGTAATGGTCCAGCATTGACTATCGCATGTTAGGCTTGGGACAGCTGTTGCTGTTTCTATATCTTCATTTATTTGCTTTGATTCTAATTATTTTTTTAGTTTATTTCTATATAGTTGTTTAACACCCTCTTGTTGTAACCTAACCGTTTCTTTAGTCATATCTATTAGTTTCCGTCTCATAAGGAAAAACTGTGGTTTGATCCGCACTTAGCACCTCGTTTGACTCGACAATCATAAGTTTTAATTATGGACCACCGTCGCATTATTATGTAGTCCAGTACAGATTATTGTTGTAAGGAAGATCATTTCTAGGTAAATAAATAAACGCTCTTGTGTAAAAAATGTGTATTAGTGATTTTTAAATGGTATTCTTTACACGTACCAATTAATCTTTCTTTTGACTTATTCTCTAATTGAATGGCCGTTGACTAATTGCTGTCAGATTACAATAGAATTTTTCTTTTTTACTTGTTATCGAAGTCGTCTGTTGGACAACAATAACAACTATTTCAAGTCCAGATAGGAAAATTTTCACTATGATAAGGCGTTTTGATATATTTCGAAAACGTTTTATATATTTTCTTAAACGCCGTTTAATTACAATAAAAACACCTGCTCTAGCTCTTTCACATTTCTGCACTCAAGACCAAAAATGTATGTAATCACCAATTTCTTCACTCTCTTGGCCTTTCTCCTTTGTTTTTGTCAACGATGCAATGTCAATACATAGCCTTTCTAACTCCTTTGTGGCTTCTATAGTTTTATTACTTATGACTTGAACGATGTGCTCACTTTATTGTCCGTTTGTTTAGTTTTTTACAGGTATTGAGGTGCTGGCCCAACCCCAACTCCCAACTTGGAGAACCAAGAATAGTCTCCGTTTTAAGGTGCCGAGAATTTGCCTTTCACCCTTTTCAGTTAGCTACAGTCTACTACGACTACAGTTAAGAGGTACGACGGAAACGTGAAAATAGAGTTTACTGACAGAGTTTTCCGATTGGATTTTATAGAATTTTAGATCTGTTAGTTAGGCCTTTGATCAAATGTTTCTCATGCCCCACAAGCTTACTAGTTAACTGTTAGTTGACTGTTACATAAGGTATTCCCAGGTCTTGAGCAGGTGTTATCTGCGACTGAACTGATCGTTGTAGGTTAGAACCTTTGTAGTGTTTTTGTATTTTACGACTTAATGCATCTTAGAGGCGAATTCCATAAATCCATATTAATGTGAGTATGGTTTTGCAAAAAAGTATTTTGGTTTATAATGAAAGAAACAATACATTTGTTTTACTTTCAAGTTGAGTTCTTTAAGTTTTGCTTTTATGTAAGATGTCCACATGAGCCTTTCATTAAGACGCACTTCCAAATATTTACTGCTGTTTTAATTGAGATTGTCATGTTATTTATTATTATTGGTACACACATAATATGTTTGATATGTAACGTAAGTTCATTATTTTTAATAACAAATTTATGCTTTTTAAAACAACGAGGTCTGGCAGCGCCCCCCCCCCCCCGGGCCAATTCGCATAGTTTTTAAAAATAAAAACACTATTAAAAAGCTCTGTTTGACATAATTTGCGTACGCCGTTGCCATGACAACGCATTTACGTATACCCAGTTAGAGTTGTACTTTGACCTTTGACCTTTGACTTGCGTGACAGCACTCATAATTTTTTATATGTATAAGTGCTTTATTACCCGCTCTCAAACGAAAACTTTCCATCGCTTGCGGTTCCGGAAATATATTACCTCGGTCGCGCCTGCAGCCGGGCCGAAATTTGTCCTTCGGAGGCGCTCGGGTCGGCACGGAAAGGCACGAACGATTTGACCTTTGACCTGTGTGACAGCAGCAGCAGCAGCAGCACTCATAATTTTTTTTATATATATAATTTTAGAGAACAATTTTTACAAAATTTTCAGATGTTACTTCTAGTATACTACTGATATACACAACAGCCGTGTCACCAGCAAGTGCTGTACATAAAAATACAGCAAGACACCTAGTAAATTGTCCTGTGGTGCACTAAACCTAATTTGATAACAATCTGAAGCTGTATTGTTGGCCTTCACTTGAAGACTTCTTTCAGAATCAAGTAAATTGGTCTGGGGAAGTTTCTCTTTATTTTAAGCAGCAAACCAGTTGTCACGCTTTATTGAAGGCGTGTTTAATGTGTAAAAAGGCCAAAGTGCAGTATTTCTTTGTTTCTAGTGCTTCTGTAATGGTGATAATTCTATGACCTTATCGTGACGTTGAATGGCTTTTTCAAAATAAACGTTGATATAGGAGATTATATGAGAGCTATTTAAAAATAGTTGTCAATATTAAAAGGAGACTTTTTGATTTGTAAGATGTTTCTGTTTTCAAACCAGGTTTGACTATTAATGTAACTTGTGGGTGTTTTTACAGCAATGGATAATAGCTTCGTCATAATATTGTTTTATTCTTGCCCTTCCTTGTTATTTATTAGATATTCTTTTCACAGTTACGTTGTTTTATGTGGTAGGACATGTTAATTGTTATAATGTGTAATGCTTTGGTAATTCTTTGGAAGCAATAATTTAAAGAATTTGTTATAATAACTAACCCACCGTGAGCTGTACCATGTAGATCATTTGTGAAGTGGGTCATATAATGCGGTATTTTAGTAATAAATTTATCTATTTATTCGTTTTATCCGTTTCAAACTAATTTATTGGTTACAGTAGAAATTATGTTTAAGGCCATTCTGTTTAAAAGCTGCTTAGCGCTATTTATTTGTTGTCGTTTTTTATTTTCTGCCTTACTTCCATCGAAGGCTATTTGGGAGTAGGTCGGCTGGTTTATTGGTAGCATATTTTAATTTTGATTTATTGCTTGTTTTGGTGAGGTAGAAAAAGAAATGTTTATGGTTGCTGGATGAGTGGTGGATGTGTGCAATTTGTTATTCATCTAGCTAAAATTTGTTTTAATTGTTGTAGATTTTTATATACCAAATAGGTGTTATAATTTGTTACTTGGTTTCTGAAAACCGCCGTATTATGTTTTTCGCTATATTTTACACATGAATTTTGTATAAAATGACGTAGTATAACCATATGCTTAGCATCGCGTGCATATGACATTTTTGTTTCTAGATCAGGTATATGATATATTAGATTCTTTTATTGCTTTCTTTCAGTTCAAGATCAGTTTTAAAAAAGAAGATCTTCTGTTACAAGATGGCATATGTTAGTAATATTCCGTGCATCATCTTCCAGAACAGCTATTTCTTTTTTTTATTCATTGATTAGTATTAAGTAATAATGGTTGCTAATAAAAATTCTATATGCCCAGCTTTTCTTTAATTAATGAGTGTGATAAATAATTTCATCATTTCTAAGACTATTTCTCAATTTACGATAAGGGTCTGAGTTATAAAGTTTTATCTTGATTGTGTTATTTGTTAGTGCACTTGTATAAAATTGCCCTTTTTTTATTATTTACTGTAAATAGTTTGTCATTTAATTTATTATTTCATCATATTCTTTAGATCGCTACTCTTTGCACCCCTTTGTTGGTTGGTGTTTTTATCTTATAACTTTAAACAAAGTGTAATATATCCATTTATAATGCTTTTTGGCTCCACGGATATATAATTAATTTCGAGTGACTTAAACCTCCTTTGTTTTCCAACTCTTGCCATGTATTAACACTTTCATTATTTGCCCCTTACACATTTATGAAGGGTTGCTCGCAAAAAGGTATTTTTAGCGTCCTAGGCTGACAATTTTTTGCAAGGTAAAAACATGGAACAATTTATTTACAAATGATAATATTAGAATAAGTCGGTGACCTTACTAAAATACGATGTACAAAACAATCCTGAAGATAGGCATCCAAACGTACGCTTAGAGCTCAAGCACGCTACTTTTTATATCACCAGTCTTTGTTTACTTTCTGCAAATGTAGAGTAGATGTTTTTAGTGTGAATATTTTCTTAAGTAACTTTTGGTATATTAGAGCTTTTTTGAAATAATTGGTTTACAATTATTTGTAAAATTTGGAAAAATAATTTGACTACATACTGAATAGTTTGCTTGTATGAAATTTTAATTTTATGCTACGGTTAGCTAGCAATAATTTAGTATAAATTAATATTTAATAAAATAAATTTAATATAAATATAAAATTAGTTTTATAACACATTTATAGGTTGGATGTGCAACATATTATTTTTTAAGTTTACTATTTATAAGTAATTTATTTGAATATAACTACGTAAGAAAGACATTTTGAACTTCTAACTGCTAAAGTTGAAACAATAATACAATTTCTAAAATGAACATTAAAAATAGTTTTAAATATTACTATTGAAAAATATTAATAACATAATATAAAGACCGATAGCTTGCTGCTATATTTTCAGACACTCTTGAAAGTGACGCAGAGTCCTAAATACCTTAGTGTGGAATGAGAAAAGCAATAAAAACAAAACTATAATATAAAGAACAATAACATTTGGGTTAGAGGTATAAGAAATTAACCAACAAAACTAAAATCATCTAAGAAACCTAGAAATGAATTACTAGAGACGGAGCTATGGCACATCTAAAATACAACACATAAGAAATGACAAGATTATGTGTACTTCATATCATTAGTAACTAGTTATAGTAGGATAAGTGGTTTGCTCTTCTGGCCAGTCAAAGCATGCTTGCCTGCAGCTATTTTTAAAACACAAACCACTTTACTTATGTGGTCTGTTCTGTTTTAATTCACTGAATATCCAAACAGCTTTTATCATCTAGTTGACTGATGTTAAAGTTGATTTTGTAATATCGGATTATTTGAGTAGATGTGTATGAGGTTTTCTATTTTTCAAAATTATTTATAAGTTATATAACCCTCTGACGTATGCTTGGTGATCAAAATTAGTACTTGCAGTATCAAACGATCATATTACGTGAGTACATCTAAATTATTTGATTAATTTTCTGAAATCGAAGAGATTATTTTTTCTGAAATGATTCAACAGATAAGAAAGTAATTTAGGAACTATAGGATGTCTAAGCAATAGGACGAATTGCATCGTCTCATTAGAACAATCTTTCATATATATGTTTTACAAGTTTTGTTTATTTTTAATTGACTGATAGTCACCCATACTTGTGCTGATTGCTCATCTCCACTTAGTCCTTCAATCTGTCTACATTTGTACTTCCAGTATTTGTATTTTGTTATATTTGTAATTTTTCGTAGTTCTTTACTTTTACTTTTATACACGCGTCTGCTTTCTGCTGTTCTGTTATTTAACTATTCTTGTCTGTTATGTGCTCCCGAATTTCTTCAGGACTGTTGTAACTTACTTTTTTATCTTGTAGTTTCCTAATGCTTCCATAGCTGCTTGATATATTGCCTTCCTGATGATCTGATGTTATGTTTCTATATGTTTATTTCTTTTCATTGATTTTAATTGCTGTTTTAGCCTATTTTTATAGAGCTGTATAATACCTGTTTGTATCTATAACTGCCAACTATATCTTTTCACATTTTCGTTGTGTTTCAGACTGAAATCTATTAGTTTTTATATTTTAAGGAAAAACTGTTGTTGTTACCACTAGGCATGGGTATGATCCACAATTAGCACCTCGTTTGATTCGATAATCATAAGTTTTAGTTTTGGATTACTGTCGCATTAGTATTTAGTCCAATACTATATATATAATATATATACCAATGGAAAATGTGTGTTAGTAATTTTTAATTGGTATTCTTCACACATATCAATTAATCATTCTCCTGACTCATTCGGGATCCCCATACTCACCTACTAATTTATTACTTGTTTGTGCTACTAGAATTGCTTCTTGTTGAAGTTTTACTTTCTCAAAAATAGCTACCAGATTACAATAAACTTCTTATTTGGATTTGTCACCAAAGTTGTTTGTTTGACAACTGTTTCAAGTCTATATAAGAAAATTATTACTGCGACAAGCCGAAAACTTTTTATATATTTTTTTTAAACGTCGTTCAATTAAAATAGAAACCCATGCTCTAGTCCTTTTAGTTTCTACATTCCAAACCAAAAATGCGTGTAACCACAAATTTTTTCACACACCTAGCCTTTCTTCTTTGTTTCTACCTATGATGTAATTTCAATACATAGCCTTTCTAATTCTTTTGAGACCTCTATAGTTTTATTACTTATGCCTTGAACGTTCCATGTACCCACTTTCATTGTCTGTTTTCTCGCTAATCGTTGCCATAACTAAGCCGAGGCTTAGCCGTGCTTAGAGCTAATTTTTAGTTTTTTACAGGTATTAAGGTGCTGCCCCAACCCCCAACTCCCCAACTTAGAAAAGCAGGATTTTCTGTTAGGGTTATCTCCTTTATTTGAATAGACTCCGTTTTAAGGCGTCTATCGAAGACACTCTTTTTTTGCAAATAGCGTCTTATGTCATTGCGACTTTAATATTTGCGTAGTAAACAAAGCAGAATACACGTAGACCAACCATGAATTACTATACTCCCCAAGAACGCTGAATAACTTTGTCAATGTTTTGGCACATAATCGGTCAATGGTTTTGGTTCAACGTAATTTTTGTCTATTCTCTGGTCGTGGAGCACTAACTGGACCAACACTGCAATGTTTAGCATCCGCTTTCAGAAGACTGACTCAACATGAAACAGTAGCATACGGGGCCGCCCCCGAGGAGCTGTTCAGCCCATAAAATGTTCAAGAGGACCCTCAAACATCAACTAGACAACGTAATGAATTGGGAATTAAGAAGCTACCTTTACAGCAAATTTTGGTAAAAAATTTGAAGATGTCCCCGTACAAAGTGCATTAGCTATTACCTGCAGATCGTCAATCGCGTGTAAATTCTAGCTAAGGTCTTCTAAACCTCGACCGCGATCAGGATGATTTTCCATTGAAAATCATCACAAGTGTAATGTGCGATTATATTATAATGAAAGTGTACATAAATAGAAATGCTTAAAAGACCTAAGATCGTATCATTAATATATAAAAATGCTTTTAAGTACTACAAAAATTTTATCGTTACTTTACCTTGAATTAGTGTTACGACTAAAACTACATTGATGGTCTATGGTCAAATCTCCATGAATAACTTTTTAACCTTTGAGCGCCCGAGGATTCTACTCTTCAATCTGAATGACACTAGTCTGAGGTCTCTACGATGTATGCACCAGAAGTTTAACAATAATAACTAGTTAACTAGTTAATAACACAAGTGATTTAAGATAAAATATTTATCTAAAACTAAAAATTTTTGTACCTTATGTGCAACTAATGTGTTAACAGCCCAAAATGTTTCTTAGTGGAGCAGAATAAGATAAATTTATTCCAAAATATTTTATAAACTAATAACTGAACTTTTAGCAGAAGCCACAAAGAGACGTTTAGTAATAACATGTTACTGTTTTTGGACCACTAAAAACGTAAATTTTTTGTAAATTTAAGCAGCTGCAATAAGTATCGTGTTTTACAAACAGAATTTAGAATATTACTATTATTTCTGCTTTTTGTTAAACATTTTCTTGGCAGATGCAACAAACACTATTTTTTAATAATAGCACCATTCGCACATTAAAATATTATATTGTAATTGTATGGCCAATAAATATAGTTAGGTAAATTGGCAAGGCTTGTCTTTTGCTGTAGTTTTACCTGATTTTTTGTTCTATTTCAAAAATAAATTTATTGCTGCTGGTATATTATTTGCTTATTTGATGTGCTGTGTGAGTTTGCTAGCAATACCTTTGCCTGCGCTTAGGTGACGATGAGTGAAATGTACATAGTTAAGATACCTTTATCTTTAAGTGATTCATTCTAACAATTGCTAACACTAACTTTTTAAAATTCTTTTTTTAATGACAAACAAGCACAAAAAGAAAAATATGGTTTTAAAAATTAACTAACAATAAATCATATTATTAATACCAGTGAAGAAACTACGAAACTCAGAAATACTGGTTATTGATACATTATGAAAATACCTCAAAGTATAAAATTTAGTCAGATAAAATATCTAAATAGCTAAAGTAAAAAATTCTTAAATTTTAAAAGAATATTACAAGACAATATTGAAAACAGTAGATAAAGTTGACTCAGGTAGAGACTAATTATGAAAAATAGAAACATAGATTGTATTAAAAATATGCTTAATAATATATGAGAAAATTGATTTATACATTGAAACAAGTTCTGGGCGTTTTGGTATCTGCTTTAATGCTATTTTCAAGTGAGTTTAACTTTCAACTCGAGATCCAAATCTGCTTACTAAGAAATGTAAAGAATCTTTAAATAAGACTGATCTTTTCTGTTTTGTTTCCCCCTATGTATTGGATTAAAAGCGAAAGTTTGATGAAAAATACATTGAGCCAGAGAAGTTTTCTATTTTATTATTTATCCTAAATACCTACGTTTGTTATGCTTTATTAACACATAGTCTATTTTATTGATAAAACCTTTAATGCAAAAAATGCATTTGTTGGTTAGAAGAGTCTTGAGATTCTTCTTCTTCTGGCAGTGCCTATCCGTTTCGGATGTTGGCTATTAACATGGCTATCCTAGTTTTATCGGCTGCTGTACGGAAAAGTTGAGTTGTTGTTAAAGAGAACCATTTTCTTAGGTTCTGTAGCCATGATATTCTTCTACGTCCTGGGCCTCGTTTTCCGTACACTTTCCCCTGCAAGATGAGTTGCAGTAGGCCATATCGATGTTCGTTACGCATTATGTGCCACAGGTAATCCATTTTACGTTTTTTGACGGTGATGATTATTTCACAGTCTTTCTGCATTCTACGCAGTACTTCTCTATTTGTAATCCGGTCGACCCATGAGATTTTCAGGATGCGTCTATAACACCACATTTCGAACGCCTCTAACTTCTTGGTAGTAGCCTCGGTCAGCGTCCAAGATTCCACCCCGTACAGGAGCACTGCGAATACGTAGCATCTCAGTAAACGAATTTTTATTGGTATTAAGAGGTCGTGGCTCTTGAATATTGTGTTCATTTTAATGAACGCTGCCCTGGCTTTTTCAATTCTTTGTTTTATTTCAGTTGAGTGATCCCATTGTTCGTTTAGACTTGTCCCTAGATATGTGTATTTCTCAACTCGTGTTATCTGTTGTTGGTTAACTATTAGACGTCCCGGTGGTATTGGATTCTTGCTGATGACCATGTATTTAGTTTTTTGTATGTTAAAGTTTAGACCATATTTTTGGCTTGATTCTGCTACGCGTGTTATTAGGGCTTGTAGGCCTTCTAGGTTATCTGACAGTATAATTGTATCGTCTGCGTATCTTAGGTTGTTCAGCCGTTCTCCGTTGATGGGTATTCCCTCGTCAATATCTTCTAAGGGTGTTTTCATGATGTGTTCGGAGTAGATGTTAAAGAATAGCGGAGATAGCACACAGCCTTGTCTCACACCTCTTTCTATTTTGATCTCCTCAGTCATTTGGTTATCTATCTTGATAGTTGCTGATTGGTTATAGTAAATGTTGTTAATGATACGTAGATCTTTATCATCTAGACCAATTGTTTTTAAGATTGATATTAACTCGTCGTGTTTGAGCCGATCGAAAGCCTTTTGATAGTCTACAAAACACATATACACGTCACAGTTCACGTCTCTGCATCTTTGTATGAGGACTTGAATGACGAAAAGAGCGTCTCTTGTACCTAATGAGTCTCGAAAGCCAAATTGTGTCGAGTTAGTTGCGCTTCGCATTTTTGTATGTCCTCCTATGTATTATTTTTAGCATTATTTTAAGAAGGTGGCTCATTAGACTAATAATTCTATAGTCTTCACATTTTTCGCATTCGGTTTTTCGGTAGGGTTATAAATGTGGATTTAAGCCATTCAAGTGGGATTACTCCTGTTTCGTATATGTTATTAAACATGGCCGTGAGCCATTTAATTTCATCGTTCTCCATGTTTTTAGAATTTCTGCGTGGAAGTTGTCTGGCCCGTCGCCTTTCCGTCCTTTATTCCTTTTATTGCGGCTATCACTTCTTCTTGAGTAATTTCCGGTCCTGTGTTACCTATGGAGTCCCCTGTTTTTAGTGTATCGTTGTTTCTCTTATCTTCGAAGGTCTTCTCGACATAGTTTTTCCAAACTGTTTTTATTTCATTTACATCTAATATTGTATTGCCCTCATTATCTTGTAAGCATCCGGTTTTCTTTGGTCGTTGTAATCCTGCTGCTTCTTTCACTTTTTTGTGCAGATTGAAAGAGTCATGTTTACCATCTAGTGATTCAATCTCTTTGCACTTTTCCTCCATCCAAGCGTTTTGGCGTCTCTAATCTTTTCTTTATTTCTTTGTCGATTTGTGTGTATCTGGTATTGTCTTTGTTCTTATTTTTCCGTCTTTCCTCCATCATATTCAATATGTCGTCTGTCATCCACATCTTCTTTTTCGCTCTCATTGGGCGTAAATATATGTCAAGAATTTCTTGATTTGTCTCTTTAAGCTTCTGGATTTTCTCTTTGTGTCGGCTGATATATCTGTTTCTTTGATTTTCTTTTAATATGTTGCTGTATTTCTTGTTTTATATCTTTATCCTTCAGTTTCCTCAAATCGTATTTCTTCGCTTGTTGTTGTTTAACTTTCTTCAATTTGAGTGTTATCGTGCAGACAAGAGGGTTATGGTCAGATTTGGCATCCGCACTTGGATATGTCTTTACTGCTGTTATTGCATTTCTGTATCTTTTATTGATCAAGATATAGTCGATCTGATTTCTGACGACGTGTTCTGGGTTATCTTGGGGGGACCTCCAAGTGTATAGGCGTTTTGGTGGTAACTTGAAGAACGTGTTGGTGATGACTAGTTGTTGTTCTGTTGCAAAAATACTTAATCGATTTCCTCGTTCATTACGTTCTCCCAGTCCAAACGGTCCTATGATTTCACCACAGCTTCCTTGGCCTATCTTGGCATTGAAGTCTTCATGACGTTATTCACATCATCATAAAATGTTTCAATTATATCGTCGCATTTGTCTTGAGATTAATAGATTGAATTTTCGTTAATGTTTTTTTATTATATGAGATAGGAATTTCAGTTTACCCGGTTACAGTAATTTTGAGTTTTCTATGTCTGTTTTGTCATGTCGGAAAGCCTACTGTATCTAGTGACAAAAGATTTTGCAATTACATAGATTTGACCACAGTGATGTAACATTAAAGTTTAGGGTTTTCTGTTATAAACGTGTTTAAGAAAAAAAAGATTGCTTTTTTCTGTCACGCTAAATTTTATATTGCTGTGAATTTGAATCTGCATCTTATTCATTGGCCAAGATAACAAAGGTATCACCGACGTGACGTGTCTAATTTTAAAGTAATAGGAAGCAAAGGCTTTTATTTCTAAATTGGTTATAATAACGTATACTGTCGCAGGAGAAAGTGTTAATTTGATTGTAATATTAATTCGAAATAAGTAAATAAGTCAAACCAGCGTGGTCCCGTGGTTGAGGGGCGGGCTGCGATGCTGACGAACCCAGGTTCAATTCCCGGTGCTCTCTGCTGCTTGGTGGGTAGCCTACTCATTCACTAAAAATAATTGAGTACTTGCGTTCACTCGAACCAGGGGTAATAACGGCGATCGTCCAAAGCGTCGTGCTTGCCGCATCACCCCGCGTTAAAAATGGTGTGCGACGACTGCCTTAACCTCTCAGGTTGCCGTGCTCCCACGCAGGCCGTAGAACAACCTTACCATTATTATTATAATTAAATAAGTCATAGATATGCAATAATTTTTCAAGAAGAGGGTATCGTTCTTTAAATTTCAAATGAATTTTAGTAAATGTCTCGTTCATTGGGGGTATTAGTAAACAAAACATACCATGCTATCGCATTTACGCATATGAAAAGTTTTGAGTATTTTTGTAAAGTAAGAGAAATTTTAAACACATAGTGAGACTTGCTTTGCAACAATTTAAATAATTTTGCCAAGGTGTTTAGCTAGATTGTGGGTAAGAGAGCTGAATGCACCAACTATGGCAAATAAAAAAACGCTTTCTTTCTGAATTTTTGAAAATTATTCGTAGTTTATAAGGAGTTTTTAGTATCAAACAATTGAGTTAGTAACAAAGCTTTTAATTTTCTTTTCAAGGCAAATGTAAGATGTTTTATTGCTTTAAAGCTGTTAAGGCGTGTAATTAAAAGGTTTTAGTATTTGACTTTGGCAATGTAGTTGTACGTAACACTTTAGCTACAACTTTCCTAATTCTATTTACAACGTTTTCAGGGAGATTAGAAATGGATTATTCTATTTGGGATGTGATGTGTTCGACAAGTACATGATTTAAGGTAGCAGTAAAATTTGATCCTCTTATAAAAGCCCGAATAACCATATCCCTTATATAGTAGTCGGAAAGTTTCGCACGATAATATGATAACATAATTTATGCGAATGAAATACTGATGCCAACAAGTCTTTATCAACAATACTACCGTTAGGTTTTCTGTAGTTTGCATATGTTATTCTGCGGGCACCAAATTAAAAAGACACATATTCATAAGGAAAGAAAATGTTAGTAATAATTTTTCATGTTGTCTTTGGAAGAAATTTAAATTCTTCCCAACATTGTTTCAGCGACTAAAATTGAGGTAGCTGAAAATGACATTAAATCGTACTGCTCGTATTCGGAAATACCTATTCTGAATTGTTAACAAAATTACAAGTTCAGCAAAATTCGACACCATTCATAAATGGTTGTTATTCACAAACAAGTTAAAAAAATTTGTTTTAATCGATACTTGAGTAAATGTAAATAAAAATTAATTATTTTAGTCGAATAGGCGTGCAGTTCGTTTCAGGATATGTTACGAAGAACCAATCTGTAAGATCTATAAGACTAATGAAATACAAGTAAGAAATAAAATTGATTATCAAACGATTTACCATTAAAGAACAACAATAAAACGTTTATCTGATGGTAGACTTTTTTTAACCTCTACTATTAATTTACAATATACTCTAGAAATGAAAAAGGCTATTAAGTAAAAGTAATGTTAATTTTGTCATGTGGGAGTCTTCATCCAGCTACGATGCTTCAATGAATACATTGTGTTAAAGAAACTATAATATTCATTACTTTAGGTCCATGGAGCATTGTTTCTTAAGTCTCCTAGTTGGAAATGGATCCAATAGTTGCTCAGTGCAGTTAATTTCTTGTCTAGTTATTCTTTCAAAGAAGATGATGGTAAAATTTTGTATTACCCAGGTGGTACATTTAGGTCATCAGGTATAATTTGATTGTTAACGAACTGTTCGCGCCAATCTCAAATTACTTTTATTATAGAATTTGTTAAATTAGGACCGGCCGTATTTTTGGTTCCCTCCTGTATACATATTTAGTTTTGATCGGCCGCGAATTTGCACGAGCACGCGGACTGCTGATATATAGGCTGCGGTTTGGGCCGCGGGCCGCACTTGGCCTTTTGCTATGCTCTCGCACGCGCCGTTTCCTTTGAATTTAATTTGTGATTTTGTTTAGGTTGTAATTTTCTGTAAGCCGAAAGCATTTTAACCGAAAGTTCGCCGGCGTGTTTAATTGGCAGCAGAAGTTTTCATTTCTGCGAGGCTTTTGTTAAAAGCTAATTTTGTGGAGAAATTCAATATTTTGCCGACCAAATTAGCCTCTTCCCGGAGGTCCTTTTGTTTCCCGACTGCATTTCGGGGTTGAAATTTTTGCTGGTAAAAATCGGTCAGCTTTTTTTCTTTGCTCTGACTCGGCAAGGAACGACGAAGGAACCTTTGCACCAGGAAAGACGCTACCGTTCAGCTCCGCTGTAAAAAGTGGGGTAACTTATCCTTTCTTTTTTCCACACCCCTATATCCTTTTCCTGGAACCCCCAGGACCAACAGCACTAGAACCGATTTCTGCGGAAAAGCGCTGTTTCCAGAGGTTAGCTATGTTTGAAGTTGCTTTTGTTTAAATTTAAAATTACTATACAGTCCACTTTTCGGCCGCAACACGAACCATGAAGTATTAACCAGACCTCGTTGCATAATGTATATTCTCGTTTATTGGCACAATCCCAAAATTAAATACCAGAGATCCAAATAAATTTAAGTGGTATCTTGTACAATAAAACTTTATTCCCTTTTGTGAGTTTGAATTTTGGTGTAAAGTATATGTCTATTTTTAAATATATCTATGTTATGTTTTTAAGGTGCTGGTAGCAAATTGACCATCTATCAAGCCAAAGCCCAAGGTACTTTATTTACGTGCTAACTGGGATCAGTTTGTCTTTTATTGTTACTGGACGTTCTTGTAAATGTCACTTTTATAGCCTTATTTTCTTTTACTGGAATTTGCCAAACGTCAATCAATTGACTTGGTTTGTTTAGGTAAACATATGTAGATGTAAATCTTTAGTAGCGTCGTTGAGAACGGATAATTTTTCAACATCGTCGATAGCAATAGATTTAGTCGATTTAGTAATAGAGTTGTTTCTGTTTTAAGAATATCGAAGATATAAAACAGGAATGGGAAAGGTCCTAGGTCACTGCCCTGTAGTACCCCTGCTTTTATTAATTAATATATAACTGACTATTGTTTTTTACAGTAAGATAACAGTCAGTTAAGTATGATTATCAGTAGATAGAAGATGTTTGAAAGTAGTCGTTTTAATTAGTGTAGGGGCCGATCTGATGCATTTTATCAAAGGCCTGTTTCACGTCTAAAAACAGTCTACGATGCAAATCTTTTTTGCCAAAGCTCTGGGATATTTCAGTATCAATTGAGTTCGTTGAATCGTAAAGTGACTTTCACGAAAACCAAATCGGTAGTTTGGTATAACGGTAGTTAAGCCTTTGTTATAGAACTTATTTAAACACCTTCCTTGTTAGTGATAATAGATTAAAGAGTCGATAAGAACTCAGTAAACGAAATGGCATGCCAGACTTTGATATTATGATAATATGTCTGTTTCCAATGCATAGGAAAGTATAACAAGTTTAGCATCCGACTGTACATAGTACTTACTAAAACAATTTCCTTTTTTGGCAATATCCGTAATATCAATGTAGTTATTAAATAATAGTCTAGTACTTTATAGGTTTTAAGTGTAATACAAAATAATTTTTATTTTGGTTGTGTGGATAGATGTTTGTCTTTAAAAATTTCTGACAAATATTTAACTTTTTCGTTGTAAGAGTGTGTCCAAGTGCATTTACCTTTTGGATTGCTAAAATGTTGACTCGCAATATATTGTTGAAAAGATGAGTCTGAGGTTTTTTCAGTACATTGCTAAGGTTTTTAGCCAGTCTGTACTATATACGCTTGTTTTCTTGCGCGATCATTCCATCCGTTCTTTGCCTGCTGTTCGCGCCAATCTCAAATTACTTTTATTTTTCTGAATTTTTAAGTTAGGACCGGCCGTATTTTATATAAATTTAGTTTTGCTCGGCCGCGAATTTGCACGAGCACGCGGAGCGGTGATATATAGGCCGCGGGCGATCTTGGCATTTTGTGCGCGCTTAGCCTTTAGCTACGTTCGCGCTTGGCCTTTTGCTACGTGCGCGGTTCGCCTTTGCTCCACTCTCGGCTTCGTTTTTGAATTTAGTTTTGTGATAATTTTAATTTTCCGTAAGCCGAGAGCATTTTTAGTTGGCAGCAGAAGTTTTCATTTCTGCGAGGCTTTGGTTAAATGCTAATTTTGTGGCGACATTCGATATTTTGCCGACCAGATTAACTTCTTCCGGTAGGTCCTTTTGTTCCCCGATTGCATTTAGGGGTTGAAATTTTTGCTGGTAAAACTCGGTCCATTTTTTCTTTGCTCTGACTGGGCAAGGAACGACGAAGGAACCTTTGCACCAGGAAAGACGCTACTGTTCGGCTCCGCTGTAAAGTTTGGGTAACTTGTCCTATCTTTTTACTCACACCCTTATTTCCTTTTCCTGCATCCCCCAGGATAACAGCACAGTGAACCAATATCTGCGGAAAAGGGCCGTTTCCACAGGTTAGTGTTTTTAGTTTTAGCTTTGTTTGAAGTTCCTTTTGCTCAAATTTAAATTACTGTACGCTGCACTTTTCGGCCGCTACACCTGCATTTTTTAAATCTTGGATTTGAAGTGGCGCGTTAACGAGACCGACGGACAGTTAATTGTTAAAATGACATTAAATTTTACGGCATACAATTTGTTTGTAAAAAACGATCAAGAGAGTTTCGTTCGTTTATATTAACTACATATTTTCCATAGCAACAGTAGTGCGAACACATACAGAAAAATTTAAAATTAGTTGATTTTCAAAAAATGTACCTTCAAATCCCAATTAGTACCCTTTAAAATGGAAAGTTAGCTTTTACTTTTCTACATAGGCTTAGTATAGTAAAGCGCTCATGATGACAAAATTTCATAATCCTACGACAAGTACCAAATATCTTCTCAATTATTTTATAACTAGATAATAATAAGAAGCCTTGAGGAAAAGACTGTGCATATCAATATTCCTGAACTTACGAGCTTTTAACAAAGTTTGGCACAATGGTTTTTTATACAAAATCAAAAATTCACTACATGCTGTGTACTACTTACTGCTAAAATTATATTTCTCTGACAGGTATTACCAGGTTAAACATAATAGAACTCCTTACCTACACCACTGATTGGTTAGTAACAAACAACATTACAGTCGCCACATTCGCAAACAATACCGTCTTTTTGCCAATCAATAAGAACTCTATAATAGCATTTCAACATCTCCATCCTCATCTTAATCTTACTAAACAATAAATAATAAAAGTAAATAATACTAAATCAGCAAAAATCACCTTAATAACAAAACACATTGTTTTCATTTAAATTACCTCCCACAAGACACTAATCTCAATAAAAACACAAGTTACATATATTGGTTTATATTTTCACCAGAAACTGACTTGGGAAAAACATTTAAACACTAAACGCTAGCAACTTAATCTAAAATTTGGATAACTGTACCGATTATTGGAGACAAATTTTCAGATATCGCTACAAAATGAAATAGTCATTCACAAATGTGCTACCAAATCGTTAACTATGGTATACAGTCTTTATAATGTACAAAACAAATTTCAAAGGCGATTCGCGATTCCATTCGAAGGTATTACGAATACTAACAAAACCTGGGATTTTTCGTACCATACACTTCGTACAGAATTTCTGTTGTATCAGAAAAAATCTAGAGATTTTCAACAATCTACTACCAAAGATTACTAGATCATGAGAACGAATGCGTCACCAAACTAGCCAATTATCCAAGCGGACAGCAAAGATAGTGCTCAAATAACTTACCACAATTAGAAAACAACAACTGAAACTTTCACGATCGCTCCAAAATCTAAATAGTACGATCAGTGGCGGATTTTTTCCTGCAAGTATCTTAGTTACATCATATTTACTTATTCCTCTGTACAAATTAGTAGATTGACATTTAAATTAATTTTTAAAAAATCTAATTTTGTGTTACTGTCTATTTTTGATTAGCACAAACGGCGTCTCAATTCATTGAACCCAATATGTTGTTAGTAATATAAGGTATACATATATTCCCTGTTCTACTACTTGTAAATAAGTATTACATATAAAGTGAGAACCATGTATATGGATAAATTGTACCTGCCAGTGGAATTAATTACTAACAAATACGTGTTATTTCATATTTACATTTTCACTTCAGCTGCCATTCTACCGCCTGTTGTGCGCGATATTAATTTCTAAACGAATTAATTTCTGTCCCAGGTAGATTCCGCTGGGGCGGGTATTGAAGCTCCGCCGCTGCAAATTTAACACGGCCAGATCAGTTCGTGTGGATGTATGTGCAGACAAGCCTATGCAAATTTGCACGCGGATGGTTAAATAATTTGAATAAGTCTGTCAACGAACATTATTGCCTGCTGCCATTTGTTAGCTCTCCGCGCGGAGTACAGCGGCATGAGTGCATTTGCGGTTGTTTCAACAGTCGCGCAACAGTGGAGGCCAGTTTTGCTCCCAAGTGTCTTTAGCTCTTCAATGCTCTACGCGTTTTCGATATCAAGAATGGTGATCCTAAACAGGGTGTGCTGATAGACTGTTAAGCCTGATTGAACATTTATTTAAAGTGCATTATTTTATATATACCTATTTATTTAAATTAGAAAACGTCACCATATATTAAGATTTCCTAAATTCGATACCGAGATACTAACTCGCTGCGTCAAATAAAGTTTTCTTTAAATTTTCGTACATTTCTTCTGGTGACCCTTCTTCATCTACACCAAGTTTGTTTTCTAACCTCTTATGGTATATCGTCATTATTATATTCTTTCAATAGCTCTATTTTAAAATTATCTTCTTTTATGATTTTCAATTCTGTGGGACCTTCTGTTCTTTTAGTATTCTTCTACATGTATGTAAGATGTTTACTACAAGATGGTAATTGCTTGTACATTCTGATTGTCAGTTAATCTTTACATGCTGTATTTGTACTTTTCATGACTATCAGGTCTATAGTAGGTTTAAATCACTTGGGTTTCTATTATTATATACTTATGGATATTCTTGTACTAAAGTAATGTGTTCGCAACCATATATTCGTGTACTCTGCAAAAATTAACAAAGTAATTTTCATTATCGTTGGTAACCTCTTCTCTAAAAGGCTCCGCTATGTCAGTATCCTTTCTACTTATTCTGATATTTAGGTCACCTATTATGATTACTTCTTGATGGTTTGGTGTATATTTCACAATATATCTTAATCTCTCAAAGAAAGCGCCCTTCTTTTCGTTTCCAGCATTATCATTCATTGCATACATTTCTCTAATAGTTGTTTAATTCTAATTATCTATAGATCTCCAGGCTATTCCTTTGTTAAAATGTAGTGATATAATTCTTCAATGTCCTTCTTCTTAGTATGAACACTTCAACTTTTGCATAATGGCAATTAAGTACTCAACTCCACATATGGTGGTAGATGCTACATTTTTTCTTCATCTATAATTTTGTTGTTTTTAGCCTCAGTAAAAATTATTATATTTAACTTGAATTTTTAGATGTTTATGATAACTTTGATCTACTTGGTGCGTATATCTGGTATAGTCCAAGTTCCTATAGATTCTTTTTCGTCAATATATTTTTTCTTTGTTGATTTTGGGTTCTCCGATATCATATCGATTCTATACATGTGCATCTCTAACCCCCCCCTTCTCAAGGATATGGTCATAAGTAGTACCAAATTCAAACACCCGAAAATACACAATGAAACATGGACGTCACCGGACAGGAAGATGCAAATAGACCACGTATTAATATTTAAAAGACAGCATTAAATCAATAAATGACGTAAGAACATATAGAGGAGCATGCGCTGACACTGATCACTACATGGTAGCTGCAGTAATAAGACAAAAACAAAGAAAAGCAGCGAAACAGGTAGTAATAAAAAAATGGGATATAGGAAGACTAAAGGAGAAAAAACTAAAGAAGCGACACAGAGGAGAACTGGGGAAAAATCTCAAAATTAAAACAAATAACGGATCAATAGAAGAAAAATGGAGCAACGTGAAAGAATCAATAAACAAATCAGTAGGAAAAATAATAAGAAAGGAAAGAAAAAAAAGAGGAAGAAATTGTTCAATGAGTCATGTAAAATAGCGCACGAAGTAAAAGTGGAAACGAGACTAAAATGGTTAAGACACAATACGGACGAGCATAGAGTAAAATACGAAGAAAAGAGAAAAGAGTGCAATAAAATAATAAGAAAAAGTAAAAGAGAATGGATAGAAGAGAAGATAGGTGAAGTAGGAGAAGAGAGTAAGAAAGCAAATACGCAAAAATTCTACCAGAAGATCAACGAGCAAAACAAAGTGTATAAGCATAGACTAACAAGAATAAAAGATAAACAAGGCAAGGTAACAGTAGAAGAGAAAGAATATAAAAAGGTATGAAGAGACCACTTTAAAGAGTTATTAAATACAAATCAAAAATAGGAAGAAGTAACGAGCGAGAAGGAGAAGAAGAAGAAACAGTTGAAGTCATGATAAAGGAACCTACACTAAAAGAGATGAAACAAATCATAATCAGCAGCCGCAACGCAAAGGCACCGGGTAAAGGTGAAATAAATATGGAGCTAATAAAACATGGAGGAGACACACTACAGGAAAATTTATTTAGACTAATTCAAAGAATATGGAGAGAAGAAGAGCTGCCAAAGGACTTTGAAGTGGGTCAAATAATAACTGTATATAAGAAAGGTCATCAGCAAGAATGTAGGAACTACCGAGGAATTACACTACTGAACACGACCTATAAGATACTTACTACATTAATAAACAAAAGACTAAGAGACGCGACAAAAAATACATTAGGACAATATCAATTTAGTTTTGTAAAAGGAAAATCATATATATATATATATATACCCAGTTTTTTCATCGCTGACATGAGGGTATACCAGTAAAATAAAGGAGACTTATAAATATGACACTAAAGACAACGAGAGTCAGCATAAGAACACAGAAAGGAGAAACAGAGTAATTCAGAACAGATAAAGGAGTCAGGCAAGGTGATGCCCTGCCAGGAACACTCTTCAATTTGGCACTAGAATACATCACCAAAAAAATAAACAAGGGAACAGTAAGGTCAAGAGGAAGGCAAATAATAGCATACGCGGACGACATAGCAATTATAGCAAAAATACGTGACATACTTGCTAAGATGTTAGAAGAAATAATAATGGAAGTACAAAATATTGACCTTAAAATAAATAAAAATAAAGCAAAAATAATGAGAGTGAGGAAAGAGATGTAGAAAGAAAAGTTTAAATTATGTAACCAGGAATATGAAGAGTTAGATAAATTTAAGTACCTGGGGGTTATGATTTACAGTGATGGGGACAAAGGAATAGAAATAAAAGATAAGATGTTAACTGCAAACCGAGCTTTCTATGCCAATAAGAAACTACTAAGAAGCAAAATTATTTCAAAGAAAACCAAACTGAGAATTTCTTCTTCTTCTTTATCGTTTCCCCGTAGATGCCATTATAGCGTTGGGGTGTAGTTGGGATCCTCTATCCATCTTCTAAAGTTATTTGTGTTCCTTAGCATGTTTCTTATTTCTTGTATGTTTTTTCCTCTGTTGTGTATTATTTCTTTTAGATTCTCTTCCCACTTTATCCTTGGCCTGCCTCTCTTTCGTTTTCCCATTATTCCTATCTCCATTATTTTTTCTGGGAATTCTTTCTTCTGGCATTCTAAGTAGATGTCCATACCAGCTCAGTTGATTGTTTTCGATTTCGCTCACTAATGGTATGTGTTCTAGATCATCTCTTATGTTTTTATTTCTTATTCGATCTCTTCTAGTTTTCATTTTGATATTTCTTAAATATCTCATTTCTGCCGCTGTAATTTTTGGCTTATGTTTATCTCTCATCGGCCATGATTCAGATCCATATGTAAGAGTCGGTGTATATATGGTTTTGTAAATTCTTATTTTTGTATTTGTTCTTACTTCCTTTTGCCTATGATTGTGTTATTGATTTGATAGTATATGTTGCTTGCTTTTTGCATTCTATTTTGTATTTCATTGTCTATTGTTCCATTTTTGGTAATGATGGTACCCAGGTACTCATATTTGTTTACTGTTTCCAATCTCTCCCCATTTATTTGTATATTTATGTTTACATCTTCTTCTCCTTTTGTTATATGCATGATCTTGGTTTTTCCTATATTTATTTGCATTCCCTTTTCTTCTAAGCAGGCTTTCCAGATGTTAACTTTTCGTTGTAGTTCAGTTTTCGTACTTGCTATCAGCATTATGTCGTCCGCATATACTCGGTCAAATGTTTTTATTGGTGTTAATCTGTAGTGACCTATAGTAGAGGGTCTTGTTTTTGTTTTACATTTCTTGATTAGTTGGTCCATGAATATGACAAATAGTAGTGGACTTAGGCTGTCCCCCTGTTTCATACCTTTTTCCATATTGAAGCTTTCTGACATTTCTCCATTTAGTCTGACAACCTTTTACCTTATGAATTACACTTTTAATTGTTCTTTGTAATTTTTGGTTTATATTTAACGCTCCTAGTGATATCCATATTTCTTCTTTCAGCACCGCATCAAAGGCTGCTGATAGAACCACAAACGCCAGGTATAGGTCTTTTCCCATTTCTAATGTCTTTTCCATTATTGTTCTAATTGTATAAATGTGATCTTGTGTCTACCTACCCAGTCTGAACACTGCTTGCTCTTCTTCTAATTTTTCTTCTGCTTCTTCTCTTAAACGTTTTTCTAATATTTTTGTGTATAGTTTAAGAGCTACTGACGAGAGGCAAATTGCTCGATAGTTTTCACATTTCGTAGTTTCTCCTTTCTTATGTATTGGTACATTAAGATTGCTTTCCCATTCATTTGGTATTGTTTTCGTATGCCATGCCTCCTTGCATATTTCCCATATCCGTTTTTTCAGTGTATCTCCTCCTTTCTTTAGTAATTCCGGTGCAATATTATCCCCTCCTGCTGCTTTTCCATTTCTCATTGCCTTTAGGTCTTCTTCTACTTCTTCTATTCTTATTTCATTTTCTTCTCTTTCTTCATTTTCATGCTGAGTTTGTGTTCTTTCTTGTTCTTTAAATTTTTCCCTGTAGTGTTCTTTCCATGCCTTTAGTATTTCTTTATTTGATGTTTTTAATTCACCATTCTGATCTTTAATGTTCCTTATCTGTTTTCTTCGACTGCCTTTTAATATTTTTATTATATTCCAGAATTGTTTCTGATTGCTTGTAAAATCTTCTTCAATTCTTTTGCCAAATTTTTCCCATGAATCTGCTTTTGCTTGCTTTATTGTTTCCTTTGCCTCATTTCGTTTTTGGTGATAGTCTTCCTTAGTTTCTTCTGTGCTAGATTGGTTGTATCTAATCCATGCTCGTTTTTTCTCCTGTACTTTTTCTTTCACTGTATCGTTCCACCAACTTGTTCGTTTTTGGTTATGGTTAACGGTTTTTGTACCACATATCTCTTCCGCTGTTTTGATTATGGTTTCATTTAGTTTTTGCCATTTTACGTGTATGTTCCAGTCTTGGCTATTCTTTTGTTCTAATGTATTTAGGTTTTCTGTTAATTTCTTTTGGTACTCTTCTTGTTTTTCTATCTTTTCTAGTTCTTCTAACTTAAGTCGTCCGTGTTTCCTAGGGGTTTGTTTTTTTGGTGTTTTAAAAGTTGTATTGGTTATCAATAGTCTATGATCTGTATTAAGTTCTGCTCCTCTCATGGCTTTAATGTCCTGTACTGCATATCTCATTGATCTTGCATATGTTATGTAGTCTATTATTGATTTTTGTGCTCTCCCTTAAGCTTCATATGTTATTTTGTGTATCGTTTTGTGGTTGTAAAAAGAGTTACCTTTTAAAAGCTGGTTTACAATACAGAAGTCGATCATTCGTTGTCCATTGTTATTTAAAGATTTTTCTCCTCCAAACTGGCCTATCGTTCCATATTCATCCTCTTCTTTCCATCTTCTCCATCTCCTATTATCATTATATGTTTATTTTTGTTTTGCATTTTTTGCACTGATATTTGTAAGTCTTCATAGAATTTATCTTTGTCTCGTGCATCCGCATCTTCTGTTGGGGCATATATCTGTATTAGTCCTATTTTTTCTTCTAATTCTAGGCTCATGATAATAATTCTGGAATTTACAGCTTCCCAGTTTACTATTCTACTTTCGATCTCAGCATTCGTTATTATTCCTACTCCTTCTTTGGCCCGACTTCCCACCGGAATTCCTGCATATCTCAGTGTATAATTTTTTGATAAATTTTTATAGCCCTGCCTATTCCTAATTTATGTTTTTCCATTTCTTCAACTATTTCTTCCTCTTTTCCTGTAAGTGTCTTAATGTCCCACATTCCAAATCTTAACCTTTTCCTCGCATTTCCTTTGCCTGATTGTCGTCTCTGAATCGTTGTACTCCGTGTGGGTGATTGGCCCAACGACAGAGGCCCCGTTATCTCGGGACAACTGGTACCAGGTTATACCCCCCGGCGCTGGGTCGTCAGAGTCTCGTTTGTTATCTAGCTGAGGGTACCACGTGCAGTTTAGGTTGACATTTGGGTGACTGGATGTTGGTGTCACCCCTTACCCTCCCAAACTGAGAATTTATAAAACACTAATAAGGCCAATACTAATGTATGGGGAGCAGAGACGATGACGATGGCGAAAAAGGAAGAAGAAAGTTTAAGACTGATGGAGCGAGGAATCCTGAGAGTTATATTTGGAGCAGTAAAAATTTCGGAGAACGAATACAGAATAAGAACAAACCAAGAGCTAATACAAGAAATAGAGGAAGACATTGTGAAGAAAATAAAGCAGCAGAGGGCGAAATGGTTAGGACACGTACTGAGGTCAAACAACCAGGAAACTATGCAATTAATAACGAAGTGAACACCGGCCGGAAGACGAAAGAAAGGCAGACTAAAGTTAAGATGGATCGACGAAGTGAAAAAGGATTTAAGAGCAATATGAATTGAAAACGTAGAGGAGTTAGTCGAAGATAGGAAGATAGGACTGGACAGGAACTGATATACCCAGAATCAATCTAGAAAGCTTCACCAGAAGCGGCACTACTTCTACATGGGGTGTTAAGCCATACATACATACATACTTCGACAGTGCAAGATTATGTAACTACGTAACCCAATCCTACAACCCTTTTACTTTCTGCTGGCTTTAGACCGACAAGGAAACTTTATGAGTTCCTTTTTATTTAAAATTTAAATACGGTAATTAATTTGGGTCATCTTTTATAATTAATTACAACTGATGAGTTTAAACAAACCATAAAGGTCTGCTACTGACCCAAGCAATTATTTACATACGCTATAATACGGTTTTCTCCTTAACTAAGAAATGTATTGCAATGAGTTTGCTGATCTAGTTGTAAATAAAAAAAGGTTAGTCCAAAAGTTAATAGAATACCGATGATTTTAAGAGTAAATTGCACACTTAATAAAGCTTAATGAATAATTTGGTGCTAATTTAAAATAACTAAAATAAAAAACTAACTCAAACAACTCGGTCCTCTTGAGTCTTCTCACCAACTATGTATTATCAGGAAACTGGATAGACTCTTTATTTACATGTTAAAAAACCCTTGTTCGTGACTTCTAGCAAACTTCAAAATGACTACAGTTTTCACTTCGAGGTCCCTGTAGATAACACTATTGCGACAGTACAAGGGTGCATCTACGATGTTTTTTAATACTTTGATTTGGAAATTTGCTTTTGCTGGCACAATCTCAAAGTTAAATGCCATATGACTAAAGGAGCTTTAATATTTGCTTATAAAGAGTAGCTTATTACGTGTAGATAACTTGGAATTTCGTACAATTAGCAAATACATTTTCTTATATCTTAGCCTCATATGCCTGCTTAAGTATTTAGCCGTGTTAACATACTGGATCTGGGCATCGTTAATTCTAACGGGTAAATTGTTGATGCTGTTTATTGATCAAGTTGACGTTAACAGATTTACTTTCAGTCGAGTTAATGTGCCATCTTTTGACCTAGGTGTTGATCTAGTTAATAGATGTTTGGAGTTTCTTGCTGGCATCTTGATAATTATTTTCAACTGTAAGAATTGAGGTATTATCAGCAAAGGAAACGATAGTTTTATATTCAAGTTCAGTAATATCACTAATGTAGAGTAGATAAAGTACTGGACCTAGTACACTACCCTGTGGTACTCCTGCGCGAATTCAGAATAAGTCTTATTTTGAAGTATCTTTCTGAAACGTAGAATTTTAAAATTTGTGAATATTGTTGGAGTAGGAATATGTCTAACTTGTAAAGCAAGTCCTTACGCCATACCTTTATCAAAAGCTTGAGCCACATCTAGGAAGACCATTCCTTCTAATGATTTTTTGAGTAAGTCTATGCAGTTAATCAATAGTTGATTGATTTTCTCTAAAGTCATTTTGGTGATGAGGAATTATAGCCTTCTCTTCGATTATTGGTTTTAGTCTCTTAAGAGTTTCTCATAGCGAGATAGATCTGTATAATATAATTTTTTTGTGGAGGTTTTCGTTGATCAGGGATCATCATAACCTCTGCTACTTTCCACATCTTAGAAAGATACCTCAGTTTGAATAATAAGATTGGTCAGTTTTACCATGGCTTTTTTTGGAAGTCGCTTCAAAATTTCACCGGTGATAAGATACATAATGTTAGTCTTGATTTTTGTGAAATTTATCTTATGAGTGTCTCTCAGTATTGGTTCTGCTCAGTCTTAAGGATGATCTCCTTCATCTGGTTGGAAAGCTATTCCTAAATTTTGTGTAAATTTGTAAGTTTTTTGTTGTTCATTACGTGTCCAGGTACCATCTGCATTTTTAATTGGTTAAATATGGAGAATAGGCCTTTTTAGATTTTTAGTAAGTCTCCAAAGGGAATAATCCGTTTTGTTATATGTGATTAATTTATACTTTTATTTTTAATAAGTATAACTTTCCGCCTTAACTACAGAGCGGCATTATTCACAGCAATTTTATCCACAGGGGCTCTGATTTGATGCCACCAGCTTCTTAGTTTTTTTTTTGTAACGAGGTGCATATTCCCTTATAAATAATTATTTCCCTTTATCTTTTGTTTAATTTCTGGAATATTGTCCCAAGCTGCTTATTGAGTGTTCCTATTAAACAATTCTGTTTCTTCATCGAGCTGTTCCTAATTTTTAAGCTGCAGAGAGAGATTAATGGTATCTTCAAGATTTATTCAAAAACTATTCCAATCCATCAATTCGTTTACAAGCCTCGGCGGATTTTCTTTATTGATTATCCTGTCATTCAATGTAAATAGTAGAGGGAAATGATATGAATTTATATTCCGTGCCTTTTCAACGCAAAAGTACGAGGTGTATTCAAATTGTAACACCTCCGATTTTTTTCTCACAAACTAATCAGACGAAAACTGTGGAACTTGTGTCACTTCTTCACGTAATCTCCCTGCAGCCGTACACATTTTTCACAACGTCGACGCCATAATTCCATGGCCGCTGCAAACGCTTCTTTAGAAGTCTTTTTGACCACTGAAAAATCGCTGATGCAATAGCGGCACAACAAGGGAATTTGCGACCATGGACAGTGTCTTTCATCGTTGGAAACAATCAAAAGTCACTAGGAGCCAGGTCAGGTGAGTAGGGGGCATGAGAAATCACTTCAAAATTGTCAGCATTCGTGACACCCATCTGGAAAACACCTTTTGCATTTTCAGCCTTTCGTGCATGATTGTGTGTACAGATCCCTCGGAAATGGCAACTTTGGAGGAGATGTGTTCAACACTCATTTGGCGATCCTCCAAAACAAATCTCTCCACTCATTTGATCATGTAGTCAGACCGGCTGGTGCGAAGCCAAGATTGTCTTCTTTGAACTGTCGCACCCACAAACGCTCATTAGATACATCCATAACACTATCACCACATCTCACTCAACTAGCCATGAATTTCAATCGGTGTCATACTACGCAAATGGAGAAAACGAATTATTACACGCTGTTCTTGTAATGAAAACGTCGCCATTTTAAGTATCAAAAACAGTCCTCGCCGCTATCGCTAGAATCTTGTGTGCCGAGCAGTGCTACCATCTCTGTCACGCATTCACAAAGAGTGCTCGCGTATTTCGAAACAAACCACATGTTTCTGTCTGTTCCCGGTCCTGAGAAAAAAATTCGGAGGTGTTATAACTTGAATGCACCTCGTAATTGGAGAATATATTTCTGACTATAAAATAGTCTATAAGATCAGGAGTCTTATTTTGTTTAGTCAGCCAATAGGTAGGGTTTTCAGTAAAACTATTTCAATGAGTAAAATTATTACTTTTAATTAACCACAATCCTATACGTCAGACAGTAGATTATGGTGTGCAATTTTATAATGTGATATCTTAAGACTTTTTCCTTGAAACCTTCATTATTAGAAAAAGAATATTAAGGGTACTTTTAGAGTACTAAAACTTAAAAAAACCTTGGAAAATAATTCAAGAACACCAGCGTCATAAAACGAAAGCTTGCAGACCCGAGCCCATTCAACGGCTGTTAGCAGCCAGTATGGCCGGGCACGACGAATTCGTCTGCAGCGCGCCGGCCGCTCTAATGTGCCGCCGAAACAATTAGAAACCGCAGCGGCGCATTAATAAGACGGTTAAAGTAACCAGAAAGTGTTGCCAACCGCGCAATAACAATCAGCGTGATGGAGCTGGCCGTTGTAGTCTGCGGTGCGGCGGCGAATTTACCTAATTTAATTATTGCCATCGCACGGCGCGCTGCGCGTCTGTCACGCCGTAAAGTGATACGCCATCTAGCGAATTAGGCACTACACTGACTGTCACTTGCAGTTAGCTGTGTGGGCAGGGAAAGACCGCTCGCCGGAGTTTTGGGCTGCCGGATTCTTGCGGAAAGCTACATGTCGCTCGAGGTTGTTAATCTAACATAAAAACTTAGGAGAGGAGTGGTTTTCCAATTAATTTAATTTGGTAACGTTTTCTTGATAGTCGTCTTTTTCAATTGTTATCTTCAAATTAAAGAGAATAACATGCCTCATCTCATTCGAACAAAGTATAATTTTTTGCGAAGTAAAATGTAATTAACAAGGATGTCACGTTCGTTTCTAATCTCATTAAAGTGCCATCCAAGCTAAATGAAAAGCAATTAGAGTGGTGGTTAATATGCGCTGTATGTTGTGGAGTTATGGTGGAGGCGCCTGGCTCCGTTCTTACTTCATTCGGTTCACGGAATAAATATGCCGTTTTGTTGCGTCAATTTTATTTAAATTTCTATTTATAACTTTAGTAAACTAACGTGTTTATCATTCTGAAAATTATCTGCACTGTTAATGAACTAAAATGCAATTAATTATTATAAAAAGAGGGGAGGAGAAAATTAAAAATCGGATTTAAATTTTAAATAAAACGACATTTAAATTAATTTTATTAGTACACAATCTCCGATTAGATGTGGAAAATTGTGTCCGACAAATCACGTCAGCTTCGGCGTCTCGATTCTTTTCACAAAATTTTCGACTACTATTTCGCATATGTTCTGATCAATTTCATCATAATACGGCATATTTCGTTCTTGAGGTTGTCAATCATTCGTAGATTGCTAGTGTCGCTCTGTGTTAAATCACAAGATATTGGTGATCAGTTGATGTAGGCATTTTATAAAATTACGTAACCAAAAAACTAATGGTGCAGTAAATCGACTGTTGATTGAGCTGTATGGAAGGTGGCGTTGTCTTGCTAGAACCCCATTGGTTTCAGATGCATGTTGCCTAGATGGTGCCAAAAACTAGATCATCATGTAACGATAACGATCGCCAGTTTCCAGCATCATCTTTGAAGAAATATGGGCCTATCACATCATCTTCTCAAAACAATAATTCGTTGCTTTTCACACAAGGAATTTACCAACTTTAAATGCAAGTGTTTCGTTTGCTAAAGAGTCTGTCAAGTTAAAATGCGTTTTGTGCTCTTTAAAAACCAATTCACAAATGATGACGATGTAAATGGTCAATTATCTTAAGATCTTGCGTCAGTTAAATTTTGTACGTATCAAGGTGTAGGTCTATAGTGAATATTCTCTGAAGCAAGCTTTTCGAAATGTCTAATTAACTAACGATGAAAATATTCTTATATGATACCCACACACCTACTCATCAATTGGTAATCCAGTTTTATCAAATTTTTTAAATAAATTTTTGGACACTTAGTTCGTTTGGTGCACCAATTCGACCAAAACTTTCATGAAAATTTGCACATAATTTGCAATTCGTTCTTCAATAGTAACTCGCTGTTTTATCATATAGCGATCTACGTTTTCTAATCAGAAGAACCGCGGATGGCATTTATCAAAGTATAAAAAATAGCCGACTGTAAAACAGAAAACGGCGCGTAGTTTGAATCTGGCATTTATCTTAAGCTACCTTTTTCATTTAAACAAAAATCCATGTAAACAATACATACATATGTAGTAGAGGTGGTGTGGTGGCCTTTTCGCCCTTGAACCGCTTTATATCGCGGCGGCATGAGGGTCTTTGATATCTGCTACGTTTTGCCATCGCACACAGAACGGCATGGGCTTTTGCTCAGCCGACACATACACGCTCCGCAGCTCGGCCAATTCGGTCGTGTCTCAACACCCCGCATACATTCACGCACCGCAGCTCGGCCAATTCGGTCGTTCTTAATACCCGCATATATAAGTTCTGCGCGGCAATTTGGTCGTGCTTATCATCCCGCAATACCAGATCCGCAGCGCGGCAAGGTGCACCGAGGAACCATCGCCTACGAAGCAGAAGCCGATTCAGGTGAGCGATTTGGCATTACTCGTTGGTTGATATCGGTAGCCGCCCCCATCCGCTTACGCGACGGCCGTTTAAGGGACGATTTTGGCCTTATCGGCTGACCTTCGAATACGGGCCGTACTACGTTTCCACACCGCACCACGAGAGCGGCTATTTACACGCCTGCCTCTCCAAGAGGTTTGAATTAAACACTCTTAAGTTTAATAATTTCTGGAGCCAAATAGATCTAAAAGAACTCTTCTTGGAAATATAATTTTAAAATCTCCGTTTATTCAAACTCTTAAATTTTTCGTAATATCAGTTATTCAAAAATATTTTTTTTCTTAACTTTTCCGTCGGAGTTTGCTTATCATAATAGCTATCTTTATTTTGGATGTTACTAATCTGAACAGTTTAAACCACTATCATGGCTTTCAAGATTCAAGGCCGGTTTTTCCCCTATTTCCCTTCCATAACTCTTTGTAGCATCTAGTACTTATTATTGCTTGTGATATGGCGCAGGTATTCAAGATTTCGTTTTTTAATTGTAAATAGCAATTCTAATCTTTAAGTGAGTACTTCAATATATTGTACTCTATCTTTAGTAAGCTCCTATAGATTCACATTTTAAAACTTTTTATTCTTTTTATTGTTTCTTTAAGTAACCACTTTTCAACTCACTCTAAGATATCATTCTTTGGCAATCTTCAATGTTGTTGGCTAGAATCACAGCATCATCTGCATATCTCAGATTATTTATAGGAATGCCGTTAACTATTTATCCCTTTTTCTTCTTCCAGCAAGACTTCTCTAAAAATTGCCTCAGAAGATATGTTAAATAACAACGGCGATAGTATTTTCTTTATTGTTGCTTCTTCTCACAGTGTTTTCTGCATTTACCTTAGCTGTTTGTCCAGAATAAATATTTATTATTGCGCGTTGTCTTGGTGGTCTGTCTGTACATATATGGTGTAGTATCTTCAACAGCTTAAACATTGAGTATATTTAACACTAATGAAGGATTTTGTGTGGTCGGTGAAGTATTTGAAAACATTATTGTTTGTATCTTGACACGCCTGTACTAGCACATTAAAGGTGAAAAATGCCTCTGCGCCAAATCCGCTGCGAAATTTAAACTGGGTATTAGAAATTTTTACCTCGCACTTATTGTATAACCTAGTGTGTATCACCTCAAAGAAAGATCTATAAAACGTGGCTCATAAATTTTTTTTATTGGAAAACTGCATCAACAATCAGGACAGTGTATAATAAACAAGATACATCAATACATATGAGTTCTATAAGCTGATGTGACGAGGAAATAACAAAAAGAGACCAGTCCAACGACATTTCCAGGAAAACTTCAATTGAATAGCAGGTCCCGATGCCATTTCTTTTTAGGTTTTCTGAACGCAAGCACTTCGACTTGGGTTTCTAGACGATTGTGATGTGCTACTGCGCGTTGGTGAGTCTGTATGATGTTTGGTTATTTACGTAACACATTAGCTAGTTGCCTAATAACTTTGGATTGACACGTTTAAATAATTTTTAGATTAAACATACTAAAACAGACCTACAGTTCCAGTTCATACGTCTAAATTGGTTTGATTATAACTTTAAACAAGAGAAGCTTGTTTTCTAAGGAGAGGGGGAGGTTGTCTTCCACATAGCCACTACATTTTTGCTAATTTACGATCCATTTCTTTTCGCTTCTTTGTTATATGTAACTTCCACTTTAATTTGTTATCTAGACGTAATCCGAGGTATCTGACTTCTGGGACATGTGGTATGTCAACATTGTTAAGCTGGACAAATGGGCACCGTTGTCTTCTAAGAGCGAATGACACGTGCGTAGACTTGCTCTCGTCCACCTTAATTCTGCACTTAGTAAACCATTGTTGCAGTAGATTAATATGGTTATGGAGATGTTGGGAAGCAGTAACCGGACTTTCATTCGTAGCTCAAGTTGCTGCATCATGAATGTTCCAATTTCAGTAAATGGGGTGACTAATAGATCAGCTGTGTAGATTAGGTAAAAATTAGCCCCAATAAACTGTTTTGTGAAACTCCTGATGTAATAAAGTAAAATCTTAAAGTTTCTTCACCGCATTTGACTTGAAAGGAACGAGATGATAAGAAGAATATCAGCAACTACAAAATAGTGGTGCTTCAATTTTAAATAGAAGACCTTTACGCCATGTTTCATCGAAATCTTGTTGAATATCGAGGAAGACTACCGAACACAATTTTTTCTTTCAAAGCTTCATAAATGATATTGACAATGCGGTGGAATTGTTGGATGATCGAATGAGTTCGGCTAAAGCCAAACTGGTAAGTTGGTAGGCGCTTCTCTATTAAATTAGTCTTTCACATTCTTTTGAGTAACAATTTTTTTAAGAGTTTAGAAACTACTGAAAGCAAGCTTATAGTGCAGTAGAAGGTCACATCTGTCTCAAACGAACAATCGCTCATAAAAGTTCTAGTTCTATACTCATTACATTCTGTAGCATGTGGCTCCTTTTAAATAGTATCAAATGTAGATGTCATCCAGTCATATGCTATTGTCCTTGTTTTCTATAGGTTATTGAATAGTTCTACCAAGATGGCTGTGGTATTATCATATAGTATTTTTAATAACACCAATCTGCAATTTTGTATTTTTTTTTGTTTTCAAATGAAGTGTGCCTAAATGAATTGGTTCTCAGATTCCAAAAATGACTGTCACAATTCCGTATCTGTCAGGTTTTTCCACAAGTTATAAAAATGTAAGCAATTAAAAAAGAATTAAATTTTAAAAATATTGATATATGGCAACGTTTGTAACATGTGAAAATGTTCTCTGAAGAGACGGAATAAATGTGCTAGGAACGGATAAATATGACTTTAAAAGATATATAAAAAAATTTTAAATTTCTGCTGCAAAGCGTGCAGTACAAGCTTCATGAATGGTCTGTGTATGGCGATTTCAAGATGATTAAAATATTCTTCGGCCAACAAGCCGGCAACATCAAATTTCCTTGCTTTTTGTATGAATGGTACTCCAGAGTTAGGCCAAAACATTAAGTCCCTAAGCAGTGACCAATCAGAAGTACATTCATACCTGGCTAAAAAAACATTATTTTACTTCCATTAGTTGATCCTTCAAAAATACTGTTGCCACCTTTACACGTCAAACTTGGCTTAATGAAGTAATTTGTGACAACTTTAAGCATTAATAGTAAAAAAATCACATCTGAAAAAATTAAAGCTGGCCTTTTTATAGACACACAAATACGAAAATTAATGGCGGACAACATATTCAAGAAAACAATGAGTGAGTGCAGATTGCGAGCATTCAGAATTGAGGTACAAAACTTTTTGGGGAACATAATAATGGTAAGGCTCTAATGCCCCGCGTGAGAGCACAGCCCCCGAACTGAGAAGTTAAGGCTCTCATATGTTCACTTTGTCTGCCCGGTCTTTGCGCACCATCTCTGATGCAGGGCGATATGGCAAGCACCGCGTCTTAGACAACCGCCATTTTTGCCCCTTATTCGACTGAATGCAGATACTTGATTATTTTTAGTGACTGAGTAGGTCACCCACCAGGCATCAGAGAGCTCCGGGAATGGAATCCGGGTCTCTTCGCATCGCAGCCCGCGCCTCAACCGCTTGGACTACTTTGGAAGAGTTTTGGGGAACTTGAAGGCTGCAAATTATACCATTTTAATCGAGCAGATGTTGGAATCCTATAAAGTGCTTAGTTGCAACATGAATGTCAAAGTTCACTTTCTCCATGCTCATGTAAATTACCTTTCTGATTATCTTGGTGATTTTAAGGAAAAATATGGCGAGAGCTTTTTTCAGGATATTTTAGATTTATTTCAGAGAATATTTTCACATGTTCTAAACGCTGCCATATACCAATGTCATTAAAAATTACGTTTTTTTTAAATTCTCACATTTTCGTAATTTATGTAAAAGCATGACGTAATACGGAATTTTGAACGTCATTTTCGAAATTTGCGGAGAAAATCTATTCCCGTAAACCACAACAAAGCTTTGCATGTTAGTTTAATTCTATGTACACATCATCAGATCCAAAAGTCTTGTTCACTTTGATAATGAAATTGAGTGTTCTACTTTATTGTTGTTTACTCTTGACCCTTGATTATTTAATTTTATGTTGTGTTTTGTGGATTTGTCGTCATAAAGCAATAGTTTGATGTATTTATCAATTTCCCTTTTAAATCCATAATAATGTTTCCATTTGCACCTTTTCAAATATTTGAGTAGAGCTTACGCCCCCTGTCTGATACTCATTTTATCTTCATATGTAAATTAAATATATCATGTCTGTTGTTCAATTTTAGTGGCCATCTATTCTTGTTCCATTTTAATTTGTTTATGCGCTTACATTTTATTATTGAGTTCTTGTAATTCTTTATATATTATATTTATAATGGAAGTTTAGTAGAGCCAAACTTGAATTATGATGTGGTTAACAAACAACAAGTCAATTTATTTTACTATTATACAAACGTTATAATAATAAGATTTATCAAATGCCAAATCTCCCTATTCTAATAACTTTCTTTAAGCGTCTTAATGTAAACAACTCCTTTAATCGTATTTTCAAATTTAGTAAAATATTAATAGATATGAAAATGGATGCACTTAGAACAAATTTTAAGATGTTTTAAGCAAAGTAGGTTACTATGTCACCATTATTAGATTAATTCTTATTCTTCGGTCCATATAACTAAACCCATGCCTCATTTAGCAGTGCCTACGGTAGAGGAAAATCCGACTTATTGTTTTTTAAAAATGGAGATAATCTCAATAAACCTCTACCCATTTGCAATTTGGTTCTGATTATGTTTCTACCCACTTGGCGCGAAATCATTTTATAGACGGTTACTTTGTGATCCAAAGTACGCTTACAACGTAATAGCAATTGCATAACTAGTAGTGTTACACAGTTTTTTAAATTCATTTGAAACTCAACAGATATGGTTACTCGTTAAGTGATTTTTAACTTTAGTTCGTTGCCGTGAAGCTTATTGAATCATCAATATACACCCGCCATGTCGATTACATTTAGTTATAGCTGAAGATTAATTTTTAATTAAAAATTCACTATTATATGTTTTGTGAAATTACAAAAAATCACTTAAATATGTCTGCTGAACAAATTTTCTTTTCTATTATCCATCCTACTTGATTGCCCTTGTTCAACATTCGTGTCTCGAACAATAATGAAGTATTCAAATAAAAAGATAAAAGACTTTCTTGTCATAGTGTTTTTTATTTTGAGTCTGTGATCAATTCTTGACAGCTACTAAACATATCTGTAGAAGCTTTGATAAGAATCCTAAGCTGTAGGGATTAGTAGAACAACTTCTCTCCGACTTCTGTCGTAACCTCCTTGCCGCACATATGCCCAGACAGCAAGTTTAGATCTTAATAAATAAACATTTAGATGACAAAGACGATGATAACTATTCAAAGAAAAATTTTATAGTGCGCCCAATAAAAAAATTATGTACAAACATAAGAAAAAATATAACGAAGAAAAAGTTAACAAGACCATTACAATTACCTTCCCCAACACTAGAAAAGACAATTATTAGTTTAAAAATAAAACAGATAGGTATATAAACCCCTAAAGAAATGTATGTAAAAGGGCATTAAAATTTTGTGTTGAGAAAACAACAATAGAGAGAATACCAGAGAAAAAGATCACATAGATACTACATAGCCTATATAAACTTTATAGTCCTTAGTTATATAATAATACACAAACAAAAAAAATAAAAAAACAAAAATTACACGCAACATAGAAATACTTAAATTATTTTAAATCATAACCAATAGCAAATGATGCGACAAAGAAAACATTCAGTATCCAGCCAATATGAAGGAAACTCGTAGTAAAAAAAAATCGAATGAAATGCAGATTATTCAAATTAAAATATTTTAAACAAAGGTAACTTTGAAATCTTAGTAAAGATAAAGAGTAAAATAAACCTGCAAAGCTTGCAACGCATAGCGAAGTGGGAAGCAGTCTCCCAAATTTGAAAACCCTTTGACCAATCAGTTTCAAAATCACTAGCAAACAAGCCTTTTTGGTCACCTGTCGATTGGTGATTGGTGAAAACAGAATTTGGAAATTCTCAGCCGTTCTCGAGTTATTGCTCGGACGGACGGACGGGCAATAACATGAAGTTAGTTTTTTTCGTGAATATTTAGCTTTTGGTAGGTCTCTTTTAAGTTTCCAACAATAATCTGCTAGCATCCCTGGACTTCATTTCCCTTGGTAGCGCTTCTCCATTAAGGAAATGTCTTGAAGAAACCTCTCACCTTCTTCATCACTCACAGCACCCAAATTTGCAGGAAAGAAATCCAGGTGAGAGCCCAGCATGTGTATTTTTAAGGACATATTACACCCCAAAGGTTTATATGACATTAGAAGTTCATTTATTAAGTCTTTGTATCAGAAGAAAGTAAATTCCAATCATTTAATCTAGACCCCAAAAGTTCAGCCTGTTTTTTTGATAGATTCAAATAACGTACTAAATCATTTAAATCACTTTGTGTCAATAAATAAGGCTTCTTTGAGTTTGACGGTTCATAACTTGAGTCACTTTTATGCTGACTGAGAACAAATTCCGCACTAGAATCAGAATCCTGACTTTCTGGTTGATTTGGAGGCTTTGGAGCAGGCAGTTCAGCACTGTGTGGGCAATTTCTACATCATGTTTTAAATAATGCCAGAAGAATTGATATAAAGTACATGTTTTATTTACCACTTGATATTTCTAGATCAAATTTTCGATAACAGCATTTAGCATCTTGTAAAATACTCGAGTTTTAAATTTCTTCAATAATAATTCCTGTATAATTTCGTGGACGTTTTCATCAGCACATATTTTTGTAAGTAAACTTGTAAAATAACACTGGTCAACAATTATTTTAGTTCCTAAAAGCAAATAGTTTGCCTAGAAGCATTTTTTTACTTTAAATTCTAAAATGTACAGATCGGTATATGTTTTCAAAAATTCGGTATTGAATATGTCAGTAGGGACAGGTACCTCAGTCTATTCATAAGTTGTCACCTTGCCCAGTGTAACTATAGTTTTACACCATAAAGTTGTCAGGAGTCTATTACTTAACAAATGTTCACTTAAAAGCAATTACGTTAACTGTCCTGACTCATTATTGGCTTTCTTGCAGTAATGTAAACTGTGTATTGTGCGTATTTCAGTAGTTGTCGTTTAGTTGTGTTCATAGTATATGTTTAAACTGATTTATACTTTGTGGTGGATGTACAATAAGTCGATAAATTAACAGAAAACCTAGAAACATGTCACATAAATGTTCAAATGCCCCAGACAATTTGTATATGGCGAGTTCACTACGAAGCATCAAAGAAGGTACATTACCTCCCGTATAAAAACAGCCTATCACCTGTATTTTGGGTGCGGTGTTTGTGATCAAGACAAGAAATGAGTTCCTTATATGTATATACATGTTGCGCCAATGGCTTAGAAGTTGTCGTTCATCTATGCCTTTTGCTGTATCAATAATTTGGGAGGAACAGCAGGATTATTTAAAGGATTTTTATTTCTATGTCACCAAAATAGTAGGTTCCTCTGCAAGAGCAAGAAACAATCATTTATCCCAATTCATCTTCTGCTATGCGGTCTGCTGCACATGGTCCAGGTCTTCCTGTTCCTGTTCTCCCTGAATCATATGTTTTATAACATGATGACGAACAAGAGCAATCCCTGTGCCATTAATGAACCTAATATGATTTCACAGAGGAGTTAAACGACCTGGCTAGAGACTTTAACCTATCCAAAAGTCAAGCTGAGCTGATGGGATCACAATTACAGCAATGGAATGTACTGGACAAGGAAACAAGGTTTAGCAGATAGAACCCGGCTGTGTTAGAAGATTATTGTTCCTTGCCAGTGAAGAAAACGCCAGCAACATCATACAAACGGAAGAAATTTAAGAAGTCCATGCAGCAAAACAAGTATACAAAAATAACTACTTCACTTTTACCACAATTTACCAAATTTGATAAGTAATAAATTTGCCGACTTATCAATAACAATACGTAATAGCACGCAATTTTCCCTTAGAAACGCTTACTTTCATCCAGGAACCAGGAAAAAAGTTCAAAATTGTTAAGCTGTCTAATCAATGTGCCAATTTCCGGGACAAGTTTATATCCTCTACTATTCTCTAATAACTGTCATATTCTAATTAAGCTTTGAATAGTAATTTATTCAATATCAATTTTTGCGCTATTGATTTCCCTCACTGTTTTAAACCATAGAGTTAACAACAATAAAAACTCAAAAATTTAAATAAGTTATAGTACTATTTAAATCAGCTAATTGTGCAGCTTTAAGTATCAATCTCAATTTGCTTAAATTATTTATAAACGGGTTTAAAGTGTTTAAATCCTTTCATATAAAACCCGTGGTTAAACACGTGACTACTGCAACCGGGATTGAAATTGTGTTCTTCAGAGGTATTTACAATAATGTTGATTATTGCTGCGCCCGACTTCTTGGTTGCATTTGATGAATTTCAAAAATTGTTCTTTAATTCCATCATTTTCAGCATCATTCACTTCCAAATAACGTAATATGAAAACCGTTTGTCCAATATAAAACTACATCTACTATTGCTGAGTAATACTTTGCTTTTGCTTTATTTAAATATTGCTTTTCTTACACCACTTGGCTACCATTGTATAAGTTCATTTTGGCTTTTAGTAGATAAGCAAAGTTTTACATTGACTATTTGCTTTTTATAATGGAATCCTAGTGCCTCATTAGTCCTAAGTTTCATATTAAAATTTCTTACGTAGTATTTGCTTTCATTACATTTCTGGCGCTTGATACAGTTTTGAAGATATACAATCACAGTTGTTGGGTTGCCAAATTGAGTTTTCAAATTCTACCATTCCATTTACTGCAATGTTAGTGAATTTTTTGATATAATTTTTTTCAATTATGTTGTCTAATATATCCACTTTAAAGCAAAACTGTATATATAAAACGCATTCGTTTGCCATTTTGTAGTTGTTTTAAATAAATTAATTAGATATTTATATTCATTAATATCGTTCGGAAAATCGTAACTCTTCTTTTTTTTATAATAGAGTTTATTGTCAGCTCAACAATTAAAATGTTATACATGACATGTTTAATAATATTACAAATAACTACTGTAAATGACACGACAAAACTATTTGTAACGTCTTGATTATTAATACTGTTAATGTTTAATCGTTATGCTCTTCTACGATAACGATGTCTTGGGGTAGTCTTCGTTTTAGCCTAGTGTGTATATTTCGCTTGCACATGTTGTAATAGGTGACCCCGTCGCACGCACTCGCGTTTTGTATAAACTTTTTAACACTTTCACAGATGTAATTTTGTACATATGAAACTCTTAGTTCGTAGTGTAGTTGGGTATTACGAATAAACCAAGGCGCGTTCACTGCAACTCGTAAAATTTTATTTTGGAGTCTTTGTATTTTGTTGATGTTTGTTTTGACGTAGTACGCCAAACCTGGCAAGCGTATAAGATTAAGGGGCGTATTAGGGTTTTATACAGTAATATGGTACACTCCGGCTTCAGAGATGACTTGCGATTAATGAGAGGGTATAGCTGACGCATTCTGTTGTTGGCCTGGAGTAGCTTATTGTTTATGTGGTAGCTCCAGGTTAATCGTGTGTCGAGGTGTACTCCAAGATATTTTACCGCTTGATCCCTGGGGTTCCATGGTATAGATTTACCATCAATTTCGATGTTGGGCGGGATGGTGTCTCTCCTTAGCGTGAAAATTTTGCTTCGGCATTTGGCAGGGTTAACTTGGATATTCCATGGATAGTCCATGTTTTAATTGTATTCGTGGCGTGTTGAAGTTCTTGTACTGCAATGTGTAAGTTCGTGTTTTGCGTAATAATCGCCGTGTCGTCCGCAAAAGTGGCTATAGAAGCTCCGGTTGCTGGTATATCTGATGTATAGATATTAAATAGCAGAGGCCCAAGAATGCTTCCTTGAGGAACTCCCGAATGTATAGCTTTGATATCAGATATGGCAGAGTTGACCTTAACAGCGAAGGTTCTATCTTCCAAAACGAAAATATTGTAGCTTGCAGGTAACTTGGTATATTAATGTCAAGTAGTTTTTCATTAGACCTTCAATCCATACCTTGTCGAAAGCATTCGCAATGTCGATGAAGATGATTGTTGTATAGCATTTACTTTCAAATCCATTTTCGATTATTTCGCTAATTCTCTGGAGCTGATGGCAGCTTGAATGTCCTTTCTTAAAGCCAAATTGAAATGCTGGTATTATATTTTGGGTTTCTACAATTTTGATAATCGAACATGAATAATTTTTTCCAGAATTTTGATAAAGTTGTAAGTAGGCTTATTGGCCGGTAGTTCTTAATATCTTTTATCTTTTCCTGGTTTTGCAAACATGAGTATGTGCGCGTGTTTCCAGCTCCGTGGAAAGTATCCAATGCGAAGACACGCATTATATATAGATGCGAGGTATGCTATACATTTTTGGTCAGGTGTTTAAGGACAATGTTAGTTATTAGGTCATGGCCTGGTGACTTTCGTTTGGGCAGAGCAGATATGAATTGAGTTATTTCACTTGGTAATACAGGGTATATGTTTTCTGTGATAACTGGGCAATTGCGCTCGATATGATTTAGTACATGAAGTGCATGTGCAGTGCCACAGATGTTTGTTGGCGTAAAACGTGTTCGAGGTGATCGGCAAAAACCTTGCGATTTTCGCTATCAGTGTAGAGGATATTGGGTCCATTTGTTAGGGTTGGTAATTCGTTATGTTGTTGCAGAATTCTTCTGGTAGTTTTCCACATGCCCGGATCTCCAGGGCTGATATCAGCAATATGCTTTCGGTATGACTCAATTCTGTATTCGTCTAGTTGTTTCTTAAGACGATGGGTGAGGCTATTTAGGAGTCTTTTTACTTCGGGATTTTTAGTTCTCAGCCAGTCTCCTGGTTTGACTTTTTGTCTTGATCAGTTTTAATATATAGCTGGGTGGGTAGTTATAGTTAGCGTGTATGATGTTTCAAGGAGTTGAGACCGATGTTTTGGCAGCGTCCGTGATTGACATGGTGATGCTAGAAATTGCAGTATCAAGGTCTTCAGGGTTTTCACACCTATATGGTTCATGTAGGTTTGAGTTTAGTCGCTCTTGGAAGTTGTTCCAGTCGATTCGTCCGTTAATAAGTCTTTGAGGAGGTTGTTTAATTTGTGGTGTGCCCAGGAAGTATATTAACACAGGTACATGGTCAGAGTTAAGTTCCATTACTACATTTTGATTTATCTGTTTTGGGAAATTTTTTTGAAGAACAATATCTAGTATATCAGGTTGGTGATCTTCCCGATAAGGATAATACGTATACTCGTTCGGAGGCATAATTTGAAAGCCATATGTAGTTGAGTATTGTTCGAGTTTTGTACCCTCAGGGTTAGTAGCTCGACAGCCCCACATTCGGTGTTTGCAGTTGATATCTCCAATTACTAATATTTGGTCAGTTGTATTGAATAAGGTTTTTATATCATTTTCATTAAGTTTTTTGTTTGGCTGCCTGTACGCGCTATAGATGATAAGAGGGCTTTGGTCATGTAGTCTCACTTTGATTCCAATTGTTTCTAAAGTAGTATTTAGTATATTAGGATACTTGCATGTTCTAAGTTTCTCTTAATGATGATGGCCACACCTCCTGAAGCTATTGTGGCGTTTCTGTCTTTTCGATATACATTGTATCCTGGTATTTTAAGATTATCGTGGTCTTGCAGATGAGTTTCAGTAATGCAGGCTATATCCACATTGTACCTGGCTAAAATGCGATAAATGCAGATCGTTGATTTAAGATGCCATTTGAATTCCAATTAAGGATTGTTAATTTTTCAATTGCTCTTCTGGTCTTAGGATCCATTGAGCAGCAGGGGTATCAGGGTAGTTGAAAGGAATGTTTTAATTTGGGAAGAAAGGACGTTACAAGATCGACAATAATTTTAGTTATATGTGATAACTGAGAGGATTCGACTGGTTGTGTTGCTGCTGAGTTTGAGGAGATGTTGTTGACGTGTGGATTATTTTTAGTTTATCAGCGTATGTTTGCGTTGGTTGACGTGAGAACTATTGGCTATTTTTCTATTTTTAAAGTATTTTGTTGGAGTTCAACATGGTGACTGCATCCACGGTAACTCGCTGCATGATCGCCGCCACAATTGACACATGTCGGTTTAGTTGTTGGTTGCTTGGTGCACTCATTGTGATTGTGATTTCCAGCACATTTGACGCACCTTGGTGTGAGGGTGCAGTAATTTTTGTGTGCCCGTAGCGTTGACATCGATGACATTGTGGTAAGCTGGTTGACTTTTCTCATTTCAACGGTCACAACTGAATGATATATTGACTTCAAGGAGAATATCTTTTGCCCTCATCGCTATTGGTTAGGTCGACTGCACACACAGGAAGGGGCTTTTATCTCTTGTCAGTAGACGTGTTACATTGATGACAGGTAGTACTCGTAACTCAGTTTTGATTTCATCAGTAGTCAGTGATAACGGAACATTTTAATTACCACTGACAGAGGTTTTAGGTTGGGGTTTTGGAATGTATGATATTCAATTCCATTTTCAGAATAAAATTTTGTGAGAGTGCGGTAGTCGTTATCATCCGATAAGTTGATGCGTAACGAATTCGTGGTACACATTGTTGTAAACGGTTCTTTGATAATTTTATTAATATCTGCCACAAGAGCCTTGTGATTAATCGCATTGTGCAGATATATTGGCGGGATTTTAGGTCTATTAATAGAAGTAGCAGGTTCTGTAGGAGGTGTGTTGATTTTTTTGCCTGTGTAATCTTCGCTATCGTTTTGTGAGGGCAAGTAGAATTTGTTTTGTGGGATTAGCTCTTCAGCTGACCACATGTATCGCTTTTGCACCTCATTGAGAGGCGGTGTTAATTCATCAAGTTTGCGCTTAGTCCGCGCCTGTAGACTCATTTTATTATCATTTAATGAGGTGTTGGCACTCTATGTATTTGTTAATATTACTATGAATACTCACAGTGAAGGTTAAAGATTACAGTTTAGGCCAGGCGTGTTGCACTGATAACGGAGCGCGCGCGTTGCACCCACACCGTATCAATACTCGTACTCGACTCGTACCTCTTTACCAATGGGCAATATTTTATCTCAATTATACTTGCATCATAATCAATTGTTATATTTATCAGTATTTTGGGCTCTAAATAAACATTAGTTTTGTTACAACTGAACTGCTTTTTGATCTTTTATTAACGCTGGTAAATTGAAAATAAATTTGCCTTTAGGTTTTTTTTCTAGTCTTTAGGCATTTTGAACTTGCTTTTCATTATCTCCTTTAAGACTTTTGTTTTTTGAATAGTAGTCTTGCAGTTGCGCTGCCTATAAATCCAAAGCTGTTTAGAGTTCATTTGTTCTTTTTCTTTTTAGTTCTTTTCCTTGCGTGTTAGTGCTCCTGGTTAGTGAGGGTAGTTTATTATTGAACTTTAGGGCCGTAAAAAATAAATTAAAAAGCGGCAAAAAATAAATTTCTTCTATTCTAATTACATCTAAAAAACATGGTGCATAAAATATAGGACAGAAATAATGAAAATTCTCAGAAATTCTGATGAATTAATCATTACATGTCCGAAATTCTCAGCCGCTTCCAGTGCTTGATTTATTTTTTTTATCGAACATCTGCACGTTTACATCTAGCCTAGTAGGCTAACAGTTAAATTTAATAACAATACGAATATGGGACCCGTAAGGAATATCACTCTAATGTAACCTCCTTCTATATACTGTCTATGAGGTCACTAAATTTAGACCTTTTTAAACGTTTTTGTCACTAGTATGGTACACTAGGGTTTTTGGAATTATTCTTCACTTAAGGAATTTGTAGATCATTGTGAATTATTTTGTTGTTGATATATCAATCTGCGTTTGTTGTCGTACAGAAAATTTTAAGGTTGAATAATTTAACCCCAGAGCAAGACCTTATTGTCAAGGATTAATCTCAATTTCGCTCTAATAAGCAGAGCATCTTCCTTACTTTCATGCCGTTTGGATTGGATGTGAATCTTTCATGCTAGTTTTTGGTCTAAAATCATAACTAGGTGCCTTACCTAACTCCGTTAAGTATCACTTGGAGGGAATCTATTATTCTAGTTTGTAGAAGTAATTGAGGCTAAATTATTTTTATTGATTTTATTCGCTTGCTCCTGTCCATTCCTGGAGGGCTTCCAGATTATTTAGTAGATTAGTTACGGTTTGGGCTGAATCTTGAAAATCTTGAAATTTGTGGAAGGACAATATAGCCGTGTCATCGACAAATGTAACAGTAATCGTGTTTTGTTATAACGTAAATAGCCCGTAAATAGTTATTAGACTGCAGGGCTCAATACGCTGCCTTCTGATACATCTAGTAGAACGGGGCAAATCGAAATGTTTCTATCATTAATTTTATTTAGCAAAATATGTCTTCTAAGTATAATTTGAACAATAGGTAATATTAGCAAGAATATTAACAAGAATTATGTGGCTTTCTTCAATGATTGTGATTAACCTTGTTAATATTATCCATTAAAGTAATTTAAAGAGGACCAGAAGTAACAAAATACATCTATATAAAGTTGATAAGTTTGCTGAGTAGTCTAGTCTCTGTATGAACATTACTTAAGTGAATTTCTGCTATATTTAGAAATGTTAGGTCCTTAGAACTGTATTGACTCTTACATCATTTATTTGAGACATCCAATCAAACGCTATATTTTTATTGCTATTCACTATAACCATCACTTGCAGGATTACCTATTATTTCATCGCGTAACCCAAAATACATTAGATCTATTGATTTGAAAGTCCTCGAATATGTTCACGTTAATTCATTGACATTTGTGATACATATATTTTACGTTATATATGATTTATATTTCGAACGGCAAGCAATCATTAATCATACACTTACACACACGCGCATGCATTGCTATAGAAGTGATAGTATGTAAACAGTAATAATAATTACAAATTTTTGTTACCAATAAGAACTATTTTTTACAAATTGGATATAAGCCACAATCTAAAGCGCAAATAAAAAACTTTCAAATACATCCGTACTCAGATATCCATGAAATATACAAGAATATGATAATACAGTGTACTTTATGGGTAGTATACCGACAAGGTGACAAGAAGAAAGTGACAACTAAGTAATTGTACAGGAATGATTTTGTGAAAATAATATCCCTTATTAGCATTCTCAGATAACTTGTTATAATATACAAGGTAGCTCAAATATGACCAGGACTGGTTTATGTGTAAACAAGCAGCTGTGCGATCTTGACAGAGTCAAGCCACAACTTCCACCCTCCCTCTTGCTCAGTCCTGTTTGAGAGTTGCTAGAGTGATGAGCGAACAGAAGGTACCGCAGAGCATGGAACAACGCTTTGTGATCAAGTTCCCCGTTAAAGAAACCGTCCCGCCCGCCGAAATTCACCACAGATTCCAACGACAGTATGAGAAAGAGTGTCTCTTACGGACCCGTGTGTTTCACAGAGGGCGGAGAGCGCATAGAGAATGAACCGCATGATCGTTAGCCACGAACATCCGTCATCGAACCAAACATTGATCGTGCAGATGTGCTTATTTGTGAGAACAGAAGCAGTACTATCAAAAAAACTTCAGTAGTCTAGAAGACATCGGTGGCTACCAAGCATTTTGACGAACGTGAACAAAATGGTGCGGATACAAGCTGCCAGTGCCCTTTTACAGCAGTTTGAAAACGAATATGACGCATTTTTAAAGTCTATGGTGACCACCGATAAAATGTTTGTGTACTACTTCATTTCCAAGTCCCACCAGTCATCACACGAGTGGCGGCATATCAGTTCTCCCAAACTCAAGTGAGCGCGGAGGAGCCGTTCGGCAGAAAAAATTGTGAAAATTTTCTTCTAGGACTGGCAGGGGATTATCCATATAAACTTTTTGACGGATGCCAGAACAGTCAATGCAGCTTATTACTCAAACCTCCTGAGAACAGACATGAAGAAAAAGATCCGATCCAAGTGGAAGCCAGGTAAAAAGCGAGTAACCTTCCTTTAAGACAATGCGCACTCCCATACGGCTGAAACAACAATGGAAAACCTTCTGCCACATTCTCCGTACATTCCCAATTTAACCCCAAGTAATTTCTGCCTGTTCGGAAGTTTCAAATCAGAGTTGCAAGGTATGCGGTTTACGGACAACGACGACGTCATCCAGACGCAAAGGGCAAAACGTCTCAAGATATTTCTAGAACGATAGAAAAAATGTGTTGACTCTAGAGGGGAGTACGTTAAAGACTGATATATGCAACTAAGTGTTGGAGGAAATTTGGTTTATTTGTTAAAAAAAAATCAGTTTCGGTCATATTTGAAATAATATGACATATAATAGGACAAATACTTGATAATCTCAATATGTTATAAAAACCAGCAATCAAAATATTGTGATTTTTATAATGTATTAAAAATAAATAATTATGCACTCTGTATATAAGAAGAAAAATAGAAAAACTTTGAATTGAAAGTATTGGTGTGGCGGCCTTTCGCCCTTAAACCGTCCGTGTTTGTCTATGATGATATCTGCCGGAGGGCGTTTTGCTGTCGTAAACCAAAACGACAGATGGGGCCTTTTTCGTTCGGCCTGCGAGTCTGCATGCGCTTATCGACCACACTTTTGAAACGTATTCCGACAATTGCTGTTGTCAATCCTGCATGCGTCATCGGCCACACTTTTAAAATGCTGTTGTGAACTGGAACGCATCATAATTTTCCCGCAATGCCAGGTGCGAAGCGAATTAGACATACGGTGACCACCAGGAAGACTAGGCAGAATTCAGCAGTCCCAAGCTAATACAAGTGAGCGATTCAGCAATTTACTCGTTGGTTCTGGTATCGGATGCCGTTTTCCGTTTCGCTTTCGCGCGGGCTGTTTAAGGACGATTTGGGCCCCAGTGTTTTCCCCGCTATGGGCCGTAATTTGGTTCCCATTACCGCTACACGAGAGCACGGCTATTTACAAGCCTGCTGCTCCAAGTATAACTAATTAATAAAATTTATTACAAAATTAAATAAAAATAAAACACTAAAAAGTCACTTTCCCATGTTTCACAACTTATGTAATAAACTTCATCGACATCAATTCGGTCTTTGTAATAATGGTGAGATTTACGCCCCGTGTCGGAGTAAATCATGCAAATTAAGAGGTTAAGGCTCTCACTGTAATATCTCTAACACGGGCTGAAGTAGCAAGCCTTAGACGAGCGCATTATTACCCTTTGCTAAAATTAATGCAGATACTCAATTATTTTTAGTGATTGAGTAGGCCACCCGCCAGGAATCTGAGCTAGAGATTGAACATGAATTTGTCCGCCTCAGAACCCAAAGCCCCATCCATGCAGCCACCACTGGTACTTCCAACTAGTTCTTTAGATGTATTTAAAAATTGAAATTTTGTGAAAATAAGAAGCAATATATCGGATCTTATTCCTCTCCCTCTCCTTCTCGACGAGCCTGACTTCACTAAATTGATCAGTCGCAGTTTTTATGTTGTCATCTATCCGCGTTATGAACTCATGTTGGTTCCTTTTTCCTGCATAACTTACAATACAGTCTGTTCACCATAGAGGGGTGATCAGAGGAAAAATGAAATACCAACTCAACTGTACACTGCTTGGCATTCATACCTTTATTAATACGAGTCTCAACAACGTCAAGTATTCTCCTACAATCACTTGGCCAGCATTTAGGTTTGTTTGGCTTATTGATAAGCATTGCAGATTTTTGCTCTTAGTTTATACTAGAGTAACTTCGATTTGTTTAATTTTTTTAATTTATTTTATTCTTTTTTAATTTTTGGCAATAAGTAGTTGCGCTGAACAGATATTAATTTAAAAATAATTCTTTCTATACCTCAGTTGAAACACACACAAAGTATAATCTAAAATGCAATTGTTTTGCTATAAAGCAGCATTTTTCTGTTTACAGACTCGTCTTTAATTTTAATTATTCGCTGCTTAAATATTCTTGACTATTCTAAGATTTATTAAAATACATTGAAATTCTGTACATTTGTTGTAAATTTATTAAACTGTTTTAATTTAACAGCTTTTTAAATTTACAGCCGTCTGATTTATATTCGCTAAATATAAAATATTCTTGAGTTATTTTAAGATTTATTAAAATACATTGATTATTCTGTACATTTGTTAGGTAAATTTATGTAAACTGTTTTAATTTTAACTTTTTATGATGGATATTTTTAATTATAAATCTAAAAATTGAGTTGTTTTATGTTATTTTCCTTATATTATTTAGTACTTTGTCATTTTTAATTTTAACTTTATGATGCGATGTTTTACATTATAAGCAGTCTGAATAAGTAGGAATCGTTTCTAATTCTTTAAAGAAAGTACAGTCAGTTAAGTAAGAGCGTGTTCGACATAATAAGCAGTTGATAATAGGAATCGCCCTAATTCTTCTGGTACCCAGTCGATATAAGAAGAAAAACGGTCGATGACTTGCCGAGACATGGCCAACAGGCAAAATGTTCTCTAACCCACCGATATAAGAAACAAACGGTCGATGACTTGTTTTCGCAAACACGCCAGACAGGCAAATATTACGTTGAGCTCTAAAGTCAGAAACAGAAATGGGTAGATACATATATGTAGCATAAACGCAGACTTCTATACGCATGAGCATCAAATGCAAATGTTCAGTAAAGAAACCTTTGTTGAGTGAAAATCATGTGACGAAGCGACTCGCTTGGACAAAGAACAATATCGACCGAGATTGGAGCAATGTAATTTTTACGAATGAAGCTTCTGTTTAGGGACATATTGTCGTCCCACGAGCCTGGTCAACGTCAACTAACAGGTTAGTACAACGGACCGTTAAACACCCAGTAAAAGTGCATCTGTTTATGTATAACCTAAATACTTCAAAAATGCTCCAGATTTATAAGAAATATGTTATCGACTGCCGAAAATTGGTTCATGAAAAAGACCCTGCAGCAGGACAAAGACTCCAAATACCGCAGCAAGCTTTGTAATGCATGGAAAGAGCAGTCTGACATTGTTACACTCGATTGCCTGTCGCAGTCGTCAGATGCAAATTCGATTAAGAAGCACAAGCTTCGTAAAAGAAAAGTACTTTGAAGCAGTCAACATCAAAATACGCCATCAATTTGGTCAAAAGCATGCTTTGAAGATTTCAGGTAATTATTGACACCCGTGATGACTAGACACATTATTGATACAACAGCATTTTTGTTCTGATGAAATACAACATACCTATGAATATGAACATATTTTTAGATAATTTTATTCTCTACATTAACACGAACACGTTCTTACTTAACTGACTGTATTTATTTTCCATTATTTTTCACTGTTTATACTTCTGGTTCACTTTGTTTATAAATTTTAAATTTTTAGTTTGCTTACCTCTTTCATTAAAAATTAGTTTCAATTATTAAAAGATTATAATTTAAATATAACTACTTGTCACATTATTTCTATTAACTACAAAATTGTTGCTTATGCTGTTAGAAAGATCTCGCATTACAGTTTTTATTGTGTTCTTTCGTTAACTTATTTTTTCTGTATTTGTATATATTAAATAGATAGTTGAAGTACATTTACTGAAAACTAAATTTGCGAGCTATATTTGTTGTAAAGAAGCAAACCCCAAGAAACTCTGAACTACAGGATAATTAGGTCAAACAAAACCATGTGTGTCGTTACATTGTCGCGAGTACCAGGGGAAGCGGCACTCAATAGCCCAAAACAGAATTTCGATTCATGCCGCGTGATTAATACTTCAGCCATGTTCGCAGCCATAAGCATGTCCTTCGTCCTCATAAGTGTCACTTTCATTTTCTGTCCCATAATCTTTAATGAGGGGTGCGCATGCCGCGTCCCCCGGGACCCTGAATATTTCTTCCCAACGCACGCAGGGTGCAATCCTCCCGTCGCCCATAAATCAATACGGATCAATGGCTCATTATCAAAGCTGGCGTAGCACACTGGCCCACTGACAAGGGAAATAAGCGGAGAGGGTGGGCTGCAGGACTCAGGACACTGACTTAATAATGGCCCACATTCATCGATTTCGTGTCGCTCCTTATTGCGGTTTCGCAGGCACTCAACGGCGGCCCGCAGGACCTGTCAGCAGCGAGCTGAGATTTTGCCTCCTTGGAGGAATATTTAAAAGTTAGGCTTATAGGGTTGCATTTAGATTGTTTCTTTCTTGTACCTAACAACACGCATGTAAAGTTATAACTTAAGCAGCGTACGCTACGTTCGAAACTCGTTAGGCTCATAACAAGCGCAACATGTTTGTTTGTAGTAACTCCCTCACTGTGTGGCGATGACGTCTGTGATATAAAGAATTATAAAGTTTATCAAGCTATAAAAATACTACTGCTATTTTTATGTAGTGTTTATATATTTATTTTAATGATAACGTAAATTATATAAGAAAATAATGCTCATATTCTGTTTATTGAAAATTCATTAACTATAAAAGATAGTAAAACAAAAGTTAAATATAACAGTTTGTACTGTTTCTTTTATTTTTTCCCACTTCAAATAAATCTGTACCAGATTTTCTTTTACCATAAATATTTTTAAACATTTTTTTGTTGATTTCAGTGTATGTTTTTCATTTACACTGCATTATTTCTCAATAACTCTTAGGTAGCAAGTTTATAATTTACACTCCTTATTGCCATGATGTTTTATATATTTTTTCTTTTAGTTCTGGTAGATTTCCAAAAGTTAATACTGTGATTTATATTTCTTTAATATTTAGAACGCGCAAGTCTATTATTGTACCGATGGTTTGCACATAAAGTCACAAAAAATGAAAAGGTCATGAATAATGTCGAAAAAAACAAGAAAATATTAAAATAGAACTTAAACTACAAGATGGTTTACGAACATCAACTACGAAAGACTATAAAACCACATCGTCTTACATATTTAATAATGCATTTCTCAGAAATAATAAGATACTTTTTTTTATTGAACATAACTATACACTGTCAGTATTTGAATTCAGTAAGTAATTTAACATATATATAATTTTATCCTTGATTTTTGAGTGCGTAGTGCGCTGCTGCCAACAGCTTAGATTCAAGTGTTCAATAAAATTCAAAAATATAGTGATTTATACAATACTAAAATAGAGTGACGTGATAGCGAGGTTTAAGGGAGTACAACGAAGCCACAAACACGAACAAAACAAGGTAGGACTAGAAATTAAGAGAAAGAACGAGAATCATTGCTACTTAACGAAGATAAGAGGGTCGATCGCGGTCAAACTTTTCCACATCGCCAGCGACAATAAGTACACAGCCGGCCGTCAGATAAGAACGCAGCTAGCCGTCAAGACCACTTTCAAAATAAATAAAAGACAAATCCGTTCCCAACATTTTACGTTTTTCATACGTTAAAATAACATTGCGTACAAACAAAAATGTGCATATATGTAAAGCGCGAAAAATAATAGTGCGTACAAATAAATGACTGACATTAAAGATGCGCGTGCAAGAGTATTTAGTACAGGATCAATAAAAAACTTTATTTATAAAAGAAAGCGAAAGGTGGGACATCAAGAGGACGAAGATAACCAAGAGGAAACAGACAAGTTGGAAAGAAACAAGGTGATGATAAGAACCCCGCCAAGCAAGGAAAGTGAGCCCGACATAATCATGAAAAGTCTAGAAAGATTAATAACAGATATGAACTCACAGATGAACATCCAACTGCAGGAAATTAGAACAAATATCCAAGGAACAAACGAAGATATAAAAACAATTAAAAATCAGACCAAGAGCTATGGAGAAGAAATTCGGGCCCTAAAAGAAGAGCTCAGAAGAAGAGAAGTAGACTGGGAAAGAGAAAAGAAAGAAATGCGAGGCGAAATAGAAACACTAAAAAAAATATGGAAAAAATACTAAAAGAAATAACATAATAATAAAAGGGGCTGACTTCAAGGAAAAAAATATGAAGTTGGAACAATAAGTTAAGGATTTTTTTCAGAGCCAGATGGGAATATCAATGACAGTAAAAGACGCATTCAAGATAGGAAAACCTGAGACAAATGCTACAGTAGTGAAGTGCGAAAACTTTCAACAAAAACTAGAAATCTTACAGCAAGAACGAAAACTACCTAGGGGAATATATATAGATAACGACTTAACTTCAGAAGAACAAAAGATACAGGCGGAGATAAGGAAAGTAGCAAGAGAGGAAAGAAGCAAAGGAAAACAAACACGAGTAGGATACCGAAAAATGCAAATAGATGGCAGCCTGAAAAAGGATGAAGGCTCAACCCCAAAAAACTGATCGGCACTATGGGAGGGACGGTAAAACGAACACAGCAAAGATAATGGCCAATGAGGTAAATAGAGAATATAAACGCTAACAAACGAAAACGACTAAGAATAACACAGGTGATAACGACAAAGCGGAACACCCAGACAAAAAGGAAGCAACTCACATAATAACAACACGAAATACTAAGCTAGACACAAGTAAAGAAGACAAAAACGAGAAGAACAAAGTCTGAAAGTATATAGAGGGAATAATAGACACAAGAAACAACACCTTTATCGGATGCTGGAATGTATGAACAATGTTTGAGAGTGGGAAAATTGAACAGATAGCAAGAGAGACGAATAATTATGGAATTAAAATACTAGGAATTAGTGAAACAAGATGGAAGGGAGAAGGGCAAATTCAACTAACAAACGGCAACACAATTATCTACTCAGGGAAAGCGGAAAACAGCCCAGACAGAGATGGAGGAGTAGCAATAATGGTCGATAAATCGACTAACAAATCCATGATAGAATAGAAACCAATATCAGAGCGGATTATATGGGCCAGATTTAAGGCTAGATTTAGAAATGTAACAATTATTAATATATACGCGCCAACAAATGATAAAAGCGAGAACGTAAAGAACGATTTCTACGAACAACTCCAAAGCGCACTGCGTAGCATTAACAATAAATTCAAGCGAGATATAAAAATCACAATGGGAGACTGGAACGCAAAGGTCGGAAATAACAATGAGGGGTTGGAACATATAATGGGGAAACATGGACTAGGTGAAAAGAACAACGGGGAAAAATTAATAGAGTTCTGTGCTACAAATAGATTAATGATAGGAGGCACGCTATTCACGCACAAGAAGATACAAAAAGAAACATGGACCTCACCAGGTGGGAAATACAAGAACCAAATTGACCACATAACTATTGAACCCAAGTAGAGAAACAGCCTAAAAGACGTTAGAGCAATGAGAGGGGCCGATGTTGGATCCGACCACGAATTAGTGAGAGCAAAATTAAAACTAAGCCTACAAAAGAATTTTGTACAAAAACACTGCAGCGCACGATCCAACGTCCAAATGTTAAAAGAAAACGAGGGAGTTTTAATGAATTTTAAGACAAACTAAGAACAGAAATTGGGAACACAGCCATAGAGGAATGTAATATTGAAGATATCTGTTGTAAATACAGAGATGCAGTAAAAACTGCTGCCATGGCAACTATTGGCGCAGAAACCAAACCAGATAAACCCTGGATCTCTTCAGAAACACAAAACATAATTAAAGAGAAGAAAAAATTAAAAATGGAGCTAATAAGCACAACACACAAAGAAACACAATGACAGAAGAAGCCTCCAAGAAACATGATGTCAAAAAACTGTACGAGATCACAAGAACATTAATGGGTAAGAAGCGCAAACAAGCAGCCAAACTAAAAGCAAAATCTAGGGAGCTGCTCAGAACAGAAGAAGAAGTGACAAGGAGATGGGTCGAACACTTCACAAAAATATACCAGAAAGGAAAAATAAACGAAAACGAAACAATAAAAGAAGATTTGGAGGAGCAATTAAACATTGATGAGATAGAATTTACAAAACAAGAGATAGAAAAGGCTATACTCAAATTAAAAGATGGTAAAGCAGCAGGCAGTGATGGTATCTCATCCGAATTATTAAAGCCCGACCTCGAAACAACAACACAAATAATGCATATCTTAATAAAGAAAATATGGACAGACGAAGTCATATCCAAAGACTGGGACGAGGGCATTATAATTAAACTGCCAAAGAAAGGCAACCTGACCGACTATGAGAATTGGCGTCCGATTACTCATCTATGTACAGCCAGCCAGATACTAACAAGATTGATGCTTGACAGGATGAGAGGGGGAGTTGATAGAAAACTGAGAGACAACCAAGCAGGATTCCGTCCACAAAAATCATGTATAGACCAAATATGCACACTGAAAATTATTCTGGAGCAAGTCACAAAAAAGGGAGGGGAAATATTTGTGATCTTCGTAGACTTCATTAAAGCCTTCGACACCATCGACCGCAGCAAAATGTGGGAAATTCTAGCTACCTACGGTATACCAACGAAATACATAACAATGACACGCATGCTATATGAAAATTACTACGCAAGGATCAAACATGAAGGGAGACTAACGGAAAAGATACCAATTCAATCCGGAGTTAAACAAGGTTACACGTTGTCTAGTGGCGACAATTATTCCTCATAGTGATCGATTGGATTATGAAACATACGGCTGACAACAAATCAGGATTAAATTGTACTGTATTCGAGAAGCTCGAAGATCTGGAGTTTGCAGACGATATATGTTTAATTACGACAAACAAACTACACGTGCAAGCAAAAATTGACAAATTAAACAAGACAGCAAAACAAGTGGGGTTAAAAATAAGCACCAAGAAAACAAAACTCTTAACAGAGGCAAACGAAAGCGGCAGAAAAATCAACTTAGAGAGGCAGGAAATAGAGGAAGTCGAAGAATTTTGCTACCTGGGAAGCGTGGTGAATAAAAAATTTGGGAGCGAAGCGGATATAGCAAGACGGATAATGCAAGCACAAAAGGCCTTTAATATGTTATGGAAAATTTGGGCCTCCAAAGACATCAACAGGAAGACAAAAACAAAGATCTTTAGATCAAATGTTAAAAGCGTTTTAATGTATGGAGCCGAAACTTGGATAGAAGACAAGAACAACATTAAAAAAGTCCAAACCTTCATAAATAAATGTCTAAGAATAATATGCAACATATTCTGGCCACAACGCATCACCAACGAAAGACTCTGGGAAATTACAGAAGAAGAGACGATTGACAAAACAATAAAAAGATATAAATGGAGATGGATAGGACACACACTCAGGAAACCACAAAATAGCATCACCAAACAAGCCTTGGACTTCAACTGGACAGGCAGTAGAGCGAGGGGAAGACCCAGAGAAACATGGAAAAGAAATGTGAATAAAGAACTGGAAGCCCAAAACATCAATTGGACGCAGGTTAAAAGGCTTGCACAAAACAAACGAGAATGGAAAAAATTTGTGAAGATTGTGGACCACTCAACTCCAGATGCGCAGGACTAGCAATCTGCCATCTTTTACCATCGCAAATCGAAACGCTAATGGCGCCATACGCTCCACTAAGGAGTTACATGAAATGAATGAATGAATAATTATATCCTTAACATGTACATATAGCTTGCTGGAAATAATCCAATAACAATTTCCCTAGAGTAACTGGATAGTAGTTTGTCGTACATATACACACGCACACATCAGTTATGCAAAGCGGTATGGCAGCTGCGATGGTTTAAACCTCTTCAGTCTAGGTTCGTCCTCCTCACTTTCCAGTAGATTCGTATTTCTTCATCTATTGTGGGAATGTCAAGCTCACGGCGTATGACCTCGTTTGGTATATACCATGGAGCATTGACTATTGAACGTAGTACTTTGGCTTGGAATCTTCTCAAAATGTCTATGTTGGAATTACTGGCCGTTCCCCATAACTGTATTCCATATGACCAAATGGGTTTAAGTATGGCTTTATACAATAGTATTTTGTTTTTCAAGGACAACTGGGATTTGCGTCCAATAACCCAATACATTTTGCTGAACAAAGTTCCCAACTGTTTACGTTTTGTCCATATGTGCTTTTTCCAAGTAAAGTGTCTATCGTCCGCAAATGTAGCTGTCAGTATGTCTCTTGTTGTTGGCAGGTCTGCATTAAATAGTAGGTACAATAAAGGACCTAGCACGCTTCTTTGGGGGACGCTAGCACTTACAGAAAATAAATTTGTGTAGGATTCGCCATATTTGCCTGTCGGCAAGGTAAGATTTGATAATTTCAAAGGCGTATGAAGTCAATGCACACTTGATTTTATGCAATAAACCGATATGCCAAACTCTATCAAATGCTTGCGAAACATCAACAATTTCTTGTCTTCAAAATCGCCAAGAATTTTATCTATAACCCTGTGAATTTGCTCAATGGTGTTGTCTGATTGGTCGATATGATGAGGCGTTTTCTTGGAGTTTGTCCGGTTTGCAAATTAAGGTAATGGTAGCAACTTTCCATTGTGGTGGGAAGAAACGCAATCTTAGCATAGCGTTGAATAGATACGTTACAAATCTATAGCCTTTATCCGTCAGTTCCTTTAGAACCTTTTCAGTGATTAAATCATAGCCTGGTGCTTTACGGCGATTTAGATTAGAAGTAATTTCGAGTTTGACTTCATTTAAGGAAAATTGTTTTATTGGAAGGCTTAACTGGAGAGGAGATTCAAAACATTGCTGTATTTCATTCTCTTCTACGTTCGAGATTCCAGACGGAAATGGTTTAAATACTTGGGCTAGGTGATTTGTAAAAACTAGCACTTTATCTGAGTCACTTCGGGCCCAAGTTCCATTGTCGGCTCGAAGAGGCGATTTGTATTGCTGCGGTTGCTTTAGCTTCTTGGTTGCTCTCCAGATAGAATATTCGCTAGCTACGCTTCGTGACAATTGTTTTAGATAGTTTTGTATCGACTGGTTTCTGATGTAGGAAAGTAGCTCTTTAAGATCAGAAGCAGCTTGAATTAATATACGTCTGTCATTTGGATGCCTTGTTGTTTGCCATCGCCTGCGTAGTCTCCGCTTTTCAGCGATTTTTTGTTTAACAATTACTGGGCAAGCAATATTCGGAATATACAATGTATTGGCGGGAGTGGCTTGCCAGGCAGCTTGCTGAACGACGTTAGTAAAATGCTCTGTAGCTAAAATTAAATCATTTTCTGATTTTAAAGGAACGTCTAGCGATAATGGGTCATCTGCTGTTTTTCGGAATAAGTTTGTGCTTTTATTGCTCAGAGTTTCCCGTTAATGACTACATGTGACCCTAGCGTAATTATAATAAGCGAGTGGTCAGATGATAGATCTAGGCAAGATTCTACCTTCAAGTTGTTTGGGCTAATTCCTTTGAATACGCAGAAATCAAGCAGATCTGGTAGTTTCGATGGGTCTGACGGGCTTTAGTTAGAGTTAACCTGGATCCCCACGCCATGTGTTTGGCGTTAAAGTCTCCAGCTGTAAAAACTTAGTTCCCAGGGTACCGAAGTAATGTTCATAGTGACCTTGTTTGTTATTGTGGCGAGGTGGACAATAAACTGCCGAGATTACAAATGATCCCGTTCAATCTGTTACCATTACGCTTGTAGCTTGAAGGTGGTCTTCTTTATATTTTTGTAGTTCATAATGCTTTATACTACTTTTAATGATAATTGCTGTGCCAGCATGGGCTCCTCCATCCGGATATTGTGTTACATACAGTATATAACCTAAGATTCTGATAAAACTTCTGTCTGTGAAATGTGCTTCTGACACCAGCATGATGTCTATGCATTGGATTGAAAGAAATGATAGCAATTCATCTTTGTGTTATGACAGCCCGTTGGCGTTCCATTGAGCTATTCTAAGGAGTTGACCCATTACCAATTTTAGAGACAATGGTTCTTAGGAGATTTAACATTGTTCCCATTTGTTCCATTAAAGATTTCATCATTTTTTTAGCTCACTCATATAGTCAGTCTAGTTGTTTGCTTGCTGCTGCTGCAACTGCAAAGCGGCATTAGAGTTACTGTTCTTCAAAACTTGGGCATGAGTAAGATTTGGAGGAACATCCAATATGTTGAGTAGCTACTGCAGACTGCTTGACTCTGAGTGCGGAAACATTTTTTGTTGAAGCTATTTATAAACGAAGCAACCTCAATAATTGTCTGGGTGATTTCCACTGCAATTAACGTATTTTAGGTCCTTGCTTCTTTCCTTCCTCTGGCAATTTTAGGTTAAGTGGTTGCCGGCGCACTTCACGCATCTTGGGCTCCTGCTACAAAAATTTCTCGTGTGGCCAAACCTCTGGCAATTAGCACATTGAGGGGTTTGGCGTTTTGAGTGAGGCTGTTCAATTTTGATCACAGAATGAGCTAGTTTTGTGATATTGTATATATCTTTGTTATTATTATCAGGCTTAAGTTCCAGGAAGAACAGAGGCAATTCCTTCTTTGTAGTTTCTTTCGTTGTTTAACGTTCCAGATGTTGGTTGCTGCGTGACCGTAAGGTAACAGTTCTTCCTTTAGTTCCTCTAAATTAATAGAAGGAACGCTCTTGTTTCCTTTGATATGTGTGAAATTCCGTATTTTTTTCCGCTAAGGCTTTAATTATGACTGTATATTTATTTTTAGCTACTACTTCGAGTAGACGAACTAATGGTTCAATTATTCTTACTCCTGACACAAAGATCGGTGGAGGTTTGAGTTTCCTCTTTTTTTTGCATTGTCGCCACTTAGATGATCAAATCTGTTTTTGGGATTCAACTAGTATTCTGGGCTTTTGGTTATTTATTCTGTTGAGCGGACTTTTCAACAAACTCTTTCCGAGTACGCTTTCTATTTTCTACCAATATCCAAGGCTCTTGGCTTAATTGATGTGTTTGAGGCTGTTGATATATAACGTTGTTTTGGCAAGATGGATTTGTAGCCACAGGGTTCAGAGTTGTACGTCGTTCATAGGATACGACGTGTATGCGCTATTTACTAGCTGCTGCATTGACTGATAGTTGGGTGGTATATATTGCGGTTGGTAAATTTTTTTAACTTTCATAGCGCAAGGCTGGTGTCCTGAGTTTACTGTTGTGGTAGGCAAATAATAATAGGGAATAATGGTTTTATAGTAAAGATGTACTAAACCTACGAAGGTCCACTCTGCCTCTATGCACTAGGCTAACGGGCGCAGGAACGACGGCAGGAACGGCGAAGGAACGACGGCAGAAACTGCAGCAGGAACGGCGACAGAAACGGCGGCAGGAAAGGCGGCAAGGGGCTGCAGGCCAGCCGAACTAGGTCATATCGGCGAGGCTCCGCTAATACACTGATGGAAATTGTATGTATACGCTTAATTTACAATAATAAATATACAAAAAAATAGTTTATTCCAGTTAATCACTGTTTTAACAGCGCTTAAGGTTCACTATGCGATTATGGTAACACGCTACGCTCACGGCATGTGCTCGGCTTGAGCACTCGAACCGCTACCACTAAATAATAAGATACTAAGTAAAAACTGTTAATGCTTGAAAAGGATGTTGTAACAATTTTTGTTCTTTAACTGATAAATCTGTTAACATATATTAATATCACGCTTGTGTTCCATTTTTGCCCCAGATTCCCTACGAGCATTTTACCTTTATTCTGCTTTGTGCATGTTACTCTAACCTCCTCTATTCAACCCCATTATCTCCACTGCTTACAAAAACAATTATCATTTAACTAGTCCGACAAATAGGATAATTTTAAGGGTTATTCTATTTTTGTTTGGGTAGGCGTATCCATCTTTATGGTTTAGAGACAATCAAAGCACCCCTTCAAGGAAGCTATATCAGACTAGTCATTGTTAACATATTCCTTTTTTGATGTTTACTGCGTGTGACAGTTCGTTTTACTACTCAGTAGAATTATTTCAGTTTCTTCCATTTGAACCAGTGCAATGTTATATTATATATATTATATAAAGCAAAAAATTGTCAGTAATTTTCAGTCTCTTATATTTGATTTTTTATTTATTGTGTTTTACCTACCCTCAAAACCTTTTATTATATTCAAGAAGAAATATTTATCCTCCAAATTCAGCTACTTATTTTGGATGTTACTTATATTTATAAAGTCTTATCCAAGTATTTATCTGGCAAGAACTTAAAAACTTAGCTAGGATGTTTATGTCAGTACAATATAAAGAATTTTTTTAATAGCTGCATATTTATAACCTGCGCAATAGCTAACAAGCAAATTTGATCTTATATTATATAGTACCTTAAGAGGAAAAGCCGCCTAATAGTAGAACTAGTATTGCCCATTATTTCTTTGCAGAACGTAGCAATATTGTTCCATCCTCTACTGTCTGTTGCCAGCGGTTCAAGTTGCGCTACGATTTTGCTTGTTGGAGTTCCACTGTCCTACTCCATATTTTTTTGGTGGCCTCTTTTTCGTCTCTCTTGTGGATTCAATTCAATGACTCTCCTACATACTTTTACTCTTTCTGTTTGTAAATTATGATTTAACCACCCATAGTTTCTTCATCTAGTTCCCTCGTTCACATTTCAGTCTTTCCTACACCGTTTGTTATCGTCTGTGACTACCAAATTTTTAAGATTGACTTTAGGCACCTGCTACAAATTTGAAAATTGTGTTTCAGGTACTAGACAGATATATAAACCCACTCCTTGCTTTATTTATTTTAAGACATCTTTCAACCTTTACATTTTTCGCGGCCACACTTTACAGGTACGTAAATTCATTCAACACATTCTACAAGGTTTGTATAGAAAGTATCGGGAACAATATTTCTTATACGTCGGAGCGCGCTCGCACCGTGCATGCTTGATGGTGGAGGATGTAACCTTCAAGACGCACCAAGTGCCAGTAGCCCCTATCGAGTCACGCCATCAAATTTTGTGTTGGACTGGGAAAACCGGGTACGGAGACATCAGGTATGATTCTCCAAATGTTTACGGATGAAAGTATGTCACAAACTGTAGTTTTTAAGTGACACAAGCTCTTCGAGGATGGCCGAGAGATCGTGGAGGACGAGCTCTGCGCTGGAAGGTCGTCCACCTCAAGAACCGACGAAAAAGTGCAACGTGTGCGTGAAGGGCTGAATTTAGACCATCGGTTAAGTGTGTACATTGTCGCAGAAAAAATTGGCATTAATAAGATGACAATGCACAGCATTATCAATGAAAATTTGGCAATGCAAAAGCTGTGCGCTAAACTTGTTCCGAAGGTCTTGACGGACAAAAGCAGAGGCATATGTCTGCTTGCAAAGATCTTCTGCAACGCGTTGAAAAAGACCCCAGCTTTTTGGACGATTCCCCAACCTCCTTATAGTCCCCACTTGGCACCAGCAGACTATTTCTTATTTTCAAAAGTAAGATCCTCCCTCAAAGAACACCACCATAGGACCCCAAGTGCTGTCAAGAGCTTGTACGTGTATCCTTAAGGACGTTCCGGAATCCGCCTACCAGGAAGCTTTCGAGTCGTGGAAAAGTCGCTGGCAAAAGTGTGTCCACGCCCAAGGCATGTATTTGAAAGACTTTTGAGGTATTGTAGCAATATATCAAATAAACTTATTTTTTCAAAACTTTTCCCGATATTTTTTATACAAACCCTGTAGTATTTCACTTTTTAGGGTTAGTTGTCTTAGTGCCTCCATATCTATGCACATTGCTTTGGTTTTCTTTAAGTTTATCTTTAAACTCACCTTCTCCGCCTTCTATTGTACAACACTAATTTTCTCTTGGGCATGTTTGACATTATGTGAAAGCAGACATGTGTAATCCGCGAAGTTAGACATTACTAATTAATAAGTGTTCTATTAGTATGTACAGGGAATCGCCACTGGGCGTTATTTAATTTAGTATTATAGTATTAGAACAAATTTGCTTGTTAGCCTCACGGCTAGTTGTAAATACGCAGTTAATTTAATAAAAAAAAAGTAAAGTGAACGTATGTACCTTTAACACAATACCGCCTTCGCATATAAAAAACAAAATACAGACACAAGGGAAAAAGCACGAAAGCATTTTTAAGAGAAAAGGAAACTTGGTTTAGTACAACAGCTACCTTGTCTGCAAACTAACTACACCCTGCATTCTAGAAATATCCGCAACAATAAAAAGCTTTATGTATAGCCGGAGATATGAGCACAGCTGTAAAAACCGCGCGGCGCGTTGACATTCCAGCGTTCATTTCGCTTCAACGTCCCGCGGCGCTGGCATGCACTTACTGGCGTGTTTAACTTTTAATTTGCAAGAATATAAATTTTAATGTCGGGAAAATGATTTCATTATGCTCGTCTGCAATTAAGCGGAGTCTGTTAATTAATTTTGTGGATAGTTAAGGCGGGCGTGCCTCGAGTTGCCGGCGGATTTTACGACCGAACTTTATTATCATCCGCGTCTAAGCGCTCATCTGTCCAGAAAAGGCTCAAAAAGCCGCCGACCATAAGTCGCGGGCTACAATGTATGCGCGCAGACCAACTGGCGCAAGAAACTGCAAATAGAGATTATAGGTACTTTAATCGGCCGTGACGTCGGCTCGCGCAGGGTAATGCGATTAGAATAATCTCCGTAGGCCAACCCTAGAGCAACTACTTACGAACTAGTTGGACTTGGTGTTTACTGCTTGTTTCGCATTAATTTTAACTTCCGCTCAAGTGCTCGCAGTTCTGGTCTCGGCAAGGTTTTGCAGTCAAAATACGAAGACATACGCAAGGAAAAATTAGAGTTTCTGTATTACAACGTTTGTAAATCTTTATTATAAGCTATCATTAAATTTTTGGTTTTAATCATCTCTTTCTGATTCGATATTTAAACGTTTATTTTATAAAATAAAATCTAATAATCTGTACCAACCTAACAGTTGAATATTCTACGTCGCAAAAGGTAGATGAGCGTTTAAAAAAGTGATCGCTAAACTTTGATAGACGATATCGTCAATAGAAAGGCAAGAATCACCTTCTGACTTAAAAATAAGAGAAAGACTACATAATACTGGTGACTGGAGGGTACTGTTAGGGTCACGAATGAAGTTTTAGGGTACTACATGGGCTACAAAAGAAGGCATGTTACAATCGTAGTCTCTCAGAGTATCTTGAAAGATAGAATAAAAATAGTCCATCAAGATGACTCGTCTGCTAAAGGAGCAACTAAAAATTAGTGATTTTAGACTATTTTTTCAGAAACTAGAAACTAGGGGGATATCGCTACTCTGTACATCATGCAAGGTATATGAGATGATCGTGGAGGCAAGGCTAAGGAAAGAAATGGAAGGAAAGTTTCATTAAGCGCAAAGTAGTTTCAGACCTGGATATTGCACACAAGACTACACATTCACACTGAAAAATATAACAGAAAAAACGCTACCGTATAGCAAGAATATATATATATATATATATATATATATATATATATATATATATATATATATATATATATATATATATATATATATATATATATATATATATATATATGTTAGATATGGAAAAACCATTCGACAAGGTAGTGAGAAACAATATATGGGACATATTGGAGAAAAATAGAACAGCAATGGAGTTGATAGAAGCTATAAAATCGCTATACAATAACACAGAAAATATAGTTAGGAAGGACAATATGGAAACCAAAAAATTTAGAACTAAAGAAGGAGTAAGGCAGGTCGGAAATTTGAGCCTACTGCTCTTTATCATTTTTATGAATGAGATAATCAAAAAAGTAAGTGGTAAAAGCAAGAAACTGACGGTGGGATATTATAAAAGTGAGTGAGTGCGTGTTCGCGGATGACATAGCAATATTGGCAGATTTGGACACGAGGCTGCAACATAATGTGGACCTATGGGTTAAAAGAACTGCACAAACAAGGAATGAAAATAAACATAAATAAAACAAAGGTAGCAGTGATCACAAATAATAACGTAAGAAAAATAAGCATAAAGATTAACAATCAAAAAGAAGAACAAGTAAAAAGCTTAAAGTACCTGGGAGTTACCATAGAGGAAGAAGGAAGACATGAAGAAGAAATAAATAATAGAGTAACAACAAAGGCAAAAATCTTCCATAGTATAAGAAAAGGGTTCATTAACAACGCAGAAATCAGTAACAAAACAAAAATGACAATTTACAAGACCATATACCTACCGACGCTGATTTACGGATGCGAAACTTGGGTTCTGATAGAGAGACAATACCAAAAGATACAGTCTTAGAAATGAAGTACCTTAGAAAAGTGGCTAAGGCCACAATAATGGATAAAATAAAAACGAAGAAATAAGGAAAAGATTGGATACCGAAAGTGCCAGAAAGATCATCGAGAGGACTCAGTTAAGATGGTGGGGGCACATGAGAAGACTGAGCGAAGAAAGACAAACCAGAAAAGTATGGGAGGCAAAATCCATTGGGATGAGAAAGAAAGGCAGACCAAGGAGGACGTGGGACGGAGAGGTGGCGAAGATATTGAAGGCAAGAGGAATCTCAAGGAAGCAGGCTGAAACATCAGCAAGGGACAGGGCCAGATGGAGACAAATAATAAAATAACGAAATAAGTTTGAGTGAAAGGTAGACTAGTGTAGATATAAACAGGAGGGAGATAGCTACATGCAATATGGAAAGAAGAACTTTATTAATTATTTTAAGTTATGGTGATTGCGATATTTGAACTTAATTTAATTTAAGGAAAGCTGTATTCGATCCTCTACACCTAACGGTAGAAGAGGTATAATTATATATATATTTCAGAAACTTAAAATAAATAAAATAAATTAGTCGAGCACGTAGTTCTACTGAAAGAAATATGGTTTACGATAACTCCAACGTAACACTGCTTTTGAGATAGACGAGAAGAATAATAATATTTCACCTATATATAACAAAGAAAATAAAATGGTCCAAAAAGAGTCACTGTGCAACTTTCTTTTCAGACAGAACAATCTATCATTAAATGATATTGAGGAGATATTCTTACCTCGTACAAGGTCCTTTAAGTGCACTGCTAGTAAAAAAAGCAATCTGTTGCGGACTATTTATAAACAATGTACTTTTATTTCGTAACATTTATAACATTAACAAAATTTGTATTTGAATTGTATACTATGAACCGTCTCAGATAATATATATTATTATATAATATTATATAATATATTTTAAAAACAAAAATGTACATAAACACAGTAGATAACTTTACGTCCCATTTGTTTGTCTTTCTCGGGACAAGAACGAAACACATCCTGATAAATGATGCTCCCTCTGGATCACTTGTTGTTCACAATAAAAATGAATGGACTCTTTTTTCTTTCTTCGTAGCCTTTCACACAACTTTTGGATATACACCTCTACCAAATTGTGTCTCCACCAATGTCTGTTTTGCGCTGATTGCATCCAATTTAGACCCATACGCGGACATCCTTTGGATTGCTTATGTATATAGCCTCCAAAAAAGGATTGTAGTTACATGCCCCGCATAGACCTATTTTAGATTTGCCCTTTCTACCATATCAGGTTCTCTTGTTGCTCGTTTTATACACTCGTTAGTTTTCTTGTATTTTAGAAAGATTACCAATATTAACTTTATGATCACTTGCTGTGTTATTCCCAAAGCATTTATGTTAATTGCCATATTTTGTGAAGAACATATCATAAAAATGGTAAAATACAAAAATCTAATTTTTTTAAACAAAACAAAGCTATAATTCCCAATCTATTTTTGTTCTTCTCTTAATCTCTTTGAGTAAATTATGCCAAGAAACCTGACTTCTAGAAGTCGGCCGTTACACTGCTTCTTCCTTAAAGCCATGTTGTCCCAGAAGAATGGTAACCTACGCCACTTGCAGAAAGGACAATAAAGGAATAGTCATTCTACTGCAAAATTGTACCTGTTATACAAGTAAAAGTAACAAAAAATCGTTACGACTCTTGATTTTGTATCTCGTACGCTTTAGGCCCATTAATAAAGTCACCTACAGCAACGAGGATATCTCTGTGACCATTATTCACTTTTAGGAATAGATCAGCAATGTTAGCTATCTTTTTTAAGGCTTTTACATTATGTTACGTTATGTATGCTTGTCTCGAGAATCGACCATTACAATATTATTTGGCTTTAGAGTGTTAAAAACTTCTAACTAGGCCGATATCCCAATGAAATATTTCACCCAACTTTCTTTAACCACGAACAATATTTCGTCTGGTTTGCTTGCAAAGAGTGTTTCTGGATTTTTTATTAACAGTTCATCAGCTCAATACCTTACAGCGGCATGCATGATTACGTTGTAATTACATGTCTTGTTTGGATTAATTGCCTTGCAAGCGCGCAATCCCTCGGTGTTAAGCGCATACTTACCCGAAGGTTGCCGACTTACCAACTCTTTTAAGTAGTTTGAATGGAGTTAGAAAAAGGCTTATGGGTCTCTAAGAACTGCAGGAATTTTGTTTTTTCTAGGTTTAGAGAATATAAGCATGTGGCCATGTTCCTATTTGTTAAGGAAGTAACACATTCTTAAGCAGGTATTGAAAAGAAGACCAGAAGGCAATTGTCTTTCGCTTAAATTTCGGAAAGCGACCTTGGGGTTTAAATCCGGACCTGAAGCTTTTAGCAGTGGCAATTTAATATATCCGTTTAGTTCTTGTGACGTTATGGGTTGATCAAAATCATCTACTGTTAGCTAATGGTTTTCAAAATACACAATTGTACTATATGTGTGGGGTTGATTTCATTTGGTGACGATCTACGTAATAGTGTGTTCTCGATGAGTAGCAAATAGGCTAAATTTATCCGTATCAGTGCATTAAAAACTATTAGAGACGTTGTTAGAGTCGAGATAATTTTTCTTCTGCGAGTTATTGTTTTTGTGTTTTTCAATGATTGGAGGTGGTACGTTCGATGTTTTTTTGTAAATATAAATTCGGTATTTGTTAATTTTGCATCGTATTTTGTGGTTCTGTTATTCCGTTGATTTTTAGGCTACGGTCCGTGTTCCTTATCATTGTCTTATAATTTGGTGTCTGAGTTTAATTAAGTCAATTATGTAAAAAGGCAGCATATTTGGATTGTTAATTTTTCTAGACTTGTCGGATTTGGTGGCAGCTTATATAAAGTCTTCTATTACCTTTGAGAATGAACTACATGCTGATCAATATCTTAGGTGCTTGTAATCTGAATTGAGTTGTCCAATTGTGTGTCTAGTCTCTCCTGAATTTGTTTCCAATTTATGTATTCTTTTGTCATCCTAGGGTGGGGTGAAGAAAAATTTTATTAACACAGGTAAGTGATCGGAGTTCAGGCGGGGTATTACTTCTTGTTGTGTGTAAATTTTTGGTTGGTGTAATGTTCAGCATGTCGGGATGATAATAATCGTTTTTGGATTTAAAACCACTATAAAGCTTTTAATCTTGTTTTTCTTTCCAAGCTTCCTGATTTTTCAAATTTTCTTTTTCCCTAGAGTTTTCTTCAGATTATTTTCTTGGCCATTCTCAGCTGTTTTCTTAAACTTTACTTTATTTCACTTTTTACCATCTTACCACGTTTTTTATAACACCAGTATTTACACATCCGTTGTAGTCTTGATTTTTCATGATTAGTCGAACATGTTTTTAGTCAGGTTTTCCCGTATTGTTTCGTTTAAACTTTCTGGTCATCATTGCAGTTTGCTCTCGTCTAGCTTATCACGTCATGCTTTTGACCTATAGAATTTTTAATAGTATAACCTGATAAGTACCAAGGCTCCTTATAAATGTTGTGCTAAAGATATGTACTACGCATTGCTTACCGACGTTTTATAACTCGTTATTGATAGTTTTATGGTAGAAGAGGTTGTGACTTTCAGTAATACGCTTAAACCAATCTTTTTTTCCGTCGTTACATTCAAATCTCTGATTACTGTTTAGACATCGTGTTCCAGTTGCTTCAGTTTAACATAGAAATTATCTATTATTTTACAAGAACTTCTCTATAGACATATATGTGCAAACTAATGAAAAATTAAAAATTGTATTATGGATTTTGATTAAATAAAGCTGCTTGGTGATCATTTCGAAGCACGATCTAGGCGTTGTCTTGTTACAAAACCCGTTCCGTAGTAGATTAGCTGTGGCCGTTTGAGCAGAACCCGTTACTCTCTTTTATTCTGATTTCTCATAATGCTACTATTTCTGTACTTCTTTAGATCACTCGGTAATTTCTTCGTAACTGACCCTGTAACGAGAGGGATGCTATTTCAAGTCACAATATTAATTTTGTTATTGCTTTTTTCATTCCGAATATTCGTCGTGGCATCCATTTGAACGCTCCTGTGTGATCGCGTAGCGTTGTTTTTTTTTAATAAAGCGGGTGCTGCATCGAATCTAACCTATGATAAATTGTTGGTAACTGTTTTTGTTGAAGGGGAAATAAGGACGGAACAAATGGTAAAGGACAAACGCATAGAAAACGGATGATAAATATATAAGGTCGCATAGGAAATTTAAATAAAGCAATTCACGAATTAAACAGACACCACTTTAAGATAATTACTTTAACAGAAATAAAAAAATCGTATGGCATTGAAACAATTGGAGATTACCTACATATTTATAGCGATGTTCCAAAGAACCAAAGAGCAAAAAAGACGGGTATCGATACGAATAGATAAAATGCTAAAAAAATAACAGATTGGAAAGTTATAAATAAAAATATAATAAAAGTTAATTTAAACATGTTACAACACAAACTCTCCCTATTCGGAATTTATGGATTCCCACATAATTAAAAAGTTATTTCGGAATTAACAAAAGTAGAAAGCAAAAGGGAAATGATAATATTAGGCGATATAAATGGAAGAACAAGAAAATAAATGATAATAATATAATAGGACATAATTCGGAGAGGATGTAGTTAACGGCAATTGAGACAAACTTATAAAGGTGTGCGAGCAATAACTAAAAATTACGAACGAATATTTTAAACACAAAAAATACGTAAATATACATAGACGCAATATACCAGCAATCTAAAATAAATAATAGATTATGCAATAGTCAAACAGAATACTCTACTGAATATAAAATAAGTTACAAGTTCAGAGAGGACTAAAAGTCAATATAGTTTTCACAGTTCAGCACGCAAATAATAGGACAAAGGATATCAAACTTCAGACATTATAGAAGAAACATAATATAGATATTTTGCAACAAGACAGTACTAAGTATTTATTCCAAAACATATTAGAGAATTATCTTCAAAGAACTGGTAACTCGAGAGCAAGTGAGATATATGAAAACGTAGTGCATTAAGAAAGAAGCTTTAGGTACTAAAGGGAAACCAAAAAAAAAATATATTGGTGCAGTTTCGAAATTGAAGAAATGCTTAATAAAGGACAAAGATTATACTAGAAATGTTTAAATATAAAGCGTGAAGAAGTTTATGGAGAATACAAAAAAAAGAAACGAGAAACAAGACAAAAATAGTAGACAGAAAGAGAGAAACATGGGACAACAAATGTAGGGAGGAAAAAATGTAGCGAATTGTGAAAATTTATAAATAAAATATAAAAGAGTGATTAAAAATGCAATAAAACAACTGAGCAAAGAGGAATCAACCCAGAATTATTACAAAATGGAATGGAGAAGTTATACGATTCCCTGGAATCTACATTTGCAATTTATATAAATGGCAGAAACGTACTGGACGAGTGGAAAACAGCTTATATTGTATTGATTCACAAAAAGGGAAATAAATTAGGTTTCAAAAACTACAGATGAATATCAGTAATGATAAGTAGGATATCTGACAGGATAATCAGAGATATGATAAAACAAGAATATAAAAAACACGAGGCAAAAGAGCAATTTAATTTTTGATAAGTTAGTTAGAAATACAGCAACACACTTAATATTTGTTGACTTACAAAAAACATACGATAATATTCCCATTTTTAAACTATGGGAAATACTTTAACATACAAATATTAACTACACACTCATAAAAGTTGTCTAAAATTTATATTAAAATATAAAATCTCTTAATAAAATATCAGAACCGTTTACAGTAAACAAAGGGTTACGTCAAGGATACTGCATTTCTCTAACGCTTTTTAAAATGTACGTTGCAAAAGCACTAATAGTATGAAAAAGAAAATGTAACGAATTGACATCCAAATTGATGACGACATTTGTTTATACACTCTTCAATTTGCAAACGATCAAGTGATAAGTGCAAATGAAAAGGAAGATTTAGAATAAATACATGACACGGAAACTGAAGGAGGAATACGAAAAGTGGGAAGAAAGAGGAATAAAATTGGTGAAGAAAGAGCAGATTTAATCCTAGAAAACAATAAAACAATAAAAAAATTTAAATTTACAAGTACTTAAGAACAAATTTTAATAAATAAGGAACAGATGACTTTACAATAACATCTAGGATAAAAAAGCAAGAAAAATAATTAAATCACTAAACGGACTATTATGGAGCACAGAAAAGAAATGACAACCTAGTTAACAGCACGTTAATGTGTGAATTAGAAACATGGCGACTAAAGAAATGCATGAAAAAGAAAGTAGAAGCTGCAGAAATGAACGCCCTAAGACGAGCAGCAGAACATCAAAAATTGAACGAAACAGAAATGACAAAATAAAAAACATACGGGTATAACAAAATTAATTACAGACAGAATTGAGAAAAACAACTGATCTGGTATAGTCGTCCACAAAGGATGGATGAGGAGAGACTGCCAAAAAAGTAATAAGATCGATACCAACAGAAAACTGTAAAAAAAATCTCATGGATTTGTGGAATAAGAAAATCTATAAAAAGTAGAGAACTAAATAAAAAAGACTGCTACAACTAAAATATAATATAATTATTTTGTCTATTTTATTTATAAATGCCTTTTTTGCTTATAACAGTTATAGCTGCCTATTTAGTCAAATAAATTTGTTTTTTCATAGAATAATAGCAGCAACAAAAATCCCATCTCATTATTACCTACGTTAATTACTTGTTCCCAGTAATCGACCTGAAAATGTATACCTACTTTAGTATCAATACCTACTTTGTTCAGTGATTTGCATTCATTTTCATTCATTCTTACAAGAAGGTTTGTTGCTGCCACAATGCCGAATGTGCGTTCTTCTGTCTCCAACAAATTAAATAAATTTGTGCAAGTTTGGAAATGATATTTTTTCAACTGATGGTTTAGTGCTTTTTTGTAAAATCTGTATAAAACCAGTGAATTTCGAGAAAAAGTATTTTGTTACTCAACACACTGAAGATCTCTTCCATAAAAGAACAATCGAAAAGTGGCCGCACCAAAAATTCTGTTACTGAAAACGTTTGTATCAACATCCAATCAACAATCTGAGTTTTCGTTTGACTTATGCAAAGCCTTTGTGAGTGCTAGAATTCCGTTATGCAAATTACAAAATTTGTCATTGCAGTCATTTTTCAAAAAGCATGCCAAATAAAATTTACCAAATGAATCAACGTTCAGAAAAAATTATCTCCACAGAGCTTACGAATCACAATGGGGGAAATTCAAAGAAATATGAAAGACGAGACGATTTGGATATCAATAGATGAGACAACAGATGCTACAGGAAAGTAAGTGTGAAATTGTAAACTTTAGCTTCTTTGTATCAGTACAACCTGATTTTGCAGGTACATGGCCAATGTAATTGTTGAATCTTTAGATCCAAATCACGCATCTAAAATTTATTTGTTAAATATGAATCTCTTGAAAGGTCAAATAGCATTACAATCGCACAATTATTCACGATTTTTCTGTCACTACTTTAGTCAGAGAAAACTCTTCATGACAACGTCCTTATGTTCGTAAGCGATGCTGCCCCATATATGAAAAAAGTAGAAAATGCTCTGAAAGTTTTATTTCCACGTATGTTGCATTTAACATGCCTTATCCATGAGATACATCGTGTAGCAGAGAAAATACGTGAACAATTTTCCGAGGTGGATATGTTCATATCTTCAGTAAAAATATTTTTCTGAAAACACCATCTAGGATAAGACTTTTTAAAGGAATGACACCTTACTTAGCTCTACCACTTCAACTAATATTAACTAAATAGATTGGATTTCGGTTGCATGTTACTACGCTACAAAATTTACAAAAATTAAGGAAATAGAAGTTTAGACGTAGATTCGGCAGCATCAATACAGCCAATAACCTTTTTGAAAAAAAAGTTTACAAAATGTTTTGGACTTTATTTAAGTAATTATGCTGTAATTCCTAGTGCAATAGTAGGTTTAAAAAGCAGAGACTTAATCTTAGTTGATTTAATCAATATTTTAATACCATACGAGACCTATGTCTTGGAACGCGAGAAGCTCTCTTTGGGGTTAATGTGCTATACCAGCGATGCATGGATATGAACCAAGATGTGTTTACCTGCTTCGTCGATTTCGAAAAGGCGTTTGATAAAGTGAAACATGGTAAACTACAAGAACTTTTACTTAAGAAAGGCATAGAGAGGAGAGATGTGAGGATAATTAGTAACCTATATTGGGGACAGAGTGCTAACATAAAAGTTGGAACAGAAATAACCGAGGAAATTGAGATACGCCGTGGAGTGAGACAGCGAAGCCATCTTTAGAGAAGCCTTAGATGAGGAATCTGCGGGAATTATCATAAATGGAGAAATAGTTAACAACATGAGATACGCAGATGACACAATCCTCTTAGCAAGCAACCTTACTGACATACAACATCTGCTTGAAAAAGTAAATGATCGCTGCAACCACTACGGCTTAAAAATAAATTTTAATAAAACCAAATGGATGGTAGCTACAAAAACTCCACACATTCAAGGAAACTTAAGAGTTGCAAACATATTAATAGAACGGGTAAGGAAATACAAATACCTCGGGACGTGGATAGAACAAACAGCTGATCAAACAACGGAGATAAGAACTCGTATAGGAATAGCTAGATCCTGCTTTGCAAAATTAAAGAAAGTACTTTGCAACCGAAACATAAACATTGGGCTCAGAATACGAATGCTTCCTGTTATGTATTTAATATCATGCTCTATGGCGTGAAGTTTGACACTTAAGAAAGAGCAAACAAACAAAATTCAAGCCTTTGAAATGTGGTGTGTTACCGCAGAATGTTGCGTATAGCCTGGATTGAAAGAATAACTAACAGAGAAGTTTTGACAAGGATGAACAAGGAATGTGAAATAATAAATACAATAAAAAAGAGGAAACTAGAGTACTTAGGCCATGTAATGAGAAATCCCAAATACGCACTGCTCCAACTCATCATGCAAGGGAAGATAAAGGGTAAAAGAAATGTTGGTAGGCCAAAAATGTCTTGGCTAAAAAATCTCAGAGATTGGTTTAATTGCAGCAACATTGAACTATTTCGATCGGCCGTCGACAAAATCCGTATAAGAATGATGATAACCAACCTCCGTGAAGGAGAAGGACCATAAGAAGAAGAAGAAGAGACCTATGTAGTGTCTAAAGCAATAAGGGACGCACTATTAAAAAAAATGTGAAACTGCATTTACTACAAATCAAGATTTTGAAGTTGTAAAAATTTAGCTTGTATTCTTTCTAGAGACGCAAGTGTAAAAACGTAAATTACGATGATCCAGAAATCAGGTTTTTCACGTTTGCTCCAGTAACATCAGCTAAAATATTTATTGTCCGCTAGGAGACAATCCTTAACTACAGAGAATTTAAGAAAGCATCTTATTATTAGCTGTAATTTTTAAATGATGTTTTTTTACTATTGTATAATTCAAAATGCAGTCTAAATGATAAATTGTATAATAAAATCACTGAAACAATAAAACCGATTCAGTTCCTTAAAATACCTATTTCATCTTTTTAAAATGTCTATTTTCGAATTTTTTAATGCCTATTTGCCTGCCTATTTTAATGATTCTTAGTGTTTAAACATCCGGGCTTTAGTGATTATATATTTTTTTAAATAACTTAATATTGTAAAAAACATTATACAGCACATTATCTCAGGAAAATGGCACTTTATCGTAAATATTTGTTCAAAACTTGCATTCCGGTAACTCTTGTAGATAACACATAGTAATGTTTGTATCAAATTTATCTGTATGATTCTACAATGCTAATCCTTTAAGGTTCTGTAATTATATTTTGAACTGTCTTTCTTTCTAAACATGCAAATGCTTATTTTTGCCTCATCTTCGCATCTGTAATTCCAAGCCCACTTCCGCAGCGTTCCCCTTCATCAGGTGCAGGACAGCTCCGCTAAATTAGATATGACTTCAAAGCTTTCCGCAAACAGGCAGGACTATTATTACCGCCCGCGAGCCGCAGAAAATTGTTGCCTAAAAATTTAATCAGGGCGCTTCGGCCTAATTTCGCGCTCCCTGCAGGTCGAATTACGAACTTCAGCGCGCGATTTGGCGGCGCGCCGCCGAAAGTGGGTAAGGGGGCCACTTGCATGTGGGGTTGTGGGTTGGGGTGGCACCCCGGCCGGGTGCGCCCCAGCTGCGGGGCCGCCGTCATGCAGAATATCGCTCGGAAAATCGGCGAGTCACCCGCCGGTGACGGCCGCGGCCTTGAGCGAAGGCCATTGTGCGGCGGCACCGAAAGGGAACGTAATACGTTTCGCATTCGCATCATCGATCGATCACGATAGTATCAATTGATGAAGTAACCTCGCCCGAAGTCCCGGCTTGTGAAAGGATTTGCGCCCCGATTGATGGATTACCGAACAGAGCGCGCGCGCCTAATCTCCCCAAATATTTGTTTATCGGGTAACGATGGTAAATATGTAGCGAATGTAGGTAGATACGCCTTGCAAAATCAATATCCATTGTAGGGATGTCAATACCGGCGCAGATAAACTCTGCTTTGTGGAATATTTAAGCGATTATTCACGTATCTCCACATACAATAACGATGCTGAACTCCGTATATGTTCTTTAAAGTACGACGTGATTGGGCATAATTCGTCAAATGATATCTTTAATCCAATAAATAAAATCGAAAAACAAAATTTGAAGTGTACAAGATGTTTGCTTTCTTCAAAGTAGCGGTTTGAATCTATGTACCATAGAATTTTAATAGTTCGAACTTAGTTAAACACGCAAAATTCATTCCATCACGTACGAATTACGTCCAAGTTCTAAGGTCTCCAAATTTTCTTCTGAAAAAGTACTTACCTAAGAAATTTAAAACATCCCTTACTTCTCAACGTAACCTCCCTCTAGACGTACACATTTCTTACATCATCGCCATGATTCCATGGCTGCTGAAAGAATTTCTTTGGGGAAAATCGCTGTTGCAATAACGGCTCGAATAGAAAATGAGCGGCCACGGAGAGTGTCCTTCATGGTCGAAAATTCGAGGCGAATTACGTGTCTTAAGACATTGTCGGTCAGCATTTGTGGGACCCACCTTGAAAAAACTTTCCGCATTTTCAAGTCATCATGCAAAATAGACTCCACAGATCATGCGCACCTAATCGACGGTCTTCCATAACAACTTTCTCTACTCGCGCAATCATGGTTTCGGCTCGGATGCTTCGCAGCCGAAGTTTTTTCAGTTCATTGTAACGAAACTCAGCCCTTTTTTAAATTTTCGCATCCACGAACGCACATTTTTAACATCCATAACGTCTTCATCACATGCCTTATCCAATTGGACGATGCATTTTGATGGGCTTTTTACCACACAAGAGAAGAAAACGGATGATTACGCGTTGTTCTTGAACAATAAAGAAGTGTACAAAACAACGCTCACTGCAATAGCAGTAATTCGACCTGTGTATATTTTGTGGTGCTGTCATCTATGTTGTAAATTCAGAAATATTTCCCGCGTCTTTTAAAATTAACCGCATCTTTCTACTTGGCCTCACTGCTGAGAGAAAAATTTGGACACCATAGAACTTGAACGTACTTCATACTAGAATGCGCAATTGTTATGATTTTAATTTAATATTGAAAGTTTATTTAATTTGAAGGACTATCCTAACATTTAGATGAGTATGAGATTTTAGTATTAAACTAGAAGCAACCAAAAATGACAATAATGCCAAACAGAGGTTGTATTTATTTATGTTAAATGTAAGTAACGTTAGTTTCTCTTCAAATGTTTTTTTTGAAATGGATTGTGCACTCATTTTATCAGCTTCATGGATTAGGCCTGTTCCGCTTTAACGTCCCACCTTCTTTTAGGACGTCCTATATCTCTTTTTCCTAGTGGGTTGTATTGTAGAGCTTGTTTAGGCAAGCGACTGTTCATTGCAAACACATGTTGTTTTCACTTGAATCACTAATTTTGTGTTTTTCTTTCATCTTTTATGATCATCTCTCATAGGTTAAATCGTGAAGCAGTATTTCAGCATCCTGCCTTACGCACTGATTTATATTAATATGTTGTGTATATTCACCAGGTTCATTTTAATCATGTATCTTTGTATGAGCATTTACATACTTCTATTAGGTGTTTGAACTGTTGTAATATCTTCCATTTTGTGTCTAATGTTTTACCTTGTTATTAACATCCTGGTCATAGTCAGAAGTCACACCGTCCTAAATATTTAAAATGTACCGCTTGTTCTAGATAAATGTTGCCATTACATATTTCTGGCCTAATTGAATCTTTCGCTAAAAAAGGCATTACATTTGTCTTCAATTAGAGGAAAACGTAATAACTACCTGGTCGCGAGCAAAAAGTAAAGTATTTACTGTTTTGGTATGACTTTGGTATAACTTGACTCCCAGTGGTGCTTTCTTCTTTCATCTTTTTATAGGATCATCTATACATAGGTTAAATCGTGAAGCAGATAAGCAGCATCCCTGCCTTACGCACTGATTTATATTAATATGTTGTGTATATTCACCAGGTTCATTTTTAATGATGATAGTTCTTTGTATGAGCTTTTACATACTTCTATTAGGTGTTTGGCGAACTCGTTGTTCTTTAATATCTTCCACATTTTGTGTCTAATGACTTTATCAAAAGCCTTGTTATAACCTATGAGGGCAATATGTGCCTCTAAATTTGTTTCTCCCCGCTTTTGTATGGTTTATATCAATGTGAATACTTAGTCCTTTTCGAAACCCGTTTTGTTCTTTTCGAGAAGAGTTTCTGTAATTTCTTGCATTCTTTTATATTTTAACTTCACGTATATTTTGCAAGCTGAGTTTGGTAGACTGATGCTCTTATAGTATTATTACTTTCCACTTCTTTGGAATTTGTCATTCCTTCTAGCATATATTAACCCGCAGCTACTATCAAGCAGTTGCCGTTTAACATTTACTCCTGATGGTCCTAAGGACCCATATAATAATAATCATGTCCTTGCTAGTAGTACATATAGCACATCTATTTCGTTTGTTTTTCGTCATAGGTTAAATAGATACTTCTAAAGTAGGAACTGGTATTTCCAAAACGTCTTCTGCCATATTGCAGGTCATCAAAGGCGCCTTCTATCAATTGAATTCCCAACTCTCTGAGAAAATTGAACCGTCGAATTATATTACCTTCCAAAGCAAATTGACAGATAACGCGGGAATTAACATCTGAAATATTTAAAATAGCATGGAAAATTGTAAGCCTAGATGTTGAATATAATGCACATTTTGCATCAAAAGCATCCACACCTAATTTTGTGTCGTTATCCATCATAACAATTTTTATTTTTTATTGCTATTGTCAATTGATGGGCCGTGATTCATACTATATACCAATATGACATTTTTCCTTTTTTGGGCGCATAGGACACTCGTATTAGTAGAAGTAAATCCAAAAATCAACGACTGGACTGGTCGTTTTTTGTTTGGGAGAAACTCAGGTGGTATCTCTCTTTTATTATTTTTTTTAGTTTCAACATAAATGAAATTTTTCTTTCTCAATTCATCGAGGAGTTCTATGGAGGTGTACCAGTTATCCCCCGTTATGTTCCTCCTGGACCCTTCAATACAATTGATTAATTGCAATACAACTTTTCTTTGGTTCAATCATTTATTTTTAGAAGAAAAAACTTTTATCTCTGCACCTGCATACATTTCCGCATTCACCATGTAGTAGATATTCGCGTCAGCCAAAATCTGCATTTTAATGTCCCACTTAGCCGGCTTATTAGGAATGTACTTACGAAAGGCACATCTTCCCCGAAACGGAATTAGTCTTTTGTCAGTTGTTGTTTAACACCCAGGAGAATAGCAAGATTTGGATCGGAAAACAAACTTGTCAAATATATTTGAGATGGCGGCAAGCTTATTAGTTTTGACTTTGTCTTCTCGAGTACTAATATCGTCAAACTGAATACAACTAAAAAAAAGAAAATCGGCAAGGCTCATCGTATTCCGAAAGATAGACCTTCCTATACCATTAGTGGCCCACAATTACCGAATTCTTCGTGACCAGATTTAAAATATAAAAGCCCTAGAAAGGCTTTAATTTTAGCTAAATTTGTTTGTCCACAAGGGTAGATCTGCGCTTTACTTTGAAACCAGGAAATCTTCGAAACTGCATATTTTTCTTTACACAACGATATTTTTTTATTTGTGCAGCCAACGATTGTTTCTAACATCTCGTTACTAAACAAGCAAATTCGAGGTCTTAAGAGGTGCCCTTGGAGTATCATCTCGAGTAAAACCTTTTAGAGAAGGTAATGCAGTTACCCAATGATGCGCTAGAGTTCGTCCCTAAGCACTTGTATTTCGCCCATTTAGTATTGTCTTTTCCATACCACGCGTTTCTAGCGACAGGGTTTTCCACTTGCTCTTCGTCAGAATCAGAGTATTCCTGTTCACTTGATATTTCATGATCACTAAGTACTTCATTATCTTCATCTTCGTTATCAATTTGTTCTGCAAAATTCAAAATTTCATTCAATATGTCAGTTCTCCCATGTAATAAAGTTTCACTTTCTTCACCAACTTTGTTTTCCATTGATTCACTGGTTTTAGCATTTTCCCAAAATTTGTCAGACTCAGTATTTTCTGTAGCTGTTGGTCTGATAAATATGTTGAGCAAGACTCCATTTTTTACTAAAACCTGTATATAAGTAACTACGTAAAGAAATAAGAAATATGACTTACCAAAGATACAAAAATTGTAGTTATATTATCACACTTTTAATACAGCTAACAAACAAAGATTGTCATGTGTTTCCTATTGATGGGTTCTGGAAACCCACTTAACACTCTGCAACGACAACCTCAGGGCTAACCACAGATTTGTTATGTACCACTATAAATACCCTCAAGAGATATAGAGCGTCAACGGTCTGTACTAAAAATTTTGCAGAAATTATAAAGTTATCTCGGGTCCTCATGACCCATTAGCTACAAGTTAAACAGATGTTAACAATTTAAAAGATATCCTTCCCATACTTAAACAGCTCTGTATTTAAGGCGCCTATTCCCGAAGAATTTCTATTTTTCAAGCCTCTTAGTACATTCTCAAACCCAACTATAACTACATGTTTCGTTTTTGTTTGTTACTTGTGCGATAGGTGTATACCACATATTTGTGTAGCGTTTTGTCCACCTGTCGTTATGTATTATATTTTTGTGATATGTTTTTTTCGTCTTCATTTAAGTGATTTGTAATTTTAAAGTCTTATCTGCCGTGGACATCGTAATATAGAAGTATTTATATATTGTTCCCTTATTTTTGGAAGTTCGTCTTGTCAAACAGGTTTTATGAGCACTGTGATTTTTTTGCACTGTAGCCTTAGTCCAAAGCTTTACTTATCTCTTTCTGTGGTTTTTCTTTCCTCTACCAAGTACTTCGCATGCTATTTTACGTATAGTATGTTTCACATTTTACCATTATTTTTCTTTCTCAGGCTGTGTGTCTATATCTGTTAAATATTGTGTTACTATTGTTTGCTATAGATTTTTAATAGCAGCATCTTGCAATAAATAGATATTTGTGCAATTCAATAACTTTGTTAGAACTCCTTATCCAAAGCGATGACAGTGCAATGTTGTGTTTGACTAAATGGTGGTCAAAAGCAATATCTACGCTCTGGAAAACATGTCTTGAACTAATCTGCCCAGTTTCTGGTTTACTATAATATAATCGATTTTCATCTGGCTGTCCACGTGTATTTATTAATGTATTTATTTTGAAAAAAATTTTCAAGTTATTGAATGTCAAAAATGAATGACATTCTAAGACATAATGGTTTGTTGTTGCTTTTCCTTGATTTTTAGTTGTTTCAGTTACCTGTTCCTTTCCTAAATTAGCATTCAGATCACCTGTTGGGATTATAAAATTGTTATTATTAATGTGTTTATATTCGTTTTGAAGTTTTCGATTTTCTGCTTTCTTTTCATCTTCTGGGGCACATACTTCGATTACAGTTAGATGTCCTCTCTTTGTCTTCAAGTCAACCGTCATAATTTAATCGTTGATGTATTATAATTATAACCTTGTAGAGCTTTTTTCAGTTTATCAATTAATATAGCTACACCAACTTTGAACCTTATTTTCCGTAATACCCCACTCCCTATTAATAGATTATCGTCAGCATCTAGGGTTACATATAACTTCTTTTTGGTTTCGGAAAGCTACTACATTAATGTTTCCCATCACTGATTACTTTATTTAATTCTGTTTGCTTCATTGTCCTACCTCCTCTTGAATCGTATATTGCTATTAATTTTATCATATACCCATTTTTGTTTACTGTTAACTTTGTCTCGTTCATCATTTTTGAGTCAATTATTTTCGAGACTCATATTGAAATTGGGACTATTTAAGTAAAACCGCTAAATCACTACTTCAGTTGTGTTTTGTCTAATTACTTATTTTGCATATGTAAATTATAGTTAATTCTGGTTAGTATGAGAAAGTATTGTTATACCGATAATTAGTACATGTATAAGAATATTATATTTTATCTGTATTAATGCAATCAGGAAAATAGTTCAAGAAATCAATTAACACGCACTTATTTATAATACCCCCGTTAGTATGGGAACGTCAAAAAATAAAATAATAAAAAACTTATAACGGTTTAATGTTAAAACGTGAACAGAGCATTTAACCACTTACCCACCATTTTCTCACTCCGAACAAGATTGTGGATAAACTTAGTATTTTCTTGTTGAGAGCGTAGCTCCATCTGACTCTTTTTTCTTCTACACATCAATAAGCGGTTGCTTTAGTACTTAAAGTAATTTATAATTTATAAACTATAATAAAAAATATAATTTATTATAATTATTAGTCCTAACGTTCGGTATTAAATAATACAAAATATTGCAACTGGTCGGGTAACGTTTACTGTTTTTACAAATGTTGTATAAAGCACACGATTTGTTCAGAGTACTAACTCTACATTTCTTTAAGTTATAAAGAGTGATGGCTTTAGATTTTTTCTGTATCATTAGTCGATATTAGCATTATATTACAAGAAAGAGTTAAGAAAAATTTTCTTGTGTTTTTTAAGGACATAAAATGGCTTTATTTTCTTGTAAAGTCTATTTTGCAGTTGTAAAAAAATGAGGATGGGAATTTTTTTTATTTTTTCGTATAGTTCCTAGTGTGCTTAGTTTTTATTCTAAGGTAAACAAATACTCGAATGTAATGTTACGCTTTGAATCAGAAACTCAAGCAGAGCTTACCCGCTCTAAAAAGAAAACCCTTTGATTGTTACCCACAATGTATTTTTATGTTAATACTTTAATAGCAGTCTACATTAATGAGGGGAAAGTAAGTATATCAATGGATTTAGTGCTTTAAGTATAATGAACCTACCCATTTGGATCAAATTCATCCAACATTTTTCTTTCTTCATAGCTGTTTGCGTCATAAAACCTAATATCAAGGAGAAAATATTTGCAGAGGTATAATTTGTCTAGATACTTTAATAACAGTCTCAGACTTAATACCAGACATTGCTGAAATTCTGATTGTTAGATCTGCAGTTACCAATAACGTGCAAAAGTTCAATAACAGTCAACATTTTATTTTTATTAATACCTTGCACCCTGTACTATTTTTCCCATACGCCTAACTTTATCTTGGACTTTTTATGTTTGTATAATTTATAATAATAACATTTTTAACCGCAACTCTAATATTAAATTAAATACAACACAAGATAAATGCATTTCAGTTTACAATACGATCAGCAAATGTAATTATACAACTAAATTTAATCATACATTTCTTGGGCTTATTTTAAATATAATGCACAAAATAATTAGTTATAATCCAATTTTTATTTATTACTACGTTATTCTAATTATATTACTTAAGCAATTTTCATTTTAATTTTACACAATTTCGAGTTTTCTAACTAACTAAATGTTGTAGATAATACAATCCACGTAAAGCAATTATGAAGGTTATTCTTCCAAATCACATTTTTTTTTATACAAAAACAAGAAAAGTTCTGCCTTTTAACAAGGTCTATCCCGCACCACAACACAAGGTCAGACAGAATTATTTCCTATTTTCGAAAGAGCAATAAATAGAATGATAGAAATTCTGTTCAATATTTTATTGTACCATCACACAAAACAATATTTGTTTTTTCATGATCAACCAGTTTTGAAGATTATATCGTCCAAAAGTTCGGCCGCACGAGCGGTACACTCCTGAACCCTCACATTAAAGTTCCGCATTGCTTGTCGAGTCATTTACACTGGTGCTGCTACGATCACGTTGCGAATAGCATCCTTTAGTTCCTCAACAGTCCGCGGCCTGCGTTGAAAAACTTGAGCCTTTAGGTATCCTCACAGAAAGAAATCGCAAAGGGGCAAGTGTGGTAACCGGCTATTTGTCCCTGAACTTCTCAAGAAATTCTAGCCGTGTGCGTGGTAGCGCCATCTTATTGGAGCCACAGTGGTGCATTTTCATGTTCGTTCCTTAACAATTACGACCCTAAGGTGCCTATAATCCTTTCATATGGATCTTTGATAATCACAAAACCAAAATTCTAATGTGACTTAATCCTTTATCGCCAAGTTAGTAAATCTGCTTTATTTTGATAAAGAATAGCGTTTAACTAATTCACACAAGACAGAATCTCCTATAACAGACTTGTCCACTGCTTGCACAATGCCTTACTGGAAGTTCGCAATGACTCATTCAACGATTACCTATCTCAACTCTCTCCAGACGACCAAACTCTATGGAAGGCAACGAAGAAACTCAAACAACCGATAGTAGCACTACCACCCATCATAAGACCCGACAATAGCTGGGCCAGAACTGATAAAGAGAAGGCAGATACATTCGGGGCATATCTAGCCGATGTATTTACGACTCCCCCCCCCCCCAGGGAATCACGACAGCAACGAAATCGACTCCTTCCTGGACGTCCCCTGCCAACTTCATTTACCCATCGCACTCATAGTAGGAGAACTATTACACCACCTCCCATGCAAGGCAATAGTACTTATAACCACCATCTATAATAGCATACTACGCTTAACCTACTTTCCGATGCAATGGAAGTTCGCTCAAATTATAATGATTACTAAGCCTGGAAAACCATCTCACCAATCCTCTTCCTATTGACCAATAAGTCTCCTTCCTCTCCTATCCAAGACATTTGAAAGACTATTACTTAAACGAATCAAAGATACAGTTGACCTCGACCAGATCATACCTTCCTATCAATTCGGTTTCCGTGAGCACCACTCGACGATACATCAAGGTCACCGAATCGTCACTCAAATAATGGAATGCCTTGAAACCAAAAAGATCTGTACAACTGCACTCCTAGACATAAAGCAGGCGTTCGACAAAGTATGGTACCAGGGACTGTTGTACAAAATTAAACTCCATTTTCCAAGCCAGCTCTATTTGCTATTTAAATCATACCTTGCTGACCGGCTATTCCAAGTCAAAATCAACAACACGGTCTCTGAGTACCACCACATTACATCAGGAGTCCCGCAAGGCAGTGTTCTGGGGCCACTCCTCTACCTACTTTACACTTCCGACCTGCCAACCACAAACGACACAGTGATTGCCACATTCGCGGACGATACGGCTATTCTAGCAGCTAGTGAAACACCGCAGGTTGCAACCGATAGCCTTCAGCACCATCTGGACCTACTACAGGACCGGGCCAAACAATGGAGGGTATCAATTAATACTGAAAGATCCGCCCAAATAACTTTTACTACCAGACGAGCAATCTGTCCACAAGCCAGATTCAATGACACCCCCTTCCCCTGAAAACTGAAGTAAAATATTTAGGGCTGCATCTCGACGCAAAACTCACTTAGAGCACCCATATTAAAGCCAAAAGAAAACAACTCGACCTAAAACTCAAGAAAATGTACTGGTTGCTGGAGCCCCGTTCTCAACTTTCCCTCACAAACAAACTCCTTCTATACAAAACCATATTAAAACCCATATGGACAGCGGTTTAAATCTAAAATTCTCCGACTGATTACTAACGCGCCTTGGTACATTCGGAACGATACCCTCCACACAAATCTGAACATCCCAACTGTTGCATATGAAATCCAGAGATTCGCCACCAGCTACCACCACCAGCTCGTAGGACACGAAAACAACATCATCGATCAACTGTCCAACCCACCTGCAATTGTCCGTAGACTCCAGCGAAATTGGCCACAGGACCTCATCCACTAGCTTCCACAACATTAATTATTTGGGAGAATAGCACTGGCTATATCCCTCCAGATGACATGTAATATTCTACCATTTACTTATTACTCAATTAAAGAGTAGATTGTAAATAAGCAAGAAAAAAAACTAATTCACGCTTTTAATCTTTTTGATAATTAAAAGTTCAACTAACTGACAACATTCTGATGTAGAGAAGGAACAAAGACAGTCAAGTATCAAGCAAGGTAAATTAGAACAACACAAATTTAGTAGATATTATATTTCGTTATTCATAATAATACAATTCGTGTAAATATGTCCCCGCTATTTATCATCACCTTATAGAGGCTCACCTTGTGTCATATCAATGTCATAATCATGATCATTTCCCATTTTTTGTTCGGTAGAAAAGTTATGATCTTGAAATTCTAACATATTCTCTTAATTTTTAACTGTAGTCAGCAATTATTCTGCACAAATTTTTAATAAAAAGACTATAAGTAACAAAACTACTTACCAATAATTCAGCAAAGAATGCTGTTATCGTCTAATAGGTTGTTTATACAGCAGCTGTAAATTCTGTAAATAAAAAACGTTTTCTTGGTGTTTATCAGACTTTGACCGGACTATTGAAAGATTCAAATATTTCTATTTTTCAACTTTGTAAAGATGTTATTAATACTTATAATTATTAACATTAAAATGTAGAAAGTCTGAAAAAAAAGTAACACTAGAAAACAAAACTTAGATTTTTAGTAAACTTTATAAACATCTAGTTTAGGCGATTGTTGAAGAATGCTCCTGCTAAATTAAAAGTGGACCAATTTGTTTTAATTTATTGGATCTATCTGCTGATAGAATTTTTTCCAAAACTATGATATTCTCTGGAGGCGGACTTCAGGAATATAATTCTTTTAAGAGTTTGCCAGTTCACGAATACATTTAAAAAAACAGATAAATCATAACAAACAGTACAAGCGTTGGCTTGCCCAAAAAATCTTTAAAATTAAAATTTTTTCCTTTTTACCAGGAACATAAAATTAAATCATAACTATCAAGGTTTAAGAGTGAAACAATTTAATTAATTGGAGAGTAAGAAATAATTATATACGAGGATTATCCGGTTACAAGGCGCGTAGAAAACATGTTTTTTTTTCAAAGTTGGTACAACTGCGATGTAGTGGGGAGCTAGTTGAAATGAACAAGTGGTGCCGGACGTCAATAGCTTCCTAACTGTTGTTAGTGAAGTTTAAGTTGAGCGCCCTCACCCGTCTCTCGCCAAAATCAACGAGAGTTTCTTGAACGTTTCGAAGCTAAAGGCGAGACTTTTATCGATTTTGTAGTGACGGGAGATAAATCTTGTGTTCACCACAATACCCCAGAACCAAACGGCAAACAATGGTGTCATTCACGTTCATCTTCAGCAAAAAAATTCAAAACTCAGAAATCAGCTCAAAAAATCATAGCGACAGTTTTCTACTTTGTGCAAAAAGGTAAAAATCGAATTACAGAACTAGCTCAAAGAAGTAAATAGTGAATATGTGGAAAATATATACATTGTTATATTTTTAAAAATGTTGTAACCTTACTATTGAATTATCGCATTTAAGTTTACTTAAAAAAATTTAATGTAATTCAGACTAAATGTTTGATAAACTTACATGTGGTTCAATTAGAAAAGATATCTTTCTAGAAATGTTTGCAACAATTAGTACAGCCATCCACATTTGAAAAAGTATAAACTAGCTAGTGAGTAAAAAACTAAAATGTCGCTGGTTTTTTCGATTTTCAAAAGTTTTATGAAAGACTACAACTTCTTCAAGAGTCCAATATTTAGTGGAATCATTACAACATGATCTGTTATAATGATTGGTTCTTCCTTCTAGAACACTTAAATGATCAACTGAACGGTGTTGCGTATCCCAAGTTATTTTGGCTAGTAGAAATAGAATTTTAAGAATTATAAGACATTTTCTAAGGATTTCTCCACAAAGTCAATTTCTGATTAAATAAGGCTGAGTTTAGTAAAATAATTTCAAGTTACTGCTTTTGCTACATCTCCTGTGGCAACCACCAATCATCAAATATGGTAATTCTTCCCAACTCGCAAATTTATTTTAGTTGTAATTTGCCTCCGATTCTTCTAATTTCTCTACAAAATTTTAGAATAATATTTTTGAAACTTTTTTTGAAGACCCCAAAGAATTTTCTGCATCTAGCTACAATTTTCCTTTCAGATTTCTGAAATGTTCTCTCACGTTTTCCAAAACTTGCTGAATAATCTTTTGTACTTATTTTTATCTCTTCTATTAAGCTTCAAACGTGTTCTTCTACGTACGTTTGCCTTTACTTTTTGAAATTTCCTTCAACTCCTGCTAAAATTTTTAAGTTGTTCTTTTCCTCTACATTGCTTCTTGTAACTTCTCTTTTAAATTTTTGACCAAAGTATTGTAGTATTCTTCTGTATTCATTCGTTTAACTACACGTTTATTCTTCCATGCTTGTTTTTAATTGTTTGCTCAAAATTCTAGTTCTTCAAACTCTTTCACTAATTTTCTGGTTTGTTCTTCTAATTTTCTCCCAATGTTACGTATTGATCGATGTAGCAATGCAGTTTTAACTTATAATTGTTATCTCTAAATCTCACACTTCTAATTCGCTTTTTAGATCCGTCACATTTAGTTCGAGCGATACATTTGATGACACTCTTTGCAACTAACTGGATTTATGGATTGGATTTATTTATAACTAGTAAAAAGGCCCGACCCAAGAACAGGGCGACTCAAGTTAAATATTTGGTTCAGAGTTTCGTCAACAATTAAAGAAAAAATGAGCCAATAATCGTTTTGTCAGCCATATTAAAGTATGATGATTCGTTCAGCTATATTCGGTTTCACGTAAATCAAAGTTGTGCCGCATGCGCCTACTAACTGGCAAGAATCGGGCACGTAGTGCACGAAACACCGATAAGTGGTTGTGCCACTGTCTAATCACTTCTTGATAATCTATGTTTTGACCTAAATCAGAAAACCAAAACCGCAAAAACGGTTCGAATAAGGTATTGACCTTTAAAGTCGGTTCATAACTGTAGGAGGAGTTGTAATGTTAGCTACAAACAAACACACGTTTTATAAAGTAGATACTGGTTATGTATTTCCACTAGTCATATTGTTCTCCAGTGCACTTTGATTGCGCAAACGGTAGCTAATCACAGCTACCTGCCGCCACCCCTTTTGGTTGTTCCTCGTATGTTTAAATAACTAGATACTTACTGCTAAAAGCTCAGATTGCCGAAATTTTCCTTCAATACACCCTTAGAACTCTACATGTTGCCACAGCTGTCCGCAACCCTCTTAGAGTAGTGAACTTCTGGGGGTCGATCGCTACAATCCATTCACCCTCACTGCATTAAAAACAATATTAATCTAATTAAAAATAGTTTTAATTGAATGTGGCATGACGGATTAATGCTAATTTAACTAAAAAAATTCAGTATAATACAATCTTGTAAACTTATTTTAATGGTTATGAGCAACACATATCAATACGATGATCATTTTAATTTAATGAAACAATTATGAGGTATTTGAAAGGCTATAAATCTTACAAAAATTAAAAAATAATTATAAACAACCACATTTCTACTTTTATTTATAAAATGAGCTATTTTTAGGTATAAAACACATATGTTTAAAAATATATATATACGTAACTACCTACATGTATGTCTAAAATATTAAGGCGCATTTTTTATTTCTCCAAAATGTGTATTATTCATTTGTTTGTTTAAGGATAATCAAGATTTAAAGATTACACAAACCTAAAAATAAACATTCGATCCTTAAAAAGAAAGAGAAATGAATTAAACTTTGAAGTACTCCAATTTACACGTTAATTTTAAAAATCTGTGTTATCATGTCAGTAATGCTACAGTCTTATTATATAGTTAAAAAATTTAAATAGTTTAATTGTGCACTACAAAAACAATCAAATCAACGGACCGCAATAAATAAATTAACTAACAATAGACAAAATAAAAATCTTATACTTAAATCTTAGAGGAAGTCGTTCTTTTTTAAAATTAAGCATATTCATGATATTCTTGAGTATGACATTTATCGTAATTGCAATTACTTAATAATTCTAATTTTAAGCAAATCAGTTTACACTCGAATGCATTGCGAGTCCAACAATAAAGGATTTAGCAGAGGGTAGACTTGTAAACGTACAATTGACGAACCCTTCGAGCTAATTCTGGTTACATCATAATAAACTGAATTGCACAACAATGGCTCCATCCCCGATTTGAGATAAATATGTGCTTCATATGGGAAACAGTAGAATGTACCGAGACAATTTGGGTAACAATGGGATGTAGGTGGAAATTTTCAAAAATCAGAGCACGGAAATGCAAACGAGAAATCTTGGTATTAAAAACATTCTTTCGTGGTAACAAATAGTTGAAAATGCATTAAAGGAATTTTCCTGTTGACAGTCGTTTTGCTAACATTTCTTTAAATAAAATTTAATTAGTTAATTCAAAACCTATGTTAGTGTTATGTAACAAAATATTCTGGAGACATTTTAGGTATTTACCTGTTATTTCCTTCACTGATTTAACCCACTATTTTAAAGGTAGGCAAATAAACAGACCTGAAGACTTTTGTTACATTACATTTACAGTTTGTTAGTTGCCATTATTTTATTGTATCATTCTTTCTACAAACTTCTGCCAGAGCTAATAGTTGCTCTAAAATAATTCAAACTATCTACCTGGTCTACTTTACTTCCCTCATGAGTTTTTTCTCATTTCCTGGTGATTTCCAACATTTTGGTTTCCCCTAGACTTATTCTAAGATTTTCTTTAGTAGATCATCTTTTTGCTCTACATTATACGTAGGTCTTCTTTATTCATTATGACAATGACTATACCACCTGCATGTGCCAGTTCTGTTACATAAATGTATGGAGTTTATTTTAGTATCCTACATACTGGTATACTATGCTGTAAAAAAGTTCCCTAACACTTGCAAAAAATGTTATTTTTCGGAACTTCTCCGCTTATAGTGCAGTGAAAATCTTTAGCTTTTTCATTCCAGATGGCAACTGAAAAAGCTGTAAAGCTTTTGTGTAAATTATTGCTTGGAATGGGATTTTAGAGTAGTTGACAATAAATTTCTACTCGCTTGCAGACTGTACTTCAGTCAGTTTGTGAGAATTTTGACTTGAACTCTGTGGACAAAGTCGAGGCGACGGAAATGATTCCAGATAATCATTAGCCAAACGCTAAGCTCAACCGACAAATCGCGAGTGACTAATAAAATTTGGCATTCAAAGCGGCTTGCAAATCTCCTTCATTCAAAACAGGTAATCGGCCGGAATAGGATTTATCTTTGAAGCTAAAACTCGAAAATCGAACCACTTGTACCATTTAAAAATTCATGTCCTTCCCCATTTCTTCTTTGCAGCATTTGTCGTTTACAGTTCCCGTTTCCAGCAATAACGGAACAACAGTTTAGTGGACCATTGTTTCAACTAAGTTTCCTAATTTGTAAAATATGTGGAAGAAGTGGAGCAAAACGACCTTTAAATGTTTGTGAACTTTCAAAGTTCGTTCCAGATTTAGATTAAATCTGACAAGTATTTTTTAGGTATACATTAAATATATTTCAGAATGGAAGAAATAAGATGAAGGGATGGGACAATGTGACTATAAATATTTTTAATTCTTACACTTAGCTCACATTAAATTTTTATCAGATTTACATAAAATCATTATAATCTGTAATAGTTCTTTAGCAGAAACGTTCATCGCATTCCATTTAAATATTTTAGGAACACATAAACAATAAAATATAAGGTAATCAAAATTAAACTTTAGTATGTCTTTTCTAAATAAAACAAAATATATAAATATTAAAACAATCTAAATTGTTGTGTGCTAAGTGCAAACTTAGTAGTTTATGAAATATAAAGTCAGCGGTTCCGCTAACATGTGACCATTCCTTTAGCTCTATTTTAGCAGTTTGTTGACATACGCCCTTACGTTAAAAAATCCCCAAAAGAAAACATCTAATGGGGTTAAACCGCAAGACCGCGGTGTCCAGTCGATGTGACCGTTCTGTGAGACCAAAAATTTAATTTGAAGTAAAGTAAATCAACGAAAGCAGGGTTGATCTGAATGAATCTGATATAACACGTCCTACATTTCCTTCATTATACTAAGTATATTACAGTAGATGTTGGCCAAAATTTATTTAATCCGAATTGCCTCCTTATAATTCATAAGCATATTGTTGGGCTTGCCCTGTTACTACAATATCGATCCTGCGTTGCTGTGGGCCACTTCAAACTCGAGGAACACCTTCGGCGCCTTCAAGTACAGACACGTCGCCTCCCCGATGTAATCCTGCTCTCATTTGATGTTGACCAGATTGTTGAGTGAGTCTGCGCTATGACTCAGTTGCAGACATATCCAAAAACTTTAGCTACTGCTTGATCATACGCCGCTACAAGTCGATCACGAGATCGATGAATCCTTGCTCGTAATAGTCATACGCAAGATTCCCACACGTCCACCACGCATTGTTCGGGGACAAGTTAAGCACACGTAAGTATGCTACTATCATTCTACCAAAGATTCGTCTTTCCTTTAAGATCTTGCCCAAAATGATTTACTCGTCCAGAAGGTTGGAGTCCAAGGAAATAGCTTTCTTAAAATGTTAGATTGCGAGCCATATCCCCTTCTGAGAATTAAACTCACAAAGTCAGGCCTAGTCTCTAATCATTCATATTTATGGAACGAAATATCGACTTCTTGGCCCACGGACTCTGACAAGACTCTGAATCTCGTGGAATTCTGCCACAAATGGAATCTCCGCTTTACATTTGCATATATTTTAAGTTTGTTTTTTCCCACGGCTCAACTCCCCGTGTGGGAGCACAGCCTATGAACTGATAGGTTAAGGCTCTCATATGTTCGATGTGGCAAGCACAGCGCCTTAGACAACCGCTATTGTTGCTCCTTGTTCGAGTGAACGCAGGCGCTCAATTATTTTTAGTGACTGAGTAGGCCACCCGCCAGACGTCAGAGAGCTCCGGGAATAAAACCCGGGTTCGTCAGCATCGCCGTCCGCGCCTCAACCGCTTAGGCCACTCTGGCGTAATTTTAAATTACTCGCCGATAATTGCAACTGTCAGCATCTTTGCTATAACGAGCTCTCCTATAGCTAAACTAAATAATAGTGGAACAAATTGTGGAACAAAATACTATAAACATATTGTAGAACAAGCACTAAAACTAGACATGTCTTGAAAAAGGAAGTACATCTACAATTATATCTAATTAAAACTCCTAAATAACCAATTTAACAAATCACATTGCAGAAACCTAGAAACATACTCATAAAGTTCAACAAAATAATAGATAGCCACAAAAATAAGAGCAAAATGACCTAAAATACACGCGCCAGCAGACAAAACAAGATTCAATCGAGCCAGTAACAAACTTAAAACAAAATTTAATACATTAAAAGATCATTTATTCCAAGACCACTTTATTAGTCTAATCAGACTTTACAATCGTGTTTGGAGACCATCGCTTCTCGGCCTATGGCTAAGATCAAGGTGTAGTGTTTGGAAACCAACAAAATCGACAAAAAAAAACAAAACACCAATACCACCTATATGGAATAATCAAAGTACAATCGAACTGTAACTATAAAGACTAATCTGTAAAACATCTTAGAATTGTATTCACAGCACACAATAAAAACCTTCCCAGGAATTAAAACAATGCGTCATGATTATACCTGAAAGTATTCCTGTAACCCCGCTATATACCTAAAATTTAAACAAAAAATTCGCCTCTTAAAAACAGAAAAAGCACCTGGGAATAATAAACTAATACAAAAATAATTAAAAAGAACTTTCAAGTAAAATAGTTTTATTTTTAGTCTACATTCTTTTTTCGAATGCCGAATCAACTTTTTAAATATTGACTATCATTGTTGGCTGTTTCACTTTGTTCTTCGTTGCTGTTCGAAATAAAGAAGATTTCCCAGCCAAAAAGTTCTTTTTCTACCCGAGCCTCTTTTTTCTAGTATCTTGCCTTGCATGAGGTATAAGATGTTGTTTTTTATATCCCCTTTTATTTGTACAATCAGTCTCGGTGGAGACTATAAATACAATTGATGTGTGCTTAATCTAAGACTATTCTAGGAATAACATGTCATGTAGAGTAGTGTCCCAGTGGACATCCTCTGTAGTATTTTAGAGATATGGCAATTTAGTTCTAGGCAAATGACTAAAATCTGGTGGAAGGATCAGAAGGTTTGAATCGTTTAAGTCGTCTTGGCTCGTCTTCTTCTTGGAACAGGTTGTTTGCTAGCTCATTGGGGTGAAAGGTCAGCTTCTTTCTATAATTAGTGCTGAATCGAGTGATTTCTTCACGAACTGTAGGCAGTTTTAAGTCAGACATGGAGTAAGGCATTTGGCACGTACCATGGGGCGTTGACAATAGATCTAAGGACTTTATTTTGGAAGCGCTGGAGAATCTCTATATTTGAGGTGCAGCGGAGCCCCAAATAGGGATCCTGTATGTCCAAATGAGTTTTAGGATAATTTTGTACAATAAGAGTTTATTTTCGATGGATAAGTTCGATTTCCTTCCAAGCATCCAGTACATTTGATGAAATTTGGAACCCAGTTGTTTTCTCTTAGTTAAAATGTGAGTACCCGCCAAGTTAATCTTCGATCTAAATGTAGTCCGAGGTATTTGACTACATCATTTTGGGGATATGGAAGAAGTTCCATTAAATGATGTAACTGCAGGGCAGGTTTCTTTGCGAAGGGTGAAGGTGATATGAGTAGATTTAGTTGAATTAGCTTCCATTCTCCATTTTTTAACCAGTTTTCAAATAGATTCAGATGGCTTTGGTATAGGATGTTGTAAGTACCTTTCGAGGTGTTACATGTACAAAGTACTTTAGCTCACATATTTTGATTGCTTGGATAACATTAGCTAATTTGTCCAAGCGATTCAATACTTCTTCGTTTCTTACCCTGTTCATCCAACTCATGTGAAGAACGTTTCTATAGTAATATACATAAGTAACGCAAAACTCAGCAATTAAAGGCATTTAATACCAAAATCAGAAAATATTTCAGTAATTGCATCGTTGTATCAACCAATAAGTCTCTTAACTGTAATATTAGAAATCTTAGAGCAGCTATTATTGCCAGAATTAAACCAATATTTAGCGCCAGAACAATGGATTTCCCTATACTGATTTCAAAAGTAGCCCTTCAGCTGTGCAATAAAACCCACCGGATTATTCGTGTTATTGAAGCGCTTGAAAAAAAATATCTCTGCACAGCACTCCTCTTGGATGTTAGCCAATCTTTTGATAAGATTTCGCATAAAGAATTATTGTTCAAAATTTACAATATTTGAGATTTCTTAAATCCTAATTAATTAGCATTTTAATGTTAGGACTATTTGCTATTAAAACGGGAGTCGCAGTGTAGTCGAATACATTTTGTACATATTATACAGATTTAATCTACCGACTGCTACAACTAGAACGTTCGCATACCACACAGTGATACTTGCCAGAGATAGAGACTCACTAACAACTGTCATTAAATTACAGAACCACCTACGAAAAATGGAAAATAAGTAAAAAAGTCTGTCTAAATCACATTTACAGGGCTGTCAAAGCAAATCTGGAATTTTTTAGGTAACATTTCGAGAAAGCCGATGATCTAATACACAATTCCTCATTTGGTAATAACACGTTAGCTTCACATAATCAACAACCTACGATTGTTAACAAAATCAGTTGAGAATATGACCGCAGAGATGCTACATTTTAATCTTTTGCGTCAAAAACAGCCACCAAAAATGATTGCGTACTTTGGCCACAAAAATTTTACGAGTAGCTAAGAAGTATAGGGAATCTGAGCATCAGGAGGAGATAACTGCTTACAGGGCAACTTACAACAAACCATCTGATCGCAGGAGAAGTCATTAATTTGTTCGTGAATTGAAAAAGAAGACTAACATGGCAAAAGAAATAGGTGTAACAAGTTTGACGATCAGTCTAGCAGTGCAACAAAATCTGCAATACAAGTTCTGGAGAACCAGCATCTATTGACTAAGAAAAGAACGATGGGAAGGAAGTTAAAGGTCCAAGCAATGCTAAACGACACCAAACAGCAGCACTAACTTCTTAAAAATCTGTTCAAACGAAAAATACCTCATCCAAGATAGGAACGTAAATTGTCAAAATAACAAGATGTCTTTGAAATGCCTAGTGTCATACAAAGTTTTCCGCCTCTTTGATGGTACTGCAGCTTGAAAATGCGAAAGTCATAATATTCTTTGACGAAGTCATAAAGGTGACCATTGATAGCTGTATCAGCGTGCTGGAACCCTGCATAAAAGAGGTGGTCACTTGGCAAAGAGCATATGTTCCAACAAGATTCTTCTCCAGGCCACATGGTAAAGAAACCCAGATATAGCTATACAACAGTTTGTATTACCACTGGTCTTCCGATTTGTGCCCACTCTCCAGATCCGGTACACTAAAGGTATCATAACAACAAAAACAGCTTAAGAACCTTCGTCATAAAGTTAATGACGCATATGGACAAACAAGAGTTGTTTCGACCTGCAGTAAGTTTAGGTTCCGGCTCAAAATGGCCGTGGTCGCTGATAGAGGCTACATTGGATAATATGACATTAGTATTCACATTTTCTTAAGTTGAATGTAAATAAATTTAAGTTTTCCCATATATGAATATTATTTTCATTGTTTGATTATTTTCTGGGTTTACTTAGACGACTCTTTACTCTGAAGAAAGAGCAATGCCCATTAGTCTAGTTTAATGGTATAAATATACCCAGCACCTCGATCTTAATTTTAATAGCAAGCTAACCTAAAAAACGGAAACGGTTGGATTTGAAAGTAAAAAAATATACTAATTAACATTAAAAAATAAATTATTATTGGATAAATGTGTGATCAAACCTACATGCCGTTATAGATCTGAGCTTTAAAGATATGTCGGTATAACCATAATCCAAATATACAAAACCAAGATATTACAAATTACTACGAACGAACTTTGTGTGTAATTCATCAAACACTACATGATAACCTGAAAATATCCTATGTCAAGTATGATATTAGAGAACAAAGTGTTAATCACCATATTAAACTGGAAAGTTATAACAACATTCTCCTCCATCTACCACTAGAAGAAAGTAACAATAGACATTTAAAAAGAAACCATTCAATTGACATAATGACTAGTTGAAGAAGGGGGACTTTTCAGTAAAAAGAATCTCATTATGTCATTGTTAGTATTGTAATTACTTAGTACTTATCTAGCACATTCGATCATAGAATTATAATTCTGATTTAATTCAATATTTTTCCTTTAATATTTGGAGCCTTGAACTGCGTGTTATTTAGTTTTGCCCATTTTTACTGTTTTCTACTACTAATCTATATCTCCATTACAAATTTATTTAGAGAATTTGTATAAGTTCTCTATTATAAGGAATAAAAGCAAGTATATAAATTTCAACGTAGACCTCCTAAATCCGCGCCTCCAAGTCTTCCAATATGTCAGGTTTTGTTCTCTATCACCACAGGTAAAAATCATATTGGACGAAACCTGGATTTCTTTAAGGTCATTCATAAAGTCTGTGTCGTCCTAGCCAACGTCCTAGAAAATTCTCGTCTATGTACATAAGCACAATAAGAGTAAAGTGTAGTGTACATCATCCTACATAAAAATAAGGCCACTAATGTTATTCCAGTAAGATATCGCACCACACGGTCACTTTTGGTGGAGTTTACATCTAATAAATTGTCATTCGGGGATCCGGGGACCAGAATGTAGACGGCCGGCTACTTTAATCGAGTACAGATCCTGTGATCATCAGTTTTTCATGACACTCTTATTGTTTCTGGGGGTGTTCTTGCATTCTTCTTTTTTCCTATACGTCACCAGACCTGTACAAGAGCATGTTACACGTTTTTTAATTTTTTTTAAAAGTCTTTGTACTCTTGACTAGAATCTTTAGAAAATTATGTATTTTGGCAGAATTTTTATTAAAATTTATTAGTTAAAGTTTTTTAAAAATTGCATTATTTGATAAACAAAATTTTTACTGTTGCCAGAGCAGGCACGCGTTGTAAACAACAAACAGGCGCTTTAAAGCGAGTCAACGCAAATTTTCCAGCTATTAACGGCGGCGATAAGCGCTACAATGTTGCGGATGACTGAGCGCGATTAATTATTTTTAACCCGCTAATTTCGGGCCCATTGTGGCCCGCACAATACATAATTCTGTAGACAACTCAATCAGGCGCTTGAGCGCGGCCGAAAACCATGATGTGCCGGCAAAGTGAGAGCTCATCGCTCAATAACAGCTGATTAGATTTAAAATCTGAGTCATGTCGGTGATCGCTCACTGAATGACATGTGGGGGTGCGCGGGGCGGCTCGCGCCCGGCGGGGTGGGTTCTGACACTCGCAGCCTACTCAGCTGATTACCCAGTTCCGGGCGTAAATTTATAATATATGGAGCGCTAATTAAAGTGCGTTTGGCTGGATTATGACGGCGAATTGCAGCTGAATTATTAACGGCGGCTTTGGAAGTGCGCGGATCTTGATGGGCGCCGGACGACTCGCCCCGCCGCGCTCAATTTGAGGTGCGTGAGCTGCAGCGCGATTAGTATGAAAAATGCAATCAAAATGGATTGCCGCAATTATCCAAAAGATCTAAAGCACAAAGGATATTTATTTATAAGTCCCAGATGTTTAATAGAAATAAAATTTTCAAGCCAATTATCACACAAAAGAAAATTAATTCTGATTTACAGCTGTTTACTACAAAATAAATGGGTCGCCCGTTATTTAGAGTAACATCATGAGGGTTAAAGCTAGCTTTTCTGTCGGGATTTGCTTTGTCACGTTAACAAGGCACTTTCTGACTATTAGAGACTACCACAACAACAGTCTTGTTATTGAATGTCAAGAGAATTCTAGCCGTCAGAGTCCCCATTTATTTACTTCACAAGTTTTTTTAATTTAAAGATTTAAACTTCTTAACTCAACTAAATGATGTTAATGTCAGTATAAAAATGTATTAGGAAAAACTAAAAAAAACGTATGTTGCAGTTCTAAATTAAATAGGAGAATTTATTCAGGTGTTAATTTCATAAGTTCAGGATCCAACAGGGAGGTGTTACGATTTTCAAAATACTCTAATGCAGATGTTTTTGAACAAATTTAAATTTTTATTTTTTCCAAAGCTTACATATATAATCCCATTTAAAAAATAAAGCACAAGCAAAAGGAATGTAATTCAGGTGTCAAAAATAACGCCATCCAAGTGGCGACTGTTCTTGTCCAGGCATTATTGCAGGCGAGTGTAAAAATTGTTTATGCACTTTTCAAGCATAGCGCGTGGATTACTCAAATTTCTGGAATTGTGTAAATTGTGTAATTAGTGTAAATCTTAGCATTCAGGTAGCTTCACAAGAAATAATCAAACGGTGTGCCACTCCACATCCCCACGCAATAAAATAAAGATTCTCTTGAGGTATAGTAAATAGCCCCATCTTGTTGAAACCAAACCCTATCGAGGGCTATACGATGCCTTCTCAATTCAAACATCAAAAATTCTTGCAACGTCATAAAGTAACACCATAATTTTGTCCGTCGCAATATGTGCATTTTTTCGGATAAAGTAGGTCCAATTATGCCAAATTGGGGTATTACGCACTACCAAGTTACTCTCTGACTATGTAACGGCCTTTGATGGACCTTTAGTGGATTATTATAGAGCAGTGCTGGCAATTTTATTTGTTTACAGCACCCGATAAGTGAAGATGAGCCTTGCCACTCGTTATCAGAATACAATCACTTTCCAAAGGGTTTCTGTAAACCACCGTCCATAGTCATTTTCCTTCAGTTCCTGAACCACCATAATTTTGTATGGATGAAAGTGGAGGTCAAAGTGCAAAATTCGGCGAAATGGTCTATCTGATAAGTGTAGGATGCCGTTGAACAGCGAAGGCTGACCTCTATAGCCTGTCGAACACTTTCTATGTTTTCTAATGTTCTAACGCTTCAATCACCTTCTGGAGTTGTTCCAGGTTTCGCAGTTCTCCTTGTTCTGAAGTTGTTAAACCATTTCAGTATTGTTGGGTGAGATAGGATAGCACCACGTCAACCAACATTAAAGTGAGTTGGAAATTTTCACTACCGGATGACCGGTTATAAAAAAGTTCTATTGAAAGACACCATAATAATTCAAAACTGTTTATGGCAAGTATTTTGTGTTTATTTCAGTATCACTTGATATTTTTAGCTTACCCACAATTATATATACAAAAGCACTGCGACCGCAAACAGCCATGGCTGCTTAATTAGGCTTTCTAAATCCTTTTCTTGGGATGGATTAGTTCCCATATTTCCTTGTTTTCATTATTCTACAGTTTTCTGTTGGTCTTGGCATTTTCTGTTATTTTCATCCATTCTTTCATGCATTTTTCCTTCCATTACTTTACTCCAAGCTTGCTTAGATCCTTTCTACATTCTCCAGCCATCTCGTTCTGGGTCTTCCTCTTTTCCTGTTCTCTATTGGATTTCATTCTGTTAATATTCCTATCGCTCTTCTTTTGTCTGCTCTCATTAAACGACCTAGCCGTTTTATCTTCTGTGCTTTAATATATGTAACAATATCTTCCTTTCATTTGGTTCACTAGCCCAAAATTCATTCTCAGTCTGTACTCATTTTGATCATTCTTTATTGGCCCGAATATTCTTTGTAATATCTACCTTTCAAATATTCGCAGATCTTCTTCTTCTTTCTTCGTTAGACTCCATGTTTCTGTTGCGTATACTAATACTGGTCTAATTATTGTTTTATATATCTGCACCTTTGCATTATTGCTTAAATGTTTAGTGTTTAACAATTTTTTATTTGTGTAATACGATTTATATCCCATTTGTATTTTATGTTTCGTTTTTTCACTACCACTGTTATTAAAATTGTTGTACCTAAGTATTTAAATGTTTGGACAGCTTCAAAATTATAGTTTTTAATCTTTAATGGTTCCTTGCTTACATTAACACTGTTACTATACTTTAAATATTTAGTTTTCTGTTCACTATTTTTGATATTTCTTCTTCTAACCTTACTAAAGCACTTTCTAGACCTCTTTTGTTCTACTTATGATCGTCACATCATTTGTACATTTTCATTTTTTATCGTACCGTTTACATCTGCTTTTCTGACTGCACTTTCTAGGACTACGTTAAATAATGTTGCCGATAACATATCCCCTTGTCTGACCCCTTCCTCTACCTTGAAAGTGTCGGTTGTTTCATTTCTAATTTTTACTGCTGCCGTTGTGTCTTTTAAGGTCATTTCGACTAGGTTTACTCGTTTTTTCGGTACTCCTCTGCATAACATTTCTCCTATTTATACTAGCCCTTATCATCTTATCAAAGGCTTGCTTTAAGTCAATAAACAGGATATAAAGCGTTATATTATGTTCATTTGCTTTTTCTAATATTTGTTGCATTATGTGGATGGCATCTTTTGTTGACCTTCCAGGCCGAAATGCTTGTTGATAGTCTCCAATTATATTTTCAGCGTATTCTTGTAATCTGTTTTTGATTATTTTTGACAGAACTTTATACGTTACATTCAATAACATTATTGTTCTGTAATTTGCGCATTCTTCGACATCTCCTTTCTGGTAGATTTTAAAAATTATCCCCTTTCTCCATTCTTCTGATATGTTTTCTTCTTTCCACATTGTGCATATTAGTTCGTGAATTTTTTTCTGTAGTGTATCACCTCCATATTTAAGGTGTTCGATTATAATATCATCACATCCTGGTTTATTGCGGCTGCTAAGTTATATATTCTGTTTCCATTGTCATTGGACTCGTTATGTATTGTATTTTTTCCTGCTACTAATGTTATATGTTCCTCTTTTTCCTATCATTGTTCTTCTTCTATGCATGGTTTCTAGCTTTTTGATTTTCTGCTCGTCTTTGTTATTTTGAGCATCCTTTCTTATAGCTCCTCAACGTCGTCGTTTTCTGGGGATCTCTGGCTCATGGTTCTTCTTTTTTTGATTTCCTTCAGAGTTATGTGTATCATATTCACTTTCTTGTTTCTCAAGCTGCTTTAATTTGTCTAGAGAGAATTGTTGCCCGTTAATTATCAAGTTGTTATATTTGTTTCATAAACACAGTTAATTCTTTTTGTTGTTCGATGATTTCCTTTAAAAAGTTTTCCTCGACGTATATTTTCGTTCCTCTTAGTTTTTTTTTTGTCGCATTAAAGATCTCGATCTTTTTGTTCCAACTTCTCAATTCAATCATTACTGGTCTTGTTCTTCCTTTATACTCCTTTCCTAATCTTCCGATCTGTATTAACTCCTCCTTTATCCATATTTTTTAATATTACTTTTATTTTTTCTTTTATTTGCATGACGCTCTCTTCTTTTTGCTCCTCCACCCCGTGTATAATTATTTTATTCTTTCTAGTTTCTCGCTCTAATTTTTCAATCTTTTTTTCTTGCGCCATTAAACTTTGTTTCAGTATTTTGTTCTCATTTACTATTTTTGCATTAGCATCTTTTAGTTTATTAATTTCTTTTTGAAATGTATCTTTTTTATCTCTTTTTTCTACTCTATCATTTTTAACTTCCATTGTATCTAGTTTACTATTTATGTCTTGTAGTAGTTTTAGCATATTTTGTGAATCCACCCTTTTGTCAGCCATTTCAGATGTTTATATTTGAAACTCAATGTGAGTTAAACGTTAAAATGTGTTTAAGGCTTTTCAAAGCAGTTTTAAATAACATTTTGAATATTTTAAATATTTTAAATACAATCCTGCGATTTGTTTATACTTTTAAAATGTGTTCGTTGCTTATCTGTCTTTGTACTTTATAGTATTTAACCTTAATGTCACTCACTTATCAGTTAGTCTGATCTTTTAATGCCTTTTACCTGCTTAGTTCTAATCCTACATTTTTTCTGTTTGTTGTTATCATAATCTCTTTACTTTATTTGCCTACTACCTTTGACACTTTAATTAATTGTCCACTATTTCCTTTGAAATTTCCCTTAACTTTAGGAGACACTTGTCCACTTCACCTTGTCAGCCAGGCCCGGACCCAAAATTACCTTATAGTAATTATTACACTGGTTTGCCATTTGTAATTAATAAAACATTTTGAGCGCTATGCACTATCCCAATTAATGTTACAATAAATTATTTTTGCAACATTTTTAATAGGCATTACGTTTGTGTAATATTAAAACCACAATTTAAAAAAATAATTTAATATAAACTAACATGAGATTTAAATTCTAAATGTTGCAAGGAGAGAACGGTAGCTTTCTTTATAGCTACAGAAAGATATATTTACTTTAAGTTTTATTTCCCTCAAAAGAATGGAAAAATATAAATGTTATATTTATGACACAGACTAGAAATCGTTTCGCATCTGAAAATAATCTTTCCAAAAATCAATGCATTTATTAAAAGACTAAATCGACAAATTCCACAAATATCATAATTAAAATAAGAAGAAGAAAGATGAGACAACTGTGTGTTGCCTATAGAAATTGCAATTGAAAAATAAGGATGTTCATTCTGTAATTATCAAACTGATAGCACGTATATTAAAAATCGTGTAATACTTTACCGTTGATTTTATCTGACGTTAAGCGTAAGGGCATTAAAGTTGAAATTATTTGTTATTGGATATAAAAATCTTTTACCCCTTTCCTACTTTTAAATTTTCTTGCGCTTCCTTTTAATTTATTTTTTCTCTAAATAATTCTTAATTGCTTCCTTTCATATACTTACTGATTTTCCTATATTTTTGACGGTACAAATAATTTTTGTTGTTTTTTTTTTACTTGAATTCTTAATACGCGCATAAACCACCCATCCTTCATTTTTCTATTTTTATCTTTTAATTGATTTTTACGCTGCTTGTTTTATGTTTGTTTTTATTTGTTCTAAAAATCCATTTGCTATCGCTACTAATTCATTTATTTTATCATTCGGTTTTTCGACTTTTGCAACCAAACGTTGAAAGGGTATTAAGAACTTTATTTTCTAGTTAATATGACTTTGCCACTTGATATCGCTTTCGACGTTATTGACCAAACGACGGAGTTCAGACTTTCTTTTGCATTTTGTGTGTAACTTCCGAGGCAACGGGAGAGTAAATCATTCCTGAAGAGATCAACATACACTGGCTTTGTGGCATCAAATTCTTTGATACTCATAGCTGGCTTGTGAACGTAATCATGAAGAAGATGCAAAGCTTTTGCTTTATGGCAGGAAAACCACGACTCAATGCCTGCTGAGGCTTTTTATTTGTTGACAATTTGTAGTAAAGCGTGGCCCATATTTCTTTGCCCATGTTTTCTACTCACTCAGTGTTTTGTCGAATAGCTAATCCATAATAAATATTTAATTTGTTAATTGACTTGCCTGTCAACATGCCTCTACCAATGAGATTTTTTCAAATTTTTCAGCCTCGTTCCTAGCCTTTTTTGCATATGCCCAATACATTATTTCTTTGTGACATCGATATCATGGTATGGCTTGGCATCTACAAGACATTTATGTGTCTTGTTATCGCCATTTCCTACGTAGTGCGCATACCTGACATTGTACAAAATTTCGGAACGACAAAACATACTCAGCTGTGTCACTTTGCTTTTCCCAATACTCGCACTCTACAGTGTTTTAATTTAGTGCAAATATCTATAACTTTTCCGGTAAACCATCCGACTAGACTGCCAAATTCATAAAGTGACGAAAGGCCTCGCTTTCGCCATGAACTGTCTTCGGAAACAGGTAGTCTATCCATTTGTCCTTTTTCTTCAAATATTTTCTTTTCTTCGTCCGCAGCTATTCTCAATGATAATGCTTTTTATGACCTTACTATACGTAGATCGAAGAACTGGTTTTGGAAAACACAAACGCGCAGAATTTCTTTATCCCATTCAATCCAATACCCAGTAATCTCATTGCAAAAATGAGACATCGATTGATGTCATAAACATTTCGACCAATTATTGGGCAAGAATCAATCAAAGTATCTCCACATTGCTTACATGGCACACAATAAGTTTAAATCCGAAACCACGTTTGCTTGTCTCCGAAAAAATTACATCGCCGCCACATTTACACATTACAACTTGAGCCAGCGCCATAAAAACAGGTATAAAATTGATGATTCTATACCCAAATGAAGAATCGGTAGATATTTCATCCCCCGAGATCGATGTTTTCATTTTTTTGGCGAGCCTGGAAACATCTTCGAAGCCGCTTGCGAAGCTGTGAGGTTTGGTGGTTTTTGATTCGAAATTTTGCTTGTAGACGCACGCCCTGCCGATTGTCTACTACCTTTCTTGTCTTGATGCACTTTATCACTCATTTTTTAAGGCCTTTTACAATAATAATCACTAAAATAATATTATTATAGTCTGGTACACAGCTCAACGAAAAACAGGTACTGTATGTTTAACTTCAGTCTAACGATTATTATAGCGTCTCATGGCATCTCTTTCTAAAATGAAAGTTTAATAACGCTAAGGATACGCTGAGTAAGTGGTAATAACTTAAAGATAAGGGTGAAATTTTCTTTAGTGAATTTTTATCGTTTATGATTTTTCAATTCTACTATCTCAGCAATTTTCTATCGGTGTGCCACGACACATTGGTGTACCACAAATATTTTACAAGCGTACTGTAAGATCGTTCTATACAAATTCATGGATATGTACACGAGACTTAAGAAAGTTACTAAAATCATAAAATTAACTTTTTAAAGAATAAATGCATTGTTTAATAAAATATATTTAAACTTCACTCGTTCCTAAAAATGAACAGAAGCAGATAGAAAGAAAAGTTATTTTGAGTATTTGTGCCTTATGTATAACAAATGATGACGGGCATTGGTCATCCTTTGGGCAATTTCTTATAATAAACAATTCAAAATGTTGGTCAGAGTAGAGAACTACGAGGTGCGTTCAGGTTCTATGATCTCCGCATTTTTTTTTCTGAAAAAGTACTGACCCAAGAAATTTGAAACATCTATTACTTCTCAACGCATTTTCCATATAAACATACACATTTTTCGCAACGTCGTTCCCATGGTTTCATGACTGCTGAGAACACTTCCTTAGGTGCATTTCAGCGGCTCGATTGGAAAATAAGCGGCCACGAGGAGTGTCTTTCATGGTCGGAAATTTATAGCGGCATCACTTGTCAACATGTGCTACGACATTGCCACCCGCACAGACTTGTGTTAGTCCGGCAGCATTCGTGCTACCCCCCTCAAAGAAACTTTCCAGATTTTCAGGTCAGCATGCAAAATAAATTCCACAGATCCTATAGAAACGTCAAGTTTACAAGCGATATTACGCACACCTAATCGACAGTCTTCCTAATAACTTGCTCCACTGCACAATCATGGTTTTGCCCAGCTGGTTTATGGTTGAGATTGCTTTGATTCATTTTCACACAACTCTCGGTTCTCTTTAAACTTTCACACCCACGAACGCACATTTGATATTTATAACGCCTTCACCAGAGCTTTCAAGCTGACGAGCATAAAATTAAAAGGAAAAACTCTACATGATCTAAGATAAAACTGTTTTCGACCTAAATTTAAATTGAAAAGGAAGGTACAAAATCTAAATGCACTTACACCAATAAACGTATGTATATATGAAATTCAATTTTATCGGCCAACGTTTTAAACAAAACTAAATTTCAAATCGATTGTATTTGTAATTATTTCTTTGAGGATTTGAATGAAAAACTTCGAAGGTGTAAACTCTATTAAGTTTGCTTTATTACATGAATGAAAACAATACTCAGAAACTCAGAGACCAAAGCACGAATTGATGGAAAAGGATAGATCTTAAATATAAATCAGTGATCCGTTATCAACACCTTAATTCAGTATTATAGACAATCTTATCTAAGATCTCATATATAATCAGAGGGAGGGGGGTTTATAAAATAAAAATATATAAAACTATAATATAACTAGTGGTAATATATGCAAGTTAGTTGTGAGTGTTAAATAAGAATAATCAAAGAGTATTGCAAATATAGTAGAGGAAGATTTTAAGAATTATGTTTAAAGGTAAGATAATAAATAACTATTGAGTCTAATAGAAGAAATCCGTAAATAATGGAGACTTATAAGAAACCAAATATTGTACGCTTAATCAAAACTAATAGAATTTGCTGGCTTGGGCATATACAAAGTTTTCCCGATAGTAATGTTACAAATAATTTGTTAAAACATAAAATAGTAGGGAAAATAAGAAATAGTAAGAACTGAATAAGAAAGGATAGAAGGAACTATTTCGATGCCTTGAATCTTAAGGCCGATTGCGTTAAATTTAGTATCATTTTAACAATGAGCAGTTACCCAAAAATTTAAAAAGGTAATACCAACTAAAGATGAAGAAAAGTTCTGGTATAATCAATTATAGCAATAAGTACAATAATGGCAATAAAAATGTCATTTTTATGATTATGTGATTGAGAAAGTAACGGTATAACTAGAACAGTAATGTATTTATCTCAAATCTCAGTAGATTGTTACGAAAAACCACACCCTTTATCTTCAAAACCAAGAAAAACATTTGCAAATACAATATATAATCCAAAGAAGAATTAGCGCAAAATTGAAATATATCACAGAATTTAAAAACTACTTTGTGTGCCTCAAGACAAAAACTCTGAAAGACGCTATAGTATCTCAGTGTATTGCGATATAAATATTTATTGTTTCTATTTTAATTTTTTTTAATTATTAGTTATATTTCTGTTCTTCTTTATCTTGGTTGTTATCAATTAATCCTCCTATTTTTAGCTTTTTCATTAAAGTTTAATGATAGTCTTTCTTAATTTTTTAATTTCCTCTAAATCTGTATCAATTTTTTATATTTTCCTCTAAATACAACATATTTTATTTTATAGCTTCTAATCTTTCCATTTCTATTTCTTGGATGTTTTGTTTTTTAATATTAATGTATATTTTAGTAAATAGTAATATGATTCACTTTAGGCAATAATTGTTTATCGATTAGAAATAGTTCATACTTAATTTTTCCTTTTCATCCTCTAAGTCTAAATTCGTTTTTCGTTATAGTTATCTAGTTATTATTACATATTCTAATGTTCCATTTTTATTGTCTTTTATTTTGATTATCAGACAATTATTACCTGCCAAAAACCTTATTACCTTTCTATTGCATTAATAACATGAATTAACGAATTCAACACTTCTTTGGATTTTTTATTTTACTGTATTTCAAGTCTAACTATTTATATTTATGCATTTGCTTATATCATGTTTCTTTGATTGGGTCCTTTTAATTTCCATATATTAATTGTTGCCTTTTTCATATCCTTAATTCAAACATTTAGCAACATTTTCGATTGAAATTTAATAAATTATCTTTTGTTTATAATGTTTCGAATTTTTATTAATTCTACGCACTTCAATTATTGCCAATTTTGTCCAAATGTGCCTAGTTTACTTAGTTCAACTTTATTCGTTGCATATAAAAACGGCATATTCAAAATTATGTTGGTTGCTTGCATCTTGTAGAGAAGTAAATTTTGTAATTCTTATCTTATTTATTTTCCATGTTATTCCTTGTTATTTTTTTCTTTAGAATTAAGTTTTCTATATTCAATTTTACTACTGTTTCTACTACTCTTTTATCATTTCTTAACTTACTATTAAACTCTCAAAATGTGATATAATGCCACCGAAATTATGAGATTGTATAATAACTAAACCAGTAAAAGAGAATACCATCTCGCGCAACTGTTAGATAAATTTGATGAGACCACATCAGATAGCAGATATTTAGTTCTAAAATCAGATGCTCAATATAACCCAAAATAACATATTTGACAGAAATTTAAATTAAAAACTGCACACTTGAGCAGCAATTGGGATCCTGAAGAAAACTGAAGTATTTTCGGCAAAATGTGAAGATTTAAACCAAAAATAATTTCTTTGCTACATGTGATGAAAGTAAAATTTGTAGATGTGGAGTCCCATAAAGCTTTTGCCGAAACTGTCTGAATAACACATTGATGTTCCATTTAATTTAAAAAAGTCATTATATCTTACGAGAAATTTGGTTTGAACATCACACGACTTTCCTTATCCTGGGCTTCAATTTTTTTTCGAGTTCCTATTTTGCCAACTTTTACTTTAAATTCATGTTTATCTCGTGATAACAAATCATTTTTATTCTCATGAATTTTTTTATCTTCAACCGTTTAGAATCGCGACCGCTTTTGCGACCTTGCGACCAAACGGCTATGCCGGTTTTTACCAAAAGTTTCGCACTACGTTCCCTACCTACAAGTAACTTGCATACCGAATTTCAGACACACACACACACGCGAACCAACGGCCCAAACCAACTTTTTTGGTGTCCTGAGGCTATAATTCGTCCAGAAATGTGAAAAACTGAGTAGGTCAAATTTCCGCCGATTACATTACTTTCCTTATTATAAAGATAAGGAAAGTAAAAATTCCAAAAGCAGAGTATTGCACTAATGGATCCAAAATAAACTAATAGCAGGAATATAAGCTTAACTAAAGGAAACTAATTGTAAGACTACAAGTTATAGGATTCTACTTGTTCGTGTTTCTTTTTCTTATTTGCAATTCTGTATTATAATTTGTCATTTTATGTAATATAATTTGTAACATTTCTTTTTGCTTATTTCAATTTTACTTTTGAAAAATCCATGTGTTAAATTCAAGCTATAAAAATAATATTTTATCTTCTAGATAAATCTCAAAAAATATACAAATAATGTATGGTGTTTAAGAATTTATGATCCTTTCTTGGTTAAAGTTGTTTATTTTCAATCTGAGTGTGACTCTTTTGTGTTTTTTAAGACTATACAGCTATATGTACACACAAAACACTATAAGAAAACAACGGGAAACTATAAAAACTCGAAAGACATGCGGCTATTTTAGGAATTATGCAAACGATGGACAGCATTGTTGGAACCAGTGTCAAACTTATGCCAAACCAATAGACAAGGATCGCATAAAGAGGCAGGGGCAGCGAAGCTTGGATAGCACCAGAGAGTCTTAGGCTCTTCGAAAACAAGATCGATTAAGGGAAAATAAATATTTGAATAAGCTAAAGGCATTTTGTATGTCCCAAGCAGTAGATTGAACAATAAAAAAACGTAATTGCCAGTGAAAAAGCCAGAATTTAATTTTTTTTTTCGCTTTGTACTCGACAAAAGATTTAAACTTGTTTTTCTTAAAATTTCCTCTTCTTTTTTCGTATACAAGATTACGTTTTTACAAAATTAAATTCCGTCCCAGCAATAACTTGAGAACGGCTGGGAATTTCCAAATTCTGTTTCCACCAATCGACAGGTGACCAAAAAGGCTTATTTGCTAGTGATTTTGAAACTGATCGGTCAAAGGTCAGCTAGACTAGAGGGTTCTCAAATTTGGGAGACTGCTTCGCCACTTCGCTATGCGTTGCAACCTTTGCAGGTTTATTACATTATGACACTTGAATAGTTTGGGAATAAACTTTTTGTAGATTTTTAATAAAAAATATCTAAACTATAGTACAAGACAGAATGTGCATAGGTATATTTACTTAAAGAAGTTATAGTGCGATTTTAATGAAAGAAAGGTTAAAGAAAAAGGCAAATAAAGCTCGTATGACTTTGTATGAAAGAATATTATAATAGAAGTATAACTCTCAAGTAAAACATTAACAAATAACATAAACAATAATGTAATAAAAAAAAAACTCACAATTTTGAGAACGTTTGATTGAAGAGGACATTTAGTAAGACAAATTTTTAAAGGTAATAAATAGTCCTAGCAGAGGAAGACTTCGAAGAATGATTTAAAAGCTGAAATGAAAAGAAAATTAAAATATGAAGTATTAGGAAATTATTTATAACTTTCAAATTAATACAATATCTGCAACAGTTACATATATATAGGCACTGCAATATAAGGTTTTTAATAAATTTTATACCTAGTATAATACAAGTTACGCTAGTTCTGGGAATCATAATAAATTAAACTGTAAAAATAGTTTTGGTATATTTTTTAATAATAGATGAGCAATCAAAAAAAAATTAAACATCTATCTATTTGAAGCAATTTGTGGCTGTGAGCATGTTTTGAAACTGTTTATAGACTCCCTGCATCTACCAAGAATAGTTTTAACCTTGACACTTTCAAGTTACTAAAAATGTTTTAAGTTGAATTGAAATAATTAAGTAGATGTTAACGTGAACAAAATGGTTATCTGAATTAATAATAGATAGTGTAACACAGGATCCGGAAGGGAGGTGTTACGTTCTTAAGACGGGTATAACATTGATGGTAAGAAAATCAGCGCATGGGCAATAGCTAATATACACTCGGTAATTGCCATTTCAGTAACTATAGAGCCGTGGATTGAGCAATGCATTTTTGCAAGAATAACTGCTAAAAGCAAGTTGTAAACTCGCCTGCTTTTAAACAGTCAAATACAAGAACATTGATGTTTATTCTATTCACAACATAGAGCTTCAAAGTGGGATATAAAAAGTTAAAATTTTACTGAAACAATTGCTAAACCAAAGTGGGGAATAGTATCTAACGTATCAACAACTAATCTTACCAAGCATTCTAAGAACTATTAATTTGAAAGAAAAACAAAACTCATACTTCAAATGTAAATTTACGGTTAGCTTAAACGTACAATAAAATTTCAACTTGCAGTGCAATCTAAATGCAGCAGGGGCGCAAAAAAATAATATGCTGTAAGACTATCACCGCCAATGAAGTGCTTCGTTGTGGTGACAACAAAAAACAAGGAATCTAAGTATCCATTTCAGAAATGACGCCTGGCGTCTGAGCAACGAAGACAAACATGGGAGCCTTAACTTCTCAGTGTGCAAGCCCTGCCCCACGCGGGGCTTTAATCCCCACCGTTACTATTTTCTATGACTGTTCGAAATATTAATACAACAAATTTAAGTACAATAAATCATCTAAGAGTACTTAAATAAATAAGCATCGCTTGCTTCTACGTACGTGTGCGTTTTATTTCTACATTTTTTACGCCAATGCTTTGCGTCGCTCTGATATGTATATTGCAATTACTACATATAAAAACCGTACCATTTTTTGCAAAAAATAAGTTATATTGCAGATTTTATAGCGATAGTGATAGTAGTGATGACAGGATTCATTTTATTCGGTGGTTACATACATATAAAGAACTGAACAAAATTGACTAAAGGCTAGAATTCATCAACATATCAGTTTCCATTGTGTATTAATTTTTACATCACAATACGTGCTAGAAATGTATATTTAAAATAGTTTAGCAGCAAATTTTAATACAAATACAATTTTCCAACTTGCAAAATAATTTATTACTGTTATTAAGATCCTTATTTAAATAACGCACCTTCTACGTCCTTGTAATATTATGAATTAATATAATATATTAGCACATTTAAGTAAATTAGGAAAAAAATTATACAACTAATATTTAATTTTATGTACAGCAAGAACAACAAGCAGCACATTTTGATAAGTAATGTTGCCGTTCTAATTCCATTAAAAGCGTGCAGTGCTTTAGTAGGATGGCAGTGTTTATTAAGTAAAGAGCAGTATCCAATCTGCTGTAGCAAACACATACAGAAATTGGTTTGATTTAGAACAGCAGGGCCGTACTCAGCCGATAAATTGGAAACATTCATTTGAACCCCATTTTTGCTGCTTACTAATTGGCTAGTCTTGTATGGCGTAATAGGAATTGTTAATCCTCAGTTAAATACCAATTTGCACTATATGATTTTCTAAGATTAAAAACTTATTGTCTAAAATACTTTTTTTGCAAATTAAAAAGTTTAAAAGCAAGATGTCGAGCCATAATAATAAAATTATAAATTTCCAAAGAAGTCGCCATCTTACTACAATCATCTGATAATGAGAGTAGATTTGCTATAATAGTACGATCAATAACCATTTCTGCAAGAAGAGATAAGAGCGTTAATCATAATGTCTAGAAATTATTTTTGGGCTAAAACTTTTAGAGGATTTTATGCAGAAAGTCGAGTCAGTGTTCGAAATAAAACCAAAGCCAGTTAAAATTTGACTTCATTTTCTAAAATTGAGTTATTGTTATCAGTTTTAGTAGTTTATGTTAGTGACAGGATAAAGTGTTTTCAAAGAAACTTACTGATAAGAATGCTATTCAATTGAAATTATTTAAATTTAGTAATATGACATATGAGTCTTCTAAAACGTTTATTTATTAAAATATACCAAGTGCAATGCAATTTGGAATCTCTATTCAAATTCTTGTTGGATATAAATTATTTTAACATACACATCGACTGAAGATACATAAGATATTTTTATCTGTAGTTACAGATATCATAACTTGTAAAATTTTTTACAAAAAATGCATATTGCACTCCACCTTGGTTACTTGTAACACTTTTACTACAGAGTTCTTAAATTAGTTCGTTTATTCCAATACACTTTTGTATTAAAGTAATATTTATTACAAAATCGAGTATTGTGTCGTAATTAAGTACTTGCATTTGAAAGGTAATACGCCTACGCAAATTAAAACCGAGCTAGACGCCCTTTGCGGAAACTCTGTCCCATAATTTACCACCGTAAAAATATGGGCAGCTGAATTTGGACGTGGTCGTACCAGCTTGGCTGATAATGAGCCTTCAAGGCGGCCAACAACTGCGACCTCCACTGATAACATCGAAAACGTTTACCAAATGGTGCTGGATTACCATCTAATCGAGGTTAGAGAAATAGCAGAGGCTGTGAGCATACCGAAAGAACGCGTTTGTTGTATATTGACGAAATAATTGGGTATGAAAAGCTGTCCGCGCGTTGGGTCAGGCGCTTGCTCACTTTGAACCAAATTTCATTCTAATGAACATTTCCAAGGACTTGCTTAAGCGGTTTCAGAAAAACAATTCGGACTTTTAGCGTCGATTTATCACTGTAGATAAAACTTGGGTCCACTATTACACTCCTGAGACAAACAAGCAGTGGATTGCAAAGAGTGAACCTGCTCCAAGAAAGGCGGAGATGATTTCATCGGCTGGGAAGATGATGGCGACTATATTTTGGGATAGTCAGGGAATTCTGTATATCAAATACTTAGAAAGAGGGAAAACAATAACAGGGTCATACCACACTTCGTTATTGGTACAATTAAAGGCAGTAATTGCTGAAAATATCCAGTCTGTTAAAGAAACAGGTGCAAGATTAACAAAGACTCACAGAGTTAGGAAGAAATTAATAAACAAAGTGAAGAAGGAAATTCAAAAATATATTCAATAATACAACGTAAGATTAATTTAACTATAGAAGATAATACAAGCATGAAAGTTAGATTGTTATCGGGTAAAACAAAAATAACTAAAATGAAAAATCGAAATAAAACGTGGGTTCCGAATAAATACCAAAAATCACTACAGAAAAAATACACACGCCTCTAAGACAGATGAGAAACGAAACGTGCCCTGGAAAGGGCAAAATTCTTAATACAGGAGAAAACATGTTAAAAACCTCATTACAAATTTTATATATTTAATATAGAAGAAAACAGAATACCTGAAATTTAACGATACGTTACGATTATATTATTACTTAAAAAAAGAAGAAACACCATGAGGTAATACCTCTATAGTCTTACTTGAGATCTATGGGCCAAGAACGCTTGAGTCCTTCTATGGTCAGCACTATGGGTAAGTTGCTCTAATAGAGGGTTATTGTGGGATCGGAGTCGATCATAATGTTTTCTGCTTTTCTCATGAATGACATCTTAAACACAAGGAACTTTGAGTCGGTGTGGAAAAATTTGACACAAAGCAGGAAGCATCTACGATCATTCGGAAAATTTTCGATTGAGTCCTTTATATGATTACCATGTTGGACTTATTGGCACAGCCCATATCTCACTGCTATAAGTCCACATGGGCTCGATGATTGCCTTGTGTATGAACAACTTCTTTTTCAGTGTTAATTTTAATTTTGTCCTATTAGCCAGCTAAGATGTCGTACTGTTATATCGATTTTTTTCTTTTTTTAGAAACGTGTCTCTTCAAAGTTAGTTGATTACCAAGAGTTAATCCAAGGAATTTAGCTTCTTCAACTTGCGGTATTACTTCGTTATTAATTTTCAGAGCTAGACATTGTCCTTTTAGGAGGATACATTTTTATGCTGGGATTTTCGTCCATTAACCTTTACACACCATTTTAGACGCCATCTTTAAAGATAATTTAGGTGGTTTTGAACATAATCATCAGCTTCTACCGGGTTTTTATATTTGGCAAGTATAACCGTATCATCTGCGAATATACCTATGTGTGTTTCTGTCTGTTGGTAAATCTGCCATGTAAAGAGTGTATAATAAAGAGACCAAAACACTGTACTGTGAAACTCCTGCAATTATTAGATATAAACTGGATGTTGCATTGTTATATTTAATTCAAAACTGTCTATTATATATAGTAGATAAGATTTAATCAAGTTGGAATATTCCTGTGGTAGACTTTTTTAACTATTGTTAACAGCCCTACATCTAGTAGAACAGCTACGTAATATTTTTTCCTTCTAAAGCCTCATTTATGATTCGTACCATTAGATGTTATTGTTGAATTGTGAAACGTGCCTCACAAAATCCAAATTGATGATTGGGAATCCCATTATTGGTAAATAAATCGTCTTCGGAAGATAATTTTTCCAGGAACTCAAATACGGCAGGAAGCAAACTTATCGATCTAAATAAAGTAGCATTCATTAGATTCTTACCAAGCTTTAGAATCGCGATAATTTGAGCCATTTTAAGTGTTTAGGCCAATAAGTAAGTCTTAAATAAATATGGCAAAAGTACTACTTCTTTTCTTGGTAATTATTTCGACATTCTTCCTGTTACGAGGTCAATCCTGGCAATTTTGTGATATTCGGCAGTTTAATTTTATTCTCAATTTTCTTGGATGTTATTGGTATGATCTTGCGTGTATCATCATTTGGTTGCTTTAATAATTTTTTTATTTCTACATCTTTAGTTTAGTGTTGTGCAAAGTAAATGCTTTAACAAGATGATCTGCATACAAGTCTACTGTCTGCTTGTCACGTTTCCCCAAGGCCGATAACTGGAGTGGTCACTCGAATTGGATTTACCTATAGTACATTCTTTATGGGTTTCCAAATCGTGTAGTCCTGCTTAGGTTAGTAATGCAGATATTAAATGCTTCATCTCTCAATGCGTTTAGTTTTGCTTTTAATTTATTGCTTAATCAATTAAAGTTTGTTTTGTCAGCCGGTCTTCGATTACGATGCCAGACAGCTCTTGCTTTGCGCTTCTCTACTATTAGATTTATTTCTAAGGGGATGTCAATTGAGTGCTTTTTTGTTTTACATGGTGGTGTCGCTTATGTGGCCGCTTTTTGAACTCACAATCGCTGAATTCGTTGCGTCTTCTATATCTTCTGGGACCTTCAACCGAACTCTGATGTTGAAGTTTTCTTTGAAATAGCTGCGATAATACATCTCAGTTCGTATTATTATTATAAAACCTAGGGTTGGGTTAAACAGATCGTGGTAGTTATTGCTGCAACGATAAACGAGGGATCGGACACTAAATCGTAGCTTGCTTCCACTTTTACGTACGCTAAGGAAATTCTATATATTACAAGGAAGTCTAGTACATCTGGAATTTTGGCAAGGTCAGTTGGCCAGTATATTTGGGTATTAGTTGAAATAGAGGAGTACCTTTAGTTTTGAATAGGTGTTTGAGTGAAGCCACTGGTTATTGTCAAACGTAAACCCCATAACATATTTTTGCAGTTATAATCACCTCCTGCTATAAATTTAGTGCGTAAGTAAGCTTCAAAGTGCTCGCTTTTGATTTGACGGGGTGATGGGTAATACACTGCAGAGACCGTTATATCATGCAGCATGCACTCGACTTCCATGGAGGTGGCTTGAAGATTGCGTTTTTATATTTTAATGTTGGATTGTTTGCTCCAGAGCGCTATATGTAAGAACTTCGCCATTATTTATTTAAAAGCGTGATCAGCATATTTAATACTATGTTATCTTGTTGCATTTGGTGACTTAACATATTTTTAAAATCTTCGAGAAATTTGTTTAACATGGTACTGATGTTTTAATTACTGCCACCGTCCAGTGTTCGTGGAGATCTGTTCATATTACATTAGACTACTTTCGCGAATTGAGTCAGGTGCGACTGGAAAAATGGACTGTACAGGTAATTTTAAAATTTGAACAAGAAACTCGGAACAAAGCTAAAGCTAAAAACACTAACCTGTGGAAACGGCGCTTTCCTGCAGAAATCGGTTCCCTGCTGTTGATACTGGGGTTTCCAGGAAAAGGATATAAGGGTATGGGTAAAAGATAGGACAAGTTACCCCAATCTTCGCAGCGGAGCCGAACGGCAGCGTCTTTCCTGGTGCAAAACGTTCCTTCGTCGTTTCTTACCGAGTCAGAGCAAAGAAAATGGATCGAGTTTTTTACCGAGAAAATTTCAACCCCGAAAATTAGCTTCTAACAAAAGTCTCGCAGAAAATGAATACGCCTGCTGTCAATTAAACCCGCCGGCGAACTCTCGGTTAAAAATGCTCTCGTCTTACGGAAAATTTCTGTCACAAACTGAATTTAAAAGAACGACGCGTGCGAGAACACAGCAAAAGGCCAAGCCCGAACAAAAGCGCGTACAAAAGGCGAAGCGCGAACGAAAAAGCCCCGCACGAAAGGCAAAAGCACGGCCCGCCCATACCGCGGCCTATTTATCAGCGCAGCGCGTGCTCGTGCAAATTCGGCCGATACCTCAAATTCAAAATATATACAAGAGGGAACCAAAATATAGCCGGCCCTAATTTAAACATTCAAAATAAAAGGTAATTTTGAGATTGGCGCGAACAGAGTCTGTGGTGATATAAATTAGGTGAAGTTTTAATCTGCTGGCTATTAAGAGGTAAGTTCATTGGTGCTGGTTTAAGATAATAGGGTTACTACTGGATGAATAAGCGATGATAGTATTTACATCCTTTATAGTTTGCAGGGTGGGTCCATTACCATACATAGGGCTCAAGTGGCTGGGGTACTTTAGTCTTTTTGCAGATAGTAGTGTTGTGCGGTTCTTCACATTTTACGCACGTATACGGCCTGTTACAATAATTTTTGTGTGTCCATACAGCTGAAACCTCGTACCTTGTAATATGTTTTTGTCTTTTCTGGATGGAAACAGCAATAAGTGAACTAAAAATGAACATTGACAAGACCAAAATTATGAGTCCCACTAATGGCATCTTAAAAATAAATAACAAAAAAAAATAAAAACTGCAAAACACTACGTCTATCTTTGACATGACCTAAAACTCGAAAAAGATAACCGAACTGTAGAAATCACAAGAAGAATTGGATTCTTTTGGGCTGTTTTTGGCAGATTAAATCGTAATCCTCATAAATTCCGATATACGCTTATGTTTAAAGAGACATACGTATTACAGGTTGCTATATATAGTATAGGAACGGCGACTTTAACTAATAATAGTTTCGAAAGGCTTAGAATATTAGGAATTAATCTGATAAGATAATAAATGAAAACATTTGAAAAAGAACCAAGATAACAGATGCAGTTAAGTGGAAATAGGTGGGGCATGTTGCCAGATAGAATCCACAAAGATGATTACTAAATTTAAAACACTGGAGACCCAAATAAACAAAAAAAGTGTGGATCGGCCTCAATGACGATAGTTGGATGATATAAAAAATATATAGGAAAGCAACGGTTTCAAGCGGCACAAAACAAAAGCGCACGAGGAAGATCAGGAAGGGCCTATGTTCAGGAATAGATCATAAAAGAATCATGATGATAATGGTAATGACTAAGGTTAGTTATAAACAAATAAATTAAAGACCTAAATTGATCACTGAATAATTTTTGTATAAACCCAAACTACTTTGTCGCACATGCCATATAAGTATAAACAAGAACATGACTACAATTAAAAACAACATTAAAAAACTAAAATTAGTAACATAAAGGACTGGAGAGCTTATCGTTAATAGATTAATTAAATAAATTTCTACAAAATTGTACACTTGAGAGCAAAACAAACGATTCAGCAACATGCTCGACTTTTGAGAAAATGCATATTCACTACGATAACATTCCAAGTAAAGTTCGGTGTACCGTTTGAAAGCTTAAAAACTGTGGTTTCAAATGATACCACTTTGATTGGACCTGTTCTGACAAAGTTAAGGGCCTAAGAATATGTGTAACACAAAAGAGTTGAAAGGGAAAAGGAAAAAAATAAAATCCTTAGTTGAAATTAATTTATTAATTTTTTCAATACATGGTGTTGCCACATCTACTCCTAATTGCATTTTTCAAGCGATTACGCATGGATCGATTAACTTTTTCTATGCTGTCTGGAGAGATTGCTTGCCACTCTTCAATCAACGTCGCTCTCAGTTCCATCACGCTCCCTGGTGCAAGATTTCTGGTCCAGACTCTTCGCTCATCCCAAATATGCTCAATTGGATCCAAGTCTGGGCTACACCGAGGCCAGTCGATTTTCGGTATACCGACGTCAGCCAGGTAGGTAGTGGTCAGTCTCGCGGTGTGGCGTCGCGCATTGTCGTGCATTAGCATGACATCCTCGCCAACAAATCCCGTAACAGAACAACATATTCCTCCAAAATGTCACTGATGTAGTAGGCTGTTAAACTCTTCCGCGTCCTCCACTAGGCACGAAAACTAACACAGTTTTTTCGTGCATAGAAATTCTGCCCAGAACATCCAAAAGTTACCTCCATATGCAACAGTTTCTTGAATATAGCAATGAAGCAAATCGCTCCCCTGGCCTTCTATAGACCCAACGTCTCCTGTCGTTGCCATGTAAGCACATCCTGGACTCGTCGGTGTATAACATATAACTCCAATGACCGAGGTCCCAATCAAGATGTTTGAGAGCAAATTCCAGTCACCTTGCTTTTAGATTACAGTCAGCTTGGAACCCGTAGCTGCCTCTTTTTGGGGTTAGGTTGTCTGCCTTCAGTCTTCTCCCTGTCCAAGCGCTGGCAACTACACCTCTGACCACACTCAGCTCTTGCTTGAGGTCAACACAAGTCACATGCCGATTTCTGAGAGATATTGAGAAGAGAAATCGATCGCCTCTCTCCATTGTCAAGCGCCTACGGCTGTCTTCTTGATTGACTCAGATTTAGTCGATTTACTACAGGCCTCTGACTGTGTCACTCTCTCAACAATGCAACTGCCTAAGTTGCTTCGGCAGCTATAGTATCCATTTGTAGGCCTGTGGGCCAATTGCGTTCCAATTAGCAAGATTCCTAAACCCTATTCACGATGCAAATTTTTTTTACTGCGTCACCCAATTAATGCAACAGCAACAGATTTTTAAAGCTCAATAATAAGGATACACTTTGTACATTAATGTTTTATTTTCATTTTCCTTAAACTGAAACAGAAGTGAATTGTTTTGCTCTCAAGCTACTATTGGCGTACATGGGAAAATTCTAAACGGCGACCCTTTTCTCGCAGTCGAAATTGATGTTTTGCGTTGTATTGCGAAAGCTCGCGTGCTACATTGCGTTAAGGGTATTCCATCCGAGAAAAAATAAATCAATTACCATCGTCGGAAGAGCGCTTTCGACGACCCTAACGCCCTTAAACATCGCAAATTCGCTTAATAAATGGGATATGTGTTATAGCGACCCATTGTGCCGGCCGTCCGTCTTCCCCTTTCGGCCGTCGCGACGAATCCGGCTAAAATCCATTTAACACATGTGTTTCTTTAGAATTGATGTTCCTTTGTACGCACGGCGCGGCGTCGCCCGGATTACGTGCGCGGCTGCGTATTGTTTCAGGGAGGCAGTTCTTAAATCTCTTTAATTGCGCTGTAGCATGTGTGAACGAGCGGATTTTTAATGAATTTACGCGGCGAAAGGGTACGGCGCCCATAAAGCGCGCCCAACAAAAGCAAGGCAATTTTGATGTGCAGATTGTTGGCGCTGGCAGTAATTGAGATAAACTGCTGGGAAAACGGAAAAAATGCGGGACAAATCGGCCACATGCGCGCCAGTAGGCACTGCCCGGCGACGTTAACGCTTCGCGATAAAAAGCGGCGACGGGCTGTTTCAAGGGGTTAAGTTTCATGCGCCAGAGCTTCCTCGGCAGCCGTGAATTGTCGCTGAAATTCTCGGGCGTATATAAATTCGCATGAATTGAATTAGAGGCCCACAGCTCGAAATGACACACCATCTGCTAACATTCGACGAGCTCAGCTGTAAAGCGCAGTTCAATACAATGCTCTCTGTAGAAAAATTCATTTTTCACCCGAGCGCTTCAGACAGCCCCTCATTTTTCTGTCAATACAAATATTTGTTATATTTTTGTTGCATTTGACGTAAAAAGTTATTGAATTGCGGCGCCTACAATCAGTTTCTTTAAAGCTAACCAGATTTGAATCCACAAAATCAATTTGGCGCGTTCGAAGTGAAACACTACAACAGTCCAAACAGTTCGTAAAGTCTTAATACTTTAATATCTTAAGGAAACTACATTTATCCTAATCGTTAGAACCACCCAATTAGCAAAAACTAAAAAGTATAACGTGGAAAGTTAAATTCACTGGTTGAGTGGCAGATGAATTGGTCACTTAACTTCTTTTAACCTTTCGCTTAGTATTAATATGATAGCTACTATATTTATTGTGTGATCTGCACTTATAAACAGCCAAACTTCTTTCTTATAAATCTTACTATAAATTTTTCATGCACCCTTTCTCTCTTATTTTCCTTATGTTAAATGTTCATTTCTACAAACTGTGAATACCGACTATTCACACGAAATCTATGTATTAGGCAAGTAGAGCCATTGCTCCATATTTGTGACCATGGCGCTTTCTAAACGTTTATGTAATTATTATGGAGTGGGAATATAAGACTCATAAGAGAATACGGCAGTAAATAAATACAGGGGCCAACAGGAAGGTGTTACATTTTTGAGATGGGTAAACATTGATAGTAGGAAAACTAACGCATGCGCAATGGTTGATATATACCTGTTGTTAGTTGCCATTTTAGTACCCATGAAGCCGTAGACGATTGAACATCGCGTCTTCGTTTACGACATTTTACAGACACAGTAAAGATTTCGAACTCCATCTCACCCACAACTTCAAAACGAAAAGAACTGTAAAACTTAAAACAGTTCGGGACGGCGATCGGACCGTTAAAACACCAGAAAACATCACGCTTTGCGCATGTCAGACAAGTCAGCCGAATTTTGCACATTGAGCCCCACTTTCATTCTTACAAATCCTTTATGGTTCAAGAACTGAAGGAAAATGATTATGTAGAATAGTGTGAATTTGCAGAAACAATGCTGAAGATCTTGGAAAATGACTGTATTCTGATAATGAGTCACGAAGCCCATTTTCACTTATCAAAATTTCAGGTAATGGTCGGAAAATAAGGCCCTTACGTAGTAGAAAAATTAACTGGTACAAAATAAGCGGATTTGGGCATAAAAGAAGCCCAATTATTCCGAGAAAACGGACACACAGCGCTACTTACGATGTTGCAAGAGTTTTTAAAGCCTGAATCCAGAAGATATCAGATTGCCCTCAGTGTGTTTTGTTTCAACAGGTTGGCGCCACTTGCCATCCCTCAAAAAAATCCATAGCTTTTTAAAGAAACATTTTCTAGGGCGCTTCGTTTCAATTTGCGAGAACATGGTATCTTCACCATATGATTATTTCTTATAAGGCCACCTAAAAGCTCAGGTTTACATTGAAAATTACGAATCCTTTTAGAAGTCGCAACTCAAGAAATTCGGGCAATTCCACACGCTGTGCTTGAAAGGTGTATGGGCAAAACATCTGTGTTAGAGTGTTTTGAAAAGCGTAACACCCCTCTACCAAACCCTGTATTATCTTATTGTATGGTTAATTTTTTGATACGTAAAAAATTGACATTTCTTTCGTGAAATGTGACACACTTTAATTTGTACTAAGTACAAGTCCATTTAAAGAAGTAACCTTCAAGAAACTATTTCTGAAAGAAATAAGGAAAGATTTATTGAAAAATACTGAAAAATATTTGACTGTAATAAAATAGCGAGCGAGTGTGATACTAGGTGATAGCTTCAACTATGTTGAGACAGGTTTACAGCCAGTAGAGTGACTTTTATATATTAGTTTCCCTTAAACTATAGCAATGAAAACAGCTCGCAATATCACATTGGTCAAAAATAGAATATCGGACAATTTGCAAGCAACGAGAGTTTCAAAGAGAAAAATTCTATTTAAAGGGCGCCTCGAGTTCAGGACTCTTGCTCTCGTCTGTCATAGAGGAGAACATTACTCGAGGTCAACAGACATGTGACCTATCGTAAAATAGAAGAGTATTTGGACATTTCTGCACCAACAATTCGTGCTATGGTACATGACAACCTTTATGTGGAAAAAATGTGTTTCCTTTGAGTACCCCATCCGGCTAGTAAACATTACGCGTTTTATGATGCCATAAGATCTTCAATAAATTTGAAAATAAAACATTTCACTATATGGACAGCATCGTAACAAATAGCTAAAAAATATGGTTTTTTAAAGACAAGGATCTTGTATTGAATGAGATAATAAAGTGTATTCCGATACGTTAAAAAATTGGTTCGACCATCAGTTTCAAAGGATGCAGAGGTGCATAGAGTGTGGTGGAATATATTTTGAATAATTCCAAAAATAAAAGATATATTGCGAAGCTGTCCTAATACTCTATTTATGTTAACTGTTAGAAGTTTTATTTACAATTACTAGAGCCATAAGAAATATGTTAACTTATGCTATTTAAAAAATGCGTTCAATAGTCATAAGAACACATACGTAAAGGAAATTAAAAAACATAGGCATAAATAAAATAGACACAGAAATAATCAAAATATTATATAAGACGACAAATGGAGTAAGAACGAAAAATAAGAATTCAAAAACTTCAAAAAAATATTAAGAGAAAGCAAAAAAGAAACAAGAAACATAAAATAGCATAGGGAAAATAAAAATAGCATTCGCGAATGACATTATGATTTTAGCAAAAACAGAGCGAAAATTAAAAAATCAAAGATAAAAATTGGTACAGAGAAAATGTAGGTTACACCACCAGATGAAAAAAGGTACAACAATACAATAGAAGGAAAACAAGTAAAGCAAGTAAACAAACTTAAATAATTCGGAACACATATCAATAGCAATAAATAAAGGAACCTACAGCCGTGATAGGAAGAACTTTTAACGTTAAAAAAACACCTTTCTAGAAAAAGTGGAAATTGTAAAAAAAGTACTGTACCCGGTGATGACAGAGAAGTGATCACAAGTAAACAACAGAACAAGTTGACAAATAAATAAATGGGGTTTCAAGAAAAATTGAAAAAATAAAACAAGATTAGCAATACAACATACAAAGAACAGTTGGGAGTAAAAGCAGTAAAAGAAGTGTTACAAAAAAGACAATTAAAATAGCTGGGGCATGAAGCAAGACCAAAGACCAAAAATAGAGCAGAAAGAAAAGATTAGAAAAATCGTTAACAACAACACAAATTAAAAGTGACAATCTAACTAGTTCAAACCTTACATTATATGTCAGAAAAGCCCAGAGATTATGTATGTAAAACACTCGGGCAAAAAGTTCCGGGACTAACAAATAAAAACACATTTTTTTGCAAATTCGACTTTATTCATCTATATACTCTCCTTATAGAGCAATACAATCATTCCAACGTGTTTGTAACATTTCTATGCCTTTTTTATAAAACTATTTATCGTTTGCCTCAAAATAGGCTTCAGTTTCGGCAATCACTTCTTCATCGAGCCATTTTTTCACTGGAGCGTTTTTTTTATACATGCGGACAGATAATAGTCGCTGGGTGCAAGATCTGGAGAATATAATTGATGGGGCAGCAGTTCGAATCGTAAGTCGTTCAATTTCACTATAGTTTTCATCAACTTGTGAATTGGAGCATTGCCTTTATGAAACGGGGTTTTTTTCTTCGCGTGAAGTCGTTTACGCTTTATTTTGTCACTCAATCGGTCCAACAATGTAATGTAGTAGTCGCTGTTGATCGTTTACCCTTCTTCAGATAGTTAATGAACAATTTTTCTAAGCGAATTGCAGAAAACAGACTCCATAACCTTGCCGGCCGACTGCTGAGTTTGCGGACGCTTTTACGGCTTTCTCCCTCAGCTCTCCACTCAGCACACGCTCTTTTCCACTCTGGCATATAGTGGTGAATCCACGTTTCGTCCATTGTCACATACCGATGTAAAATATCCTTTGTATTGCGCTTAAAGAGCTACAAACAGCGTTCTGATTCATGAACACGTTGTTGCTTTTGCTCCACAGAGAGCAAACGCGGCACCCACTTTGAAAAAAATTTTCATGTCCAAATTGTTCGTTCGAAATGTTGAACACGCTGCTTTTTGATATTTTTAGGATATCAGCTATCTTATGCAACTTCACTTTACGATCGTTCAAAACAATTTTAACGATTTTCTGGATGTTTTCTGGTGTAGTCACCTCTTTTGGGCGTCCCAAGTATTCCGCAACTTTGGTGGCCGTACGACCGCGTTTAAAATTAGAATACCATCGGAAAATGGTTGATTTTGACGGAGAATTTTCTGGGTAACACTTTTCAAGCCATTTCTGAGCTCGAACGGTATTTTTTCCAATTAAATAACAGTGTTTTATTGGCACACGAAACTCGTTTTGATTGATTGTTTACAAAATCCAGAAGTAGCGTCACTAATTTGTGGCGCTTTTTCTGGGTTAGACCCGGGACTTTTTGACCCAAATGTTATGCATATGTGTATGTACTAGTGATCAAAATAAACTCAAAATTAAAACGCAGCATAATTATTATAAAATATTAAAAATCGAGAAAAGGATAGGAATGAATTATTTCATGCAGTCATCACAATACAATTTTACTGCTGTTTCTCTATTACATGTTGCCGGCGTAAGCGTGAGTGTATCATTCTTTATTAACTTTCGACAGCGGATCGCTATAGGCGAAAGTTAATGATTTTAACATGATGTCTGTCTGTTTGTGTGTCTGTCTGGAGACACGATAACTTCCGTTATAATCATCGGATTCACTTAAAACCTCAGGTCAATACCTTCTTCGCTATTGAATTTCAGCCAAATCGGCCAAAGGTCAAGGGGTCAACGGTGAGGTCAAACTTTTTTCCATCACATAACATATGTCATGTGATACCTCATTCGAAAACAGACGTTCATAAGAAACATTATTCTGCCATTAATTTTTTGAAATTGGAACATGAGAGTTTTGTACATGCGTTTATTTCACCTCTCGCTAATTCGCCATGTCGAAAGTTTCATTTATGGTTTTACACCATTCTCGTTAGTTATATTTTGCAAATATGGTGGCCTATTCTTTAGCAATTAGTAAGCTCGCACCAAAGTGATCTTATTTTCAATCCACATTAATTTATTACCATAACTAAGTCTCTTTTTCTTTCCCTTTTTCACAAGATCAAAGATGTCGGCGTAAAGTCTACTTTATACAAGGGCAAAATGTGGTTCCTGAGCGGTGATAAATCTTGGGACATGAAAACGCGAGTGCTTGGCTTTACACTGGAATTAAACTTAAAACCAGGAAATTGGCGAACAGCCCAACGCGCAAATTCAACGTTCCTAATTACAATTTAACCTAAACAAATATATTTACCAACTAATTATCGTCATTTTCTCGAAAGAAATTAGCACTATTTTTCAAGTGTAATTAAAGGATCCAATTATTTTAACTGTTATTTTAGTGTCCATATCATTATTGCCTTCTAAAATACTCATCATAACTCAAGGTTTAATAGTCTCTATTAAAAATTGTAATTGGTTAATTTAATCGGACTCATGTCGCTTCTGTCCGCTCCAAATCATTAGTTTCTTCCGGAATGTGTTTCGCCATCTCTATTTCATTTTAACTTTATGCATTTTAAAAATAATATTCCAGCGTCTCAATAAAGACCTATTTTTATCAGATAGCTAGAAATTGAACCGTTTTTCAAAATGATGGGTAACTTAAATGTAAAAAAAATTATTCACCAGTAAACAATAACCATTTCCTATTCCTTCATAAAAATTTTCATAGAAAATTAAAGTCTCTAAGTTTGGTTAACAGTATCAAGTGCCAAAAATAATCTGATAGTAAGTATTACAAATATAATAAATATTGTGCATGTATTGCAAGTAATGATAATAGCAAACTACAAGCTTATTTATATCGATCTTGGAGTTAGGCGAGCACAGAGCGTCGAAAACGCATTTGAATACTTAAACTTAGACAAACAGCTTGGAAGTAAAAAGCCTAAAATAAGTTAGAAGACAAAACTGCATGTTTCTTCACCTGTAAGATTAGGACGCAAAGACAAAAGTAATTCATAAATAAATTGTTTAACGGAAGTGAAAATAGAAGTACCACTAGGATTCTACAATATAACAAAAAATTATAAACATCAAGTGACGTTAAACAGAATATACCTGGTTTCTTTATCTTGGAACGAATCCTTTATCAGAGATTTCTGTTTTTAGTGGATATCAATACTTATTTTGTATTGTTTCTTTAAAATTCCATGGGATTAAGTTAACTTTTTTGTTATTTTTTAATAGTTAAATATATGAAAGATGAAATTAAGGAATTGCCAAAAATTATATCTTCAACAAAAACTTTAAGATACAAATAGGAATAAAGTAAAAAAAATGGAACTATTAAATTTAAAAGTATCTAACAAAGAGGAATTTAAATATATTTAATATTGATAAGGAGAGTATCCAAAAGATAAAGTAACTACTGAAAAAGTTTAGAAAATCTAGACATATACAGTGATATGAAAAACTGTTACATTACTTCGAAAATTCCGAAAACACATAATGCTTTATTAACCTCTACAACGGAGCTTATAGTTGAAAATAAATGAGATTATCATCCTGTCTGTCTGTGTGTCTGGATAACTTCCGTTCTATTCAACGGATTCACTTCAAACTTGGCATGCACACATCTTATGTCAGTACCTTTCATGGAATTGATTTTCAGCCAAATCGGTTAACGGCAACCGGAAGTGACCGTTACGATTTCGCACAGCTGTAGAAAGTTTACGGTATTACACCGTTCTTGTTTCAGGCACTTCTTTTTATAATGTACAAGTCATAATAATTTTATAAAGAAATCACATCTGAAAATTTGATCAAAAAAATAAAATTATATAACAAATATATTACAATTACAAAATTATATACATTAGAACAGAAATGATATATGAAATCTGCATAAATATATTACTTAAATCTAAACCAATATTAATATATAATTAGACAGCCCTAATTATTGATGAACAATTCTCGTCTTTTAGGTATGAGTACATTAATTTATGCAATTTTTCCTTCAAATTGCAATTATATCAATCTTAAATTGGGCATTTGGTTAATTTTGTGTTTTTAGTTTCTTTTTAAATGTGATATTTTTATCCTTTAACATAAGTTTTTCTATTGGATTGAGATTTTGTTAGTAGCCACAAGATTTAATTAATTTTTCTCTGTGGCAAAACTGCATTATCGTCTTGAGATAAAATTTTCATAATCGAACAAGTCTGTTCTGTTAGGCGGCATGTTATTTTTTGATACTTCAAGATATCTCGTGTATCCATTATCTCAGAAAAATATGTAGTTAAGAAATTTCTAGGTTTTGGATGTTGCAGAAAGTACACCTAACATTCTAAACAACCTCTAAGCACTGATATGTGGTCCAGTTTCTGTATTCTTTAGTTTACTGTAGACAAATGCGTCATTGCTTTTCAAATACAACGTGGGTTCTTTCATGCTCTATATATTTTAATCCGCAAGCAAACAATATTTCTCTTATAGTGGCTGCATACACGCTAATATCGGTAGTTTCGTACTATAATTTAGTCAGTGAAATTATAACTTCCTGTGGCGGCATTATCTCGAACTGCGGTTCTTGTTGGTTACCCATTACGCGATTTTATTACACAATTTTATTTTAATATAATAATAGTACGGCTCTAACGCCATGGGAGCACGGCCTGCGAAGCAAGAGGTTAAGGCTCTCATACAGTACCGCTCAAAAAGATACGAAAAAGTGGTTTTTTGATCATAACTTTTTTCCTCATAGAGCAATCGTCCTAATTTTTAGATATGGTTCTGGAGATTGTTTCAGATGTGGGCTACAGTAATTCGAATGATGATGAACTGATTAGCGATTTATAGGTTTTTTCCGGTTCCGGCAAAATTGCCGTTTTTCGATTTTATTCTTTTCCATTTCATATTTCATTATCCTGTTTGCATTTTCATGTATTTTTTTTTCTCGAATGGGGAGACCTTCTGGCTCCGGAAATATATCAACAGCAAACGGGAGGCCATCATCAGAGGCTTGAAAATCTCCGATTTGGCTCTACAGTACAACACTAGCGTCTCTACAATTCACGTATCCCTCAAACGTCCTGTACGCTCCAAACCTACTGTAAGACCTCGCAAGACAACTGCTGGGATGGACCGAGTTATCGTCAGGATCAGTAAGAACAATCCTCGCCTGACAATCGTCAAGTCAAGGAGGATTATGGTGTGGAGGTCAGTTTTCGGCATTTTTCTTGCTTCAACTATTTTATTTTGGTTTCCAGGTCTCTGCAAACAGTATCAAACGTCGTCTCTGTGCTGCTGGCCTCTTCGGACGCCGACCTGTGAAGAAACCTTGGATTTCTGAAAAGAACAGAAAAGCTCGTCTTGTATGGGCAGGGGGGCATATCCAATGGACTCCCCAGCAGTGGTCCCAAGTGCTGTGAAGTGATGAGTCGAAGTTTCTCTTGCTGGGCACTGATGGCATTAGTCATGTGAGACGTCCCGTTGGAACCCGATTCGATCCCAAGTACCAGATACCTACTGTGAAGCACGGCGGGGGAAGCGTCATGGTCTGGGGCTGTTTTAGCTCGAAGAGAGTGGGTCCCCTGCATCGTATCGAGGGGATTATAAACAAGGAGATGTATAGGAATATTCCAACGAAGATCATGTTACCGTATGCACGTGCCAACATGCCTAGGGGCTGGGTATTCCAGCAAGATAACGACCCTAAACACAGTTCCCGCTTGGTCAAAGATTGGTTCCATCAGCGTCGGGTGAATATCATAGACTGGCCGAGCCAGTCCCCCGACTTGAATCTTATCGAACCATTCTGGGATGAGCTGGAGAGGGAACTGGAAGCCAAAACTGCCAAGAATTGTGCTGAAAAGTTCTCTCAACTCGAGCAAACTTGGAAGTCAATTCCTCTCTCCGTCATCACCAACCTTGTGTCTTCAATGCCCCGAAGGTGGCAGGCGGTGATCGATGCTAAGGGTATGGCAACGAAGTATTAGAAGTGGGGAATGTGAATAGCGACTTAGGTTATCATATCTCTCCTTGTTAGTCTGTTATAGTCGTTTATCTTTTGAAGCTCATTTTCCAGAATTTCATTGTTTTTGTAAAAATCATTGTTGTTGGTATCCTAAGTGTTCAAATAGAAACTGATAAAAGCGAAAACATTGTGTGAAAGTTACAGCTCCGTATCTTTATTGTGACGCGAGTTAGTACATAAAATGTAGTTTTTCGTATCTTTTTGAGCGGTACTGTATGTTTGCTCTCTCTGATGCGAAGCGATGTGGCAAGCACCGCGATTTAAACGACCGCAATTATTACCCCTTGTTCCGAGTGAACACAGATACTCAATTATTTTTAGTGACCGAGTAGGCCACTCACCAGGCATCAGAAAGCACCGGGAATGGAACCCGGGTTCGTTTGCACCACAACCCGCGCCTCACCTACTGGACCACGCTGGAGATTTATTTTTAATATAGTAGGAAAACAAATATAGCTGTCAAATAATTGAAGATAATTAGAAGACATAAGCAAAAAATACGTATTATAATTAAAATTATTATTTCGCAAGGGTGCGACAACCGGGCAAAAGAAAGCGAACATATGAGAGCTTTAACCTCTCAGTTTACAGTCTATGATCCGATGGGCCTAAAGCTTACCATTGTTATTATATTATTATTAATGCCCAAGAGTGATGTAAGAGTTTCGCACACCACTGTATGTTATGACTTCAATGAACCAGAAATGTTACATTAACAGGCTATTGTCTGATCTTAGTAATACGTAGTGTAAACAGAAAATCTGAGTTTTCTGACAAGCCGCCATCATATTCAGCTGTGTGTATAAATCATTATTATTATTTATCTACATTTCAGTGCTTTTTTAAACAGTTAAAAAGAGAATGTACCTATATACCCTGAAAAATGCAAGGGTAAATTGGTCTAATTTAGATTAACATATGCACTCACCCAGCTGATGAAAAAATGATAGAAATAACACACCAAAACTACATAAACTTGTTGTGTTTGCCTAGCCACTACACATATACTCTCCAAACACCTGATAAAAGTTAAAGGTTAATTAGCTAAATTAAAAAATGTGCAGTTTGAGAAGAACATCCAGTCAATTAAAAAAAATTATATACAGAAATAAAAATAAAATGCAAGTAACAGAGTAGTTACAAAAATTATTACGTTTCGACTTAGTAAGGTATCAAACCCCGATTATTGTACAATATCGCATGCTGACGATTTCGTATACTGACAGCTAGTGATATAGACTGCACTGCTGCACTGATATTCTAATTAACATACATTTATCCCTTAGTCTGTACTTAACCGACATTTTCGAATGGTTTGACGTCAAGAAATTATGACAACCAATCCATATCATTTCCAAGTCGTACACAGTCGGTTGCAATATTTGGGGTCATTATATCATTCTCAAGAAAACTGCAACAAACACTTCTTACATATTTTAACCAACTTTTCTGCAATTATCGTTTTTGTAAAGAAGCGTGGCGATTCAAATCTCCTTTCGCTAACACAATTCAAACATGCAACTTAACGGAATGTTTAATAGAACTCTTGAGTAGCTTCTTTCCATGTACAAACCAGGACAGCTTTAAAGAAAGTTTAAAAAGACACTTCTTCAGTACGTATGGCATTTTTCTAGTTTATTTTTTAGTTCCTTTTTAGTAAATTTTTCCAGATGATTTTCAGTAAGTAGCGGCTTTACACTCATAGCTTACCATGTAATATTGGAAGCTTCTAAAATTAGTTTTATTGTTATAATTTCTACTTTAACATCTTTTTTATCAAGTTTTAGTCCAACTTATAGAGATAACCTGCTACTGCTGTAATACCATTCACGGATTTCTTCAATGGTGACACAGAAACACCGCTTCAAATCTCTTTTTAAAAACAGGACTCATGCTAAAATATTGTCACTTTGTAAAGCGTATTAGAGTGCATCTCTAAAAATTAATTTGTTTATGGCACACGAGTACACCATTCTATTTATATGAAATTTCGATTGGACATGCTCTTATGAGATTAATCATGAAGAAATTATTTATATTTTATATAACAAACTAAATTACAGAAAAGAAGAGCTACTTCGGCTAGAATCCTAGCCAATTCTCAGGAAATCCAAAGTATTCCTAATCACAAAATTTGCTACCATACAGTGAATTTGAATACATAATTAAAACAATGAACTAAACGTGGTGAATCGATCAAAATGGCAAGAAAGTAAAAATAATTCCGCTATTAAGAAAGAAGCAACGTTGGTTTTCTGTGACACCAAAAATTGTTTGTTGATTGATAATTAGAAAAGGAAATAAATTATTATAGAACTATTAGCTTAATGAGCCAAGTATTCAAAGTATTTATCGGAATAAATAAAAAATGTCTAGATATAAGACAAGGTCTGTATATATGTTACATTGACTTCAATAGAGTTTTGAATAAAGTGATACACTATAAACTTGATAAATATATACTGTACCAGTTTGGACTTGACGAATAATTGAAACTCTATATCTTAAGCAAATATAAATTAACAGACTAAGTAGGAATTAGAAGAGAGGCGCATCCATTTTGTTTAATATATTAACTGCCGATAGATCAGAATAAATAAAAATAAATAGAGTTTTGCTGAACAATATAAGATACGCTGACGACGACACGGCTCTAATAGCAAGAAACGAAAATTTGTTGCAAATTTTTCTAGATCAAGTAAAAGAGGAAAGTACGAACATGAAAAAGAAGACATAAACAAGACAAAAGTTGAGGTTATAAGGCGAAATAATGTAAATTACAAATATCATAATCGAACAAGTTAAAAGTTACACATACTTAGATCGCTTAATTAACTCAAAAATAGAACAGAAAGACGAAATAAAGAGAAGAATGGAAGTTTTAAGAAATACCTTTAATAAATTTAAAACAATATTAACTGGCCGTCTAACTCTAATACCTTGCTTTCTAAAGTGATCAACTTTATTGTATGAATATGAAACATAATATAACGATCGGTTGACAGCCTTTGAAATGTGGACATATAAAAAATGTTAGAAATCACTAAAACGCAAAGAGTAAAAATGGGGAAGTTTTAAGATAAATCGAAACGAAGAGAAACTAGTATGCAATATAAAAAAATGGAGTTATTTTTACTTTGGACGTACAATATGACACTAAAAATATGTAACATTACAATATACAATATAAGGGAAGGTTGAAGAAAAAAGAGGGCGAGGAAACAGAAAGACATGTGGATAACTAGCATAAGAAATTAGTTAAGAATGAATAGAGAAACGCCTATACACACAGAGATATACGCCACGGCGATTGCTAAACTCAGAAATTGAGAGGCACCAGAAGAGGGAGAGAGAGAAAGAGAGAGAGAAACATGTAATGCATAGAGTTTATTTGTTATAAAAGGTGTTCCAAAATTCAAGAAAGTAATTTTGATAGTAAACACGGATTTTTAATTAAAAATTGTAATTTTTTATTGATTCATAAAGTGTACAGTATAGGGATACGTATGAAATAGAATACCGGGTAAGAAGCCTCCACGCTTTCCTGAAACATGCGCACTGTTTTGTTAAAATTTTGCATAATCGTTTTGCATAAATGTGGCTGAATATCGTTGATAGAGCGCTTAACTTCCTCCTTCAAGGCGTGGATCGTCATGAGCTTGTTGACATAAACCATAGACTTTAAAAAACCCATAGGAAGAAGTCCAACGGAATTAAATCGCACGATCTGGGCGGCTAGTTCTGATCAGCAAAACGGGAAATTACACGACTAAGTAGTGACTGATGCAATAATTAAATTATTTCGTAGGCTGTATGACGTCTGGGACCGTCTTGTTGAAACCACATAGTGTCGATATCCATATATTGCAATTTAAGTACAAAAAACTGGATCATGATGTCGCCATAGCGAGCACCATTAACTGTTATGGTCTTACTAGCCACATTTTCGAAGAAGAATGGTCCGATAATGCCTCCAGTCCAAAATCCGCACTAAACAGTAACTCGTTGTGGATGCATTTGTTGCTCAACAATCACTCGTAAAATTTCTGAATCTCAAATGCTGCAACTTCAACGATTAACGAAGCCCTCAAGACGAAAATGAGCCTCGTCGCTGAAAATAATTTTGTCCGAAAAATCGGCGTCCACTTGTTGTTCCATAATACATTCAACAAAGTCTCTTTACTGTGCGTGGTCAGTAGGCTTTAGCTCTTAAGTCAATTGAACTTTGTACACATGAAAATGCAAATATTTGGTGAGAATACGCTGTAGACAGCTTCTCGAAATGTCCAATTCTTGACCACGGTGCCGAATTGGTGTTCCTGGACTCTCAGCAACACTCTTACAAACTGCTTTGATGTTGAACGATTTGTTGAAGGGCAACATTACCGCACCAATGGCGCGAAATTCAAATATTGGGTACATTTTAGGACACCCAATATAACAATTTCCCAAATTAAATTATAAATTATTGCCTACATTTCAAAAGGGCCAACACCTCAAAAATATCACAATTAAAAACAGTATTAATATTAATTTAATTAAAATTAGCTTGCTTTGTTGTAAGTCAAAAACTTTTAAACCCATAACTTTATCATCATCTTGCAAAATCAAATTGCTGTTTGCTTCATTTCCTATGTGCGCTAGTTATTTGTGATAATAAACTCGCATAAAGCGAGGAGAATCGCTTCAGACGAATTACTGAGCGCACTAAATTAAAATCGCGTAATTTGCCATTCCATTTAAGGGCAGCGTGATTCATCTGGGAAGTCATCGAGATCCCTCGTCTGCATGTAAGGCACACATGTGCCCTCCGTCGCGCTGGCCACCGAATAGGACGTCACCCTTCCCACCCTCTTTAAAAATTCGCAATTAATTCCCTATTAGAAATGATTTCATATGCATGAGGGGGGTATTTATGCGCTTCGGTTTGCAGAGATTCTCTCCTTGCATTTGTGCTTACAGGTATTTGCTGTATTGAAAAGTCATGAACGAAAACAGTAATACATTTAAAATAATAAAAAAAACAATATAGAAAATATAGAAGACTAGAAATATAGCCCTACAAACAGAAAACAAGTAAAAGAAAGAATATAAACAGCAAAAATTTACGTATCGAAGAAAGATAAAGAAATAAAGCAAATTATAAATTAAACTGATCTTCTGCCTGGTCTCTTGGTAACAGTTTTTGTTTCGTGAATTGTCTAACTACTTTACTTATTCTTCTATTTTTCTGCTTTAATTTCTTTCTATTTCTGATCTTATCCATTTTGACTTTATCTTCAATTTGTTAAAGTACATCATTTCTGTAGATGTTATTTTCTTTCTTTGCAGTTCAGTTAATGCCCACATTTTTGTACCAATAAGACATAGGATATGGGAGCAATAACTTTTTTGAAATTTTGCACTCTTGTTTTATTGTTTATTTTCTTTTTTCCAAGAAAAGCCGTCTAATTCTAATTGAAAAGTCTTCCCCCATTTGCGATTCTTTCATCTTCTATGATTATTAATTCTAAATATTCAAATTTTCATTCCTGGTGTATTTTTTTATCTTTACATTATCATAATCTTTGTCATTATAATACTCTTCTGTATATTTCTAAGTTTTGTTCAAGGTTCTTTTCATTCTTCGTTATGATAACAATTTTGTCTGCATAACACAGTTCGCTTATATTAATTTATCTCATCTTCCAGTAACCTACTTCATAAGCTTTAATTTCTTGTTTTGCTTTTTTCAGTGCTTCGTTTAGGATAAGTGAAACACAATAATGGGCTCATTTTACACCCTTGTCTTACGCCTAATGTTGTTTCAAATAAATCCAATTCTTCTTGCCCTATTCTGGCGTAATTCTATGTATTTTGATATAGACTATGTATTGCTCTAATTATGATGTGCGGTACCCTTTTTTATCGTAGTCCCCCAAACATCTTCTCTGTTAATTTCGTCGAAGCTCTTTCCATATCAATGAAGCATAGATTTACGTTTCTATTTTCTTTAATTGCATTTTTTTCTATTTGTCTCGAGAATATTGCATCATGTACCCCTCTATTTGGCCTACATCCAAATTACTTTTCTTGGAATACGTTTCTAAAAATTTATCTTTTTGTTTTTTTTTTATTATTCTAGCGTACAGTTATCCCTCTAGAGTTTTAATAATTTTTACTGTCTCCATTTTTATATATTGGGGTTATAATGCTAAGTTTCCCTTCCCTGAGTGTAATTTCTTTTAGTTCTTTATTTTGGAAGTGCTTTTAACATATCTGTAGCTATCATGTCTTGCCCAGGTATTTTTTTAGTTCTTCAGTATGTGACATTTCTATTTCTCGGTTCTTGTAATGTATATCTGATTATATTTTATCATTTATTTCTCTTCCAACTAACAGCTCCATAAAGTATTGCCTTCATCCTTCCATAATTCTGTGCTTATCTTCTATAATTTTTTAATCTGTAACTTATTTTTATTTGTTAGAGTCTTCCTTTGATTGATTTGTCTTAATATGCCAAAGAATAGTTTTTAAGTTTAATCATATGTTTTTTCATTTTCTCGCCAAACTCTGCCCATGATTTTTCTTCTTCAGTTTTACTATTCTTGTTATGTATTTCTTGGTAATTCTCTGGGTTTTTCCTTTCCAAATGCTTTCTCTATTTTTGTTTCTTTTCCTGTTAACTGTATTCTTTCAGTCCACTCGCTTGTTCTTATTAATTTTTGTTAACTATTGAAATAACAATAACTGTCCTCCATTGATACCAAAATTTCTTCTTTGAAAGTTTTCCATCTGTTTTCTATAATTTTTATCTATTCTTTCAGGTTTATTTTAATATTCACTTATAATAAAAAGCGATACTCTAAAAAAAGATAAACAAGAGAAACAATTCAAAACAGAAACACTTGGAATGAAGTATGAAGAAACCAGTGAACAAAGGGTAGATCGACTAAGGATTATGTATGTATGTATAAATAAAACCTGATAGATAAATATCTTAAAAATGATAAAAAAAACTAACGTAAACTAACATATGGCATTATATTTCTTTTATTTTGTCCCGCCTGAAGCATACAAAACAGAAACTGAAGAATTACCCTTCTATGACATTTTCAAGCTTAAATTCTGAAATAATCATGACAGATTATAAAAACCTTGAGAGGACATTACAAATTTCATGTGGTAACTTTCGAAAATATACGCAAATATTTTATAACATAAATAATCCGTAAATTTATTGATAAATTATCTTAGGCTATTTTAACCCTTTAACTACGGCTGTCGTCAATAGACGACCAAGCGAAATTTGCGTGAGGCACGGCTGTCGTCAATAAGCGATTTCACAAATTATGCTGAGAACGGGCGTCGCTCATTGATATTTATTTACTTTATCTAAATTTCGTCGATGAAACAAGTGCCTTGGGTGTTTATTTTTTGTTCGTTGCGTATTTGACGCATAATGAATACATCTTTGTATGCCACATGTATTTGTTTACATTACCTTCCTCTCAAGTGTTTAGGGCTCATATTTTCGAACGCGCACAGGAAATGCCAGTTTAGCAGTAATATTTGAAGTGTCTAGTTGCATTTGTATTACATTACACCAAAAATATTTCTTATTTGCCGCAATATAATATCGAAAATGGATTTACCGTCAACATCTCGTGGTACTCGCGGGTCAAAGCGTCAAAGAGCAGAATCGAGTGAAATTGATATATATAGTGATGAAGAAGAAATTCTTTCACTTAGTGACCTGGATAGTGCAAGTGAAGCAAGTGAAAGAGACAATGACATTAGTGATAGTGAGGAAGAATTTGTTGTAGGAGACTTACGTTGGCAAAATTGCAATACTTTCAATCCTAAAATATACAATTTTGACGATGAACATTCTGGCATTTCGGGAGCGTTTGAAATTGAAAATGTATATAACGAGTACGAGTACTTTGCAAAATATTTTGATGAGGATATCATGACAACAATTGTGAACGAAACTAATCGATACCACAACTACAGTGCCGAAGACGATCCAGCCTCAAAAAGAAAACCATGGGTGCCCACGGATGTGAATGAAATGTATAGCTTCTTAGCAATAATTTTATCGATGCCACATATAAAAAAACATAAAATTTCTGATTATTGGTCAACAGATCCAATTATTGCCAGTAATTTTATTAGCAAGTATATGACAAGAGATAGATTTACACAACTCTTGCGTTATATACATTTTGCTGATAATAATAACCCTCCGCCCCCGGACAGCAATGATAAATTGTGGAAAATACCAAGAATATTTGAAGAATGGAATAGAAAATGTTCCAAATTTTTCAACCCATTTCAAAAACTCGTTATCGATGAATCCCTGGTACTATTCAAAGGCAGGCTGCAGTTCAAGCAATTTATCCCATCCAAGAGACATAGATTTGGTATCAAAATTTTTGTGTTGTGTGATTGTGAGACTGGAATTGTTCTAAAGTTATTAGTGTACACCAGATCTGAAATTGACATTCTTCGAAATGATCCGTTGGGTGTTTCAGGTGCGGTAATAAAAAAACTAATGGTAGACTTTGAACAAAAAGGACACAGATAATTGGTATACTAGCCCTAAACTTGCACTTTACTTAGACGAGCAGAATACCGGTTTATGTGGCACAGTAAAGAAAAATCGCAAGCATTTTCCAAAATTCTTACATAGGGTGGCACGTGGAACATACGAACGAATGAAGTGCGGAAATGTAATGGCGATTAGATGGAAAGACAAACGGGATGTGTCGATGCTTTCGACATTTCATCAAGGAGTGATGAAAAATAGCGAAAAACTGGACCATCGAACTGGTGAGCATATCTGGAAACCGGACTGTGTAATAGATTACACTAAAAACATGCGTATGATTGATAAATGTGACATGCAATTAGTCACAGTGGAGTGTGTTCGAAAATCAATCAAATGGTACAAAAAGCTATTTTCTCACCTGGTTGACGTTGCCATGCTCAATGCATATAACATGTTCCTCGTAAAAACAGGAAAAACTTCAGTACGCTTGAACATGTTTATAAGAAAAGTTGTGCAGCAAATTCTTGAAAAACATGGAACTCTTACTGCTGCTAGACCGGGAAGACAGAGTATGGAAGCAATTGATCGCTTAGCTGCAGTGAATTTCATGGAAAGACATTCCCCCGCAAATGTTCCACCTACTGGTAGTAGACTGAAGGGGCAAAGAATTTGTCATGTATGTGCCAATACTGACCGAGGTGAAAAGAAACGGAAGTATGTTACAACTTGGTGCGTTGAGTGTAAAGTAGGACTTTGTATAGGCGACTGTTACAAAATATATCACACCAGAAAAACTTTTGATAAAACTGAGATGTTACATATTTATAAGTTTATTTAGGTATAAGTTTTAGTTTGTTTACTTATAGGTATGTTTTGTAAATAATTATTATATTATACATATTTATTCTTAGCAAAACATCTTTTATTTTATTCTATGTATTGTTACTTGTAGGTACAGCGTTTATGTTTTCGATATTTTTGACATTTATTACATTTTACATTGTTTGAAATTTGATTTTGACATGTATGTTTCTACATTTCTTATATTTTTACATTGTTTGCGTTTCTATATCTCTCACTATAATTTGTACTTCGATATCTCAATAAATAAATCTTCTCTAGACGTTTCGACTGACTTATGAGTCTTCTTCAGGAGCACAAAAATCAATGTATTATTAGGTTATTTTGAATGTATTATTTGTAATTCTGTATATATGTATAGTTTGAATGTTGTACTCAAACTTATATTTTTTTTACATTTACCCCCATGTAACAAATCCCTGTTTATAAATAAGGGTGTATGTAATTCAGTAGATAAATATACATTTACCAAGAGTGAACCAGGACAATAAGCTTAGAGCGACTAACCTTCTTAGAAAAGGTGTTTGTAATATAATATTTACGTAAAACGATATTATAAGAAAGGGGTACATACCCGGTGCGGCCCGTCCAATTTTGCCATTCTTATGTAAATAAATCATCACATATAGATAAGAAATGGATATATCAGCATTTGTGCAAATTTTCTTTTATTTTTGTTTTGCGTTTAGACAGACATATTTGTAAATATATTCCAGTAGCTAAAGGGTTAATAGTTCAGATTTTGTCGGCTTTTAGATTAAAATCTGCTGTGACAGAAGAGACTAGATACCACAGTAACGTTTGTATTGATAACATTTTTAATAATGCTGGAGAATGCCTTACTTAATCACATATTTTGGCTCGGACCGTAATCTGTCTAAATTTACCCTTCAACGTTAAAATAATAGCCCCAGTTGTAGTCAGATGCAGGCTTATCAAAAAGGAACATTTAGGAGATTTTTTATGAAATATTTAACAGAATTTTCAAAATAAAGCTATCGAAATATGCCACTGGACATAAAAATTGTGTAAGTAATGGACTCAACCCTAATAAAAGAAAAACTTTATTTACTGTTGAATCTTTACAAAATAAATGTTGAGAAAAGTTTAACAAATAAAGTCAAACAAGTTAGCACATAAAATTATGAAAAATAATAAAATTATATTAAATTCAAGTACGAGAGCACGAGAAAAAAAAGTTTACAAGTCAATAACAATTTTTCAGCTGATTCCTTTAATGATTTCTTTAATAATGAGTTCAAAAAAATTAAAAAACAACTGTAAATTAAAATTACGTGCTATGTATTACCGGATGCCCAACGAAGAGCATGTAATAGCGAATTTCTAACTCCAGTGGATAAGAATGAAGTATTTGATATCATTTCTAATCTGAATAATTCAGATACCATGGATTATTACGATTTGAGCACTAGATTAAACACATAAAACAGGAAATATTCCAACCTCTGACACATTATAAACGGGTTGTTTTCCTAATTTGTTAACACTATCAATTCATGACAACATTGGAAACTTTAGGCTTATTATTATCACGCCTGCAATGTCAAAAATATTCGAAACACCATTTAAGAAGCGTTTACTGGTTTCTTTAAATTAACAAAGCCCTTTCTCCAACTCAATATGCGACTTTCTTGGAAGAAATTTTAAAAGAAACATTTCGTGGATTCGGACAATCTAACTATACTGTGTTTGTAGTGTCGGACCTTTGACACTCTTGATTTTAAACTCTTTGCCCAGAAATATAAATTTTATGTATACTTGATAAAGCCTTGAGTTTTTGTACTTTCTTTCTGGAAGGTAAAAGAGCAAGTTGTATTGTTCAGGGGATTCTTTCACAAGAACGTGGTCAAAGCGTAATTAATTGTAGGGTCCCACAAGGTACATTCTTCTTTATCCTATTTGTCAATGATTTAAAAATGAGTATAAATAATAAAACTTCTATCTAGCAATTTGCTGACAACTCAAATCTTTTGGGCAATGTTAACAACTTAAAGTCTTTACTGAAATGTTAATGTGAAATTGGTTTGAGACCAACAAATTCAAGTTTAATACAAATGAAACTTAGTCAATTTTGTTTAGATTAAAAGATGCTGTGACCGCAAAAGCCCTTGTAAAGTGCTAGGACTGTGATTTGACAGTCGCCTTACCTGGAAAGTTTATATTAAATACTTACGTAAAAATTAACATCGGTAAACTATAATTTCTTGGTGTTGGGACAAAGCATTGACAATAATATTTTAAACTTGGTTTACATTTACACTATTCCAAGGTATAGAACCCTATAGGATTAGATTTTGGAAAGGATAAAGTGCTACTTTTAAACTCTTAAAACAACAAAAACTAGCATTAAGAAGAAAACTGATCACTGTAGACCTCTCTATTTCCTTTTGGGGGTACTAACTGTGCCCGCGTTGTATACACTGTATAATTTCGTATATGTGAAAAAACATTTTGACTCTTTTAAATAGTAGCTCAAAATTACTGTTATTACACCCATCAAACAAGGTTCACAGTAAGGAATCACGTAAGACCACAAAAATGTTTCAATTTATCAGATAACTTTGCTATAAGAATGCATAATATGCTACCCTAAATTCAAACGATCTAATGCCTTCTGTAGTGAGAAACTTGTTAATTATGCATTGAACGGACGACTAAAACGGACAAACTAAAAAGCAATAGTATTAGGTACCATATAGAACGCCCCCCCTCCCCAAGAAGCTTGAGACCTTGACGTGATAGGGAGGGGAGGGGCTAAGTATCCTTAATGACTTCGAAAGCGATGTTGACGAGAGACTACAGTCTCCTGATAGGCTCACCTTGTTAATAAGATCAAGGACCAAAGGAAAACTAAAAACAGCTCACCCTCAGGAAGCACCCTGTTTTGGTGCCACAGAAACTAGCGCACCCGGAGGTATCTAGCTACGGATACCTGAACGCCAGGCGCCTCGATAAATACCGTAACCGCAGCCCGTGCTCCAACAACCACTGGAGGGCCTACCAGGGAGGCTTGCCTTAACCGGTCGGCCTGCGAGGATGACACCTCTATAAAAAGGAGGAGAACACCTCTAAAAACTTGAGAAGCACCGGGCACACCCCACAGTATAAATGCCTTCCCCCAAGAAGGACGTTACCCTGGGGGTGACTTCCTCTCCGACCCATCTCGTGGGAATAATATAGAAGATTGTAAACGTAAAATAGAAGCCCAAAAAGAGAAACCGAGGACGTGATACCCTCCCCGAAGTAAGAGAAGCAGCCGGCAAATCGACCAAAACTATCTCGGGGCTGATGGCGTTAAGTACCAAAAACATAAACACCAAATCCGAGATAAAGGATATAATAAAAGACAAACCGGAAAACGACTCATCTAAAAAGATTCATCTCAAAACACGAAGCAAGATACAGAGGAAATAAAACTGGATACATCCCAAAGGAAACAAGGACAATCGCTGTGCAAAAGGAAGAAAAGAACATAATGGAAGAATGGATGAAAGGAGAAAAACATACAAACAAAACTTAGAGAAATACCTAGAAGAACAGCAGAGATTGAAAACGATGATGGACGAAAGATGTACTGACAAAACTTTCGAAAGGACTTTGTATACGACTGGTGATATAAAAACCATTAGCCTAGAAGAGGAAGAGTTTGAATAACAAATAGAACTAAAGTAGGGAAATACACAAGAAGCAACAAAATCGCGGCAAAATACCCGGGAATACACGAGGTAATTGAAGAAAATGAAGAACAAGTAGAATACCTCTTGAGCACTATTAAAACTGTAAACAAAAAGGGAACATAACAGAAAAATCGAGCATCTTACATGCGATCCCAAATGAGGTACACAAAAATGGAATAAATGACATGGAGTAGTTATTTAAACAAATCCAAGAACATTTAAGACACCAGAGGGCATAAAACCTAAATACATAAGAAATGTGGTCGAATACATGTTTCGTAACACCATGCTAGAGGCCAACATAATGACTAAGAGAACGCAAACACCTAAGACCAAAGAGTGCAATGGGAACAAGCAAAACTCAGAAAGACTCATAAACCGAGAGGGAAAGACACACATGGAATTACTAAAGACTACACACCCACTGGTGTAAACTTTATTGTCAATCGGAAATGCTCCTGTTCAAGAGTGGTAGATCAACTCTGTATTAATATAAGATGTTCCGGCTTTCACAAGTATTTCCATTATTATGTCCAATATCTGTATATATTTCCTTTTTGTACTTCAACTTGCAATAAATCAACATTTTTCTTTTTGCGAATGTATCAACAATATAAAATATTTCAGATCCGTACAACACAGTAAAAAACGGGGAAAACCTCCTGTTCCACATTTATAATTATTTCTAAGCTTCTTTGGTGCGTTCTGCAACTTTTCGCGTGCATAAAAATCCGAGTACCGCCACGAGTACAGCGCTGAGCACATAGCACCAGCCGTTGTGTGCTTACCCCTCTTGTCTTTGCGTGCCCCTTTGTAGCGACAACTCTTTGCCGGGCCCCATTTTTTAGGCCCCACTTCGGGCCCCGCGGCTCTCCTAGACACCCTCGCGCAATCACAGCACGACTTGGAGTGCTCTATGGGCGCCTTTGTTTTATGCATAACTTTGAAATTACTCTCCTTTAGTTCCACATGTCGCCAATTGTCGGCCGGGGAAGGCCCGCAGCAGCCGGGCCTCAAAACGCCGCCAGCAACGATCGCGCCCAGACGTCGCTGAGGCCCTCCAGCGCGCCTAGCGCGGGATGAAATATGTATGGGGCCGACCTCGGCGCTCCGGAGAGAAAGCCTGCTCGATTGTTAAAAAGACAGCAGATCGTAAAATCAGCATACACATGGCAAGTCTAATGAAAAACTGTGCATCTATTCGCCGCCTCCTTAGATTACGACGGAGGAGCTATTGTTGAGGATCAGAATAGGCAGCCCGCTCCTATAATCGAAAGGCGTCGGCTGACGTCCTGCTAAATGGAATGCGCAAAACTGTCTACTTACATTCTGATTTACATTTAGATATCCTGCAACTAAAACACACTTCTGAGTAAGTGGAGGGACTTGAAGCCTAGTTCTCAAAGACTCTTAGGTATAAATGGAACAAAAACAGCAAGCAGTAGATCAAAGTCGGCAAATAATTAATCTAAAAGGTAATGTAAAAGCAGTCGTAAGATCGATAGTTTTAATGATACATACAAATTCTAATAAAACTAAAATTAAAATGAATCACTCCAATCTACTGTAACTCTGCATTTGCCACTGTCTACAGTAAATAACCTTTGCCCTTTAACAAGAAAATCTCCATTGAATTTTCACCTCATCTATGCCTTAGAGCGCAACTTCCTCATGAAGCACGTCTAGTCTACCGGAGCAATCCACTTAATTCAGGATGTGAACAATGAATTTGTTCTATAACGGGGCTTCCTGAGCACCAAATTGATTTTATTTGCAAATTAAAAGCTAGTAATTTTAAACACGCGTGCGCTTTGAATTTACACTGAAATCTGCGGTTTGAGGGTCTGTTGCGGCGAGCTTTATAGTTCATAAAGCTTTTCTGTGTGGTCTAATTTTGTGGTCAGTGTTATTTAAAAATTTTAATTTGCCGTATCAATTTTATTATTTATATTATTATATTAAATGTTAGCACTTGTATAGCCTTCCGCTGGAGCGGAAAATTGTCTTCTGTATTGAAGTGCTTTAATAAAAACCCCGAATGTTTCTAATAGTTTATTATGGTCTATAGCGTGACGTCGAATGGAGTTATTTATCTACAGCTCTTCGATTCCAATGTCAAGACCTACATCTTCCTTTTGTGTACAAAAACGTTGACTAACAACGTGTACTGTACGCCTATCGACATTTAATGTTGCCGTTATAGAGGGTGTTTCCAAAAGAATCATCCGATTAAAATATTTATATTATGAAAAATAATGAACATAAAAACTTAAGATTAATTTTGTATTACAGGGCTAATCTTGAAATTTTTTGCACGCCAAATCATAGGTACTATTAAAAAAATGAATACCAAAGGGCAAGAAATGCACCTCGCCTTTATAGATCTGGAAAAATCATATGACTCGGTCCCAAGCAAAAATTATGGAAAGCCTTAGAAGAGATAAGCCTTAGTACAAAATTGTCCAACAATGTAAAAGAACTTTATAAAGATAACGTTACTGGTTTTCCTCAAATCAAGAGAAAAACAATAAAATCGGATTAAAACGATTAAAGGCCTCAGACAAGAGTATGGTTTAACCCCCCCCCCCCCTATTATTTAATATATATTGAAATAGTCTTCAAAAAATGGAAAGATAGAGTCAGAGGTATGGAAGTTCCCGTTTATGACCAAAACCTATTTTCTTTTCATTTTTCCGACGAGTAAGTCATTATAAGTCAAGATGTCTTCGACATGAAATACATTATTAAAAAACTATATCAACATTATGAAGAATGGAGTTTAAGTGTAAGCTTAAAAAAACTGAATATTTGGTGGTTAACCCCGAATCACAATACGAAATTTTAATAAATGATGATGTAACAGTAAGACAAGTGGAAAAATGTAAATACCTTGGTGCGACTATTAATCGAGAGGGTTTGGGAAAAGAAACAATTAAAACCAGAATGCTATAAAGTAGAAAAACAATAAAAAGCTTGCGTTCTCTCTGGTGGGACAGCAACATTTTGAAAAATAATAAACAAAGAATTGGTGATGTAATAGTAGAGTCAGTGCTGTGTTATAGTAGCAAAGTATCGACTTTAACGGCTGAAATGAAACGAAGATTAAACACAGTTCAAATGGACTATCTTCGAAGGAGTGGAAGGGTATCGAGACGCAACAGAGTAACAAATGAAGAGATAAGACGCAAAATACAGGCACCAGAATCAGTTGTGGTTCGGACAAATAATGAGAACTGGAGAGAATAGAAGGCCTGTGAATATATTCAAATGGTCGCCATCGAGTAAAAAAAAGAAAGGAAGAACCCGCAGTTCATGGGATGAGGGTATTCGAACGGCTATCGAAAAAAATAAAATTAAAAGATCAACCTATAAACAGAGGAAGCAGGCAGCCGGCATCTATCTTTATTGTAATACACTTAGATTTATAACTGATGATATATAGTACATTACAATCCTGTAAATATATATATATATATATATATATATATATATATATATATATATATATATATATATATATATATATATATATATATATATATATATATATATATACATCATTAGTGCTCAATATGGCCCCTTGGGACGCATAACATATGGCCATATGGTAGCCAAATTTGCCCCAAACTTTTGTGAACATATCTACAGGGTTGTATCCAGAAGTAGTAGGACTGTTTTTTTTCGCGCGCTCGGAGCGATGGATGGGGGTATGCAAGGCCGAGTGTTATGGAGGGGAGCCTTGGGAACAGGTTTCGACCTGCGGCAGTCGCCTGCGTGGGTTAGTTGAGTATGGACCACTGTTTTAGTGACCTCCTGTAACGCTTCGTCGTCAGTTGCGATGGAGCGAAATTTGGAGCAGCGGTACGTCATCAAGTTTTGCTACAAACTTGGAAAATCAGCGACCGAAACCAAGGACATGCTTACGCAGGCCTATAAGAAGGATACCGTGAGCCGTTCCTCGATATTTGAGTGGCACAAGTTGTTTCGGGAGGAGAGGGAGCTCGTCGAGGACGATCAACGCGCCGGGCGTCCGTCAACCTCGCGAACGGAGGACAATGTGCTGATAGTTAACCAACTTTTGAACTCTGACCCACGGTTAGGCATTAAATTAATTAGTGATGAGCTGAATCTTTCGTACGGGACAGTTGTGTTGAGTGACGAGCAAAAAGAATTGCATGTTGAGATTTCCCAAGAAATACTGAACTGTTTGGAAGAAGACGAACATTTTCTCATCACCGGAGGTGAAACCTGTGTCTTCCAATACAACCCGGAAACAAAACGTCAGAGCGAAGAGTGGCACACCGCACAATCACCCCGTAAAAAGAAGGCCAGAATGTCGAAATCGAAAGTGAAATCGATGTTAATTGCATTTTTTGACCGTCGTGACATTGTCCTAGACAGACTTTAAATGTAAGATTTTACGTGGTAGTGCTCACACGGCTGCGAAATCGGATCACACGCGTGCGACCAGACCTGGTGGGGAAGTGGAAGCTCCACCATGACAACGCGCCGTGCTACGGCGCGTGGATTGTGAGGGATCTCCTGGCCAAATTCGACGTTTCCACGTTGCCTCGCCCCCCCCCCCCCAGAGCCCTGATGTGGCACCGACTGACTTCTTCCTGTTCCCCCGAATCAAGAGGCAGCTCAAGGGGCATCGTTTCGACTCGATGGAAGCAGTCCAAGCGGCAACGACGAGCACGCTGAACAGCATCCCGGAGACTTCAAGAAGGCCTTCGCGACCTAGAAGGCTCGCTACCAGAAATGTGTGGATTCCCAAGGGACCTATTTTGAAGAGTATTAAGTCGATGTACCAAAATGTAAAATAAATTTAAAAAAAAAATAACTCCTACTACTTTTGGATACCACCCTGTAGATCCACTGCTGCCACAGTTGCTGTTATGGGATTCCGTAGTTCCACCACTGTAGTTGAAAGAGGAGGCACACAAACGCAGTGGTTTATAATTCCCCACAAGCAAAAATCGCACACATTGAGATCCAACGACCTTGAAGGCCAGTGATGTAAAGCTGAATCGTTAGGTCCCATACAGCTGATCCATTGTTGTGGAATCTGATCATTCAAACATTCTCGAACTTTAAAGCTCCAGTGTGGTAATGCCCTGTCCTACTGGAAAATGAAGACATCCGAATCGGTCTCTAACTGTGTGAAAAGCCAATTTTCAAGTATATCTAGATATGTGATTCCCGTAACAGTGTTCTGTGAAGACCGTAGATCCCTTCCTGAGAAATTGCACAAAAAACATTAAGTTTAGGAGAGTCCGCTCATGTATAATTTGATGTGGCTGCTCCATAGCCCATATTGTAACACAAGAGAACCCCGCAGGCTTCGTCGACGAAGCCTGATCTAGACGCCAGGCAGTCGTGTAGAACACTACAAACAATAGAAACATTGGGAGGACATGAAAACTTTGATACTTGAGCATTACACATGCCACCAATGTAATTTAGCATCACGGTGTTTATTAAAGAGAGGAGTAAACACAATACAAACCAAACAGCATAACAACAGTCATCATCTGGTTTTCTGCGACAATAATCAAAATATTTAAATAATTCAAAAACGGTTAAAGTTAGAAGGCCGAATTAGCAAATATAGTTGTCAATGTGGTGTGCAAGTTTCAAGGAAATCGGTTGAAGCGTCTAGGAGGAGATAGAATTATAAGTTTAGAAAGTTAGGGAGATAAGACAAATATTACTTAAAGATTATAGAGGTTTACCTTACCACCTAAATAAAAAATTCTGCCACCTTGTCGAGGATGCATTTAAACAACTTCACAGGTCGTTGTTTGTCACCTGCATGAAAAGCTTGCTTTAATTTAATCCTGTACGGTACCATAATGAAACGTCGCCACAAAATACGACAGACAAACGTTGAAACAATTTTTAGTTCTCTACAGACACGGCAAGAAGATTATTAGGGGCTACGTGCGAAACTCAGCCGGATGCGCTCCACATCTTCGTCTGACACACCGGGACGATCATTGGAGTTCTCTTTACTCAGACAACCAGTGTCTTGGAATTGTCTATAGCATCGCCTAATGCTCTAAGCGATAGGAGGTTCAACACCATATTGCCGCCGAAAATAACGCTGAACGGTTGTTGTCCAATCGCCGTCTTGACAAACACTGGAGTGGCAGGTATACGAAGCGCGCTGGTGTTACCTATCGATAATCGCACGAAACTCGAGAATTCCCTCTTTCTAACAATATATTGTTCGATCAAAACGAATTAAGAGCTGAATAGTTATGATCTTTTTAAATCGGATGATTCTTTTTGAAACATCCTGTATTCTTCAAAAAAGTGATACCAATGTTTTATAATACAAAATAATCATAATTCAATTATTAAAGAGTTGTTCCGTATCCAAGTACTCAATTCTGTTTTTTTATTTTTAGCATACAATGGTGGAAATAAAATAAAGGCACTACAAAACTTTGTCTAAATCAAGCACAACCATTTCAAAATAGGACAGATAGAAGCACAAATAAGTTGCGATGGGCTAGGCATGGATTTATTTATTTTATCGCAGTTTTTCGAGATTCAGGGTGGAAATAATTATAAAGCCAAGAAGTTCCACCCTTTCCAGACTCCAGCCTTTATTTTTAAGGTTTCCTGACTTCTTCTCTCCTAAAGCTTATCTTAGAAGACTGGAGACCCATCAAAAAAGGCGACCATGGAAAGAAATCTAATCTGGAAGGCCGAAGAAACTATCGAGTAGGGATGAGTACCGACTTCTGGCCGAAATGCAGAATAACATAAGTTGAAGCAGCCGAATTCAAAAGGGATTCTCCGTGACACTTAGAAGAATTCAATAAGTAACCAACAGCTTCAATCTTTCAAATGGTGAAAACGGGTGCTCAAACCACTATTAAAGGATCACTATGCAAAAGATCGAATTAAGTTTGCTCATGACTATATAATGTGACAAAAAAGATTGGAAAAAAGTTTTTGTCAGCAACGAAAAAAAGTTTAATTTAGACGGCTCAGATGACTGCCAATATTACTGGCACAATTTGTGCAACGAACCAAAACTAATAGTAGCTCAGTGATGACATAAGGCGACTGTGCATAGAACGGCACTACTTCTTTAGCCTTCATGAAAGTCCAAATGGACTCAAAGGATTGCCCACAACTTCTCGAGTGACATCTTTTGTCTTTTGGTGAACAAATTGGTGGTCATCAATAGAAATTTCAGCAGAATAACGCACTTTTCTGCGTTGACAATTGAGTGGGTTGATTGCATATCTTCTTCTTGTAGTGCCTCTCCAATTGGAGGTTGGTGATCAATAGCGCTGTCTGTACTTTATTTGCTGCGGCTCAAGACAAGCAAATACCACTTTCTTCGCGCCAGTTTCTTAAATTCTTCAGCCATGAAGTCCTTCCTCCCACCCTTCTCTTTCCTTCTATTTTCCTTGTATAATTTCTTGCAAAATTTTGTCCGAAGTATCCTAATTTCCTTCTGTGCGTGTATGGTATTTTTAGGACTGTACGATATACGAACCCATATTTCGAAGGGATTTAACTTTTTATTTCAGCCTTGTAAACTGTTTAGCGCATAAACGCATAAACTTCTTTGATTTTTAGAAGTGCCTGCCTTGATTGTTTGATTCTAGTTTTCACTTTTGTTGTGCACCTACCCTGATCATCTGTTAAGCAGCCTAGATATTTAATTCATGTCGTATTTTAAATTAATTTTGAATAACTAAGTTTAGTAGTTCCGCATGTCACCTTTTTTATTGTCAGTAGTACTGTGTCGTCTGTGTATCGTAAGTTATTAATTGTTCTTCCTCCGATCACGACTGCTTCAACTCAATGTTCGAGCGCCTCTTTAAATATTGTTTCTGAATACAGATTAAACAAGAACGGTATCAGTGTACAGCCTTGACGGACACCTTTGACTATGTGAAATTCTTCTGATGACAGGTCTTTTATTTTAATTTTGGCCTTCTGGTTCCAATACAGATTTCTAATTAGTCTAATATCTCTGTTGTCCAAATTTAGATCGTTTAATATAGATAACAACTTTTCATACTTTATAATATCGAACGCCTTATAATAATCCATAAAGCACAGACAAACGTTCTTTTTACGTCTTTGCACTGTTGTAGAAGAACGTTAACACGTAAAGTGACACCACCTAACGAATGCGATATGCGCCCCCCTGCCCGAATCTGTTTATTTTCTTTTCTTGGCTCAAAATATGTAACTATGCCATAATTAAGCTTTCAGTGGGCCAAATTTTAAATTTGAGTTCCAAAAATCTATTTTTTTCTTGATGTGTTACTTTAACCCATCGCGACCCTAATAATTTGGAAAAGCTATAATCAAGATGGGGATCAATCATACCCACTGAAAAATCTTGTCCAGACTTGCATGAATTCCGCCGTTGCATCAATAATTTAATATCGTTTTATTGTCGTTGTGTGTAAGTACAGCCCCACAGTGTTCAAATGTCTAACTAAAAACAACAAGCAAGGATACATTCACGATGGAGTGAAATGCTATCAGATGAATCCGACTTCTCCCCAGGTGTATCTGCCTTCCTCCTCGTTTTCTTCTGATTCTGCAGATAGCGATGATGCATTTGAGAAAGGAAGCAAACCTAAAAAAAGAACAAAGAAGCTTCATAACGTGAATACAAAGTTAACAAAGAAAAAATCAAAAGTGGGTGTAAAAATGAAGAAAATAAAACAAATGTGACTGATGACTTTGAAAATCCACATACATTTAATCATTACTCCATTGTGAAACCTTCTACAAGTAAAGAGAATACCATACAAAATTAGCAATTTATCCAAAATAATTTAGATGATACAAAGCTTTTATCAGAAATAGACCAAATAATAGAAAATATTATTGCTCAAAATGCATACACCTCTTTTTGTGCTTGAAGCGTTTTTTCAAAATACATAAAGTTCTCTTGAATACATAAATTCAATTTTTTATTTGCGTTTGATTTTGACTTTTTGTTCTAACAAACTTACTATCAAATAAATACGACATTTTCTTTTCCGACCTCCGAAGAGTTAGATAAATCCACCAATTCAAAGGCCAACACAGGCAATATTTTGCTACAACACATTGCCATGCATTTTATATGGCAGCGGTGAGTCAACTTGGAATAACACTGCCAGAAATAAAGTGGAATCCGAAGGTCCAGATTTACACACCACGGCCTCCAGGAAGAATTTTTCTCTACGAAATTGACGGGTGGCTTACGCCCACCGTGGCACTTTAAGTGTTAATGCCGAACAACGCCTCTATCGTGCCCAAGTTGTTTTTAAATCCGAACTGTGTATCCGTAATGTTTTTTTAACATTTACTATATATCCTCTGATGTACAGCGCTGAATAATATTTTAAAACTGTCGCTCGTCAGACTTGTACTTTGTTGCGTTTTCTGGCATTTTTTTTTTATTTTGGCGAGGTAATGAAAGTAGCAATTAATCACTTTTGGAATTATTTCCGTTGAGTGTATATAATTAATTCATTCTGTTAACCTTTTCAATCTATCATCATCTAATACTTTCAACTTTTTCTGTAGAATTTCATCGCGGCTCATAGCTTTCCTTGTTTTTGATTATTGTAGAGTTTTCTTAACTTAATCTATCTAAATGTCTGGATCTTCGTTATTATTAAGTGTTTCAAGTTCCGAAAAGATTTTGTTCGTCTACTAATACATTATTTGCTTATCGTTTCTGACTTGTTCCTGCCATTTCTTTTACTTTTTGTGTTTCCCCTTAACATTTTCCCCTAAGCAATGTTTCCTTAGCAACTTTAGTATTTCTTGTTATTTCTTTTTGTATTTCTCGATAGAATTGTTTATTTCAGTTTTTAAATAATTTTCGTTTCTCCATTAATTCAAGAATTTTCTCATTCATCCATTTATGCTTTTATTGCAATCTACTGGGTTTTAAGTTGTCTGTTTATTCAGGCTTTGTACATAGAGCAGCTTTTGTAATTAGCTGGGTAAGCCACTTTCACATTGTGTTGGAATGTTCCTCGATTTAGCTCATATTGAGGGTCTAGTGCAGAACACTTAGCGCACTAAAAAATAAAATAATATATTAACTGATCTCTCTACAGGTGGTCCTCTTGAATAAAATTTTTTTTTCTAAATGAAGATGGAGTCACTCCTTATTGATAACAACTGGGATGTCTGCAGCTCATCTCGTTCTTTTGGTTTATATTTTTTTATACAGGTCTTGTAGTTTAAGGATAAAATATAGGTCGTACAACCTTTTTTCAAGAGAAGTGATAAAATGATTGGATATTTTAAATATTTTTTTTGTAATATCCATCTTATATAGAAGCGACCGATGTTCGCTTTTTATCAATTAATTTCTTCTGCAACTAATAATTAGTTGTTAATCAGTCTAATGTTATTGTTTTATTATTATTTGAATTATCTTTCGTCGTTACTTTTAAATTTTTTTAGTACTCACTTTAAAGTTTGCTTCTTCTGACCCCCTGATTTTTACAAAACAGTAATTGTTTTAATTTTGCAGTATAATACATATATTGCAACTTAACACTTTTGAATAAAAGCTTCCCGCTTGGCATAACAGCTAATAAAACATCAATGGTCAAAAGGCCTGTTTACTCTATTTAATTTGCGTTCTAACCCTTCGTCGTCCTCTTTGATACTTGAATCGGAGGGTTGCAAGAACCAAATTTCTTATTTTTTTAGACTTTGATAAACCCGATCGCGTGTGTCCTCGAGTGCCGTTTAATTAGACCAGCAACTGGAAGGGTTGGGACGTTAAAATGAATGACAGGGGAAGCAAGTGAGTGTTTATAGACAAACTGATTTCGTCTCAGCCTTATAGTTACAATCATTTTAGGATATAACTGGGCAGTAAAAATAAATTTACACAAAATATGTATCATAGATAAAAATTTTACGTTGGTCAATTTGGTAAAAGTATCAAAATAACAATAATCTTTGTTAATTAGATAATTTGAAGCGGATTTTATTTATTAAGACTTAAGTTGCCCAATCACAAATGCACATTTTAAGATCACAACAATCAATTTACTTGTATTTCAGTTTTCATTTATAAATTTACTAATAAAAGCAAATCAAATGAACTGCGAGTGCTGCAGATTGTAGATATATAGAATTATATTTTTCAGTTTGTGCTGCCTTTTTTGAACACGTGAGTGATCACGTATTTATAGTAGATTAAAGGAAAAATACTGCTATATGTCAGAAGATTTGTTTTATCTATCTAAAAGATGAGTAGCTTCAAAACATGTAGAGTTTACTAAGTTACTTTTAATTTTTTTCATAACTGTGTAACATAAAGTATTATATGACTAAAATTATTCAAACACTCGCTGTTGTAGAACCATAAACTCATGTGGCATTTGTTAATAGGATGTCAGTTCACTTTTAATATCAATCACGGCCCTCATTCATTTGGGAAAACCTTCCACCAAAGTTTATATACGTAATAAATGTTTTTCATTCCTACATGAAGCTGCAATAAGTTCAGCCACTAAAAATGGTATATTTGGCCCGGAGTTTAATCTGCGATCCAATTTTTCCCAGAGGTACTCAATAGGACTGAAAAGGCTAGTAAATGTCAGTTCAATTTTTCAACATCCATTTTTTCAAACTTTCGCAAAATAACCTTCGCTATATGAGCGGAACAATTATCCTATTTGTACAGAAACTGTCTCCATCGATTTGGAAGCACAAAATTGTTAAGAATATCACCATACATCTTCGCGTTACAGAAATTAAAAAACTCAGACCTAACCACGAAAGACAGTCCCAGATCATGAGGCCCTCGGCACCAAATTTGACTATTGGCACAATACATTTCGATGGGAAGGGTTCTCCTAGCATCCGCCAATCCAGGCGCATCCGCTGATTGCCAGATCGTATAATACGATTCATCACTTCACAGAACTTGTTTCCATTATTTCATAGGCCAACGCCAGTAAGCTTTGCACCATTGCAAGAGACGTTTGGCATTGACCGAGCTTATGTTGAGCTTGTAAATGACCACATAACCGTAAAAGCCTATTTTTCAGCTTCTAACCAACAGTCCTGGTGCTAGCGAAGAAGCAGAAGCACTTTTAAAAACAAGAGTGATCGTTGCCGAGTTTAATGTTTAATGTTTCATAACCACCCTCCTCAGAGTTCCACTGCTATGGTCGATTGACTGTATAACTTACAATGTTCGCAGCGGCCGTGGAATTTCAAATTATAAAATATCTGATCTGCAATAATAAGTATTCAAAACCTTAAATATACGAAAATGGGGCATCCCATTTAGCACATTGGAGCGCAGCCACTAGATCGCAGCCGTTAGAACGCGAGGACATTAAAGCGCGGGGACATTAGAGCGCAAAATATAAAATTACATGAAGAAGCAATATTAATCATAATGAAAGCAATATTTAAAGCTTTTAACCATTAGTATATATGTACATATGTAAGTACGTCATGTATACAAACAGAGATTTAAAAAGTTCTTAGCCTCTATTTGTTTATTAATTTTTATTTCTTCGTTTAATTCAGTCACTAGCTATTTGTTGTTTGTTCATTAGTCGAGAAGCCCCACACTGATGTTCCGTTAGGTAATTGCATAGTGTAAAGTCCTTCTCAAAAGTAATGTACATTAATGTGTCGTTTGGAAAGTCATTATGTATCTACAATGCGCCGGATTTTTGAAACATCAGTTAAGAAGGGTATGTTAAAGATTACAGTTAATGAGAAAACAACCCCCTGAGTTCCCCGCTACTTAATGACTAACCAATAAATTTGGAGAATAAATGAAAATGCCCACTCTTGTAAAATTCTTTTAAGGTGCAATATGTTCATTAAGTTTTCAGTTTTAACTTATATTTGAGATAGTCAAGTTGTTCCTCAAGCTTTAGTTACGCAATATTTTTTCTCGTGAAGATGGAGTGCGAAAGTGTTTCGTCCCAAAAGAGTAAAGAAAACTTTGTTTAGATGATTACATGTATCGATTCGATCGAAACAGCGCCTGTAAAACAAAAAAATTTGGAGATGCTCAATCAAATCTTGCAAAGTACAATTGCATACCACTGTTAAAAAAACTTTTTGCGATAAGTGAACCAACACTCTCATGACAGTCGTACTGCTGCAGTTACAGTTAGTGTTGTAGTAAATGAGATTAAAAGTCAATCTGTAGAAACTATGGAGACAACTTCGCAAATTATCAATCACGATATCAGTCAAAATGATGGTATGATACCCTGGTTTCAAATGGCGTTGCCAAGCAATGGTTCCCCCAAGAAAGTGGTAAGGAGGAAGAAAAACCAAATTAATGCCGCTCCTGCAGTGCCTCAAGGATTGGATGATTTAATAATTCCGAAGTCTTATAAGATGTACAAATGCCCTGACGGACGAACAAACAAATTTTTACTGGCCGAGAATGAAGTATCAAGCCGAATATTAATATTTGGACGAAAAAAACTGAAAGGTATGTGGTACCTAATATTTTTATGTTTTAGTATGTATCTCTTACAAAATATAATGCAATCTAGTTGATTTACTTCATCACTGTAATAATTTTCAAAGCTCAATTACTTTTCCTCGATTCATTTGCTCAATCATATTTATTGCATTTCAAATAAGTTTTTACTATAACTTATACCCTGCGTATAATGTTCTATATAACTGCGATTTTTCAGATCCTGAGTGAATCTCAGCATTGGTTCATTGGAGTAACTTTCAAATCAGCACCCAAGCGATTCTACCAAGTGTACACCATATTTCCGAAAACAGGTAAAAATGTCTATCCTATATTGTCTGCTCTTCTTCCGAATAAACAACAAGCAACATATAAATCCATAGTCGACATAATAAAATATTTGGGCCTTATACTGCAGCCAAAGAGGAAATCAGTGGATTATGAGCTGGCGGCAATAAATTCATTTAAAGAAGCTTTCTCAGGCACCAAAATATTGAGATACTTCTTCCATTTGACAAGAAATATAAAAAACGAGTAGGAGATTACCATCTGTTGGGGAGAAATAACGACGAAAAATTCGCCGTGAATGCCAGGATGCTACCGGCAATGGCTTTTGTACGCATCGCTGATTTTGGACGAACTTTTGAACTCGGCGGCACTCCCAACGAATTATAAAAACTCCTGCAATGGTTCGAGGACAAGTATATCGGGTGTTCCAATCGCAGAAAATATGGTCATGCAAAAGCCGCGCATCGGACACTACAGTGTGAATAATCGATAGATCATATGACGATATGGAAATTTATCGATGCAATAAAAAAATTCAATGTGGTCGCGATGTATTTTATGAAAAGTTAAGGACAGAAACCTCCTCATAAACTTAAAAAGCATATCCAAGCAGACATTAGGATTAAAAGCATTGTAATTGAATATACTACCACCCGTACTTTTTTAGAATATTTGAAGGCAATTGCTCACAATTACAAAATGACAGCATAACTAAAAAATGTTTTAATTGTATACCTATATGAATAAAAAAAAATATTCTAAAAGCTTTAAATTTTGTGTTATCGTGCTTAATATTGCTCCTTCATATAATTTTATATTTCGCGTTCTAACAGTCTCACTCCAATGCGTAGGGCATCTTCTTAAAATATCATCTTTAATGTTGCTTCTTTGCATTTGAATTTTGGAGTTTTTGGCAGTTAGCACCTTACACTTGCTCTAAGCATTGAAATTTAAGAGACTAAGCTTTCATTAACCTTTTTGGTATAGTTACTTGTTTTTATATAATTTCTTCAACAAAATTACGAATTACATTAACTGTCGCCGAAGTTTCAAACGAAAATTATTAAGCTAAAAAATATCACTTTTGAAAATGTTATATAAAGTGGCGCAATTCAAAAGTCATTTTATGTATAAACATTAACATAATTAAAAATTATAGTATAATAGTCTTCCTTACAATAACTATAACTGTTTTAATATTCAAAATTATGTTTCAAAATTCGTCCCCTTGTAGTTATAAGGCATATTTGTCTTTGGTCATAATAATTATATTATATTCTCATCCATGCCCACTTCAACATTTGGCTACAAAATGCCTTCCACTATAAAATATAAAATTTATGCGACATATTGTCCTGATCATTTTTATGTCGATTTTAAGTAGTACAAGGACACTGAAGATAATAATTTTAAAACCTGTCCGATTCGCTCTACATACAAAAATAAGCCTGTTTTATCGAATTTTTGATAATTATAAGCATGTCACATGTCATGGCTGATAAGTTCGCAAATTATTTAATATGAAACGCACAAGCAAGACGATTAAGCCCAAAAATAATTATCACGTTATGTCGTGTTTGACGAAGCATACCAAATGTCACTATATGTCTTTTTTATTTCTCCACCTTCTCCATAATCCATCTTTCATTGAGCTAAACTTAAGGTAAGTAAATTAAAGGGTGTCCCAAAATTAACACAAAAAATAATTTTGATAGAAAACAATCCATGTTTTAATTAAAAATTGTAATTTTTTCTTGTTCATAAAGTATACAGTATAGAGTTACGTATAGAATAGAATACCGGGTAAGTAGCCCCACGGCTTTGCTGGCACATGCGCACTCTTTTGTTAAAATTTTCCATAACCGTCTTGCGTAAATGTGGCTAAATATCATTGATACAGCACTTAATTTCCTTCTTCAAGGCGTGAGCTTGTTGACATAAACCTTAGACTTCAAACAAACCCACAAAAAAGTCCAACGGCGTTATATCGTACGATCTAGATACCACCAAAACAGGAAATTACAATATCAGAAAATGACTGATGTAGTAATTGACTGTTTCGTGGGCTACATGGCATATAGCACCGTCTTTTTGAAACCACATGTCGTCTACTTCCATATCTTGCAATTTAGGCACAAAAAACTGGATTATCACGTCGCGATAGCGAGCACCATTAACTGTTATTGCCTGACAAACCGCATTTTCGAAAATAATGATCCGATGATGCCTCCAGTCAAAATCCGTACCAAAAGTGACACGTTGTGGATGCATTTGTTGCTCAACAATGACTCGTGGGTTTCCTAAACCCCAAATGCTACAATTTTGATTATTAACAAAGTCTTCATGATGAAAATGAGCCTGATCGCTGAAAATGAATTTGTCCGAAAAATGAACGTCTACTTATTGTTCCATAATCCATTCAACGAAATCTCTTCGCTGTGCGTGGTCAGTAGGCTTCAGTTCTTGAGTCAATTGAACTGTGTAGGCATAAAGATGAAGGGCGGCCAGAGTGTCTATTGTCAGTGATTGACCCAGTCTACCTAAATTTTTTAAATAATCTCTGCGCAGTTGTTGAACGTAAATTACTGTTCAAACTATATTTTGTACGAAAATTGCGAGTTGTAGCTACCAAACTATCATTATTTTTAAAATATTGCTCAACAATGAAAACGTGTTGTTCTTTCATGTAGCGCTCCATTTTTAATAACCCTCAACTGTCAGTTGTCACACTGTCTTTTATTTTCGTTGGCTACACTTTACCGCACCAATGGCGTGAAATTCAAATCTTGCGCGAATTTTGGGACACCCTATACAATAATACCCATCGGGCGCCTTCCCAGGTGGCGGATAGGGGAATGCTCACCAGATATGGCGGGTACCGGGGAAATAAAATACCCGGGGCGGACCAAAACTAGCGATCACCGAAATAACTGCCGGTATAAGCGGTCTTCCTCTAGCGTGGTCAACAGCTGCGGGTGGAGGAACCAGCAGAGGTAGGGCACTCTTTTCCCCTGAGGTGGAGAAATCGACCTCTAAAGGCGGATGAACCATGGATTTGATGAGCGGCATAAGGATGCAGAAGGCAACGGGAAACCACTGCATTAAATATCGATAGAAATTTCCCTAGTAAAAATCATCATGGCAATGTTCAATACTAAATATTCCGGAGTAATAAGTTCCCCAGTCGGATCTCCGCAGGGAACAGTTGCGAACAAAGTTGTGAAATTACAAATGAGAAGTATCAGGCTTGCGACCTGGAATGTAAAAAGCCTATATGCATAAGGAAAATTAGCTAACGTAACATCAGAAATGGAAAGGCTAAAGCTGAATATACTGAGTATCAGCGATGTACAATGGCCGGGTTCGGGCAAATGTGCAACTATAAACGGCACTTTCTACTATTCAGGAAATGATGACGCAACCCATAGATATGGTGTTGGTATCACAGTAGAAAAAGAAGTTAACAAATCAGTAGTAAGTTTTACCCCACATTCCGACCGAATTATGCCGATACAGATTGAATCGAATAAAGGAAAAATTAATATCGTTCAAGTGTATGCACCGACAGCGGACAAACAAGATGAAGCAATTGAAGAGTTCTATGGACAAAACGTTTTTAAATCTACCAAAAAAGAAGAGGTCACCATAATTATGGGTGACTTCAATGCTAAAGTTGGTAAACTCATAACTGAAGGATGTACCGGTGAATATGGATTGGGCCAGCGAAATGAGCCAGGGGAACGATTAATAGAATTTTGTCATAACGAAGAATTAGTAGTAATGAATACGATGTTCAAATTGCCAAACCGTAGGTTGTACACATGGAGATCGCCCATGGATAACAATCAAAATATAGTCAGGAATCAAATAGACTATATAATAATCAGAAATAGATTTAAAAGTTTTATTGCATCAACGAAAACATACCCCGGAACGGATATAGGGTCGGATCACAATCCCGTAGTAGCAGTGTTAAACATAAGATTACAGAAATTAAAACACAAAGGAGACAAACAAACAATAGACGTAAAACGGTTGAACGAAACCAATATGTTAAAAAATAGGCAAGAAAAAGTCAACCGCAATCTCAGAGACATCAAAGAGGAAAATAACAACACTGAAAGCGTGAATGACAAATGGTAGAACATAGAAACAGCATTATTAAAAGCTGGAGAAGACACCTTATCTCCAAAGTGTAATAAGAAAGAAGACTGGATGACTGACGAAATTCTCAACCTGATGGAAGAAAGACGAGGTTATAAAAATATAAATGAAGTAAAATACAAAGAAATAAATCGATAGATTAAAAGTAGTATCAAAGAAGCCAAGGAGAAATGGTTAACAGAAAACTGCAGAGAAATAGAAGAATATGAAAGAAAATATGACAGCTTAAATATGCATAAAAAAATTAAAGAATTAACAGGTATTAAAAGGTCAAAACAAGCTTCCGTATTAAAAGACAAAAATGGCAAAATAATTACTGACATAAATGAAAAGCTAAAGAGATGGACGGAGTACATAGAAGAACTGTTTAAAGATGAAAGATCAGAAATTGAAACTATAACGGAGGAAACAGGACCGGAAATTTTAAAAAGCGAAGTAGAATATGATATTAAAAGCTCTAAAACAGGGAAGTCGGTAGGGCCAGATGAGATTCCAGTAGAACTATTAAAACTTATAGATAATGACACAATTCACATAATGGTAAATCTCTTTAACACAATTTATAGAACATGTTTCATTCCAAACAAGTGGCTTTTATCAACTTTTGTAACACTCCCGTAAAAGAACAACGCAAAAGAGTGCTCTGAACAGAGGACTATAGCACTAATGAGCCACACCTTGAAAGTGTTTCTAAAATCATTCATAAAAGGATATTTAAAAAACTTGAGGATGACATAGGTGCCACACAACTGGGATTTAGGAACGGACTGGGAACAAGGGAAGCTCTGTTTGGTGTAAGTGTATTGATGCAAAGGTGTTTAGATATAAATCAAGATGTGTTTTATACTTTGAAAAAGCTTTTGATAAAGTCCGACATGAAAAGCTATATGAAATTCTCAAAGGTAAAAATATTGACAGTCGAGACATTAACATAATATCTAAATTGTACTGGAACCAAACAGCAAAAGTCAAGGTTGAGAATGAACTAACCGAAGAAATTAAGATCTGCCGAGGTGTTCGCCAGGGTTGTGTTCTCTCTCCGCTCTTATTTAATCTATATAGCGAAGCCATATGTCAAAAAGCTTTATTGGAACAAAATGCTGGATTAACCATTAATGGAGAAATTATTAATAATATGCGTTACGCTGACGATACACTTCTAATGGCAGATAATTTAACAGACTTACTGCACTTACTTGAAAACGTAAATACCTATAGTAATGATTACGATCTGAAACTAAATCTTAAAAAGACGAAGTTAATGGTAGTATCAAAGAAGACTAACGTTTACGCTAATTTGACAATTTCTAATACACAAATTGAAAGAGTCACCTCATACAAATATCTGGGGGCTTGTCTCACCGAAACAAACGAACAAACTAGAGAAATTAAAGCAAGAGTAGAAATAGCCAGACAAGCGTTGATTAAAATGAAAAAGTTCCTATGTAGCCGAGACATTAATTTAAATCTGAGAATGCGTATGTTACACTGTTATGTTTTCTCCACGTTATTGTACGGTGTGGAAGCATGGAAACTAAAACAGAAAAACATTAAAAACATTGAAGCTTTTGAAATGTGGTGTCATAGGAGAATGTGGAAAATATCATGGACGGAGAGAGTAACAAATAAAAATGTATTGCTAAAAATGGGGAAAGAATGTGAAATGATAAAAACTATAAAGAAGAGAAAATTAGAATATCTAGGCCATATAATGAGTGGAGAAAAATACTTATTACTGAAGCTTATAGTCCAGGGAAAAATCAAAGGAAAAAGAAGTGTAGGGCGGAGGAGAACTTCCTGGCTACGAAATTTAAGGGAGTGGTATAGTTGTAGTTCCGGGGCTGTGTCCAGCAAGGTGAAAATTGCAGTGATGATTTCCAACCTCCGATAGAAGACGGAACTGGAAGAAGAAGAATACAATAATACAGTTAAGCTACGGTCCACACCCTTGCATTTCGTAGAACAGTATCCTTCAAATAAAATTGGAAGGCCCAGGAAACACCAGGAGTTAATACTCATTCGACAGTAAATTTAAAAAATTACAAGTGACCTTCAAGTTGTCACGACTAAATGCAAAAAAAATTTAAACTAAATTTCTCTTGAAACAGTTTATTACTTTTATCTGAAGAAATGTGATTCACTTATTATTTTAAAAATAAATTTTGAAAAAGACTAATGGTTGATATAAAACTTTTTATCCATCTACCGACAACACCAATAGGAAATTAACTGCAGTCATACAAGTACACATCCGTAATTAACTTAAATCTCTTATATTCAAAATATGTTTTACTGTGTGTTGATAATAGCTGACTACATTATAGATGACATGATATTTTTGAAGCATCGAAAATGAGTGCTTTAAAACCTTAGCACCAACCGTTATGTCCGTAATCTGAAATAACCAAATTTGAAACTCAAACTTGTTTTCCACCGCTTCAATTAACATTTTTATGTAATTAAGAACAAATAAATATAATATATAATATTTCTACGAAAAATATAAATATTATTCAAATACGTCATACATCGAAAGATTCACAAAATATGTTTTCACTTAAAAATCAGACATGTATTTGGACATCTCAGATATATTCGGTGTATATAAGGCCAAATAAGAATCATTAAACATACTGGTTGATCTAAATGCAAAATTGTGTGATAATTGAAATGTGACATTGTTTTGATCAGTTTATTTACTTTGAAAATATACACAAAAGCGTTAACGCGATAATAATCACTTTCTGGAAATTACAACAAGAGAAAATATTTCTTACATAAGTCAAAAGAGGGGGGTGGTATTACAACTTTAAACACTAAAAATATATACTCCTTTATCGTATCACGCATATTAATCAAGCGCCATCCCGACAGCACTATATTTACTGAATAGTGCTACACAAGGCAACCAAATGTTAGAAATAGAAACAATAAAATAATTAATTCATTCAACTCAAAGAACAATAATTAAACTTCGTTACTATAATATCACTTAACAAATAAGACAATTACAAAATATAAAGCTCATTGATTCAATTTGTGGTAAAATTCATTCATAAAATGAACGTGACTAACACTTCCTGCTAAAAATTTGGATAGAATCCTATTGATATCAATGAGAATTGCTTCATAGCATAATATTCTGTTCCAAAAGGCCTAACGACTATTTTTATACTCCCCTCGTCAGTGTAACAGAATGTACCTCATCCAGATTTAGGTAAAGGTATAATTGATTTGCAGAAGTAAGCTCTATATAAAGGGTTTTCCAATAAGAATGATATGACTTTCAAATGAAATGTCAACCATACGTTAATGTTATAAGCTGCCACGGTAGTCGCGCACCATCTCTGATGTTTAGCGATGTACTCTGACAATTCACACGCCTAATACCCGCTTCGAAGAACGTTGGTACTCAATTATCCGTAGTGATTGAGTAGACCACGCCAGGCATCAAGCACCGGGTTGAACTTCGGGTCCGTAAGACAGCTCAACGTGCTCTTCTTGCAAACCTATAGTCCATATAATCGGCCTTCAATAAGAATGATTGCTTTCATCGAAATGTTCAAACCATGCTTAAAATTTATAACCCTATCACTTGGTAAATACGAACAAGACGTTGAAATCTGGAAATGTTGAGAACATTGCTGCTCTAGATTATCCGTAATTTTTAAATTAGAGTCTTTGAAAACTACAATGCATCTTCTTGAAACCTATAGTCCAATAATCGCCCTTCTGTGCTTGCTAGTCGTCGAATCGTTGAAAAATTTGAAAGGGATTTTACTCTTCACGTTGCGAAAATACGAACAAGACGTTGAAATCTGAGAAATGTTGAGAACATTGCTGCTCTAAGCGATTACGTTTTTTTTTTAAATTAGAGCTTGAAAAATTACAAATTGGCATAGTTTGCAAGAAAATTGCGTTTACACCCATATAAGATTGTATTGACCCAAAAACTGAAGCCACTAGACCATCGTAAGCACCGTGACTTTGCTACTTGGGCTTTAGAGCAACTTGAAACAAATTTCAAGCAAAAAATTATCTTTTCAGTTGAAGTTCATTTCTGGTTAAGTAGATATGTTAACAAACAAAATTATCATTTTTGGCGTGAAAACACTACAAAAAAATTCACGAAAAGCCCACATATCCACAAAAGGTCACTGTAAGGTGTAATTTATGGCGTGGTGGCATCATCGAGGTAGGAGACGCAGTTAAAGTAACTGGCGAGTGGTACAGATTGATGTTAACAGATTTTCTGTGGCCAAATTTAGAAACAATTAATTTGGAGGACATGTGGTTCCAACAAGACGGTGCTACATGCCACACTGCTAATGCCACTATTGACATATTGCAAGAAAAGTTTGGTGAGAGATGATTTCAAGAAATGCAACTGTTAGTTGACTTCCAAGAAGTTATGATTTAACTTCTTTAGATTCCTTTTTGTGGGGTAATTTGTATTCTATAGTCTATGCAAGCAAACCGCGAACCCTTGATGCATTAAGATTGAACATCAAACTCTACATTCGTAAAATTAGACCCGATTATTTGCACAAAATCATCTGCTCGTGTACACGAAGACGAGGTGGACACTGAAACGATGTGTTATTCAAAACATAATGTAACAGACTATGCTTCAAAATAATATAAAATGTTTAGTTGTATCTGAAATAGTTTTTATTTTATTTCATTTTAAAATCGCATCGTTTTTATTGTACACCCCTCTATTATCTTATTTTACATTTAGTATTTCCTTATAACTCCGTAACAAAATATTACTATGATGCAATGCAAAAAATTTAAAATGATAATAAAATAACTGTAAAGAAAGAGACAAGAAACAACAAAAAAATCTTTCAAAAAGAAAAACTTGTAATGTAAGTAAAACAAAATCATATTCATGTACAGCTTAACTCATCTATAATAAATACAACCACTCCCAGTATGCAACAATGTGTGGCAATATATTGGTTTTTGGAGGTTTTAGATCGCAAAGTCCAAAAGAGTAGATTCTTTTGCATGGAAGTAATACTTCTTCCTTTCTTCATCTTACAACACTCAAGAAAATGATTTATTGGACATTAGAAAATCATTTTTTTGTATTATCTAAACTAATGTTTACCTACCATTAACATTTTCAACTTTAACGAAAACATAAAATTGTCTAATTATTATGGATAGTAATAGTGTTGGTGTATTTTTCCCACCTCTAAAATACCATTTATTAGCTGTTTTTAAATTTTCTTTTATAGTATAAATATAAATACATGAAGGTTCCAAAATTATTTATAATATAGTTTACAGATCAGCAACTATTATTTCTATAGTTAAAGTCAATATGTGGCAACCATCACTCATTTTAGTCATCTTTTGACAGACATCTCTTGTCTCAAATCAAAACCACCTTTCAAAATGTTTGATCAGCCCTTAATTTTAACAAAACCTTTTACTGTATTTGCGGAGTTTATATTATTGCGACATTCTACTAATTTGCAATAATTGTGCCCTGTACAAGAACCATTAAAAAACTAAACTTATGCAATAATGATAAGTGTAAAAATGTGGTTAATCCTAAAGTGGACCACGCAATAAATTTCTCCTAAAAGAAAAGATCAAAATACAAAATGGAATAAGGAAGGGGTACAAAAAAGAACTTATCATCGTCATAATTAGCAATGGTCCTTGCTGATAGTTACTACTTCTACTGATCAATAACAATCCCACTGTACGTACTAAATAAGTAAACAGAGATGGTGGAGAGGCAGGCGTGTAAATAGCCGCTCTCGTGGATGCGGTGTGGGATACGATACCGATGCGGCTCGTAAGGACCAAAAATTGGAGAGGCAGGCGTGGTGCGGTGTGGAAACGTAGTACGGCCCGTAGTGGAAGGTCAGCCGATAAGGCCAAATCGTCCCTTAAACGGCCGTCGCGTTAGCGGATGGGGGCGGCTACCGATATCAACCAATGAATTGCCAAATCGCTCACCTGAATCGGCTTCGGCTTCGGCTTCGTCGGCGATTCCAAGGTGGCCACCTCTGCGTTGCGGATCTGGTATCTGCGGGATGTTGAGACACGACCAAATTGGCCGAGCTGCGATGCGTGAATATTTGCGGGGTGTTGAATATGCGTGAATGTATGCGGGTTAAGACACGACCGTATTGGCCGCGCTGCGGGGCGTATATGCGAATTTATGCAGACTGAGACACGACCGTAGTGGCCGCGCTGCGGGGCATGAATTTGAATTTATGCGGACTAAGACACGACCGAACTGGCCGCGCTGCGGGGCGTGAATGCGTCGGCTGAGCAAAAGCCCATGCCGTTGTGTGTGCGACGGCAAAACGTAGCTGATATCAAAGGCTCGCATGCCGCCGCGATATAAAGCGGTTCAAGGGCGAAAAGGCCGCCACACCAGATGGTGTTCCAAAAAACCTAGTTTTAGAGGGTATTGACGTCATAAAAGCAATCTGTTCACAAATTTTAATATTTCCTCAATCAGTAGTTTAGGCTGGAAGATGTTGAGTCAGTCAATAATTATAAAATCATTTAAAATGTAAGGCCATGTTCTCAAAATCATGTTCAACTGTCAGTACAACAGTATTTTTGTAAGAGTTAAGGAACTTTTACAACCTAGAGAAAGCACATTTAATGACTTAAAGGATCATGCAGGAGACATAAATAAAAATCTGTGGATTATGCTTTAGGCAACACTCAAAATGACAAATAGAATTTCAAAGCAAAAAGGTATTTAGTTTTCACTTTCATAGTTATAAAATATAAAGTGTTAGTATTGTTTAAAATTAACCCCCCCTCATATATCTGCTTTTTATTCTTTTCGTTCGAACTACGTTTTGAACATTAAGAAAACTATTATCTAATTCAACGCCCCAATTAAAAGGTAAAAAAATCATCGTCAAAAGCTGCAGATCCCAAGAATTATTAACGACACTAGCAGCAAGTGGCTAAAAATATCCTATTTAACAAAGCTTTTCTCTACCATTTTTGTACTTTCCATTCCTCTTAGTATGACCAAGTTTGGTAAATAATCTCTTTTACTCAGATACATATCAGAATTTTCCATCTCAAGAATAAACTACATTTCTATACCAAGTTTACAGTTTAAACTAAAGTATCCTATAACTTTGAAAAGGCTGAGAACCATTATCTTAGTTAAACTCACAAATAAAGCAGACATTCAACAAAGATGCGTATTATTTTGGAAAATCATTTAAGTTAAACTAATAAACCTGGTATGCAAATAACTAAAAGAATTTTGGGACAGCCCGTACAAGGTCTAATCATTAGTTGTAAAAGTTGAGGGTTATATTAGATATCCTGATCATTAATTGCTTCCCCATATTTCTAGATTTATAATCTTCGTAATTAACGGGATAGTCGCCGTTATATAAGGCACATGTGGGATGAGTACTCTTAGCTTTTTTGTAGGTTTTACTGTCGTGACATATTATGTTGTTCGTGATTCAAGGTGCTTCAATCCTGACTTTTATATTTTGCGGAAATTCTACTTTATATATTAATTTATTGTTCAGTTGGGGCTGGAGATCAACGGAAAACTGGAAGTGGCTCTTTGCTTACTCTATGTCGGATGTTTATTAAGTTTCTTACAGGGTGTTTTAAACTATGTAACTCATCCTTGATGTCTGGGATGGGGGAATGTATCAAGTGGTATAGGTCGCGTATAACAATTCTGTAAGTTCTCTCTCATCTAATTTGATAAATATGGTGCACTCCATGGTTTTCCTATTTATCTTCACGGTGTTATTAAATAGTAACTTAAATTAAAATATTTTATCTTTGACGACTTGGTGGAGGTTGTTAGTCATATCTTTGAAGTTTATAACTCCTAATTACACGAGGTGCGTTCGAGTTCTAAGGTCTCCAATTTTTTTTTAAAGTACTCCCCCAAGAAAGTTGAAACTTCTGTTACTTCTCAACATAATCTCCGTCTAGACGTACACATTTTCACAACGTCGTCGTCATGATTCCATGGTTGCTGAAAACACTGCTTTAGGGGTGTGGTTGTTGCAACAGCGGTTCGATTGGAAAGTGAGCCACGGAGAGCGTCCTTCATGGTCGGAGATTCATGGCGGCATCGCGTGTCAACATGTCCTGAGTCATTGCCACCCGCAGCTTGTGCTTGTCAGTCAGCATTGGTGGGACCCGCCTTTTCAGGCCTTCATGCAAAATGGACTCCACAGGTCCTACAGAAATTCCAAATTTAGATGCAATCTCACTCTTACCTAATCGGCGATCTTCTAGAACAACTTGCATTACTTGCGCAATCATGGTTTCGGTCTGGCTAGTTCGTGGCCGAGACTGCTTCGGTTCATTGTCACACAACTCTCGACCTATTTTAAACTTTCTCACCCACGAACACAAATTTTTAACATCCATAAGCCCAGTCAACCGAGAACTCATTATTAAAACTAAAAAGAAATTATTTGAATATAAATTTAAAGAAAATAACCAGGTTACTACGAATAAAGAAAGTATAAATTTTAGTTACTAAATAAAAGAAAAAGGAATTGAAACATTTAACTACTTAAAATGCATAATGATCAAAATAGAAGAAGAATTACATATTGTAAAACAATTAGTACAAACGAAATTATGCATTAAACGTTGTTAACAACGTTAAAAATAATAAGACGTGTAACTATTGGCACAAGTTGTTCAAAGTACTGTCCATCGTTACCTACAACTATTTTCCTATCTTTTTGGCAAAAGGCGAATTCCCCGAAGAAAAAATTCCTGGTCCTTTGATGCAATCCAAGAATCAATCCATTTTTTGATATCTTTAAAAAAGTTTGCGCTGCGCAGACAAATCATGCATCATCGATAAAAACAAATGATAATCAGAAGAGACAATCTCTCACATTGAAGTGCTTCCAACTAGTTTTGACTTTGCATACGTAGCCGAGCATTGGCATACTAAAAAATCACTTTATCCTATCTCTGGGAGTATTCCGGTCATTTTCCTTTCAATGCTCCGTTAAATTTGATCAGCTGTTTCAGCAGCTCATAAAACACTACGCGCTTCTGATCCCATCACATATAAAAGATTACCTTTGTTAATGATGAGGTCGATGACTGGGCATACATCTGACCTTTCTGTGCTCAGGATTCTCGTAATGAATCCATTTTTATCACCGATCACGATACGATGCAAAAACCCATTTGCTGGTGGAAAAACGTCTTTCGATGTCTCTCGGTTTCAATTCATGTGGCACCAAATTTCCTTGCTTTTGAGACATTCCCATTGCCTTCAAATTTACCGACTGTTAATAAATCAACATTCGAGAAATCTGCTATTTATTCAAGCGTCTAATGTGCATCTTCATCGAGTAAAGCCTCCAATTCTGCATCTTCAACTTTTTCGGCTGGCCAGGACGCTCCTTGTCTTCCGTGTCAAAATCACCCCACTTTTGAATCGTCCAAACCAATACTCACAAGTTCAATTGATGAAGCATGTTCACCATAAGCTTCGGGTATCAAACGCAGACTTTAGCTGCCGATTTCTTCAAATGAAAACAAAATAAGTAACGTTTCCCCCAAATTGCGTTTTTTGGCACAAAAGTTCTAAAAATTATGTGGTTTGCTTTGCCATAAAGTTGATTACAGTTTTCACTGATCGCAAAAAAATGTTAATAACGCCATCTGTTATGAATCCTTTAAAATGGACTTCTAACTAATATGAAGAACAAAAATTATAATGAAATAGGAATTATAATAATATGAAAAGCTAATATTTAAACAGTACAATGAAATTTTAAAAAGTTCAAAATTTATATAAACAACAAATGGAAATCTTATAAATACTAAAAATTCCAATAAACAAAGGAACAAGAAACAACAGAAAAAGACTTTAATTTAAAAAAAATATGAACTTCAAAACAAACATGTTATATGCAAGGTGATGTGCGATTTTTATGGAGGTCATTTGGACAAGACGATTATCCTCATAAATTTGGTCGGTAAGAACCAAGCAGACAAGCAATAAAAATGAGATATCAGCGTCGCACCCTCCGCTGATTTTTTAGTCAATAAATTGCTCCCCGCGGCCGTCCCAGCCCGGCGCTCCAGTCAAGTCTTGCCCCATAACCCTATTAATTACAAAGCCGGAGGCCTAGTTATTTTAAATGAGATGCAGTGACTCATGGCTGAGCACAAAGAGGTCGCCACGCGGTAGGCACGCGCCTCGCGCATTCCGCGCAAGTGCCAAACCAACTGATCAAAGAGTGCTGAGCAACAACAATTGAACGTCACCGGGGCTTGTTATTTATCGCCTTCGCATGCGCCCGGTTTTACTTTCATGTTCCCCGCAAGCTTGCGCCAAGTGCTTCATGTTTCGGCAATAAATTAGGACCTGCGCTGGCTGCTGTTGTACAAAGAAACTCTCGAGGGCTGCTGGGGTGGAGCTACCCAATACATTCTTAATATGCCCTAAAGATTTTTCACCCAGATGAAAAAGGTCACAAGTGTCTGTTTTCATGTCATGGCCTTCAATGCAACAATAGTAGAGCTTTTGTAATTTTGCATTTATTTTAAAAAAAAGTTTGGGAATTGCTAGAATTGGGTGCTTTTAAGATTCCATAAAATCCCATTTTTGTAAAAATAACATTTTTCCTACCCACATTTAAATAGGGATTTCTCAATCTTCCTTCCATTTTTTCCAACATAACATCGACCTAACCCAACACAAACCCGCATGTCTATTAATATAATCACCCCACTGCATGTAATGTTCTCCTTTTTTGTTCTCCGTTTCTTACTAATAATCGATACATTATATGCATATACTTGCTATAGTCATTTAATAGAACAATTGTATTAAATAAGAAGTACTACCCTCTTCAAAAAATACGATGTCTTTTTAATTTAAAATTCGCGCGAATGTTGTAGTTCAAAAAACTTTCTTCTTATGTTGACACAACCTTCAGTGACAATCGCTCCTAATTTCAGTTTAATATTGCAAATTTTGTATTGATTAGCTTTTATTTAACATTTCACTACTGGGATATTTAACAAAAAAATCATGTAATTAGAGTAAAAGGAAAAATTCAACTATGGGGATGGTTGAAGGGAACGTCACCGGAATACTAGCAACGTTTTCCATTGAATTTCTAAACTTAACCGTTTACCAAAACTGAAAGTGTAACGAGAATCAGAAGATATCGCGCTTTTCGATTTTACACAGGGTCCAGTTTTACGGCAAAGAATGATAACCTGGTCAATGATTTTCTTTATTTCTAAATGAACATAATATCCATCTGGTTCCTTGAAAACTAAATCTAAATTTGAATATACCATTGTATCAAAGCAGTAAAGTCTAAAAAAGAACTTACTCCATAGTACAAAAGTCGTTCCATCGTAACGTTTTCCATCATTTCGACTTAAGCTGTTCCAAAACTGAAAGTGTATCAATAGAAGATACTGCGCGTTTATTTGAAGGGTTAGTGATGCCGATTTCTCAAGAGAAAATATCCATTGCTTTACGTTTACAAATGCAATATGGGATTCGCAGACTTTAAGATCCTGTCGCCATGAAAGTTGTCATCAAAGGTATCAATCAAAGGGAGGAGTCCTAAAAAAATTGACGTTTAAGAGTCTGAAATCGAATCCTGTCTAAATCTGTATCTAAAGTGAACGAATCCAACATCCTTAAATGGTTTATGTTATCCTACTCTTTTTGGACTTTATGATGATCCGGAAAAAAATTCTTGTTTTCATTTTCCCGGACATCAATGGCCTTTCGGTAAAATAGGTCTTCGCCCAAATCTTGAGAAAAGGGAAAAAATGAGTTGACAAGCTGTGGGTACTATTTAAAGAAGCCAAAATGGCAGGCATTAAAATATCACGGGAGTTTTGAATTTCTAAACCACCGAATCGCACAGAGAAGGATGCTTGGTTCCATTGTGTTTTGTTGAGGGAAATATTGAGAATAGATTCATTCAAGACCAAACCTTCAGAGATCATCAATATATTCTAAATAGTCCAGAATCTTAGTTAGCGAAGTTGTGCGAAAGAGATAAATCAACTTAGGAATAAAAATACAGTGCTAAATAAGATAAAAAGAAAAATCAAATTTGATCGATGGTAGTCTGAATAAGCATCTTAATCTCAATTACCTTTTTATCAAATATGAGTTTTATTACATTGTTGTTAACCGGAGCCCAAGAAAAACCTGCTTTATAAGCTGGATCCCAGGGAAGAATTCTATGAAACTGGGAACAACCGATACTTTGACATCACCCAAAAAGAATATCTCGCATTGTTTGGGGTTTGTAGTCTGGCCAATGAAAATAATTCGCATAGATTTTTAAAATCTTGTAGAACTACATCAGGATCTCCTTTCAGAGTTCTTTCGTCCAAATACCAAACATTCACTTCAGAATGTAAGGACTCAATCGTTGGCTGAATCAAAAAAGTAAATAGTAGAGAGCCAGATTGGCCGCCTTGTTGAGCTCTCAAAAAATAATAGTTCTATCCCAAAAATTAAGGTAGATTTAGATTGCCAAGCTTGAATTAAGAAGGGATAAAACAAGGAATTTTTTCGCGGACAGCCAATAACATCTTTTTTTTCAAAAGTCTTTAAAGTATTTTTGACATCAACTTTCAAAAGAATTTTGTTGAGCCCGGAATAACTTTTTAGAAAATTCCTAACAGAATGAGCAGCAGCCTCATATACTCCACGATTGCAAATCCTAACTGGTAGGGTCGAAAATAAACTCTCATAAATCCATAAATAAACATGCAGACTATAAAAGCTGCCACCATATTTCTTTGACAAGGCGTAAAGTGAATCTCCATAAAGAATTAAAAGAACTTCCTGCTAAAATAAAACGACCAAAATCAGATTGCATAGTCTAGTTAAAGATAATATCAATTTGGAGAGTTATCTCCAGGCAAGGAGCACACATCTATTATGTGTTATGGTCGAATACTATCCACACCCCCTGCTGATTCCTTTTTTAAAGTTTTAGTGGCCAATAAAACATCTTCATCGTAGATGACAAGGGGCACTATGTCCGAAGAAGGGGGCAGACAATCTGAAGTATCTTTATTTTGTGAAGGATACTTTTCCATCAAATTAAAGTAAGTGGCATGGTCTTCAGTTGCTAAAACTTCCGAAGAGGAAAGGTGAATATCTCCAAAAATATTACCTTAGGAAATCTTACTTTCTAAATAAGCTTGTAGAGTAGGTGAACTATAGGAACAGCTTTTGATTTAATGTTCTTACATTGTAGTTCAATGATTTACTATTTTTAATTGGCACTTGAAAGCAATAGAAGGGGAAAGTAGATAAGAAGGTCCATGAAGGGACATCATCCTGCTCCACACATGCGTTGATTATATCAGACAGAGAGTATGCGGAGATATTTCGGGTCTCCTTAGAAATTCTTAAAATTCTAGTGCTTTTATTAAGCTTGTTCAACTTTGAGACTAAATCCTCAGAACCGGACATTTTTCTTTCGAATCGGAAACAATAGCTTGAACGATAAAAGCTGTTCCTTGTGCTTTCGGAACCAAAATTCATATTTTGAAGGTTTCGCTACAATATTGACATTGGGCTAGGTTTTCAGAAGAGTCGTCAGGTTGAAATGCAGATACTTGTTCACAATCACGACAGGTCCGTGTGGCAGAAAATCTTCCCAAAGCGACGACCTCTTCATCAGACAAGGAAGAGCATTCTGAGTGGAACCAGTGACAGAACTGGCATTAATATCCCCACAAGAACAAAAAGTATCGCCCATCAGAGGTATTGAACGTTTATAAATTTATAAGTTTTATAGAATAGCACCACAGATTTAGTCTCAAATTTATTATGTTTAATTGGATTTGTTAATTGTTTTATTGAACATGCAAAATTAACTATAATGGTGGGACTTGTAATGTTCAGCTTCAAAATAATATTTATTATATTATATATATAGTTTATAAGTTACAGCAGTTTATTTACATCAAATTGTTGCCGTTTTTCAATTTTTAAATTGTCTAGTGCTATTGAAAAAAAGTTACATTAAAATGTGTTAATAATGCTACTGAAACGTTTAAAATAATACAGAAAGCATTTGGCGATCAATCTTTAAGGAGAAAAACTGTATTCCGGTGACAAACTGTTTGGAGAAGGTCGTGAATCCGTAGAAGATAAACTTCGATCCAGTCATCCATCAATATCAAGAACTTAAAAAAAATTTAAAAAAATGTAATGAAAAATCATCATTTGACTGTTACGAGAGCTTACTAAGATGGTGCAATAGCTTCAGGAAACGCAATATTAAGTGCTGTTTTGGGCTTGAAATATTTGTCAAAAAACTCAGCAATTATTATTCGTAAGTTTCTCTCTAAAAATTCAAGAAATATCTATCAATAATTTGAACCTAAAGTAAATAAATAAATGTGGTGTGGTCTGAGCTCTTCATTTACACGAGGAGGTCCATGCGTTTGTGTACACCATTTGTGGAGCCAGACGTCCGCGACTGAGTCATCGAGATAAGAAAGGCGTATATATATTATTTCTATCTATACATTTGAACAGAAAGTAAACCAAGACAGTCTATATATTTGAACGAGAAGTAAACAAAGACAGCCGATATAAAATGCGTTCGTGCACGCACGTCGGGGCCGCTCTCGCTCCGTGGTGCATCAGTAGCCGGGCGGCCGCGGCTAAATCATCGAGTCGCTGCTTTTGGTCGTTGTCCATTAAATAAGAAACGCGTACTAAATATTTCAGGGGCTCAACTGAGTACACATTTTCATTGGTGAACGCAAAAGCGCGTCTCCACGGGCATTTGGTTTGCTTCCGCCAAGCGGAACTTCGGTTGTAAGTTAAATGGTTCCACGTTCCCGATCCAGGGTAAAATCCGATCCAAAAAAAGCCGATCCGGTTAAAAATTTATACGTTCCCATCTTACGAAAATTTGCACGCATATAAATACCGCTATTGGGCCGCTGCATTGTCGAACGCAAAAAACGCGTCTACCACGGCCATTCGGTTTGTTTCCGCCGAGCGGAGCTTCGGTTGTAAATTAAAGTTTTCCACATTCCCGATCCAGTTAAAAATGTATATGTACGTTCCCACCTTGCAAAAATTTGAGGAAAGGCAGGTAAAAAATTGTCAGCCTAGGACGCCAATAATACCTTACAGCGGGCAACCCCAGTTGCTCTACAAACATAGTTTTCTTCAGATGTGTTATAATGCCACTTGTTCTGTTCAGTTGGTTAAAAAAACTACTTCTGCAAACCCAATTTGGCTCAGTTGAATCGTTAAAACAAAAATCCTCAAAGCTGCTGATAAAGATTCAAAAAAGTGAAAATGAAAATTGTGTCCAATATTGGATTAAACAATGATGAATGTGTCTCGCAACAGAGAGAGGGATTACTTTGAAGAAGACAAAGTAAATTTGGATGAATACATAAATAGTATATTAAAAAAAACTTCATTCTTCATAACATTGTTTCATTAACCTAATAATATGAAATAACCTGACAAGCGTTTGGTAATGTTGTTAGTCATAATTGTATGTTTTTCTTTATTACAAATGACTAATGACCAGATAGAACAAACATCTTATGGTGTAATATACATTTTCTGAGTCATCCAATTAGAAATTTTGAACAAAAAATATCAATTTACTCATTTGCTGATCTATTTAATTAAAAATCAATCAAAAACAACGATCGTTCCTTAACCTACAACTTGTTCCAACTCATCGTAGGCTTAACAAAAATTTTAAGGGAATTTGAAGAAGATTCCGGACTTGTGCCTTGTAACAAATAGATATGTGCTTACATTTCGTGATACCAGAATCCAAAAAGCGTAGGTATTTCCACGGGCGACTAAAGGTCAGTATGAATTATTATTACTTACCTGCCGAAGTAAATCCACATCAATAGTTATGTACCACAAAATTTTCTATATCCACAACAACAACCGATTAACAATAATTTATATGCACATTTTCCATAAACGATATGAGCTCGTCGAATAATACAGCGAAATCAAATGTTATCCTTTAAAAACGGTGACATCTACCAGCAACCATATCAGGAGGCCTTACAAAACACGAACATTATGAACTATTGGTAGCATCCTACCAATTTATTTGAACTATTAGAATACACAAGTCCCGATAGAGGTCAAACACAAAATTTAACTTCTGCGAAGGCTGATCCGAAATCTTTGTTCATTTTTACATGTGGTGTCAAAGTAACTGAACCTTTAATTAATTTGAGAGTATGTATTTACAATCTACTTAACAAAAAAAAAGGTAATGAGCAAATATATGCATTATATGCAGTATCAGCTTGGAGGAAATCCATCTAGCGATTTTATTCTCATTAGGGAGAAGATTCAGCCTTCGTCGGCTGGGAGTATTAAGTCTTTCGCCACGTTTGGTCTAATCTTCTGGGAATGATGAGGTCGTCGTATAGGTCTTCTACCAAGGTGTTGTAATTTCCCACGAGAGTAAAGTGATAGTCAGTTGTTAAACGATATGTTACGTCGGTTTAATAAGAATTTTTAGGTCTGTGTGGAGTGTCTGGTTTGAAATATACTATGGCGCATCAACAATTAAACGGAGCGCTTTGGACTGAAATTGTGCAGAATTTTGCTATTGGATGGTTTGCTGCAGCCCCACAGTTGAACCCCATATGTCCAAGTCGGTCGAAGTATAACTTTCTAGGGCAGATTTTTGCCTAATGAGAGCTGGAATCGGCAGTTTATCAGCCAGTGCATTTGTTTGAGTTTCGTTTGTTTACGTTTATGCTTTATGTGGAGTGTCCAAGATAGTGAACTACCAAGCATTTAACCTCTGACTTTACTGGGACAGTAGCGTTGTTAATCGAAGCAGGTGGGTAGAAATTGTCTTTATTTGTAAATCCAATACGTGCAGATTAAGCGATATTTGTGCTAATTTTCCACTTATCAAACGATTCTTGAAAACAGTTTAGCTGATGATTGAGCTTTTCGGAGGCTAGTTTTGGGCTACTATAAATAGATAACACATCGCATCGTTAAAAATGTTTAATTGTGTATTTATCATTTGTAGGGATATCTGTCATATAAATCAAGTACAGAAAAGTTCCGAGGATATTGCCTTGCAGTACTGCAGCATTAATGGAATGATAACTCTGTTATAGATCTTTTTTTCTTTCTTTCTTTCTCTATCATCCTTTTATCCTCACGGGTGTCGGACATTTGTATATTCCGCCTTCTTGACCCATTCCTTCCATTTTCCTGTCCAACGCCATTTTGTTTGTATCTTCTATCGTTTTCTTCCATGCTTTTCCTATATCTGCAATTCCCTTCATCCACGATATTCTTGGTCTTCCCCCTTTTCGTTTCCTCATTGTTTTTTTGCAGTATTATTTTCGGTAGTCTGTTGTTGTCCAATCTTTGTACATGTAGGTACCATTCTATTTGTTTCTTCTCAATTTTTTGTGCTATACTTTTTTTGTACTAGTCTTCGTCTAATGTCTTCATTACTGAGCTTGGTCTTCCCTGCTGCCTTCTGAAAGTTTCTCATTTCTATTACAATCAGTTTTGGCTTGTGTTTTTAGTGCATTGGTCACGTTTCGCTTCCATTCAGAATTGTTGGATTCACTATTGAATTGTATATTTTTAACTTTTTTTTACTTTATTCTCTTTTTCCGAATATTGATTCATTTAATAGGTAATATATATTATGTGCTTTTCTGGTTCTATCGGCTATTTCGAGAACTATTCTCCAATCGTTTTTTATTACAGTTCCTATTCCATTGCGGTCACTTTTTCCAGGAGTTGATCTCTATACATTATTTTGCTTTTTTCTACATTTACTTCCATTTTCAGTTTTTCTATTTCTTCTATCCATATATTTATCTATTCTGATTGGTATCATACTCCTATACGCCTGTCCGTTATTTGTCTCGTATTCTTGAGTAATCTATCCATTACTATAATAAATGTATATGGGCCAAGACTATCTTGTTTCATTCGCTTTCTGATGTTAAATGCTTCTCATCGCTTTCTATTTACTTACACTTTAGCTCGTATGTCTTCTTGTGTTGGACTTACGATTTGTATTAGTTTCTTTGGTGTGTCTATTAATTCCAAACATTTTTCTATTACTTGTCTTTTGTACTGAATAGAATGCCTCCCTTAGATCTATAAATGCGAGAATGACTTTTTCTCTCGTCTCCATTTTCTTTTCTATAAATTGCCTTATTATAAATATATTATCTGTTATTTGTCTTTTCTCTCTGAATGCTGTTGTATATTTTTAGTTTGTTTTGTATTACTTATGTGTAAATTTTATATACTACCGGTGATAGGCGTATTGGTCTATAATTATCGCATTGAATGTCTCCTTTTTTGAATACAGGCATTATCAAGATGTTTTTCCATTCCTTTCCCATGCTTCAGATATTATATTTCATGGTTTCTGAGTCTGCCTCGTCTTTACCACTTGCTTTGTCTATTTTAATGTTATTAATTGCAGCTGCCAGCTCTTTTACATCAATTTTATTTTGGTGCATTTCGTTTTCTTGTTGTCTGGATATCTTTACTTCTATTGGCTGTATTTTATCATCTTCATCATGCTTTTGTTTATAGTGACATCTCCAAACTTCCATTTTGTCCGAGGTATTATTGTAATTTTGTTGTTTTTGTCTCTTATGTACGAGTCTGTTTTTTTCTTTTTCCTCTTAGCCCTTTGGTTGTGTTCCAAAATTTTCGGGTGTCGTCTTTGTATCCTTCATTTAATTAATTTCCAAAATCTCCTCATGTTTTTTTGTTTGTCTTTCTTCACTAATTTTTTACTTCTTCTCGTTTTCTATTATAGGTTTCCTTGTCTTTTAGCTTTTTAGTGTGTGTACATTTTTCATGCTTGTTTTTTGTCTTGTACTGCATCTTTAACTTCCTTTGTCTACCATTATTTATCGTCCTGTATGCACATACTTTTTTGCCGTGCTAATTGGAGTTTCTTTTAGTGCTTGCCAACTATCATCTATTGTCCTTCTATTGGTTTTTCCGTCTTGTTTATTTTTGTTTCTACTGTCTATATACTTATTCTTGTTTTGTTTTGTTAATTTATTTATATTTACTTTAGTATAATTTTTTGTTTCCTCTACGTTTAGTTTGAGGTCTTTTAATTTTCCTATTACTAGCCCGTGTTGTGTACACATTTCTGCTTGTGGTTCTACTTTTATTTCTTCTACGTCTTCCTCCATTTTAGCTGTGTATATGTAGTCTATGATGGTCTGTGTCTGCGTTTTTTGCGCTACGAAGGTATATCTATCCTCTTGTTTTTGTTTCCAGAAGAAATTTCCGATTTTTAGTTTATTTGCTATACAGATTAGTATCATTTTATTACCATTTCTGTTTATTTCGTTTTCTCCGTATGGTTCTCTGCATCCTAGTCCTTTATACATATCTTTATCAACCTATTTCTGTCTCCCATTATAATAATTTTGTTTCGTTTCTCTCGCAATATATCTAGAGTATTTTGTATTTTTGAATAGAATTCTGTCATTGCGCTTTCATCTCTTCCTTCTACTGGGCTGTATACTTGTACTACACTTATTTCTTCTTTCATATCTATTGTAATAATTATAATTCTTGATGGCAATGAATCACAGTTAATAATTATTTTGTTTATCTCTTTTTACTATTAGACCTACTCCTTCTTTTAGTCTCGCTCCTGGTTCTATTGGTGAGTAGTGTAAGCTGTATTCGTTATTTATTTTGTGTCCTTTTTCTATTTTCCTTGTTTCGCTTAAACCTAGTATATGTGTATCATATATCTCAATTTCTTCTATAATTACTTGTTTTTTGTTGGTTATTGAGATTATATTCCAGGTTTCTATCTTTAGATTTTTTGTTTATATGGTCCGTGCTACTTTTCCTCTGCTTATTTTTCGTATGTGCTTTCTTGTTTTCCCTAGCTATTGCACTGCTCTTTTTATAATTTAGGTTTTTGTTTATTCCATCCACTTTTTTGTGATTTCTTCAGTATTTCTATTAGTTTTAGTTATTTTTCATAGTTTTTTTATGCTCTCTTCATCTGATGTTCTTTCGCTTATCTTTCTTCCTCCTGTCTTTGATGTTGGTGTTTCTTTAATATTTTTTATTCGTGTTTTCTCCGCAGTTTTCCTTGCATGCCAGACTCTCCATTATATACGTGTTTCCATTGACAAATAGTTTATTGTACTACGTTTGCTTTGTTTCCTTCTTTCCTTAATTCTTTCATGTGCTCTCCTAGTATTTTCCTTTGCACGTGGACTTCCTTATTGTAGTCTTCACTTACAAGATTCTAGTACCTTTTAGTTTTTCCCTTCTTTCATTATTTGGTCTTCAATTCCCCACTTCCCAGTTGTACTATTATTGACCTTTCTTTATCGTTTATTTGTTTTCCAAATCTTATATCCTCAAAAAAGCTACTTGCGAGCTACCAAGAATAGAAAACACAATCGCAACCTCAAAAAATGTTTCAGTTTCGTTTTTATCTGATGTTGGGATAACTGCCATGTAAATCAAGTGCAAAAGAGGTCCGAGGATATTGTCTTACAGTACTACAACGTTAATGGGATGATAACTGACAACTGTACTAGTGATCTTAACCTGGAAATGTATATCACGTAGATATGATTTCAGCATCAGATATGTTGGACTGGAGACGTGTTTTTTAATTTTAAATAACAAACCATTATGCCAGACTTTGCCGAAAGGCTTGTTTGATGTCCAAGAATAATACTGTGCAGTGTTTCTGTGGTTTTAAGGTCTTTAGTATCTTAGTGATAATTATATGCTCCTGCTGGTTCTTTCGGAAGCCAACTTGATGTAACGAAATTATATGGTTTAAATCAATCGAGTCTTCAATCCTATGCAGGAACGGCCTTTCTAGGATTTTGAATAAAAACGAAAGGAAGCTTAGTGGCCTATTTTATATCCCATTACAATAGGAAATAGCATAAACGTAGTACACTATTATAGATGGCAGTGAGGAACACCAGAATTTTCCTTGGTATGTAACGTAAGAGTTGCCCAGTTCGCTTTACGAAGCTTTATGTGTAGTATTTCTTGTCTTACTTCGACAGGGGAGATTGATCTCGGTAGTAGAAAAAATTTCAGGGTGCATTTAGAGAATCGGTTACATGTTCCTCATTTGTGTTGTCGTTTGGCCGAGGTAAAGTGAAAAAATTGATAAGATGTTTAGCCAAAACTTTTGCTATAACGATATCTTTCCATCGCTTTTTTAAATTGCAGATGATCATCCATCAATTAATAAGCCTATAAGCTATTTCTTGAAAGTTTCATTTCTTGCGTCACCTAACAATAAGGTCACATGTAATTGACGAGTGAGCCTTATGACACGTCTTACCTTGTCTATTACGCTCTTTTTTATGAGGTTTTTGATGTGTTGTGAGATATTTAGAGTTGTAGTATTAGTGAATGAATTAGAAGGTGTGATATCCCAAGCTGCACTATGTACGAGTTGCTGCATCAAGCTCTTGAAGTTCCTCGATTCGGATTCTTAAATTGGTGTGCTCAACTAAAAATTGGCTAGATAGTTTCCAATTTGTGTTGGGAACAGGACCTTGACGATTTTTTTTTATTTAGTTATTACTGTGGTCAGATGCTAACTCTCCATTTGATTAAATGCTGAAGTAGGTATTAGATATTCCTTTAGTTATTGTAAAATCGAGTAGGTCGGGGATTTTATGGAGACCCTGGACTAGTATGTAGGCGAATTTATTGTAACATAATTAAGTTACAAATTCTGGAAAGCTCGTAAGAAGTACGTCTTTTTGTAGTTGTAAGTCTTGATCCCCAAGTTGTATGTTTAGCATTCCAGTCGCCACTGACAAATTTATGACCAAGGTTCTGTGTATTCAGGGTTGTACATTGCTGCAATGAGCAGCGGATAGAAACTCATTTCAAGTTGTATTATTTTACTCGGGATTTTGTCGGTTAGAAACGATTCGGGTAGATAATGTTGTAAAGTACTTTTTGTAATTATTGCTGAACCGCCATAGGCTGTGCCGTTCGGATAATTTATAAGTATAATATGGAATTTTAATTATTATTATAATGGTTGGTTAATCCGTTTGTATTCCACACTGTAATACGCCATAAAGACGCCATTTTTAAGTTAATTTACTAATAACGCGGAGAGCAAGTTTATAATCATGCTATTTTGATACATTAGTTAGACAAACATTTCTAAATTCAGCGAGGAAGTGTGAAAGCTCCGCTAGATTTATTTGTTTATGATCTGCGTTGTTCATATTTACACTTCTTAGAAGCTATTTATTAAATAGTTAGCAGATGGCATGTTTAAATTAAGTACTAGGTTTGGTGTGAAAGTATTTAGAGGTATTGAGTTAGGTTGCCGATGTATATTATTTGTAGATAGTGGATTTTGTCACATTTTATAGTTAGCTGGATAATTTTGTTCGCATAGAGCACATTTAGCGGAGGTAGAAGATTTTTTGCAAGCGATAGTGTTATGCTTACCTCCACATTTCACACATATGAATGGTTTAATGCAATACGATCTGGTATGGTTATATTCCTGGCAGCACATGCATTGTGGTATATTTTTCTTTCTGGGCACTTCGACTGCCATTTTGATCTTGCTTGATTTAGTGTTGCAGAGTAAATATGTGATATTAAATGTTGCTTTATTATTTTCCCTTTGTTCGAAGAAATACTACGAAACACTTCTTAACGAGAAGTTTCCACAGGAACCTCTAACAGCACTGCCATTCACTGAAGAACCAGTTAATTCAATTCCACCCGAGAAGTCAAAGCAGCTACCCAAAAAATAAAAAATAGGAAAGCCACAGGACCAGACGAGATTCCAGAAGAGTTGTGGAAAAAATTGGAAAATACTGGTGTAGCATGGTTAACTAAGCTTTTCAACGAAATTCTTATAACCACCAAGGTACCAGATATGTGGAGAACCAGTAACCTGATCCCTTTGTATGAAAATAAAGGAGATGTTGCAGACTGTGGAAATTATAGAGAAATCACGCTAACCTCTCACACCCTTAAGATCCTCGTAAAAAGGATAACAAAACTAACAAATATAAAACCGAACCAGTGCAGATTTACCAGCGGTGTGAGTACCACAGACGCAATTCACACGGTAAAATACTTATGGAAAAGTATAAGCCTCGCAAACAAGACCTCCACATAGTTTTCATCGACCTCGAAAAGGCGTTCGACCAATTTTCGCGAGAGTTTATCTGGCAAGCACTGAGAGCACTAGTGCCGGAGCATTATATCGATCTTCTTAAAGATCTCTACCACAATGTAGCAGAAACAAGTAAAGCATCTGAGGTTAGAGTAGGTGTTTATCAGCCCTCTGCTATTCAACCTGGTAATGGACTATACCACTTCAAACATACAAAAACTAGCATCGTGGTCACTACTATATGTCCATGATGTAGTTCTTATAGCTAAATCGTTGGCAGAAGTGCAATCAGACCTGACGACGTGGTAGGAGTCCTTGAGAGAAGAGGGTTGAGAGTCAGTAGACAGAAGACCGAATGTATTGCGACCAGAGCTAATGTGGGTGCCATACCATGTACAGCCATCGAAAACAACCTTTTAAGAAAGTTGAAGAGTTCAAGTACCTCGGATCCATTGTAGCACCAAAAGCCTGTGTAGAGAGAGACATACACAATAGAATCCAGGCGATCTGGCTGAAATGGAGATCGTTGTCTGTCATTCTATGCGACTCCGGTATGCCGATTAAAGTCAGGGGCAACGTATACAAAAGGGCAGTAAGAGCAGCCCTACTATATGGATCTGAGTGCTGGCCGATGAGGAACACGGATAATTAGAAAATTCACATCACAGAGATGAAGATGCTACGCTGGTCTGGTGGAGTTTCGAAAATGGATAAAATAAGAAACGAATATATCCGTGGTACTTTTAAAGTCGCTAAGATACACGATAAACTTCGTAAAACCGCTGGCGTGGCATGTGATGAGACGAGATGATGACCATATGACTAAAAGAGTCCTGAATATAAGAGACGGAAAAAGAGGCCGTGGACGACCACCAATAACCTGGCTACGAACAATAAAAAATGACATAATAGCAAGCAACACAACAAAAGAGACATCCCAAGACCGTACAGTGTGGCGCAGAAGTACTAGAAGGGCTGACCCCAAATGATTTGAAATAATAGCCAGGAGAAAGAAAGAAAGAAATTTTCCTTTGATTCAAAGTCTACTACAAATAAGGAGAGGTTCTTGTCTGACACGATTTCAGGTATATTAGTGATACTCCATGTAGCATAACCAAGAGAAGTCAGTTTTTCTTTTATTTCTTGTGTAGATTTTGAGTGATGTAGGTGTCTGGCAAAAATTCAATAGACAGATCTCAAGTTTTCAGATAATTTTCGGTAAGCATCGGAGTGAGCAACGTTAACCTTGATCGTATCGTTGGTTAGCGCTCTAGTATATAATTATTACTTCTCTCATTATTTCGTCCTACTTAAGTACATCCTGCCTGAAGATAAGTACTGGTTTGTATTCTTTAGGTAGCTGCTAAGTACTACTAGTTTGTTGCGCGTTAGTATCTGTTTGTAGCACTTGAGAGAGTGCTGTAAACCTATTTTTTACGCTAATTGATTCCGCTGGAGTTGGTGTATTGTGTCTGAGGATATTTAGTTCTTACGTATCTTTATGACCCTTTAACCTCAATACCAATAACCTATAATCCTAAAAATCATAACATAAAAAATTATAACCTCAAAACCCATATTACGTCTTAATAACCCAATGAACGCATAATACAGCAAACACATGCTACTCAAACTTGAATTTCAGAGAATATCAGCTTGATAACCTTATTAGGTTATCAATAGCACCCCATAGCCTTATAATCCTATAACCCTACGAGCCTAAAATGCAACACTGACAAAACTTACGCGAGAGACTGTAAGTTCGAATGGTAGAGAGTCAAAACTCCGTAAATCCGTATCGTCATAACTCCATAAACTTTAAACCTAGTACCTTAAAACTAAAAAACTTTACAATTCTCAAATGCAATACATTAATCGACGTCCTGAACAAAATTATCATCAAAAATAACATTAAAAAACCTGAATCGTGCTAGCTTTTGTCAAAATCTCAAAATGTATTTGCATGTGAGACTTAAGCTCCGAATCTCAGATTTTGTTTGCGTGTCTACATCCAGAGCACCTCTACGTGATGACGGTGGGCAACGGAGTTGTTCCGTGTTTCAGCAAAGTCACTGGATCACGGTGCTCATGCCGTCATGGCAGGCATACGGAAAAATGCAGGGAGTTGAATACCCCAATATCAGCGGTTGGTTCGGGTGAGAAAGCAGGCCCACAGGCGTCGTCTATAGAGTATAGTGTTACAAGAAAGTCATCACGCAATAATGGCCTAGATTCTTTCTGCGTTGTTTGTGGAGAATATGTTGTCAGTAAACTCAGAAAGACATTTACAGATGTACTTAAAATTATTTTGGTATAGAAATAGTGATCAATCATTGGACTCCAAAATCGATATGCTTAAGATACTCCTTGCAACTCAATAAAGAGAAGACATGGACGTTTGCTTCTCCAATGAACTGGCGGAAATCAGGAAATCAAGAAAAGGATTGTTATTTTTGTTTAACAAAAGTTTTCGGACACAACCGAAAACAAAAATTCGATCTCTTATGCGACTGTCAAATTTGTGACTCTTCCTACACTTCTTAACGCTGAACAAGATAATGAAAGTAGTATTATTACTGACGAAAATAAAAATGCAATAGAAACATCAACTGACGAAGATCCAGCTGATGGTGACGTTGAGGATGTAGAGTTGAAGAGTATCGAAAGAATCAGAAGATAAAAATTCTAATGGCTTTACTCAAGAAGAGCTTAATGACTTGGTGAACTGCTAGCGTCAAGACTAAGAGAAAAATTGCCTAGCTCCAGGAAGTCGTATAACTTTTTATCGCAATAGAGATATCCAATTTAGAAAATATTTTAGAAATGTTAAAATTTTGTAACGATATTGAAGAACTAATTAACGAATATAATATTCCTTATGAAGCTAACAACTGGCGTCTATTCATAGATTCTTCAACACGAAGTTTAAAAGCAGTTTTGTTACACAATAGCAACCAATATACTCTGCTACCCGTTGGTAATTCAGTTACGTTGAATGAAAAATACCACAACCTCCGCCGAGAGGCAAGGGGACTCACATAAATCAAGCACCCCAAAGGGAACAGAAGCCTACTACGCCCACGTCGTTGTTCCTCGGTATGGCAGAATGTAGGTTATTTCAATTCAGGAAATTTCGACCTTATTGAATATTAAAATTATAATTTTAGGGTTCAACAGTTTATTAGGGATCTGGTTTTAGGGATGTTAGTTTATTAAGTTAATATTCTCTGAGATTTCAGTTTGAGTCGCACGTGTTTGTTGCATCATGCGTTCATTGGATTATCGGAGCTTAGAAATTATTGGCTTTGAGGTTATAATTTTTTAGGTTATGATTTTTAGGATTACAGGTTATTGGTATTAAGATTAAAGGGTCATACAGGTATAGAGTTACAGGGTTTAGATAGGTTTTAGGATTGATATGGTTGGGTTTCACAATTTTTGGTCATTTTTTGAGGTTAGGAGAAAACGCTGACGTGATGCAGCAAAATGGGTCGCGGATTCGGTTTCAGCGACCCAAAAAACATATAATACACTTGGTCTGGTCGAAGGAACCTTTCATCGATTTTTTTGTGGTCCTGTGCATCAGCTACCTGTGCATATGTTTATTGAAGCTTCTGGTGTTGTATTGTGGTAAAGATGGGAACAGGACACTTTATTTGCCGTTTAGGTACTCATCTATACTTGTTCTTCAACTCTTGGTATACTTGACAGTCTTTATAATTTGCTAAATGCAGACCTCTGCATAAAAGTTATTTATGGAGTCTATTTTTTTACAGGCGTTCATGCGTCATGATAATTTACACATTTGGCAAATATACGAAAGAAATAAGCTTGGGTGTAGTTACACTGTTAACAGCTTGCATACTATTTGGTGTCGGCATTTTTGCGGCGTTGTTTCACATTAATGATTTTATATTGGAGGTTATAAGATGTCTTTATTGTTCTAGTTTGGTTCAAAATCTACGAAGAAAAATTGCTTGTATACATTTGATATTGTTTACTTTTCTGGCAATAAATCGTTTATGGGGGTCACTCATTATGACGGCCTAAAAAAGCACTTATTGATTTTTTTTCAAAAACTACTGCATATAATTGGGCATTTTCCTAGAAAAGTGTTTTAGGACAGTAGAAAAAAATTTATTACTAAAAATTAATTATTTATTTATAATACTAATTGTAAATAGATAAAAAAAAATCTGATCCTCCTCTGTGCGAGTGTCGCTGTCGTACCTAAATTGTTATATTTTGTTGTTAGTTAACAAAATGGCGGCGTTTCTTGCAAAAGTGAAAAAACACGTTTTTTGCACTATAGGAGGTAAAATTATGAGTTAGAATAAAAATTTTTACATGATCGAGGAACGGACGATAGTCACAAGTGTGCTGAATGTTTCAAGTCGATACGTTCGGCAGTTTTTGAGAAATCACCAACGCCAGGTGCAAAAATTTCGTTTTGAGAAAAACGCATTTAAAGTTTTTTCACTTGGAAAGTCATAGAAAACATACCTTTACGGCTAATCAGCAATGTCAGGACCGTACATCGTTCCTTCCTCTGCTTCATACAATTCATCTTCAGTTGCTCTGGCCTCTTTCCTAGCGATAGGAGCTTGTTTTGAAGCGTCGGAGTTGCGCATGTCTGCCCGGCGAACGCGCTCGCCGTCGTACTCCTAGCAAAACACACGTTCTCTGGGCCCAGTAAACATCTGATCTCAAAAATCTTCAAAATAAGTCGCTGGCCTTCGTTGGACATGCACGCAGCAGTGCAAGCAGTAATTTGCAATATCGTTTACCACAAAATATGTGCTTCGATACCAAACGCCAGATGCAAGTGTTGAAACTCTCATTATTATTTTGTGTGTTGGAACCTAAACATCTCTCGAGAAGATCTTCAAGTATAGGCTTTAAAACTCGTCGTATCTTCATCGAGAGCAGGGGATGAGAATGTCTAGTTCCCTTGGCTTTATGCTGATGCTACTTACACCACAAGTCTTCACCTCCGAGACAAATGTGATGTCGAGGTATTCCGTCGGTAGAAATTTTGTGGTATTACGTTGCGCATATTTCGTTGTACATGTCTTCCACGGAATCAGGATGTCATCGAATTGCTAACCCATAATGTAATAAGTCTTGCACGACTTTGTTCGTTAAAGTCGCAGTTTTCGGTTGCAGTGCAGATTTACCTTTTCGTATAGGAAACTAAACAAGAAGGAAAAATAAAATGCCTATGAGAGACATTTGCAATTATTCTGAGTGTTTTGTATCAACAGCTCTGCATGATGTTGACGTTGAGTTTACAAGAAAAGCTCCAGAGTTAAATAATATAAATCCACATTGAGAGCTGGTCCTGATGCCGAAGGTAATAATAAATGTGAAATTACGGAGTGTATTTTTAGCGATTTGTGATTAAAACTGTTTTTAAATTTAAAACATAGAAGTAGACTACCTAAAATCAATTAAAATGAACTTGAACTAGCGAAGAGTGGGTAAAAATCTAGTTTAAAGCTGTTTAAATGAGGCAATTTGGCAAGAAAGGCAAAATTGATAAGTAATGCCAAACGCATCCGAGCAGGCGTCGCTATTTTATCCGCGCGAGCACAGACCCACAATTTTGGTTAAGTTACAGAGGCGTACTGAGGTAAATTTCTACATTAACAATATTAATAAAGGTTTAAGTTATTAAGTTGAAAACCGCCAAAAGGGCTAACGACGGACTGACCAGGGCCGCGCTCTTGCCGTGGTGTAGGCAAACGATAATCGCTGCGCAAATAAATATTTTAGACGGTGAGAAGAGCGCGAAGTTGATCCGAGTCGACCTCTTATCGCGTCGTGATAAACGCTTTCAAAACAGGCCCGGCCTTAAACTATCCAATTTAAATTTCGTAATAGTGCGGCACAGTAATAAATATAAAACAAGCCGTATAGAGGAAATTTGAAGGAAATAAAAGACTCAAAAAAAGATAAATGGAAAAAATACTGGAGAAAATAAATACTAAATTAAATACATGAAATGATCTAAATATGAAAACTGAAAACGTAAATAACAAATTAGACAAAATCAGTAAAGAACCCCGACAGATGAAGACACAAAACAAACGAGAAGTCAATAGATTCGCAAAGCATAAGGTTGTAAATACTTGAAAATAGATAACAAAGAAAAAAATTATAATACAAGGAGTAGAAGGAAAAATAACTGAACAAGACTTGAGGTTACAGTCAAAACAAAACAAATAATTATTAGACATGGAAGTTGAAATAGACATGAAAAAAGAAATTCAGGAAATTAGAAGACTGGAAAGAAAAGTAGAGAGACATCAGAATACCAATTTTAGTTAAATTAACAATGTATAAAAACAGGAAATATTGAGAGCCACAAGAAAGTTGAGCGGAAAAAACATCTGGATAAACAAAGACTACCCGAATAGAAAGAATATAACACCAAACTGATATAATAGGGCTAGTAAAACGAAATCCATTTTTTTTCTAATAGGTAGCTTTAATAAATTGTATCTCGCACTCTAAAAGTCCGATCAGTTTACACTAGATGGCTTTAGAAAGTTGACATTTCGTACTACAAAAACTTATTTGACAGTTTTGTGAATAGTTGACTCAGTTTTGTTTGAGCTCACGTCAAAGATGGACACCAGCAAAGAGAAAATACACTATATTTTACAGTTTTCTTTGATGAAGGTAAAAACGCAAGCCAGGTGGCTGATAAATGTGAATAGTGTTTATGTTCTGATACTGTAACAGCCAATCAAGCGCAGTTTTGGTTTCGTCGATTCAATCCGGTAATTTCTACGTCAAAGGTGCACCACGCTCTGCAAGGCCAATTGTCGAAAATGTGGATAAAATCATGGAAATGGCCGAGTCCGACCGTCATATAAGCACTGTTTCTATTGCCCAGAAGCTAAACATTGCACAAAAAACTGTTTAGAACCATTTGGAAAAAGCTGGATACAAAAAGAAACTGGATGTATGGGTGCCACACGAGTTAACGCAAAAAAACCTCATGGACCGAATCTCCATCTGTGATCGCTGCAGAATCACAATAAAGTCTGAAGCGGATGGTGACTGGCGATGAAAAGTGGATCACTTACGACAACGTCAAGCGAAAACGGTCGTGGTCGTAACGCGGTGAGCCGGTGCAAACGGTGGCCAAGCCAAGATTGACGGCCAAAAAGGTTTTACTGTGCGTTTTGTGGGATTGGCAAGGAATCATATACTATGAGCTGCTCCCCTATGACCAAACTCTTAATTTGAACCTGTACTGTAAACAATTGGACCGTCTGAAGGAAGCAATCGCCCAGACTTTGGCCACTAGGACAGAAATTGTGTATCATTAAGACAATGCCAGGCCACACACATCAATAGCGACTCGCCAGAAGTTCTGGGAGATTGGTTGGGAGGTTCGTATGTATCCACCTTGTAGTTCGGATCTGGCACCAAGTGATTATCACCTGTTTCTGTCCATGAACTATTTTGCTGCTGAAAAATTTGCCTCGAGAGAGGCTTGTGAAAATTGACTGTCCCAGTTTTTTTGCCAATAGGGACAAGGGCTTCTATGAGAGAGGCATAATGGAATTACATTCAAAATGGCAACAAGTTATCGAACAAAACAGCGCATATTTGACCTAAATCGGTTCATTCTAAGTATGTTAAATAAAACCTTCAATTTCATGCAAAAATAATTAATTTCTTTTTACTAGACCTATTATAATAAGTTAAAAAGCAATGATGAAATGTGCACAATTCAACAGCTAAATGAAGAAAACACAGAAGAAGAATATTCCCCGGTAATAAAACGTATACAGAAAAAAAACAGGAAGAAAAGGAAAAAGTCGCAAAATTAGACCGATGAGTGAAAGATCACCCCAAAACAAGGATAATGAGGAGTTAAAACAATTAACAACAAGCAATACTGAGCAGAGGACGAAAAGCTAAACAGCGAACCAAATAGAACTGCCACTAAAGGAGACGATCGATATGATATAGGAACCAGAGAAGAGATATTGGAAACGAAACAAAAATAAGGCGACATAGACATAAGGAAAAGAAAGATAAAAGAAATAAAAGAACAAATAAAAATAGGGACGTGGAATATAACATCTTCAACAGGAAAAGGAATGTGAAGTAGTAGAAGAAAAAACACTGACATAACAATTATGGGAATAAGTAAAACAAAAAAAAAAGAATCCGGAAGTAAACTACTAAAGAACAATATTCTTCTCAGGAAAACTTGAAGAACAAAGAGCAAAAGAGGGAGTAGGGTTAATTGTATCTGAGGAAGTAGATAATATAGCAAGCAATTTACTGAACTGCAAGAAAAATAAATTTTATACAAATATATGCGCCAGTAGAAGAAGAACAAGAAATACTAGACTTCTACTTCGAACTACAAATATTACTAGATAAAATTAGAGAAGGAAATGATCAGATAATAATTATGGGCAAGAACTAAAAATGACGAAAATAAAGGAACGGATTGCATAGGAAAATATGGACAAGATACAATAAATAAAAATGGCAAGAAAATGATAGTTTTACTAAATGATTTAAAAACAGAAAATACTTACTGGGAACAACTATGAGATGATAGATACACATTTGTAGAGAAAGAGAAATGGGAAAGTAGAATAAAATAAACTAAAACCAGAAGCGGAAATGGATACCCAAAAAGATTAATAACAGGAATAATTAAAGATATAAAGGAAGTATGAGGAAAAGCAAAAGAATATGTAAGAGTACAAATACAAAGGCTAAGAAATGAGGAAATAAGAAAATACCAAAAAAAAATAAACACTAAAAAGGTAGAAGACTTTTAGTTAGATAATACATAGACCAGCAAAGGAAACGTAAAACGAAAAAATAAAGATCAGAAAAATAAACAATATGGTAGAATGAAGAAGATAAAAATGATCAAAAACAGAAAAATTGCATAAAATGGATACAGAGGGACAAAACAAGAAATAGCAAAAATATATAAGAAAAGCGTTAAGGGAAGCAAAAAGGAAAAGTTGGGAAGACTTCAGTAAAGAACTTGAGCAGACATACCACGAAAATAACAAAATTCTGAAATGGCGTAGTACGCATGAAGGAAAATAAAAATAAAATAATAAAAGGAATAAGAAACAAGAATAATGAAGTAAAAACAGATAAAAAAAGCATACTAAGAATATAGACGGAGTTCTCAAAGAAATTCAGAATGGAAGAAAGAAGAAATGAAAAGAAAATTACAGAAACGAAGTGGAAGAAGAGAGATTAGATGTGGAGGAAGAAACTCTAAAAGCTACAGATCCCGAAGAAGTGGTCAAAGCAATGAGAGGTATCAAAATAGATAAAGCAAACAGAGACGGAGCTTACTCTAATGACCCTAAAGAATACCAGTAGTAAGGTGAAAACCACAATGGGAGTATCGCAGAGCTTTGAGGTCAGGAGAGGTTTGAGACAAGGAGACCCAATCTCGACCCTCCTTTTCAATATCGTACTGGAGAAATGCATCATCATCATCATCAGCTATGTCATCCATCGTCGGATGAACAACGCCATGACTCAGCAATGGGAGTGAATGAGGCTTATGAGGTAGGATTAGAGCATGATTGCTGTTTCAGACAGGATCAAGAGCTCGCGTGGGCAGGATTCGATCCGCAATCCTTTAGTGATCAAGTAGTACCTACCCGCTACCAGAGAGAAATGCATAAAAGCAATCAATTGGAACCCAGGGGTTAGTCTATACAATAGATCAATTCAATATCTGGCTTACGCGGATGATGTAGTGATCCTTGTAAGAACATCAGATGCACTAAAAGTTGCCTTTCAGGAACTAAAAAAGGAATCGAGGTTAGCAGGCTTAGAGATAAATGTTGAAAAAACGAAATATATGCTACAAACAAGAGGGAAAGAAGAAGGCAACAACAGCAACAAATTTTACAAATAGGTGACATAACTCTAGAAGTGGTGCAACATTTTAAATATTTAGGGAGCATATTAACAAACACTAATGATACAAATACAGAAATAGAAGCCAGAATTTGTGCAGGAAACAAATGCTATTTCTCACTACAACACGTTTTCAAAGCACGTAACCTGTTGCAGAAAAATTAAGAATACATAAGGCAACAATAAGACCAACAGATACTTATGCATCACAAACCTGGGTATTAACAACTCGGAACAGATTAAGAACTTTTGAGAGGAAAATATTGAGGAGAATTTTCGGTCCAATAAACGATAGAGACGAATGGAGAATAAGAACAAACCACAAAATCAAAGAGCTGTATGACGAACCCAATATAGCGGCCACTATCAAAAGTCAACGACTTGCATGGCTGGGACACGTGCAGAGGATGGAGAAGGAAAAGTCTCCCAAAAGTGCTTTTGACAACAAGCCACAGGGAAAGAGATTAAGGGGAAGACCTAGGAAGAGATGGTGTGACGACGTCAAAGAAGATAAAGCTTTGAAGATCAAAAGGTGGCGGCTGATCGCACAGACTAGGCAGGAATGGCGAACTGTTGTGGAACGGCCCAAGGCCCTTTAAAGGGCCGTCGTGTCAAAGAAGAAGAAGAAACAGGCAGAATAGAACCAGGTATGATCAAATTCCTAGAAGAGAAAGGTAGTAAATGGTTATTGAATATACTCAGGAAAACCATGGCAGACAGAATAAAACCCAGAAGAGTGGCAAAGCACTATAATAATTCCTATCTATTAGAAAGGGGATTACGCAAACTATGAGAACTATAGGAGCTATATGCCTTCTTGCAGATTTCAATACATACAGTAATGTTTTCTAAATTATGATCATCAGCAGAAAATAACGTTAGTATTAAATTCTCTGTTGGGAGTTCTGATTAATCCAATTTTGATACAACTATGATGTGTCAATTTTTTTCTTCCATATCCCTTTCCATTTTTTTGCTCAAATATTCATATTCCCTCTACAAAGTTTCTGAAAAATATCCAGATTTCAAAATATCCCGGCTTTGTGATGATACTTCTGTAAACCAACACTCTCAAGTAAATCTATTAAATAGTGTAATTTTGATAAAAGTTCTAGTCAAACAATTTCATGTATTTACGTTTTCACATCTAATTCCAATCATTCATATGCCACAATGGAAATTAAGTCAGAGTTGAACGCTGCCCTTGAAAATTCATCACCAATTTCATCTAACGTTGCTTTCACCAAATGAAAACAAAATTGGATGAACCAATTGGATATAAAAATATTTTTGCACTTATCCAATCCAAAACATGCGAGTTCTGGAAATAGAAATGCGAAGACAGTACTACCACAACATTTGTGGTCAAGAGAAAATGGTAACAAAAAATTAAATGACAAAGAGCAATGGTTTCCATTCATTTAAGTTAATTTGGATCTCTAGACTCAAAACAGAGGAATTTTAGTCATATAAGAAAAACCATTAGACTATGCTTCTGGGTACTACGTTAAAAAAATTAGAGTTGCTTTGTTTTCTTTCCGGGAATATTTCTGTTGCCTTCACTTCTGATAGTTAGATTTGGTGCAGGATTTAAAATGTTTTGGAAAACTGAAGAATCTACTCACTTACTGTCCCAAATTTATTAGTTTGATCAAATTTAAAGCTAATAATGCAATAAAAAAATGTTCGGCTTCTGCTTTAGCGCTAGTCACAGCCACCTATTCTTCTTGCTGTATATATATAATTCTGTTATCGCAATATAGATTAAGAGAATTTATAAATAGCTGTAGTGATGGGTTCATATTAAATAAAATATGAGAAAAATTTTATTTAAAAAAGTGACAACAATTCTTCTGTCTCAATTGGTTGTCATTACATACACTTTGTTTTTTATTACGTTGAACCAAAAGTATTTTCGCTTTTTTCTTTTGTATGAATATCTGGTGTTTGCTAGTAGTTTTAATATCATTTCGGTATCATTTGAAAGCTTATTGATTAAACTTTATCTTGTGCGGTATCATGAGTCAGGAAATTTGCAGTGTTGAAGGAGAAGATGCGGTCTGTGTGTTGCGTAAATGTGGTTCAAGCGTTTTAACGATCTTGACGTTAAGGATAAGTCTTGGTCCAGACGGCCATCCATGTTGGACGAACAAGAGTTGCAGGCTACTCTGGACGACGAACTTGGATCAACAACTCGGGACTGGCTGAAGATCTCGGAGTTTCGCAATTGGCTGTTAGAAAGTTGCACGAATTTGACTTTGTCAACAAGAAGCCATGTCAGGATCCGCATGAACTCACCGAAGTTCAAGCTGCTAAAAGAATCACCAATTCTTGAACAACCCCCTAACTGACCGTTTTTGGAAGCGCATTGACATTTGAAGAGTTTATCTGGTCAACCACAATCGAAGATGGGTCAAACAGGGTCAAGAACCACCACCAGTACCGCGACAAGATCGGTTTGTCGAGAGAATAATGATCTATGTCGTAGAATTTTGAAGAAGTTGTGCATTTTGAATTGGTTCCGAACGGCCGCACTAGCAATGCCCAGCTTTATTGTCAGCAGTTGAAACGCGTTTATGAAAAGTTGTAAGAAAACTACCCGACGCTGATCAATTGAAAGCGCGGTTTGTTTCAGCAAGACAATGCCGAACCTCACACAGCCAAAAAGACTAAGCATAAGTTTGAAGAATTGGACGGAGTTGAGATTCTGCCCCATCCAGCCTACAACCCTGATTGCGCTCCATCCGATTATGGGTTGTTCCGCTCCATGCAACACTTTCTGAAAGGTCGTCGCTTTGAGTCATTCGATGAAGTTGAGGATATGAAGAATTTTTTGATTCGAAGCTGGCCAGTTGCTACCTCGGACAGATTCGAAAGCTTGCAAATCGTTGGCAAAAGTCATTGATAATGATGGGCTATACTTATAATAATAGAATAATTGCTGTTGTTTTTGTTATTAGTTTGCGCATAAACTGGACTAATTTAAAAAAGCGAAAACCTTTTGATTCAACCTAGTATTATAAAAAAATAAATTATAAAATACAACTTATTAATATCATATAAATTATATCAAAGTCTTCCAAAAGTTATTGGTAATAAAAACAAGTTTAGTTACATACTGAAGGTAATTTGACTTTCATAATCCTAAAGCGGATGAAAAACTGCCCGTTGTCATCTAGGTAAGATTTTATGGTAGCAAAATCAATTACTACGCACTTTCCAGAGTTGTAAATGCTATTGTCATCCACAGAGTCGCTTTCGCAGATCTCGATTACCTTAGTTTTGCGCAGGGCGCCTTGGTACACATCGAACTCGTAGTAATATTGGGCTGCGTATTTCTTTGTGCCCACGAGCTGAATCATCCAGTAGGCCTTTTGCTTACTGACATCCGTCTTATACTTGTACCAGAACACATGCTGTCCATTTCCGAAATCGATGGCCTGCACGTCACTAACGTCGGATTCGGCGTTAAACGTGATGGCGTGCTGCTTCGTGTTGAACTGCATCTGACAATGCAACATGTGGGAGGCCTTGAAGTGCGGCAAGATGTCCGCGAGTCCTCCGACCCAGTCGCAGTCCCACTTGCAAAACTTCGCCCCTTCACACCGGAAAATGCGGCTTACGCATTCCAGCTCGTGCTCTTCCTTTTTGTCCATGTTCAACTCGTGCTTGCAGCCGCGGCAGGCGTACTTGCAGGGAACTTTCACCACCGTCCTTGTCAAGTTTTCAAGCAGGCTTTCCAGCTGGAAGCATCTGGTGTTGGTCATCCTTTCTTTGCACAGTGGGCACGATTTGATGCTCCTGGACACGTTGCGCAAATCGTGTGTCCTCTCACGCACTGAAAAATCGGCGCCGACATGACCATGAAGCAAATGGGGCAGCTCATTGAAATCTCCAGGTTGTTGGACATCTGAAGCACAAAAGGTGTTAATTTAGTAACAGCCACATCACGAAAGGTAACATTTTTGTTTCACGCAAGGTAAGGTAAGCATATTTTAGGGACTAAGTCAAAAAGTAATCACCACAGGCGTCGGATAAGGTAATAGTCTGTCCTAGCTTTAGATTAAGGATTCAAGTAAAAACGCCATCTAGTTTAGAAAATGCAAAGCCTCGACTGTTTCGCGCAAGAGTTTAAAACGGATCTCAAAAACAGTCGATCGACTCGATCAAAAATGAAAACCAATCTTTTTATTAAATTTTGTATGCTCCTGGATTACAGCGCCAAGATAGCGGAGCAGTACCTTAAGAAAGCAATTAGCAGAACTATACGCTCCAAGATCACAAATGGCGACAAAGTTTCGAAAATGCGATACAAGAATTGAAAAGACCAGGTTGAATTGAAGACCAGTCAGGAAAATAAACAAGTGATTCGACACCTTAAAGAGTGCTGTTCATCGAGGCGTTACATACCTAGAAAAATAATTAATATCCAGTCAACATCTGAAAAGAAGGCTGGTAATTGGTTTTATACGCAACCGACTAGTAACCAAAAAGGAGAACATCAGTAGGGTGAAAAGAGGTTACTAGGGGTTGATTTTTATCACTTTTGTGATAAGCGAGGAACGATTGCTGCGAAGTGCTACAAGAACATTCACAAAGAGAAAATCCCGATATGACTGCCTGCTCGCTGTTCAATACTTTTTGGTAGAGAAGACATCGCTCAATACCTGATATCAGTTTCTGCCTTAAAATTGTTTTGTTTTTCTAAAAAGAGCTCTGCGTGCATTTGTTCATGGTAATTTATTCAAAATGGCTACACAAGAGTCGATCAAGCTTATATCAGAGCCTTAAAGATTACATTTTTCTAAAATTTAATTCACTTATCTCGAATTTCGCATTCCGGTTTATTCATGGCAGCCTACTCATAAAGAAAACTTCTACTTTGCAAGAAATTACTCAACACACTTCTCGTTTTTTTTTGACATACAGCTACAGTCTCTGTCTGTTTGCTTCTTAGCAAATATATCTTTTTTGCTGACGTTGTCTCTACAAATCTCATTTCTTTTGTTTCTTCCCTGTCCAACACGCCTATAATATTAAGCGCAGAGGCGATGATTTTATTCTTTATCCTGCTCTCGATGTGTAACCGAACTATACTACTATATTTGTTGGTTGCAGCTGCGAGCCCCCCATTCGAGCAATGCAATGGTCCAGGGAGTCCGGCGGACGGACGGAATCACGGCTGCGCCTTCGGTTCCGACGGAAGTTAGCCGCACGTGGGAGACGGACAGTCTGTGCTTAAGAATAGTTTTAACGGCGTCGCGAGGTATCAAATTAGGGTTGTTGGGGACAGGAGGTACTCTTAGTTCGAACGCGACAGCGTTCAAGTCGCCTGGGAAACCGCGTCCTTTAGACATAGTTGATAAGTAATAAAATATTACAAATTCTTTTTAAATCTTTTTTTTATTAGACTCCACCCTTACAATAGCTTCATTCTTCATTTTCACATTTCATATAATACCTTTAGTGGCCATCGTCTTGGTTTTCTTGTTGCCGGTTTTGAGTAATAAAATTGATCATACGTGTAGAGCTTCTCCCTTCGCAGAATTGTAAAATAAAATAACTTCAGACGTCTTTGTTGCTTCATCTAAAAGTCGTAAAATGTAGCAACTTTGAAATGGGGAAGTTTTATGACGATTAAATGCGAATTCGAAAGATGAAATCGTTTTTTCTTTATCAGAAAGTTTTGAGGGTATCTGCCTTATTTTTCCTATGGTTTTTTGTTAATTGTTTCAAATAACTTTTGGGCTAAATGCTGATATTTATGTTGGTCCAATAATTCAGTTCCCAGTTTCAGAACGTACTGCGTGGGTTATTCTTTCAATTTTTTACTTCTTTTTTTTCCAATCCACATGTGCTACTACGGCGTTCCCTTACGTTCCATTCTATGTTCTTTTCCCATTCTTCCCTCTATCTGCCTCTACGTCGTCTTCCTTCTGGTCTCGCTTCTAACATCTTTTTTGGGTATCTTTGGTGATTCATTCTAGTCGGGTGCCCGTACCATTGCCATTGCTTCTTTTCAACTTCTACCAGTGGTTCTATTTGCAGTTCTCTTCTCTGGTTGTCACGTTCCGAATTTTGTCTCTTCTAGTTTGTCGCGTATACCTCTTAGGAACTTCCATTTCGCTGGCGGTTATTTGACTCCTCGTTTTGTTCTGTATGGCTCAGCTTTCACTACCATAAATTAAAGTGGGAACATAAATACGTTTGTAGATTCCTAATTTTGTTTTGATGTTTATTTCCTTATTTCTTATTATGGTCTTATATAATGCGCAGATGCTTTATTTATCCCATTGAGGAGTTCTTGTGTTCCTATATTAATTATTATTGTTCCCAAATACTCGCAACATTCTACTTCAAGCTGATTTGCGTCAAGTATTATGCTGATGTTTCCTTCTGCTTTTAATCTTATGTTCATTACTTTACCTTTGTCCTTGTTTACTATGAGCCAACATCTAAGTGTAGTAATTTGCTATCACACAGAAAGTCATAGAAAATTGCAATCACACTTTACGAACACCTGATCCAACCATGTTAATATTCTAAAGTTGCGTATCTGAGACTCATAGTAATACCTGTTGCTGACAGTACGACGCTTCCAACAGTTCTTCTATTGGGATATTGCGTGGAGCGAATTTTTGGGGATGGTGCGCAGCTGTTGTGTGATATTTTCTCCAATCTATCTTATGGTTTACGGAGTTTTGCAGAAAAACAGTGAATTTTCAGTTTTTCCGTTAAAATTGCGTGGCATAATTCAATGTTATCATTTCTAGACGCGGAAGATATCTAGCCCTGGACTTTTCATCGGCGGATGTTCTACCCCCTCCAGAAAATCATTGAACCGTTTGTAGCATTACCTTTTATTTAATCTTATTCCAAATGCTCTGTAGAGCATTTTAGACAACATTTAAATAGGTTGACCCACGAGTAGTTCTTTCATTTTCACACTCTTAAAAATCCGACTGAAAATTCTTACAAAAGTTTATTCAGATTATTATATTAGATGATCCAAACTTGGAAGTTTGCAATTGCACAGTTGGTATCTCAACACGTGGGAAATTACCAAAAACCACCAAAAACATCGTACATTTGTGAGCAATTAAACTCATTTTTCTGTAAATGGCTTTGCAGATCGTCAAAATTGTCACACCTGGGGTAATAAACAACCAAGTACTATTCACGAAAAGTTAATGTATCCACAAAAATGCACCTTTGTTGTGTATTATGGGCTGGAGGAATCAATGGGCCGGTGTACGTTATCGGACGATGCTAAACAACTTTGCAATAAGGATTTTGATTCGAATATATGGTTTCAACAAGATGGGGCCACATGTCACACAGCACTTAAAACACTCACTTTACTTCAAACGAATTTTTCTGGGGACATCAATTGGCCACGAGGTCTGGCCATATAACTCTATTAGACTTTTTCCTCTGGGCCTATTTGAAGAAAAGGCTTTATGTCAACGACCCTGCTACGATTACAGGGCTAAAAGGGAACACCATTCGTATAATTGGTGAACTACAGCGGAATTTATAGAATAGCATTATGGAAAACTTCACTAAAGAAATAGTCGCATGTCAGTGGAGTCGTGGAGGGCCTTTGGCCAACGCTATATTTTGTACATGACTAAGTCTGTACCTCACACTGATAGCAATAAAATTCGGATTGCCCCAATATTTTATGTCCAATTTGGATGACCCTATATATTATGATACATAATATGATTCGGTAAACAACATTGTGGTGCCATTGACTAGCGCCACTTATTTGAACACAATCTGAGCAGTTTTTGACGCAGTATTACAGCAGTTCGATTTTTTCACAACTCCGCCTGCGGCATATGATGGTGGATTGAGTAGTTCATCAGTGCCGTTGCCGGTCTTAAGTCCGGAATAAAAGAGGAAAGTTGAGGAAACGGGCTAGCGACCTACCCTACGTAAAATCGAATTTATCCTCATAGAACCAACACATTGTCTCGGAACAGGATGGACAATCAGATGACAAATACGGCTAGACAACGGAAAAAAATATAGAGAGAAAGAATATCACAGTGGGTACCTGGAACATCAGAATTTGGAATCAAAAAGACCAAGAAATAGTGATGGAAAGAAATAAGATGGAAATATGCAGAGACACAAAAGAAGGAAAAAGAAACCAGAAAATATAATTCTTATACCCTGATTTACAGCGGTATCAACAAGGAAGAAAGGGCGAAAGAGGATGTCTCCTTGTTAACACACAATAAATAATATAACCGAGATTATTTATCACCAAGGCTATTAACACTTACAATGATAGTTAAAAAGAACAAGGTACATGTTTTTAGTGTACGTACCGGAAGAAGGAAAATTCAAATACCAACAGGAAGATTTTCATTAAACATTTAACAATGAAATAAACAAAAAATCTGAAGACGATATTATACTGATCATGGGAGGAATTAAACAAGAAGAAGTACTTAATCAGAAATGGAGAAAAGTTAATACATATTTATGTAGACAACAATTTAAGAATATGCAATACTTACTTTGACCTGAACCCGCGGTACAAATATATATGGTATAATATAACTGCAAATATCTACCATATATTGCCATACGCAACACAAAAATAAGACCAGAACAAATAATAACAAAACACTAAATACTTCAGGCAAAACTTAGCAAAAATTACCGTACAATTAGACACAAGGAAAGAACACGGGAAAAGAAGAAAAGATTAAAAGAGAACTCATGGAAGATGAAACTAATAGACAACTGTACATACGAATACCGGCTAGTAAAATAAATGTCAAACCGGTTCTACAAGAAGATGAAATTGACGAAGCCGGGAAATAAAAACAACAATTGTGAGGAAAAACAGAATAATAATAAAGTAAAAGAACTGTCTAACGAAAAAAAGAACAGCGTTTACACAATATAATACAAATAGAACTCAAGATACTTGTGCAACTTGTCAAATAATAAGAAGCGAGGTAAACTTTAAAATAAAAAAGTTTAAAAAAAGCTAACGGGAAAAGTTCTCAAATAGTATGGAAAGGAGACTTAAAAAGTATGGAAGATAATAAGGAAAAGCAAGAAGAGCATGAAGGAACTGGTAGGAATAAACAATTTGGACTCGGAAAAATGGTTAAACTCTTTAAGAAATTGTATATAGGAGACGACACACCAGATGACAAGACAAAAGAATTATAGTAGAGGAAGAACAGGAAATCCTAAAAGAAGAAATAATAGAAGCAGTCGGAAAATTAAACAGGACATAACAATATTCTAGAAAATCCAGTCAGCAACGCTTGGCTAGTATAGAAAATAGCCGCTCAGATGAGAAACCCTCTGGGAGTTTTTGTGATATTGTAGGCGGATGTCCACTTAACGGCTCAATGAGAGTTCTAAGGCAAAACCTATTTTGGCAAATAGCGAACTTCTAGTAAAGACAAAACTATAAAATCAGTTCAAAAACGCTGAATAACCCATACCTTTACTCCCCGCCCTCCTGTCCAAAAACGAACCCGAATTAGAAAAAAAGTTTTCGCTTATATTCTCGAAACGGCAAGAGATAGAAAACCGGCTCCTTTACCAAGTTATAGGACCTAAAAGGAGGTACTTTTTCGCAAATAAATTTTTCGTGCGTCTTATACTGCCGGAACAAGTACATTTCCGAAAATTTCGTTTGCTCTATAACGGCAAGGGGTTCGAAAGCACTCGCATGAAAAAATCACATTTCTACGACCATAACTGCAATTGGTTTTCGCGAGTTAAAAATTTGACTCCTTGCGGGAATCCGCTCGCTGTGGCAGCTGTTGGCCGGCGAATTTCGATCGTGCCCGCGATAATGTTTGCCCGTCACGAATTCCGTCAGTCTGATGGATTGCCGTAATGGGCGTTGACGTTATGTTGACATCACGAAATATATGGCAATGTCGTTCGTGTAGTTTCGCCTGGTTCAAAACGCGTGCTACACCATATCCCGTCAATAGTCTATATATATATATATACATAGATATAATGAAGAATTTGGGAATGAAGCTCTACAAGAGGAATTAACAAAAATACTACAAAAATTTCGTAAACAAAAGAATGCTTAATACCTGGAGAACAGAAGTGGTAGTACCAGTTTTTAAAAAAGGCGACCAATAAATACCCGACTATCACCAAGGAATAACCAAAAACTAACGACAAGAAAACTAAGTAATAGGATCAATGAATCAATACCCCTAGCAGAGGAGTAACAGAGGAAAGGAAAATCCTGTATAGATGCTATTTTTATAATACATCAGATGGTGGAGAAACCCTTACAATTTAATAAACCATCTTTTATACGCATGGTGAATTTAGAAAAAGCTTTCGACCAACTGCTGCCAAAAGATATCATAAAAGTCTTACAGAAAAAAGGAATCGCCCAAGGACTCATTGAACGTGAAATACATCTGTACAAATAATCAGATAATAATCAAGATAAACGGAGAGGATCTAGGACCCATAGAAGCGACAGTAGGAATAAGACAGGGAGACTCTCCAAGTCCACTACTGTTTAATATTATGATGGATGAGGTAATTGAATAGGTGAGGACTCAAGAAGGTTATAAAATGCGAGACACGGACTTAAAAATAGTATGTTACGCTGACGACGCAATACTAGTTGCAGAATACAGGATACTAATGGATACAAACCTGTAAAAGGTACAACATGAATATGAAAATATCAATGAAAAAGACCGAATGTATGACGATCAGTGAAGAGCCTATAAGGTGCAAATTACAAGTAGAGCAAGATATAATCGAGAAATTTACCAAATTAAATTATCTAGAAATAAATATATCTGGCTGGAGAACAGGCAAAACATCAAACAATAAAGCCGCCAAGGTATCAGAGCATTAAATAGCATCATATAGCATAACAAATTTATCAATATCGAGGTTAAAATCAGAGTATATAAAGGTGCGGTCAGTATTATGTACGCAACGGAAACTCGCGAAGATACACAACATATGAGACAAATAATGAAAACGACAGAAATGAAGAAAGGTAGTCGGTAAAACAAGAATGAACCGCATCCAAAATGAGATATCCGAAACAATGAGAGATGCAGGCTATAAACGAATGGATTAAAACCAGAAGGCAAGAGTGGAACAATCACATTTCGAGGATAGAGGAAACCCTAGAGATAAATCACCATTAGGACAAAGATCCAGAAGAATGTAAATTGGAGTGAAAAGGCGAGATCCTTCCTATATAGAAGTTTTAAGATTTCTTCACACGCTTCGTATACAACAAACGCAAAGGATTACTCAAAACAACGACCTACACATACTAAATATATCTTGAATAAGGCAAAGACCATTATTAATCTCTGGAAAATTGATAACGCTATTTTTAGGAGCATCAAAATCTATTGTTTTACAAAATAACTAGCCGGCTCATGCAATCGCTACTTCAAGCATATTTATTTTATTTGGCTAAAGCACGCCTCACTTATATAGAAAATCAAATTTTCCGAGTAAAAAGAAATGAAATAAAATCGTTTAGAAGAAAAATAAAAAAACACAAAAACTCCAAGATTATTTTGTGTTAACATAAAAAGCTTCAGGTTTGATAGCTCCTTGAAGACTGACATGATAGCTTAGTAATTTAAGCTAGGCATTTTCTGCTGCCTCACATTACAAAGCATTACAAGCCAATAAAGCAACGTTCTGCTTGTATGACTCATTAGTTGTTGGAACGACTTCTTATCAAGCTGATATGCCAACGACGTCAATAAAACTGGAAGGTGATAACGCGTGTGATTGAGTAACTAACTATGCGTTAATGATTACAGAAGAATGTACGACTGTACAATGTTACAATCCTCATTAGTTTAGTGCAGATGTAAAACAAAATTAGCAATTACTACATTGCGCCCTTAATTGGGCGACCTGCAAGGCATGAATTTAAATGAATGCATAAGCAAACTAAGTATCGTAACGTATTTAGCGAGTGTGGTAAATGAAAAGAACAAAATCTTATCAGCAAAAAATCGATTTGCACAAGGTTTATTGTCCTGCGATTTACCAGAACTATTTGTAACGTAAAAAATTACAATCGCCAAACTAAAAAAGAGCGAAAATCTCCCGAATAGAAATGATACCTTAAATTTTGCCTTTTTCGCCTGTTTCTAATTTTTCAGTTTAAGAATTACTGTAAAATATACACAGGCATTTTTATATGGACATTATATTTGAACTGCAGATAGCAGGTTCGCTATGCGATTCTAAAGTACCAATAAATTATTGGTACTTTAGGTCTAACTTTGACCCGACCTTTCTTTTCAAATTTATCCCCAGACAAGCATTTTCGAATATTAAAATTTAATCCATGTAGTATATTGCGCTGGTAATCAATAGAGTTAAAAAACAAAGTAAATAACATAACCAAAAAATTCTGGCTAGAACAAGGTCAAATTTTGAAGCAAAAATAGTGAACAACTGTGAATTACTAAAGTTAATAGATATACTGCGGTAAAAGGGCCTTTACCGGTAATTTACGCGAATTCATAAGCAAGGTAATCTTCAAGGAGTTGATTCGGGGACGTTTCTTTTAGCGACAGATCACGAAATTAGATAACAATACATTGCTTCATAACGAACAGCGTCATACACTGGAAGTGGCTAGGTCACAGAAAAAGTAACTAAACAAAAACGTTAAGAGAAATTCCTAGAAAATTTTATGTTAACACAAGACAAATACAATAAAAGAATGAAAGAAAACAACAATATACTAACGGAATTAAAAAAATGATACAGGAGCACGAAAGAAACCATAAAGAAATGTTAGCAATTACGAAAGAAATAAAAATACAAAGAAGGAAATAAACTCGAAGAAAAAATAAAGCAACTTAAAAAAGTTAATAAAAGAAGAAAGTAAGATGAAGTCTAAGTATATACACTAATAACGACAATGAATTTAAGAATGCGATGGGTAATTTTATTTCGCAATAATTAAAATTAAAAATAAAACTAAGAAATGCATGGACAAATGAACGAAAAAACATGAGTGAAAGAGAGAGAGAGTATATCTGGCAAAATGAGTATACTCAAAAACGAGAGCAATTAAAGAGTCATATGTAGAAAATCGACTCAGATTTAAGTAAATATGAAATAAAAATATAGAGAAAAACCAGGAAGAAAATAACATGAAAAGAGACAAAAAAGCTGATAAGACAAGAAACTGATAACTAAAGAGGAAAAGTAGCTTTGGGATGCAGAACAAACAACTTAAAGAAAATATCCAATGCTAAGCACTCCAAAAATTAGAAACCGCAAATTTGTGGATTTCTAATTTTTTGAGCGCTTAGCTATGCAATGGAAAATTGTAAAGAAAGAAAATAAGTACCACATAATCCACCAAGAACAAGGAAAACAAAATAAAAAATCTGGTGTGAACATCACACGACTTTCCTTATCCTATTATTTGGGTAATTGTGGCAAAAATCCTGGGCTTCAAAGTTCCTATTATACACAAACGCGCGCACGCACGCACGCACGAACCAATGGCCCAAACCAACTTTTTTGGTGTCATGAGGCTGTAATTCGTCCAGAAATGTGAAAAACTGGGTAGGTCAAATTTCCGCCGATTACATTACTTTCCTTATTATAGGATAAGGAAAGTAAAAACAAAAGCATATGGAAAAAGAACAGAGAACACTAAACAAAAGTCATACATAGATGTATAGGAGTTCCACAAAAAAAGAGCGGCAGCATGGATAGGCTATTTAATAAACAAAGAATTAGCAAAGAAATAAGACAAATAAAAGCTTAAAATAAAAATAAACTTAGAAGGGTAAATTACCATTAGATTGGCAGGTTAGGATCAAACAAAAACGGAATAGCCAAAAACAAATGTTATTTGAGACCAATAACTAAGAACGGCGAGTATTAAACAGTGCTTGTATAAGTAAGTGATGTGTTTTGAGTCGAGTTTTGCAAAGCAAAGTGGACGAACGTGTACGTGAGTGCGGCGTTAAATAATTTCGTAAATCGAGGTTAACACGCAAAGCGCGACGCGACTAAAGCAAATTTTAAATATCAGTGAACTAGAAGTGTAAAAAGTGCAAATATTCTAAAGTATTAAGTAAAATTAGTGAGTAATTAACGGGTATAAAGTTGGTATAAGAGCAGATATAAGGCGGGAAATATTAGGATTTCAACAGAGAGAAGATAAACAGCTGCGAGATAACCAAGCGCTATCTGAAGAACATATAAATAATCAAGCAATTTAAACGGTGTTATTAAAGAAAGGAACGAAAACAAAAATATGGAAATACTATTACAGGAAATTAATAACAAGCTTCGAAAAATGGACACGTGTAATGAACGCGTAGAAAAAGATTGATACACTATATGCAAAATTGCATGTAATAAAGTTAGAAAACGCCAACCTGAAAAAGGAAAATAAAATGCTGAAAAAACAAAATACAGAACTTGAGGAACGAATGGAGAACATGAAAAAAAATATGGAAAAATAAAATAATTGTACAAGGAATTAAAGAAATGGAAAATGAATCAGATCTAATTATTAAGGAAAATATACGTAGAACACTAAGGGGAATAAATATTGAAATAAATATGGAAAGTAAAACAAGAGAAGTTACAATAATAGGGAAAAAACTGCAAAATAGAGCCACACCAAGACCAATATTAATAGAGTTTGCATCAGGAAATAAGAAATTAGAAGTGCTAAAAACCGCTAAAAAGTAAGTGATATATAGATAATGGAAGACTATAGCAACCAAGTACGGGAACAAAGGAAACAATTGGTCCTATACATGAAAGAAGTGCGGGCTGAAGGACGTAAAGCAAGTCTAATATACAACAAACTTATAATACATGACAAAAGTTACACAATCGAGCAAATAGAAAAACAAATTGGTGAAAACCAAGAACCTATAAGACAAAATAATTACGGAAATAACGAAAATATAGGGAAAGAAGAAAGGAAGAAAAAAAGGAAGAACGGCAAGCGAGAGATCGTCGATAAATGGAAATGAAGAGGAAAAAGGTAGGGACAAAGTGAAGAAGAAAAATGAGGAAAATAATGAAACAAAAAACTGATAAATATGGGAAAAGGGGACGGAGCAAAAGATGACGACAAACGCAAAGGAAAAAGGATACGCAACGATGAAGATAAAGCTAAAAAGGAAAGAGATTCAAACAAGATCATATATAGAAACAAGGAAAAAGTACAGGGATAAAAGAGATTAATATAGGAATCTGGAACGTAAGAAGCAGTATGGGGAAAGAAGAGGAACTCGTGGAGGAAATGATACAACAAAATATAGAAATACTTGGAATCACGAAAACAAAAAAGAAAGGAAAAGGTATAAGAAAATACATAAAGGATACTGGATGTACTGGTCGGGAGTAGAGGAGAAAGAGAGAGCAAAGGAAGGAGTGGGTTTGATAATCGCCCCAAATAAACTAAAGGACATGATACATGAAGAGTATGTCAATGAAAGAATATTAACGGTAAAAATAAAACTGATAGACGAAGAAATATGGACAATAATCACCGCATATGGAGTAAGTGATGATGCAAGAAAGAAGAAAAGACAAGTTTTTCGGAGATACAAACCCAAATAGATAGTGGAAGAAAATTTAATAATATTGGGTGATCTAAACGGTCGAGTCGGAAACAAGAATAGAAAAAAAAAAATCATGGGCAAGAAGGAGAGACATTAAACAACAACGGTAAAGAATAATAGAAATGTTATTGAAAACAACCTAATCATAACAAATACAAAATTTAAACACAAGGACATACACAAATACACAAAATTGGAGGTAGAAGGAGAAATCAATCATTGACTATTTCTAGTGAACAAAATAACTGGAACAAAGTGAAGGGCGTAAAATTAAAGAGAAGCAGAGATAGGAAGTGATCACTATCTAGTGATAATAAAAATAAGAAGAATAAAGGAAAGAAATATAGACAAAAGAAGAAAAATAAATGAAAAAATAAAATGTTTTAAACTAAGAGAGGAAAAATATCAAAAGAACTACGAAAAATTACTAGAGGAAAAATTGAAAAGAAATAAGCAAAACACAGGACTAGAAGAAAAATGGGAAAACTTTAAGAATAGTATACTGACAGCAGCGGAAAAAAGAAAATAAACAGAATAGCTAACTTAGAAAGAGAGATCAGGAGGAATAATATTATAATAAAAGGAGTAGTAGATGAGGAAAATGAAAGCACAAGTAGGACAGAGGAAAAAGTAACTAGTATAATACAAAAGATAGGAATTGACATAGACCAAAATGATGATTTAGACCAAACGAGAAGAATCGGAAAATATATGAAAGACAAGAAAAAGACCAATTTGGTTAAGTCAACTAAAGTCAACCAAAAAGTATCAATACTACAAAATGCGAAAGCTCAAGGAACAGACATATGGATTGATGAAGATTACACCAAGTAGGTATTATAGGAAAGAAGAATGTTAATCCCACAAATAAAAGAAGCGAGGAATAAAGGATATAGAGCACAACTAAAATATAATAAATTGATAGTTAACGATGAAAGATACAGAGCAAATGATTTGGTAAATAAGGAAGAATTGGTAAAGGACGATAGGACTGAAAGCAATGCATTAAAAAAGACAGTAACGGAGAGATCGCCAGAAGGAACAAGTTTTGAGAAACAAATAAGAAAAACAAACCCAACCGGACGAAAAAACTATTAGGTATAGATATGCAGGGGAGTAGCGACAACGAAACTGGCAATGGAAAAGGTAATGAACTACAGGATTGGAAACTTGGAGTTTGGAATACAAGAAGCCTCACGAGAAAAGACGAAGAAGTTATATACGAGCTTAACAGAACAGGAATAGATATACTAGTACGAGCAGAGACAAAGAAAAAGGGAAAGGAGAAAAGATATTAATGGATGGACACAGGTTAATATACGGAGTGAAAGGAAATGTAAGAGCGGCAGAAGGCGTGGCATGCATTATAAACAGGAATTTGAGTGATAAGATCACAAACTGGACAGGGTGGTCAAAAAGAATTCTCACTGTAGAACTAGAAATGCAAGGAAAAGAAAGAATAACGATAATTGCAGTCTATGACTGAGATGAATTAACAATGATAACAGAAACGAGCAAAGGGAAAATATTCCTAGCAGGTAACTTCAACAGTAGAGTGGGGAGAGAGAAAATGATACAGAAAAGGTGATAAAAAAATTTGGTGAAGATAAAAGGAATAACAACGGAAAGAGATTAATAGAATACTGCTCCCAAAACAACCTGATTATAGCAAACTCATTCTTCCAACATAAAAAGATACACACATACACACGAGAGGTTAAAAGTAGAGATGAGAGATCTATATTAGAATAGACATACAGTGAAAGATGTTAGAGTTAAAAGAGGAGCGGAGATATACAGCGACCATTACCTATTAGTAGGAAAAATAAAGAGGCCAGAAGACCAGAAGCAAACAGTAAAAGAAGAATACACAGTTCAGAAAGAAACAATAAGAAGTTATAAACTACAAGAAACAGAAACAGCAAGGGAGTATGAGAACATAATAAGCAGAGACCTACTGATAGATGAAGAGAAGTTTGAACAGTTAAAGGTAGAAGAGATGTGGAACAAGATAAAACACTCTACTAAAAGCAGCAAGGTACACATGCGGTGTAATTAAGACAAACAAACATATGAAAAGAACCGCCTGGTGGAACGAAGAAATAAAAAGACAAGTTAAACTAAAGAAGAAGAGGTGGACAGACTACTTAGGAAGAAAATCAGAAGATACCCACAATGCGTACAAAGAAAAACGGACAATAGTAAAACACATGGTGAGAGAAGCGAAAGGAAAGGCGTGGAAAGATTTTGGCGAAAAACTAGAAAAGAACAGTAGAGCAAGCCATAAACTGTTTTATAAAGTTTTAAAAAACCTAAAGAAAGAAAAAACAAGAGAGAACACAGTAATAAAAGATAAAAATGAAAAGGTATTGATAAAATCAACAGAAATAATGAACAGATGGAGGCAATATTTTCAAGAACTTCTACAGACCCAAGTCATGATTAAAGAAGAAAGTACACAGATAGAAGAATACAGGAAATGAAGAAGAGTTAGTGACAGCATTAAAGAAAATCAAAAATGGAAAGTCACCAGGACATGACGGAATCACAGGCGAAATGTTAAAAAAAAATGGGAGAACAAGGAATTAAGACACTACTAAAATGTTTAATAAAATATGGAAAGAGGAGAAAATACCAAAGACTGGGAAGTAAGACAGATTGTCCCAATATTTAAAAAGGAGATAGGAAGATATGTAATAATACAGAGGCATAACGCTGCTCAGTATTCCTTTAAAACTGTATGAACAAATACTTGATAAACTCCGAACTGTAATAGAACCAACGTTATCAGAAGCACAGAGCGGTTTCCGTAGAAAGCGTACAAGACCATATATTTACTGTTAAACAAATAATTACAAAACACTCCAATACAACGAAAGCTGCCTTTGCATTTATTGATCTCGAAAGCTTTCGATAGAACGCCTAGAGAGAGTGGAAAAGTTTGAGCAATAGAGGAGTAAGCCCAAAAGTAACGAGGGTAATTAAAAGTTTGTACCAAAAGACAAAGTATTACGTGATAAATAATAACAGAATATCAGAAGAGTTTGACACAAATGAAGGAATAAGACAAGGAGGGATGAGCCCGGTACTATTCACCATCTTTATAGACGAAATAATACGAACACGCCACCAGAGAATCAAAGGGTTAAATGTAGGATACAGAAAATTACAACCCACATTCATACAAGATTGTGCATTTGCAGATGATATAGTAATGGCAGGAAGAGAAGAAGAACTACAGCGAAACCTACTGATATGGAACGAAGAATTAACAGATAACGGAATGAAGATGAATATTAGCAAAACAAAAGTATATATAAAAATATACAGATAAATGGAGAGGAGATCGAACAGATAAAAAATTTTAAGTATCAAGGGGTTACCATCGATGACAGTGGAAGACAAGAAACAGACATAACTGAACGGATACGGAAATGTAACAAATTATATTATGCAATGAATGTAAACTTTATAAATAAACGAGAGGTGTCACAAAAAACCAAACTTACAGTGTACAAAACAATCTTTAGACCCATCATGACCTATGGATGCGAATCGTGGGTACTGACACAAAAAATGAAATCAATATTGGAAGCCACAGAAATGAAATACCTGAGAAGAGTGAAATGTCACCCTGGAGATAGAATAAGAAACAAGCAGATAAGGGAAGAATTAGAGATCAACCCAATAACAAGTTTCATAAGGACGACAGTTAGCGTGGTGGGTCATTTGCAACGGATGGATCAAAATAGACAAGTTAAACAAATATGGGAAACGAGAAAAGTAGGCAAAAGGAAACAGGGAAGGCCACAAGAAACATGGGACAATGTCATAGGAAAAATACTAACAAGGAAAGGAAAAACAATGGTGGAGGCAAAGGAATGCAAGTAACAGAAAAAAATGGTATAAATTTAATAACTAAATAAGTTAATTAAGTTAAGAAAGTAGGTATATAGGTATATAAACATAATGTATTTATTTTATTTTATTTTAGTTTATTGTATAAGCTAACACCAATTTAATATAATGAGAAAACAGATCTAATTATAGCAATGTAGGCTTACTAATAAACTAAAAACTATAGGAAAATGTAGTTTTATTATCTATATTATAAATAACAAAAACAAAAGTAGTACAAGTCTACTTACCAAAAGGATCTTATAAAGACGTTGAAAAGTAATACGAATAAAACCATATACACACTGATAATAGATTATGAACAGCCAGATAAGTAAAACAAGTGAACTCTTAACAAATAATTCATTGGTAGACACATATGAGATGAAAGGCTCTCAAAAGGCAGTATGTTATCAAAGTTTCTTGAATACAAGTAAATCTACAATATGAACACATTTCAAGAAAAAGGATGGTCGTCAACGGATATGGACAAGCCCTGATAGCAAAATCAAAAATCAAGTCGAGTACATACTTAGTACAACAAATAAATTGTCAATAACGTTGAAGTTATTAACAGTTTTAGTACTGGCAGCAACCATCATCTGGTCAGAGCAACGATACCTATCAACAACAAATTAGACAAAGTCTGGAAAAACTAACAAATCAAGACCAATTAAAATCAATGCAAGAAACAGAGAACATGCAGATGAACTTAAACTACCTATACCAAACAGTTGAAGTAAGAGTCCAAGATATGGATGTCAAATTAAATATAAATATTACAGATAAAAATACTTCTAAAACAATGTAAAACGCCAAAGTACACAAAACCGAAAATTAAGTAAGGAAACTAATCACTAATAGCCAAGATTAAAAGAACCACAGTAAAATGCCAAAGTGAATAAAACAAGAGAAAAAGCAAAAGAGGGCAGAAAATTCAAAACAATACTAACAAAGAGGTATTAGAACACTATAAGAGGTCGAAAATAATAAACGGACACCTTTAACTTGAAAAACAAAAAGAAATAACAATAAATAGTAAATAAATCTTCAAAATTATTGAAGAATTTTAATAGAACTCTATTGAGTCAAACTAGACAAAAAAACAATAAATGTGGTCAACGTAAATTTAGAAAAAATACTCAGATACTGACTACGAAGCATAAAAATGCTGATAAATATAAGAAACTCATTCATTAGAGTTGCAAAAACTACAATAAATGTCTATAACTAGAGAGTATTCCTGTAGACTAGAAAAATGCCTTAATTATTGTAATTCACAAAGAGACACTGGAAACTTAGGCATCTATAAACCTAATAGTCTCTTCTCGCAAATGTATAAACTCTTTTCAAAAGTATAGTGAACCATATAACCAGTCAGTAGAAGGTTATACCACCATAGAGCACTTACAGTTAGTTATCAGGATTCTAATAGAGAAAACAACAGAGTAACAAATACCTATCTAGATAACCTTTCTCGACCACAGAAAGATGTTTGATACGATAGAGGTATCGGTCTAATTAATATCAATAGCAAAACCTACATTGCTTAAGGTTCACCCATGACGGTGCGAGTTTTACAAAATCAAAACCCAAATTAACAAGCCTAATAAACAACAGAAGAAGCAACGAAGAAAATTAAATTATCAAAAGGTAAAGTACACAATAAATAAACAGACATAGAACCAATTACAATCGAAAACAAGCAAATTAAGAATAAATAAATATACATACTTAAGCTGCACAATGATGTTGGGAAAAGAAAATCAGGAATTAGAGATCGGCAAATGACAAACTAAGAGACATTACGGGGATTTGTGCCATCAGTCTATAATCCTGATAACATATGGTACTTGGGTATTCACCAAATCTATTCTATATAAACTTCAAGTCAATCAGGGCATAGAAAGAAAAAATTTTAGGAACCAAAGAGCAAACCAATGGATCACATCACAAATAAAATTTTAATAAAAGGCAATGTGAAGGCAGATATCCAACTGAATTGGAACTGGGCTGAACATTTAGAAAACTCATCCAGCAAGGTTATCAAATGGCAACCCTGGGATTATAAAAGATGTAAAGGATGCCCTCCGATGAGATGACGTTAAAAGAACTACTCGGTTCACCTGCAGACGGGTAGTCTAAGGTAACAAAACCTGGAAAGATTTAAGGAAAGCTTATATCTGGGGGGGGGGGTAGATAGAAACCGACTTATGAAAGAAGAAACTCTAAAAAAACAATTATAAGATAAATTCTGAAATGTGCCTGATTATAAAAAAATTAGATTTAGAAAATTAATTAAATTGAATAAATATTATCACTTCTAAAAAGAAAACATAAAACAAAACTCGACACAATGGGACAATGATAACATCCTACCAAGATCAAACAATTTGAATGAAAATTATCTATAAGCAAAGTTCATTCCATAAATTGTTCAAATAATACTAAGCGCTACGATGTATTATACCGAATATTACAGCTCATCATTTGTTTCTGATAGCCTATCTAAGGGTACCCTGTAATCCAGGGTAGTTTTAGCTAGCATTCAAATCGATTCAACATATTTCACCAAGGGCAAAATGAATGCAAACGTAATCTACTTCTTTTATTGAATATTAAGAATTACTCACCTTTGTCTTTCTCCTTCAATGCCAGAATGTTACATTCAACAAAATGAAAATATCAAAAAACATCACAAGATGCCCAATGTTATTTTTGAATTTTGAAGTTCAAGATTCTTCTGTTTCAGCTCCACTTGCAACCTTATGTGAAATCTTTGAAATTCCTCTCCGGAAGAGATCTTCAAACCACCGTTTTGAAAACCTAAAAGAAAACGACTTCAGAAAGTACAGGTCCACAAGTATGGTTTAATCATTTTTAATGGAAAACACATTAACGTAACTCATAGATGATTAGAGGAGAAGGGAAGGTGCAACTTAAATTAGAATTACCAATCGGATCACTTTCCAATATAACATGCAACACTCATTCCAGCATAATACGGGACCTTTCGTTTTAAATCTTAATTTTATGAAATGAAAACGGAATTCTCGGTATAATATCGCACAATCAACAATTCAGCTCAAAATTGAACGCTCCTGGTAGATATAAATAAATAGAAGGGACCCTGCTGATAATCCCGATAAGCTTCTAGATCTACACGAATTATTTATTGTTAAATCAGTTCTGCACTAGCAGGGTCAAGGTCAACCAAGCAGTTTCTAAAAATATATGCATGTTTATAGGTTTCATATAACAATAAATAATTCTTTGCAGTTTGACGATAATTTAGATAATGCACTGTTTAGATCAAAATACACAGATCAGCGCAGTTGTACTAACCTTGATAATTCAGGAATAAGAACCCAAACGTAACCTGTAAAGCTGACTACGAGTAATGAACGAGGAATGCGATACCAAGCGTCAGTGTTACTTATTTGAGTCCGCTGTTGCCACGTTTACGCGTTAATTATCAATTTGAAGTTTTACTTTATTTTAAGTGCATGTACTGGCAACGAAGTCCTGACAACAAACCTCAGAGACATTGGAAAATCTAAAAAGAGAAAGGTTATGAATTTCTCGTGGGTTAACGCAGTATATTGAATTTTTAATTATTTATTTCACAGTATGAAGCCGGCAAATGAGATTTAATGTGGCAACACTGTTAAATCACCCGATAAATCTGTGTGATGTCCCTATCTTTAAGACAGCAACTTGTACTAACTTTGTTAGAAACATTTGGTAGAACACTAAAGTTATGTGTAACCATTAAAAAAAAACGGAGCCCGTTTAAGGCCATTTATATTTTTAATGCCTAAAATTCGTTTTAATATGTCGGAAAAATACAAGGCACGTACAAAAAGTTTTGTGCCGTCATTAGACTCACAAATATTTTGCTTACGATTATCGGGGACATCTAAAATTGTTAGTTACTTCTCTCAAGGTCATTTTGTCACTTTACCTCAATGAGGAATTTTTTTTTAATATTATTATTAATAGCAATCAGAATTAAACACATTCTATGAGCTAATATGTTGACTTCAAAGCTACAGCCCATAGAGGTCCTCTCATATTTCTCGATCAGGTCAGCTGGCCAGAATCTACGTGGATAGTGTCGTTCTAGCAGCGGTAGAAACATGGCATTTGTGTGGGTTTCCATTCGATTCGATTGTGGTCTTTTCTACTTAGCTTTATAACATCTTGAACATAAAAAATTCGGAGGTCTCCATGTGGTGTCTGGTTCGATATGAATCATGGTGCTTGGGCTATCATACGGAGAACTTTTGATTGGCTTGTTTATATTAATAATGTAGAAATTACTTGAGGAGCCCCAAAGTTTTATTCACACGTCCATTTTGGAATTAGGATTGTTTTGTAAAGTAATATTTTGTTTCCTAACGACAGTTTCGAATTCTTTCCCTCAGTAGTGGTCTTTAACGTTCAGATCTATCAGCTTCCATTTTTTGAGAATGTGTTCTTTCTATGCCAGTCTTGTGTCCAAGTGAAACCCGAAATATTTTGTGGTGACCGTTCAAGGTACTTCAACATTTCTTAAGGTAAAGTCGATATGTTGAGATTTATTTTGGTTGATTTCAATTTCCTATTTACGTAACCATTTCTAAGTGGGTGTGAAGTAGATTAGAAGCTACTGCAGGATCGTGAGGACAGTTAAAACTGCAGTGTCGCCAACAAAAGTCGTGTCTATGGTTGTTGGAATCTTTAATATATACAAGTTATAGAGCGTTGGCCCCAGAATGCTTCCTTGGGGAACTCCTGCCTGGATAATAGTCTGAGTGAGCCTTGCCCACTTTAGGTATGAATCTGCGGTCTGTTAGGTAAGATTTCAAGATTCCATAGTACTGCAGGGGAAGGATGTCCTTGATTTTATGCAATAAGTTGTTGTGCCACACCTTGTCAAAAGCTTGACTCGCATCTAAGAGAACAGAAGTACAGTATTCTTTCTGATCAAATGTTGGGTTGATTGCTTGCGTTAATCGATGAGTTTGCTCAAGACTTGAATGACGTGCACGGAATCCGAATTGGTGCGGTGCTGAAATGTCGGTATTGATTCTCTGTAGTAGCAATAGTCTTTCTAGTAGGGAGCAAAGTGATTGGGCGATAGAATGTCACATCATTAGGGTTTTCCCCTCGTTTTGCTATTAATATTATTTCAGCGGTTTTTAACATTGTGAACCAGTGCTGCAATCTCAAGATGGCATTGAAGATGTAAGTAATAAGACTTACTCTCTTACTCGGCAATTTTTGAGCATTTTTGGTGTTACTCCATCTAAACCTAGAGCTTTACAGGTGCTAAGATAATTGAGTTCGTTTTGAACTTTATTTTTGGTGAAGGGTTTAATTTGAGGGATGTTTCTTTCAATATCATGATTTGTTTCTTGATTTAAAGGTTTTAATACATCTGGTAGATGGGCGGGGTAAAATCCATTGCAGATTGTTTAAGAATAGTTATTAATGAATTTAAGGCAACATTAACTTCGCCAGGAGTTTTGAGGTTTGTTTTAAGGTTAATCCATAGAAATGCTTTGCGTCTGTGGCCAGTTTTATTGTTGTGGAGTCTTTATGCGATCGTCTTATAAATTACGAACATACTGATTTGCAATTATCGGGGAGTGACCCGGCGATAGATCATAGCGTGGAGTTCTTCCATGTATGTGAAGTAAATCCCACTGGTAATAAAAAAGTCTGAAGTCAGCCTGGTCTCGTGGTTGAGGGATGCTGACGGGCTCGGGTTCATTCCCAATGCTTTCTGATGCTTGGTGAGTGCCCTACTCAGTAATTATGTATCTGCGTTCATTCGAACAAAGGGTAATAATGGCGGTCGTCTAAGGCGCGGTGCTTGCCACATTGCCCCGCATCAGAGATGGTGCGCGACGACCGGGCAGAGAGAGCGAACACATGAGAGCCTTAACCTCTCAATTTTCTAGGCATGGTCCCACGCAGGGCGTTAGAGCCGCACCATTATTGATAAAAAAAGTCTAGGAGATCTGGTATTTCATTTGGACCGCTAGGCCAGTATGTTGGGTGGCCAGTAGATAGAAAAGACTTGTATGAGATTGGCGGATGTCTTCCTTTTGTAGTTGTAAGCCTGGAGTACGAAAGAGTATGTTAGCTGTTATAGTCGCCTCCGACAATATACTTGAGGTTGGTGTAGGAAATCCTGAAAATAATTGATTTTGTGTCTTGGGAAGCAATATACAGCAGAGACTGTTAGTTCGTAAAAGGACATCTTGAGTTTCAGTGAGGTGGCTTGTAAGTGATTTGTTTCGTAGTTAGGCGTAACATAATGACTTATAGAATTTTTGATTAGTATGGCAGTCCCCCCATGTGCTGTGTGGTCTGGGTGTAATAAGTTAAATAACTTGGTATTTGAAGGGAAGATCTTTCAGTAGAATGAGTTACGCTGATTAGAAGAATATCAATTGAGTTATGAAATGTCTGTACCTCTCTTTTATGTTGAAGGATGCCATTGGCATTCCATTGAGCAATCTTACAAATCTAGCGAATTCTATTGATAAGCATTGTAAGCATGTTGAGAATTGAGGTGTTTTGTTGCATTAACTGGTGAAACATATTCTTGAATTTTTCCAGAAAAGTGATTGTGTTATCTTCTGATGAGTGTTGGTTATTTGACTTTCTTAGTGTGTTTGAATCATCATGGTACTGGTGTGATAGTGCTGTTGTTTGCAATTTCTAATTTATCAATTGGTATTTTGGTTCCGGAACTTGGTGAATATTTAGTCTATTGTTAGCGTTATTGGTTTCTTTAAGAACAGCGTGGTAGAATCACAGCCTCTGTGGTTGGCGGGATGAGGTCCGCCGCACAGTGTGCATATGGCGGGTGTGTTGTTGGGTTATTTACAACTCGTTGAATTATGAGCAGCTCCATACTTCACACAAGAGTAAGGTCGGTATGTTTTTGTAAGTCCATATTGCTAACATCGCATCCATTGAGTTAATCCTTTGGTTCTTCTGGATGGTTCAATTAGAACTATTCTATTCTGAATGCCGCGTATGTTATACATTTCTTTATTACTGTTCATCCGTTCTTTAGACGTTCTACTTCTTCTACTAAAATGTTTTTGTCTGTTGTAGATTTTTGATAACAACCCTAAAAGAATGTTCCTCTTTGGGCCTATATGTATGATGGTTTATGTTGGAGTTTTTTATGTGTCGTATTAGTTTCCGGTATGTTTTGGTATAGAGCAGTTCATTTTTATAGTGTTATTGGATAGTATTTCTGTGGTAAATTGCTCGTTTTCCACAATTTGGTTGTTTTATCATGTCTTGATAATTTATTACTCCATACACAAATATTGGAGAAAGTTTTAGGATAACATTTTTCTGTACAGTGCTTCGCCTTCTATATTTAACTGGTTAAATCTATTATTTATGGGTAATAGCGTGATGTTGAGATAGTTTCTTCTTTTGGCACATTTAACGGATTTCCATGGGTTTTTGTTAGTTTTCGATCTCGCGGAACTGTTCATTACTAGTAGACGTCATTATATATAATCTTCTGTCACTGTTTAACAATTGTTGCAAGGAGGATGCCGACAAGGTATTGTTTTGTTTAAGGGGGGGAACTTAAAAGTTGTAAATTACTTTTTTGTGAAATTGGTATTGGTGTTCCCTGTACATAATTGTTGTTTGGGTAATTTGGTTGATTGTAGGTGAATCCTGGCCATTGAATGAAGGTAACATTTTATTTATCTATTTTTGTTATTGAATTTTATAGATAAAGCTTAGTTAAATCTATCTTATCGCGGCGGAGTTTCGTACTTACGAAAATTGAAAGAGGAGTACTCGCTTTAATGAAATAGCAGGTGATTAATAACGCTACTGCAGCTTTGAGATAATATAGCCGCATTTCTGTTTTCGTCTGCGGTTTTTCTATTATTTTCCTTAGTTTTATAGGACGATGAAGCAAAAGAGTTATTTCTTGAACCACTAAATAAGCTGCCGCCCGTTTTTCTCCTATATAATTTATAAAAAAGTCGTCTCTTCTTTATCTTCATCTTGTTTTAGGTTTAAACCTGTTTTATTTTGCAATTTCTTTATCTTCATCTCGCGATATTGAGTTTCAGTTCTTTCTACCTTTTGGTCGGCCTGTCAGATGGTCTGGTAGTTGCCTATTTGTTGTCCTTTGCTATTTTTAGAATCCTGTTGCGTTCTGGTGATGTTATCTATCCTACAACATATTATATTACCTAATTTCGCAATCTATCTCTCAATATTACACCTGCTATTTGTCTTAACATTTTCATTTCTGTCGTGTGGAGGATCCTTTTATGACCGACGTACCTGCTCTAGTTTCTACGACGTACATAATAATCGGATGGATGTTGGTTTTATATGTTTTAACTTTGGATTCTATATCCATGTTCTTGATTTTTCGCATGATGTCTTTCAAACGTCCCGATAATATTGTGTTTTGTTAGTTTGCGTTTTGACTTCGTTAACTAATCTTCTATCGCTTGAGACATAGATGCCCAGATGCTTAAAAGACACTGCTTATTGATGATTTTGTCCTTAATGACTAATTTATGTCTAATTTGTTCTTTTGTTTTCTACTAATATGTTCATTTGTGATATATTATATTTGCGGGCTTCTAGATAGAAGGCTTGTAAGAGTCGTTGGAGATTGTCCTAACATGGCGAATGATCTTCAGTTCTTTGTCATTCAGTTTGTATCAGCTGCTTGTATTTTTACCTTTTTTTTTATTTAGTCCATTATTAGATTAAACAAATTCCGGCTCAAAGAATTTCTTCTGTGATTTTGCTGTTTATTCTTAATTTGGCGTTAGTTCGTTAGTTTAACTGTTTGATAGTTTGTATTATTGTAGTGGACACCCTATTTCTTATTTATTAGAAAGTTTGATTTAATCATATACTTTTGTTAGGTTTATAAAGCACATATAGGAGAGGGTTTATTGTATTCAATAGCTTTTAATGATTTTAATATACTGGTTAGAAGCTTTATGGTTGTATTAAGGAATGCTATTTCCCTGTAGTTTTCTGGGCTTTCCTTATTTTCCTTCTTGAAATTAGGTATCGTAATGCAACTCTTCCATTAGTCTGGTGTATTATCTTTCTCTAGCACAAGTTCAAGGAGCTTTATTAGTTCCTTATGTTGAACAGTTCTTTCGTATTTGAGGATTCCGTTTAGTATAGCGACTGGCTCAGGAAAGTTTCTTTTTTTTTAAACTTACCGTTTTTGACAAAGTTTATTCTGTTAGTGTTGTATTCTTTTGTTGTTGAGTATTTTGTGCTAACTAATTTTCGAATGTGTTGAATTCTAGATATAAATGGGGGGGGGGGGGGGGGGAACAGAGTCACGCGCATATAGGCCTCAATTGGGTCCATTTTACTACTTTCTCTGCTACCTCTCCTGATGTCCATCAAAGGGTTAGGGCTAATTCTGACCATGCTAAGTCAGAAGTCCCCCAACATGGATACTATAATTGGAGCAAGCGCAGGACATCCACAAAGAACGTGCTCTACCGTCTCGTCATTCTTCCGGAGTTACCTGTCATGGTAAGAGTTACTTCCATCATGGAAGGCATCTTTTGCGGTACTGACGCAGCCATGTCCTGCTGGTAATGTTGCAGAGGCTACTGTTTTTGCGGTGGCTGGTCTTCCATTTGAGGGGTATCCAAGTGCGCGCCTTCCTTCTTTGGCTATTGTTTCTCTTCCTTAATTTTAATATTTAAAACCGAGAACTGATAAAACAGTTTCCCTCCTTTGTTATTAATAACAGTCACTACCTCCCATCTTCTATCAAACACTAGGAATCTATCCATAGGTTGCTTCTTTTCGATATTGTGAAAAATTCACTACTCCCAGATTTCCGCGCAGGGGTTCTGCCAGCCTACGGTTTCTGTGGCGTCAGGTTTCCTGGAATTCATAGAACCGCCTTGTTCAACCTAGGCAGCCAATCGCACGGTGAAGGAAGGTTGGAAACTGCCTGTTTTAGCTACTGTAAAGCATGGTTGTCTTCACATGTCACTCTAAGAAACTCCCCGGAATGCTGCCATCCCCTAAAAGCAAGTACGGGTTGGTTTCCTGCTAGGGTGATCATATGAGTGTCTAAAACCTCCAGCATTGTTGCCTGTAGTGTTTCAGGTTGACCACTGGTTATTTTTTTATATAGGTTAGCTAGGCCTACAATAACTACTCAAAGTTGGCTTTTGAGAGCCTCTCTATATTCTCGTGTATGAGGTTGTTATCGACTTAATTGCTATCCTGGCTTTTTTGGGGAATTGGAGGTAGCTGGTGAGCTTTCCTCCGAACGACTCCTCTTACTAGCCGCCCCAGATCAGCTGAAGTAGCCGGCCTTTAGGTAACGGTAGTGGTACCGCTAGTTCTCTTCTTCCAAAAAGGTAGTGTTTGAAACCTCCTACTCTCTTATACAGGGTTAGCTTTAATATCTGGTTCCTGTAAAGTGGTAGTGGTGGCAGTAATTACTCTCTTACTGCGTTCTTTTATAGGCCTAGCTATAAAAGCCAGCACCTGCTTGGAGATAGTAGGAGTTGGATTGTTTAGCCCCACAAATCCTTTTCCTATTTTTGGACTGAATGTTTAGCTCTCCACCCGCCGCGGAGTATGTTGAACTTCGACACCAAGGTTACTGGAGAGATATAGCTCCCGAGAATGCCTTCCACACAAGTTAGTGATCCTACGTCACCCGATCGTAGGGGCCCACTGCATGCCCCATTACACCCAAGTAGTTCACCCTGCCGCAGTCGATCAAACTAGGCTAGTCTCGATTTCCTGTCTAGGTGAAATCTAGGCTAAAGTGATGTGTTCCTGCACTCCAGGAAACTCATTCGTCGTAGAGGTGGCTCACTCACCAGGTTTCTTTCATCCACCGACACAGGTCGCTTCGCACGACACAAGCGCGAAGTTAATATATCAGTAGAATAGGGACAGAGTTTTATCTCTTGATCTAATTAGCCTGGAGCTAATTTCCTTTCATTACCATTAACCTAATTACCCTAAGGCTAATTACATTCTAACGAGGTCAACATTAGCCTGAGGCAAATTAATTACACAAGGTTAATTACAGTCGTCTAACCTGAGGCAGATTAATTTCCCCAAAATTAATTACACTCAGATTAATGATTACTTTATATCTATATATCAACCTTAGAGATGACAATCCGTTAATAAATTAATTTTAATCAACACAGAGTACAGGGTCGCATCAAAAGAAAAGTAAGTTTCGCCCCATATAACGCTATGTATTTTTAAAATTTATGAAACTTTGCTGTATACAATGCCTCTAAAAGTCTGATATGAAAATGCCCACTAATGTAAGTTCATTTTTATAATTAGAAAATATCCTTTGGCAACAATTTCAATTATTAGTACTTAATGTTTTTCTGTTCATGTTTAGACACGTCAGGCAATAACAGGTAATTATTGTTCAGTGTGAAAAATTTTGTATAGGTACATTCAAAAATAAAAACGCATGGTCTTTATGTATTATGTGATTGTAGATTGTAGAATTTGACCAATCCCTGTATGTATCCTCATATTTCTGAACGAGGATATCATCCTTGTAAAGTTTAGAAAGCCCACACATTAATTTAGAAAAGTTGTCACATTAAGTTATGGAAACTAACACTCCACTTGATTGTTATTGGGTTCGTGATTAGACACATCGGACAATATTTTTCGTACTAAAATAATTAGCTAATCTTAACATTTCAAAACTGGCAAACAATTTAACCATTTATTTCTGAGATGAATCATTAATAGAAAGAGCGATGTTTTCCTCTTGGGTTATAACCAAGCTTAATTATAGATTAATTAAACACATATTATTTACAAATAATCTACTAAATTTTCATGGATGATTAATAATTTTTATAAAATTTATAAAATTATTTTTATTTGTGACACTGTGAATATTCTAGTATTCGAAATCAACACGTAATTCATTTTATGCGACTAACTTTTAAATTAATAAAAAAATACAAATATTCTAGGGACAACTACTCACAGTTAACATCGTAGCGACACATATGTTTTACTAAATAGCCTTACAGATCATAACCTATTAATGCGTTCAAATAAATTAATACACAATTATTCCTATATAATGCTTTGTAGTTTTTAAGTTTGTAAAATGTGTACAATGTTTGGAAAGTTTTAAACAAACAAAGTTGTTATAAAAAAATCTGATGTGAACATCACACGACTTTCCTTATCCTATTATTTGGGTAATTCTGGCAAAAATCGTGGGCTTCAATTTTATATTTATATATATAAGAATATTTTTTTTTTAATTTATTAATTTAACCAGCGTATTTACAATCTACTCCTAATTTGAGTATTAAGTAAAATTATATAACAATACAATGTCATGCGGGGAGGTCTAGCCAGTGCTAGTCTCCCTAATGATTACATCAGTTTTGATTAGGTTGTGCGAGGTCCAGCGGCCATTGTCGTTTGAGCCTTCTTGCGATGTCCGGTTGATTGGAGAGTTGTTCAATGAGTTGGTTAGGGTGTCCTGCCAAGTTACTGCTATAGTTAGTTGAGAGCCTTTTGATTTCACTATCTACGTAGGGAACTCCTAGGTCGTTATGAAGGGTGTCGTTCTTTATGTACCATGGTGCATTGGCCAGCATACGGAGGGTTTTGGACTGGAATCTTTGAAGGATTTTAGTGTGTGTCGCTTTGGCGCATCCCCAGAGTTGGATCCCGTAGGACCATATGGGCTTCAGGATGACTTTATACAGCAAAACCTTGTTTGATAGAGAGAGTTGGGAATGTTTTCCAAGTAACTATGCCATTTGTTTGATTTTGAGATCTAATTGCTTCCTTTTGGCTTTGATCTGCGAGCTCCAATTGAGTTTTTGGTCGAGGTGCAAGCCGAGGTATTTTACTTCCCTATGGATTGGAATTGGGGTGTTATTTATGCTGGTTTGAGCGCATTCGATACGTCTTATAGTGAAGGTTATTTGAGCCGATTTATCAGTATTGACTGTAATTCTCCACTTATGGAACCAGGCTTGCAGTGAGTCTAGATGCTGTTGAAGATGTTCCACAGCAAGTTCAGGAGATTGGTTGACTGAAAGGATGGCCGTGTCGTAAGCAAATGTCGCAAGTATAGTGTTGTCTGTGGTTGGTGCATCTGATGTATAAATTAGATATAGCAGTGGTCAGAAGACGCTGCCCTGCGGGACTCCAGACTTGATTGGATGGATATCTGAGACTGCACTGTTCATTTTGACTTGGTAGGTTCGGTCTGTGAGGTATGACTTGAGTAGTACGTATAGCTGACTGGGGAGGTGTAATTTGAGTTTGTATAACAAGCCAGTATGCCACACTTTGTCGAACGCTTGCTTAATGTCTAGGAACACCGCTGGGCATACATTCTTCTTCTCCATGCTTTCCATTATATGAGTGATGATTCGGTGGCTTTGGTGAATGGTGGAATGGCTTTCACGGAATCCAAACTGGTGCAGTGGGATAAGCTGGTCTAGGTCTACAGATTTCTTAATGCGCTTGAGTAGTAGACGTTCAAGAAGTATGGAAAGGAGAGGCAGGAGACTTATTGGTCTGTAGGATTGTGCTTGGGTCATTATTATCTGGGCATGTTTCCATAACATAGGGAAGTAGCAGAGTTGTAGTATTCTGTTAAATATTGTGGTAATTAGTACAATCGCTTTTCTGGGGAGGTTTTTAAGTACTTCTCCAACCATTAGGTCATATCCTGGTGCTTTACGCAGGTTTGTTAGTTGTATTTGTTGAGAAACTTCTGCTGGCGTAAAGGGCTTGATTGGCGGTGACAATTGGCACGCAGTATCAATGAAGGATTCAATTTCTTTATCGTCAACATGACCTTGTACTTGTGGTGTTGTAAACACGTTAGCAAGGTGTTTCGCAAATGAATTGGCTTTATCAGTATCAGATCTAGCCCAGGTATCGTCGGGGTTTTTGATAGGAGGGATAGTTGCTATTGGCCGCTTGAATTTCTTTGTTGCCTTCCATATAGAGTTGTCATCAGGAGAGAGATGGGTGATGTATTGACTGAATGTTTCATTGCTAGCTTCCGCTAGCGCCTTTTGCAGTTGATGCGTTAGTCTATTATAGTGGGTTTTGTCTCGTCTATCTTTGGTTCTCTGCCATTTTTTTCCGTGCCCTTCGTTTCTCAGAAATGAGGTTCCGTACGTTCAGAGGAATGTTGTCTGTTTCAGGTGATGGTTTTGGAACGGGGGTGGCTTGCCATGCAGCTTCTTGTATAATAGTAGTTAAGTACTGGGTTGCCTCATCAGTCTTGAGCGTTTTTTATTCTGACCTCGAGTTTAATTTCATTTTCTAGGTAGTTCCTAAAATATTCCCAGTCGGTATGCTTGTTGCATAATTTTAAAGGAGGGTCTTTCTTAATGACAGTCGTGCTGATACTTATAATGATTGGCGTATGGTCAGAGGATAGATCGAAGTTGGATTCCGTTTGTTGATAAGTATTCGCTATGCCATTGGTAACTGCATGGTCAAGTAAGTTTGGCAGTTTATGTGGGTCACTGGGCCAGTATGTTGGTTTACCAGTTGATAGGTAGTTGTAGTTGTTTCGTTGGATTGCAGCTAGCAGTCTCCGTCCTTTCGGGGTGGCAATCCTTGAGCCCCAAGCAGTATGCTTGGAGTTCCAATCACCCGCAGCAATAAATTTTGGCCCCAGGGTTAGTAGGAATTCCTCGTATTCTTCAATTGTGATGGGGTGACGTGGTGGGCTGTAGATGGACGCAATGACCAGGGGGTACGGAGAACTTCTATTTTAATTTTTACACTTTGTATTTTGTTAGTTATAAAAGGCTCCATCTCGTAGTGGGAAATTGTGTTTTTGACAATTATAGCTGATCCGGCGTGAGCTGTGCCGTCTGAATGATTGGCAAGGTAAGTAGTATATTTCGGGATTTTAATTATTGTTCTTTCTGTTGCATGGGTTTCGGAAATTAATAGGATATCGATTTGTTGCATTTGTAGGAAGGTAATTATTTCCGGGATGTGTCGGGTAATGCCATTGGCATTCCAGGTACCAATACGTAGGTAATTAGCCATTTTATGCTATTTTGTTAATTACTGTGAAGAGCATGTTGAGCACCATGCTGTTCTGGCTTATAAGTTGCGCGAACATTGCTTTAAATTCTGCAAGGAAGTTGGAAAGTAGATCATTAATGTTGTTTTGTCCTGTAACTGCTTGTTGATACGTTAGTGTGTTTTGAGGAGTATATGTGCTAGCTGCGTTGTTTGCGTTGCCGGTCCTATTTCTAAGGGGTGGGAAGTTCAGGTTATCCATGGTGGGGGGCACCTGGTGGGTTTGACGTGGGTTATTTGTTACTGCTCTATATGTTGTATTTCTAGATCTCTGGAGATTTTTATATACAGTACACCCTTTATAGTTGGCCGGGTGGCTTCCTTGGCATAGAGCGCATTTTGCTGGAGTTGCTGGAAATTTCTTGCATACAGAAGTGCTATGTGTTGCACCGCATTTAACACAATTATATAGTTTATTGCAGTACGTTTTAGTATGGCCATAATTCTGACAGCGCATACATTGCGGTATAGTATTTTTAGTTCTGGGCGGTTCAATGATAACTTTTATGTTACTTAGATACTCTACATCAAATATCTTTCTATTATTCTCGTTTGGCTCCAAATCTACCATAAATAGCGGCAGTGGCAGTTTAGTTGTTCTGTGTCTTATATTTATGATGTTACGTACTTTATGTCCCAGAGCTGCTAGCTCTTCCGTTATTAGTTTAGTTGGTATAGTGTGGTGTAGGTTGCGAATAGCATTTCTGTATGCCCTTTCTTCCTTAATTTGATAAGTATGGTGCACTATATTCTCGTTTCTAAGGTGTCGTAAGTTTCCGATAAGCATCTATAGTTCGGGCATTGACTTTGACCACATTGTTGGCCAGTGCTACTGTATAGTATTACTCTTTCTCGATAACGTTCGTGAATTCGTTAATCATCTCGTCATAATTATTAACTCCATAAATGTATATCGGTGGAGGTTTGGGGATTTTTGGGGGTGAGTTACTGGGAATTGTTTCAGGGTTGTTATCACTTCTTATTTGCGAGAATATATCAAATCTGTTAGAAGTCAAGGTTTGACTAGCTTGTTGTGAGTTAAGTGTTGTCTGTGAATTTCTTCTCCTTTTCTTAGCAGTCGTTTCCAGCTGTGTTTTGGGGTTGGTTATTCTGATCGTCATAATTAGGGCAGTCGGTTAAACTTGCATCGTCTTCGTAATCTGTTTTGTCGTCTTGTTCGTCAGTATTGCCGGTATTTTCAGAATTATATGTTTGTTGGCTTGTAATCGTTTGCATCTCCTGGGGTAATGTATTTGTGTACGGATTTATTGTGTGGGAGGGGGGCGGCAGTAAGGTTTGATTTTGAGGTGCGTTTACAATTGCGGGGTTGTTTGAAGTCTGTATAGGTCTTGCTGTTGTACATGCGAAAAATTTTGCATGTTGGGAAAGTTAAATGTGTAGTCATAATTTTCTCGAGGGGTTTGAGCATTGAATGTTGTACCGGGTGGACGGGGAGGACCGTTTCCAATAATTGGAAACATGAGTTAGCAGCTTACGCATATTAGAATATGTATGTTTATACGTACAGTTTAATCGATTGCAATAATATGCGACTATTATTATCAATTGTTGACCTCAGGTTCACTTATCAGCGTGCGGCGCACAAGCACTTTCAAAGATAGTAGAGCGCTACGATGTGTACACTTTGAAAGTCAAATGACCACTCAAAGAATATTTTTATAAATGAGAAACGGCATTCGCTAACATTTTCATATATTAGTACTTAATTGTTTTTCCGCTCATGACTAGATGCGAAAAACTCGGTATATGCACAGAGCACATTCGAAAATAAAATGCGTGTTTGTTCCATATTATACCACCCTAGAATTGGTTATTTCGAACAATCCCTATATGTATTCTCACATTTCGAACGAAATTTGTAAATTTGAAAAAACATACATGTTAAGTTATGGTAAAGTCAGTAAAGGAAATTGTTAACAGTCATTAACTTTAATGATAAATTCTTGTTGGATGGCGTCATGCAGACGCTTACTCTACATACATGGCGCCTTTAAAAAATAAATATATGTTTTCCACTATATATTAACATGGTATTAAATATTATGAATGTACCTAGTATATGTTGTGTAATTTTAGAAACTCAACAATTAACAGAAATATTTGATTTACGAGTAGCTTTGTACATTTTAGAAATATTTTTTTGCATTAAGTTATGAAAACTGACATTCTACCCCCGTCGTGTGGCTAGAAATGCAGAATACAGGGTCTCGACAATTTTTTTTATATAATGCTATGTAGTTTTTACATTTGTCATAAACTGTCTGTAAAGTTCTAAACAATCAAATTTGTTATAGAAAAATTAGCAAATGTACAGGGTACGTTTCGGCAAAATGCTTAAACTAATTCCATATAATGTTAATACAATATTAAAGTTTATGAATTGACTTATGTATACGTATATAAAAAATACTTACTAATGTGTGATTATTTTTAAAAATAGAAAATAGCGTTCGGTAAGACTTTCATGCAATAGTAATTGTTGTTTTTCTGTTTGTGATTAGACACGTCGGGCAATATCTAGCTTATTAGAATAATTAAAATAATTTTAACAATTAAAACAATTTAATCATTTATTTCTGATATTTCTAATGTTTTCCAAGGAATCTACTCAATTTACCTAATTGTAATTGTTAAATTTTATAAAATAAATTTCTTTGCGAATTACAGAATTTTCTAGTATTCGAAAAACAACAAGTAATTAATTTTATATTACTAACCTTTAAATTCACAGTAGAAACAGTAAAAACAGGAATATTCCAAAGACGATAACTCACAATTTTATAAAAGTAGTTGTTTAATAGCATTACAGCGACTAAAAAAAATTTACGATATTTTTGTTTTATGCGTCTTACTTGCACCAAACTAAACACCTACGTGAGGCTTTCAATTTCGAACATTAGTGGTTAGTTGTTATCCGTTCATGATTAGACATATCGGACACCAGCAAGTGATTAATTTTAAATTTAAAAATAATTTTATTTGTTATTAACCCTTTCTTTATAAAAAAATTATTACAAAAACTTTCAACAAAATTAAATCTAATTAAAATTAATATTGATAGTAACAATTTTGTTAAACAAGTTAATGAATAAAAATAGACAAAATTTAATAATTAATCTGATAAAATTAGTCTACGGGAGCACATACGGGGTTTTTAATTGTATGTTGCATACATTGAACTGCGGCCCTTTGTCTTTAGATTAGTTAAAGATAGACAACCCATGTCTTCTAAGTTTATGACAGGTTTGTTCAGAAATCCTATCAGGCTTTTTTCTCTTCCCTTTTAACGTATTTCTCTAGATACAACACGTTCTTCTTGACAAAATTCGACAACGACAAATAATTATGGCCCGGTTTAAAAATAAAGCAGTTTAACTTTACATCCATTTCTGGATATAACAGTCACCTCCTTCGGAATGAATTTTTTATCGCTGCCTTGAAAACCTTAGTATAGTAACTTCGTTTAAAAATGTGAGGATACATACAGGGATTGTTTTAAATTGTCAGTTCGACAATCACATAATACAGAAAGAGCATGCATTTTATTTTCGGATATACTCTGTCTACATACCGAATTTTCACATCGAATAATGATTACTTGGTATTTTCTATTTATAAAAATAATCTTACATTAGTCTGCATTTTCATATACATATACTGGAATCGGTTCATACATTTTAATACCACATTAAAATTATATGGAAACAGTATACGTATTTTATTAAAACGTACCTTGTACATTTGCTAATTTTTCTATAAAAACTTTGCTTGTTTAAAACTTTCCATTCATTGTATACGGGGAAGTTTTACAAATTTAAAAACTACATAGCATTATATAGGAAAATATTAATTTTTTATTTTGACAAGACCCTGTATTCAGTATTAATTTATTTGAACGCATTAATAGGTCATTATCTGTAAGGTTGAATTAGTATGGTAATGGTAAAACACATTTCACAAAAATATTTAATAAAACATATGTGTCGCTACGATGTTAACTGTGAGTAGTTGTGCCTAGGAATATTTCTATTATTTTATTAATTTAAATGTTAGTCGCACAAAATTAATTACGTGTTGATTTCGAATACTAGAAAATTTACAGTAAGTCACAAATGAAAAATTATTTTATAAATTTTATCTTCTTCTTCTTCTTTGTCCATCCCTTATACCCTAAGGTGTCGGGTCCTCTATCCATTTTCGAAATCTCTTCCTGTCCCTAGCGATTTGTTTAGCTTCTGCCATGCTTTTTCCTCTCCTTTCCACTTCCTTCCTGATAGTTTCCATCCATGTTTGCCTTGGCCTTCCTCTTCCTCTTTTTCCTTCTCTTCTTGCCTCTAATACCCTTCTTAGCAGCCTTTCTTCGCCCATTCGTGTCACGTGCCCAAACCACATTAGTTGTCTTCTCTGCAGTGTTTCCACTAGCGGTTCTAGGTCTAACTCCTCTCTTGTTGTAATGTTCCCCACTCTGTCCCTCTTTGTTCTTCCGACTATACGTCGCAGGTACTTCATTTCCGCAGCCGTTAATTTACTTTTGCTCTTGTCGTGTAGCGGTATGTTTTCTATTCCGTATGTTAATGTAGGTAAGTATATTGTTTTATACAGGTGGAGCTTAGTCTCTTTGCTCAGCTCTTTCTTGTTGATTAATGTTGAGTTGATCTGATAGTATACTCTAGTCGCCTTGGAGATCCGGTTCCTTAATTCATCTGTTACTGTTCCGTCTTGGCTTATTATTACTCCAAGGTACTCATAGCTCTCCACTTGTTCCAATTGCTCTACTTCACATCTTACGTTCAGGTTTCTTTGTTCTTCATCTGTGTTCTTACTTATTCTCATTATTTTGCTTTTCTTCGCATTTATTGTCATTCCTTTTATTTTAATTTCGTTGTTCTAATTATTTATTGCTTGTTGTAGTTTCCTTTGGCTATCGGCTACGAGTAGTATATCATCTGCGAAGACGAGGCTTTGTATATTGATTGCCCCCATGTTCCAGTATCCTAGTTTAGTGTTCAGGTTTGGGTTCCTGCTGTTCTTAACTATTTCATTCATCATGATAATGAATAGTAGTGGACTGAGGGAGTCTCCCTGTTTTATCCCCCTCTCCATCAAGAATTTCCCCGATTCTTGTCCTTGTATTCTTACTATTCCTTTCGTTCTTCCGTATAGTCGTTTTGTGGCTTCTACAAGTTTTCTCGGGACGTCAATTCTTTCCATTGAATTCCACAGGGTTGCTCTTGGTACCGTGTTGAAGGCTGCTAGGAGGTCTATGAATGCCAGGTGTAGCTCTTTGTTTCCTTCAAGTGTCTTTTCTATTACTGTGCGAAGCGTAAATATGTGGTCTTGAGTATGTCTGCCTTTTCTGTATGAAGCTTGTTCCTCTAATAGCTCGTCTTCTATGTGATGCCTTATCTTTTTTTCTAGTATCCTGGTGTACGCAGTATGCCAGGCATATTGCTCTGTAGTTTTCACAGTCGTTTGTGTTACCTTTTTTGTGGATTGGTACTATTATGTTTTCTTCCCAATCCCTCGATATTCCTTCTCCTTCGTATACTTGCTGGCATATCTTGTCTGTCCATTTCTTTATGCACTCCCCTCCGTATTTGATTAGTTCAGGGCTTATTCCGTCTTTTCCTGCAGATTTTCCTACTTTCATGTGTGCTATTGCTTCTTCTGTTTCTTCCAAAGTTATTGTTTCGTTTTCTGTCTCTTCTTGTTCTTCTTGTTCTACTCTGATGGGGTTGTATTGTTCTTGTATGTTTGGTGCTTTGAATTTTGTACTGTAATGTCTCTTCCATGTTTCTAATATTTGTGGCAGTTCTGTAACGACTTCTCCTTCTTCGTTCCTAATGCTCCACACCTTTTGTTTGTGCATTCCCCTTAGGCCTTTAACTGTTTTCCATAAGTCCTTTTTGTTGTTTTTGTTGTCTTTGAATTTCTGCTGCATCTCTCTACCAAACTCTTCCCAAGCTTCCTCTTTGGCCCTCTTTACTACCTCTTTTGCCTCATTTCTCCTTGTTATATAATGTTGCCTGTCTTCTTCTCTCTTGGTCTGTAGGTATCTCTTCCAAGCTGTTTTCTTTTCCATTATTATCCTTTTTACTTCCTCATTCCACCATTTCGTGCGTTGGTATAGAGGTGATATTTTGCTTTTCCCACAGATTGTTGTTGCTGTCTCAAGTATTACTTCCTTAAGTCTTGTCCATCTCTCTTCCACGTTCCATTCTACCTCCTGATGGTGCTCTTGTTGTTCGTGTTCTAGTAATCTGCGCTCCACTTCTTGTGAGTATTCGGTTTTTTTCTCGGGCTTTCTTAGTTCAGTTATTTTTATTTTCTCGTCGCCTTTCTTCGCTACTTCCTTTCTTACATAGAATCTCGTGTCCGCTATTACTAGTTTGTGATTTGAGTGGATTTCTGCCCCTCGGATGACCTTCATGTCTAATACTGCGTACTTTGCTCCCTTTGTGTATGTGAAGTAGTCTATTTCACTTTTGGCCTCTCTGTTTTCTGCAATGAAACTTATTTTATGTATTAGTTTGTGATTAAAGAAACTATTTCCTATTAGCATTTCGTTACTTATGCAGAAGTCAATCATCCTATTGCCATTGTCGTTTAACACTCTGTCTGTACAGTATCTTCCTAGAACTCCATGTCCTTTGTCTGGGTTCTTTCCCACTCGGGCGTTCCAGTCTCCAAGTATAAATGTGTGTCTGCTTCTGTCTCTAACTTTGTCGAGCACTTGTTGTAGGCTTGTGTAGAACTCTTCTTTTTCCAGTATGTTGTCATTTTCTGTTGGTGCATAAATCTGTATGAATGTAGTTCTCTCTTCTAGCTTGACATCTATTGTCATTATTCTTGAACTGATGCCTTCCCATCCTATCACCTTTCCGGTTAGGTCTTCGCTAATTATCACTCCTACTCCCTCCTTTGCTCTTGTTCCTAACTGAACTCCAGAGTAGAACAATTTGTATCCTTTTTCGAGTGTTTGTTCTTTGATTCCTTTCTTTTTGATTTCTGAAAGTCCTAGGATTTTAACTTTATATCTCTCTATTTCTTCAACTAACTCTATCTCTTTCCCATTTAGTCCTGTCACGTTCCATATTCAAATTCTTGTCCTTTGTGCACGCTTAGGTCGTTTTCCATCTTTCTGTCCATGTCCGAGGCTTTCTGTGTTTCTCTGAATCTGTATACCTCGTATGGGTGATTAGCCCGACGACGAGGGCCCCGTTACCTCGGGACAACTGGTATCAGATTATACCCCCCGATGCTGGGTCGTCAGAGCTCCGTTCGTTTTCTAGCAGAGGGTACCACGTGCAGGTAGGGTTGATATTTGGGTGACTGGATGTTGGCGCCACCCCTTACCCTCCTTATAAATTTTATAAAGATTATTAATTATCCATAAAAATTTAGTAGGTTATTTGGTAATAATATTTGTTTAATTAATTTATAATTAAGCTTGGTTATAACGTAAGGGGGAAACATCGCTCTTTCTATTAATTATTCATCTCAGAAATAAATGATTAAATTGTTTGAAACGCTAAGATCAGTTTAATTATTTTAGTACGATGTGTCTAATCACGAACCCAAAAACAATCAAGTGGAGTGTTAGTTTCCATAACTTAATGTGACAACTTTTCTAAATTAATGTGTGAGCTTTATAAACTTTACAAGGATAATATCCTCGTTCAGAAATATCAGGATACATACAGAGATTGGTCAAAATTGTCAATTCTACAATCACATAATACGGAAAGACCATGTGTTTTTAGTTTTGAATGTACTGTGTACATATACAAAATTTTTCACACCGAACAATAATTACTTGCTATTGCCCGACGTGTCTAATCATAAACAGGAAAACATTTAAGTACTAATATTTGAAAGTGTTGCCAAAGGATATTTCCTATTTATAAAAATAAACTTACATTAGTGGGCATTTTTAAATCATAACTTTATAGTCATTGTGTACAGAGAAGTTACACAAATTTTTAAAAATACATAGCGTTGTATGGGAAAAATTACTTTTTTCTTTTGATGCAGCCATGTATTATGTGTTGATTACAATTATTTGATTAACGAATTATTATCTCTAAGATTGATCATATTACTATTTACATAACAATTTCGTTTGTTCAAAACTTTTTGCACATTGTATACAGCAAAGTTTCATAAATTTTAAAAATACGTAGCGTTATATGGGGAGAAACTTACTTTTCTTTTGATGCGACTCTGTACTCTGTGTTGATTAAAATTAATTCATTAACGTATTATTATCTCCAAGGTTGATATCAAGGTAATCATTAATTTAAAGGTTATTTTTACATAACAATTTTGTTTGTTTAAAAATTTTTAGACATTGTATACAGGGAGGTTACATAACTTCTAATATTACATAGCGTTATATGGCAAAAAATTACTTTTTCTTTTTGATTCGACCCTGTATTCTGTATTGATAACAATTAATTCATTAAGGAATTATCATCTTTAAGGTTGATATCAAAGTAATCATTAACCTTGTGTAATTAATTTGCCTCAGGCTAATGTTGACCTCGTTAGAATATAGTTAGCCATGTGTTAATTAGTTAATGGTCATTAAAAAAGAATTAGCTTCAAGCTGATTAGATCCCTATTCCACGGCTTTGGCGGCAAAGAATTTAACGCTGTTGTTCAAATATTTTATATATTCTTTCTGTTTTTTTTATTAGTTGCTTTACTTCAAAACGAAGTTTTGATGTGCTCTGTTGCATAATAGTTTATCTTTCTAATTTCGAAGGCTTCTCTTACCGCTTCATTTATGTTAATTAGATCTTCTTCCAACTCACTTTTACGTTGTTTTCTATCATGACTGGTTTTGCTTTGATCTTTTGCTGATAACCTATTTAAATATAAGGTCTTTGTACTTTCATCTGCTTGTGACTCAATGCTTATTTTATTTTTATTTTCTGCGGTTGTATTCTCAACCGCAATTTATAGAGAACTAAGTTATGAACAGTTCCAATATTTACCAACATCAATGATCTTACGTCCAGGAGTTGCGACGGAAGTAGTACCTTATTAGATATTATGTAGTCGATAGTAGAAGTCTGACCTCTCGCATTGGATTAAGTAATTTTCTGTTACGGCGGAAGGTTTTGTTCATTCTTAGGGAATCCATACCACCAGGCGTTATTCCATCTGCTGACACATTCACTACTTGCATTCGTAACTTCCATTATTATATTTTTTTGTTCTTTTGGAATTTTGTCAGGTTCTGACTAATATTTAATAGAAATATTCTATTTTGCCGGCTGTTTTATTTGTATCAGAATAGATGTGAAGCTTCGCTTTGCTAAGTTGTATTATTGCCTTAATGATTTGATCATTGACATAGCATACGTTTTTTACACTACACTCATATTTAGTGTTAAATAGCAGCTCCACTTTTGCTGCCACTCTTTTGTGTTTGTCTCGGCCATTGCACAATATATATTTTAGACATTACACAGAAGCCGATGTTGTGTTTTTTAAAATCCAGTAGTACCTCTTGGTCTTTGCGTTCCCTGTTACAATGTTCCATCAGCCACATCTTATGGTGTTCTTCCGCCATCGTTGCTTTCTGACTTTTGGTATTGTAAATATAAATGAAGTGTTTTTCTCCTATAAATATAGCAAGAAGGAGTGCAGAAAAAAGTATTTTTACTATTGAGAAATGCACAGAAAATAGCAAAATATAAGGTTAAATTTATAAAAAATCGAGTCCTTCTTAATTTTCTAAAAAATATTAATCAATTTGATTAATTGTTTTGTCACCTTTAAATCATTGTTAAATATTTATTTATAATTTTTTTAAGAATCATGAAAGTTATAACTGCAAACTTGTGTATGATATGCGAATTTGAATTATAATATATACTTTTTATTATTTGCTTTGATACCTTCAGTAGGTAAGAAGAGATGAATGAATGAAGAAATCATAAAATTTAGTTACATCTGCAAAACATTAATTATTATTAGCAAATTTTATTTACGAATATAATTATTCTTCAAAACATAGCTCATCATTTTCAATGACTTTTTGCCAAAGCTCTGCAAGTTGTCCAATTTGTCCAAGAGACCACTTCGTCGACTTTCAAATAAATAATTTTTGACATACTTCTTTAACTTGATCAAACGACTTAAACGACAATTGCCCAAAAGGACGCCATATATTAAAGCAGGCCACAATTAAAAAGTGCAAGACTGTAAGCGGGATGAAGCAAGGTTCAGTTCAGCAATTTGGCTGTGGTCTATTATCTTGTCAAGAAGAACTCCTTTGTGGTTGTTCAAGGTCGGATACTTTTGTCCTAAGACTTTGTAAACACGGCCTACACGGCTGTATAAAGTGCACAATACTGCCAACATTCTACCAAATTAAGATCATCATTTACTTACTAAAATGCTCCTGTCAAGCACCAAGGTTTCAACCCCGAAGAACCAAGTATTTGAAATGATCACAACTAGTTTTCATCACAAATGACAGAACGCTTCCAATACTGGCTACAAGAAGATGTCAAGAAATTTTGACTCGCTTATTGACTTGTTTGTTAGTTCATGAGAATTTCTTCTTGGCATCCTGTGCAGAAAACCAAACTTTTGACTTAATTAGCATGATTGAAAGTCTCTCGATCCAGGTCCTAATCTTCATCCTCCACTGTGACTTGACGTGGATAGTGGTTGGTCTGTTTTAGGTCGTCCCTGTCCCCCTTACGAGAAAATCAGAATCTTCAAGCGCTTATTTTTGGCGGACGCCTTCGTCAACTTCATAGTCGTATAGTTTTCCGACAAATTTTTTATGACACATTTTCATGGCCTTTAACGCTGTTATACAATTGTACAGCGTTCTAGGAGTTTAGCCCCTGGATGGTTTAAATTTGTAGTGCAAGTTAGTGTTGGGTACATATCAGGAAGTGCCAAAGATGGTCCTTAATATTGGTTTTGAGCTTCTAGAGCTTCTGCGCTTATCGCCACAATGGCGCCGCGTACACGATGGTAGGCCGCAAAATGCTCTTACAAATTGTTCAGCTTAGAGCTTTTCGGGTTTCCTTCGCTTTACTTATGGCCCTCTCCTCGTGGGCTTTCCAAGTAAGTTTGGTTTTTAAAGTCACTTCAAAGTTCCTTTGCTCTTCAAAGTATATCCTTATTGAAGATCCTGAGCGATGTCAGATCTTCAAGGCAACGAAGTTTCATCTTGGTGAAGAATAGAACCGCTGTGATCCTTTCGGAATTGAACCCTACTCTCCACTGGTGGTACAATTCTTCGAGATGCTTTTAGAGTCGCCGTACTACTACATGATAATGCAGTGAGCCGACCAATTCTGCCGTGTCGCCTACATACTGGACCATCATCGTTGAGAGCGTTATCGGAATATTTCGGAGGTAGATATTAAAGACGTAGGGAACAGGACTGAACCTTGAGAGATGCTGGTTTGGGGACCCCTCTTGGATAACTTCATACCCCCGAACTTGATTGCGGCCTGGCAGGAAAAACTTAATCAGTTGCGCTATCGGCATGGGGATGATCGTTAAAGCCATCTGGAAGATGTTCATATTTCTTAACACCTTTTCAAAGGTCTTGGCTACGTTAAGAAAGATTGCGTCAGTAACTTCAGTCTTCTGGAAACCTTTCGATATTGTCTTCACTACCAGAAGAAGCTAATGGATAATGGAGTGACCAAGATCAATTCCAAATTTTCGATAGTTGTCTTCAGGTGTTGGTAAATAATTTGTTTCACCAACTTCCTCATAGTTAAAATTGATCGATAATCTTAAAGTAATGTGCCGGACTTTTTAGGCTTGGGAGAGGGGGAATCTTCCAGAAGTTCGGGAAGTGACAAAAGCAGGGGGCGACTGCTTTCCATAAGAAAGCACAGTTTGGGATCTCATTAGATTCGAGGACCTTGAATCGTTTCAGTACGTTGATTCCCTGGAGAACTTTGTCATAGGATGCATTTCTACATAATCTTAAGACTTCTGCTACTGTATGCGTCTAACTACTCGATCGACAATATTCATGTGGTAAAGGTCGGCATATGTGTGGTCATGTTGACGCTCTAAGCAGTCAGCAAAAGCTTCGACGTTGTCGGTGGCAGTGTGAGTAAAACAGTTCCCCCCGTAGATGTATGGAACTGGAAATGGACTATTCCCAGTTCCCAGAGAGAATTGTTGAACATATCAAGGGCCTCCAAATTGCTCTCCTAGGCGTTGTGGCGGTACTCGGCGATGGCAGTCTTCACCCCGGTGACGAGTTTTTTGTATTTTGGCTGGTTTTCGGGATCCAGAGATTGCGGCCTGTACCGTCTCGCCCAGATATTTTTGAGTCTCATTTTGTTGCTCAAATGAACGATGAATATCGATCGTGAGACTGAGGTGTAGATAGAGACGTCGTCCTCACTATTTGGTATTCCCAGTGTAAGCACAGCTGAATTATGGCCACTGCCCAACTCACTGACCTTTTTTATCATATAGTGAGTGAGGACATTCTTGAAGGTGAAAAATCGAGCTGACGCAAGTAATTCAATACAGTCAGACACCAAATTCAGCCGACAAATCGTAAGTGCTTGATAAGGATTCGGCATCTAAAGCAGTGTGCTTGTACCTTTTCAAAACGGTCACATCACTCGCAGTTCTTTTTTCTTTGCATTGTAAATCTGATTTTCAGTGTTTCTTGTGGGCAATGCCCGCAGTAGTAAATTAAAACTCAAAGTTTAATTTTATTAGTTTTTTGACATTAAATTAAAGGACCTTTTGCATTAACATTTTTAATTCTAATGACATTTTCCAGACAGATCTTTAATTGATCTTGATTAATAACATATATTAACAATGTTTGTGCGCATCAATCACAGAAAACCTAAAAATTTTTGGAAAGATGATTTATAAAGTATTTTTAAGAGAAATTTTGAGGGGTGTATCTTGCCCTCTATAAACTTTAAGGATAGCACATAAAATACCCTGGCCGCCGGTTCACTCTGGAAAAACAAAAGGGAAATCCAAATTTGGCGTAGAATACGAATCTGTGATCAGAAATTCAAGAAAACCAGTGCAAGTGGCCTAAAAAATAGCCCCTTTGAAAATTATAAGGCTTGACAGATGTCAGAAATGACAATTGGTCGAGTTGGTAGCGGGTTTGCTTCGAAATGGGAGGTTTGTGGGTTCAATCTCTTTGGTGGTTGCCGTCTTTTTGCAATCTTTTGCAACATTGGCTACATTTAAATGGAGGAGAAGGTAGGCTGGTACTTTTTACAAGGCGCAAAGCGCCTCAACGCACACCACTCGAAAGCTTTATTATCTCATGCACAGAAGCGGCCTTTATTATATATCTATCTTATCTATTGTGCCAGCGTGGTCCCGTGGTTGAGGGACGGGCTGCGATGCTGACGGACCCGGGTTCAATTCCCGGTGCTCTCTGATGCCTGGCGGGTGGCCTACTCAGTCACTAAAAATAATGGAGTACCTGCGTTCATTCGAACAAGGGGTAATAATAGCGGTCGTCTTAGGCGCGGTGCTTGCCACATCGCCCCGCATCAGAGATAATGCGCGACCGGACAGAGAGAACGAACGTATGATAGCCTTAACCTCTCAGTTCGCAGGCCATGCTCCCACGCGGGGCGTAGAGCCTTACCATTATTATTATCTTATCTCTTATAGATACATAGGCAAAGTACATAAAATCCCCTAGCCGCCAGCTCCCTCTGGAAAAAACAAAAGGGACAGCCAAATTTGACGTAGAATCCGCGATTAGAAATTTAAAGCAACAAGTACAAATGCCCCTTTGTACAACGGGCAAAAATTCCGCTCGAACAAATCAGCTCAAAAAGCGCGCTTTTCCACAGTGCCCGGTTGGTCGAGTTGATAGTGCGTTTGAAGTGTCTATGATTAGAATCCAGCACAAAAAATGGTTTAATAAGTAGTACAACTTGTCACATATTTTGTTTAATCAACTTCCAATAACAGAAATGTGTAATAGTCAGCAGACTTTATATCATACTCACAGGGTGTATTGTCGGTAATCATTCAGGCAATTAATAAAAGTATTTTCGACATCCGAGGGCCCGTCTAAAAAAACTTGTCTCTGAGAAGTAGTATAATATATCTTACCACGCACCTATAAAGTACCACTTGCATACATTGGGATTAGCTTCATCCTCGCTGAAGCAACCGCTCTTCTGATAGCAAAGCAAACAGAGCAAGCGAGGCACAATGGAGACTCCGCGGCGGCTGCAACTTACATTCTTATTTCTTTTTCGTTTCATTTAAATCAGCAATACTTTTCGAATGCAGAACTCCACCGGAGTTGGGGTTATTTTTCGGGAACTTCACCCGGAAGTCTATGGGAATGTCCAGTGTGCCAGGGATTTTGTAGTTCCACGTGCGATTTGTGAGCAAGCGGCCGTCGTCGCTGTACACAGTTTTCTCGGTAGTCCAATAGCCAAGCCCCATGACGAAAGCTCCTTCCACCTGCCCAATGTCGATAGCTGGGCTGATGCTGTTACCCGTGTCTTCCAAAAGGTCGACTCTCGTAATCTGCTGCATACCCGTTAGGATGTCCACCTGAACTTCTGTTACGCAAACTCCATAAACTTCATAGTTACGTGGGGGATCATTAGGCGAATACCTTTAAAAAGTTTTTATTTAAACTATTGAAACCACCATAGATGATCTTCTTACATATGACTAGCTATAAGGTCAACATATTGATTCTGACACTCTTTAATTAACTGTTGCCAAGTAGGGTTTCTTAGTTTAGCTCGCACAGGGTTTATTCTCTTCAGCAAAATCTCACAAGCCTTAAGCGTTGCCTACGAAGAGTACAGCAGTATTATAAATAACTACTTTGTTTTAAGCACTTACAAAGCACACAGATTCACTTGTAATGCTCGACCCCGTTAGAAAATTATTAGGAGATGCCATATTGTTACTAGCTTTTACAGATACCGTCTCCAAGGGAATATTTAAAGCGAACGCGCATACTTGGGCAACCTACATCAGAACACTTTAACAAATAGAGTTGTGTGAGTAGTATTTCAGGAATACTTTAGTATGTATTCCTTGTCCCATTTCAACACCCCCGTGAGTAACTGCAACGCTGCCATCTCCAGCATATATTGCGACTGTAGAGTGATAACCACCCAAGTAGTTTATCGGATACGTCATTGGGACTAAAGTCAAACCCTTCTTCATCCACCGATTCGACTAAGGCAATGTAATGTAATAAATTAATTAAACTTAGGAATATATACCTCGTTAAACTCTTCAATTTCCCTTAATCTTTTATCATAATCAGCCCATTTTCTCATCTCATCTATAAATTGCATGATTTTCCATTTTTAGTGTTACTCATGTTCCTTAATCTGACTGCTAAAGGACAAATATTCAGCTCCATAGAAATGTGTTCCATAATCGATTCGACCATAGACACGTAATTGGATGTAGCTAAAATTATGAATTTTTTTAGGGTAACAAGGTGACTGGAAATCAACCTGGCGCCCGCATCCATACGCCGGCATGGTTGTCACTTCTAGTGTTATATCCGTTCACTGCCCACGTATCGCTGTCGTAATTGGCGGTAACAGCATCAATGCTGAACCATATTATTGGCTCGTTTCCTCCGTAACCGTAATCCAGGTAAAAATCATTGTTAAGGTACTGGATTTTGCCGTTTTCGTCAACCCCGACTTCATAGTTAGCAGCTGTAGGAAATCTCTTTCCGATAACGTCCATGTTAGTCGGCAAGGTCATGCGCATCCTGACAGGCTTTTGAAGCTTGTAGGCGGCTAGCGCGGTTGCGCAAGACAATAGGCAGTTTCTGGTAAGCTTGCCTCCAAACCCTCCCCCTAAGCGTTGGACATAAACGTTCACTCTGCAACTTACTTATTAGTAGCATGCTAAGAAAATAATAATAGTTTTACTTGTTTTCGCAAATGTTTAAAATATTTGCTACAGAATGTTGTATAATGTCCATCCATTGGGAGCCCGGATAGATGTCCAAACCATCATAGGTAGGTATTACAATGCACACTTGAGTTTCCATATAGTAATGATACTGCCAACTTGTATCCTGAGTTCCACTTATTACCCTTTTTATATCAGTACCTGCAAATACAATACGAATATTGGAATAGCATTAATTGTTAATTGACAAAAGTTACTTAAATTAAATAGGTTGTGATGGTTCATTGGTTAACGTTAAGCACAAAATAAAAATTACTTTGCGCAAATTGTTGTTACCAATAAAATTAACATACAAAACACTATGTTTAATTTGAATAATTCTTATAAAATCTGTGTTACGGCTATACCTTGACGAGTACGCTCTATACTGGCCTCTTTGAAAACTCTGTCTGCCGCTCCAGCCTGCAGTATTTGGCGAATAGTCAGCAGCGGTGCGTTCCTCCCCTGAAGGTAAGTCACTTTTACCAGACTAGACGCCTCTTCCGCCAATTTCTGAGTACTTGCGACCACAACGCCCACAGGCTGGTGGTAATACCTAACGACTCCGCTGCAGAACAGCTCTTCTGGCACCAAGCTCATTGTGGGGGGAATAATATTTGTCACGTAGTTTGCATTCAAAGGAATGAAGGTGTTGGGGCCAGGAATGTCGTTCTTGCCATAAAAAGCCACTACTCCGTGCAGCTTCTACAACAAAAGCCACCGATGAGTTTGGAGAGCAATAAGCAAATTTGCAAATTTACTAGAGCATCAGAAGCATCGACTTTCGTTATTATTGAATTAGCTGGGACATCTGCAGTTACGAAGTATGCATAGAGCTGGTTAGGATGCTCTGGTAAGTCGGTTATGTATGCGGTTTCACCTAAAATCGGAAATTAGGTATAGAAAGTTATTTAGGTCATGGCGCACCGGCAGTTTGCCCCAAAGCTTCCAACTTTGGGATGGGCTTTGTAAGAGGGTACAAGGATTTGGTGGTTTGATAATCCTGGGTACCATTAGAAATAGGACGAATTAGCATGGCTCCTCCACTTCTATGTTTCGGGTGTATTTCATTAGCAGGAGCTATACTAAGGATGAACTAAAATGACGACAGGAAACTAGCAAATTCTTGACAAAATAAATAATGAGTCACCTTGTAAAACAAAGCTATAGCTACATTTTTGCGAAATTCTGGTGATGGTTGGGGCAACACGTTGTCAGGGTGCAATTCTTGATCTAGAATTCTAAATACTCTTTGTAGCGTTCCGTTGTCAAATATCAATTTTCCAATTAGGTACTTTTCAGCTTCAGTTGCGTGAGAGAAAGAAGGGTTAATGCCGCCGTACACAATTCGAGCATTCTGTACCTCCTGCTGTGCATCTATACCAATTAAGAAAGCAGCGTTCACTAATGCATGTGCGTTCTGGGCTCGCTGGCTTATCTTAAACGAATTAATGCTGAATTTCTAAAATCAATACTAATCTTCGTACCTTATAACTTCCAAATCTATAACATTCTCCAAGTTTAGGCAAAAGAATACTCTTTATCACCCTCTGGTTCATATCTAATGAAAGATAATCGGACACACTGTAGTATTCTTCGTTTTTTCCAGAATCAACTGCAACCAAAATGATGATCAAGTGATGATCAAGCTTAGCGAAAAACAAACCTATAATTAATGTTGCTCCTGCTGCTTCTAGTAGAAGAAATATATCAGACGGAAATTCATTATGACAGTGCTTAATACTTAGATTTCCGGCCAAGGTTCCTATCTTTAACAGATACATTTATGTTTGAATAAAGATAAATTTATCTTCAACAACATCTTACGTTACGAACTGGAACATGTGCAACAAGCGTAATGTGATCAGCCAATTGATTTAAGTAGGAAAACTGAGAGTCTGACTCAGCTGTTTTCCTGAACATTTCAATAGTATCAGTTAAAGTATTACTGGCACCTACGACGAGATATCTTCCATTTATGGTACTTCTTAATAAAGTTTCCACGTTTGTTATATCGATATAAATATCAGGGGAAGTTACATTAGGATAAACACCTAAAAATAGTTCTAATCTAAAACTGTTTTGATACATTACCATTATATTACCTCTAGCCGTGTTTCCTGCTACTAATTGGTAGGAGAATCCAAAATTCGTTTGTAATACATCAAATATTTCGTTGACACTGAAAACCTTATACCATCTAGAATTAGTAATTGTCAAATTAATAAAAGAATTGTCTTCTTCTTTACAGTCCACCGACAAGATTTTGGGGACTTTTTATCACATTTCACAAAGTCTTCTATATCTGGACATTCCCCGAGTATATTCTTGTCGGCGTCAACACATAGCTTTTAAAAGCTGTTAGAATGGGTCTGTAACCCGTGCAGCGGCACATGTTCCCTCCAAACGACTCTTCCACCTCCTTCATCGTTAATTTTCCGGATTCATACAGCGCGTACATGTTCATAACCCAACCAGGAGTGCAGAACCCGCACTGGGTTCCATTAAACTCGGCCAGTCTTTCTTGGATAGGATGATACCCAAGAGATTTGTTGCCGATCTCCTCGATTGTTTCGATATGCCATCCTTGAACGGAATAGACTGATACCAAGCACTAAAATCTGACCGATCGGACTCAATCTTTAGCTACTTGCATGACACTCACGGTATTTACCGCATACGTAACGAATTGCTTGGTAATTGGATGCTTTGAGGTAACCGCCACTATGCAGGCTCCACAGCCGCCCTCCTCGCACATATATTTGGTTCCCCTCATGAACTCAAAATCTCGTATGTATTGGAGGAGTGTCGTCTCGGGAGTAATATCGTTCAAATTAACTGCAAAGGAAAATGTTTAGAAAACTAAAAAGTCGATTACGTTTATATACCTGTATGGAGTTCATTGTGCAGAGTAAATTTAATTGTATCCATTTTTTGATGTGGCAGTTTTTTAAAAATTCTAAAAAATAAACTACGATCGATGTCGGAGAATTAGAGGAACTCGCCTTTTAAAAAGGTATGCTCTAGCTGAAGTTGTCGATTCTAAACCTCAAGTTCTACTTTCACGATGAAACAGGAGTGGATGCTTATATACTAGATAATTAACTAGGTCAGTAATTTCCGAGCTAATAAAAATTTATCGGCATGCTAATTTTCATTCCTGGTGGTTTCTTACAAAATAAAATGCATGAATGCTTCATTCCACCGTAGCTACGCATAGTAGGCACGTACGATCCACGATATTAAAATAGCAGCGAGTAAAAAAGATATTGTACCGTGCGTATTTGTATTTCTCACCCAATGCAATACTCTAAAAAGTTCCTAATTTGGTATGTGTCTTACAAGTGTCTTAATTTGAATTTTTTAACAATTCAATAGTTTTAGTTTGCCAAATTTACTCTTCTCTATTTTTATCTACAGATTTGCATATAATCCTTTCTGCAGGACTAAGCTGTAGTTTTAAAATATTTGATTTTGACCATGCTCTTTGTAATTTTAAAACTAATAATAGTGTATGGCTACGCATTTCTAATTGAAACTTTCTAGCAGTGTCCCTTCGGCAAACAAAACAGGTGCGATCTTAATAATCACGTCGACGCGAGAATCGGGAACACGCTCGGTCACTTAGCGGAAGTATCCCAGGAATTGGAATTTATAATGCGTTATTAAATAAAGTATTTACTTTGAATACCCCACAGTAGATCTATAAAAAAATAATTAAAAGAAGCGGTAAATACAACGAAGACCACGATTAAAAATAAAAATAAACTTTAAGGAAAATTGTGGAAAAGAATTTTGTTTAAGCTAAAAAAAATGCGATTGTAATATAGAAAACAAATATTATAAAGTCCAACAAAATAAAACAAAAAAGCATAGAAATAATCGTAATAAAAAAATTGGTGTTATTGTATATGACACGAAAGGGATGTGGCCATTATTATTTTCCCTAATAAAACATGGAGTTAGTCCAGATCATGTACTGCAAAAAGTCCTGTGGCAATTGCCGCCGCAATCTTCTTTCGATTGCTGGCTGTTGCCAAAGCTGTTTTACTAGGTTGTGGTGTATGGTTGCGATTCGTTGAATTTCATCGTCGATATATTCTATTCCCAAATCTTTATGCAGAGTTTTTATGACGTAGCATGGTGCTTCTGCCATCATTCGAAGAGCTTTTGACTGAAATTTTTGTAGTATTTTAGTATTCGATGGCTTCGCACAACCCAAGTTGTACTCCATTAGACCAAATATATTGGCAAAAAAATATATTACGGCAATGAGAAACCCCATGAAATGACTAGGTATGGACCTGGTGAGGCTTATATCGGCCCAGAACCTGCTTTAGGAATTTCACGAAGTACTGCCCGAAGGTTTATTAAGGAGAGGACACGCACTCATCATCGAATGTACTAGAAGAATCGACCAGGAGATAATTTCAACAAAACCTTCAATAAGAGAGCTGCAGAACTCCTTAACCTGAGTAGGCTACAGCTAAAGATAACTATACGGTTTCTTGCAGGACATGCGACTGTTAAAGAACACCTCTGGAAAATTGGTAAATTCAATGGTGACCTTGCATGCAGACTCTGTAGCAAGAAACCAAAAACAGCCTTACACATCCTATGCAAGTGCGATGCGCTGTGCAGGAAAAGGCAACATACAATCGGGAGACCAATCCTGTAACCGGAAGATTTCCAGACACACCCTATAAAGGACCTGTATCTGCTGATTCAGGGGATATCAATTACAGATTGGCTGTGAATGTACTTTATTAGGGTAATCACAATAAGCCATAGGCTGCAGTGAACATGGATCCATTAAGCGCAAAAAAAACATACCAAGATACGATCTGAAGATGGTTATATGGGAATTAAATGCGAAAGCAGGCAACGAAGACATGTACACGAAAACAACAAGAGATAAAACCACGTATCGAAATAGCAATAAAAATGGGACAAGGGTCATAGGATTCTCACAGAAGAATGACCGTTGAATAAATACGTACTTCGACCGCAAGGTGATAAATAAGGTAACGTGAACTTCACCGGACGGTAAAACAAGGAACCAGAACGACCATGTACTAGCAGAGAGAAAACAGGCACAAACAGTAAAAGACGTTAAAAGCTGTAGAGGCGCGGACACTGGCTTTGATCATATTTTGGTAGTTGAAAATTGAGAAAGAAACACCAACAGAGCGGACGAGTGCAAAAAGTATCAAAAGGTGAGATATATTGAAATTAAACAGGAACCTGTTGCACAGCAATTTGAAGATAGAATGACTCAGAACTTGGTGAATAGACGGAAACAAAGTAGCGTTGATATGCAATAGAAGGAAAGAAAAGAAGGAGTGAAAGAGGTAGCACAGGAATACCTGAAAAAAGTAGTTAAAGATCAAGAGAAATGCTGGTTCGACAACAGTTGTAAGCAAGCTGAAAAAAGAAGGAACGAGGTGAGAAACAAGATGATAAATACTCCGACAAAAGATACAAAAAGGAAATATAAAGGCGAGAGAAGGAGAGTGAAAAAGTTATACAGACAAAAAAAGCAATACATGGAAAACGAACTATGTAGAGAAGAAAGTCCGAAATTTCTATCAAGAAGCTAAAAGAAAGAAAGACCCCCCACAGGAAGGTAAATGCTTTACAAGAGTAAAGAAAGGCATTTAATAGGAGACAAGGAAAAAATTAGATAGATGGAGTAAGTACTTTGATGATTTGCTGAACAACGAAGCGTCTGAAGAAAAAAACCGAATAGAAAATGAACACCATAACTGACTCCAGGAATATACATGACAGTACAGGCGATATAACCGCCGTCCAACAAAGAAAAAAAAAACATTAAAGAACATAAGGAATAATAAAAGTGCGGGAATGAATGGGATAACAGCGGAGATGATTCAAACAAGGAGGTGAGTCGTTAACGAACCGAATCTGTGCATTAGCGAAGCAAGTATTGGAAGAGGAGAAACTGCCCAAAGGTTGGAAAGAAACAATAATTCACCCCATATACAAAAAAGGTGGCAAAATGTAATGTGCTAACTTCAGAGGCATCACACTACTCCACGTAGTATATAATGTAATGGTCAGAATCATCAGAATCAGACTGGATTATTACATGACGGAACAGATAGGGAAATACCAGAAAGGCGCTAGAAAGGAAGGTCTACCACGAATCAAATCTTTGTTTTAAAAATGATTCAAAGTAGTCCCTATAAACAAAAACTGAACTTACATATACTATTCATAAACTTCAGACAGACCTACGAGAATAAGAGAGCGGCTGCATCATGCTTTCAGAATAATCCAAGTACCAAATAAAATAATTAAAATGGTAGAAATGACGCTTAGAACAACATAAAATAAAGTTGCGGTAGAAAAAAATTCTTGGTTAAAAAAGGACTGAAACAAGGGGATCACTTGTCAATGGTCTTATTTAACTGTGTACTAAAGTGATATCTAAAGAGAACTCAGAGGATAATATATGACAGTATGAATCCAGTATTCGCTTATGCAGACTATGTGGTACTCATGGCTAGATAAAAAGACAAACTCATCAGAATGTTCAAGGCTCTTGAAAAAAAATTAAAGGGTATGGCCTCCATATTAATGAGGAGAAAACTAAATACATAGAGATGGTGGACCGCACAATTAAGAAACAAATGTAAATCAAGATCGTGACACAAAGAATACATTTTCGAAAAGATCGAAGAGTTTGCATACCTGGGCATAACAGTAACTAGTATGAAGGACGAGATAAAATAAATAGACTAGAGAATGGCAAGCGGAAGTAGATCAATAGTAGCGTTTCACAAATTATTAAAGTCAAAAACATCGCATGGGCAGCGAAACTTAGATTTTAGCAATCGGTAGTACAACCAGCAGCACTGTACGGATGTGAGTGCTGAATCATAAACAAGAAAGAAAAAGAGAAATTGAACGCCTGGAAACGTAAAGTCTTAAGAAAAATCTTTTGGGGCATCAAAGAATAAGAAAATGTATGGAGAAGAACAAATTTGAAAGTTAAGCAACTACATCGGAAACCAACAATAAGCCAGAAAGTCATTGCAATTAGATTACAATGATTGGGCCACATTTCCAGAATGACTGATAACAGATGGGCAAAAAAGTATTGTTTGCGCCGCGCCAATCTCTAATTATTTTTATCCGTTTTTTGGCTTTCTCTGTACACGCGCTTTAGTTTTGATTTGAGATAGCGGCCCGCTTGCCTGGTGCGCCAATATATAAGCAGCTTCGGCCGTGGCCTCTCCCTTTCGCTCGCTTCGTTTTTGAATTTTAGTTGTGATGGTTTAGAAAGCGTGCGACCGGCTTTAAATTTCCCGTACCCGAGGCCATCTTGACCGAGAGTTCACCGGCATGCTTTGTTTGGCAGCAAAAGTTTTCGGCCGGTGGCCGTTTATTGAAGGCTAGTTTTATTCTGGAATTCGATATTTTGCCAATCAGATTATCCTCTACCCAGAGGTCGTTTTGTTGGCCAATTGCATTTCGGGAGTTAAAATGTTGCCAGCGGAAAGACTTGGTTCGGTTTTCTTGTACCTAACCCGGCGAGGAACCAAGAAAAACCTAGTCGTAAACTTCGGACTCAACCTGCTAGAGTACCCACACCAGGAAAGGCGCTTCCGATCGGTCCCGCAGCGAAGATTGAGGTATCTCGTCTTTTTTTCCACCCAGACCCTTTTTCCTCTTTCTTGATTCCCCAGGAGTACAGCACGATTTCTGCAGCAGAGCTTCTAAAGATGACTTTTCAGCTTTAACTTTTTGATTGAAATTCATTTGTTTAAAAATTTTAAAATTACAATACACTCTACTTTGTATTGAGCAGAGAAGGAAGGAGAAGAAGAAGAGGACGGGGATAGAAAGATGGGAGAACCCAACCAGAAACAAAAAAAAGTAGAAAGAGATAATAAAGAAAATAGAAGCCATAGACCTTTAAGGCCTGCAGAGCTAAATTATATATATATATATATAAAACTTATTCTCTTATTCAAAGACTCATAGCTCTCCTTGGAGAGTAGGCAGATTAAGACCCCGAGTGAAGAGCTAACCTCTTGAAAATGGCATCAAAGCCGATGCCGAAACGTCGAGAATTTTCTCAAAATAGACGCGGTTCATCTGGTGAACTAAGTTGTTTATATATATATATATATATATATATATATATATATATATATATATATATATATATATATATTACTATATATATATATATATATATATATATATATATATATATACATTATATAAATCTTCTTTGTGGCTACGAGCTAAGAGCGACATCCAAGCAGCCAAGACATTTATTAAATTTAAACTCTAATTGTTGTCTTTTGGCCTTAATATACGAAATTTAGGTGAGTTTTTAGTCCAAAAGTAACCCAAGTTATTTAACTTCAGTCTTAACTGAATAAGTAGCATTGCTTTTTTATGATTGGGGGGCATATGGCACGTTTGTTTGTAAAAGTTACTTGGGTAGATGTATCACGGTTTACTGCCACTCTCCATTTACTAAACCAGTCTTGCAACAGGTTAAGGTAATTTTAAAGATATTGCGATGCTAATTCAAGTGATTTTTGGACAGACAGTATGGTGGTGCCATCGACAAAGGTGACGATAGTAATATTTTCTGTAACTAGAGTATCGAATGTATATATCAGGTATAAGAGTGGTCCCAATACACTCTCTTGGGGGCCTCCAGAGTCATTGTTGTGGTAGCTTTATAGCGAGCTGTTTATTTTTACTTAAAAAGTTCGTCCACTTAAGTAGGATTCTAAAAGTACATAAAGCCGGTTTAGTAAGTTTTATTTGAGTTTGTATCACAGACCGTCTGCCCATCCTTTGTTAAAGACTTGTATATATAGAAACACTGCCGCACACACGCTTCTTGTTTCCGTACTTTCCATTATTTGAATGATCTGCTGATTATTCTATTTTTTGGATATTTTTCCGGCTAAATATTTTTTGATGACACCGCAAGCGGCCACTGCACTTCTTAAAATTATACATCCCAAAAATTTTTTACTTATCATTTAGACCATAGAGCAGGTTTCGGTCCACATATTAAATATTTGAGTTTTCTCAGTTTTTAACAGGCTAGCTAATAAAGTAAAATGCATAAATTAATATAGCAAAGTATAATTAGAGGCACTTTCTACAATTTTAATTAGCCTGCCAACAAACGGAACTGTACTGTTAATGTGAAACTTCAATTAAGATGCAAATCAGCCTAGAGCAAAAATGTGAATACTCGTATAATTAGTTCGCCATGTTTATCGCTGCTTTCTGCAAAAAAGGAAGCAGTTCAACTCGACTGCTTTTAAATATGTAGGTGACTGCAATAGCTCTTCTATTTTACTTATGATTGAAAGTTTATTTACAGTAAGCAATGTGAATTTTTAAATTAATGTAGAATTTTGTTAGTACACCAAATATAGTTTAAAAAGTAATAAAAATTGGTTATTTATGATTGGAGAAATGAGCGTTTGCTAATAGCTTTAAATCCGTAGTGGGCAACTAATAGCAAATTTTTTATTAGGAAATTTTTTAGTTAATAGAAAAATATAAACCATAATGAAATTGCTACTAAAAGTGCCATTAATTAGAGCGAAAGCAATAAAGTTATATATTTTCTGCAAAATTTACAGCGTTCTGCTGGGTGACATTGCAATTGGTCAATATGAAGCGCTACTCGACGTAGGAGGCAGTGACGATTGCTAAAATTTATTACAAACATGGAGAATATTTCGCCGAGACGGTGACATTTTCGGAAGGTAAAATGCACCAGATCAAACAACTGTGAAAACACTAATCAAAAAGTTGTAAGAAACACCCCATAGCGATCGTTCACCTGAAAACATTGCTGCTGCGAACCATAATGTGATGGGGTGTCTAGAAACCTCAATGTACTATAACTCAATATTGCAAAAGCGCCATCTAGTAAATTTTAAAAAAAGATTTGCATGTATTCAAGATTCAGCTAATCCAGGAACTAAAATCACACAATTATTTGAAACTATCTCAATCAGCTCTAGCGATCATGTGAATTTCTACATTAATAGGTATGTCGATAAGCAAATTGTAGCATTTGGGGTCTGGAAGTCATCCAAGAACTGTTTGTGCATACCCAACGGGTAATAGTTTGGTGTGGATTTTATGCTGGACTATTGTTTTTGGAAGTGATGTCAGAAACGCAATAATTATCAATAATAAACGTTATGATGGTGGCCCCATTTGTACGATATGGATTTGGATGACTTGTAGATGCAGCACGATAGCACCCACCGCCTGTAATATAATGCTCGAAACAATTCAATTATTTCCCAAAACAGCGAATCGAACTGGCCATCGAGATCTTGCAACTTCAGACCGTGTGATTTTTTCCTGTGGGGATTAGTGAAAACTCTCCCGGGCGCTGAGATCCCGGACAGCGGAGCGTTCGTTCTTAACCAATCTGCTACAACCCCGGCCTTATGGTGACTTACATCTAATATAATTGTTTAGTGAGATTCTAGAAAAATAATTTTTTTAGAATTTCTCACCTGGTAAAATAATGATGGCGAACAAGTTACGAAACTGAACGTAAAAATTCACAACACATATACAGCTTTAGTCAATCGAAGAGGCACCATCCTTCATCATGACTACGCCGATGGCATATTGATGAAGCGATGCTGTGAAAAATAAAGAAGTGCAAATAAGAAATATCTCAGCAGACATCATATTCTTCAGACTTCGCTCCTTCAAATTTTTATATACTCTTATCTCTGCAGAATAATTTTAATGGCAAGTTTGATCCCATGGAAATCATCGAAAGCTACCTTTCTCCCTTTCTTAGAAAAAATCTACAAAATTTCTGAAATACACATCTATGTTAAACTTTGAAAATTTATTCTAAAAAATGATGGTGATTTTATAATTTATTAATAAATGTTATAGAAATTTGTTTGTGGTTGACCTGCACTGCTCCATTTCGGTATCCATAAAGAAGAGCATAATAACTCACTATTAAAATTTTTTGATTTTTTATTCCAATATTAGAAATGTATATTACGCCATCAAATGTAAAGAAAAACTAAAGCTATCAAAATATGCTTATCAAATTCGCTTGTTGAGAAATTACAGAAAAATCGAGGTATGGTAAATAAAATAACAACTAACACAACGTTGCAGAAGTAAGCTAATAAAATCATTTTAGACGATCAACATCTACACTTTAGAAAAATAAAAGTATGTGTGAGAAAGATTTAAACTTCTCAATGTCCCATTCAGACACACTATATCTGCTTTTAAGTTGTTTAAATACCTCATTTTAAATTAACTTAACACTTCGAGTTCCGCAGTAAATTGCAAAAAAATAATTTTCTGTTTTTTAATGAAATATTGCTACTCTATAAGAGATTAAAAATAGTCGATGATAAAACAACCATTAAGATTTAAAAAAAACTTAAGATGGTAGAATTTATTGATAAGAACGAAGAAATTATCGAGAAAGTAAAAGATTTAACTAAACTTACAAAAACTGAGATGAAAGAAGCATTGATAAAGCAAGAGAGCTTGTACTAAAAGGTATAAGAGAATACGGAATATGTAAAACTTATGCTCATAAATATGTGTGAATTTAACAAAACAGGAGAAAAATTTCAGAGAAATGAGTTACATAATAAAATGCTTAAATATCATTGCTTGACATAATTTACACCTTACAATTTCTAAAAAGTATTTTTAACTGAAGATGTTATTTGCATAAATAAATCAACTTATTAAATTAATTTATGATGGATTAAGAAAATTAGAGTTCTTTGATTTGTTCCCAAGATAACAAGAAACTATATTGCTTTAAAAAATCTTAAAATAGTACTAGAAGAATTTTAAATATCTTAAATTGCCCATATTCTCATTACGTACTATATGAAAGTTGCTATGATCGCATAATACAGGGTCTGTCCGGAAAGTAATGTAATTTGTCCGAACGCGCCTCTTCTCCTGTTCGCAGTCATCAAATTTCGTACCAAAGTGAAAAAGCCTCGTCAAAACCCACCAAATGATTCAGGCAGCCTACAGAAACTCTGCTCTCTCGTATGTTCAAGTTTCCAGGTGGCTAAGGTTGTTTAAAAATGGCCGGAACGAGATGGAGGATGCCTCCCGCTCTGGACGGCCGTCAACCAGCAAAAGTGACAAAAATGTGTCTCGTGTTAGACAATTTGCACGTGTAAATGTGTATCAACCTGGCAGCTGCACCACGACACCAGAAGTTTCCGGCCAAACATAGCTTGGAAACGTTGCTCCAGCCCCCTTACAGTCCTGGCCTGGATCTGGCAGACTCTTTTTCCTATGTCTCCATGCGACTATTCTTTTAGCGAAGTTTTCCGTAAATGCAGTTCTATTTAAGCAATTACACGTTTGATGTTCTCCTTTAGCCCTAGAATTGTAAGATTTGTTTACATAAACTTTTTTCTTCAAATAGCCCAAAAAACAAAGTCTAATCGCGTTCTATCACACAACCGAGGTAGCCAAGCGATGTCACCTCTCTACGAGATAACAGGATCAAAAAATTTGGTCTGAAATGAGTATATTACGTACTGTGTGAGATACGGGTTACACGTATCATTGAAGTTCAAATTGTTTTATTTTGTCATCTATATAGAGTATAATCGAATCTTCGTGGAGTTTTGTTATTGTCGTGCCACAAAACGTCGTTTATTGTTCTTAGTATTTGGACTGAATCCTCTGAATTATTTTTATATTTGATGGCTTCGCACAACTCCAAGATACTATATGTCCAAATTGGTTTTATTACACGTTTGTACAACAACAGTTTGTTACATATGGTAAGTTGGATTTGCATTCAATTAGCCAGTTAATTTGCTTTAATTTGAGGCTGATTTTATTTTCTTTTGCTTTCAGTTCAATTTTTTATCCAGTGTTATTCTCAAATATTTTACTTCATCCTTAACATATATCCGTGCTCTGTATAATAAGGGCAGTTTAATTGTCGGGTTGTAAAAGTGATTTGAACTGACTTTTCGTCATTTACATTTATACGCCAAGTATCAAACCAGTCTTGAAGAATATTGAGGCGACATTAAAGATTCAAGTTAATCAGATAGTACAGGGTGTCTGGTGGCAGATTTATAGTTTTTTTGAATCACCGATCGTGCGGATTTGTCAGTCACGATGTCGCAGTGGTCGAGTGAGCATCGCGCGTTCGCTGTAGAGACATTTTTTAAGAGTAATGATTCTTACGTAATTGCTCGTCGACAATTTTGTTCAAAGTTCGGTATTCGGCGAATACGTGATGGACCGAGTGTAAATTTAATTCGTTCGTGGGTGCAGAGATTCCGCGCAACTGCCTCGGCTATGAATGCCCCACGGCCAGGGCCCAGTCGATCTTCAAGGACTCCCGAAAACATTGAACTGGTTGAAAGCAGTTTACGTGAAAATCCGCGACTTTCAATACGGAAAAGAGCAGCCTTACTGGGACTTCCAAAAGCGATTATTCATGAAATTTCAAGAAAGGATCTGAAGTTCCATCCTTTTAAAATTCAAATCGTTCAAGAACTGAAAGAAAGCGACTTTGATTTACGCAAAAATTTTTGTGAAACGATGTTGGAGCGTTTTCGCACTCTAAATCCCATTTTTTGGAGCGACGAGGCTCATTTTCACTTAAACGGCCACGTCAACAAGCAAAACTGCCGATACTGGTCTCCAAGAACCCGCAACCCTCGATTGAAACATCAAAAACCATTGCATTGCTCCAGGGTAACTGTTTGGTGTGCCTTATCCACGCATGGGATAATTGGACCATTTTTTTTCCAAATTTCTCGAGGTCAGTCGACGAATGTCAATGGTGAAAATTATCGACGCATGATTACGGATTTCTTTTTGCCAAACCTGCGAGCTCATCCATCGTACTCTTCACACACGTAGTTTCAACAGGATGGGGCGACTGCACACACAGCCAGAGCTTCGATGAATTTTCTTCAGGAAAATTTCCCCCAAAAACTCATCAGTCGCTTTGGGGACATCACATGGCCACCTAGGTTGCCCGATTTAACTCCCATGGATTTTTTTTATGGGGCTACCTCAAAGAGAGGGTTTATAATGACAATCCCCAATCTCTTGTGGCTTTAAAGGAAAATATTCGTCGAGAAATCAGCTCAATTGAACCAAGTTTACTGCAGCGTGTGGCGCAGAACACAAGGCTTCGTTTTGAACAGTGTGTGCAACTCGACGGAAGACATTTGGATGACATACTCTTTAAAAAATGAAATCCGCATTTCTATTTTATCGTTCAATGCTCTTAATAAAACTTTGTGTCAATTATTACGTTTTTTATTTAAGTTTGAAAATATAAATCTGCCACCAGACACCCTGTATTTGGACGTCTCGGTATTAACCCTTGGAGTGCACACTGGGTCCAGCGGACCCAGTCTTTGACTTTAGTCTCAGTTTTCGGTAGTTTAAATTGTAATTAACGCGGCAAAAACGCGATCTGCTATTAGTTTTGGATATTTATTGTACGCCCAAACTATTTTTTATGTAACGGAACGTCAGTACGCACACGGCAGCCAATCGAAAAAGGTGGTTTTTTTTCTCGGGTCCGCTACACCCAGTGTGCATTTAACGTCTATTTTGAGTGATAATTTAATTTTTTTTCCTATTATTTTTTTCTCGTTCTTTTGAAGACTACGTAAGTAAGCTGCAAATTGAACAGATTTTTTTTTAAATGTACTCAACATTTTCCCACTTTTTTAGTTTGTAAACATGTCCGGTCGAGCGAGAAATTCCACACGTTTGCCCATTGCTGCTCAACTGCTCGAAGATGATTTGATGTCCAGCACCGACGATGATTCAGAATTCGAAGAAGGCAGTGCTTCTGAATACGGATCCGATTACTCTTCTAATGACGAAGATTGCATTTCGACACGGAATTCGTCGATTTGGTAGAAAACGCTGACTTATCTTCGCGAGCGCAAGAAGCACGCCAAAGAGGCAGGCCGAAGAGCATACTTCATGGAAAAAATGGGTACACGCGGACATTGAAAAGGCCAACACGAAATTCAGATCGAATAAATACACCACCTCCGGTCATAAAACCTGGTCCGATCCACGACGCTGAGAACTGCAACACGATTGAAGAATTCTGGAAAATTATCTTTTCTCCAGATATTATTGAAGTCGTCGTTCGATTCACAAATCTTCAAATTCAAAGAATCAGCAATCATACCAGCATGAGACAGATGTTATAGAAATTCGAGCGTTCATTGCTGTACTCTACTACGCAGGGCTGTGGAAGCAACCAAAACTTGACGATAAGGATGCATGGTCTTCAGAGCACGGAATTTCTTTTTATCGGTGCGCTTTTCCCTTGCGTCGTTGGTACTTCCTTGTTCAAAATTTGAGATTCGATGACAAAGAAGCTCGAAATCCCGCGGACAAATTTACTCCCATCAGGCAAATTTTTGAAAAATTTATCAGCAATTGCAAAAGCAACTACAGGTCGTCGAGCTACTGAGCGGTTGAGCAGATGTTGAGCTTCCGTGGCCGCTGTACATTCAGATCATACATGAAGAATAAGCCCGATGAATATGGTCTCCTGTTGGTAACTTTGAACGACGCAAAGACATCGTACTTGGTCAAGATTGGGAAAAAACACCGTCAGAGCTGAAAAACCTGAAACAGTTCCTCAAGTTCTTCTCCGGCAGGTAACAGAGCCCATACATGGATCAAGTCGCAGCGTGACGTGCGATAATTTGTATTCAGCGATCCCTCTACTTGAACAAATGAAAGCAGAACCATATCTACTGACCATGACTGGGACACTTAGGAAGAACAAAAGAGAAATTCCCTGGAAATGAAGGTGGCGGAAAAAGATCCGCCAAACAGCAAGCTCAGGCTTAACTCTTGTCTTTCAGCCCTAAAAAAACAAGATCGTGTTGCTTCTATCGTCGCTAATGGACTCTGAAAAAATAGTTGATGGAAAGCCGGAAATTATTCTTCACTACAATGCAACGAAAGGCGGTACAGACACATTCGACATGCTGTGTAAGAAAGACACGGTGACGAGGTGGAGCAAAAGATGGCCGTTACGTATATTTTGGGCCATGCTCGATCAAGCGATGGTGAATGCGAGAATTCTTCTGAAATGTAAACTGGAAATCGCCGATAATCAGCAAAAAGTTACGGCTAAACAATGTATGAGGAAAGTTATCTGCCACCTTGGAAAACCGTGGCTTTCTGAGCGACAAAAAGTGCCGAAACTCGAGATAAGTTTGAAGAACGCCGTTGAGGATATGCTCAAAGAACCTCGTGGAGAACTGACAAATGAAGATGAGGCTGGATTGATGCTGAAAAAAGAAAATGCGAAATGTGTCCTTCAAAAACGGATAAAAAACTCGGCATCGGTGTATTTTGTGTCTACGAGCTATTTGTATGGATCACCGCTCCAAGCTCTGCGACAGTTGTGCTTGCACAGAATAATTTTTTCTTTTACTGATAATTTATAATGTATTATCATATGTATATGTAATTTTCTGCCGTTTTTGAATAAATAAAAATGTTTTTTTTAATTTTTCTCAAGATAGAGTCGTGTGAAAGCAATTATCTGAAATATCAAAAAACGGTCACATTCATATGCCAAAATAAATATACTTTTTGGAATTAATTCATTTTCAGTCTTTTTTAGGTCAAAGTATACCTAATAAACTATCATTTTCCATAATATGAACCTTTAAAAATGCAATCCCAGGAATGTGCAATATATTTAGTTAAAAAACCCATTTTTTTCAAATACGCTAATTTGACAATGGTCAAAAAAACATGTCTAATTTTTTTTTAAGTTCATATTGTTATTCGGGCGAGCAATCGCATATTTAAGATGGCTGGGCCCGCTAGACCCAGTGTGCAATTAGTGTTACAAATAGCATGTGTGCCCTCCAAGGGTTAAATTTGGCTTGGGAATTTTTGTTGGTAAGATAACATTTTAAAAAAAGAAAATAAGGAGTAGGTAGGATAAGTTTTAGCTTGTATAATAAAACTGGATGCCAGACACAATCAAAAGCCTGTTAATATCTGGGAATACAGCTGTGCATAGGTTTTTTGCTTAGAAACTTTTGATTATTTTATTTACTATCCTATAGCTTTCTTGAACAGTGGAGTGATTTTCGCGAAATCCGAATTGAAGTAATTGTATTTTCTCATCCAAATTAATTTTCTCCATAATTCTTTTTAACAGCAATCTTTCAAATATTTTTGTTGTAAAGGGCAGTAGACTTATTGGTCGATATGAACATGCAACATTTACTGGTTTTCCGGGATTTTGAATCATAACCACTTGGGTAAATTTCCAAATTACTGGATAATAGGTTAGCCTGAGCATACTGTTGTATATAGTAGTTAGTAAAATTAACGCTTGTTTTGGAAGCTGTTTGAGTATTTTATCTGTTATTAATTCAAATCCGGGTGCTTTGTGGTTTTTGCATCTTGTAATTTATTTTTTATTGGTAAAGTCATAGGACATGGGGTATTCAGGAAGTTTTCAATGTTGTTATCGTCACTGTTGACATTTGGATGCGGTAGAATAAAAATTTTAAATAAATGTTCTGCGAAGATTGATTTTTTTTCCAGATCTGTCCTACACCGCTGCCGTCTTGCTTTCTAATTGGAGGTATGTGGGTTGTTGGTCTTTTGAATTTTTTAGTAGGCATTCATATAGAGTGATCTTCCTTTGATAAGTTAATGATGTTTCAAATGTAGCATATTGTGTTTCTTGAAGAGCTACTTTTAGTTTTCTCGCTAACTTTATATTCGTTTTTGTCAATCGGACTTCTGTTTCTTTGTCACCTGCATCTTGTTCTCCTTTTTTTCGTTACAAGTTTTCGGATGAATACTAGAGTATTGTCTATAATTTTGATGTGTCTTGATGTACTTGGAGTAGACTTCCAGGATGCTTCTTGGATTAAACATGTGATGTAGTGTGCAGCACTATCAACTTCATCGGACTCTTTAATTCTAGGGCTAAGGTTGATATTTTTCTCAATGTAGGTTTGGAAATAATCCCAATCTGTTTTAAGTGACATCAGATTAAGAATTACAGATCTATCGACAATGTGGGTGCTAAGAGTAGCAATAATGGGATTGTGGTCCGTTGACAGATCTCAGTTTGATTCAACTTTAAGATAATTTGAAGCTATACCTTTAGTCACAAGGAAATCAATTAAATTAGAAATTTTACTGGAATCACATCGCCAGTACGTTGGGTCTCCAGTGGAATGATGGGAGCAGTTTTTGTTGGTGATGACATTTAGTAACTTTCTGCCTTTAGGAGTAATTAGTCATGATCCTCAATATATATGAAGAGTTAAATGTGTTATAGAGGAAAAGCTCTTTTTTGCCAGAATAATTAAAAGTGACTTATTAACTACAAGGCGTATTTAAAAATTTAAATGAATAGTCAAATATTTCAATGATAACATTAAGAAGTGCCACCTAGCATGACCGTCAAAGTAAACTCGCGCTTGTAAGAAACGCAGTCCCACGTGGCGACACCGACATGTCAATTATCCAGAAGTATACCTTTCAGTGAGCCCGACCTTTTTTTCTCCAGCGTCGAAAGCCATGGCAATTTCATCAACTGTGGCCTCTACGACTACAAGCTGAAGAGGGGCAACTGCTACAAATATTCGAATATTCTGATCCGCCTGTAAGGCGGTACAAGGGCTGTCTGCCACAAGCCACCCACCATGTCGAAAAAAAGAGGTTAGGGATTAGATTGAGAGGTCTCCAATATTGCCTTAAAATCAATGTTATTGAACGCAGTTAGTGTAAGAGGTAGGGTCACCGTACAACACACGAGTGAACATTAAGTTCTACTAAAAATTAGGAAAAATGGAGAGCAAGACATAAAATGTTGGTGAAAATATACAAAACGAAGCGGAAAAGTTGGCTACGAACACTTTCGCTATTGAAAAGAAACAACTGATTGGTGATTGGCTTCACAACTGATGAAGTTTTATGAAAGTAATTTTTTTGTATCTTTTGTTTTATTTATTTTCTAATACTATTTATCGGACTTTTAGATACATTACATATATCAAATTTGTAATGAAGATTTTAAATTAAGTGAGCTGTAAACATTTAAGCACACCCTGTACAAACTAAATGTGCGATCTTGGTTCTGAATTTCAGCCTTATTTCCGATTTAGAAGCGGAACGTTCGAGATGCTATTGCATTATGCCGCAATCCCAGCTCCCATGGCTTTACGGGCGGAATATTATTTATACACAGCATCAAGCTGATTTCTGCGAGCCATTTCCTCATTTCCGGCGCGGCGCAACGTGCCGCATGTTCTTTGCCTATGAATAAAGCAGTTCCGGTATTTACGTCAAGGCGTTCGCGATCGGATTTCCCCCAGAGCCGCGCGGCGAACGTATCGTAAACTTAAATTACATTTCCATTTTTGCGCTTTCTGTTTTATTGTGTTCTGGGCTCCGTGGCCGTTAACGCGCCGCCGACGGCGGGTGATCCGCCGCCGGAAATCGTATGGCGAGGCTGACACTTGCCCGTTCGAGGAGGTCGCGGCTGCACCGTAATCCTGTTTGCAGAGCCGACCCCCGCACCTGGCGGGGCTGCACGCGAGATTTATTTCCGGCTCTGCAGCGCGAGGTGATAAGGAGGTTAATTCAGATTCCGGCTTAACTAGGTACGAACTTCGGTGTTTATGTTTTCGGAGTTAACTGGAATTTGCTGTTGTTCCGAAGCTTTTTTTGGCTAATCCCGACAATCCGCGCGAAATCCTCATCTTGCCCCGCCGGAACTTAAATGAGCAAACTTTGTCAAAAGGATACTAGTAAAGCGAAGAATACGTTTCGGGGCGCGCTGCCTCCTAATCGGCTTTGAAAGCAGACCTATAAAAGAAGGTCCTTTCTGCATTATAAGCATACTTCGCCAACGTGGACAAAGTTATCGTCAATATTTTTTAATTTCCAAAAGTTCAAATAAGGCTTTTTAAAAAACGAATATATGTCGAAAAACTGGTGAAATGGAACAAACTTAATGACATCACATAGATGACACACGGGGGCATCTGAGACCCCAACCATTAAAACGCTTTTTTCGGAGAAATTATTCAATGTTTTCACTTGAGAAAATACTGAAGTAATATACAAACATTCTTCTAAAAACAGCATAATTTTTTTTGGTGAATTATATTATTAAGTATTAAAAGAAATTGAAATAGTGATGAGTAGAATTTGATAGAAACGAAGCAGGTGAAGTCGGCGCCGAACCCTGTTTTCCAAAACAGCCCACAGAGGCTTAATGATATTCAGGTCTGGGGACTGAGCGGTCCAGGAGAGATGTTGAACCTCATGAAATCACCCTTAAACAGGGTCAATGGTGTCAATAGGGGCATTACATCCTGGAATATGGCATTCTCATATAGAAATAAAATTTGCGCTATTTGGTAGACTTGCTTAACCAAGAGTAACTATGCTGTACTCCAATCGTATAATGTGGCAAGAGAGGCTTGCCGAATACCAGGGTATAATGCCCCAAACCATAATAAAGCCGCCACCATATTTGACACAGTCCATATCGTATGTTTCAGAGGGTGCTTGCCAAACACGCGTCCAGTGGTGGGGAAGAAGGTAAAGGGTAAGTCGTTCAACAAAACGACACGTTGTCCTCCAACGTCTAGTTTTTATGGGAACTGCACCATGTACTTTACTTTAAGCATTCGTGTCTGTTATTAGAGGCTTGGTAACAAGTCCATGGATACCCATTTTATGCAGTTTTCGTACAACTGTTTCGGATAACACTGGAGTGTTTAGCTGCTGATTAAGTTCTGTAGTCACTTTCTTGGCCGTTGTTTTCTTTTGCGACGTCGCAATATACCCTTCAAGAGCCGGCAGTTTCTATCCTACAGCTTCATCTTTTGACCACTATTATGCTTCTTTTCCCATACACTGTATATGCAATAATGACTTTCAAGACCGTGCCTTGTGTTCTCAGATGCTCCAGCTAAACGGACGCCAACAATTAGCCTCTTTAAAACTCCCTCTCAAATTGGGCTTGAGAGTGGAAAATGTGACATTACATTTTATTTTACTCCGATAAATTTAGACAACATTGAGTAGATAAATCATACAAAATAGAAATGTTGATTAGAAAACCACTGCGAGAAGCAGAAAAAGAAAGAAAAAGTACATAATACTTAAAACTGCTCAAAAATTCCCATTTAACCGACTTTGTGACCCAACATACAAGATAGTAAAGACGGTCGCATATATATATATATATATATATATATATATATATATATATATATATATATATATATATATATAAAACAGAAAACTTACAATATGAAGTACCTCACGGAAGAGGGAAAAAAGAAAGATAACATAGATGAACTATTTAAGATATCCCAAGGACAATATCAAAGATCAAATGAAAAGATAACGGATTTAATGAAAAATATGGCTGATGATATAAAAGGTATTAAGAAAGAACAGCACAATAATAATGAAAAGACAAGAATATTATAAGAAGAGATTATAAAGCTAACGGATAAACAAAGAGATTTTAAAAAGCAGATAAAAGAACTAAAGTACATCAGTGAAAAGACTATGAAAGAAATTGATGAATTAAAACAGGAGGTGGTGATAGCAAATGAGAGAATAAAAAAATTGGAAGGAGAAAAGAGGAAAAGGAACATATTATCCAAGGGATAAAAATAGAATCAACTAACTCAAAAATGTTAAAGGAAGAAATAAAGCGGTTTATAGAAAAGAAATTGGGTGTAACACTGAAAGCAGAAACTGCAAGAAAAAACATGTTTGGTAGAATTAAACAGTAAAGAGGATAAGAGCATGGTGATGGACAACAAAAGCAAACTTCGAAACTTCCGAGACAAAGTGTATATAAACGACGATCTGACAAATGAAAGAAATTGATAAGCGACAAAGAAATCTGGACCTGGAACAGACAATCCCAAAAACCGGAGAAGTGCTACAATGAGCAAAGTAAACGAGACCGAGGACCATCAAAAAACAATTAGCAGAAAATGTGTAGGGCGGGATAAGGGGAAAACGACAGACGCAATGAAATGGGAAAAAATGAGAGTAAATGGCGTGGAATAGGCAAATGGAATATTAGGAGAAAAAAAACTAATCCAAGAAATTAAGAAATATACAATTAAAATACTACCAATTGCAGCGACGAAAAGAAAGGAGCAGGAAAAATGATTGTGGAAAAATATGGTTTACTTTATAGTGGAGTAGAAATGATTAAAAGAGCTTAAGCAGGGGTAGGTTGCATGATAAGCCCGAAGTATATAAAGAAACTAGTTGAATAGAAAGCAATAATAAAAGAATAATAAAAGTAACTCTGAGAAAATGATTGTAATAATAATATATGCACCGAGTGAAAATGATACGATGAACGAAATCCCACTATAATTACTGTGGATCTTAATGACAGAATAGGAAATGACACTATGGAAAGGCAGGAAGTAATGAACAATTATAGAGAGGAAACAATAAACAGGAATGGAGAGAAACTAAGAGATTTTTGTATTCAAACACGGACTGGAGATATAAAACTCCTTCTATTAACATAAGGACTGCCACAAATACACTAGAGAAGAACCAGAAAGGGTACATTCATCGATTATCGACGTATAATAGATTTTTAAAAACATTTACATTGTAACAAAAATTACATCACATACATCACAAGAAATAATCGACCACCGTCTGCGCTACTTCTAGCAGTGTCTTCGCGTTCAAATTCAAAAACCTTCTGATTTGTTCTAGAACCGCACGTTTAAATATAGGGCAGAAGAGATGAGTATTCGCGGCAGTCGAATAGGAGGTCATACAGCAAATAACAGTGATGCAAATAAATTAGTGTTGTTATAGCAACCGTTAACCGTTGAGTTAATAATATTATAATTGACAATTTTTGTGCAGTTTAGTTTTTATTTAAATCGTTGTTCAATTCACAATTTATTTATCATAATGTTGAACAATAAGTAACAAAGTTAGCCCAGTTTAAAAAAACAAGTAGAACAAAATACAGAAAACGTTCTAAAGAGTGTTTTAAACGACAGGATGCTGAGATAAAGAAAATACCAAAACTAGACACATAGCAATCACAATCGTTGCCATTGACTTTAGTGACTTCAAATCCAAATTGTAGTGCATCAAATGTACAGTTACAAGAAACTGCGAGCTTCCAGAGTTCTAAAAATACTCTCAGAAAGGTAAACCTAATTATAGCATTCAATCATTCGGCATTGCGGTGCGTAAATAATAAACTTCATGAGTTGGTGACCTACAAAACGATGATTATGACTTCAAAAAATCTGAAAGACAACACGCATGCAAGCCAAAAAATTTTTTGTACTAATCAGTTGTTTTATAAAAACTGAATGAACGGGGAACGCACTAAGCTAAACTGATTGATTTATTCCTGTGGATTTCCTGACTAATCCTGGAATTAAAACATTAACGTCTTGGACAACAGAAGAGATTGCACATCCCAAACTTAATTCGGGGTTTCCTATTTGTCCCCAATTTGAAAACTTATTTGGCATACTTGTGATCAGGAAGGCAGCATATTAGGATTCTCACACGAAAATGCTTTAAAGCACATCCGAAACGCGCGAAATGCTCTGAAGTCAACATTTGTTTCCCAGTACTCGGGTAACAATAATGGCTCAGGTTCACGACAGAAGATTCTCGCTAACACCACATCGTATGCTTGGGCATTACTGGGAGTGAACGAAACAGTCTCTATCGCGATTTGGAATGGGACGTATTTGTACAATCAAAAAAAGTGCATTATTTTTCCACCAGAATAGGAACCTGGAGAAGCTAATGACGACGAATGGCTCATTGTAGATATCAATGGTTTATATGGTGGGAAGTCGTCAGGTGAGAAAATAATAGAAAGGACCATAAACGATAAAGTATCAAAGCTCTGGTTTAATGGAACCTTCCGCGAAAGTAATGTCTTTTCCTTGGACCGAAGTTTCATGTCAATAAAAACCGATCTGGAGGCTCAAAGATTTAGTCATTATTTTACACCACCTGGTAGGAAAACAATTCACTGATAAACAGGCAAATAAATCCCAACTCTGCACTCGTATCAAATGGATTGTTGAGGCTCATAACCATACGATCAAACGTTGCAAGTATCTGGCTTCTGTTCTCGACAATAAGAGGACGATGTGATGATTGCCGCGAGTCTCGTGAACGCATTTGAAAACCCATTACTGGTTAAAAGTGATGATGAGGATGTTGTCTAAAGGGCTAAAGTTGTTTTGAGCAGTACGGAAGATTTTAATAAGCTGAAAATTCTTGTTGAACACTATAATCTGCATTCTAACACTTTGACTTAAATGTGATTCCCACGCTAGACAGTTACATCTCCCAATTTTCAGGTTTATACCAAAAAGGACTTGCAATGTCGTATTATGGTTGAAAGGCTTAAGAATCATGAACAAACAAAAATATAACGTAGTTCATATGGAAGCTGATGATCCTCTGCTGGTTCGAGCAAAAGTTAGATCCCGTCATACACTTAGTAAAGTACAGCATGCATACGATTATTATCTGGTATCTGGGATACACCCGCTTGTTTCTTGAATTCAGGCTCCCTGGAAACTTTTCATACATCACATGATAATAAATCTAAATGTTACGTTATAGTGAAGTAAAAATCACAATAACTTTGCTTCCGTCATTTTCCAATAGATGGCTTTAGGCGGAAAGTGGTAGTAGAAATAAATAAATGTAGACGTCATACAATAAGCTCGGGCATTTGTCAACATAACCCAATCGAAACATTAGTCGATTTGTGTCCGTATTGTAAAGTTATTCTCAATTGAAAATGTCAGTTTACGATCCAAATTCTCGTCATTTGCGGGAGGTTTTAGTTTTCTGCTTCGTTATGAAGAAATCTGCGGCTGAGACTCACAGAATGCTTTCAAATACTTATGGCGAGATCGCTATTAGTGAAAGAACGTGTCGTGAGTGGTTTTAACGCTTCAAGAACGGTGATTTTGATATCGAAAACCGGCATGGCGGTGGAAAAGAAGACTTTCAAAGATGCAAAATTGGAGACATTACTTCATGAAGACTCGTGTCAAACGCAAGAACAATTGGCAGAATTATTAAGAGTGACTCAAATGTCACTACAGCTCGACTATAGCTTTTGTCTCCATTCTTGCCTGTCTACAGATATTCTCCAGCTTCTAACAACAAGTTCACTTCATACTCCCATCGTTTTCTTGGTTTCCCCACTGGTCTTTTACCTTGCATTCTTGTTTCAGTGCTCTTTTTTGTAGCCTTGTGTTCTCCATTATCTTAACGTGGCTCGACAATTGTAATCTTTGTACTACCGACGGTTATTTATAGATCTGATAGATCTCGTGGTTATACCTTATTCTCCAGACTCCGTTTTTATTCAGTGGTCTCAGTATTTTTCTTAATACTTTCATTTCGAAAATGTTTAATTTGTTTGTCGAGTTGTTTGTCATTACCTGGGCTTCGCAGTCATATGTCAATTTCAGACAGTGCAAAATATGACTCGTTAGCTGCAGTTATTCTTCTTTTTAAATCGTGATCTTCGATTCTGTCTGTGGCCAGTTCTGCTCCTAGGTATATAAAATTCGTCACCGTTTTAATATCGTCTTCTCGTTCTGGGCGTCTCTCTTAGATTTAGTCTGGGTCACGGATTTGTTTTTTTTTTTGTTTTCATTTCCAATCCAATCTTTTGGGCATATCAGTATGGTTTTTAAGCTCCTTGTATTTTTAGACTCATGATGTTGATGTCGTCTGCAAATGCCGTTAGCTGCGTAGTTTTGTTGATCAGAAAGTTTGTCATCTGTCTTATGACATATTCCGGCGCGAGATTAAACAGCTTGAGAGCAAGTCCACCTCCCTGTTTCAGTCCTCTCAATATTTTGAATTTTCCTGACTTCCCGGTTGCCGTGCGGACACATGCTTCCGTATTTTCCATTGTTGCCTTGACGAAGGAGTCTTACGATATTGGTGGCACTTTGAGTTCTAGCAGAATATTATACAATGTGCTTTGATCTATCGAGTCGTAGGCTTGTTGAAGTCTACAAAAACGTTGTGTAGATCGGCGTTATATTCCCAAGCTTCCTGTAATGTTTGCTTAACTGAGAATAGCTGGTCTATTGTGGATCTACCTCGTCTAAAACATGCCTGATATTTATTTATGATGCTTTCTGCAATAGGCTGGAGTTTTTTATTCACTATGAGTGTAAATATCTTATAGGCTATACATAGGAGCGATATTGCTCGATAGTTTCCGCATAACATCTTGTCTCCTTTTTTGTGGATTGGGTATACTTGTTTTCCACTCTTAGGGTAGCGCTTCTTCTTGCCATACGTTTATTATTAGGGGACGCATTTTTTACTGAGTTGTTTACTGACTTTCTTATAAAATTCTGACGGTATATTACCGTATCCAGGAGCTTTGCTGTTTTTGGGGCTATGGCTTCTTTAATCTCTTCAAAGTTTAGTTCTTTTTTTGGTGGAGATGAATTCGTTCATTTGCATTTTCTCGAAAGTCTAGCTGTGTTTTAAAGTACTTTTCCCATCTGTATTTAATTTTTACGGGGTCTCTTATAATTTGTCCTGCTTCACCCTTGCACATGTTTGTTTTGTTTATATGCCTTTTTCGTATTTGCTTTATAAATTCATATGCTTCTTTTATGTCATTTCTCTCAAAATATTTTTTTATTTGTTGGATCAATTAGTTCTCATATGCACGTTTCTTTGTTCTATATGCTTTGTCGGCTCTTCGTCTTGCAGATTCAAATTATGTTCGTTTCTCTCTTGTTCTTCTTGCTGCATATCTTTTGTGTGTTTTGATTTTTTTTTGTTGATAAGCTCTTCACATTCTTCATCAAATCACTCTGATCTCTTTTTTTTTTGGATTCTAAGATTGTGTCCGCTGCTTCCGATAATGCTATTTTTATTCATTTCCATATATTTTCCATTGTTTATTTCCGAATAAAAATGTCACATATTGTTTGAGGTAAGCCCGAAATTCTTTTAGGTTGTATTGCGGAAAAGCCAAAAGGCCGCCTTATGTATATGCATAATCCTCTATTAGCTAGACGTAATCAACATCTACCATAACTAATGCGGACAAAATGAGCTGAAAATACGACCGCAGGGCTGTCCTTTGCCCCGGAAAATTTTCGACAGGAATTATTGCGTGGTTTGGCTACAAAACCGAAATTTACGAACGTACCCAAGAAATACAGAAAATATAGTCACCAGAACAAGGTAACTGCTGGCAGGATAACTCACAGTAAGCGACGTAATCGTAAGAGATGTGATGAATTTGTCTGAAAATTAAAAAAAAGATCGATCAGGGCTGACTTGGAAAAATAAATTGAGGTAGTTAGGTTCACGGTCACTCTAATAGTGCACCAGATTTGCACTACAAGTCTTTCTTACTGATAAACAGCCAACTACTGACTGAGAAATGTTGTTCCATTTCTTTGAGGGAGGTTTGACGGTACACGCCAACAACCATATCAACGTACTGGGGACAATTGCCAAGCACTGGACAGAGGAGGGTAGACGTTGGGCCAGAGTACCTGTTCCAGCAAGATTCCGCTCCAATCCACAAAGCAAGACTCAGGCATAGACCATGGCTATACAACAATTTGTATTATCACTGGTCTCCAGGCTTATGACCATTATTCAGCTCCTTGGTCGGTTTAGTCGAGGTGAAGGGTAGTGAGAGGCATTATAATATCAAAGACAGCTTAAAAGCATTCATCATAGATGTAGTGATATACAGGGAGAATGAGGAAATTGTATTGGCCTGCAGCAATTTTAGGTATATATAAAACTGTAAAGATGTAACTACGTGTGTTTTCAACTAACATTGCAACTCCTACAGTTATGAACCGATTTTGAAGGTCAATACCTCATTAGAACCGGTTTGTTGCCAAGCCTAGCTTAAAGGTTTTAGATTTTCGATTTATGTCACGGTTGACTTGTTATAGGTCAAAAATTATTATAAAGTAATTTGACAGTTTCGGTTACCTATCGGTCAGCTGTTAGCTCCCAGGAGGCCCATGCCTTTTGTGGTTCGTCTTTGAGATTGTTCACACCATAGAACTAAAATTTAAGTGGTTCCGGGAGTTCTAGAAAGAAAATTTGAGCCTGAAAAACACTTCAAAGTCAGGAAATTTATTTTCATTAGTTATAAAGGATAACATCGCTACTGCCAGGAAGATGCTCGAATTTGACTAACCACCAGATTAAAGAATATTTGAATGTTTCTGCACCGGCACTTCATACTATTTTGCACGATTATCTTTAAATCAGATAGGTTTACTCCTTTTGGGTACCCCATCATCTCGATTAACGAAGAAATAGTACGATGCGTTTCGTGGTGCCGCGAAATGCTTAATAGGCCTCAAAATATACCCTTTCTCTATGTGACTATGTGACTCTAGGTAACAAAACCTGACTTTATTTTTATGATGTACCTATTAAAACCCAGAGCAAAATTTAGGACTTCGAAAATAAATCCATGCTCATGTTTGTGCAAAAATTTTGAACCGAAAAGACAAGAATCGTGGCTATTTACTTTACTATTAGAGAATATGAAAGAGTTGATTCGACAATTATTTTTGAATGTAGAAATATGTAGATTGTAGTGGAAAGTACTTTAAAAGACTATAAAAATTAGAGGTGAATTCGAAAAATTTCTATTTTATTACTACTAAAATTACACACTGCAACCAAAAAATGAGCACTTTAACTCGCAAGCTTACAGATTTATTTATGGGTCAGACCACCACTTTGAGGTGGAGTTCCACATTTTGAAAACAACTAATTATTTTCTACAGTTCAAAGTTTACAGAAATGAATAGAACTCTGAAAATTGCAAAATAACATTTTCTATTATAAAAAGTGTTACAGTGATGACGTATAGTACGTAAAAAACATTCTAACATTTAGAATTGCCATATTTTGATAGCCAGCTGGATAGTCGTTGTAAAGCTAGAGGAAATTGAATTTTTGCTATCACAAACAATTTACCTTACAATTAAATTAGTATTGCATTTAATCATTTTAATTATACATATTTTAAACTATTAATATAATAAGCATTTTAATCGCATAAACTAAAGAACTAGGAAGATAAAATATAAGAGAGGCATAGAATTCAATGAATATCAAAGCTATACCATGACGATAAAATTAATGCGATACGAAATCAGTCGCTATAGAATAACGAATTTAGATTCTTTTTGAGTCACTGCGTCCATTGTGTAAATGAAACCGAAGCATTAGATCGGTTATGGACTATTGGCACTATTGACCTGCAGCCGAGGGAGGGCACTAGGGGACGGCTGCTTTAGCCATTTGTGCATACGCATCTGGATAAACAGCTCATATTTTTATGATAATGCAATAATGTTTAATGGTATTTTGTTGGAACGCTGATCTGTTGAAATCCGTTATAACTGTTGCACCTATCCTTATCGTTTGCGCTGAGGAGCAGCTGTACCGCTTATTAATGCAACCGAGGGTTATTGAGGCTTGTGATGTTTTAATTTTCAACCAGAAAGTTCTATATAAAGAAACAATTAAATCTAAGATTCTTATTAATTTGGCTTTTCCAATAGTTACATTTATTATAAAGTCACTATTGGCTTCGTAAAATATTTTGGGTGCAAATTATATTATCAGTTTTATAAACATTACTTTTTAGTGCTATTGGATTATTGCCATATGTTCAACTTTTTTAAATTAAATGATTAAAAAAACATAAAATTGCTGGGGAAAATATCTTAAAGATGACTTTATAAATTAAATTAATTTGTTGTCTCACACAAATTTTTAACAAAAACAACAACAAATTTCTTGTATCTACAAATTTTGAAACAAATCTAGTTGTTTACTAACACAAAATTACAAAATATTGTTATAATTGTTTTACTTTTACAAGTGTTATTCAAATGATAAGCTAATGAACTTCCATGACAATGTAAGTTCAACTTCCCACAATTGAAGAATTTTTTTAATTTGAACTACACGTAGTTGCTCTATGAGCTAATAAGATAACTATATCTGACAGATGGTAGATGACATCCTTTGGTGCATATCCTCACATTTGCATACATTTCGTAATAAAATATTTAGAGGAATATATACAGCTTTGACCAAAAATATTATAATATTCTGTGTGTTTCGATGTTGTTACAAAATAAAACAACTTTTATTAACTAAATTGGTTTATTTCTATAAAATAATGTAAACTCTCAATATTTTGTCGGTCCACCCTTTGATTTAATGTCGGCGGAGATTTTCTGGGACACGTTGCGTACATGCTTTGCACATTCAGTTGCACTAATTCCGTTTCATTCTTGGAGTAACGCATTTTTTAAAACTGTTTTTGTAGTTATGCTATGCTCCCTGACTTTACGCTTCAAAATGCCCCAAAGATGCTCGATTGTGTTCAGATCCGGAGACTGCGCAGGCTCATCTACCAAGACAGTAAGGTGATAAGTTCTCGGCATGACAATGAAAGACTGCGACTTTCAGTTAAAAAATGATTTTATTTTTCTACATAGTCTCCCTTGACTTCAACACACTTGATCCAGCGCCTTTCCAACATCAGTATTCCTTCTCGGAAGTGAGAACCTGGAAGGTTGTGAAAATATTCATCAACTTCTTCATTGGATGCGAAGCGCTTTCCAGAAATAAATTTTTTTAAGTTTGGGAACAGATAGAAGTCTGAGGGTGCCAAATCAGGAGAATAGGGGGGATGTCCGAGCAAATCATACCCCAAATCCCGCAGTTTTCTCATCGCCAACGCAGGTGTGTTGTCCTGATGAAAGATGATTTTTTTCTTCTTCAAGCCAGGCCTCTTTGGCTGTTGGCATTCAGCTGGTCAAGAAGGTTGGAGTAATATTCGCCTGTAATTGTTCTGTCTTTTGCAAGATAATCAATTAACAAGATCCCTTTCGCATCCCAAAACACGCTGGCCACCTTTCCGGTAGATGTGATTGACTTCGCTTTCTTTAGCGCTGAACCACCGGCTTCCACCCACTGCTTAGACTGCTGTTTCGTTTCTGGCGTGTAGTGGTGGACCCATGTCTCATTCGTGGTGACCAATCGCCGCACAAAATCGGTCGGATCCCTGTTGAATCGGTCCAAAGATTTCTGCGAAAATCGTTTGCGCATTTGCTTTTGATCAGCATTCAGCAAATGCGGCACCTATCTTGCGCAGAGCTTTCGCATCCCTAATTCTTCGTGCAAGATGTTTCGCACCCTTTCTTCCGATATCCCCACAGCCTCAGCTATATCACTCACCTTCACTCGCCTATCGTCCAACACGATATCATGCACTTTTTCGATGGTTTCCGGTGTGGTTGCGGTTTTTGGCCGTCCTTCACGTGGGTCATCTTTGAGGGATGTGCGACCACGTTTAAATTCAGCTGCCCACTTTTTAACAGTTTACATGGAAGGTACAGAGTCCCCGTAAACTTTTGTCAACTTCGGATGAATTTCCTTAGGGGTTAATCCATCCAAAACGAAGAATTTTATAACCACACGATATTCAAGTTTATCCATTTTAACAAAAAACATGTAACATGTCTACTGAAAAAATTCGTGTAAACAAATTACTTGAGCGAACAAATTGAAACTAGTCATACGAACTAATGACACATGCACCCAAGTAGGAAGCATAATTGTTTGCCGATTGCAGCACATCTCTGTGTCAGGCCGAGACCTTTTCACCTTACCGTCGTACTTATAACAAAGAGCATTGTCTTGTTTGAATTTGACACCATCTAAGTTAGTGTCGCCGAAAATACGCGTTAACGAAGGCAGTAGAGCAGTTTGTAGCACATTAACGTAACACTGTTCATAACAGCCCTCGCAAAGAAACATTTCGCGGACATCATCGGCGGCCATACAGCCCCAGACTATCCCTTGCTTAATAGTTGACACCACACAATCTGGATGATATTCCTCGCCCACGCGTCGTCTCACCAAAGTCACACCCGGGGTTCCAAATATCTGTAAAATAGGAAAAACTGTTTTTTTAAAGATATGAGAGTAAAATAAAAGTAACCATTGTTATTGTTTAATCGAAATGGTACAAAACTTTACCTCCAAATTAGATTTATTAGAACAGACAAATGTTAGTATCGTAGCACCCATTATAGGCGTTCTTTTTTGTTGTCTCCTGAAGGCCACGGGTTCTTTTTGGCTTTGAACCCTTTTAAACCTAGTCTTCTTCTTGTCGTTCGAGCACTTATTGATTTTTTAATTTTTTCTGAGAAGGCTGCAGCAACCTTTAACAGACTCTTGTATAAGTTTTCTGACTCTCGGTACTCACGCGGTTTCGGCTCCTTCTTGGTTGGTTTGCGTGAGAGCCAATCTCCGCAAATCGATTAATAACATATTGCACTGCACACCGCGAACATTTCAGCAACTTGGCAATTTCGACTTGAGACTTGCCTTGTTCGTCTATAATTGCAATTTTACAAATTTTTCCACACTAACGTCACTATTTTTAGCCATTTTCAGAAAGAAAGAAGATCAAGTTCACTAATAAATTACATAAAAAGCCTTCTTTACACTATGAACTGCAAATATAGGCTGCGTAAATATTGAAATAAATTCACGATACAATTACATATTTTCTACTTAGGATGCCAAATGTTTTATGACCCTTTAAATGTTCTATTAATTGTTTACATGAACGTTTTATGACGCCGGATTAGCATTATAAAAAGTGTTTAAACTTTTCCTAAATAATGAAAATGTTATGCATGTTTTATAGGGGTGCATAATATTTTGCCCGAGGCTGTAGGGTGGTTCAAAGTGAACTTCAGGTTTTTCTGAATGAAACACGAAATATTGAGATAATCAAAATTTTAATTCTATCACGGCAAAGTACAAACCTAGCAGTTACGTATGAAATATGATGTTAGCTAAGTGCTCTCCATTATTTTAACGAGACCTTCCATAATTCTTTCCCATAAATGCGGCTCTCTTTTAGCAATTACTCGTCTGCTGTTCTATTTTAACACTGGAATCGTAGCAGATCTTTTGACGTAAATCTTTTCCGTCAAATAGCTTTAGAGTAAAACGTCTAATTTAATGTTACCCCTCTGTAAGATAACACAACCAAAAAACTTAGTTTGAAGTAAAGTAAGTGTTCCACGTGGTTTGTGACATATGCCTCCATTTTGTTAAAACCACATGTTAAAATCGTTAGTTTCTTTGAAGGAAAAGTTGTTTAACATTTCCCAGTAGCGTACACCATAGACAACAAGAACGTTGCCAGCTTTGTTCTCAAAAAAGTAGGGCCAATGGTCCCCCAGCCCCCAATACACACCAAAAAATGCATTTTTTTTAATGTAATGGTCTTTCGTGCATTTTAACTGCCCTAGAGACAACTTTAACCATTTATAGGAAAATTAGCTTTATGGCGTAATGTGAGTTTTTTTCAAACATCAGCACCAACTTCTTGAAAACCCAGTTTACAAATGTACCGCGTTTCTGGAGATCTATTTTTTAAGTTCTTGAAATCAATTGAATTGTTACACTTGTAAATGCAGATTATCTGTTAAAATGCGTTGTGCTGTGATCGGTAACTAATTGATGTGCTTGGTTTTTCACTTACACGAGGAATGTTGCCTCATGAACGACCGTTGCAATAATAGCAAATCCTTGCTTTGTCAATAAGCACATCAATCGTTTTAACCTTTTGCATAGATTACGAGTTATATCTTTTTTTCTGACGATGACTCTGATAGTCATGAGAAAGTAGAGAACATGGAAGCAAGTGGATATGGCTCGTAGACTTGGAAACAGAAAGACAACGCTTTAAAATATTGGATTACATATAGCGCAAAACATAAAAGCCCTAGAAGACCTTTCCATTCAATTCAAGCAAAATATCCGAAGCTTACTTTCCAAATCAGCTTTACCGCTTTCAGCAACAAAGGGGGGAAGAAAGCCGATGTAAAAAATCAAAATGATTGATGAGACGGTTGCGAATCACTTTCGAAGTGCTAGATCACAGAATCTGCCAGTGCATGATCGTTATTTAAGAGCGTGGGCATATCAAAAAGCTCAACAGATCCAGTTTTGAATTTAACGCTTCCTGCAAGTGGTTGCATCGTTTCAAAAGAGAACAGAGAAAGTAGTTACAAAGCGACATAGCATTAACTATGAGAAAGTAGCGAAATCGGCGAATGACTTTGTGCTTAACGCTCGTTCAATAATCTCCCAGTACGATCCTAAATATGTTATTAATACAGATCAACCAGGCATTAATTATGAATTCTACTCGAAGCGAACGTTACAAACATGTGGCAAGAAAGAGGTGCTGCTTCAAGCAAAAGCAATGAAGGCGACAACACACAGCTGCACGGTGCAGCCTAGTACTGACGATGTATGGAAAGTTGTTGGTAAACTATTCGTCGTGTTACAAGAAACAGATGGTGCATTCGGGGAAACTGTCATGAAAACTCTGCGAAACCCAATGCCAAATCTTATTGGGAAATACAGCTCCTCTGGTAAAATTTCAAAAGAGTTGGTAATGCAGTTCTACAATAAATGCGTGAAACCTGTAGTTGGAAATCAGCCATTCATGGACTGGACAAAAAGACCAAACCCTGTTGGATCAATGCTTTGATGATCAATACAAGCAGCTAACTATACCTCAAAAACGACTGGAATGATTCAGCCATTGAATGTATACTTTTTCAAACAGGTCAAGATTTTGGTGAAAGCAATGTACGATTTTTATGCTCAACAATTTGTCTGATTTGAACATACAGAGAAGACTCAACATACTTGCAATGCACTCATTTGCATTTAATCAGTTACAGTCACCGGTGTTTGGAGCCATGCGGAAGTATCTTTGGATAAAAATTAGATATAGAGATGAAGAGAAGCAAGTATTTCAGAATGTTAATGACGTTAGCGTCAAGGACGTTAATGGAAGTGTGGCCATTAAAACTGCAAAGCTTACTGTTTTATAAAATGTGCTTATTGTCACATACTTTTGTGCTTTAATCACATATTAAATAACAACAAACCACATTTGCATGAATAAAGATTTGTTTTTAGCAAAAAATGTCTGATTTCTTCCTCAAAAATTGCTTAAAAGTGCTTAAGGTCTCATAAAAATGTCGAAGTCTATTATTTTAGGCACAAATATACCAATAAGTGAGGTAAAAGCAAAAGTGCTAGACCGAGGTTCGATCCAGCCCTCAAACGCTGTGCCACCTTGCCTCGCTTGCAGTGGTAGCGCAACAAGCACCACCTCATTCAAACATTGGCATGTGGCCAAATTTAAATGGGCCAGAAAGTGGCTTTAACGTCCAATGTCGGAAAAAAGTGCAAAACACAAAAAAACCACACACCCCAAGCACAAAAAACAACTTTATTCCATTCCAGGATTGATACCTGGGAACCTTTCCTTGTAATATTCTTTTATCAAAGTTTTCGTTTATTTTTTTAATTCTGTGGCAACATTGCTTTATAGTTGAATGTAGGTGTCAAAATTGAAATTGACAGTTAGGTTTTTGTTCGTTTTGATCTTTATGCATTATTAAGTGGCGAAGCAAAGCAGAGTCACTTACTAACTTCATGTTGTCCGTCTGTCCGTCCGTCCGTCCGAGCAAAAACTCGAGAACAACTGGGAATTTCATAATTCTGTTTCCATCAATCGACAGGTGGCCAAAAAGGCTTGTTTGCTAGTGATTTTTAAACTGATTGGTCAAAGGTCAGCGTTAGTGACCTAACTAGAGGGTTCTCAAATTTGGGAGACTGCTTCGTCACTTCTTTATGCGTTGCAAGCTTTGCAGGTTTATTTAAGATAAAATTTCATTAGTAGCTTTACAGGTTTTAATAACAAATAATTTCTGATTTTTTAAGTATTTTAGGCCATTACAATAAACAAAATTTTGCATTAAATATTCTAATAATTAATACTATTTATTAACTAGGGAGCGTATTTATTTCCGTTCTATTATTTTATGATCTCTCGGTGCTTTATTTCTAGATAGCAAAGAGATAAATTATAAAGTTAATTTGTAATGAGAAATTCAGACAGAATTATGTTTTTTTGTTTGTCTGTACATTATGAGGAGTAAAAACTTAAAAAAAAGATTTTCAATTCTTGCTAATACTATAATACGAGCACGTGCTTATCTGTGGTCAGGTGTTTATTTATCTTTGAACATTAACACTGAGATTAGTCAATATGAAAAAGTACTTGGCAGAGGAGCGAGTAATTTGGGCAAACTGCGTGGCATTTTTAAAGGGAGAAGTGCACCAAATGAAACAACTTTAAAAAACTAATTAAAAAATTTGAACAGTTTCGGTTTTAGACAACAAAAAGAGCAGACAGACTTTGTGCGGGCCTTTCAGCTGGCACTTTGCCGCTGCGAATAATAATGTATCGGGTGTCCAAAAATCACAGTGCACCGTCGGTTACAGCATCTTAACATTTCAAAAAGCACCGTGCAGCGTTTAATTTAGAAATGAAAGACAGACCACGAGTTGAAACGCCTGGTATTTGCCGATTGATTTCTGAAGATTCAAGACATAAATATTTTCGAGTTATTTAAGAACGATTTATATTTCTCTAAATAGTAACAATTTGGTGTGGATTTTATGATGGTGGAGTTAATGAGCCATACTCTTTTGAAAAATGAGGCCAAAAATGCAATGACTATCAATGGTAAATATTGTCATAAGATGATAGTGGATTTTTGTGGCCTCATTTGGATGTTATGCATTTAGAGAACTTAAAGTTCCAGCATGACGGCGCCACCTATTATATGATGCGAAATAATCCAATTGATGGAGTATAAATTTAATAGGCAACAAAACAGCGAACTGAACTGGCTACCAAGCTCTTGCTACCTCACACCATATGATTTTTCCTCTAAGATTTTTGAAGACTAAAGCTAATGCCGGTGAATTGGCCATGCAGGTATCTAGTGAGGCTTATATAGGCCCAGAACCTGCATTAGGAATTTCACGCCTAAAGCTTTATTAAGGAGAGAACACGCACTCATCATCGAATGTACTGAACCGACCAGGACATTATTTTAGCAAAACCTTCAATAAGGGACTTTGCCAAAAGAGAGCTGCAGAACCCCTTAACCTAATTAAGCCACAGCTAAAGATAACCATAAGGTTTCTTATAGGACATACGATTGTTAAATAACACCTCTGTAAAATTGGCAAATTCAATGATGAATTTGCATGGAGACTCTGTAGCAAGAAACCAGAAACAGCCTTACATATCTTATGCAATAAAGGCAATATATATTCCGGAGACCAATCCTGGAACCGGAAGATTTCCAGACACACCCTGCAAAGGACCTTAGCTGCTGATTCAGGGGACATCAATTACAGATTGGTTGTGAATTCACTTTATTAGGGTAATCACAATAAGCCATAGGCTGCAGTGAACATGGATCCATCAAGAAAAACATACCCTAGGCGAAGAAAAAAAATGGAGGTGGTTCTTGCATGTTCTGAGCGAGCATTTCCATGCACGGAAAAACTGAGTTGGTTTTCATGCCTAGTGGAGTTTAACAGCGACCTGCTATATGAAGGACATTCTGGAGGAACATGTTCAGTTTGTGGGATTTGTTGGTGAGAACTTCATGCTAATGCATTACTGATCCCCGTGTAGTAGCCCAGACTTGAATCCAATTGAGCATGTTTGGAATATGCTTAAGCGAAGAGTTTAGGTCAAAAATCTTGTACCAGGAAGCGTGATGGAACTGAGAGCGGCGTTAAGTAAAGAGTGGGAAGCAAACCCTCAAGACAGCATAGCAAAACTGAGGATTTCATTTTATCCCTTTCATAATCACCTTTTTTCTTTCAACTCTTTTGTGTTACATATATTCTTAGGCCCATAAGTTTGTCAGAACAGGTCCTAATTCCAATCAAAGTGATATAATTTGAAACCACTGTTTTTAAGCTTTAAAACAGTACACTGAACTTTACTTGAAATGCTATCAGAGTGGATACACATTTTCCCAAAATTTGAGCATGTTGTTGAGCCGATTGTTTTGCTCTCAAGTATATAAAATACGATTATTTTAAAACAAAAAATTGAAATTTATTTACGAGGTGTGGCAGAAAAGTAATGAGACTGGCAACACTGCAAGCGATCTGGCAACGCTACGCTGTTGTCCTTGATAGAGCACGTGTATAAATACCGTCCCATAGCTCAGTGCGAGTTTCAACTCGTTCCGTTAACTACGTGATTTTTGTGACTGCTATTAGTGAAGTTGTACTTTGGTTGTATGTCACGCAAAATGGAACAGTGGAATTTGGAGCAACGTTGTGCCATTAAATTTTGTGTTAAGCTTGGAGAATCGGCAAGTGTGACGTTTAAAAAGTTAAAATAGGCCTATGGGCAACTTGAAATTTTGACTGAACATTTGCACATGCGAAAAGTCTGTGCCAAAATGGTGCCAGAAGACCTCAGAATTGAGCAGAAGGACATTCGAAAAAACAAGTGTCTTGATCTTCTTGACAGAATCGTTAATGCGCAAGCTTTCTTTTTGTCATTTTGGGACTTTAGAAAACATCCAAAAGAGTGTAACGGACATGCTGAAGACTATACCGATTGAAGACTTCCAGCGCTGCTACCAACAGTGGGAACAACGTCTCGATCGGTGTGTAGCTGCCCATGAAAACTATTTTGAAGGGGAAAACATTGATGTGTGAAAAAAATAAAAACTTTGGTAAATAAAAAATCAGCCTAATTGCTTTTCTGTCACACTTCGTATAGAATCAGAAATGCCAAATGTATCGTTTATAGGATCCATTGTAAAATATTTACTTTTAGTTAAATTGCAAATTTACTTCGTTTGTTGCCTTTTAAATGTTATTCCCTAAAACATTAGCTTTCGCCGATCAGTTAAATCACCCATTTCATAAGGTTTCCCTCCTTAGCATTAGTTTTTCGGGCGCACGGCCTATGCCGGCGAGCAAAACAGCACCTCAAAGCAGCGCATTAGCAGCCAAGAGGAATAAATCAGCGTAACGGAGTTCTGAAACATTCATGCCCTTGTCTCGGGTAGGAAAACTGGATTGGGATGGATGAAAATTGGCTTTAAAAGTTATTATCCCTCTGAAGTTCTTCGCCGCAACTTCGTACCGGGTACGTGTTGATGGGGATCAGTTCCGCGCGAACTAAATAAAGAATTTCCCAATAATGTATTATGGAGGTGGCTCGGAAAGTTTGCACAATGGATTGGTGGGCGGAATAAAGAAGCGAGAAAGTGCGCGGCGCCGGCATCGGCTCGGCAGCTGTAGCGATTGATACTTGTAGCCAATGTTTTAGCTTGATTAATGCCTTTCGTTCCGATGTCTTTCGATTTATTCGGCTCAATTATAAGAGGTTTGGAGATTTACTATTTAAAATGGGGATATATCTTGCCCTCCTCTTTTCTCATTGCTCTTTCAGCAAAAGTAAGATTTACAATTTGCTGTTGTTATCTGAAATACAAAAACAATCACAATTTACTTGTTTACCTTAAGTTATAAGCAAGATTAACAAAGCTTCTGATATAAAATTGACCAATACAAGATTCATAGAAGTTGTACGTACATTTGGAGATTTTTAACATTGTCATCAACAGATAACATTTAAACTAACACAACTATTGCAAATACAATTGTTTGAAATAACATATTTGAACCTAAAGTCAGCTCTTTGTTTTATGTAAGCTTAAGCCTGTTTTTCTTATTTGCTGCCGACAAAGTCATACAGCGTTCTTTATTTACTAATCGGAAAAATCGTAGATGGAATCAGTCAAAGTATAAGAGTTACCGACCGCAATACAAATAAGACGATCAATTGTGGCCATCCTTTATCGATGTACTAGACATTTTGTCCGATACATAGAATATAAATTAATTGTCCTTGTTAAAAAAAATAAAGAGAAAATAAATTAAAAATAAAAACAAATAAAATTATTCACTGTGCACACATTTATATAAGATTTTCTTGCTTCTTGGCATTTCTTTAAGTATTTTTCCTATAAAGATATCCCAGGTTTCTTGCGGTTTTCCTCTTTTCCTTTTCCCTGTCATTTTAGCTTTTCATATTCGATTTACTATTATGTCTCTTCTCATTGTTTGTATGTGTCCCCACCAGTTCAGCTGTCGACTTTCTATAAATTCCAATACGGATTTGATTTCAAATTCTTGTCTTATTTGGCTGCTCCTCACTCGATCTTTCAGTGTAACTCCTTTAACTCGTCTTAGATATTTTATCTCTGCTGCCTCTATTCTTTTTCCATTCTTGTTGATAATGTCCACGATTCACATCCGTATGTCAAGACAGCTCTAACTGTTGTTTTATACAAATTCAGTTTCGTTCTCTATGATACTCTTTTTTTACTTATAACGGTCTTATTTATTGCATAATATAGTTTTTTATATTTTTCTATTCTTTCATGTATATCTGTCTCTTGTCTTCCCCTCTCAACGATTATCACGTTAAACAGTTGAATTTGTTCAATCACTTTCTCATTTATTTGTGTATTTATATATTGTCGTTCTTTTGCTATTGTTATTACTTTACTTTTCTGCACATTTATTGTCATTTTTTTTCTAGTTAAAACGTCATTCCATATCAGCAGATTTCTTCATAGATCGTCTTCACTTCCTTTTCCTTTCGTGCCTTTTCTAGATCTATGAAGGCAAAGAAAGCTTCCTTATTGTATAAGAGAATTTTCGTAATTATCTGTGTGACCGAGAATATATGGTTTTGTACGGTTTTTCCTTTTCGAAAGCAACTTTGTGCTTTTAGAATTTGTAGTTCTATTATGGTTCTGAGCTTTTTCTCTCTTATCTGTTTATAGATCTTTAATATCACGCTTAACAAAGTTATACCACGGTAACTGTTGCAATTATTCTTGTCGCCCTTTTTATATATTGGTACTATTTGTCCTATTTCCCAATTCCTGGGGATTTTCTCCTCTCTCCATATTTTGTTAAACATTTGTAGTAGTAATTCTGTGTCTTTAGCCCCTACCTTCTTAATCATTTCGCTCGTGATCTTATTGTGACCAAGAGATTTACCATTTTTATTTTTTCTTATAGCCATTTTCTTCTCATATTCCTTTCTTTTCTTCTAGGTGGTTTTCTTTAGTTACATCTGTATCTTTCTGCCGTTCTATTTTTGTTTAGCCATCTTTCTTGTCCACATAATAATTCTTAAAAATATTCTTTCCATCTATTCATTATGTTCTCCGTGTTTGTTATTATTTATCCCTCTTTGTTTTCTATTGTTGTAGTCTGGACGGTTTTATCTTTTTGTAGTGTTTTTAATACTTCATGAAAAAGTTTTTTATTCCCCTTGTTTTCTAATTTTTCGCCGAATTTTTTCCACGATTTAGTTTTTGAATATATAATCATATTTTTAACTTTTGTTCGTTGATGTTTGTAGCTACTGTGGTTGTATTTCGACTTATTTGATAGATACAGTTTCTATTTATTTCTTCAGACCATCATGCTGCTATCTTATTTTATTTATTTATTTTACTCAAGTTGCATAACTTTTTTGATAAAAAAAATATTGTTTTAATTATTTTATTTAATTATTTCTTCTATTATCATCTGTTCTAAACTTCCCGTTGTGGTTTAAATTTCGCATTTATTATTTCTTCCTATATAATTGCCATATCTACGTTTAATTGTTTCTTATTGCTCTTTGTTATCATCCTGTCTTGTATCTTCATCGCATTCTTTTTCTTTTTAATCTTTCCTATTAGTAAATGGTGGCGGCTGCATATTTCCGCTCTTACATCTTTCTGTTACTATATAATCTATTATAGATTTCTTATTTCTGCTTGGCGTTATTCTAGTAAATTAATGTATATCTTTACATTTATAAAAAGTATTAGTTACTATTAAGTTATTTATTGTGCAGAAATCTATCAGTCCCCTCCATTATTGTTTTTTCTTTTTTCCATATATTTATACCACCTTTTCTCTTGTATTTTTTCTTGTTCCCACCCTAATATTGAAATATCCAGCTATGAAAATTGTGCCTGTATTGGCTTTTATGATCGTTGTCAGATTTTACCAGAATGTATTTTTTTAGTAATTTTTTGTTGACAATACGCCCTATTCCTTCAACAGCTTTTTTGTTTTGTGGCATTTTACTATATAGCAACATGCGCCCATTGGCTAGTTCCATCTCTCCACTCCCTTTTCTCTTTGTCGCTGCTATTACCAATATATCTTAGTCCTGTTCTGTCAAATTAATACATTATTCGTTCTTCTTTCCATTTAAGTTTATATTTAGCATTATCGCGTCGTATCGTCACCTTTAGTTCATCCATATCAGATCGTCAATTTTATTATCTGTACTTTATTATCTTCTAAACGGTTGTTATTCTTATTCCATGTAACTCATTTTAGCGGTGTTTTGCTTTATTTTTTCTGCGTCTTGCATTATTTCATTTGTTTTCTATGCATCTTTCTTTCTCCATAAAATCGCTTGTAGTGTATATTTTCTTTTTTTTGTAGAATCCAACTTGAATTTACTTTTCATAACTTGTATCTTTGCTCAGTTTCCTTTTCTACTATATACATTATTTTATTAATTTTTACTGCTTTTCTTATTTTAGTTTGTATTTCAAGATAAAAGGTGTATAAATAAGTTCTCAGCTTTAGATTTCACAGGACGCAAATCACCGTTTACATGTAACGTATTAATCCGCCCTCTTGCGGTTTTAAAGCAATGACATTTGGTCTTTCGAAACATTATGCGATTTGGCGTTTGATGCACATAATCTCGATCATCAGCTGTGTTCACGATGGCAATCACAAAAGAGCATATTCGATTTTCTATCCACTTCGCGTTTCATCTTAAGGAAAACGCTGCTGAAACCACTGAAATGATTTGTGCTCCATATGGTGAGAATGCTGCAAGTCATGCAACGTGCAAAAAGTAGTACCAAAGATTTCGCGGAGGAGAGTTTTGTCTTGAAAAATCAACCACGCGCTGGACGTCCTCAAACATTTGACACGGATGAGCTGCAGACGGGTTAGGCTGGGAACGTCTCCCACATGCGGCGTATAGCCCAGACATGGCCCCTTCCGATTAACATTTATTCCGGTCGTTAAAGCATCACTTGGCTGATACGCACTTCAAAACAGAAGAAGAAGTCCGAAAATGCACCGATAACTTTATCGTCTCGAAGCCGTTGAGCTTCTATCACCAGGGCATTCGTAAGCTACCCGAAAGATGGCAAAAGGTCATCGATGCCAACGGAGAATACTTTGATACTTAAGCCTTTTTTGTTTGTTTTTAAATAAAACTTTAATTTTGCAGAAAAAAGCTGAGAACTTATTTATACACCTATTATTTCATATTTTCATCTTTTTTATTAATTTCTTCTTCAATGTGTGTCATTGTCTATTTTTATTCTTGTAATAACCACATTATTTTTTCTAATATCCTTCTAATTTGTCCGTTCTATTTTTTGCCCATTCTATTGTAATTTTTAATTCTGTTACTTATTTTGCTAAGTTTTAGTTTTCCTGTTTGTGTTCTCATTTCTTCTCGGTATTTTCTTTGTTCTTTTTTGATTTATTTTATTTTTGTTAAGATAATTTTCATTAACGTTTTTAATTCAGCTTTTTGATCTTCGGCTCGTTTGTACTTCCATTTTTCTTAACTGGCGTTTTCTGTTACCTTTCTTAAATACGTCTTTGTATTGTTCTTCTCGTTTTGTTTTCCTTCATTCACACTGTACTCTTCGCTGTTTATGAGAGCCTTAACCTCTCAGTTTGCAAACCCTGCTCCCACACGGGGGGTTAGAGCCCTAGCATTATTAACTTTCAAGACGTAGACGAAAGTTAATGCGATTACGATTCTGTCTAGTGTGTGTTTGATTTTTGCGGAGTAAAGACGTGTTGCGATCGAGCTCGTAAATAAGAAAGTGCACAAGCCAAACGTGATAACCGGTCGTCGCGAACATGCGAGGCCGGTTGTGATAAGACAAGGTAAAAATAAAACTAAAATATTAAATATTAAATTGTAAATACGAAACCCGAGAAATAATCGACATGGATCCGTATACGCGACCAGCGACACCAGGAGAAGCACTACTGGCACAACAAAATCAAGCCTTATTTCAGGAAAATCAATCTAGAAGTCAGAATGAACAAGCATTATACAATGCCTGGATTTGTGAACGTACAGAAAGAGAAAACTTTCAGCTGCCTTAAATAATATGCAAGGCCAGATAAACATGCTCCGGGAGCAATTATCAATGCAGAGCAGACAAAATAATAAGCAACAAGAAGTATTTAACCAGGGCGACGAAAACAACGCCAGCAAGAATAAGCCATCTGTCTCAATAAATTACGAAACTGATGAAGAGGAATTAGCCAAAGAAGTTGGCTGGATAACAGCCACTAAAAAGAAAAACAAGAAAAGAAAAGCAAGCGACTCACCAGGTTCTACTCAAGACCAGCCAACCAGCAAACCGATACAACAAAATAAAGAAAAGAAAACACCAACCCACCACCAATTATTGTAAGCAATGTCACAAATTATGACTTACTTTACAACCAATTACAAAGTAATAAAATACTGTTCAAGGTAACAGCTCTGAATAATGATCAAATAAAATCAATGCTGAAAATCGTGAAGAGTTTAGCAAAACAATACAATGTCTTGTAGATTTGAACCTACAGTGGCATTCATACGAGGACAAACAAAGCAGAGACATAAAAGTAATGGCAAGAGGACTACCAGCAAGTTCTCCCCAGAAAAATTATTGCAGAGCTGAATAACTGCAAACTAAAGTGTGTTAGCGCCACAAACATACTAAAAAGAAAAATTTGAGAACAAAATGGCGAAAATGAAGTGAGGAAGAAGCCGCTCCCACTATTCATGCTATCCTTCCACCACGAAGCAGATATCAAAGTTATATACGGAATCAAAAGCATATTAGGAGCAAAAGTGAGAATTGAACCCCTCAAAAAACGAAACTGGTACCACAATGTAAGCGGTGCAATTACACGGACATACGCAAAAGTTCTGCCGCAGACAGCCGAGATGCGTGAAATGCGCAGGAAAACACATAACTGCAGAATGTAGTAAACTAAAAGAAACAAAGCCAAAATGTGCAAATTGCAGCGAGGAGCACCCGGCTAGCTATCGAGGATGTGTCAGCGAAAACGTTCCAAGAACGAAGAAATAAAACAACACAAGGAAAACATAAGGAGCCGAATATAACGAAACCTGTTAAATCCTACCCACAAGTCAACAGTGAGAAAACATACGCCCAAAGCGTTAAAAACCCGAACAACAGACCGAACCTGAGAACTCCAGAAGCCTCCACTAACCAATTGCTCCTCACGCTCATAGCAAAACTAGACCGGCAAGAAAAGATGCTTGAATCGTTTTCGGAAGACTTCAGAAGCTAGAGAATAGCAACAGAGCAGCTGCCTCAACCAGCAAAAATGACCAACAAAGATATTAGGATTGCAACTTGGAATGCTAATGGAATCAGGCAGCAGCAACCTGACCTGCAAGCATTCTTAGAACAACAAAAATAGATGTGTGCCTCATATCTGAAACCCACCTTGTTAGAGATTCTTTTATTAATTTCAGAGGATACAAGTTTTATCACACTATCCATCCATCGAACACAGCTAGGGGTGGGAGTGCGGTAATAATTAGGGATAACATTACTCACTATGAAGAAATGGGTCTTGAACTAGAAGAAAACCAAGTAACAGCTGTAACAATTAACCCTAGAGGGCAAAAGATTACCCTAGCTGCAATATATTGTCCTCCGAGACATAATCAGAAAAAAGAAAGCTACCTCAACGTGTTAAACAGTCTAGGGGAAAGGTTTATAATAGGTGGCGATTTTAACGCCAAAAACACAAGATGGGGATCGAGATTGACCAATACCAAAGGCAAGGAGTTACACGAAGCAGCTGCTGAACTGGGGTGCAACTATTTGACAACAGGTAAACCAACATATTGGCCTGCCGATCTAGATAAGATTCCAGACTTGCTGGATTTCTTTATATCAAGGAAAGTATCGATCAACTACGTAACAATAGAAGAAAATTTTGACTTGGACTCTGACCATTCGCCAGTAGTTCTAACTCTGAGTGAAAACATAATTAGAAAAGAACATAATCCAACACTGGTCAATAAAAGAACAGACTGGAATGGATTTAAGGAAGAACTGAGCAATCGCATTCAGTTAAATGTACCACTCAGAACAATAAATCAACTGGAACAGGAAGCTAAAAGATTTGTCACTAACATACAACAGTCTGCCTGGAATAATACCCCAGAAATCAAGAGAAAAACACAGGGAATTAACTACCCTAGAGAAATCAAGGAGACTAGAACACCTGCCAACAAAAATAGACTAAACAATATAACTCAAAGACTGAGAAGAGAAATTTTGGAAATCAAGAACGAATCCATAAACCATTATTTACGAGAGCTAACCAATAACAAAGAAACGGACTATTCTCTTTGGAAGTCCACTAAAAAACTGAAACGACCATGTATACATAGTCCGCCAATAAGAACTGCAAATGGTAGCTGGGCACGCGATAACCAACAAAAAGCTGAAGCGTTCGCCAACCACCTTGAACAAACCTTTCAATCAAACGAAACTCAGATTAACCAAGATTTGCCAGAAAATGAAGGCGAAGATAGCATGATAGATTTGGTAACACCCAGAAACTACGAAGACAATCAAGACTGACATCAACCCAAAGAAAGCTCCAGGCTATGACCTGATTACTGGGGAAATTCTCAAACATCTTCCTAGAAAAGGAATTGTTAAGCTCACCAACTTGATCAACGCAGCGATTAGATTAAAGCATGTACCGGACGCTTGGAAAATGGCTGAAGTCATTATGATTCCAAAACCGGAAAACCACCAAATGAAGTGAAATCATACCGACCAATCTCACTGTTGCCGGTAATTTCTAAACTATTTGAAAAACTGATATTAAAAGACTAAAGCCAATAATTGAAAGTAAAACCTAATACCTACACATCAATTCGGGTTTAGGAACAACCATTCAACGATCGATCAAGTCCACAGAATTACCGACATAATCGAGAAAGCCTATGAAGGAAAAAGATATGCTCGGCCATATTTTTAGACATAGCCCAAGCATTCGACAAAGTTTGGTATGAAGGCTTAATATATAAACTTAAAAAGTTATTACCTAAAAATTCGCGGAAATACTAGAATCCTATATTTCAGGAAGAATGTTTCAGGTTAAACAAGAAGACGAATATTCCAGCATGAGAGAAATCAAAGCAGGGTACCCCAAGGTAGCGTATTGGGACCAATTCTCTACCTGCTATATACCTACGACATCCCACAAACAGAAGACGTCACCATCGCCACATTTGCGGACGATACGGCGATATTAGCTATCGGCGACAACAGTGAAGAGGCAGCTAGGAAAATACAGCAAGCAAGTAACAGCATAAATACTTGGACTAAAAAGTGGCGAATAACAATCAATGAAAGTAAATCGGTACATGTTGATTTTGCTTATAAGCACCGTGAACATATACCAATAACAATAAACAATACCAATATACCATACAGCAATAATGCAAAGTACCTTGGGATGACCCTGGACGCACAACTCCGGTGGAAGGAACACGTGAAAAAGAAAAGAATAGAGCTTGACCTAAAATACAGGAAAATGTATTGGTTAATTGGAAGAAAATCCCAACTATCCATACATAACAAGATACTACTGTATAAACAAGTATTAAAGCCCATATGGACCTACGGGATCGAGCTTTGGGGATGTGCCGCAAAAATCATATAAATAAAATACAAGTTTTTCAGAACAAAGTTCTCAGAAGCATCGTGGATGCACCATGGTACTTCCGGAATGACCATCTACATAGGGACTTACAAATCCCTACAGTCATGGATGAGATCAAAAAGTTTGCAGGAAAACATGAAGAGAGACTCCACTCACACGTGAACACCGAAATACTGCAACTTCTGAACAATGCTGATCTGGAACGAAGGCTTAGAAGAATCAAGCCCTTCGAGCTCGTGCAGTGAAGTGAAAATAGTGCAAAAGCAGAGTAAAGTGCTAAAAACACGTGAAAATTGTGTAATCCTCTTAAGAGACTAAGTTAAGACCGAAGGGACTTTTTAGACAAGTATTTAGTTTTAAGCCATTGTAGAGAAAAATTGAAGGTTAGTCAGAAATGACTAGTGTCAATAAATGTTATTAAAAAAAAAAAAAAAACGATTCTGTCTGTCGGTGTGTGTATGTGTCTGTTCACACGAAATCTTCGAAACTACTTGACCAATTCAGTTCATAAAAATGTGTCAGTAGATACCTTAGGTGGATACCTTCTTCGGTATTAAAGTTAAGACACAATCTCACATGCCTAATTTGCTTCGCTTTCCAAAGTTGTCTTTCCGGGTTTTACAACCGTCTTGTTATTTTTGTAGAAGTGTATGGTAAAATTTTAAAAATTCATTAAAAAACTAATAAAATAATGTCGTTACTATGCGTTAAAAAAAAGAAAAGGCTACAAACTAAGCTAAAACTAAAAAACTAATTCAATTTTTATATAATAAAAAACTAATATCTTTTATTGAGGCGCACTTATCAGCATTGCAGCCTCAATCGCTTGTTGTGTCTACTAACATGCAACCTGAAATACCAAACCACACTCATCCCTAGGTTTCTAGCAAAACTCAGATTCCCGGGCAAACGACAACTTAAGAAATTAGTATATTACATCAAGTGCAATTATTTCTGTTGCAAAAGTAATCAATTCGGGTGCACTTTTTAAATATATAGAAACCTACATTTAAAAAAAAAACATTTTGAGACCAAAGGGTTATAAAAATCCAGAAAAATAAAATGGTTTCAATATGGCGTCCTTAAGAAAAGTCAAAGTTTTACGTTATGATTTCTTCCAAAAGACGCAGATAGCTAGTCACGAGGGAATGCTCCTCTGCCCAGTTCTACTTCAACCGCAATCGGAGTAGGATCGCGTATGATGAAGGAGTGATTGTTAAAATGTTTTCAGACTGGCGACCCTAGCAGCGACTCCACTTAATAGTGATAGTAAGCTCAGAAATAGATGATTCGAAGAGTCGTCAAAAGTAATTTACATTAGTAATCGGTGGAACAAGACGGCAGGGCTTCACCTAGATATACGAGAAAAAACACTACACCATAAAGATGTCAATATATAAACTTTCCACAGATCTTACCTTTTTTAGGCATCGAAAATGAAACGGAAAATATGAAACGCGCACCAACTCCAAACACACAAAAACAGCTAAGGCACTCTGGACAGTGCGACTGCCAGTGGCTAGTACAAATGTGCAAACAAGCAGCTGGAAATAATTTTACGATAAAATGTACAAAAACAAAAAACAGTTTTGTAGGTATATAAGTGGCGTGTCTAATCACAAACCACTTAAAACAATCAACTGAGTGCCACAGCTGGGATACCGTTTTATACATCCACGGCTAAGGATAAAAAAACTCACTTATATTGAACGGCCTTGAAAATGAACCACCCGTAAAAAAAGTCAAAAACGCACTTATATATGGGAAAATAGAAATAAAATACATAAGATCTTTGGAAAATATAGGTGTTTCTATTTATACAGTAACAACGAGAAGGGAAAGGCATTAAGAACACTACAATTAAAGGTACCAAGGCTACTCTAGATAGTAATAAGGTGTCAGCAGCTACAGATTACCAACAAACTAATGCAATGGTTTAAATGGCACAATGAGACCACGCTACTTGCAACTGCCATCTGAAGCAGCGGTGTATAAAATGTGCTGACAAACATTTTACATTTGAATCACTAGAAACAAGTATGAAAACCATTCCGACAAAATTAAATGTGTAAATTGTGCTCAAAAGCTTGTGAAAAATAATAGGGACTGTCCTAAAAACTAACTGAACTAACCAAACCTATCCTGTCCAGGAACCTGATAACAAAACCTCCAACAGAAAATGTTTGGATGGAGTTAGGCCAGGTAGGAGTAGTCTAAATCATCGACCAGGTAGCCGTTCAGGAGCTCATTCTAACTATGAGTTACCTGGGTCTAGGGATAGAAGCTCCGAGCAACCAACTTACACGGATAACATCAATCTTAATAAACTTATCAGACTTTATAGTGAGATTAACCAACTTGTCACTTATATTAATATAAATTCATATAGAAATTATCTTAAAGCTATCACAAATCTAAATAAAAATTGGTAACGACCATAACTGCTACAAAATAATTCTATGGTATATATGACTTTGCCAACAAAAAAGATTCTTACGTATCATAAATTGAAAATTTCTACATTAAATGCGAACTGTATGTAAATATAAGTAATAAAACACACGAGTTAATTGCTTTTATTTTAATTTTAAAATCGACATAATGGCAATAAATTAAACAAAATGACTTCCAACACAAAAGTAAAAAAATTACACCTAGTTCGATCCGATTGAGGAGACGGCAGACGAACTTTTGATGTTAATAAAGAATGGAATCAAATATCGCAAGATCTAGGAGACGGATGAAGTTTTAAAACCGCAACAGTCGAGCTGGTGGATAGTAATATCTTTTGCCCCATATAATAGACATGAAAATCAAATAGCAACTGCAGACTTGAAAGCAATAGACGATCTCGATGGCATGGTATTATTCGGAGATTTGAATGTCACATCTTCACACCTCCAACAAACGCAAGAATGATGGACCCAACCCTACATTACAGCAACAATCACACGCATTATCCTATCAACAATATGGCTTCTTCAACCCTAAACGTTGTACTAACAATTGACTGCAATCCGATAGTGTCCCTTCTAAATAGACGTCAACTAGACGACAGAACTAGAACAGTAACATCGTACGAAACCATAAACTGGAAAAATTTCAGAAAACCTTTATACGACAAAATTAGCTTAAACTGTAATCTAAATACCCAAATGGTTTACAGAAATCCTTAAGTTTACCAAAAACGTTCACAGACAAAAGTAATATAATACTTGACCTGACCAAACGTAGAAGCATGACCCGAAGAAACTACCAAAGATCAGGATGCGACGCCTTAAAACCGACATGTCGCGACTAAATTATGAAATTAAAAGAATCAAAGACTGCAGATATAAAGCAAAGATTTAAAAAAAACAATTTGATCTGGAAAGTTACAACGGCGCAAAAAATGATATCTTAGTCTTTTATCTGGACAATTTTTCCTCGTTAAGGAACAAACAAATACAAATAATCCCGGACGAAGACAATTAGCTGACCAACACAAAACATAAATTTTGACATATACCTACTTATAAAACAGTACAACTGACAACTCCCACTGAAATAAAAGGTATTATTCAAAACTACTCAATAATAAAGTTCCTGGCCCGACAAAATTGTCATAAGGCTCCTCAAAATCTTCAAAGAGAGCTTTAGTTCAATTGTACTTCACTAATAACGTTATACTTTGACTTGGTTATACTCCAAGCAGTTTAAAACAGCATTTCAAAAAAGGTAAATACCGCTAACAGCCAGCCAGTTACTGCCTTATAAATCTGTTGAATACGGTTTAAAAAATAACAGAACAATAATACACTACAAACTGCTCAGGTTGCTCGCAGAACACCAATACGTGCAGTGTGAGGAATTTTGTTCCACCAAAGAGCATAACAAAACTCACCAACTATGTGAACGACATCATTCTCAATTTTCAATAAAGACGAGTTAACGGTGCTCACGTTGCTGAACATAGAAAAAGCCTTCGACACAGTTACGATTTGCGGTCTACTATTTAAATTAATTCAATTAAAGTTTCCAGCGCTGTTCATCAACTTTATACACTCGTACCTAACAGACGTTAAACTGTGTGTGAGGGTTAACAATCAACTCTCATCCTAAAAAAAATAAGGCTGTGTATACCACAAGAATCAATTCTCTGTACCGTTCTTTTCAATGTTTGCGTCTACATTCCTAAATTTATAAACACAAAATTCGCACTATAAACTATGCTATGGCCGCGAATCTGCAAATTCAGATATATGTGAAAATCCTGGAACAATACTATACAAAGTAGTGAATTTAATCAAAACAGAACAAGGTGTCTTCGTACGCAATTATACAAACGTGACAATCAGAAATAAAAAATTTCAACTAGGAAGCAACGCCACAACTAGCAGCGAAGTATTTGGGTATCTACCTAGACAAAAGAACACAAATTACATCTTCCGAGGGAGAATGTCGAGGGAGGTGACTTTATTGTTTAGGTGAGTATATATTACCTTTTCTAGCAGTTTAGATAATGATGTTAAAAGGCTTATAGGTCTGTAGTTTTTTAAGCATTTTTTGTCTTTCCTCGGTTTAGGGAATAGAAACCTTAGGGCGTGGTTCCATTCTTTTGGAAAGTAGTCCATTCTCAAGCAGGCATTAAATATTGATGTTAGGTATGCTAAGGACTTCATAGTTAGTTGTGTTAGCATGACTTTTGGTACAAAGTTAAAACTGGGGCAATATTTATGTATGGAGTAATTAATTTTCCGGATATGATAAAGAAACTAAGAGATATAATAGAAAATGAACAATACGTCACAAAATGCATGGCCAACAATACTGTAAAAATCAATGCAATCAATCCAAACACGTATAGAAAATTAGTAGAATTTTTGAAAACACATAATATAGTATACCACACATATGAACCAAAAGAAGAAAGAGAGTACAGAGTAGTCTTAAAACATATACATCATACCGTAAATACAGAAGAAATTAAGGAAGAACTGAATAATAAAGGACATAAAGTAAGAAATACTATGAATGTCAAACACAGATAAACTAAGGAACTCGTTGATTTGGAACCAGCTGGAAATAATAAGAAAGTTTAAGAAATACAAAATTTCAAAATCATATGGTGCTAATTGAACCACCAAGAAAAGGTAAGAACATTCCTCAATGTACGAGATGTCAGTTGTACGGTCACACCAAAACATACTGCAACAGACCGTAAATATGCGTAAATACTACAAGTTGTAGTAAAACCAAAGATACTCCAGTAAAATGTGCGTTGTGCGGTGGGTCACACCCAGCAAATTACAGAGGTTGTGAATATTATCATAACCCATACAAAACCAGCAACTACCAAACAAAGTAGGCTTTCCCCCAATCATCGGCACAAAAAAAATTACATGTCCCACCCCATTCTTCTGGCCAGAGACCGACATACGCACAAGTCACAATAAGTCAAAACGACATGGTAATGAACATGCTTACAATGCTAATTAATAAGACGAGGGGAATCCCCTTTACATATATCTACCTACAATGCTTAGAAGCCGCAATCTTCTTGGTTTACCACATGGTGCGTAATCAACAAATTTCGGATTATATATGATATGTCTTTATAGGCAGAATAATTTTTTTAGTATTAATGACTCATTTGTTTATTTTATTAGCCCTTCCCTCAAATCACTACATCATTGGCAGCAATAGTTGTACTTTGACCTGTGTGACAGCAGCAACAGCAGCACTCATAATTTTTTTATATATATAATTAAGTAATGGCTAAATTTCTTAGAATTGCAAAGAAGAATTAGAAATATTTCTCCAACAATATCTAATAGATGTACTACTTATCAGTGAAACACACTTCACCACTAGAACATATTTTGAAATACCCCACTACCATCTCTACCATACGATACATCCTGATAACTCTGTCCATGCTGGAACGGCAATTCTAATCAAATCATCAATTAGCCACTATGAACTACAAAAATTTGAAAAATCCTATCTACAAGCAACTAGCATTAAAATACAATTACTTCCATACGATCTAACACTCACCGCAGTATACTGTCCTTCTCGCCATAACCTGAAAGAAGAACACTTCCAAGAGTTTTTTGGCACAATAGGTCATACATTCATAGCAGGAGGAGACTTTAATAGTAAAAACACCTTATGGGGTTCCAGAACTACTACAACTAAAGGAAGAGAACTATTAAAGGTACTGAATAACAAGAACAATTAATTAAACTGATCCGAACAAAGTTCCAAATCTCCTCGACTTTTTTGTGACTAGCGGCATTTCGACACTTTACACACAAGTAGTACCCAATTACGACTTATCTTCTGACCACACATCTATTATAGCGACGGTTAGTTCAACGGTTATAAATATAAAACGTGTGCCAAAATTGTGCACAACAAAAACAAACATTGATATATATAGGAACGAGATATCAGCAAAAATGAATTTGAAAACAAGATTAAAAACGCCTACTAAACTAGAAGAAGGAGTCAACAAGTTAACCTCAACTATACAACAAGCTTCCAAACAAACTACACCAAATTTATACTCACAAAAAACAGTTGATAATATACCGCTTGAAATTAAAAAACTTATTTCCTTGAAAAGAAAAGCCAGAAAGGTATGGCAACAAAGTGATGCCCCAGCAGATAAAACGCAATATAATCACTTAAGCAATAAACTCAAACTAAAACTAACCTTAGTAGGCATGACAATAGTATTTGGAAACCAATTAAAACCCCAAGAAAACCGATCACAGCATTACCACCAATACGTTTTGAATCCCCATTTGTCGAGTCATGGGCCAAATCCAATCAAGAAAAAGCAGACCTCTTTGCAGAACACTTGGCAACAGTATTTACTCAAAATAACGATACACCAGACAGAGACGTTCTGAATTTCCTAAACGACAGCACCCTAGATCCATCTGCCCACAGTATACACCTCTTCGCCCCTAAAGAAGTACAGAAAGAAATATCTTTCTTAAACAATAAAAAAGCACCAGGAATAGACCAAGTTACTCCCAGGATGCTAAAAGAACTTCTCAAGAAAGGACTAGTTATGTTAACATATATATTTAATGCTATAGTCAGACTTCACTACTGGGCACAACGACTGAAATTATCAGAAATAATTTTAATACCAGAACCCGGAAAAAACCCAAACAATGTAACTTCGTAGAGACCGATAAGTTTGCTACCAACCATATCAAAACTACTAGAGCGACTACTACTACATCATATTACACCTAATGATGTAATCCCAGACCATCAATTTGGGTTTTCGAACAGAGCACTCTACTACACAACAGTGTCATCGGATAGCTAACACTATTCAAGAATCTCTGGACAATAAAAAATACTGTACAACAGCATTCTTTGATGTTAACCAGGCCTTTGACAGGGTCTGGCATGCAGGTCTGTTATACAAAATCAAACGCATCCTACCGGAGCCTTACTATATATTGATAAAATCATACCTTGAAAACAGAAAATTTAGAATAAGGGTAAATGGAGAAAATTCTGTCTTCCACCCAAGGTAGTGTCTTTGAACCCTTCCTGTATCTGATATACACATTCGATCTTCCCACAACCACTAGCACAATCACATTTGCCTACGACACAGTTATTATGACTGTAAATGACAATCCCCTAATAGTATCTGCACGCCTACAAGTCCACCTTAATCTACTTCAACAATGGCTAGATAAATGGAAGGTTAAAATTACCGAAACAAAGTCTCTGCAAGTAACTTTCACCTTACGGAAACAACAATGTCCACGAGTCACCATCAACAATATACAGCTCCCGGTATCAACAAGTGTAAAATATCTTTAAATTCACCTAGATTCGAAACTTACATGGAAGAAACACATACAGAAGAAAAGAAAACAAATGGACTTACGTTTTAGAGAATTATATTAGCTTTTTGGAAGAAGATCTAAGCTGTCACTAAAGAATAAAATTCTATTATATAAAGTTGTGATCAAGCCGATATGGACATTTGGCATCGAACTATGGGGATGAGCCAGCAAATCAAACACTGCTATAATCCAAAAATCGCAATCTAAAATCATCAAATCAATGGTTGATGCACCATGGTATGTGAGTAACCAAACGCTCCGTCAAGACTTAAGAATACCATTCATCACGGATGTCATTCAAGAGAAAAGTAATGAACACCACAACAGACTAGCAACTCATACAAACCCCCTCATACAACCACTATTGCTAGATCGCAGCAACAGGCGATTAAAACGACACTGACCAATAGACCCGAAGTAAGGTAGCAGGGGTCTGATTACTGAAGAAGACTTCATCAGGATACTAGTGAATTCAGTTTAATAAATGAATTCTAAGTTAGCCAAATAGCTCATAGAATATGTAATTTCTGATTGCTGTTTTTAATAATAATAATAATAATAATAATATATTTTTGATATGTGGCAATTCTTATTTCATCTAATTCTTTTTTGAGTTGGTGTGTAATTGAGTATTGATTTATCTGATGGTTTTCTACTTCGTTGTCATTCGCGTCTAGCTTGGCTGTTTTTTGAATAAATTTGATTATGCAGTTTGAGTGGTAGTGACGTCTGGGTTTATGATGTACTGTTTTATTAATGTAGATGTTGCCTTATGTAGCTATTCACAATGGACGTTGTCAAGTTAGAAACTAATTCGTCAATTCCATCTAGTAATTTTAATTTGGCATTGTAATTGTTTATTTACGGTTATTTGGAATTTTTCTCAATTTATTGCTCCGTTTATTAGTATGTGGTGTTATATGTAGCGTATTTATGAATGTTATGAGGACAGGAAGGTGGTTCGAGTCGAGATCATTAATGCCGTTTGATGTATTTTCTTTAAAACGTCTTTTTGGAAAACCATGTCTAGGATATTGAGTTGGTGATTTTTGCGATTTGGGTAATAAGTGCAGTTGTGCGAAATTAGGATTTAAAATCTTATTTATGAGGAGAGTTGTTCTAGTTTAATACCTTCCAGGTTAGACGCTCTGCAATCCCATAGTGTGTTTTTGCAAATCTGCTGAGTTTAGTACTAATTAGTGTGTGGCTTTGGTTATTTAATGTTATTTTGATGCCAACAGTTTCAATATTTGGTGTAGTTGGATCAGGTATGATGTGCTTAATCTGCTTTTTAAGTATTATGGGTACTCCTCCTGCTGCTTTTTCTGATGCTCGGTCTTTTCTGTGACACATGCGATGTCCACGTTGTATCTAGCCACGAAGGAAATTAATAGTAATTGTTGGGCTTTGATGCCATTAGAATTCCAGTTTAGAATTGTTAGCTTTTCTATTATTTTTTGCTCGTTGCTCGTGATGAATGCTTTACTTTAGGGGATGATTGGCCTTAGGAAGTTAATTAAGATTTTCATTAAGTTACTTGACTGTGTGTTGTTGATCTGTTGTGCTGGTGGATGGGATATATTGAATATATTGTTATTAGAAGCTGAGAGATTATTTCGTTGCGTTTGAGTTTGTGTATGATTTTTGCTGATGTTCCATTCTTTTTCAGTGTGGCCGTCTGTTAAGATTTGGTCGATTTTTGAAGTAACTCAACGTGATGCTTGCAACCGCGATAGCTCGCTGTGTAATTTTCCCCAAAGTTTGCACAGGTGGGTGGTTCCTGTGGTTTTGTAGGACACTGGTTATGAAGGTGATTTATTGCGCACTTTACGAAATGGAGTTTTAAGGTGCAATAGTTTTCAGTGTGGAAGTATTGTTTGCAACGATGCCATTGAGGAATATTTATTGGCTTCTTTCTTATCGCAATATTAACTATTGAGTGACTTAGTGATTTCAGTGTAATTTTTTTTGTTTCTTCATTATCTGTCAAGTCTACTGCGCATACAGCCAATGGTTGCTTATCCTTAGTGAGCAGCCGTGTTACTGTAATTACGGGTAGTATTTTAAGTTGTTATCCAGTTCCTGAATTGTAAGTAAAATTGGAACGTTTTTCATTACGACACTAAGCAGCTTGCTATTTGGGGTTTGATAAGCGTGAAACTTAATTTTGTTTTCTTTTAAATGTTCTGATAACGTTCTATAATCTTCATGTTTTACTAAATTTATTCTTATCGAATTTGTATCGTAATATATGGTGAACTCGCCTGATGCTAAGTTTCTGATATCAGAGCTCAGCTCCTTATGGTTTTTTAGATACTTTAGATACTGCTATTTTTGTATTGTTATTAGTTTTGTCAGTTTGATTCGTTTTCAATATGAGGAAGTAAATAGAATTTATTTTGTGATAATTGCGGTGATGTCCACTTATAGCGTTATTGGATTTTATTTAACGGTGGTGTTAGGGTTTCTAATTTACGTTTATTTAACGTTTGAACTTCAATTAATGAGTCCTTGTCGTTGCGGTTTTATAAAAATAACCTACTGATTTTTCTGCGGACAGTGGCCTTAATGCTGCGGCTTGCCCGCTGCGATATCGCAGGTAAAGTTGACTCGCATACGTCCACTATGCTTCGATGCAAGAGCCGAACTCACCAGAATTGTGTGGGGCAGCTGGAGTGTCTTCTATAAAAGACCACACCGATAAGACCTTTTAGAAGTTCTTTGATGACTAAACATATAGTAATCCCCACAATAGGATCATAATAAGATACCAAGCACACAACACACTATTTACGATCAAACATAAATTTAAACATCTAAATCTACTTTATTTATTGTCATCAATCAATTAACCCTTTGCGCCTACTGTTAGACATAGGTCTTTCCCATTTTCGTCCATTCCTCTTTACTTTAGGCTGCCTGAATTCATTTACCGGCCATTCTTCTGATATCATCCGTCCATCGTGTAGGCGGTCTTCTTTTGTTCCTTCCGTTGGCCTTTGGCCTTCGCGTAAGCAGCCTCTTCGACCATCTCTCGTCATCGGGGTCACATGTCCGACCCAGTTCCATTTGAGCTTTGCTCTACGACGCAACTCTTCCTTTTTTAAATATGATCCGTTAAGGACCCGCAAAGCATCGATCTTCCCATTTTTTGCTTTGTTGGTCTAAGCTTTTTAGCCGTTACGTTGGTTAAAGTTAAAGTTTCGGTACTGTATGTCATAACCGGTAGCACTAATTGAAAACTTGTCATTTTAAACATGATAACAGATCATCTTTGAAGATCTTCCAAAGTATTTCATAAGCAGCCCAGGTGTGGGATCTTCAATTCACATGTTTGATTGTCTCTGGAGATTTGTGGTTGGTGGCCTGTTAAACTCAATAGATTTTTCAATTATTATTGTATCGCTTGGTAAATTGTCGTTGGTCCCAAATCCAGAATGAAAACCGTCCTGCTTCAGTGTTTAGTAAAAGTTCACTTGTTCAGCTATATCACTCTTCTTCTGAAATAGTATCTCAATAGCGTTGTTTCATTTATCTGATATTGTACTGCTGTACAGCCGTAGATTGTACAAATCTCTTATTCTTCTAAGTAGACATATTCATTGTGTCAGTAATCACCTTTTCTTCTCCAGGTGTTATTGTTTTTGTTGTTTTAATGATAATCTATTGCTTCCAAGATAATGTGTGGTAGTGATTCTGATTCTTGATTTATTATACCTTTTGTTGATGTTAAAGTGTCTGTCTTTTTTACTTTTATATAGCAGTTGATAGAAATCTTCTACAACTTTTAATATCTCTTCTCTAATTGTGGTGACAGCTTCTTTGTGCTTAATTTTAAATATTTCTCTATTTTCATTCCTGAGTTCTCTTGGTAGTACTTTCATACTTTTGTTATCTTCTATGGTTTGTTTGATTTTCTTTGTGTTGTATTTTCGGATATCTTTTCGTATAGATTTTAATATTCGTTTCTTTTAGTTCTTCAGTTTTTGTCATCAGCTGATTTTTCATGTCTCTGCTCTTCTGCATTAAATTCTTAGTTTCTGGGCTGATTTTCTCTTCACTTTCTGTTTTGAGACAGTGTTTGATTTGACTTTCTAATATTGCATTTATTATTTTTTCGTTTAAACTGTTAATGTTCTCTGCCAAGTCGGTGTCCTCTACCACCTTTAATGTCTTGTTCAAATTTTTCAACAACTGGTGGGTTCATCTGTGGTCTATTGATCTTCTTGTTTATCATTTTATATTGTTCTTTGCTGATGTTAATTAATATTTTGCTAGACTGTAGCGCTGGTAGTACACTCAACAAAAAATAGGGGATCATATAGAATAGATGTGATTGTAAAAATTTTTTTCACTGAATGAAAACTTTCCTTTGTGGACGTAATATATGCTAATAGTTTAATGATTTCTTCAAAGTCTTTTTTTAATCAAACTGAAGAAAGTCAAGGAAAAAATATGTAGGCGTTTATAAAAAAAAGTTAATTATGTATTAATGATAGGGGATATTTTTTTTAATTCAAGATAAACTGTTGTATTATTATCCCTAATAGTTTTAGTTTGGTGCCATATCTCAGCGCAAATGGACCACCCCTCTGGAGCCCGCAAAGCCAGGCTCTTAATTACCGCCATTAAACTCAAAATCCGAGCATTATTTAAAAAAGCTACGTGTCAAAGGGCAAATCAACCATGAGCCGGCGTAAACCTAATGGATGATCTGGGAGTCGCGGAGTTAATCCTAGGTGAGCCATCTTGCTCGGCTCTTAATAGGGTGGGAATTTTAAGCAGGAACGTCTTGGGACGCGCATAATTAAGTTGGGGATGATAGCTGCCGCTCCAAACAAGGGCGGTTTGGACTGTAAACCGAGCGGTACAAAACGCAAATGTTTACTATTTGCGCGGAAGCAATAAGGCGCAGGGGTTCGGCTTCCCGCCCGAGCCGGCCGGGTTTTTGGAGAGATTAAATTCCGGCGCATCGGCCCCGGCGGAGGCCGCTTAGCGAACGGCGTAAGCGTCGCTGTCGATGGACGTGCCCTTGCAGGCACCTTGTTAGCGATTTCGCTGCGAATCTGGCTCTCGAAGTGCGCACGACATGTAAAGTCGTTTAAGGGCCGTTTAGATTAAAACTATATAGACTATAAAAGTAAATTGCCTGTAAAACTTTTCCTGCAGCAGAATGGGGAAGTTTTGGCTGATTAAAAGTATAAAACAAACTGTTGAGATAAGGATTCAAGTAAGACCAAGGGGGCGAAGTGCATTAAGCAGCGCTGATTTATGTAATTTGACTTTAAATTCCCAACGCTACTTTAAATGCTAGGGTTATTTTTGTGATGCAAGATGCAGGTACTTTAGAATCAAACATTTGGCCAGAATTTCTAAATTGGTACTGAATTTTTAATAATACATGGTAACAACTGACCACAAAAACTATTTTAGAGAAAATCTTAAATTAAACAATTCTAGAGAGACCAAGGACCCAGAAAGATCAAAACTTTGGTTAGATAAAAACATTACTTTCTCTGCACTTCCCTCCATGAACGTTAGTCTTGGTCTTTCTCTTCGTTCTGGTCGTGTCTTCGTTGTTTTCAATTTCAATATTCTTTTTGGTACTCTGTTGCTGTCCAATCTTTGCACATGTACCATTCTATTTTTTTCTCAATTTTTTGTGCTATACTTTTTGTTCTAGTTTTTCTTTAATTTCTTCAATACTGATGTGGTCTAGCTTGGTCTTCCCAGATGTCTTCCGAAAGTATTTTATTTCTGCTGAAATCAGTTTTGGGTTATGTTTTTGGTGCATTTTCTACGTCTTGCTTCCATACAGAATCGTTGGGTTCACTATTTTATTGTATATTTTTAGCTTTATTTTTTTACTTATTTCTCTTTTCTCGAATATTGTCTCATTTAGTAGGTAATACATATTATTTGCTTTCCTGGTTTGATTGGTTATTTTAAGATCTATTTTCCCATCGTTTTCTATTAGTTCCTAAATATTCTATTGTGATCACTTCTTTCAGGAATTAATTTTTATACATTATTTTGGTCTATTTTTTCGCTTCCTTTTTGTTTCTAAACTTTATTTTGCTTTTCTTTGCATTTATTTCTATTTTAAGTTTTTCTATTTCTTCTATCCATATATTTATCAGCTTCTGCAAAATGATCTTTTATCTGCTATGAGCATTAGATCGTCAGCATATAGTAAGCTATCTATTCTGATTGGTCATCATATTCCTATACCTCGCTGTAGTCTGTAGTCTGCCCGTTCTTTGTCTCGTATTATTGAGTAATCTATCTTTTACTATTATAAATATATATAGGCTCAGACTAATTCTCTATTTTATTTCCTTCCTGATGTTAAATGCTTGTAATAGATTTCTATTTACTTGCACACACGAGTTCTTGTGTTGAATTGATGATTTGTATTAGTTTATTTGGTGTGTCTATTAATTCCAAACAGTTTTCTATTACTTGTGTCTGTACTAAGTCGAAAGCTTCCCTTAAATTTATAAATGCGAGAATGAGTTTTTCTCCCGTCTCCATTTTCTTTTCTATGAGTTGTCTTATTATAAACATATTATCTGTTGTTTGTCTTTTTCTCTAAATGCTGTTTGCTTATCTTCTAGCTTATTTTCTATGTTTTTTTTAGTTTGTTTTATATTATTTTTGTGTAAATTTCGTACGCTACCGGTCTAATTATCGCATTGAATTATGTCACCTGTTTTTAATATAGTTGTTTTTCCATTCCTGAGGTATGGTATACCTTTTCCATACTTCGAAAATTATTTTGTGTAGCCACAATATTCCTTCCTTTCCCGTACCTCGTCTTTACCACTTGTGTTGCCTATTTTAATGCTATCAATTGCCGCTTCCAGCTCTTTGCAATCAATTTTATTTTAGTTCACTTCGGTTTTTTTTTGTCTGAATATTTTTATTGTCTGTATCTTGTCATCTTCATCGTACTCAAACTTTTGTTTATAGTGGCATCTCCAAACTTCCGTTTTGTCCGAGGTATTTGTTATAATTTTATTGTTTTTATCTCTTATGTCTGAGTCTAGTTTCTTTCCTTTTTTTCTTAGCCCTTTGATTGTGTTTTAAAATTTTCAGTTGTTGTCTTTATATCCTTTATTATATTCATTTCCAAAATCTTCCCATGTTTTTTATTTAGCTTTCTTCATTAGTTTTTTTACGTCTCTTTGTTTTTAGCTCTTTATTGTGCGTATATTTTTACATGCTTGTTTTTTGTCTTGTACTGCGCATTTTACTTCCTTTGTCCACCATCTTGTTTTTTCCTTCCATTATTTATGGTCCTGTATGCACATACTTTTTTGCCGTGCTAATTAGTGTTTCTTTTAGTGCTTGCCATCTATCATCTATTGTCCATCTTCTATTTGTTTTTCCAATTTGTTTATTTTGGTTTCTATTGTATTTGCATACTTGTTTTTGTTAATTTGTCTAATTTTACTTTAGTATAATTATTTGTCTTCTCTAGTTATGGCTTGAGGTTTTTTAATTTTTCTGTTACTAGTCTGTGTTGTGTACACATTTCTTCTTATCGTTTTTCTTTTATTTCTTCTAAGGTCTTTCTCCATTTCCGCCGTATATACTAGGTAGTCTATGATGCTTTTTGCTTGCCTTTCTTCTGCTGAGAAAGTATATCTGTCTTCTTGTTTATGTTTTCAAAATAATTTTTGATTTTTATTTTTGTTCTAATGTTTGGAAGAAGTTTTTATATTGTTGTGCTGCTATAATATGACGTGGAGGACAATAGATGGCAGTAACAGCAAATGACAAATGTAAGATTGTAATTCTTACTCTAGTAGCTTGAATTGGTGCTGTTTGATATTTTGGAAATTCAAAGTGTGAAATCCCATTGCGAATAAGAACTATAGAACCCCTGTAAGCGGTCCCATCGGGATGGTAGGTATTGTATATTACATAGTTCGAGAATTTAAGTTTTGTTCTGTCGGCAAAATGTGTTTAAGAGATAAGCATAACATCAATTTTATTAGGCTGTAGGAATGTTATTAATTCAAGTGATTAGTGAGAGCATTTGCATTCTATGTTACAATTCTTGTGTATTTAACCAATTTTATTGACAATTGTATTTGGTAAATTTAATATCATACTCTTTTCTTGCATCATTTGCGCGATTATAGTTTTAAATTCAAATAGTAATGTGTTTAGTTGTTGTGAACATTTAGTAATTCATATCTGTTATTCCTCAAGCTATTAGGAGGTGTAGTTGGAAAAATACCAGGTCGACCGTCGTTTTGTGGATGAGGGTTGTTTGTGTTTAGTTGTAGCGAATTGGAGAATTTATTCCTTGCGTTTATTAAATCCTGATAGACCTTTGTAGCTTGACGGGTGGCAGTTTTTGTGCATGTAGCAGAATTGTGTTCTTGTCCACATTTTACACAAGCGAACGGTCCTATTGCAGTAAGTTTTGGAATTCTGACATCTGGTGTACTGACTTTATGGTTATTTATTTTGGGTTCTAAGACCACATAACATGGTGGTAATGGTTTTTACTTATTCTGTGGGCGTTGACTTTAATAGTATTGTTTAGTTTGAGCTGTTTGTGAAGCAATTAATTATTACCAATTAGTATATGATATAACAGATTTTTAAATAGTCTATTGAGAGTCACTGGGATCAAAGGTTGACCCAGTGGCCACGCGTTAATCGCCAGTATTTAATTGTACACTTGCACTTATGCACACAAAGCGGCAATATGCCTGTAAAATTTAAAATTAAAATTAAAAATTGGTAAATAAATACACCTGATCTGAACAAGGCTGCAGTTTTGTCGCTGCGATAGGGCAGGCTTGCAACACGTCTGCTTAGTTTCGATGCACAAGCAGTACTTCGTTTGTGCAGTTGTAGAGAACATATTTTTAACAAACGTGACAAGTACGAAATAAAAAGTCCCACATGTTCTTAGCCATCCCTTGCATAAGAAATGAAGAAAAAGCTTACGTAGGTCTGAAAGACGTATTGCATATTACGTAAAATATAGACAACGGAATAAAAACATGCAGAAAATTTCACTTACAAATTGCAAAAAAGAAGTTAATTTATTGCACTTAGATTTTAGCAGAAAAATTATTCCGTTTGTTTACGTTCTAGAAAGGAAAATCTCTTATTTTTACTTTTCGCCATATATAATGAATAATTACTCAACAAAAAACAAAAAATACATTCTTTTATAGTACTAGAAGTAAAATTATCGACACGTTTGATCGAATGGTAAAAATATATATCACAGCCAAAAGAAATTTGACAATAATTGGTGCCCTTTTTCATGGCATGTCGAACCAGGCTGTAACAAACGAATTGAGTTTTCTTCATCACAAATATGTGTTACTCTGGCAAAATCTCAAACAACAAAATGCACTAATTGCCCGTTATTACCAAAGAATCTTAAACATTCTAGGTCAAAGTCCCTATGTCATCTCCACATAAGAATGCTAAAATAGCTAGACAAAGTGAAGTGTTACAGGCGCCCTAACAGCATTAGTGCGAAGCACAAAAATCGTGTGCTATTTCGGAAATAAATTTTTCCTGAGCAATAAATTATTACTTTTATCGCTTTCCGCCTTGGAGAAGTTAAATATAAATTAAACAATAAAAATGGGGGTATTAATTGCGATGAAACTAAAAGCTACGAATGATAAAGTCGACCAAAAATGTTAGCATGCATTAAAAAAACTTTTATAATCTAAAGTTAGTAATCATAAATTTACTGATATTTAAAAAGTACTTAGCACTCCTAAGCAGAACATTTTAAATTAAAAATTATTAATTGTACAGCTTAATAACTTGTAATGTTTTATCGACTAAAACTGTTTTGCTTTTATTACTTCTTGTTGTAATTTTTTAATTCAAGCGTTTTTAGCTAAATCAAAAGGAAGTCACTTTACTACCCATATGATTATTCTTAAACCAACCCAAAACTTTAACCAATGTTACAGTTATTATTTCAAATTATTTTAGAAATTTATTATTCCGATAATTACCTAATATAAAATTTTTTTTTACCTATAGCTATAAGTTACTATTATCAAAACTGGATAACAGTGAATACAAAGATTTAAAAAAAATGGGTGTTTTAAATAAACTACTTACGTTATATAAAAAATTCTACTGCAGAACCAACGTACTGGCCAAGTAAGTCCAATAAGACTCTTGATTTAATTGATTTCTTTGTCCATAAAGGCATAGCTTCAAATTATCTTAAACTTTAATCAAACTGGAATCTCTAAACAGACCACACTCCCATTATTGCTACCCTTAGAACCCACACAGATTGAAAGTATTTCCTAACCTACCTTAGGAAAAATATTAACCTTACCTTTAGAATTGAAGAGTACGACAAAATTGATAGTGCTGCGCACTACATCACTTGTTTATCCAAAATGTATCCTGAAAATTTACCCCAATTACATCAAGACACAATAAAATAATAGACAATACTCTATCACTGACTTGATAAGTTCTAGAGAAAAAAGGAGAGCAAGTTGCAGATGACAGAGAAACAAAAATCCCATTGATAAAAACGAGTATACCAGGTTAGCGAGAAAACTAAAAGTAACTCTTTAAGAAATACAGATGCTACATTTGCAACAACCCATATACTTCTAATTAGAAAGATGGCGCCTGGAGTAAAACAGACCTGGAAAAAATATCAACTTCGCAAACATTTATCTGAAATTTTTAGTCTGCCGCATCCAAATATCAACAATGACGATAACAACATTAAACATTTTCTGAATACCCCATGCCCAATGACTTTGTCAATAAAGCAGCCGGATCTGATTTAATAACAAGCGAAATACTCAATCAGCTTCTGAGAAAAGCGTTAGTTCTACTAGCTACTATATACAATATTATGCTCTGGCCAATCTATTAAACAGCAACTTAAAAATTTGCCTAAGTGATTATGATTCACAAACTCGGAAAAACAATAAATGTTGCATATTGACTAATAAGTTTACTGCCCATCGTAATAAAAATATTAAAAAGACTGGTGTTAAAAATAATTATGGGTAAGAATTATTGGGTAAGAAATTACTATCATACCATTTCGAATTTCGTGAAAATCATTCGAAGTGTTCAACAAAGCCGTGGGATATGATCAAAAGTCTCGAAGAAAAAGAACTATGTACAGCTGTTTTCTTAGATATTAAAGCAGCTTTTAACCGTGTCTGGCATCCTAGTCTACTATACATTTGAACAGAAAGTAAACAAAGGCAGCTGATATCAAATGTAGCGTGGCTGAGCTTTGAGTGTACGTTTGGTTGCCTATCTACAAGATTGTTTGGCATATCTTACTTTCGTAACGTCACCGACTTGTCCCACTCTTATCATTTGCAAATAAATTATTTCACGTTCCCACTTTGCAAACATTTAAGGAAAGGCGGGTGAAAAATTGCCGGGCTAGGACGCCAAAAATACCTTTTTGTGGGCAAATCCTCGTTTATTATACAAGCTAAAACTTACCCCACTCCTTATTTTCTTCTTCTAAAATTTTATCTTACTGACAGATATTTCCAAGCCAAATTTAATACCGAGACGTTCAACTACTTTCCGATTAACTCGGGCGTCTCTCAAGGTAGCGCACTTGGTCCTTTTTTATACCTCATGTTTACCGCCGATATCCCAACTACAAACGATGCAACGCTTGTTGTCTTCGCAGATGATACTGCTGTAGTTGCCCTAAGTGAAACCCATCAAAAAGCCTATGAAAGTATTTAATGCCATCTCAATATTCTTCAAGACTGGTTCGATTCTTGGAGAATAAAAGTAAACGAAGAAAAGTCAAATAAAATCATTTTTACAATCCGATAATTAAACTACCCTCAAGTCTCAATAAACGGGGCATGGATACCTGTTAAGCATAAAGTAAAATATTTAGGAATAACGCTGGTAAAAACTTAATTTGAAAGTCTTATATAATAGTCAAAAGAAATCAAATCAATCTCAAATTAAAGCAAAATAATTGGCCAATTTAACGCAAATCCAAACTTACCACGTGTAACAAACTGTTGTACAAATGTATAATAAAACCAATTTGGACGTATGGTATTCAGCTTTTGGGTTGTGTCCAAAATACTAAGAATACATGACGCTCTGTGGTACATCAGTAATAAAATTCTCCATGGAAATTTGGATATAGCCTACACAGATGACGAAATTAACCGACCAGCTACTTATATCGTCTCCCAAGGCACCTAATGATTTAATCAACCGCTTAAGTGCTCCCTCCGCAGTGCACTGGACAACTTTTCATTCATGTCATAAACTGTAAATCAATTTGCTTATTGTTCTGAAAAGAATAGATTGTAAATATGAATCAGTTAATAAAAATAAATAAATTATTAAATAGCTTATAAGTTTTCAAAGCAAATATTTTCTCGAAAAAAACATAATTAAAATGTATTTAGTTATAAACAGTAGTGCTTATGCTTTATTATGATATGTTTTAAGTTAATGTATTTGACGCCCAAATTTTAAAATTTATATAAGCACCACCAAAAACAATATAAAAAAATAAGACTGAGGCAGAGAGAGTCATGAAGTCCTTTTGTAATACAATCGTGACTACAAAAGACTCGGCTTGTCGTCATAAAATTCTGTTAAAGGAATCGCAGCAGCAGCCAGCAAATCTAAAACGTGAACATGGTACTTATACCACTATTGTTGAAGAAACAAAATGTACTCATGAATACGCACTTTCCTGACTGTCAAGTCGGAAATCTACCCATGAGGAACAAAATTTCCTAATTTCACTCCCACCGAGGAGGATTGGGAAGTAACCGACCATATGGTAGATAAAGATAAAGTAATGTGAAAAATTAAGTGATTTCAACTCTTACAATCTCTAGGTTTGGATGGAATATTTCTAGCTTTTTTGTAATTAGGCTGCAATCAATATATTGCTACCATGCCTTTTGCGAATTTTTAGAGGCTGTATCGCCTTAAAGTACATCCCTAAGAATTGTAAGAAAGTAAAAATAGTTTTTATTCTAATACTAGACCGTAAAAACATTTCTCAGGCCAAATTTTACTGTCCAATTAGTCTTATGTCTTTCCTTCTAAAGAGACTAGAAACACTTTGTGACAAAGAAATAAGAGATAGTGCATTACCAACTAGTTTACTATACTCTAATCAGCAAATGATATGTTTCAGGGAAGTCTACGGAATTTGCACTACACTTGGTTATAGGGCGGATAGAAATATTGCTGGACAACAAAATGTTTACCCTAGCCGTATTTATTGGCATAGAGGGCTTCCTTGATAGTATTGATACAGCCCTTTGGCAACAAGAAGTAAATGACATCCTACGAAAGTGGATTTTACAACTTCTGTGTCACAGAGCTGTATGAATTACCGTGGAAGACAAGACCATTGAAAGCACAGTAGCTAGAGACTGTCGTCAGCGAACCATTCTGTCACCCTTAGTTATAGAATCTAGTAATAGACAGACTTCTTGACTCAATGGTAAAGGATTTTACAGAGTAGGTTATGCCGACGACATAACTATCTTGCTCACCTGCAAGTACGAACAAGCGCTTTGCAACTTGATGCAAATAGCGCTTAGAGTTATTGAGGAGTGGTGTATAGAACGCTCATTATCAATCAACCCCTTTAAGAAAGGTCGAAATATGTAGGGTAGACTATTTCAAACATCCTTTACCTTTTCAAATAAAGTCAAGTATCTAGGTGTTATGTTTGACTGAAAGCTGAATTGGAGAAGGCACATAGTGGTTAAAACAGAAAAAGCGTGCATAGCTTTTTGGCAATGTCTCCGTGCAGTGGGCAAACTTTAAAGTCCTTTACCAAAGCTGTCATATGGCTGTATACTGCCATAATTAGACCTATGCTATGTTATGGTCTACTGGTCTGGTAGCCTAGAACCAGACAAGACACTACAGCAACCAAGATCTCACACGTTCAAAGACTGGCGTGCATGAGTGTCTCAGAAGCAATGCGTTCCACCCCAACGGCAGCTATGGAAGCATGCCTGAGTTTGCCTCTACTAGATCTCTATGTGGAGGACGTGATAATAAGGTTAGCTCTAAGACTGCAGTCAAAGGGACTTTGAAACGACAAAGGATAGGAGGAAAATAGCATCGGATTCTAAATGGGGCCGAACCACGGATTTTTTTGCGGAAGCCGAGATGGTTTCTCTTTCACCTATTTATAAATTTAGAATGCTCTTCAAAATATTTCTGAATGCTGAAGAGGCAACCGAACCAAATATAACCATCTTCACAGATGGGTCTAAAACAAGTTGGGTTAAGGAATCAGATATATTTTCAGATGATCTCAACCACCAAGTAGGCATAGCACTAGGTAAACAGCCTACTCTTAATCAAGTCGCGACAAATAATGTCTTAGAAAGGATATTCTAGCTTATATGGTAACGAACATGCAGATAGACGCGAATGCTTTCAAATTCTTAGATTATTAGGCTGTGGTCGGAGTTTGGAAACTCTTGGCGTTTCGTCCCCATCTGCGGCGGATATTTTCAGAAAAAATCTTTTGAAAACTCCGACTACCGCCTAATAACCCGAGAAAAAACCATACGAGCGCACAGATAACATAGCAAGACAAGGCTCGGATCAACCATTCTGTGGTCCTAAGCCACCACTCCTACTATCATCAGCCTCACTCTGCACACTAATAAATCAAGAAACCCATAATTAATATTGCAGCAGATTGGGTCAATATAAAGATATGCCAACATGCAAGGTTGACTAGTTAAAATCCAACGACAAAGATGGCTAACTTCTACAAACAATTGAGGCAAACTGCGACTTGTAGTAGGAATGTTAACAGGACGCTGCAAACTGAAAAAGCATATGTACAAAATGAGCCTCGTAGAGGACTCAATTTGAAGAGGCTGCAATTTAGAAGACGAGACGACAGAGGACTTTCTTTGCAAATGTCCTGTGCTTGCTCCAGTTAGAAGATCTATGCTGGTTGAGTTCTGACCTAGCATGGCCAACATCAGAGCTACTCCTCTGACGAACATCCTCAAGTTCACCCAAAGGATTGGTTGACTTGATTGATAAGCAATCATTATTTGTAAGATTTTGAATAAGTTCAACAAATATTGCTCTACAAGCACCATATTCCCCAGATCTGTCACTAAGGTAATACTTTGAGGGACAAGATTTGACTCGGTCGAATCGATAAAACAAAAATCAAAGAAGGTGCTAATGGAAAGTCCAAAAAAATATATAAAAAGTGTTTCGAATATTGGATTAAACGTTACCACATGTGTATCATAACGGGGTGGGAGAATTACTTTGAAGGAGAATAAATTTGGATAAATATATAAATAGTATGTTTTATTGAAACAGTTAACTCACTTTTTAAACATAGTAGTATGTATATAAACAGGACCTTTTCAATTAATTTTTTAATTTTCAGCAATCATAAAATAACATGCACGATAGGTATGATAGTTATTACAAATGTTAGTAAACTAATGCTTTCAGAATTTTTGATGTTAGATGTTTTCTGTTTGATTCCTGCTAAAGTTATGTTCAAATAAAACGTAAGTCCCTTGGATATAGTTTTTGAACTCAGAACTAAGTCTTACAAGGTAACATTCGAGCATCCCCTGCCAATATACCTCCCGGGATTCCTTTATTAACTAAAAATCCGAAACCTTAATTACGAGGAGCACTAGGGGCTGCCGAGTGCGTGGTAGATCCCATTGAAAGTGTCGTATAAACAGCAAGTGCAGCAAGGGGAATTCCTGAGCCTCCTGTAACTTAACTCATAAGTGATCCCGGGTCATTTATCACACAGAGCGAAACCGCAACAGCAGCAGCAGGGCGCTGCTGCGACTCCGCTTCTTAATCCCGCACTTCTGCGCTCCTCCGCGTCTTGCCATCGCCGGGGGCGTTTTTCCCCGGTTTACTGACAATAAAAAGTTATGATAGTTGGCAGTCTGCAGAGCACCTCCGTGCGGTTCATAACTCGGCAGGAATTAAATTTTAACGCTGCAGCGTGCCAAGTGGAAAAACGGTTTCGTGCATGCTTGCAGGACTTTATAATGCTCCGCGAGATTTCTTTGCGGAGCCTAGAGTTTAGAAGGAAACTGCAGACATAAAAATATTACAGAACAGAAAATAAATTTTTTTTATAATTATACAAAATGTATAATGTTACCATTGATTATTATAATGACAAATTAACTTTGTTTCTTAGCATAAACTAGTAATCATTTATATCGCTTAAGAAGTGTAGGGTGATCCAAATGAAATTTTAAGCTTGTATGACTCGCCGTTTGCGTCCTATGATCGTTGGAAGTTTGTATATTTACAGTTGGTATCTAAAAAGCTAGCAAAATATTTACCATTACTGTACAGCAACGCATCAATATCATTGAATTTTATTATGAAAACAGGTTATTGAGCGATGAAGTTCATTTTTCTTTGAATGGCTTTATAAATCGTCAAAACTGTCGTATCTGGAGTAGTGAAAACCAAGTGCTATTCGAGAAAAACCAACGCATCCACAAAAGTGCACCGTTTAATGTGCATATTATGGACTGGAGGAAACGTTAGCTAGTACTTTTTTGAGAACGAAGCTGTCAACGCTTTTATTGTCAATGGTGTCCGCGATCTAACCCCATTAGATTTATGTCAATAAACCTGCTACTATTAAAAGGCTAAAAGAAAACATTAGACAAGTAACTGCTGAAATAAATCCAGATTTGTGGAAAAGCATTTTGGAAAACTTCACTAAAAGGAGGTCATTTGGCCAACATCATAGTTTATATATAATTAATAAGAAATTATTTATACTGACTAAGTAACTAATTTAAAACTAATTCGATACTTTCTGATTTTTCTCCAATTTTTTTATAATTTTAAATTCCTCATATAGTTCAAAACCTTCTATGGCACTCTTATGGCTTTTTTCATGCAACACTTGGCATTTTGTATTACAAAATGCTGCATTTGGAACATCAATTAATATGTCTATTTTTAATAAAATATAGGTATTTACGTAGATAGTGACATTATTCCTTTATTTTACGTGTCGTTTGAATCAGTAACTTTAGAAAGTCTAAACCACTACAGTAATCAATGAACTTTTTTACTATTGATACAAATATGATATTTTATTTGTAGTTATCTAGTATCTGCCCAAAATTATCACAATTTCAGGCGCTATTTAGTTTAAATGTCAAATAATATTTTAACCCCACAACATTGTAAAATTCAGAACCTTATCTAGGTACTTCGTTTTATTAAAGGAGCACACCAATTTTCACAAAAAAGCTTCAAAATCTTTGTTGAACTAATATCAAAATCTTTTTGACAGGCAAAATACCATTATGTGACAGCTTTACCAATTAGATTACAAAAACTCAATTTACAAATAATAAAGGTGGTCAAACATCTTTGAAATACTTTGTGAGCACTAGTTTTTCTTCAAGGTTTCACATTCTTTCTTTACTGCAAATTTGAAACATCAAAAACATCGGTATCCTCAGAAGTCAAAATTGGTATTAATACTTTACAATAAAATAGCTACCAATAAAATGCAATATTAGAGACACAGTCCAAGTAAAAAAACATCTGAAAGAATTTAAAATAATAGCATATCGTAAAATGCAAGAATCTGCACTAGAAGATGTAAATGCGGAATTTGTGCACCAATAAAAATGCAAAAATGTCAATGTAAGTTATTAATACTGAATAACAGTCAAACTAATTCAAAAAGTTTAGGAAAGTTATAAATTTAAAGTCAATAAGTTTACTATTATAATGAGACCTTATAGCAAATTATCAGAAATTGAAGCATCAAGAGTATCGTGTTAATGGTCTTTTCATTTATATTGGTACAACATTATATCTAACAATATTTTAATAGCAATCAGAGTTAAATAAAATTTACAAAAATATTTTATTATATTGTATCTGTTGAATACCAAGGCCTAGGCTTTCTTAAAAGAGTTGCGGGAAAAGTGGTAAAGAAAACATGCCGAAGGCTTGTAACGTTTCTTAGAATTTTTAGCGAATGGATTCAGTAATATGCTTGCTACGCCAACTTTTTCTATGTATCTTTAACACACGCATATTTTTTTATCGTCTTTCTCGTTCTGTAAATATATTTATTGATTTTTATATATATAATTGATTTTTCGAATCACCAAATATTAATAATAATGTTCATTATAATAACTTTGTGTACAGCTGCCTGGAAAAGTGCAGTTGTTGTTATTCAAAACCTATGTCTTAAATTTTTCATTCCCGACATTGTTTTTTGCCTGGGTAATTTTTACTCTCAATGTTTCTTTACGTCTCACAATGTCGTCAAGGTATTGTAACTTGCTAGCTTAATTATTCGAGTATATTTCTTCTTCTTTAATTCGGTCTAAACCTCTTTGTTTTCAATATACGTTGGTTTATTCACATTTCAAAAAAACAATATCTTCATTCATCATGTTAAAGTCTAAACCTCGGTACCATACAACAGCATATAGAGCATCGGATTAGTTTTTGTCGTGACCTCACATTTAGATCAATATTTTCCTTTCAGTAGTTTTAGGATATCATTAAGCATATTCTGAAGTCTTTAGCTACTCAATTTCTTCTATTGTTATTGACGGCCTTATTAATTATTTTTGGGTTATTTTATTTAGTACCAATATCAACAATATACTCCCATTGACATAGTTTCTGTTTCTTATCAATTTGTCAGTGTCTTGTCAATAATTCAGCAGCGCTTTTAGTTATCGTGATGGTTTTGATGCTTCTCTATTTCCCTGTATTTTTGTTGTCTATTCGACTATTTCTTACTTTTCACATAAGTTCTTTATTTATATCTTTGTACTAATTTTTTCTTTAAATAACATCTTCTTTCCTTCATTAATTGTCCGTCATCCATTTTTTTATTATTTTGCGTATGGTTCAAAATCATTTTTTACCTGATCAATTATACTTTTAAATTTTTTCCATACGAGCTCCACTTTTTTTATATCAGTATACAATTGGTATAATTGGTTTCTAATTATTTAGCTGTTTTTTTGCTTTGTTTGTTGATTGTAAAATGATTTAGTATTTAAGTTTTTTGTTTGTTACGTTTGAGTGGCATCAACATCTAGTCATCGGGGCGCTTGTCGTTGGGCCAATCACCCACGCGAGATAAGATGATTCAGAGCAGAAATAGAAACCTCTGAATAGGACAGTCCCAACGAAAACAACCGGCGAAAAAGCCAGACAAAAATAGGATGGCTGGAATATTAAAACGCCAACAAGAGAAGAAGTTAAATTTTAGATGAAATGGACCAGTACAAAATACAAATTGTAAGGATTAGTGAAGTAAGGAGAAAAGGACAAGGAATCAAAACACTAGACAGCGAATACACACTAAGATATATTAGAATGCCATTCGGAAATAGATCTAAGGAAGGAGTAAAAATCATGACCAATAGAGAGTCAGAGGCAAAAGTTTTAACCTGAGAACTCATAAACAATTTTTATGACAATCAGCTTAGAACTAGAAAGTGACAAAATAATAAAATATAGAAGGAGTACTTTGTAGCTAAATTTGGCAATGAAAAAGATGGAGATGCACAAAAAGAAGAATCGAGCAATCAAGAAAATATAGAAGAAAGATTAGAAGAAGAAATCAGCGAAGAAGAAATTAAAATTGACCCGTGGAAGATGAAATAACACCGCAAAAAGTATATACCTAGTTTTCTTAGATCTTAGAGCAGTATTTGACCAACTACCCGGAAGACACATATGGGACGTTCTGAAAATAATTCAAATAGACCCAAAACTACAAAGAGCTATCAAAAGCATATATACATAGCGCTAGGGACAGTTAGAGTAAATGGAACGATATCAAAGAGCTTCCAAATAAGGCGACAGCCTAAACCCACTATTATTTAACACTTATATAAATCAAATAATAAAGAAGGCAAAGAAACAAACAATAGCTACAAAACTGGGGTACAACACCCTAAACCCAATATACACGCAGGAACTTGTATATGCTGATGACATTGTCATAGTAGCAGGCAACATAAATGATGCCCAAAAAATTTTGAGAACTGGACCAACTCCCTACAAAAAAAAGGAATGGACATAAATAGCAATAAAAAAGTATGAAACCCAAACATAGAAATAAAAAGTCAAAATTTAGAATATGTGGATCGATAAAACAGGTGAGAAACGAGAAAGCAAGGGGAGTAGAGTATACTACCAGATTAACAACAACCGAGTAGGAAAGAAAAAATTAAGCACAAAAACATATACATCGACACTCACGTACGGAGCAGAATCCTAGACAATGCTTGACAAACATAAATCCATAATAACTGCAGCATAGATGAAGTATTCTAGAAAAGTACAGGAAAAACAATCAAAATCTAGAACCACTTGTAGAAACAGCAAAAGAAAAACAATTGGTCACGCAGTGTGTATAGAAAATAAACGGATTTCTAAGAAAATGATGGAAATGCTACCCAAAGGCAAAAAACAAGAGGCAATAAAACATCAGAGAAATATCAGAGAGAAGGTGGAAAACTATCACAAAAGCAAGAATTTTGGCAAGAGATGGAAACAACTTCAAGAAATGGACCAAAACCCCAACTCTAGAAAGAATAACTGGGTAGTAGAGAAAGAAGTAGAAGTTTTCCACTCTTTTTATTTATTTTCGGTCTTATTAATACTATTAATTTACTATAATAACACATTATGATCAGACGATAAATTTACATTTGCGTAGGTTTTGACAGATATCGCTATATTCTTACATCTTTTATTAGCTGCAGTTTAGTCTGTTAGGTTGCACAGGATGTATTGAGGTGTATGTAGACGCTGTCCAAGTTTATGGACATCGCTTTAACAATTTTAAGAATGTATTTATAATCGCTTTCTGCACAAAAATGTGTATTTTTTGCTTCCTTATTCATATATATCAACTATTATTAATTCTATTTCTGATCCCACTTACATGAAAATGGCGATCTCTCTATGTTTGGTTTGGTTCACAGTCTTTTTGATGTCGCAAAGATCTACCGGTTCATCGTTATAGTTATTTACTAGAGCCTATACTTGACTTAGATTAAAAGGTTTAACCTCATATAATGGTATAAAATTTATTACATCACCATCTAGTATTATTATACCACTCCATTTCAGTTTGTGTATTGTCGTTTTCTAAATAATAAACACTATGGTTTAGTAAAATAATTAGTAATTTTAACATTAAAAAAAATACAAAACAAGAATTGCGACATGAAACACAAAAACATTATTTATCTGGGTGCAATCGCTGAAACTAAAAAGAAGCTAAAAGGTGCCCAAGAACCTCGATGGAGAGAAGAGAAAGAAAACACCGGGAAGTACTATAAAGGAATACTATAAATAAAAATGGTTACCTAGTAATAGCAGGTGACCTAAATGCGAGAGTGGGAAACCAGCTCGTGCCAAGCAGAGTAAGAATAAATAGAAAAAGCACACTGAATAACAACGGAACATCATCAATCAATTACGCTTTACATAATAAACTATAAATTAATAACACCTGCTACAAGAAAAATACAATACACCTGGGAAGCTAGAGACAGGAGAAGTATAATAGACTACGTAATAACAAACAAAAATGTGCAAATTTAGTCCTAGACACCAGAGTTTATAAAGGATGTGAATTAAGCACAGACCACTACCTAGTCGTGGCGAAGACCGTGATGTATAAAGATGAAAAAGGCCCAAAATCCACGAGCACAACAAACAAAACAGTACACATACAAAATAAATCTTTTCGAAGACGGATACTATATCAGAACAGATTAAATCCACATCTATTAAAATACCCAACAACAAACAACATTAATGAAGACATGAACAACATTACAAATTCGATACAACAGGCAACAGAGAAAGCATAGAAAGACAATCCAAAATAAATAGAAAGAAAGGACCTAAATTATGGACTGAAGGCCTGGCAAAAACAATCATAAACAAAAAGGTCGCATACCAAAAATATCTATAAAAATTAAAATGAAGAAACATATAACGGATATAAAATAAGAAGAGATATGCTAAAACACAGACACAACGAGCACACAGAGAAAGCTGGGACAAATGGATAGAGGAGTTAAAGCAAGACCTGCACGGACGACATATTTTCACCTATAAATGTATACAAAAAATAAATAAAAATGAGAAAGAAAAAGCAAAAATCAACAACTTCGGAGAAGAGCAATGGCTAGAACATTACAAGAAACTATGGTGCAATAACAACCAACAAAATAAAAAAAACAGGAAAATAATGTGTAGGGAATTGATATCACAATTGAAGAACTAAATCAAGCATTACAAATATCCAAAAATCGCAAAGCATCGTCTCCTTGACGAAATAACTAATTAAATATGGAGGCTTATTACTAAAAGAAAGATACTTACACCTTACCAATGCTAGCAAAAAGAGAAATACCCCACAATTAGCAGAAAAGCATGGTTCAACCCATTTAAAAAGGAGAGACTGAAGCAAATGCAAAAACTATAAAGGAATAAGTTTATTAAACATCAGATACAAAATAATAAATGCAAGAATTTAAACCATAGTAATAGAAAAACAGATTGGGTCTAGAAGTGAACTGCATAGATAGAGCATTTACACTACAGCAGATAATAAAGAAAAGAAGATAGTATAACTTGGAAACATCTATAGATCTCGAGAAAACATTAGATTTATTAGAAAGAGAGATACTGTGGGCCATAATGGAGAAAAGGGGAATCCCCTAACACTTAATCAATGCCACAAAAAGCCTGTATAAGAACACCCGAATAAAAATAGCTGCAGTTACGAATTATAGAAAATAAAAGCACCGAAAGGAATAAAATTGAGCAACAACAATAGATAAACACCCTATTGTTTGCCGACGACCAGATACTCATAGCAGAAACATAAAACGACTTACAAGGAAAATACATACACTAAATACAATATTTAAAAACATAACATGAAAATATCTACCTCCAAAACCAAGGTGATGGCATTCCACGAAAAGACCCCAATAAGATCAAAAATTATCACAAATGAAAATATATTGGAGCAAGTCTTGCACTTCAAATATTCAAGCTGCGAAATCTCATGTAACAAAGACCGAGACACAAAAAACAAAATAAAAAAGTTTTAACCTATCTGGGGAACAATAAAAACTACACTAAAAGATAAAGCAAGAACAGAAACAAAACTGTACGAAGCTATAGCTACCCCGGCAATGCTATATGGAAGCGAAGCCTGAGTAATAACAGAAAAGAAAAAAGAAAGAAATCCAAACAGCAGAAATGAAGTTTCTAAGATATGTATGAGGGGTAACGAGAGAGGACAGAATGCGAAGCGAATAAATCAGAGAAAATCTAAGTATATACTCCTTAACTGATAAAGTCTTGCAATACAGGGAGAAATGGACGAACCACCTCAGAAGAATGGAGGAGAAAAGGATCCCAAAACAAACCTTAAAGTATAAACCACGAGGAAAAAGGAACGTAGGGAGGCCGAGAAAAATATGGAAGGAAATAGGAACAGGTCTACGACCTAATCCATGATACACATGATGATGATGATATTTAAGACTGTGCATCCCCTAACATATAATATACAACAACCAATCAACTTTCATAACTTTCATAAAGTAGTAAGACACTCAAAGTAGTACAGAGTGGTATTCAAGAATCTCACTTTGTCGATCATGAACAAATTACTGTACTATTAAAACTGTTAAAGGCCACAAGATCGTTAATATGAATATAATAATGGGTTTCTATGGTTTGACTTTTCTGATATAGTTTTTTCAACATCATTGTATGTTTGGTACCGTTAAATTGCGCATTTTCTTGCACATATATCATGTGTATACTTGTTTCAGAATTTAGCTTATGCGTAAACAAAAACGTTTGCTAATGCTGCACGAGTATAAGTTGGGCTCGAATACCATTGAAGCTGCTCGCCGGATCAATGAGGCATGTGGTAAAGATACGGTTCGGGAGCAGTTCAGAGAGTTCAACACAGATTTGATTCACAAGCAAGGAGCCGGCCGTCCAAAAGAAATTAATCGAAATGCCGACATAAAAAGGCGATGCTGTGTCTTTTGGACGGCTAGGGGTGTCGTGTATTGGGAACTTTTGAAGCAGGCCCAAAACGTGAACTCGGAAGTCTACTGCCAGCAAATGACAGCGACTACTTGGATTAGTTGTTTTTAGTTGGTACCTATTGAGAAATTTAAATAAACTTGTATGTCAAACATTGGAAAATTTCTGCTCAATCTAATAAATAGAAAAACAAAAACATTCCTCGTAGATTTACAACGTTAAGAAAATAATAAAAGTATATTCAAGATTAAGTATACCCAAAATGCATAGGTGCAATTTGAAGAACCTAGAAAAAATTACAAATTCTACGATGCAAAATGGTTCTATGGTCATACAAGAAACAAATGTATAAGGCCAGCCCTTTGCATAAAATGTACTGAAGTCCATTAATACCGTTATTGTGCAAAAAATAAAAAATATGGTAGGTATTGGTAAACATCCTGCAAATTACAAAGGGTATAAAGCAAGCATCCTTTAAATAATCTGCAAATTATCAACTTTACTAAAAATCATTCAACATCTCCTATATATCACAACACAATCAAGCAACATAGTCGTAGTAAAATCATAAGTAAATCATAGTAAAATAATAAGCAGATAGAGTGATCAATCCTATACCCAAAATACATCTTACCTCAAACACACAACAATATATCCTCACATAGTACAACAAACGAACGACCTAATAACAGTTATTCTGGCGATGCAACAGGCTATAAGTGAACTAGCAAATCAAACAAACTCATTAGGAAAGAACTGAGTTTGATAAATGACTCAAGTATTTAAAATTGCGTAATTGAATGTGAATAGTCTATCTAATCACAAACGATATCAAAATATGCGCAAAAACCCAATAGAATAAGGCTCGTCTAAAAAATTTACTTTTTCAGTGAAAGCTTTTTCAAAATACCAAATTTTTACATTTACACGATTAAGCAGCCTTGGACAGAAAGAGAAAATAAATAAAACATCAATTTCTAGATTTTAAAGACACATTCACTGGACCCTCAATCACATGGATAGCTTTAACTTTCCTTGTACTGGTGGGGATCTTTTTCTTGGATAAGACGTCCCTCAAATACTCAATTTTCCGTTATAAAAATTTATATTTATCATTGGACAAGCCACAAGTAAATTTTCGCATACGACTGAAGATAACTTTATTGGAATTTCTTCCATAAGTTTATCCATAAACTACTGGAAAATGGCTGGGGAGGAAAAGATGCCCTGTGGTAGGAGGTTGTACCGGTAGAAACCTTGGTGTTTGCTAGTGACGAGAAATTTCTTGAAGATTTCTACTACTTCCAGTATATGATAAGCCTTGACTCTATCCAACTTAGAAAACTTATTTCCTCTAGCGATTGACATAAACAACCCCTCTGGTGTTGCCAACGGGTATTGTGTGATGTGAAGTTGACTGTTTATTGTTGACTTAAAGTTTGAACCTTTCCATTGGGCTTCTGGATCACGACGATTACTCACTCATTGGATTCGATATGTTTGATGAGTCTAAACTGTTCCATTCTTAAATCTGTCAATTCTGGCAGTGGATATGAGAACAGCTCATCGTACTCCTTTAAGAGAGACTGCAGTGTGCGGATGCTGCTGCTTGCTGCAGACTGCTTAACGTCCTAGGAAGGGAGCTTAAATATCCGCATCAGATCACGACCGAATAATGACTCGTATTTTACTCGTTGTTTATAATTTGTTGCTGCTGTTGCTATTGTTGCTGAATGCAAACGACATTCTTGTGTGGTTACTCTTTCACTGGTGTGTAACATTGAATCACAGTTTGGACAAGAATTGAACTGGCCCTTGGAGGATGGCATTTGATTTTCCAACGTCAAACTTTTGTTAGAGGACTTGCGGGGGTCTTTTCTAAATTTTCCAGTTCACCTATAAAACAACTCTCGAATCTTCTTTAATTTAAATTATACTTGACTGAATCATTCGGTTTATTAAATATAACACTATCGTTATTTTCCAAGGAAGAAGACCTTTTTTAATTTCAAGAAGGAGTATTACACCCAAAGAGGCTTTACTATTGCATTCAACGCGCCAATTTTATGGCATCGTGTCACTTCTATGCCCATTGATCGTTAAAAGCCGAAGTTTCCTCTTATTCTGGTTAAAAATGATTGCTTCATTTATTAAGTGGCGAAGCGAAGCGGAGTCACTTACTAACTTCATGTTGTCTCTCTGTCCGTCCGTCCGAGCAAAAACTCGAGAACGGCTGGGAATTTCCAAATTCTGTTTTCACCAATCGACAGGTGACCAAATAGGCTTGTTTGCTAGTGATTTTGAAACTGATTGGTCAAAGGTGAGCTAGACTAGAGGGTTCTCAAATTTGGGAGACTGCTTCGCCACTTCGCTATGCGTTGCAAGCTTTGCAGGTTTATTTATCAACAAAGCACTCGTTTCTATTTTATATTTACTTAATTTAATTTCACATTTAAGTCTTTCAAATAATCTTTTCGTGTCCTACTTTAACTCATTTTTAAAACCTCCAAAGTGTTCTTCTCCATTTACCTTTAGATCTTTTTGGGACATTTTTGTGTTCTTTAACTCTTTTTCAAAATCTCCAGAATGTTCTTTTATGTATATTTTTATTTCTTCTCTTAAACTTTATTCTTTGCCGCGTTTATTTGTATGTCCTTTACAATGTTCTACTCAAACTTATCATGTTGTTTGAAAAATGGAAAACTAGTTGATAGAGTTATGTTGGAAGCTATTTTATCTTGAAATTTTTTAATGACGATAATACCTATAAAACTGTTAACCGATTTGAAAAACTGACAGTATACTTCTTCAATGAAGAAATTGTTATATTAGTTTACCAATGACAAAAATATTGTATGGCATACTTTAAGCTAAAATTCTTACACAAAGCAAGCGACTGTGTGATATATATATATATATATATATATATATATATATATATATATATATATATATATATATGAACAAAGTGGCTGCATTCATAAATAGAAAAGAAAAGCAAATCTACGAAGTACAAGTACTCTAGCAAGAAATACCTGTAAGCAAAATACGAGAGATTGGAACAAAAATAAAAGCACAGTAATGTTTTACCAGAAAATAAAGCAAGAAAAGAAAAACATTAGAATAAAAACTACAGGATATAAAGACGCAGAAGTAAAGACAAGTTATGAAAAGAAAAAGATATACCAAATATGGAAAAACTATTATAAACAACTATAGCGCAATGAACTAGAAGTGAATACAATAACACAAACAGACGCTACAACGAATAATAAAGTAATACAAGAACCAACATTAGAAGCGATAAAAGAGGCAACATGATACTTAATAAACAACAAAACATCAGGAAGTGTTGATATATCAACAGAATATCTTAAATACGGAGGTGAGACACTATGAAAAACTACATAAACTAATCGGTCTGATCTGGAGAGAAGATAGTATGCCACAAGTATGGAAGAAACGTGTAATATTTGCAACTCACAAAAAAGGAGATTTAGATGAATGCTTAAACTACAGAGGATTATATATATAAAAGAGACAATAAATATTAAAAACACACAAAAAAAGGATTACTAAAAAGGTTATTAAGATTAGAGGAAGAAACAAAGAAATGAGTTTTAAATCAGTGAAAATAAAACGAAATATTGAAAATATAGTGATAACAGAAATCAAAAATTTCTAAAAATTAAAGACTACAAATTTGTAGCAGTCCAAACCTTTAAATATTTACAATTTATAAAAAAAAAATGTAGTAAAAGTAAAAATTAAAACAAAAAATATAAATAGGATACAAGGCATTTTATGCAAATGAAACTTATTTACAATACAAATATCTAAGTGTTTGAAAGGAAAATATTACAAAGACCAATGGGGCCAGTGTGGATAGAAAAAAGAAACAAATTTATACCAAGAATAAACTTTGAATTAAGGGAGCAAATAAAAAGAGAGAATACTGTTACATACATAAAATTGCAAAAATAAAATATTTGGGACATGTAAGGAGAGCAGACAAAAAAAGAGCAAAAGAATAATAACAGAATGGACACCAAGCGAAACAAGAAGAGGAAGGCCCAGTCTAAGATGGCTCGATGATGTAGAAGAAGACTTAAAGAAGCTAGGAATAAAGAATAGGCAAACAAATATAGAAAGGGGAACGAATGAAGGAAATAAAAGAAGAAACGGGAATTGATCCTACTCAAATTAGGATCAGAAAAAATTATGTAAATAAGTAGCCATAATTGCTGGCGGTTAAAGAGCTGACTAGTGAATCAGTTAATAGCCATCCAAACCTAAAAATAAATAATGATCTGAGTTTGAGCTAAATAACCGATGCCCGAAACCGAGTTTGTTACACTACGTTCCGCGATGGCAAATTAGAATAAAACATTTTCCTCAAAATGCGGAAATTGAATCCGAACGCGCGCTACCTCCAGGCGGGCTCGGCCGAAGCGAAATAAATATAAATGAGTTTTAACCCGCATATCCGCAGCCTACATAAATCTGAAAAGAAAACACTAAATCCAGAACAAGGGACAGATATATCTGCGCGATTTAAGGAATCGAATGCAATAGCCGATATCAGATGGCGATTTCCATTACCTGACGCTATCTCCGTGATGAATGGAGCAAATCGGGAAGCGGCGCATTACCGACACCTCCTCATTCGTTCATTTGCGCGCCAAGAAATATGACTTCTCGGCCCGCTCGCAGCCGCCCCGCGCGGCCCTGGGGGCGGCTTCCATTAGGTTTCCAAATTTGCAATTCAATTCGGGGCAATTAATTTATTTGGCTACCGAAACGCCGCACACTCGCTTGCTTTGTGTAAGTATTTTAGTTTAAAGTATGCCATACAATATTTTTGTCATTGGAAAGCTAATATAACAATTTCTTCATTGAAGAAGTATGCTGTCAGTTTTTCAAATCGGTTAACAGTTTTACAGGTATTATCGTCATTAAAAAATTTCAAGATAAAATGGCTTCCAACATAACTTTATCAACTAGTTTTCCATTTTTCAAACAGCATGATAAGTTTGAGTAGAACATTGTAAGGGACATACAAATAAACGCGAAAAAAAATATAGTGTAAGAGAAGAAATAAAAATATACATAAAAAACATTCTGGAGATTTCGAAGAAGAGTTAAAGAACACAAAAAATTCCCAAAGAACACACTTTGGAGGTTTTAAAATTGAGTTAAGGTAGGACACGAAAAGATTATTTGAAAAACTTAAATGTGAAATTAAATTAAGTAAATATAAAATAGAAACGAGTGCTTTGTTGATAAATAAACCTGCAAAGCTTGCAACGCATAGCGAAATGGCGAAGCAGTCTCCTAAATTTGAGAACCCTCTAGTCTAGCTCGCCTTTGACCAATCAGTTTCAAAATCACTAGCAAACAAGCCTTTTTGGTCACCTGTCGATTGGTGAAAACAGAATTTGGAAATTCCCAGCCGTTCTCGAGTTTTTGCTCGGACGGACGGACAGAGAGACAACATGAAGTTAGTAAGTGACTCCGCTTCGCTTCGCCACTTAATAAATGAAGCAATCATTTTTAACCAGAATAAGAGGAAACCGGCGTTTAACGATCAATGGGCATAGAAGTGACACGATGCCAAAAAATTGGCGAGTTGAATGCAATAGTAAAGCCTCTTTGGGCGTAATACTCCTTATTGAAATTAAAAAAGGTCTTCTTCCTTGGAGAATAACGATAGTGTTATTTAATAAACCGAATGATTCAGTCAGAACTATATTTTAAATTAAAGAAGATTCGAGAGCTGTTTTATAGGTGAACTGAAAATTTAGAAAGGACCCCCCCCCCCGTAGTCCTCTAACAAAAGCTTCACGTTGGAAAGTCAAATGCCATCCTCATCCAAGGGCCAGTTCAAGTCTTGTCCAAAATGTGGTTCAATGTTACACGCCAGTGAAAGAGTAACCACACAAGAATGTCGTTTGCATTCAGCAACAACAGCAACAGCAGCAACAAATTATAAACAACGAGTAAAATACGAGTCATTATTCGGTCGTGATCTGATGCGGATATTTAAGCTCCCTTCCTAGGACGTTAAGAAGTCTGCAGCAAGCAGCAGCATCCTCACACTGCAGTCTCTCTTAAAGGAGTACGATGAGCTGTTCTCATATCCACTGGCAGAATTGACAGATTTAAGAATGGAACAGTTTAGAGTCATCAAACATATCGAATCCAATGAGTGAGTAATCGTCGTGATCCAGAAGCCCAATGGAAAGGTTCAAACTTTAAGTCAACAATAAACAATCAACTTCACATCACACAATACCCGTTGACAACACCAGAGGTGTTGTTTTTGTCAGTCGCTAGAGGAAATAGGTTTTCTAAGTTGGATAGAGTCAACGCTTATCATATACTGGAAGTAGAAAAAATCTTCAAGAAATTTCTCGTCACTAGCAAACACCAAGGTTTCTACCGGTACAACCTCCTACTACAGGGCATCTTCTCCTCCCCAGCCATTTTCCAGGAGTTTATGGATAAACTTATGGAAGAGATTCCAATAAAGTTATCTTCAGTCGTATGCGAAAATTTAATAGTGGCTTGTCCAATAATAAATTTTTATAACAGAAAATTGAGTATTTGAGAGACGTCTTATCCAAGAAAAAGATCCACACCAGTACAAGGAAAGTTAAAGCTATCCATATGATCCGACGTCCAGTAAATGTGTCTTTAAAATCTAGAAATTGATGTTTTATTTATTTTCTCTTTCTGTGCCAGGCTGCTTAATCGTGTAAATGTAAAATTTGGTATTTTGAAAAAGCTTTCACTGAAAAAGTAAATTTTTTAGACGAGCCTTATATCTGTTCTATTGGGTTTTTGCGCATATTTTGTTATCGTTTGTGATTAGATAGAGTATTCACATCCAATTACGCAATTTTAAATACTTGAGTCATTTATCGAACTCAGTTCTTTCCTAATGAGTTTGTTTGATTTGTTAGTTCACTTATAGCCTGTTGCATCGCCAGTATAACTGTTATTAGGTCGTTCGTTTGTTGTACTATGTGAGGATATATTGTTGTGTGTTTGAGGTAAGATGTATTTTGGGTATAGGATTGATCACTCTATCTGCTTATTATTTTACTATGATTTACTTATGATTTTACTACGACTATGTTCCTTGATTGTGTTGTGTTATGTAGGAGATGTTGAATGATTTTTAGTAAAGTTGATAATTTGCAGATTATTTGAATGATGCTTGCTTTATACCCTTTGTAATTTGCAGGATGTTTACCAATACCTACCATATTTTTTATTTTTTGCACAATAACGGTATTAATGGAGTTCAGTACATTTTATGCAAAGGGCTGGCCTCATACATTTGTTTCTTGTATGACCATAGGACCATTTTGCATCGTAGAATTTGTAATTTTTTCTAAGTTCTTCAAATTGCACCTCTGCATTTTGGGTATACTTAATCTTGAATATATTTTTATTTTTTTGTTAACGTAGTAAATCTACGAGGAATGTTTTTGTTTTTCTATTTATTGATCAGAAATTTTCCAATGTTTGACATACAAGTTTATTTAAATTTCTCAATAGGTACCAACTAAAAACAACTAATTCAAGTAGTCGCTGTCATTTGCTGGAAGTAGACTTCCGAGTTCACGTTTTGGGCCTGCTTCAAAAGTTCCCAATACACGACACCGCCAGCCATCCAGAAGACACAGCATCGCCTTTTTATGTCAGCATTTCGATCAATTTCTTTTGGACGGCCGGCTCCTTGCTTGCGAATCAAATCTTTGTTGAACTCTCTAAACTGCTCCCGAGCCGTATCTTTACCACCTGCCTCACTGATCCGGCGAGCAGCTTCAATGGTATTCGAGCTCAACTTATACTCGTGCAGCATTAGCAAACGTTTTTGTTTACGCGTAAGCTAAATGCAAGAAAATCCGCAATTTAACGATACCAAACATACAATGATGTTGCAAAAACTATATCAGAAAAGTCAAACTATAGAAACCCATTATATATTCATAATATTAACGATCTTGTGGCCTTTAACAGTTTTAATAGTTCAGTAATTTATTCATAATCAACTAAGTGAGATTCTTGAATACCACTATGTACTTCTTTGTGTGTCTTACTACTTTATGAAAGTTGATTGGTTGATGTATATTATATCTTAGGGGATGCACAGTCTTAAATATCATCATCATCATGTCCATCATGGACTAGGTCGTAGACCTGTTCCTATTTCGTTCCACATTTCTCTCGGCCTTCCTACGTTCCTTTTTCCTATTTAAAATAAACTTTAGGGTTTATTTTGGGATCCTTTTCTCCTCCATTCTTCTGAGATGGTTCGTCCATTTCTCCCTGTATTGCAAGACTTTATCAGTTAAGGAGTATATATTTAGATCTTCTCTAATTTGTTCGTTTCGCATTCTGTCCTCTCTCGTTACCCCTCATTCATATCTTAGAAACTTCATTTCTGCTGTTTGGATTTCTTTATTTTGCTTTTCTGTTATTACTCAGGCTTCGCTTCCATATAACATTACTGGGGTAGCTATAGATTAGTACAGTTTTGTTTCTGTTCTTGCTTTATCTTTTAGTGTAGTTTTTATTGTTCCCCAGATGGGTTAAAACTTTTTTATTTTGTTTTTTGTGTCTCGGTCTTCGTTATCTGAGATTTCGCAGCCTGAATATTTGAAATGCAAGACTTGCTCCAATATATTTTCATTTGTGATAATTTTTGATCTTATCGGGGTCTTTTCGTGGAATGCCATCACCTTGGTTTTGGAGGTAGATATTTTCATGTTATGTTTTTAAATATTGTATTTAGTGTATGTATTTTTCTTGTAAGTCGTTTTATGTTTCTGCTATGAGTACCTGGTCGTCGGCAAGCAATAGGGTGTTTATCTATTGTTCTTGTACAATTTTATTCCTTTCGGTGCTTTTATTTTCTATAATTCGTACCTCCAGCTATTTTTATTTGGGTGTTCTTATACAGGCTTTTTGTGACATTTATTAAGTGTTTGGGGATTCCCCTTTTCTCCATTATGACCCACAGTATCTCTCTGTCTAATAAGTCTAATATTTTCTGGAGATCTATAGATGTTTCCAAGTTATACTCTCTTCTTTTCTTTACTATCTGCTATAGTGTAAATGCTTTATCTATGCAGTTCACTTCTAGACCCAATCTGTTCTTTTATTACTAGTTTCTGCTATGGTTTAAATTCTTGTATTTATTATTTTTGCGTATATTTTGCATCTGGTGTTTAATAAACTTATTCCTTTATAGCTTTCGCATTTGCTTCAGTCTCCCCTTTTTAAATGGGTCGAACCATGCTTTTCTGCTAATTGTGGGTTATTTCTCTTTTTGCCAACCTCCATATTTAATTAGTTATTTCATCAAGGAGCCGATGCTTTGCGATTTTTGGATATTTGTTGCAATTGTGATATCAATTCCCTACACATTATTTTCCTGTTTTTTTTATTTTGTTGGTTGTTATTGCACCATAGTTTCTTGTAATGTTCTAGCCATTGCTCTTCTCCGAAGTTGTTGATTTTTGCTTTTTCTTTCTCATTTTTATTTATTTTTTGTATACATTTATAGGTGAAAATATGTCGCCCGCGCAGGTCTTGCTTTAACTCCTCTATCCATTTGTCCCAGCTTTCTCTGTGTGCTTGTCCTGTTTGTGTTTTGGCTTTCTCTGTTCCTCTTGTATATTTTAATCCGTTGTATCATGTTTCATTAATTTTAATTTTATGAGTATTTTAATGATGTCGGACTTTAATCTGTTCTATATTGTTTTGCCAGCCTTCGCAAATTTAGTTCTTGTTGTGTACTTTTATTTTGTTGTCTTCTGGATTTTGGGCCTGTTTTCCTCTTTATCGAAGGTCTTGCCACACTGGTTGTTCTGTCTTAATTCACATCGCTTTTAATCTGTTGTCTGGGTACTAATTTAATTGTTGGATTTTATCGTAGTTCTATTATATTCCGTTAGCTTCCCAAGTGTATTTATTTTGTATGTGTTACTTGTTTTGTTTTTGTAGCGTGTTGGATTAATTGGGCCTTTTGTTCCATTCTTTTCTCATTTTTCCTCACGATCTAGCTAGTGGTCATCGAGCTGTAATTCCACTCCATTTAGTAAACTCTGGTTCTAGGTAAATTCCATTTTGTTGTTATTAGTAGTCCTATATATACTTCCCGGTGTTTTCTCTACTTCCCAGTGAGGTTCTTGTAGGCAGTCTTAGCTTAATTTTAGTTTCAATGTAGCCGTATGTGCATTCATGTGTTCAACGTTTTATTCTAGGATGCTTTTTCTTTGTAGTTCCTTGACATTCCGCTTGAGACTCCAGATGGTTTCTCTCTCTTATTTAGGTCTGTTTAACTTCGTCAACTTTTGCAGGTGGGTTTTTATTTATAATTCCTTTATAGACTTCGTGTTTTGTGCGAATTTTTGCTCCTTCCAGAATCCTTGGAGCTGAGAGATTTTTCGGTGCGAGATTCCGAGTTAACTTCTTTCTTAGTTTCAGCCTGGATAAATGCCATTTAAAACTCGCAGCTTCTAATGTTTCAAACTCTATTAGTCTGGATCTTGGTTAGATATGTCAATCCCTAACGCCACAACCCACCCCCTTTACCCGGGCTTCGAACTGACAAGAGAGGTTGATAAGCTACTAAGTCTTAAATATAATTGACAAAATTGTGCTTACTGCTAATAACCTTGTGGTGGTAACGCTTGCGACTGTGTGAACACTGAATTTCTTAAACTACGATGTAGCGAATATGTTTCTTGCTGTGTGTTAAGTTAAGAAAATGCTGAGGATACCAATGTGACCATAAGACCTATGTACTTTAAGAAGTTATGACTGTAACAAATCTCGCTATTGAGAAAGACCAAACGCGACTAACAAGTACCATAGTATATACTTGATACATTACCTTAAGGGGGAATATCACCTTGTGAGGCTAAAAACAAGGGTCATTTTTGACAGTTTATTTTGAAAAGGCAAACCAATATTTTTACAAATGGGTTTCAGCACATGTTTATATATGTCTTAAAGTATAAAAAAAAAATTTATAAAACAAAATTTGTTTTGAAGACTTTCACGGGCGGAAAGGCACAGGTCGCAATTTTGAACCTAGAACAGTGGGCCAGGATAATTTTGAAATCAGATATGAAAAACTAGAAAAGTACGCAGAATTTGTGAGAAATATTGATTTTTCAAGAAATGGCGTCAATATTACGAAAAAAGTGCATTTTTGATGAAAAAATCGACCTAAAATCGATCATAAAATAGTTAATTTTTATAATATTGAAAAAATCCTGCGTACTTTTCTAGAAAATGTTTTCAGGAAGCTACAGTTAGAATTTTACGTCAAGCGGATGAAAACTGTAGGCGCTACGTTTCCGCCCGATTGTTAAACAATGGTTTTGAGAAAAACGCGTTTAAAGTTAGATAGCTACCGTAACATCGGCACGAAAAGCTTTACACGGAAAATAGCACTTTTAGGCCACTTAAAATATTTTCCTCCATTTACACATCATTTTTGGATAGTTAAGGAACTTTTTAAGCCAGCAAAAATTATTTAGGTGATATTCCCCCTTAAAAAACTGTCCAATTTTTTGCTAAACAAAATAACTCTAATATTGCTATTCTTATTACTTTCCAAACATCCCTCGTCCTAAACAATCCCCAATCTGTCTTTAATTTGTTTATTTCTGTTTACACTAAGCTTTAATTCATTTTATGGTAGTATAAATCGATTTTCATTGGGCCGTTGAATTGGCGTTATTTCTAGATGAGGCATGCAAAAATGTGTTTGGTGCGTAGTTAAGCGAATGGGTTAATTAAAAGCCGCACCGTCCTCCACTAAAAAGCTGTCACTGCCACAGACGTCATTCTCTGTCTGATTTTAGCATTTTTTGATGTTAATTAACGCACAAAGCTGCGCATGTTGCGGCTGCCTACAGCACTCGAAGTTTGTGCAAACGCTTGTGCTGCCCATCATCGCCTGTCAAAAGCATCAAGTTTCGCTGGCGTGCGACCTGGTTAGCTAGCATTAGCGCTATTTATAGTTTAATATGTTTCGCCTGCGCGCTGCTCCTAGATTTGGGCGGACCGTTTCCACTTTCGGGGATTGGATACCGTTATTATTATTTTAAATGCAGCCATGCGTCATGTAAACTGCATATTGTAGCCGTAAAAGCCTGTTTTCGCCTACTGTACGCTATAACTTCCTAGTCATCGTCTGTCTTGGGGCCGCATGGTTGTATTTCATCTTCGTATAATATTTATGAGCTACAAAGCAGGAATTTTCAGATTTTGATAGCAATATACATTCCACTTATTTCTTGGCATACATTACATAAATTTAAATTTGTGTGTAATTTGATGTGAAGCACATTTAACTTGAAATTGTCCTGTATACAAGGGTGTTCTGAAATTTAGACAGAAGGAAAAGTGATATAAGTTGTTTTTTCTTAAACAGACTTTATTGTCAGCTCGACAATGAAACTGTTACACATGACATATTTGATAAAGTTGTAAATAACCGACAAGACTACTCGTAACGTCTTGATTGATAAAATCGTTAATGTTTAATCATTTCTTCTGCGGCAACGATGTCTGGAGGTAGTCTTCGTTTAGACTAGTTTGTATAATTGGCTTGCACAGGTTGCAATGGTTGACCCCGTCTCACGCACCCGCGTCTAAAAGTAGGGTTTTATATATTAAGACGGTGTACTCTGGTTTCAGCGATGAATTTCGATTGATTAGAGAGTTAAGCTGACGCATTCTGTGTGTCTAAGTGAACTCCAAGATATTTTACAGCTTGATTCCTGGAATACCATTTTATAGATTTGCCATCAATTTCGATGTTGGGTGTAGTATTTCTTTTCCACAGCCTGAATATTTTGCTGTCATTTTGATTGACACTTGCTACTTATATTCGTGGTGTGTTGTAGCTGTTGTGCTGCTTTGTATGAGTCCGTGTGTTTCGTGATAATTGCCATGTTATCCGCAAACGGGGCTATAGTAGTTGTGGTTGCTGGTATATCTATATTGATTTAATGGTGTAATAGTGCTTCCTTGGGGAACTCCAGCATGTATTGCTTTGATGTCGGATATGTATGAATTGACCTTAACGGCAAAGATTCTGTCCTACAGAACGAGAAAATTGTTGCTTGCAGGTAACTTGGTATATGTCAAGAATTTTTTTCTTAAGACCTTCAGTTCATATCTTGTCGAAGGCCTGTGCAATGTCCATAAAGATAATTATAGTACAGCATTTATTTTCAAATCCCTTTTCAACTACTTGGCTGATTTTCTGAAACTGGTAATAGGTTGAATATGCTTTCTTAAAGCCAAATCGAAATGCTGGTAATATATTTTAAGGTTTTTACAAGTTTTGATAGTCGACTAAATAATTTTTCCATAATTTTTGGTAAAAACCTGAATATGGTCCTTCTTCTTCTTCAGGTTGGCAATCATAACTGCTATGTGGATTTTTTAAACAGCCGATCTAAACAGTTGGTTTGTCTTACAATTAAACCATTCTCTTAAGTTTCGTAATCGTGAGTATCGTCTTCTTCCAACACTTCTTTTCCCTTGAATCTTTCCTTGTATTATTACTTGAAGAAAAAGGTATCTATCACCCCTCATGATGTGGCCAAGATATTGTACTTCTCTTTCCTTGATCTATATTGATCTATATTCGTTACTAGATCTACTCATAGTATTTTTAATACTCTTCTTTATATCCATAATTCGAACTCTTCCAACCTTTGATCGTCCATTTTCCTTGGTGTCCATGTTTCCATTCCATAGAACAGCACTGATAGTACTTAGCATCTGATTAGTCTTACTTTCAGTTCAAGACCGATGTCTCTTCCACATAAAACTTTACTCATTTTGATAAAAGTTGACCTCGCTATAGCTATTCGTGTTTTTATTTCCTCTGAGCAGTTATTGGTGTTATTGATAATTGTATCTAAGTATTTGTATCTTTCTACTTTCTCTATTGGTTCGTTGTGTATATAAAAATTTCCATTATTTTGCATTATTTTCGATATTACCGTAAACTTAGTTTTCTTTATGTTTAGAGTTAATCCATATCCTTCACTTGCTTCCGTTACTTTATTTACCATTATCTGCAGCTCATCTAGACTAGTGGCTAGCAGTACAGTGTCGTCAGCATATTGTATATTGTTGATAGGTATTCCATTTACTTTGACACCGATTATTTCGTCTGCTAGTGCTTTTCTCATAATTTCTTCTGAATATACATTAAAAAGTGTTAGCGACAACACACAGCCTTGCCTAACTCTTCTGCTTATTTCTATTTATTCTGTGCATTTGTCTTCTACTTTTATAACGGCTTTCTGATAATAATACAGATTGGAGATGATTTTAATGTCATTTGTGTCTAAATTTTTTTCTCTAGTACTTGAATAAGTTGATCATGCCGAACGCTTTGTTATAATTTAAAAAACAGATGTACAACTCTTGATTCACATCCATGCAACGTTGTATTAGAATATTTAATGCAAATAGTGCCTTCCTCGTTTTAAGTCCGGCTCTGAAGCCGAATTGTGTTTCGCTGATATTTTGTTCTATTTTGTTTCTATTTTTTGTGAATATTAAAATTATCATGTATCAGTTGTAATTCTTCTATTTCTTCACATTTTGTTTTATACCATTTCTTTTTCGCTTTTCTTATTTCTTTTTGTATTTTCTTAAATTCAATGATACTTTTTATAATTTTGTCGTGTGTTCATGAGCTGAAGGATTTCAGGGGTCATCCAGTCTTGTTTTGTCGTTTGTGATTGCTTTATAAGTATTTCGTGACTAGGTTCTAACAGAGCATTATTGAAATTTTCCCATTTGTTGTTGGTTATCTTATCTCTTGATTTTTTAATTGTGATACTTTTATTCTTTTATTTGTTGTTTTTAGTTTTATATTCATGTTAGCCATTACCGAGTTGTGATCTGATGACACATCAGTGTCTGAGTAAATTTTTACAGCTTTAATTATGTTTCTATATCTTTCATTGATAAGAATATAATAAATCTGGTTTCTTACAATTTTATCCAGATTATCCATAGTTGCTTTCCAAGTATATAAGCTGAAAGAAGGTGTTCATTATAATAAACTTCGTTTCTTGGCAGAATTGTATTAAACGTTCTCCTCTTTCGTTTCTTATTCCGAGTCCAAATCTTCCCAGGTGTTTATCGTATTTTCCTTTGCCAACTTTGGCATTAAAATCACCTAGAACTATTGTGATGTCTCTAGATTTGACAGATTAAAATATATTATCGATTTGTTCATAGAATGCCTCTACCTCTTATTCTGCTTTCTTTTCGGTAGGGGCATATGTTTGAATTTGCAGTGTTTTGTCTGTACTTGTAGTAGCATGACCCTATCTGATATTGGGATAAAATGTGTTACTGATTTGTTTACTCTTTCATGACCATTACTGCAACTCCGTTCCACAGGAACGGGTCATCATTATCATTACCTGAGTAGTAGATCGTACCGTTTGCTGTTGATCGTTGTCCGTTATTAGTCCATCTAGTTTTACTTATACCCAGTATGTTTAGGTTGGATCTTTGAATTTCCTGTATCATATTGTGTGTTTTTCCGATTTCGTACATACATTTCCCCCCGGAGATCCGATTGGGGATTTTTATCTCCGAAATTAATTTTAATCTTGAAATTAGCTATGATGATTTCTTTACTAAAGACATTTCTATAGAATCATTAATGCAGTAGCTTCCTGTTGCCTTCTGCATCTTCATGCCGTTGCCCATACTGGTTCTTCCGCCTTTAGGGACGGTTTCTTATCCCAGGGGCAAGAGGGTGCCCTGATCTTGCTAACTCTTCCACCATAAGCTGTTGCCTAGCAGGGGGGACTACTTATACCGGTAGTTTTCGGTTAATTTATTTCCCCGGTACCCATCATATCTAATGAGCGTTCCCCTATCCGCCACCTGGGGACCCTCCCGATAGAAGACCAGCAACCCCACACGGGTGAATAAGCTTACTGTCTGGTAATTTTTAATATCTCATTTGTCTTTTCCTAGTTTTGTAAACATGAGGACGTAAGCATGTTTACAACTCTGTGGAAAGTAATCAATGCATGCGTTAGATATTGATGCTAAGTATGCTATACATTTTTGGTTAGGTGTTGTAGGGTAATGTTACTTTTAAGGTCATGGCCTGGACACTTCCGTTTAGACAAGCCAAATATGGTTCCGGTTATTTCATACAGTAATGCAGGATTGACATTTTTCGTAATAATTGGATGATTGCGCTCGATATGGTTCAATAAGTGAAGTGCATGTGTAGTGCCACAAATGTTTGCTGTCGTAAAGACACACCTTCTACACGATAACGCCCCTGTTCATAAGATTGCGATTGTCCAGGTTCCTACAAAAACTGTGGTTTTGAGGAGCTTCTTTATCCACCCTATAGCTGAAACTATTTTCAAATCTTAAGAATGACTTTTAAGGTAGAAAATTTCGCAAAATAAATAGTTGCAAGAGGCTGTTTTAGAGCCTTTTTTAGATAAAACTTCCAAAGGTATTGAAATGCTGATTTCAAGGTGTAATAAATGTGTTGGAATACATGGATACTATAGTGAAGAATAACCTTATTGTTTTTATTCCGTCACCCTTGGAATATAGTAGAGCCGGAAAATTATAACGCTTAATCCGTATCTTAGCGTTTCGCAAGTTTTAAAGTTTTTCCAGGGTCCACTTATTGTTAAGGGTGAAGTACAGCATAACAGTAGACAAATAGTGACTTACATGTCATGAATTTTACGTAACTTATTCCTTCTGCTTGCAAAAATTCGATAACTGCACGAACCTTTACCTTTGAGTACGCCTTATTCACATCGTCCATCTTCTTCGCTTGTCAAACGCGGGCTAGTAGATGAACGCCGATAACGCTTATGCGACGATTACTTCTCACTTTGACCTATCGACAGCCGCTTGATCCATCAAGACATCGCGTTTAATTCACGTACAGTCAATACCCATAACTCTAAAATCAGACCGTTCTCGGATTATTTGTATTGTGCTCTTGCACAATACGGTACATATAAAAATGTGATATATTAGATAATTCATTTTTTGATTATTGTTAGGTTTAATCAGATTATACATGTAGAATTAATTACCTGTAGAGGCAAATTGCAAGAGACAGACATATGTATCAGGTAGCTGATACGATCGAGTTACGCGAAATTCAGGAAATAAGTGTATTTAGTTACAATCGTAACGAAGGTTTACGCTTACACGAAAGCAATGTGTGTTGATATGTGCGCTTAATTAAATTTTGATGCTAACGCGGTTTTGCTGTATTACGTTAAATTTAATATTTTGGAGCAACGGCTGGAGATATTTGTGAACATGACACTATTCGACAATAATTCTATATATCTTGTATTCGACATAAGTTTTGTCTGTGGGGATAATTCATAAAAACAAGAAATTCTAATTTAAGTTTCTTGAAGCTCTAAGGTTTTTCAATTTTTTAATTTTTTATGAGTCTGTAATCAAAACCTTTTAAAATGCTATTTCGACCTGTACTTTTGTTTCTTTAGTGCTAGAAATATTTTGAGCTTGGAAAACAATTTTTCTTAGTTGTTACACTTAGCTTGGTTGAAGTAAATCATCAAAAAATATTTGGCGTCCCTTCACCACAATGTATCGGTTTGAATGTTTTTCAATCTGTTTAAAATCTACCGAAATTTCAAAAGCAAGCCGCAATTGCTTTTGATCACTACTTTGACTTTCCTTTCTCTGTATATATAAAAATTACTAGAATGTAGTGTTAGCCACCAGATCTAAATCAGAAAATTTAAGATAATAACTTGGATGTTTGAGAACAAAATGATACCTTCAATGTTTTATACGTAAATTAATGCCAGACAAACATTACCGTTTAGTCAAATCTTATAATCAAAAAAGAACGCACTAAAATCGGCTTATTGGTAAATGAAAGTCATATACCCAAATATACTATTAGGTGTATAAATAAGTTCTCAGCTTTAGATTTCACAGGACGCAAATCACCGTTTACATGTAACATATTAGTCCGCCCTCTTGCGGTTTTAAAGCAATGACATTTGGTCTTTCGAAACATCATGCGATTTGGCGTTTGATGCACCTAACCTCAATAATCAGCTGTGTTCACGATGGCAATACCAAAAGAGCATATTCGATTTTCTACCCACTTCGCGTTTCATCTTAAGAAAAACGCTGCTGAAGCCACCGAAATGATTTGTGCTGCATATGGTGAGAATGCTGTAAGTCATGCAACGTGCAAAAAGTGGTACCAAAGATTTCGCGGAGGAGAGTTTAGTCTTGAAGATCAACCACGCGCTGGACGCCCTCAAACATTTGACACGGATGAGCTGCGGACGCGTTAGGCTGGGAACTTCTCCCACATGCGGGTATAGCCCAGACATGGCCCCTTCCGATTATCATTTATTCCGGTCGTTAAAGCATCACTTGGCTGATACGCACTTCAAAACAGAAGAAGAAGTCCGCAAATGCATCGATAACTTTATCGTCTCGAAGCCGGTGAGCTTTTATCACCAGGGAATTCGCAAGCTACCCGAAAGATAGCAAAAGGTCATTGATGCCAACGGAGAATACTTTGATACTTAAGCTTTTTTTGTTTGTTTTTAAATAAAATTTTAATTTTGCAGAAAAAAGCTAAGAACTTATTTATACACTTAATACATTATTAGAGTCGAATACTAGGCCAAATAAAAGCATTTTAATTGCTTAATTTTGCCATATGAGTCTCATTGCTATATCTTCAATACAACTATCAGAAAGTCCAATGAAAAGCTATAACAGGTTTATCCATTCTATAACATCAATTGCAACAATGAATTAATTCTAATACAATAAAATTATACGGGCCATCTACAGACAGGAATAAAATAAAAAACTTGTTGCTCATAACCGATTGATTGATATTAAATAAATTATCAGATTTGGATATCGTATTTGCACTCAGTTTCATAAACATTTTAATATTGATCGTTCTAATCCGTTAATTAACAGATTGTTATTGGACTCTACGTGTTGTGTATCTACACAGAGATATGAGTTTCATGCATTCATGACACTTATTTCTCGAAAAAACGGCCTTATATCAGGTTTGTCTGATTTGTGTGTTTGCTACATATTTTTGATTTAAAAAATTAGCTGCACTTAGGAGATTTAATTTATTAGATCCAATTACAAATGCAGAGAAAGGATGATGGTTATAAAGTGCCAGCCATCCAAGGCATATACACAAGAACCCTAGCCAAGTGAGTCGAATATGTCTATGGCAAGTAAGACAGACAGTTTGGAATCTCACACTGCTAAAAAAATGCCAGACAACGCAAAATCAATAAACAGAAAATGTAGCGATGGAAGTGAAAACATAGAATATGTAAACTATATGCACCAAACTGATAGAAGTTATTGCACTTATCGGAAAATTACAACTAAACAAAGTAATCCTCAAGACTAAAAAGAAAGATGTAGACAAAGAAAAAATTAATAAGTATTATCATATTTGAAGTGATACCTAAGCACCAAAGTGCTAAAAGTGGAGAACACGGACATGGAAGAATATATGCAATTAATGATAATTCTGGAAATAAGTCAAAAGATGCTTTCTTTGAGAGATTGACATGTAGTGTAAAAGATACACAAAACCATAAAGAAATAATCATAATAAGCGATTTAAACAGCAGAATGGGGAAAAGGATATTAACGTGATGAGTTAATTCGAAAAAGAGAGAACTAACAATAATAGAAATTGCCTTATTGATTTTTGCAGAGAATACTGATATATAGTTACAAACACATTACTTCTACAAATGTATATGGATAAACTCACTAAGAGATCTAAAATCTAGACTTGATAATAATGAAAAAGCACGAACAGTATAAATGCAAGATCTAAGGGACACTCAGAATATGAATTCAATCATATATAGTAGACGGACATCTTACGTACACGAATATAAATATTTAAAAAACAAAATAAGAACACCGAGAATTTCAAGCCATAAAAGAAAAGAACATTAAAGTAGATCTACAGAAACAATATAGCATAAAGATGTGATACGAAAATAGAGTAGAAATCAAGTTAGATATAGATATAGAAGGGTCGCTAGAAGAAGTGTATCAAAACGTGAAGAAAATGATCAAAATTATAATCTCCTACAAAAACAGAACATTGTATGTAAAAGAAGAAGAACTAATATAAAATGTAAACGATAACTGCGCAACAAAAATAAAGTTATTCGAAAAGCACTTTAAGAATCAAAAGAACAAAACCAGAAAACTTAAAATAGAACTATTTAAATAAGGTGGAAATAAAGTTACAAACTATTTGCAAGAGATATTTAATTAGAAGAAGAAGATACCTCGTGGGAATAAAGTAAAGTCTATATAAACTCAAAAAGGGACAAGAAATCCAGCTCTAACTATAAGGGAATAAGTATTATTGTATCTATGGTGAGACTATTTTATAGTGTCACAGAAAGTGAAATTGGAGAAGAGTACGTAAATTTAAGTGAAGAACAAAATAATTTTAAAAAAGAAATTTATGATTGGTCATAAGACAAGAACTAAAAAAATGTGTAGAAGAATGAATATCGTCCGCTCCACCATGACAATGTTAGAAAATAAACTTCTTCAATAGCATGGACATGTGAGACAAATGTCTGATGGCATGCGATTAAAGAAATTGACGCAGTGGTTTACAAGGGAAATGACAAAAAGGCAAATCCGGTCTTTCTTGTGAAAACTATATAAAAGCGGTTAAAATAAAAAAGCTTTCCAGGAAGCAGGCATGGAAACAGAAAACAACAAACCGTGTGCTGTAAAATCCGAAGAAGAAGAAGAAAAAATTCAAATTTATTGATATCTTTAAATAAGATAAATCTTGTCATTTTTATCATTTGTACTACTTGCTTCTGGCTTTACAATGACTTCTAATTGATATGTATATGAACAACAGATTTCATTTAACAGTTTAATTATCATTTTGATGTTACTTATAAAAATGGATCTCATACACCTGATAAAAGAGTAGCTGAATTATTCCAATATTAAAGTTTTACATACTTCTTTTGTATTATAGTCCCTCAAGTAAATATAGAAGTCGCGTATTTCATGACAAATTTTGCAGCTGAAATGAATAGAACTGTATAATTTTACTACATACTAATATGATTCTAAATTTGATATTTGATTTTGATAAATATCAAAAATATATTACTTACTGACTACTATTTTAAATGTTGGCCGCATTTATGCATAAATTATCAGCAAACCGGAATGCTTAGAACGTTGATAAGATATGATTACTTAGAACCAAATACAAAAAGTGTTTATATAAGATAAACGCTGCAAGCTTCTAAATGCTGATGTATCTTCTCACGGCAATCCTTAGAATTATTTAACTAAGCTGATTTAACTTCCCACGGCAATAGCTGATTTAATTATATGCAAAAATATTTAACCGGATCATTCACAACTTTATATAACACAACTGCACTTCGTATCAATTTATCCAAAGACGAAGTTTACCGTACCTTAACAAAACACTTCCGTATCACACCTATCAAAACCCCAACGATAAACCAATTTCAGTTGTAATCACATATTACAGATTCTCTCACAGACCAAGAAATAAAAGATGAACTAAGCAAAACCTTGCCAATCATAAAAGTGACTCGCCTATATACGAAAGACAAAACCCCGCTACCTGTTTGCGCAGTGGATCTCACTAAAAATGACCAAACTAAGCATATTTTCTCACTCACCTCAATGTACCACTCAATTGGAACAGTAGAAGTATACCTCAATGTCACCGTTGTCAAAAATATGGACACACGAAAAATTATTGCAGACTGGTATCAACATGCGTGAAATGCGCAGGCAACCATCACAACACTGAATGCAAAAAGAAAACCAACGATCCACCCAAATGCGCAAACTGCGGAGGGAGCCACAGTGCTAACTACCGCGGATGCTCACACCATATTGAACTCCTAAAGCAGCGAACTAGAACACAAACAGGAACTGCCAGAAGACTCCTCAGTAGACAAACCAACGTAAACGATGCTCAGACGTACGCCGAAATACTTAAGAACACGACAAAGACAAACACAAACAACAACGTAACCACCTCCATAAACTCAACAACCTTACCCAATAACCTCATACAACTACTTCTTGATCTATTAACTTCAAACTTACCCCAATTAAATCTTTTATGACAAGCACCCTGTTGCCTTTGCTCCTTAATGGATCCTAAACGCACAAACGTCTTACAAAACTTAACAATCCTCGATTGGAATGCGAACGAAATTAAAACCCAGCGTTCATTACCCATCGCCTTCCTGGCTCAATACAATATAAACCCGAAATAAAAGACCTAAAAATTGAAACAACCGCAATAAAAGTTACGCAAATGACCAGAGTCACATAACAATAATATCTGCCTACAGACAACCTAACAAAAAATTATACGAAGAAGACATTAAAAAAATCTTCGATATCAATGGTCTACTACTAGTCATAGGTGCCAAAAACGTCCTATGGGGATGCAGAGCAACGAATCCAGAGGGCATTAAACTTGAAAATCTTGCAATAGCCAACACATTCCAAGTCATAACACCCGACAAATATACCTATTATCCCTACCGACTCGACCAACAAACCAATATTTGAAAACGTCATTACAGAACTGAATTTAGACCACCTTCATGTGCTCGTATCCTTTGACAACACCCTATCCATTAAACAACTCAACCCTAAACTCATTAATGGGCATATGGACTGGGCTCAATTTAGGAATACACTAGACAATAATCTTCACCATTCGCCAGGTCTCCAAACCTCCCAGGACATAGATTTGATGGTAAATCACATTACCAAATCGATACAAAGCAGCGTAAAGTAGGCCTGCACGCTTACCAAAGGATCACAATTATCCCTCTAGACACATAATTGACCTAATAAAAACCAAAAATAAACTTCGACGCTAATGGCAGAGGACAATGAATCCCATAACAAAAAATCAACTAAATCATATCTCTTATTTAATCAAAAGGGAGCTCGATAACCTAAGAATCAACTCTTACAAATAGTAGATTGCTGATCACAGCCCAGGAGACATGGGATTGTGAAAAATAACAAGAAACATACTATATATAAAAAATATAATCGCTAGACTCCAAGATTCGGGCATCTTCTCCGTTTCCCATATTTCAGTGATCATCTTGTATATCTCGTTGTGTAGCTAATCTCCTCCATACCTTATTTCTTCTGCTTGTAGGCCGTCATGGCCTGCGCTTGTTGTTTTTTAACGTATGTACTATCTTTACTATTTCTTGTAAAACCGGTGCCTCTTCGATTTTGTTTGACTTGTTCAACTTTTTGTGGAGTTTCGACAATTATAGGAGCTTCTTGCTTATTTAGTAGGTCCTCAAAGTAGCCTATCTTTCATTTATTTTCTCTTATGTACCTAGCAGTCTTCTATTTTTATCTTTGTAGAATATTGTATTTGTCTGATATCCTTGTTTGACTTTTTTTATTCCTTGGTAAAAGTTTCTAATTTCTCTCCTGTTGTATTTTTCTTCTATTTTTTCCAGAACTTGTATGTTATTTTTACGTTTCTTCTCTTTACATAATCTCTTGGACTCCCTTCTTTTGTCAGTATATTCTCTTATGGTACTCTCCGTACTATGCGTCAATATTTTTTCCTCGCCGTCTCCCTTTCTTTAACTGCTTGTTTACATTCTGAATCAAACCACTGTTTCTTTTTCGTTTGTTTACCGCTGCTCTGTTCATTTACTACCTTCTTTAAGCATTTCTCTATCTTTGTACTACGGTCTACGTTCTGTTGGTCCATTACTCTTTCTAATTCTTCCGTTGTTCTTTTTTTGTAACACTCTTGGTCTATTTTGTTGTGTATATTTAGCCTTTTACATGTGTTTCTTAGTTTTCTTTTCTCACGCTTATTAATCGGGATCACTTGTTTCATTTTTGCTGCTACCATAAAATGATCAGTCAGCATCAGCTCCTCTGTAGGATCTTACATCTGTAATGGTTTTTTCGTTTTGTGTATTGTCCCCCTCCCCACAAAATTAAAAGAGCACACTTTGAAGATTACTTTAAAACTTTAGGTACTTCGACAAATCAAGGAAGACATGTTAACGAAAAATTGGATCCCAGATCACCAATTTGGATTCAGAGAGGACACTCGACAACCCAACAGTGCCACCGCATAATACGAATAATAAATAAGGCTCTTGAAGATAAACAATATTGACCTTTGATAAGATCTGGTACTCAGGACTATTAGCAAAAGTGAAAATAAACACCCCAGAAATACTATGAATTAATAAAATCCTATTTAGTAAATAGGCAATTCCAAACTAAGTACAACAGTGAAACATCTAGTTTACATTCGATAAAAGCAGGTGTCCCGCAGGGCAGCGTCTTGGGCCCTCTATTCTACACTTTTTACGCGGCAGACTTACCAACAAACAGAAATATAAATATTTGCACATTCGCGGATGACTTGGTTTTACTTGCTAATCATGAAAAGCTAGAGGTTGCTGCTAATTATGTACAGAACTACCTAAGTGTATTACAAAAATGGCGAATAAAGGTAAATGGACAAAAATCAAGACACATAACATTCACAGTTAGAAAATTATATATGTTAAGAAGCTAAAATCTAAAGCTATAATCCCCATATTATAAAGATCATTGCCTACTGTGGGTCAGACGCTCTTAGTTCCTTTGACTTTTACGCCGTTGGAAAAACCTCATTCGCCTTCTGAGCTAAACCTTCCTGAGCCAAGCCCTTACTTGGTACTATCAATAAAACCAACTCGACTGTGGATTTTAAATGGTGTTTATCCTCCTATTTTTTGTCATTTTTTAACCTGATAGGTTATTTGCCTTAGTAAAGTTTCAACATTTTCTTTTATGCAGGATTGGAAGAAATAGACAAATAGAGAAAATTGAAATTGTTATGAGCCAGCTTTGAAGTATATACATTTTATTATTGGTCAGTATAGAAGGTTTCAGTTAACTGTACATCTTTTTTCCATTGGTTTGTTTAATTTTGTAAAGAGAGCTGATAAGCATAACGCCTAACCCCATATAAGCTTAAAGATCATTCATGATGCTTATTGACATAATATAGGAAGAATAATTTAACTTGCTAAGTTATGCATGAGGTACTTATTAAGCTTTTAGTTAGTCTTAAGATGTATAATGTTGTTCTTTTTCAAATCCGATTTTTTGTCATGCTCTATAGTGCAATGAGAGAAAAATGCAAAATGGCATTTGCCTTCTGAGCCAGAAATTTAGTGCAATAAAGATAAAATAACTAATATTGCTAAAAATAAACAAGATCTTAAAATCGAGACGTAATGAAGTGACGCAAGAGTTTACAAACATACTAGTACATCTACAAATATGTTCGCATTAATTTCCCCAAACGCCGGATTGTAAAAAATATCACGTCCTTGTTTAGATCCCACATCTGAGATAATTTAAATAACTGTTTTTGTGCAAAATCTTGAGGTATCACTTTTGACACCCCATTCCTGCTTATCATCTTCGTATAATATTAAGCATATCCGTCATGGAGTCGCTGAGCATTATCGGGCCCCGGGCGGCGCGGCGAGACGTGGTTGCAACTGGCATCGCTTTATCGGTGGTCATTTGGGAGAGCACTCAAGGTTCCCGGCCCGCTGTGCCCCTGACAGGGGCACGTCACGTTTCTTATGGCCGCGAATGTGATACAGATATGGCGATGCACACGTAGAGCACATCGCGCTGCAGCTATCATAACGGCCGCGCTATTTGTAAATACCTTAGGAAGTCTGAATAGCAGCGACCCTCCGAAGCAATCCTTGAGGGAGATTTCACCGTCAACATCGCTGTCCCTTCGAGCGAGGACGCCAGCGAAAGCAGCTTTGGTTTGTTTCGCCGTCGCGAATGGTGACGTTTATGGTTTTGTTGCGTTTTCTATACGTGGGCGTTAAGTTATCGCTCCATTATATTCCAGAACTATATTTAAGAATACTGGTTCTATCAACTAAATGTTTGAAATAAGGCCAAAAATAATTTATTAAAGTTACATAGGAGACAACAAACAACTGCAGGTATATTTTGATGAATATAACAAAACTAAAAGCTATAAGAAATATCAACCAAACACTACAAGTGTCAAATATACCATTTTATAAGTATATGTCGAGTTCTAAGTAGAAATAAGTTCATACTAAATAAAAAATAATAAAAATTGCGTGAAGCCTAGTTGACTGTTGCTTTTGGTGGTGAGGCATATTCTTCATTAAATTCTAGAATGATGTCAATAAAAATTGTGGTAACACTGGTAGTCAGTCAGTAAGAGTGATTCTAAATGCAACATTCTTTCCTAACTCTGTATTAACCAAACTATTTGCATTGAAACATACATATATATAACCGATACATAAAATGCGAACTGTAATAAATTTTGAGCGTCCTCTCGTTAAGATCTCTCGGGTGATTTACACATAAGTTAACACAATGAGTTTAAGAAATGAGCTCAGAACTTGAAGTCTACACCAAGTCAAAAGTTCCACATTACATCTAGAGTACTTATTCATGGAATACATCTAAACAAAAGTTAGATACATATTATACCACTTCAAGTTAAATCAATATCTCTTTTTGAAGCTTCAATGTGAGGGTAAGGGGTGGCGCCAACATCCAGTCAACCCCACCTGCACGTGGTACCCTCTGCTAGAAAACGAACGGGGCTCTGACGACCCAGCATCGGGGGGTATATCCTGATACCAGTTGTCCCGAGGTAACGGCGCCCTCGTCGTCGGACTAATCACCCATACGAGGTATACAGATTCAGAGAAACACAGAAAGCCTCAGACATGGACGGAAAGTTGGAAAACGACCTAAGCGTGCACAAAGGACAAGAATTGGAATATGGAACGTGACAGGACTAAATGAGAAAGAGATAGAGTTAGTTGAAGAAATGGAGAGATATAAAGTTAAAATCCTAGGACTTTCAGAAATCAAAAGAAAGGAATCAAAGAACAAACACTGAAAAGGATACAAATTGTTCTACTCTGGAGTTCAGTTAGGAACAAGAGCAAAGGAGGGAGTAGGAGTGATAATTAGCGAAGACCTAACCGGAAAGGTGATAGGATGGGAAGGTATCAGTTCAAGAATAATGACAATAGATGTCAAGCTAGAAGAGAGAACTACATTCATACAGATTTATGCACCAACAGAAAATGACAACATACTGGAAAAGAAGAGTTCTACACAAGCCTACAACAAGTGCTCGACAAAGCTAGAGACAGAAGCAGACACACATTTATACTTGGAGACTGGAACGCCCGAGTGGGAAAGAACCCAGACAAAGGACATGGAGTTCTAGGAAGATACTGTACAGACAGAGTGTTAAACGACAATGGCAATAGGATGATTGACTTCTGCATAAGTAACGAAATGCTAATAGGAAATAGATTCTTCAATCACAAACTAATACATAAAATAAGTTTCATTGCAGAAAACAGAGAGGCCAAAAGTGAAATAGACTACTTCACATACACAAAGGGAGCAAAGTACGCAGTATTAGACATGAAGGTCATCCGAGGGGCAGAAATCCACTCAAATCACAAACTAGTAATAGCGGACACGAGATTCTATGTAAGAAAGGAAGTAGCCAAGAAAGGCTACGAGAAAATAAAAATAACTGAACTAAGAAAGCCCGAAAAAAAACAGAATACGCACAAGAAGTAGAGCGCAGATTACTAGAACACGAACAACAAGAGCACCATCAGGAGGTAGAATGGAACGTGGAAGAGAGATGGACAAGACTTAAGGAAGTAATACTTGAGACAGCAACAACAATCTGTGGGAAAAGCAAAATATCACCTCGATACCAACGCACGAAATGGTGGAATGAGGAAGTAAAAAGGATAGTAATGGAAAAGAAAACAGCTTGGAAGAGATACCTACAGACCAAGAGAGAAGAAGACAGGCAACATTATATAACAAGGAGAAATGAGGCAAAAGAGGTAGTGAAGAGGGCCAAAGAGGAAGCTTGGGAAGAGTTTGGTAGAGAGATGGAGCAGAAATTCAAAGACAACAAAACAACAAAAAGGACTTCTGGAAAACAGTTAAAGGCCTAAGGGGAATGCACAAACAAAAGGTGTGGAGCATTAGGAACGAAGAAGGAGAAGTCGTTACAGAACTGCCACAAATATTAGAAACATGGAAGAGACATTACAGCACAAAATTCAAAGCACCAAACATACAAGAACAATACAACCCCATCAGAGTAGAACAAGAAGAACAAGAAGAGACAGAAAACGAAACAATAACTTTGGAAGAAACAGAAGAAGCAATAGCACACATGAAAGTAGGAAAATCTGCAGGAAAAGACGGAATAAGCCCTGAACTAATCAAATACGGAGGAGAGTATAAATAAATGGACACACAAGATATGCCAGCAAGTATACGAAGGAGAAGGAATACCGAGGGATTGGGAAGAAAACATAATAGTACCAATCCACAAAAAAGGTAACACAAACGACTGTGGAAACTACAGAGCAATATGCCTGGCATCTTGCGTACAAAAGATCTACACCAGGATACTAGAAAGAAAGATAAGGCATCACATAGATTGTGAGCTATTAGAGGAACAAGCTGCATACAGAAAAGGCAGACAGACTCAAGACCACATATTTACGCTTCGCACAGTAATAGAAAAGACACTTGAAGGAAACAAAGAGCTACACCTGGCATTCATAGACCTCCTAGCAGCCTTCGACACGGTACCAAGAGCAACCCTGTGGAATTCAATGGAAAGAATTGACGTCCTGAGAAAACTTGTAGAAGCCACAAAACGACTATACGGAAGAACGAAAGGAATAGTAAGAATACAAGGACAAGAATCGGGAAATTCTTGATGGAGAGGGGATAAAACAGGGAGTCTCCTCAGTCCACTACTATTCATTATCATGATGAATGAAATAGTTAAGAACAGCAGGAACCCAAACCTGAACACTAAACTAGGACACTGGAACATGGGGCAATCAATATACAAAGCCTCGTCTTCGCAGATGATATACTACTCATAGCCGATAGCCAAAGGAAACTACAACAAGCAATAAATAATTGGAACAACGAAATTAAAATAAAAGAAATGACAATAAATGCGACGAAAAGCAAAATAATGAGAATAAGTAAGAACACAGATGAAGAACAAAGAAACCTGAACGTAAGATTTGAAGGAGAGCAATTGGAACAAGTGGAGAGCTATGAGTACCTTGGAGTAATAATAAGCCAAGACGGAACAGTAACAGATGAATTAAGGAACCGGATCTCCAAGGCGACTAGAGTATACTATCAGATCAACTCAACATTAATCAACAAGAAAGAGCTGAGCAAAGAGACCAAGCTCCACCTGTATAAAACAATATACTTACCTACATTAACATACGGAATAGAAAGCATACCGCTACAAGACAAGAGCAAAATTAAATTAACGGCTGCGGAAATGAAGTACCTGCGACGTATAGTCGGAAGAACAAAGAGGGACAGAGTGAGGAACATCACAACAAGAGAGGAGTTAGACCTAGAACCGCTAGTGGAAACACTACAGAAAAGACAACTAATGTGGTTTGGGCACGTGACACGAATGGGCGAAGAAAGGCTGCCAAGAAGGGTATTATAGGCAAGAAGAGAAGGAAAAAGAGGAAGAGGAAGGCCAAGGCAAACATGGATGGAAACTATAAGGAAGGAAGTGGAAAGGAGGGGAAAAAGCGTGGCAGAAGTTAAACAAATCGCTAGGGACAGGAAGAGATTTCGAAAATGGATAGAGGACCCGACACCTTAGGGTATAAGGGATGGACAAAGAAGAAGAAGAAGAAGAAGAAGCTTCAATAAACCATTTAATTTTTAATACATCAATTAATCAGATTATTACAATACATTCTGAATTTAAAAAAAGCAAGTGTGCAAAAGCTATTTTTGTATACAGAATATAATAGAAAAGATAAGAATACCTTTTCATTTTTTTGATATTCTAAGAAAAAGTATTTGGCATGTTTTCTCCAAGAAAGAGAGAAAGGAAAACTTTAGAATCTATATATCGTCTAGAAACAATAATAAAGAAAGTAATAAAACAGGATATATTTTAAGGGGGGACATTTTTGTCGGGTCAAAAAAATTTTTTTGCTTTATATTATAGTCAAATATTTTTAAAAAACACAGTTAAAATTTCAGTACGATCGGAGCAAAACTCACTGATTTGTTTGTTAAAAGCAGATATTGTAAACAGTGTGAAGTTTAGGAAAAAACTTGGATTCGGCCGAATTCGAGAAATGGTTTACTCAACATCTAGAAGGACAGTGCACTTAAAATCACAAAGGCTCCTCCGGCAAAATGGAAGTTGATTCTATGATTGAAACTTTACAAAGTCGGTTAAAAAGTACGGAGTGAGATACTTGAATTTCATCGGCGATGGTGACTCCAAAACCTACTCTGGCATATTGAATGGCTCGAAAAATAAAGTTGAAAAAAAAAAAGATTGCGTTGGTTATGTCCAAAAGAGAATGGGCACCCGTCTGCGAGACCGAGTAAAAAAACCGATCGAAAAAAGGGAAACATAATAATCTTACCGGCAAGCTGATATACAAATTGACTATTTACTACAGTTTGGCTATCCTTCGAAATTATGATTCAGTTAATAATATGCAAAAAATCATTATGCCTCCACAGATAAGGACCCATAGCACAAGAATGGCTCTTTCAAACATGATTACAAGCCTCTGCCTACACACGTTTTGGATGTCATCAAGCCAATATACAAAAATCTTAGTAACGAAGAGCTACTTGAGCGATGTGTAGGGGGGTTCACCTAGAACAACAATGAGAGCTTCAATCAATTTATTTGGAAAATAGCTCCAAAACATCTTTCCTGTTTAATGAAGGGACTGTTACTCACTTGTCATTTCTACACTCGATGAGAGTTGAACTTGAATTAGAGAAAGACCGCGCGTAAGCAAAGCCAACCGGAAATCGTTACAGTCCACCAAAGAAGGACAAGGACCAAAGAACTAGACTCAGAGTCGCCAAAAATGCTTCTATAGAAGCTATAAAGGCCACTGAAGGAGGCCAGTAGGGTGTCCGTTATTTCCCAAATAGCGAATTTTTTTGAGAGGACTAATTAAATGTCTTCTTTTCATGGTAAATAACTATTTTGAAATAAAAACTCTTTGGTAACCGTATGTTCGGGTGCCTACAGGTAAATCAAATTTCCCATTTGATTAACACGGGAAAATAGTCTTTATTTATTATTTATTTAAACTAAAAATCCTTATACCGTTAGGTGTCGGATTATAACCCAGTTTACAGTACTTATAATATAATATCTAATATAACTTATAAAACTTATTAAAATTAATTAACATTTCTTAATTAATTTATTCCAAGCCTTTCTGTCTCTTGTCAGATTCCTTACTTCTCACCATTGTATGTTCCTATTTTCCGCTGCTAATTTTATCTGTTCCTCCTACTTCTTTCTTGGTCTACCTACTGCGTTCTTCCCCTCTATTCTTGCTTCGTATACTCTCTTCGCTATCCTATTATCATCCATTCGGAGCAGATGTCCCATCCAACCTAATTGCCTCTCTTCTACCAGTGTCAATATCGGTTTCACTTTCAGTTGTTCCGTTATATTTTCATTTCTCACTTTGTCCAGTCTTCTTGTTATTCCTTTAATTTTCCTCAAATATCTCATCTCCATTGCTCTAATTTTACTCTCGTTTCTTCTGTTGATCGTCCAGGATTCGCTGCCTTATTCGCTGTCTTATTACTTTTTTGTATACTTCCTATTTCATTTGTTCCGGAATTTCTTTTTCCTGAGGAACGTGTTTTTCAGTGTGTTAAATATTTTTCCCACCTTACCTAATCTTTCCATTATTTCATTATCTATTTCTCCCTTGTTATCTATTATTGTACCTAAATATTTGAAATTTGTTACTTGTTCTAGTGTTTGACCTTCTATATTGATATTGTGTTGAGGGTCTGTCTTGGCAATAATCATAGTTTCAGGTTTTTCTATATTTATTTCCATGTTTATTTTTCTGAGCTCGCGATGATAGATATTGATATTTTCCTGAAGTTTTTCCGCTGATTCTGCTAGTAACAACATATCAGCAAATAGTAATTCCTGTATTGTTATTCATTTTAATCTCTAACTTCCCACTTCCATATTATATCATTCCTTTTTACAGATCTTCACTACATCGTCCATGAGTACTGAGAATAGGAGTAGACTAAGCACGCATCCCTGTTTCAATCCTATTTTTGTTTCAAATTGTTCTGACTCGTTGTTTTGTGTCCTTACTTTATTTCTATTGTCTTTGTATAGTGTTTTGATGACATCTATCATGTCTTTACTACTCTCTTTTTAGACTTTCCCAAACATCCTTTCTCTTTACCCTGTCGAAGGCTTTTTAGGTCAATAAAGCAAATATGAATTTCCTTCTTTTCCTTATCATTTTTCCCTAATTGTCTGATTGTAAAAATTAAGTCCTGTGTGCTTCTACCTCTACGGAACCCATGTTGTGAACTCCGGCGAGTTTTCAATTTCTTCTCTCAGTCGCTTCTCTAAAATTCTACTTAATACTTTGCCGGGTATACTCGTTAGTGTAATACTATAATTTGATCATTTTAATGTCTCCTTTTTGTATAGGGTAGTATTATTTCTATATTCCGGTCTGTGGGTACTACTTTTTGTACTATTATTTAATTTATTAACTCGTGGAATTCCTCTACACCTATCTCTTCCATATATCTCAACATCTCTAGTTTGACTTCCTGGCTTCCGAAATGATTTCTTCTTTTAAGATTCTGTTAAAAGTATCGTTCTGATGTATCCCCGTGTCCTGCCAAACCTTATCTGCTATCATGCTCTACATTATTTCCTTCTTCTGTTAATTCTTCAAAAGTATGGCCTTCCATCTTTGCATTATTTCCTTAAACTCTCAATAGAATATCACTTTCCGTTTTTGTCTAATTATATTTCTAGTTTGGATGGTCTTCTAATTTGTTTTAAATGCTTTAATGTATTATAGAATCAGTTTTGGTTCCTAAATAGTTTGTCTTTCATCCTGATTCCGAACTCTTCCCATGCCTTGAAAAATAGTTTTAAACGCTCAAATATTTTTTACAAAAAGGTCTTCAATACGTAGAACTATTACGCATGTGAAACTTCAAAACACTGTATTGAATCAATTATTTTTTGAAACAAGAAAATCATTTCTTGGTCAATAAAAATTGAAATGATCCAAAAACGATCAATGAAGATTGTACTGCACTTCATCCATTTCTCGATGGAAAGTCAGAAATAATGTCAATATTACCAAAATTTGTTACAGAAAATTTACGATCGATTGCAGTTAACTGGTCCTCTCAAAAAAATTCGCTATTTGGGAAATAACGGACATCCTACAGGTCAGTATAGTCCTGGTATCGGGATACTTTGTCAATTGGAAAAATTATAATAACTCATATTTATCGTAACCGTGAACTTTAAACGCGTTTTCTCGAAACCATGTTTTAGCAATCCCACGCGTACGATAACTTTTTGTCTGCCAATATACAGAATTGATTAAGTAAGTTTAACGCAAACGATTCGTGTGTATTCTAATGTCTAAATATTGCATGAACTGAACCTAGTTTTCTTCCACTGTTGGAACACTTTCAAGTCTTAAGAATATTTTATAAGTTTAACGCAACATGTAGTGTTTCAATTGAGTGATTATACGACTTTTTCTTTAGTTGAGCATTTAGAGTTAAGGCCAAGTAGACCAATAATATTTTCTTAGTTTTAGGTTGAGATGTTTTCTTTTTGTCCAAATGTGTGTTCTTCAATTTAGTCCTTTGTCAAGGTGCATACCAAGATACTTAACACAGTCTGCTTGGGGAAAGAGAGTACCATCCATATTAATGTCCGGGGTTTAGTAAAAGTAATTTGCACAGTCTTGGAACAGTTGAGTTTAAAGCCCCATTTTTTGAACCGTTTACATGCGTCATCGAGGTTTTGTTGCAGGGTTTGTACAGCGATGATAGGGTCATGATGTGTTACAAGAATTGCCGTATCATCAGCATATGTTGCAGTAATTGCATTGCCATTAGTGGGTATATTGGCTGTATATAAGACGGTACAAGACTGGTTCCAGAACGGTTCCTTGGGAAACTCCGGATTTAATGGGAAAAGATGTGAGATTGCTTATCCGAACTTCACATGAAAATACCGCTCTTCTAGATATGATTTAATCATTAAATAGTACGGGTGTGGTAGAATCCGCTTTAGTTTAAAAAATAGTCCATGCCAGACCTTGTCGAAGGCCTGACTGACATCAAGGAAAACGGCTGAGCAGTAGTTTTTGTCTTCGAAAGCTGCGTTAATAGTATCTACTATTCTATGTATCTGTTCAACTGTGGAGTGTCGACTTCTGAACCCAAACTGGTGATCAGGAATCAGGTTTTCTTTGTCAAGGTTGGGAAAAACCGTTTCCGTAGAAGTTTTTCAAAAAGTTTGGAGAAGAGTGGTAATAAATTAATAGGACTGTATGAAGCAGGCTCGTTTGCCGGTTTTCCAGGTTTTGAGATAAGGACCATCTGTGCGACTTTCCACTGGACCGGGAAAAAACCTGTTCGTAGTATGCTATTAAAGATCATCGTCTACATTTTTATAACGTTGGGGGGGGGGCAGTTCTTTCAGTATACGTCCAGTAATTAGGTCATATCTTGGAGATTTTTTACAGTGGGTATTTCTAAGGATCATTGACGCAAAGTAGAAAGATTTGATGAGTGAAGAGAGTTGGAAGGGAGCCGTCAGATAGTTTTCCACTTCATGATTGTCAAGTTGTTCATCGTCAGGCGGTAATGGTTGAAAAACTTCTTGGAGATGAGTTACGAAGACTTCAGCTTTGTCCATATCAATGCGTGCCCATGTACCATTTTTGTTGCGAATTGGAGGAACTTGCTGTTGAGGTCAATTTAGGTGACTGGTAGCTTTTCAAAGGGATTATTCGGTATCTTCGAAAGCAGTCAACTCGCTCAGGTATTCGTCTATGTATTTGTTTTTTGTTTCCTTAATCAATTCCTTTAGCTTTCTACAGGCAGTGTTAAATCGACGTCTGTCCTCTGGTGCTCTACTTTGTTGCCATATTTTTCGGGGTCGACGTTTTTCGGCAATCTTTCTTTTAATATCAACTGAACAGTTGTAATTTGTTTGTATTAGTGATGACTGTGGAGTTGCTCTGGTAGCTGCTAAGTGAAAGTTACCTGGTCTTCGAGAATGTTTCTGAAATTGTTCCAGTTGGTTTTATTAGTAAGAGACGGTGGTTTCGTTTTACTTAGTATTGAGGTGCTTATTGTAGCTATAATGGGGCTGTGGTCGGAGGATAAATCGTAACATGGTGTAATGTTTAAGTAGCCTTGCGGAATTCCTTTTATGACAAAAAAGTTCAGAAGATCAGGGTTTTTCTGTATCTGTAGACCAGTAGGTAGGCTGATGCGTTGACAGATAACTTAATTGATACTGTTGCATAACGGAGAAGAGAATGTTGCCTCTAGGGGAAGAAATGTAAGATCCCCAAAGGGGGTGTTTCGCGTTGCAGTCGCTCCAGCCAGAAATCTGCTGCCCAGAGAGGAGAAGTAGTCTTCAAAGCATTTCTTATTGGGGGCCTGACTAAGTGGAAAGTATGCAGCAGAGACGGTTAATGTTTCGATCCAGTCTTCTACGGTTACACTTGTAGCCTGTATGATTTCAGTGCAGTATTTAGAGATTTCATGATGTTTTATGAAATGTTTGATTATAATTGTGGCTCCTTCTCGAGCTGTGCCAGAGGGTGATTTGTGTATATATATATCGCATTTACGTATTTTGAAATATGATGTTTCGGTAAAAAGCGTTTCAGAGATTAGTAAAATATTAATGTTATTGTTTAACAGGAATACTTCTACTTCTTGGCGATGCCAGTCCATTAGCGTTCCAATGTACAAGTTTAAGGAGTTGAGCCATTATTTCTGGTTATTGTTCACTAATTGCCGCACCAGATCTTTCAGGTCTTTTATCTCTTCCAGAAGATTGTTAATCATGACTCGCTGAGAGTCTATTGTTTGTTGCATAAAGGATACGATGTCATTTGGATATTGAGTGAAATTTTGGGAGTCTTGTTGATGTGGGGTTGTGTTGGTACTTTGGTACGATCTGCGTAGGTCATGTTACCTGAACTGGTTCTGTTTTAGAAAGCATTATCTGTGGTTTTTGATTGTTAAACCTGTGTTGTTACGATGGGTCTATCTCTAATAGGAGGAAATCTTCTGTTCTTAATCTGTTTTAGACCGTGCATCCTCTATAGTTGCAGGGTGTTCTCCCAGGCAGAGCACACATTTGGCTTTACTTCCATCATTTTTATTTGATTCGTAATCATAGTTTCCGGCACAATTTACACATCTAAATGGGCGAGTGCAGTAATTTTGGGTGTGGCCGTAACATTGACATCTCTTACAGTGGGCAATATCTCTCTTTTGATGTGGAGGCTTGACCTTTACGATGGCATTTAATAGGAGGTGATATTGTAAACGTCTTTGTTGTTGTTTTGTTGTTTAAGGTCTACAAAAATAAATTTAATGGAGTCTTTTTGGTGCGGTGTTTAACAAGATTGATGCTTTTGACATGATGACCAAGAGATGCTAAGGCCTTTATTATCTCTTCCTTATCGGTAGTATAGTGGAAATTTCTTATTACTATTCGATAAAGCTTATCCTCCGGAAGAATACATGTGTGCCGGATAGCATTATTTTTATCTAGTATTTCTTTAATTAGTTTGTATTTTTCAACTGTTTTGATTAGCAGCTTGGCATAGCCGCCTGACATTGATTGATATTAGTAACCTTCTTTTTGTAGATGGGAGTCAAGAAGTTTTATAAGTGGGATTATATTTGCAACATAGTGTATAAATATAGGAGGGTTTGGGTCTTTTCTTTAGTTTTGCTTTGCAATGAAGTAGTCGGGGTATCTTCCTCTGAGTTTGTTAAGTGTTGAAATCGATTACTTGTTGTAACTGGATTAGCATTATCCTGATTTCTAGCCTTAGTGTTACGTTGTGTTGTTGAAGGAATAGGTCGCTACCTCTTTTGCTTTCGTGTTTTCATTTCCTGAAAGTCGTTTGGTTTTAAATGGTTGTTGATTCTTCACTTGTAACAGATATAGTCTCGGCATATAAAGTAGGAGTGATTGATAAAGAAGGAAATCCTACTTGCATTGGTTCAACTCTATTCCAGTCCGAAAAAGTTGATTGAAAGTTAGGTACTGGCTGTGACGCTGAGTTAAATTGTTGGAAAATTGCAGGATGGGATGAGTGTAATTGTTGGGGTTGCTGCCAGGGTTGCGGGCCCATTATTTGAGGTTATGGTTGAGAATACCACTGTGGATGAAATTGCAATTGCAATAGGATTGACATGTTATTATTTGAAGGCACGTTGTAAGGTATGACTGAAAGGCTGTCGCTGTTCTCTTGCTTTCTAAAATTGTAGATATGACGCAGATATACACAATTGTTTGACCGATAACAATGAAATAAATACTAATAGTGAAAGCGCAAGCCTGACTTTAAATAGCACAAGCAGCGTCGAACGCCTCGGGCACCAATATCTCGAAGCCCACAAACACACGTTTGCTGCCTTCGAAATACAAGTGGGGAATGCGTAAGATAACTCAAAAAGTATTTCACACATTTTTGTTATACTATTTGTGTGGGACTGAATAATCGTTTTTTGGTTGTTTTTTTTACGCTGGCCGATTTTATAAGCGATAATTTACTGATTTTTTTTAGTGAAAATAGTCACCGTTTTAATAATTTTTTTTCTTTTTCAATTATTCAATTTCAGAGGACGTACGTATACTTAAAGAATATTTTTGATTTCAGATGATTCTGGACGACCCTTTTTTAGGCACCGCAAAATGTATTTTTTTTCATCTCTATATTTCGTTTTGACAAATACTCTAAGCTAAAGTGATAAGTTCTCAAAAGCAAAAGTCATTTTGACATTGTAAATGTTGGTTTGACATTGCAGGCGTCATGTTGATTTTTAGTTACCAACTGCATATAATTATACATTAAAAAATTAAGGAATTTATTTGAAGATAATCTTAGAAAATATTGAAATAATTATTCATACAACACAGTATGTAGCAACTTTGAGTTTTATTATAAGAAATTTGCAAATTCCCATTAATAAAAGAAGTCCCAAAGCCATGTTTGTTGCTGCTGGATTGTTTTATAAAAAAACGTTAACCCATTTATTGTTCACAAAACGATCTGGCTCTATTAGATAGGATTCTAATAAAGTATTCAATATGTCGAGGAAATTTCCATTAGATAGGATATGCCACCTGAAATTAAATTGTGAAGGTCCCAAAGCCAAAAATTTAGCACTGCTAGATGTGATTCTATAAACAATATTTAATAACTATAGCAAGATATAAATGATCTTAAAGAATATCCAACTAATTATTCTGCTAACAGAATAGTCGAGGCAAATTAGTAAAAAAGCTCGACATTTTAGTGAGTACACGTATCCAAACGTTCTAAGGCGCTTTTGATTCGTACGAGCCTTAGAAAAAAATGTTATAACATATTTTTTTGCTATAGTGCGAAAGTGCATTTGTGCACGCCAAAATGCATTTATTTAATGCATTTTTTGCAGACCCTAAAGAATATTTTATTTCTCGCTTAATATTGGCTGTAATAAGCTCATTCCCGTTACTCGTAGGTTTTTGGGGTTGCTGATCACGAATAGGTTGCTTAGAAAGTGCCCAGATGCACTTGGGGGGCATAATTCTTGGAATGGGGGCTATTTTAGGAAAGCAGCTCCAAGTTGTTTGTTTTTCGAGATTAAACTGTCTGAATAAGGGTTTTTGGGGTCGCTGATAACGAATACGATATTTAAAAAGTGTCCGAATGCACTTGAGAGGGGGGTGTTAGAGCATAATCCTGGGGATGGGAACGATTTTAGGGAATTACCTCAATTTTGTTTGTTTCGAGTTTAAACTGTCTATATGACAGTTTAAATTCGAAAAACAAACAAATTATCATCAGAATTATGTCTCCAAGTGCATCGGGTCATTTTCTAAGCATGATATTCGTGATCAGCGACCCCAAAAACCTACAAGTAACGGGAATGAGCTTATTCTAGCCAATATTAAACGAGAAATAAAATATTCTTTAGGGTCTGCAAAAAATGCATTAAATAAATGCATTTTGCGTGTACAAATGCACTTTCGCATTATAACAAAAAAAAAATGAGTGGAAACATTTTTTTCTGGGGCTCTTGAAATCGAATGCGCCTTGGAACGTCTCGATACGATCACTACAAATTTTGAGGATTTTTGTCCTTTTTCTACTTGTAGAAACCCCTGGTATCTGGTACTGCTCCTTTCATTTTTTCATTCTACGTTGCTCATGCTCTCTCTTTTCTGTGCATTTTAAATTGGCAGTTTTTCTATTTTGTCGTATGTAGTATCTCTTAGCATTTCTAATTCTGCTTAATTTCTTTCGGCAATTACTTGTTCGCATTCTTCATCGTACCATTTTTTATTTTGTGTTTTCTTACTATCTCCCCTGTGGTCTCGCTCAATATTCTTTCTCCTATTTCTTTCTTGCTCGTTTTTTCTCCTGTTTGTTCTAGCATTTCAAATTTCCGTTGTACACTATTTGTATTTTTTTCTCTAAATACATTACTCTCTCTAAGTTTCTCCATATAAATTTGTTGGCTATTTACTGCTTTCTCTTGAACTTTGCATGCTATTTTTTGTCTGACTTTTACTAAAAAAAATGTTGCTGGCATGCGCAGCATCTATTATACATGAACTATTTGATTTAATATATCATATAGTATAATACTTTTGGATTAGAATATATATATTAAGCAAATTATTGATATGATACTGCAAAGTAAGGGGCAATTAACTTACTAATATTTAAGTGTGAGTGATAATTGTGTTCATATATGTATACTATTTTTTTTATTTAAAAAAAATAAATTTGTAAAAAATTAAATAGCCATAACGATCAATAAACTGTGTTCAATTTCTTTAAGCTTGAACACCATTAAATAAAAAGAGCCTCTCTACTTGAACACAATATCCGATAAATACATTTAGTGTAGGCAGTCTTCGAAAATGGGGAACGCAACCCCGCCACGGCTCGCTAGCGGCGGAAGCCTTGCGAGCCGCGCTCTTTGACATCGAACTGCTGAAGAAAACTTGAAATTGAGATATACTCTTCGTGCTGTCACAGCAATTCCACCCTTATCCTGTTCCGTCACTCCGCCAAAGCGGTACAGAGTGACAGCTAGTTAGTCACGGCGGTTGAGTTACCTCCCTCTGGACTCCGGGACGTAACCCGCATTTTAGTCCGAATCCTGATACATCGCCGCGCCTTCCCAACCCCATACTCGCGCAATTTGGCGAATTTGCATGGGTCTGGCGCAGGAGGTGTGCGCGCGAAAGGTCCGGAAGATTCGCTCGCGAGGCCGTATAAATACTTTATCGCCCAAGAAAATTTCCGGGGCCGTTATAAAAGATTGTTATTTCCTCCGTAGCGATGCGTCGTGAAATATGCTAATCCATTACGGCTATCATTATTCCGGAATCTTTCTTGGTCCCATCTTCCATGATTTACACAGCCACAGGTGCGCAGAATGAGCCCGGACTCCGGCTGCTCTCCGCTATTGATATCCCATATTTACGTCTCACACATTTCTCTGTCACTTTCTCTCCGATATTAACTGTTGCGAACCCAGGGGCGCATTAGGGCAAATTGTCAGCCGCAACGAAAACGAGATCAAAAACAAAACATGTCGGTTTCAATCTCATTTCGCCAGAAACGCGTCAACATTGTAGACATAAGAGCCTTTTCAGAAGTTACCTACGAAACAATTTAATAATTTACAACGTTTTACAATATTTTTTCTCTTTCGAGTTTTCTATTGCACATCTTTAGCTTAAATGTTTAGTTTTACTTTTCCTTGCAACTTTAGTCTTTCTTTTTGTTCAGTTAATTTGATTGCTTACTATTAATAGTTTCGCCTTCTAATTTTTTTCACTTTTCTTTTATTTTTAACTAATTGAATTATATTAATCAATTAATTATAAGGATTATTATTCTTGTGTTAGAACCAATATTTTTAAATTCTATATATTTTTTATTTTAACATTTCATAATACAACTTTAGTCTAAAGATTTTTCTTGGCATGTGGTCGTATATAATCTTATTGTTCTTTAATTTGCTTTTCAGTTTCAATTTTTTACTAAATTAAAATCTTTATCTCCTAAAATAAATTAATTTTGAAATTGTTTTACATTTACTTAAATTTAGTAATTTGTACAAAAGATACTCCATAGTAACATTTTAAATTTGGTTTTGATTTATATTAGGCGTGAGTAATATTTTATATTAAATAGTATATACATAAAAAGAATAATTTCTTGAGTAAACAATAGAAAACTAAGTTGAAGTATATCATACAGTAGCGGTCCTGGTCATATTGGATTTTAGTATTTTGGCTATAACTTTCTTTAAAATTAAACTTTCGACTTGAAATTTAGGCCCAATGCAGACAAATTTGTTAGTAATAACTTTAAATATTTACATTTCCACACGTAATTATTATTCATCTTCATATTTTTTTTGTAAAATCGACACAAATGCGAACTATCGTCATAATTTTTTTTAATTTTAATTCGCTACAAAAACACAATATAATGAACGAATCAACAAATATCAATTTTTATACTTAGTTGCGCTGATGGCCGCTTGAATTCTGCGCGGTATAGACGCGACAGTTTGTCGATGGGCGACTATGGGATGATGGCCTGAAGTTGGGAGAAATTTTTCGCTTGCATTTCGCATTTTGACACCTTTGAGGCTTCTTTCAAACTCGTCCCACATATGTTCGATCGGATTCAAGTTCAGAGACTATGATGACCACGGCAGAAGGGGGACTTTGTTAGCCTTGAACCCCACTCCTGCAGAAGACGACAGCGATGCTTGGGGATCATTGTCCCACATAGGGCCACGCAGCATTTTCATGGTGTCCATAATGCGCCCATAGTTCGTTCAGTGAGACGGACCACGACAGAACCACCACCGTGCTTGACGCTGGTCCACAGGACATCGAACATAATAGGTCATTGAAAAAGTTATTTGTGTACCAAATACGCTCAAATAAAAGACAACTTAGTAGTCGAAGTAGTCGCCGTCCCACTCAATACAATTCGACCACATTTCCGGTAGCGGGTGGATGCTACGATGGTAGAACTCATGGTCTTTGGAGTTGAAGAAAGAAACGAGCAAGTGTTCAATTTCGTTCGAAACTGCTTGTTGGGCAAAGTGATGCTCTAGAGAACGGAAGAAATGGAAATCGCTCGGTACCAAATCCAGTGAATACGGCGGATGCTCGAGAATGTCCCAGTCAAGCTCGTCAAAAACCTTGTTTATGATCTTTGCCGTGTATAGACGTGCATTATCTTGAAGAAACACAATTGGCCGGCGATTACCCAAACGACCCTGAGTTCCATGATCGCGGCATTCACCTGCTACCGGAAATGTGGTCGAATTGTTTTGAGTGGGACAGCGATTACTTCGACTATTAAGTTGTCTTTTGTTTATTTGGTACCAAAATAAAGTTTTTTGATCTATAATCTTGAAAGGCTGGGAACTTTTTCAATAACCTCTTAAGTCACCCTATCCGTACCGAACAGCATAAACTTTGATTCCATTGCTGAATGATCCAGTCTTTGTAGGTCTTGACCCATTCCAGGTGTGCTTTGCGATTCTTCAGTGAAATCAACAGCTTCTTCATGCTGTCCCATCTGTTGAAGCCGACGCTAGAATCGAGATTTCGCGGAGATATCGGCTGTAGTGAGGCGATGGTTACTTCTCGCGATTTGAAGTATCTTCCGATCGACGACGTGCGACGTGATGCGAGATGGTCCCGGAACGACTTAGTCTTTAACCGATTCATAGCCCTTGTATTTTTTCTAAACTTTTTGAATAGTCTGTTTGAAGACTACATGGTCGCAAGCTGCTTTGTAGTCACGCCGTCCAAGCTAATGCTTCCAGAGGCTCGGACAGTTTGGACATGATGGCATTGACTGAAAATGATCAAATATATACAAAACCATAAAAACAAAATGATAAAATGGATAAAAAAAGCAAAAAAATGATATTTAAGAAACGAAACTTGGTGAACTGTTCACCTTCACTGATATTGCACACCATCTACAACTTTTGTAATGAGAGTGTACAACGGCGCATCATCATGTACTGAAATATTAAAGAAAGTTATATCTAAAAGACCAAAACCAAACATGACCAGGACCGCTACTGTAGATCAGTAATAAAGTCATGCCTTGGTTAACATTATTTTTGATAACAAAACTTCGATATAACGAAATTTGCAATTTCAAATCACATTTAACATAAAAAATATTCCAAATTAAGGCAAACGCCCAACATACATCCGAATAGTCGCTGATGACGACTCGTTACGTACTTTCGAGTACTCCCCAGCTATGGGTGTGTCTGTTATAACAGTATGTATCGCCTAATTTAGTCATTGTTTACACTTCTTAAAGCGTGTTTCAGTGTGGCGCATTGCAATAATTGACAGAGGTTTTTAGTTAAAATACAGAATTAAAGAAAAGAAAAACAACTTCTTTGGAAACTAAATTAAAGTAAATAGCATTGGGAGTGGCAAAAAAATCCAATATGTCACACTCCTCACGATTGACGCAATCAATTTTAACAACCACGCTAAGTCAATCCGAAAAATTAAAATGATCTACTATAGATGTTACAACAGCAAAATTATGTAGCTTTAAAAAATCAAAATTTAGAAAAAAATTGAGAAAATATCAAGTTTGTAAATATATGATGTGTCACAATGTCACATGCCTTTAACTCGAATGGTGATTCAAGGAAAAACATGATTTTTGTTTAATCACCTGAAATCTAAACAAACTGGAGAAATTATAGGAACTTTTGGGGCTTCTCGTGGTTGATTCGAAAAATTTTAAAATCGGGACGGGATTTATAATGAAAATTAACAGGAAACGCTCCAAGAGCATTGAAACATCAAATGAGGTTTGAGGAAAACTAAAAAAAATAATTTAATATGAAAACACTCCCAAAATTGTTAATGAACGCGTTTGTTCCAAAAAGCTTCATTTCTATTGAAGAAAAGTCAACTGCTGGGTTCAAAGTAGTTTAACGTACCCTTGACGATTATAAATTAAAATTGTTATTAGTTTACCATTCAGAAAATCCCAAAGCATTAAAAGGTAACATAAAAATAAACTTATCAAATAAGAAAACGTGGATAACTAAAGAGTTATTTATTGACTAGTTTGATAACCACTTTTGTCTTAAAGTAGAACGGTATTGTCAAGAAACAACTTTGAAGAAAGAGCTTTTTTGTTGTTAGGCAATGTTCCATTACACCCTAGTGATCTTAATACGCTGGGCACATGCATTCCTGTCAAAGTTGTGTTTCTTCCAACAAGCACAACTTCCCTAATTCAACCGTTAAATCAAAAAATAATAATTATTTAAAGCTTATTATCTGTGTCGAACAGTATATAATTTAATTGAGTTAGAAAATAAACAGGAAATAATAGTTAAAACTTTTTGGGAAAACTGCATAATTAAAAATTCAATTTAAAATATTAATATTTCTTGGAAATAAGTCACAAAAAATTCTAAAATAGAGTTTGACCCAAAATATGGCTAGAACCGGTAATAGAAGAAGAAAATGACATTCATGAAATTAGCCATGGAATTATCCAGCTCAATCAATAGGTTTCAAAAATGTCAACGAAGAAGATGTTATAAATTTCTTGAATGCAGCTGGTGATTTCACAGTAGAAGGCTTAGAAAACCCTATTAGCAACGAGAAAAAGAAAATAAAGACAAAGTTAAGAAAGTTCCTGAAACAATGTTAAAAACCCAAGTTTTAAAGAGTGCTTAGATGACGTTGAAAACGCCTAAAAATGTTTTTAACATTTTAACAAAAATAGTTCCAATTTAAGGGAAAATACTATCGCTAAGCGATCAGCGTTAAGTATAATAACTCCGTATAAGCAATTATAAGATTAAAAAAATGCATAAATAATTAACTTTAGACTCCTATTTTGAAATTTTTGTACGTAAATTGACTGTTTATTTAACAAAACTTTTCCTTGATAGAAAAAAGCTTGACATTTTCCTTAAATAGGAACATTTCCATATTTTGGACATACTATTTTTACTTCTAAAAACAAAGTTTCGCTTAAGCAAGCAATTTTGCCAAATGCATCCTAGTCATTAATCGTGCTATGAATATATAATATAATACGAACAATACGGCACGTAAGATTGTATAACATAAAAAAATAAGAAAAAGAATAATAACATAGATGAGATGCACAATTGTAGAATACATAGTCCAAAAATAAATAAGAAAAGGATAATACCAAATAATTTTAACCAACCAATCAAATATAGAAATATAATCTCAAACAAAGAAATATTAATTAACTTAGTTTACTAATTGATTAAGTAGCAACGCAGTATTTGTTTTCATAAACATTATCTTGGTGAAATGCATCTTCTAGGCAATGCTAAAAAAGAAGTAACACTTCGAACTATAGAATGGTAGAAATGTAATTGTGAGTGTTGGTAATTCAATGATTTATACGTCGAATACCTAAAAATTTCGATATTTAGTATCAGAAAACAAGCTAAATAAAAATTACCTTTATTAGCACTGAAAGTAATCGCCCTTAGTTACGTTCATAGCGTTTCTGAAGACTGTCAGCAAACATCTGTTTAGGAATCGATCGCAAAACCGCTGTCGCACGTTCTTAAATTGACGCCATATCCGTAAAACGTGCGCTTTTCATAACGCTCTGCAGATGAAGTCAGCATGTGCGAGATCAGGGAAGAAAGGAAGGATTCTGGTTACACGGGGTAGTAAAATCTCTAGAAGTTTTTATTAATTTTGTTTTCTATTTGTCAGTTCGTACGGCACAAATTGGGAACAAATCTTCCATCAACCCAAATTTTACGAACAATGACATTCACATTGTCTATGCTAATACCCAAGCCAGTCGACGATCTCTTGCCAGACTTTACTAAACATTTTAATTTTCTCTCATCTCTGACATTTTTCAGAACTTTTACTTTTTTAATTATAACTTTAGCTTGATCTTTTCTCGTCTCACTTACCCATCGATGAGAAGAGTTCGGTTTTCCGCCGTGAAAGTATTGGAATTAATCGTAAACACATGTTAAGCTCATAGTTTTTGTCCCTTATACTTACACCGTTTTTTGCGTCTTTGTTTCCGTTTTTCCCAATTAGTACCAGAAGTTGATGTTTACTCCTTGCTCAATTGCACTGTACCCCTGCCCTTCACACTAACTACGTTACAGATTTACCCCCTGGTCACGTGTACTTCACGACAGATGGCACTTCTCAAAGTATATTTGGATAATCATATGCATTGAACCATTCGTCGAGGTGGGTACCATCCATTGATAGTTTTCCAAGTTTTCCTAATTAATGAGGTCTTCTAGCCATTTTTTCTTAAGTCTTCTTTCTGGGTGTAGTTCGTAGAGTATGTGGTCGGTGGTGCTAAGTTTAGATTTGCTAGTGTGGGTACTGATTACATTTTTGGCGAATGCCATGCTGAAACCCTCATGGAGGTGTCTTCGACTAGAATGTTTGTAGGATTTTAGTAATGGACGGTTTACTACATCCTCAAAGCTTAATATCGTACGTCCAAATGGGTTTTATGATAGTTTTGTATATGGTTAGTTTATTTTGAAGAAGTAATTGAGATTTTAGATATTTTAGAGATAACCAGTGCATTTGTTTTACTTAAGGTTTAGTTGTTTTATTTGGCCTTCATATGTTCTCTCCAGGTGGGTTTCTAATTTATGTGAAGTCCCAAGTATTTAACGATTGGTTTTTCAGAAATAAGAGTGCCATTGAGGTAGACCTGGGGCATGTATTTCTCCTCAATGTGAAGGCGATCTGTGTCGATTTCTCGAAGTTAACTGTGATTTTCCAACGTCGTAGCCAATTACCTAAATAGTTCAGGGTGTTTTGGAGCTTATCAGAAACTGTGACTGGATTTGTATCAGTTGCCATAATTGCTATATTGTCAGCAAATGTGGCCAGGGTGGTATCGTTAATCGTAGGTATATCCACAGTAAAAATTAAGTGCAGGAGCGGTCCGAGGACACCACTTTGGGGTACTCCGGATTTTATAGAATGATAGCTGGATAATACAATATTAACCTTCATCTGGTAGAATCGCTTGTTAAGATAGGACTTTAGAATAATATATTTTGACTAGGCATGTGTTTTTTAACTTAAATAATAATCCTTCGTATCACACCTTGTCGAATGCCTGCTGTATGTCCAGGAACATTGCGACGCACATTTTCTTCTCTCTATCTGAATGTCAAAATATTTTTAATATTCGTCACGTTACAAATCATTTGTAAGCATTACACGTTAACAATTTTAAGTAGTCATTTTTCGTTTATTATATATTATTATATTTTTTCTAACTATTAAATGGGTGACTCAACTGCAACAGAATTATTTGAAATTTTGGAACAAATATGGCCGACCCCAACACAATTCTTGCAAACTTTGAAGAAATATTCTGCAAACTTAATAACGGAAATTGGACATCCAATACTTCCGTTATTGAAAGTATTGAAGAAAGTAATGAGTCAAGCATCGTCGAACCAAGACAAAATCGACTCGTGGAAAATATATTGCGAGCACAGTTGCGACGAAGAATATGCCTCGATATCCTTCCCATACGACATAATCATGAAATTAATCAGTTTACTACAGAAATACGGCAGCGTCGATATCACGGACAACTGCTTATCATCTCCTATCATGAATCAAACCCAGACTAGAAGCATTTTCACATCGTCCATGATTGTGGGTGGACCGCTGGTGCAGCACATTCAAAGGATATACTTTCAATAGACAAGCAGCTTAAAAAAAATTTTTCTGAAAAACCAGCAACGACAGCAGCAGCCCTTGCGGTGTCGTGGTAGGTTTGCCAGGTTTTGCAATCATTATAGTTGGCCATATTTCCATTGTATTGTAGCAGCCGTAGCATGCTTTTAAAGATTGCTTTTCTGGGCAGGTGTTTTAATATTCCGCCGACAACCAGGTCATATCCAGGCGCTTTAAACAAGTTTGTCGTGTTAATCATTCGAGTGACTTCACCTGGTCAAAATAGATTTACAGGTAGTAAAAGTTGGCATGGAGCTTCTACTTCTTCGTGTTCAATGTTGTTATTAGGATGTGAAGTAAACACATTGGCCAGGTGGTGGAGAACTAAGTTGAAGTTTTAATAATATAACATAGCGGATGATTTTTATGATTATAAGACACAGCGGAGCTAAATACGGTTGCACGAAGTATATTTTCCGCCAAACAATGTCAATACGTCTAATATCGGGCTTCAACTGCCGATTTTTTTTATCAATTTCTTCCCAATATTTGGTGACAATTGTAGTTTTTAATATATTACTACAAATGCTATGGCTAAACTATAGCTCGCAATCTTACAAATATTTTACTATATAGTACTTGCTCCATACGAAGTTTCTGATGAAAAAATTCGCTTTCTGCTCAATTTTTAATACAATTTCGGGTTAAATGACTTAGAAAAAAGATTTGTAAGGTTTACGAAACAGTGGCAATTCGTAGTAGTTAAAGAAGAAGGTGACAATCCAAGACTTGGACGTCCCAGAAAGTTTTAGTGCTATAGTATAGAAATTTTACTAGAAAAGTAGTAGGAATTTATCGAAATCGATTGAGAATTCTTTGATTACTAATTTTATCTTGTGTTTGAGCCTAATTAAGACAAATAAATGAATTATATTCTATGCGCACAAATTTTTGCGGTAATTTATTACAATCCTGTTTGATTGTCGATGCAGTTTGGATCACAATTACTACAATTCTTAGACTTGGTGAGTCTTACAAACGTTTTTGTCATAAATTCTACTTTAACTACACAACATGAAATAAAAAGCGTAGCACAATATTCTTTAAACTAACAGTTTAAGTTGCCCATCTTCGTGATAACATTTCCAACATATTATCTATTCGGAATGATTTTAATCTTGTTAGAAACTTCACCAAACATGTATAGTTGACACTTTCAGTTTTAAATTGTAAAACTACAGTTAAAAACGCATCATGCAGTATCGATTTGTTCAAGAATTTTCATAAAATAATCATCCTAAGAACTGAAACCTTCCACTAAACGGCAGAGTAATATTCAAATATTTTTAGAACTGATATTATTTTTCAGTCATAAGAACTCAGCTGCCTTGATCATTTCAGTATTCAGGAATAGAATTCTTCCATCTGAAAATAAAGTTCTTGGCATTTTTTACTTCTTCAAATATAACTTTAACTTGCTTTTTTTTTAATGTGCATCAATAATTACAAACGTATGTTATAGTTTGAATCTTAACATAGAAACGCACCCAAAACCACAACGATTACATCTGTGCTAATGACCATTAACACTTTTTACTACAGTAGAATATACATATTATTGAGTTGTAGAAACATTTCATTTTCGAGATTCTTTAATTTTATTCCGTTGACATTCCATTCTATAATCAGTAAGAAGTTAATTTGTTAATAACTGTAGTTACCTTGTGTAAAATTGTGCTATTTTGCTGAAGAAGCTGATTAAACTTTTTTTAAATTTATTAATATAAAAGAAAACTACAGGCCGTAGAGATGGACTACCTTAGAAGAAGCGCGCTGGTATCCAGAAGGGAACATCTTACAAATGATGAAATACGACGTAGAAGGAGGGCCACAGACACAATAACGGACAGACTTGAAAGGAGAGAGCTAAAATGGTTTGGACACTTGATGAGGATGGATGACCAACGATGGCCGAAACGAATCTTCAAATGGACTCCCCCAGGAAAACGGAAAAGAGGAAGACCCAGAAGATCATGAAATAACGGAATAAGAGATGCGATGATCAAATATCAAGTACAAGAAGATGCTCAAAACCGAGACATGTGGCGTTTGAACGGAAAGAGGTATAAGATATATATATATATATATATATATATATATATATATATATATATATATATATATATATATATATATATATATATATATATATATATATAAATAGAATTAAGTCTTGTTGGATGGATGTCGTAGGATATATTTGGAAGGAAAATTGGTTTGGTAAGTGTTGGTTATTTTTTGGTTTGGTAATGATGGAAAATTTGTTCTGTTATGTGTTATGTTACTTTTACTTGCAGGTAGTTGTATTTTCCTCTAATTCTTGATAGACAACACAGCCTTTATAATTAGTTGGGTGAGAGTCTTGGCACAAAATACATTTGGTGGTAGTATTTCTGAATTTAGTGCACGTATTCATGCTACATTTAACGTAAGCATACGGCCTGTTCAGTATGTCCTTGTATGGTTATAATTTTGACACCTTGTGCATTGTGCTATATCACCATTGTTACTTAGAGGTTTAAATATTCGGATATCATAAATGTTTTATTATTTTCAGACAGTTCAACCTCTATAAGAATATGTGGAACGATTCATTGGTATGTTTACTTTTAATATTTAGTATGTTTCTTAAATTATGGTGATGAACAATAGGTGTCGGAAAGCATTTGTCTATTAAAAAATAATGAGAGAAGGTAAATCAACATCACCTATCATATAACAGTTAGTTAATTGAAGTAGTAAACTATTGATCAAATGACTATTTAATTATAAACATAAAATCGTTAATCTTCGAAAAAAGGTTGTTTATTGTATAGAAATTTTACGAATTTAGGAGTTGTATTATGGTCTGATGGATTTTTAGAGTGTACCTAGACAAAGACAAAACTTTGAAAAGGCGATAAGCAGGTGAGGAAGATTAAATAAAATTTCGGAGTAAAAACGTGTAACAGTTTGTAAAAATGTTTCTCGTTGCTTTTAGGCTAATTTGGAGATTTAAAATAACTGGCACTGTTTGGGACGCTGTGACGTCATAAAATATCGAAAAGTTAGAGATCTTTTGAAAATTAGTCAGGTTTATTAATTTGGCAAGCAGTTCAACAAGTAGGAATCAGCTATGAGAGCGTCCAATCTAACCTGACAAAACATTTGAAAATGTTTTTGTACAACATTCAAGTCCATTAGCCACTGAAGCTGCACGATATCGAGAGAAGATTCCAATTTGGCTAATTGATAGTCGTAAAAGTGAAAGACGCTTTGATTTATATTTTAAAAGTTTGGTTTAATGATGAGGGTCATTATTATTTGCAAAGTTTTGTTAATAAGCGGTGGGGTACCGAACATCCTCACCTTGCCTCTCCTTTCAGCCAAAGTAACCACCTAATGTGCAATTTTAGGAAAAAAAATTCTTAGACCAAATTTTTGATAGCCATGTGAACTCTAAAAGTAACCATCAGATACTTGAAGAGAAATTTATGTGGGGAACAAAGAGAGACAAATGCTCAACAGCTATTGGTTTATTCCTCATCGCACCCGGAAGTTTTTTCCACACTTTTGGATAATTTTGAAATATATACTTTGATAATTTTGTTTGCGATGTTCCCCTGACAAATCCGACAAATGCGACTTTTTTTATAGAGATACCTGAAAGATCGAGTTTACAAAGGCTCTCCAAAGACACTCAAAGATCCCAAAATAGTCATAAAAAATAAAGTTTAGGCCATCGGAAGACACACCTTTCACACAGTAAATGAGGCTTTTGAAAGTACGCTGTGTCATCTTGTTGCTAGTCGATGTTCACATTTTGAAAATGTGTTCAGCTAAACTGTACGAAATATTTTTTTGAATTTTGAAAATCATTTTGCTACGTAAGAAGTTGTAAGCAAATACTTTCCGGTGCGTATTATTGAACATCCTGTATTTATAACGCATAGGGCACTAAAAAAGTGTTTTAACATGGCATAAACGAACGGTTATACGTTGCGACAAGTGCAAGGCTGCCAAAACAAGTGCAAACCTACACTTTGGTCGGCAGAATGACCTTCTGGTTGTAGTTATTTTTGATCTGTGGTAGTGAAAAGAGCTCGCAAATACTTTGCGATACCTATTATTCATCACCATAATTTAAGAAACATACTAAATATTAAAATAAACATACCAATGAATCGTTCCACATTTTTGTAGAGGTTGAACTGTTTGAAAATGATAAAAACTTTTATGATATCCGAATCTTTAAACTTCTAAGAAACAATGGTTATATAACACAATGCAAAAAGTGTCAAAATTATAACTATACAAGGACATAATCTAACAGGCTTTATGCTTACGTTAAATGTGGCTCGAAGACGTGCACTAAATTCAGAAATACTACCACCAAACGTATATTGTGCCAAGCCTCTCACCCAGCTAATTATAAAGGCTACGCTGCCTATCAAGAATTAGAGAAAAATACAACCCAAACAAACAAATGCCTGCAAGTAAATCATATCACTTAACAGAACAAAATTTTCCATCATTACCAAACCAACTAAATAGCTAACGCTTACCAAACCAATTGTTTTTCCAAATATATCCTACGCACATCCATCCAACAACAAGACTTAAGTCTTCAACAATTTCTTAATAAATTGAAAAAGATAAGTTTAATCAGCTTCTTCAGCAAAATAGCACAATTTTAGACAAGGTAACTACAGTTATTAACAAATTAACTTCTTACTGATTACAGAATGGAACGCCAACGGAATAATACCAAAAAATCTCAAAAATAAAATGTTTCCACAACTCCATAACATAGACATCCTACTTGTAGCAGAATTGAATTTCACTAACAAATTCTATATAAAAATTCCTCATTATATTACCATACTCGGCACTCCGACGGAACTACACACGGTGGCTTCGCAATAATTATTCGAAGTTCAGTTGTACACCTTGAACTATCTGCATATCAATCTAACTTTCTTCAAGCTACAGTAACTCAAGTCAAAAAGCTTCCGACTCCAATACCGGTGTCAGCCATCTATTACTTTTCCAGACACAACTTTACAAAACAAATGTTGCAGCCCATTTTCGATTCCTTAAGATAGAAATTTATAATAAGGGAGATTTTAACTTCAAGCACATGTGCTAACCACGACGAAGGGCAGAGAGTTATACAAATTATTAACAATTAATAACAATTATAGCTATCTCTCTACGCGGGCTCTTACTTATTGGCCGCCCAACTCAAATAAAATTCCTAATCTACTGGAGTTTTTTATTACCAAAGAACTTGGAAGTAACTACATGGATGTAATACATAATTATGAGATCATGTCTGATCAATCAGCGATAATAGCGACTATAAGCTCAACAATCATCCATATTGGATTTTATTTCAACATCATATTGACCAAAATTTAAACACAAACATAAACCTGAAAACTTTAGATGGTATTGAACAAGTCACAAATAAATTTATAACTATAGTAAATATAAACGTAAAGTAAAGATACACCTAAATTCAATAAACTGAAAAACGAATTAAAACAAACACGTAACGAAACATTTTAAGAATACCTATAAACATTATCCATTCATAAAAAGCCACATAAAAGCAGGAAACGACCGAAAACACTTGTACCACTACTACGGAACCAAGAAGTTAATTGGATAAGGTCTAACAATGAGAAAAATGATGCATTCGCACATCATCTGGCAGAAGTTTTAAGCCAAACTTTAATGAAGTCATATAAATATATCAGTCTAGGTCTAAGATTAATAAATAATAACTCAATGCAACCAACAGTTCGGTTTCCGACATTACCATTCCACAATCCAGCAATACCATCGAATAGCAAATATCACACAAATCGCACTTCAAAACAAACAATTCTGCTCTGCTATAATGTTAGATGTCAGACAAGCATTCGACAGAGTTTGACATAGAGGGCTACTACTTATACAAAACAAAGAAAGCGCTGTCCCACGAATTCTTTCTTATATTCCTTTCGTACCTCAACATGAGATTTCAAAGTAAGATTGGTAACGATGTGTCCCAAATAGAACAAATAAACGCCGAAGCGCCCCAAGGTAGCGCCCTTGACCTGCTGTTGTATTTACTCTACACCTCTGACCTACCAGTATCCAACCATACTAGGGTAAGCAAGTTCGCCAATGAAACAGCTAAGCTTGCTTGCAGCGATGGTCCAAATAAAGCACAGGAAATGCTTACAATTCACTAAGCCAAATTAAGTATTAGTTACACAAGTGGAGAATTAAGGTCAATGAAGACAAATGAATACATATCACATTTACAACAAGACATCCAACGTGTCACCAGTCACCCTCAACTCCCATTCCACAGTCAAAAGAAGTGAAGTACCTGGGACTTCATGTTGAGAGGCGTCTAACTTGGAAAACTCACCAAAAAGTGCAAACAAATGGACATAAAACTAAAGGAGCTGTACGGGCTTATTGCAAAAAAAATCTTCCTTACTGCTAGAGAATAATCTGGACATACGGATGCCAACTATGGGGATACACCAGTAATTCTTCTTTCGGTCAAAAACCCTTCGAAATATGTCGAATGCACCATGGCGTGTATCGAACCGCACACTACATGTAAACTTTAACATCCAATACGTGAAAGACCTCATCAAACAGTACGCTGTTAAACACTACAACACCCTGGGACCTCGCCCAAATGAAATCATAAAACCACTGAAGCAGATCCATAAACCAGGCAACTTAAGGAGAAATGGCCAAAGGATATGATATGACTAATTAAACATAGAAGAGCATTGATGATAGCCCTTCCAATAAAGTAAAGTCCGATGCTCGATTAGTATTCTTACCAAATATTAACTCACAGAATTCTGATTGCTAATAAAGTTCAAATAAACAAAAAAAGCCTGTACGCATCCGCGTACAAGTTAATACTTCTGAATTATATATTTTTTGTTTTATTATCCTGACTCAGTATTTAGTTAAAATATAATCTAAATAATTGGTGTATTTTTGCGGTTACACGAGTGTCTAACATGCAAGGTATAATACAACTACGCCTTTGAATTTAATAGGCGACTGAAGAGTCAACGGATGTTCATGATTAATTAACAACGTCAGAAGCTTGCAGCTGCAGCTGCATTTTCGAGTAGAACACACGTAGTACGGATCTGCAATATCAATACTAGCCCTCGTTTGATTTAGTGGCGCCTTGTGAAAAGCGAATTGTTTCCCGTTGTTCCCAAATGAACACATCCATATTTTTACACACATGCTGCTGGCAGCACGCTGCTAATGTCATTTTTATAAAATTTGTCGACGTGCTCGCCGTATCACAACATATCCCGTTACACCTCCCATCAAGCCCCTTCGGGACAAGAGCCGGGACGGCAGCGCGCCGCCAGGAATTAGCAATTACGAAGCGAAAAGCTCAGCGTCTGCCGTAGGCAGAAATTAGTTCAAAAATCATCAATCTTCGGCTCTTCAGAGGTCCCCGGTTCGCCCGACAATGATTGCCGCAAGGAGCCGAGAAAGGGGAAAACGCAATATTTCACAAATCGCTGCGGAAAAGTGACGGCCGCATTCAGATTGATGTATTTCGAGGCGGGCTTTGGGAGCCTGAAAGCTCGCGCAGATTTTCAAATTTTTTAAGGCACGAAACCCAATATCGGGGGATTTCTCAGCTTTCGCCGCTGAAGCAGCGAGGCCGCGCCGCCCCGCAACAATATCATTTATCGCGCCTTTATAGGTTATCGCTGGAGATGGGCGCGTTAAAAGTTACTGTTTTAGAGCGAGCTTTCCTCGGGAGCGCAGATAGCGGCGAGGCTCCGGCTTAAAAATGCATTGCGCCGGAGCCGGTAGTCCGCTCACGTCCTAAACGCATGCATGTTCTTACAGGAGCCAGATTTGATGTTTTACCCAAACTGAATCCAAATACCGCCGATATCGGAGGCTTTAGCTGTCAATATGTATGAATGCCTACGCGAGCAGAATTGAAAAACTTTCAATGGCGACCATTTCGGGCGTTATGTTTATTTTATAAACGCCGCATGTGCCCAAGTGCAACTTTGGAGCAGTCCAATCCCTGGTTCAATACTTGGTAGGACGAAATCAACAAGAGACGTCCGAAGCATTCTATTAAAACAACAATTAGTGCAATTTGACTCTTTAACCATGAAATTTAATTCTACATAACAAGTAAAAATTTATAATGAAACATCGATAATATTAGACAGTGGGGGATTGGTATAGAAATTTTCGCCGTGACATACATACGTGTTTATACTACTCCGATATTAACGTCTAAATTAGACCGTATCCAGTAAGCGTAAATACGTAAATGTGCGTAAAAAACAAAGGCATTGCAGCAGGAAGCGAGTGGGAACCAAAACGAAAAGTACAACAACCAGTAGTAAGTACACTGAAGGCTGAGAATAAAATTTCGAAAGTTAAGGATATAAATATAAGGATGAAAATCGCATGAAGAACGATAAGTGATAACAAATCCAAATAAGGAATAAAAGAGCGTGCATGTATTGAATATTGCGGCTAGCATAAACTATTTCATAAATTGAGCGCTATCATAATAAATCTGGGGGCGAAAACTAAACGAAAGGGATAATAGGAATCAAGAAATGTAGAAATAAAGCCTAGTTGCAAGTGCAAGGTCTCTTTGAAAATAGGAGGATAGCCAACAAATTCGGTACCAAAGTAAGAAAGAAATTAGACGCATATAGTTAACACAAAAATATAAAATAAACAACAAACTGTGGATCGATAAAAGCCAGGCTTTCGACGGGTTGACTGAGGCCTGGCTTTTGCGCGAGTAACAGTTGAGTAAATAAAATAAAATGGCTGGAATGGAAATAGTAGGAAATATGTTTAGAGAACTAAATGGGAGTATAACTCAAATAGAAACAAAATTAGACTCCCTTGAGCTGGAAATAAAGGAGATAAAAGAAAATAAAAAACTCAAAGACAAATAGAAAGGCAAGAGAAGAGAATAAATTGCTTAGAGATGAAATAAGAAAGAAAAATATAATAGTAAAGGGAGTAGTAGAACAAGAAAATGAAAATTAGGGTGGAACAAAAGAGAAAGTTGGAACAATCATTCGAAAAATAGGAGGTAATATTAATATAAACGAGAAACCAGACAAAGTAAGATAAAATCGGAAAATACAGTGGAGAAACGAAAAGACCAATACTGGTCAAATTAGTTAAAGAATTCACAAGAACTATAATTTTAAAAAACGCAAAAAATCAAAAGGCATGGACATATAAATTGATGAGATTACCCCAAAGAGGTACAAGCTTAAAGGAGGAAATTGATGCCACACATGAAAGAGGCCAAAGATAAAAGATATCAAAGCACACGTAAGATGCAATAAATTAGTAATAAATAATTAAATATACAAGGTAAACGAGCGAAGGTAAAATAGAAAAATAAGAAAAGAAGGGAAGTACCAACCAAGCAAAAGCTGTAAACCAGAGATCACCAGAAGGAGGAATCTTAAAGAACAAATTAGAAAAATAACTAGGAAGATGAAAAGGCAGACCGAGAAAAAGATGGATGCATAATGTGGAGATATACCTGAAAATGCTGAGGGTTAGGAACTGGAAAGAAACAACAGCAAATAGAAAAAAATGGGAAAAAACAGTACAAAATGCCCAAAAAATAAGTAGTGTGAATTAATTTTAAATAGTATTAATATTAGACAGTAAGATAAAACTTCAATAGACTTATTCATATTAAATTAACAAATCAACGAATGAAAATTAAAGAAATAATTAGAAAAAGGGTATACCAAATTACTACAAAAAAATATACTTTTAAAAATATATATTTTGGGGTTGGCTGGGGTAAATAAAAACGAGTTTTTTCACTTCTAAAAATCTGACTAATGATTTCGTCTCAAACATTTTTTTAATGTCCAGATTTGTATAAAGGTAAGTCATACCTCTCTCTTGGAGATTGTCTTGGAATTTAAATAAAACAATAACTAATTTTAAGAAAAAAATATCTTCTTCTGTGTATTGTTTACATTTACCCCCGAACCGTCTTGGTAAATGTGAACAAGTAACTACTTACTCATGAATTGTAGTTACTTAAACTAGGGGGCAAATGTAAACAAAGTATACACTAATGCTTTTGTTGGATTAGAACATAGTTCATACTTCGTGCAGTTAGTTTTCGGTTGTATCAAGTAGCAAATCATAATTCTTAATATAACCAATGTAAAACGAGTAGGTAATTGTAATATAGTCTATTTTTTTCATGAATTGGAACAGCTAACGGAAATCTGTAGACAATATTCTCCCCCTTCATCTTAATTGCGGAAGTACTCCTATAATCTGTTTTATGGTAACGTAGTTGACATCATTTGCATTGATGGAAAAAGCGTTCTAGATATATCCGAGGATTTTAGGCAAGTTACTTTTATTTCCCTTCGGGGAAGTCTAACCCCTAGAGGCCCGTCCCCAGGTGGCGAATCGGAAAAAGCCTCCTAGGTATGGGTGGTAGGAGGGAAATAAAATACCTCCCGCAGACCAACAAGCACATAGGCAGCGTCTGATCTATAGTTGGCAGCTGAGTTAAAGGTCTTCTATTAGGGGGTTGTGGCGTTAGGCCTAAAAATCCTAACACACTTAAAACTGAAAGTGAGAAGAGAGCTTAAAGCAAGATAAAAACAATAAAATGATAAATAATCCCCCGGGTGGTAACCCACATCTCGGCTAGCGGAAGGCCCAACGAATATGGGGAGGGGCAGTTCTGTTTAGAGTTATTTAAACCCAGTTTCAAAAAAGTTCAGTACTAAAAAACCGGAGAGAAGGCGAGCCAAGCAAAGAGAAAGAATTATGAATATAGGAACGTGGAATATCCAAGGCTTATCATATAAGATTCAAGAAGTTTTTACTAAAATTGCGTACATCAATATGGACATAGTAGCCCTAATAGATACCAAAAAAAAAGGCACGGGAATAGAGAAAATAGGACAGTACATACATATAGAGTAGCGTCCCTAAAGATCAAAGAGGGAAAAGAGGTGTTTCCATTGTTATTAAAAAGAAATATAAATAAGTACCTACGTAGAACTCCGGTTCCACAGATGTCCAGAGCTTCTATACATAAAGAAAAATTTGCGGCCACTTCCGGTCAAACCGGTCTTGAGAATTTCCGATCAGGCTGATTTTTGGCGTCTGGACTTGACTTACGGTCCTTAGTTGAATACTAAAAACGTTATGTCTCTATCTATCACAGATCAAAAATTATAAGGCTTGACAGATGTCAGAAATGACAAAATAGAAACTTGCCTCCAGCTTGGAAGCTGCCTTGATCAAAAGTTGAAAAATAAAAGGACGGACAGGCAGACGACATTGCTCTCTACATAAGGCTTCTCATTTTAATGTAATCAAAAATCGGGAAACCGTAAACGAGAGGATTATAAAGGTAAACCTAAATAGTTATAAGTATATAAGGACGGCCGTAGTCGTATGTGCATCAAATGAAGTACCCTGCGAAATAGAAAAAACTAGACAGATTATGCTCTTGGGAGATTTACAAGCAAGAACTGGCCAAGAGAATAGTAAAATAGTGAGAAGGTTTGGAGAAAAGGTTAAAAACAACAATGGAGAAATATTAATAATATATGTCAACAATATAATTTAAAGATCAACAACGGATTCTACAAGAAAAGGAGATACACAAGTACACTTGGTATGAAGCAGCTAGAAATAGAAAGTCAATAATAGACTACATAATAAGTCGGCAGCACTTTACAGAAACAGTTTTAGATGTCAGAGTTCAAAGAGGACTTACTTGTGGAACAAATCACTTTTTAGTTAAAGCCAAAATAGTGTTATCGTACAAAGAACAAGATGCTACAAATTACAAGCAAAATACCAAAGAAAGAACTAAAATACAATATAAAAAGCTTAGAACATCCTAGTACATTATATTTATATCAAAACAGATTAAACAATTGCCTAAACTAAAACTTTGCAGTCACAAATACTGAGGTATACACAACATATCACAAAAATCAATCCAAAAAGCTGCGATGGAGCTCTAGAAGAAATAAAAAAAAACTAAACTTAAGAACTATTGGATAAACGAGAAAATTAAAGAAAAAATCAATTACAAAAGAGACCTGTACATAATATGGCTCAATACCAAACTAGATGAAGATCGAGAAAAATATAGAGAGCAGCAAATTAAATATATATATATATATATATATATATATATATATATATATATCTTATTCCTTCAACCAGGTTCTCCACGCTTCTCGTTCTTGCCAGTCATTCTCCTCTAAACCTCTCCTTTCCATCGCTTCATCCACTTCATGCCTCCACGATGTCCTCGGTCTTCCTCTCTTTTTCCTTCCTGCGGGATCTGTTACTCGTTTGATCCATCTGTTGTTATCTGATCTTCTTACATGTCCGTACCATGCGAGTCTCTTGTTTTCGATACTATGAATTATGTCTGTCTCTACTCCCATTCTTCTTCTTATTTCTTCATTCCTGGTTCTTTCCATCTTGGTTACCCCACAGCACCTCCTCCAATATTCCATTTCTGTCGCTCTTATTTTTCTTTCATTTCCATTGTTTATTACCCAGACTTCCGCTCCATACGTCATTATACTTTGTACAATTGTGGTGTATATTCTCGTTTTTGTGTTTTTCGTAATTTGTCTATCCCATATTACTGGATGTAACTGTCTAATACACGATATTGTTTGTCCCAGTCTATTTTTAATTTCCTCTTCCGTTGTTGCCTTGTCTGTTATTGTAAATCCTAAGTATTTAAATTTGTTTGTGGGTGTTATTCTTATATCCTTCTCTATTTGTAGGTCTTCTAACTTTTCTTCCGTTGTTGCTAAATACATGGTCTTCTTGTAGTTTATCTGTAACCCCGCTTAAGCTCAAATCTTCCTCATCTTGCGCTATAACCACTTGATCATCTGCGTAGCACAACGTGTATAAATATTCGTTTCTGACTGGCACTCCCATACCCTCGCATTTATGCTTCCAGTTTTTCAGTGTTTCTTCTAGATAGATCTTAAATAAAGTCGGTGATGTAGAGCATCCCTGTAATAAGCCCTTTGTTGTTTGGAAGTTACTTATTATCTTCTGTCCCGCTTTTATGTACACCCTATTTCCCTTGTACAAACTTTTAACGGCCCTTATTAGGTGGTTGGGAATTCCTATCCTCTCCATTGCTGTCCATAATCTTTGTCTGGGAACCGTATCATATGCTTTTTCCAGATCCACGAACCCCAGATATATCGTTCTGTTTTTAGCTCTTTTCTTTTCCAGTAATTGTTTTATGATTTTCCTGCTGTGAACTCGGCCTGTTCTTCCCCTATTTTGTTTTGTATGTGTTTTTCTAACTTGTTTTTAAGTATTCGTCCGTATATTCTTCCCATTATAGCAATGACACTGATTCCTCTGTAATTCTCACATTTCCGTCTATCGCCCTTTTTAAATATGGAGACAAGATAGGTTTCCTTCCATTCCTTAGGCATCCCTTCTCCACTCATCACTTTCTGGACCATTATCTTTATCATTCTGAACAATTTTTCCGTTCCATACTTTATGAGTTCCGGTGGTATCCCTCCCCGCAGCTTTATTGTTTTTTAATGATTTAATTGCCGCTTTTACTTCTTCCAGTGACATCGTCTCCTCTTCTTCATCTTTATCTTTATCTGTCTCCTTCTTCTCTTCCTTTTCCTTCTCTTCGATGTCCTTCATGTACTCTTATCTGTTTTCTGTTAGCAGGTTCGCATAGCATAGTATGCTTCCCACTCTTTGTCTTCAATGTACTGTATTTGCAGGTGTTCTTTCCTTTCTGTTCGTAGATTTTTTAGTAATTTCCATGATTCAGAGCATCTAGTGCCCCCCAGGTATTGATCAATATTGGTACAGGTTGTTTGCCAGTTTGTCATTTTTTTCCTTTATTGTCATTTTCTTCACTTCTCTGGTCTTACTTTTATACTCTCTTAAGTCTTCTTCCTTTTTTGTGCTTAACCATTTGCTGTATAGTTCCTTTTTTTGTTTAATTGCTTCCTGGGTTTCACTTGTGAGTTTGTGTTTATATTGTGTGGTTTTCTCTTCTTTTTCCCCTATTGCTTCGAGTCCCGCTTGTTTTAAACTTTACTTTATGTGTTGGTAGATCTCTTCTATGCTCTCGTATCTGAATTCTGTCAATTTATCGTCTAATCTTCTCCTATATAAATCTCTCACTGTCGTGTCTTGCAGTAGGTGTAACTTGAGCTGTCTTTCTTTCGGTATTATTTGTTTTCTCTGTGTTTCTTTTTTCACTTGTTATTTTTCTTTGCCATGGGAACCCTATTTTTGCTATCAGTAAATTTCAATTTTTTCAATTAAGTAACAAACCTAATAACAAAGGACAAACAAGAAATCTGGGAGCAGAAATGTAAAGAAGTAAAAATGCACATAGGTATAGAAGAAGAATATCGGAAGCATGGAGATTTATAAGAAATGTGACAACAAAGCACAGCGAAAAGAGTAGACTATTTAGCGTGGAAATGAAGGAATGGAAGAGGTATTTCCAGACATTGCTAATAGAAAACAAAATTGAATATCACACAGTCTACGAGCAAAAGAATTATATAAGGACGGACGAACATATCGAAATAAAGAAAGAACAAGTAAGAAAGGATATTAAGGAAGTAAAAAGCGATAAAGCAGTAGGACCAGGACGCATACCAGGAGAATTAGTTAAAACAGGAACAACAAAGCCATACAAAATGATTACTAAATTAATAAATAAAGCCGTAAATGACAAAGGATGGCATGATGAATGGAAAATGGGTTATATAACACCGGTGTATAAGAAAGTAAAAAGAAATCGAGGCGAAAACTGCCATGCAATTGTAGTAACTAATGTTCAGCGGCATCAATAAAACATTGGTTAGAGCCGTTAGAGCAAAACCTATATAAAGATCAAAAAGCAAAAAGGGTAGGAGCGAAGCTACCCACGACATTTCAAATAACAAAAAGGCTGAAACAAAGCTGCTGTATCTCTCCAACATTATTTAAAATATATATCGATAAAGTATTAGAGATGGAAAATGAATGTAAAGAAATGGGAATACCGATAGAAGAAAACGTTAAACGTTACAATTCGCGGACGACCAGGTTATCGTAACGCAGAACAAATAAGATTTAGAATATATGATAAAAAAGCCGAAGAACATACAAAATGGGAATTGACAATTAACACAAAAAAATCAAAGTATTTATGTGTAAGGAAAGAAAATGACATGATAATTTTGGAAACAGGTGAGAATATAAAAGCTTGCTCAGAAATAAAATACTTGGGAGCTGCGATAGGTAAACAAGGACTATACGAAATAGAAGTTTAAAAAATAAAACAAGGACGACCAGCAATTAACGCTCTTAATGGAATTCTGTGGGACAAAAATGCACGGAAGAATGCGAAAAACGTATATATAAATCAATAGTCCGTAATATAGTATTGTATGGAACAGAAGTATGGCAGTTAGGCGGAAGACACAAGGCATAGTTGAAAGCACTAGAAATGGATTATTGGAGAAAGACAGCAGGAATATTCAGGTTAGAAAGGAAAAGAAACGACTATGTAAAAGAAATAATGGAATTAATAACAACATAAAAGAAAAAAGAAAAACGCCAATTATGGTATAGACACGTAAATAGGATGAAAGATGAATACCAAATAAAGAATGAGGTGGCAACTGACAGAAAGACGTAAAAGGGGTAAACCACAAAAATACCGGAAGGAAAATATGCACAACTTATTACTAAAATGGAATATACAACATGATGGGTGGAAAAATAGACAACAGTAGAAAAAGATACTGGGCGCCGAAAGACCTTGATAGAGGTCATAAAGCAGCGGAAAAAAAAAGACTTTTATTCCCACTGATTTTATATCTTCAACCACACTAACATATTTAAATGTGATGTTGTTTCGTTTACCAGCTTTCAACTCAGCCATAATATAATTTTGCGTATGATAAATTTAAAATATTTGACACATTTTCAATGTATATCTTCTGATTCTATTTCATTCCAAAAATCTTCATCCTCTTGTGTAGACTACTGTCGCTTTCTTCATCAATTATTTCATTTTCTTTTCTTCTTGATTTCTTGAGTTGTATGACCTTATTTTCTGGGTTTGTTCGTTTTTTGGTTTTGGCTTTGTTTTTCTCTCTGCTCAACTTCCTTTGATCGATTTAAGACTTCGTCTGTAGCCAGAACTTCCCCATGTCTGCTGCTTCAATCTAGGAATTACTACATTTTCCGGCTTATTGTTAGATTGACACAGTTTGACTTCGGGAATAAAAATGCGGTCCACTGTAATATTATGTGATGTTGATGTTGAAGGCTGAGTCATTTTCTGCTGGATGTAAACTTGTTTCAGAATCTAATACATTATAATTATTGTTAGACTCGTTAGACAAAGATAAGAAAGAGATAGTTACAACAGTAAAGACCTCACTTGGTTTCTTTGTTTGAAGATTATTTGAACACACTATATTTTTCCAGATCTTCTTTGGTGAAATCTTCTTCTGAAACTTTGAAGAATCCACTGGATATATACCGGAACAGTAAGGCTCCGCTTAATGCGGAGGTCATTTTAATACGTAAATAATAGAGATAACTAAAACAGGATACAGAATAAGAAATCTCATCACTTTTCTTTTTGTTTTATCAATATCCTGCGCATTTATGTTATCCAATCCTGTTTCATTAGCTATCTTGACAATTTCGTCGACATCAAGAATGGATTCTCTTGTGTCAACATCCTCGCTTAACTCAGGCCATACATTTTTCCATACTCCTTTTTAACAGTTCTCGGTCACCTCATTCCAGGAAAGATTGATGTCTACAACATCCATGATATTGTAGTTTTTCCAAAAATCTCTAATAAATTGTTTATCTTCTCCATCGGTTATTTCAATCAGTTGTCAAAATGTTCGCCGCAGATAATAAGCTTTAAAATTTGATATTACGCCTTGATCCATTGGTTGGATTAACAAAGTTGTATTTGGAGGCAGAAAAATCATTTCTAAAGTTGGACAAATGCGTTGGACGGCTTGGGGCATTATCAATCAAAAGTAAAACTTTCGGTTTCTTAAATTCGCAGTAGCATTTAACAGACGGAAAAAATGTTCGGTAAATCAATTCCGGAAAATTTTCATAGTGGTCCGACTTTCTATTGGACTCCCAAAATACTGACAAAGATAATTTTGAAGTTCACTTTATTTCGCTTGGAGTTTTGTAATAATAAACAAGCAGTGGTTTTACTTTAAAGTCTCCATTAGCGTTACTACCCAGTAGAAGTGTTAAACGATCTTTTGCAGCTTTAAACCCTGGGTCTCGCTTTTCTTCTTGGAATAAAAATGTAAGTTTTGCCATTTTCTTCCAGAAAAAGCCCGTTCCATCAACATTAAAAACTAATTCAAGAGGACAAAAGTTCAATAGTTGCTCTTAATGTCGCTATGGTTAAAATTTGTTTTCGCTTTTTCCATTATAATTGCTCGACTTAATGGCATACTGCGTCCAACTTCATCGCCAATCCAGATGAAAAGTCGTTTTTCCATTTCCTCAAGCACATTGGTTCTGGAACGGGTAATTCTTTTTGTTGTGGTTGTAGTCGCTGATGATACGATTTATTCTTCATTTTTTAAAATTGTCTGTATTGTTAAAGTTGACAAATGTAATGCTGTAGTGTCGATATTAGATTGCCGCTCACTTGCGTCTGAGCACCTGCATTTTAGTTTCCAGCGAAATGTTTTTCTTGTCGTTTTTATTTTCTTTTTCTTTGCAATCACCTATTGTAAAAACAAAAAATTGCTGTATTTATCACAATAAAATAAAATATATTTACATCTTTATATCTTTGGGTAGCGGGTAGCACTCTTCTGCGATCCCGGTAGAGAATAGGCTACTGCAGGATTTGGCGAATCCTGCCCTTACGCCAGCTACTGGTTTTAATTTTATCCAACGGTTTCAGCGAAATAGCATTATTTCAAATATTCTGACACTTATCATTAATATATTAATCTAATAATGGCTACATTTCTACGAATTGGATACACGGGTTACAATAAAGATAGTTAAAAGATAAAAATTTTATGTATAAATAATAAAGACATTTTATTGATTTTGAAAACTTACTACACAAAAAAATTGTACTCCGTTTATCACATTGCTCTAAAGTATTAATCCGAAGTATCACATAAAGCACTTTACATAGAAACAATATTACTATACAAATGGTACAGCCCTTTTTCAACTCCTTAGAACCCAGATTTATAATAACTGGAGATTATAAATTTGAAAACATCTTAGGGGGGGTCTCGATGAACGACCATAATAGATACAATTTTGTAATTAACAACGTCAAACAACAAAAAATTCTTACCTTTTGGATTTTTTTATTTCAAACTATATAGATGTAATTCCCAACAATTACGTATCATTTGATCACATCCCCGTAATATACACCACAAGCTCAACGATAATCTATAATAAATCTACTTCTACCACCCAATATCGGACAACGAAGAAGACCTAAACTCCGTTGGGAACATCAGGTCACAAACGACATAAAAAAGATGAGGATAACAGGAGTGAATGAAAAGATTCAAGACCATAAAGAACGGAAAAAATCACAGAAAAGACAAAATAACATATCAGCATATAGGAAGCAAAGCGAGACACTGCAATGCGAATGTAATAAGTCTGAAGAGCTCAAACGAGCGGTTGGAATGTATCGCCATTTATATATTTATACATTCAATAACTTTGATTTACATTTATAGCATCCTAACCTACCAAACACCATAGATGAGTAGCTCCCAACAACAACTTGTTGTTTTTCTCCCTTTAAAACATACCATAACACGGACCGGATTTGGACTGTCTGGCTTGTTAGATTAAGAAGATAGTGAAAACGATCGATTTTATAATAAAAATAGCTTCCTAAAAGGGAAAAGCAATTACTCAGTGTTATTACAAGATAAGTTGGTGGTGTTCAAACTTCAGAGAAAAAAGAAAACATATATACTTTTCATAGTTCTCCAAAAGCTGTTTTCACTGCTCATTATTGTGAGCATAGTAAGAAATGCCAATGTGGAGAATAGTTAACACTATGTATTACAAAAGCTTATGTGCAGCTAAATAAAATACTACTCTCCCACCACATTATGTGGCGTGTTGCACCATGAAACATAAAAATCACAAAAAATATGTCGTCGCTCATATGGTTAAATTTGATTTGTAGTACTACACATACTCACACTGACCGGTTATTTGCATGCAACTCCTTTTAATGCCTAAATCTCAACTATTGATGATACAGAAAAAAATTTCGGCAATAAAAACGCTTGACCGACGTCCAACTTTATTCAACTTTGTACCTGTAACAGTCACTCTCCACCACTTATGAGATTATATAAATATCAAGATTTATCTGAAACTATTGCCAACACTCAAGGACAATCATCCATTTATATAAACCACTTGTTAATGCTTCTGGAACTGCATGAACACCAGTGAAACTTATCAGTCGCTAAAATACAGTTAATTTTAAGTAACACCCCATAATACATCCAACAATATATAATCTGATAGCAGTGCTCAACAAGAGATAAACTTTACTCAAAGTTTAAGTTGACATTACTAGACGACTTTTAAGATTCCCCTTAGAATGTTTATGTTTAACTCGCTATTGCAATCATATAATTTAATCAATCATTCTCCAGCAGTTCTGATATTCTACAAACATCAAAACAGCTGTAGTGTAATTAACTGACATGACGTGTGGCTTTCCAGACAAGGGGTTGCTTATGCTCGCCACCCTCTAATGCTAACTAACTTTGTAATGTAGAACTTAATGATAATTAACATTTAATGTGAAATCAAACTTCCATCAAATATCAAATTGCTGCTATTGGTATATTGAGAACCCATGTTTATTTATTGACGTAGCTGTGTATTTGCATCAAGCACCCATTCTCTGCCAATTCTGCCATCTTTATAATATCCTAGCTGATACCATCACTCCATCAGCAACGATTCAAAGCACTCTACTACTTTACCCATCACCATCCGTGTCATTCTCATTATCACCATTGCCAATAACCACTCAGATTTTAAGTCTTTTGGCTTGGACTTTTGAGTTTTTTACTAAAGACCAAAGATAAATATTACTTTTATTTTTTTTACTTTGTGTGGGTATTTTCTTCAAAATAATACTGCCAAACATTCTCTATAGCAGTCGTCTTAAAATAGAAACGAAAAAACAACATCCAGTCTTTCCTATTATGTGAACAAAAGTCTTCACACTCCTACAAAGTAGTAGATTTTGTTATTGATATCAAATGTAAACTCACAATGTCCTCAATGCAAGATTAAAACTGGATGTGAAGTAAATTTTATTATAAATGTAATTACAAAACATAAAGTACAAATAAGACTGTACAAATAAGATGCAAGTTGCAGAGGACTGAGAAGATAATCAGACAGAATCATATTTTTAGCAAATTTCAAGCCGCTTTTAGATAATGTAACATCAACACCATAAAATTTCATTGTGTCATGTTTCAGTGTTTTTTTAAGTTTCAGCACAACTGATGCAAGCTTTTAGTGTTATAAAACACAACAAGGTAGCTTTTAGTAATATATTTTAGGAAACTATATAAAAATAGTTGAGTAAATGCTTTTTACCTAAATATATTGCGTTACAGGTATAACTTAAGAGGTTTCATAATCAAGCCCAACCTTTTAATTCTCAGAGAGAAAACTTTAAACAAGTTTATCTCACTGCAAATAACTTCAAACTATCACACCTTACTATCACAACTGTCTAGTTAGTTGGCCGATTTAACAATAAAGTAATTAAATTGACCTTCCAGGCGCTAAACTACACTTCCATAGAATATATGTAGGGTAAAATGGAATGTTGGCTACAAGTCAGGCCATGCCACAACATATCGCAGCACAATAAACAATTGTAAAACCAATACAATCCCGATCAAAGTTTTGCAAAGCTTCATCGTAATTGTCACAACATAACATTGAAATACACTCCAGGACAAAGTCTTGATAGTTACATAAATAATTTTTAACAAAGATGTAATAAGAAATAAAACAATTATATAAATTAAAATTAAATTTTTTTTACTTACTTATACGTATCTGTATGTACTTCCTAAACATGCACAAATGACACAAAATTTATAATAGTAACATTTAAAACTTACTCTAACTGTTTGAGTGTTATGCAGTATAACTTTATTCACATTTTTAGTAAAAAATGCCAAAGTATTAATTTGCAATGTATAATTCATAGCATACATAAATGTTATTGTATCAAATCATTATCCTTACTATTAAACCTGTTTTTCTCAGATTGTATGGCAAGGAGCTTTATTATGCTTTAAATTCACTTTTTATATCAAAGTCATTTTCAATCGGATGTGGAATTATACCATAGTTACCTGCTAGTTTCAACGCCACACAATGCTTCATTTTTTCAGGTGGTGCAGATACATTACAAATTTTTTATTAATTAAAACATACGTTTCCTAAACTTTTAGGATGGATAATTAAAAATATAAAAAATACTTGATACTTCAACGTTTAGTTGTAATTTCAATAATAACTTTGTTCCGTTGATCACCCCCCACATTACTGTCTTAACAGAAATTTAATTTTTTACATAAATAGTAGTCAATAATTACATGGACTGTAGTTTATCAAGTCATATCAACAGATATTCAGATACAAAAAAGTCACTGTTGGTCATATGCAAGTCTAGTTGCTGAAAAATATTGGAAAAAATATCTTATATGGCTACTTTTGTGGCAACAATAATCTCGTTGGGCGACTAAAATTAACGACAATGTAGTTTTGCTTTTAAGTAGAGAAAGAGAATCTGAAGTAATTCACAACTAATTTTAAGTTAATATTAAAAACTGTAACTGTAACTTTAGTGATTAAGTATAGGTCAGATCCAAATTACAGTTACGTTACTAATTGTGTAAGGCTAGCACTGAGTGAAGTCGATCAGAGATCTTATGTCTACTTCTAGTGTGTGATTGTATAAATAAACCATCCGAAGCATATAATTTCAGCCGTGCTTCAGTGGTTGGGACACAACAGCTGTATATAGTTCAATTCACTAACCTCCGCGACCATTTGTATCATTAACTGTACGTCATCCATGAGCATGACTTGATTGACTATGGTATTTCATTGCTTTAGCAATCAGACCAAACGAATATTATTCTCAAAAAACATATTTTACTAACAGTGATTTGGGTAAACAAAATTAAAATTTAAATTTTACAATTTTCTACATTGACTAAAAAACTGTGTTTTAATGTCTATAAAAAGTTTAAGTTTGACACCATCAACCATTAGGAAGTTATTCAGAGTACGATGATATGTTCTTTACAGTAGTTATAATGATTATAACTTTTAACATGAGGATTGATGGTGATTGAAATTAGCTATAAGCAGAATAATATAAATATTAAAAAAACTTTTATACAATATTGAAAACAATTATTAAAAAATTATAAAATGGATAGACAATTTTGCTATACTGAAACAGTTTTGGATTTTCATGGCTGTTCTCTAAATTATATAATCAATAGAATAAAATAATAGAAAATTCAATAAAATGTATAACTTACCAACAGATAAACATAATTATCTCTTTCATACACAAGCAAGCCAAGCATGAATTACTCTTATAGGAGCTCACCAGATGTTAACACGTTGGCTGCCGCAATGTATATAAAAAATTGGTCCTTCTGGCCAACAATTTGTTTTTTGCTGTTAGTGTGTAATTTAGTGTCCTGTAATACATGCAAAAAGTTTTGCCAAAAAAATAATTGTTTATAAAAAAAATTTTATGAGATCTACCTTGTGGTCACACAGCCACATGACTTAAATATGGTCCTAGTAGCCATGTGTCACCAATGTTGTCTCGCTATAGCGACTATAACTAATCGAAACTTGTACAAGTTTCTTTGTCAATGAGCCGGCGCGAGCGAGTATGTGCCTTGTTAGTAGGCACAAAAAGCCCTTGAGGCTGCAGTTCCAGAAAGTGTGCCAAAAAAATCTGCCAGTTTGATATTGGTAGATTTTTGTTGGAAAAAACAAGCTGTTGTTGTTGATTACAATAAACACAAGGCTTACATCGACTTATCCGACCAAATGAAGGCTTATGCCACAACTTTACGGTGAGGGGTGAAATGGTACTATAAACTGGCTATTGAACTTCTTGCTGGTAGCGCATTGGTAAATTCATACATTTTACACCAGGAAGTGATCAGTGAAAATTCTAATACGAAGTTACCAACAAACTTTCACAAATGAAAGATGCCCAACCGTAGAAAGCTCATGATACGCCTCAGCATTCCTTAGAAGATGTGGGTGGGTCATAATAAGAGAGGTCGATGTGCAGTTTGTCACGAAAAATTGAAAAAAGAATCTGGGCGATCCAATGCCCAAAAAAGACCCTGTACAAAACTAAATTGCATTGCATGTAAGAAGTTCTACTGTTTGAAGTGTTTTTTTGTTGTGTATAACTGTACGAAGTAAAATATTTTTTTATTTCCAATGATTTTGTCTAATGTTCATTACATATTGTTTTATTTTTGAATAGTTTTTTATTTTTCCCGTCAATAAAGACGCTTTTCTTTCTATGTCGTTTTAATTGTTGAACAATATATTCTAGGCTATGAGGCACTACTAATGAGTCTTATTTTCACAAGCCAAAAATGGCATCATATTCTTCAGGCCAAGTTGTTTCAAACCTATATAAATTGTATAGGAATATGACCTCAACAGTGCGATACGCGGCTATAGAACCGAATCATGCTGAGACCATAATGAGGTGTCTCATGGCTATTAAGTAAAATACAGTGAGACGCCACGTTTGTGTCTCATGGCAGCTAACATGTTAAGCAGTCATTGTTTATGTGACTACTGTATAATGGTGGTACTATCCCAGTGATGCTATATGAAGATAGCACTGTTATCTGTAGGTCATTGTCATCAGCAACATGCCCCATAAAATTATTTACCCTACACTCATCTACTTATTTGTAAAGGATGTACTTTATGATGAGACTCCATTTTAACAAACATTAATGCTGTAGTTCATTAACTCCTTATTGATGTAGAAAGTTATTTCAAGCACAACCATAATAGTATAATATGTGCCACAATTAACATGACAAGTTTAATGTACTCATTTCTACAGCTCTAAACATATAAAACTATTATAACTAAGTGTTATTGTCTTTATTAAGGTCGACTATCTAGCAATTAAATTTAAATGATTCAAATTACAAAGTTTATTTAGACAACTATGTAGTTTTCTACACATCCAATTTTCTCACCAATTTACTAAACAAAAGTACTAATTCATTGAAGCAATGATTCATGTGTTTTATATAACATGAGGCACAAAATGCATAGGTACCACTTACAATAAGTAGCGACAATTGATGTTTTTACTTTTGATTTTTATAAAAAAACAGCTGTGTACTCGTGAAACAAACTGACTTAAATTGGTTGTTTACCATCTTGCAATTTTGCCATAAGAGTAATTTATCAGATTTTTTAATCTGTGCCTCATCTACTCTATAAATATGCAAAAATGTAACTATGTAACCAACAGATTTGCTGCCAAACCTCGCATAGATTTTAGTTTTTCAATTTGGGTCACGCTTTACCTGTTACAGGGCAAAACATGAAGTAATTTGACAGTTTGCGTCATCTATCGGTCAGCTGTCAGCTGGCGCATGCAGCACACCTTTGATTCATGTAGCCGTCTTTGGGACAGGCCTGCTGTTAGTAGGCTCATCTTAAACATTAATGCAAAAGTAAAACAGCATGATCATAGCACTTTACTTGGACTGTTGGTAAGATCAGAAAGTGTAGTCTAAAGCAAAAAACAAACAAATACTGTACAATTCTTATACACTTCTTAGTGATAGTATTACGTTTAGCTCGGTTACCTACAACGCATTCATTTAAATACATTTGTTAAGACTGTTACTGCTACTACTAGTAATTTCCTTTAAGAACTCCGTGTAACGTGCCTTGAGGTCCTACCTTTGTTCTTAGTGGTCTAATAACTAAGCAACCATCAAAATGAGCCAGATTAATTATAATCCCTCTATAGGCAGCTGAAGAACTAAAAAAGTAACCAAATCATGTGCAGTTCTATAATCAGTTGTAAAGCTGGAACCGATTTCGGACGTGGCATTTGATATCATTCCAAATAAAATAGCACATCTGCTAGGTTTGTAATACGGTCTATGGTGCCTTTGTGATCTATAAGACTTGATGGGCAGTTCAAATTTTTGCAAACTACCCTTTGGGAGATGATGAAGAGCATAATTACCGCTTGTCGTCAATGCTGGAATATTCTAAAATTCGTTTGAGCCATTACATTTCTTATGGTAGGTTCTTATTTTTGAAGAGCTACAATAACCTAAATAAATATATATACCTATAACTAGACTACTTCATTAACCTATTAATTGTTTATAAAAATTTATAAATTTAAAAGTATGCTTAAAATACACTATTTTGTTGTAATATCTTTAAGAAATTTGTTTTAAATCTGGTCTATTTTACACAAATTTTCTATAGGTTATGGCACCAATCAGCTGATGTAAGGGGGTTTAAAGTGTCACTCATAATTGCATACTGCAAGGTTCACAATGACTAAACAAATGTACAGGGTGCAATTGCAATAAATGTATAAAGCTAATTTACTGGTTAAAGTACTTCATTTTGTTAACATTCTATGCAAAAAGACGCAAAAATAAATTAAAGTGCTTAAATGTTAAAGCTAAACAATAAGATTTAGATTTAACAAAAAACTTTTAAATAACACAGAGCAGTAAAAAGCAAAAAGGATATATGAATCTAAGAAATTAAATATAACTATCCACTGCAACCAAACAATTAGATGAACTTTCTAAATTAGTAATTCTTTAAGATCAGCATCAGCAACTATCAAGGACGTTATAATGGATGCGATAGGGAAGATTAAACTAAACAACCGAAATTTTTTAACTAAGCTGTTATTGGTAATTTCAATTACATATTGACACGACATACCCTCCCCAGAACATGAGAAAGAAGTCACAAAAATACTCACAACTCCATACCAAATGGCTCCTCCAATAAAAAACGTCAGCCTTTCAGAAGTCAAGGACACAATCCTACGACAAGTAAATCCAAAAAAAGCTCCAGGGGTTGATTTGAACACTGGGAAAGTTTTACAAGAACTCTCAGAGAAAGGATACAAAGCCTTACAACAAATATTTTCTGCAGTTTTGAGAGTTGGTTACTTTCGTAGTCAATGGAAAGTAGCCCAAATTATTATGATATTAAAACCCGGAAAAAATCCAAATGAAACATCATCCTATCGACCAATAAGCTTGCTGCCCATTATATCAAAAGTTTTTGAAACAATCCTCTTAAAACGATAAAAACCAATTATAGCGGACAAAGAACTTATACCGGATCATCAATTCGGGTTCAGAAGCCAACATGGAACTACTGAACAAGTGCACCGGTTAGTCAGTGTGATTAATAAAGCCTTTGAAGATAAAAAGTATTATTCAGCTGCTTGTCTGGATATCAGCCAGGCCTTTGATAAGATCTGGCATGATGGATTAATATTCAAGCTCAAACAATGTCTACCATGCAACTTCGTCATCTTATTTAAGTCCTACCTCTCGGGCAGACACTTCTTTGTTGAATATCAGGAAGAACATTCGAAACTTCTACCGATTCATTCCGGAGTGCCGCAAGGATCTATCCTCTATACATTACACACAGCGGAAATGTCTACATCCAATAGAACCATAGTTGCTACTTATGCAGATGATACAGCGTCACAATACCTGCAGGAAAATCTAAATGATTTGGAACTCTGGTTAGACAATTGGAAGAGAAAATCATATGCATCAAAATCAGTACATGTAACATTTACTTTAAACAGAGGCACCTGTCCTCCAGTCATTCTCAAAGATTAACAACTTATACAAACAGAAGACATTAAATACTTTGGGATACATATAGATAGACGCCTGATTTGGAGAAAACACATCTTCACGAAAAGGAAACAACTCGGACTAAAACTACGGCAAATGTTTTGGCTTATTGGCAGATCATCTCAGTTAACCATGAAAAACAAACTTTTACTGTACAAAGCTATCATCAAACCAGTGTGGACGGAATACAACTTTGGGAAACGGTAAGTAATTCCAACATAGAAATCTTACAACGTTTTCAAAACAGAGTCTTAAGACAAATAGCTGTTGCTCCATGGTATGTTCCTAACGTTCAAATCGCGAAAGACCTGAAAGTTCCCACTATTAAAGAAGAAATTAAAAGATTCAGTGAAAGTTATAGTATCAGAACTCAAGTTCATCCTAATGTTCTTGCAAGAAACTTGTTTGTGCACACGGATGAAGTGAAAACAAAATTTTTGTTGATTTGCTACACTGAAGAATATTAATAGCTACATTTTGATGTTATATGGAGAATTAACAGAGAAGCTTGGCCAATTAGGTAATTCTTTTCTAAGTAGATGACTGAAGTTTTTGCTCGCACCTTAAAATGATACTTATAAGAGAATAATTTACATGAAAAGTTCTTATAACAGATAATGTTCCAGCACATCAACCACAGTTGAAAGAAGATTTTGGTGGAGAGTTTAATTGTATCAAAATTAAGTTTTTGCCTCCTAATACAAAATCAATTAATTATTTACAACTTTAAAAAGCCCTTTTTTAAAGATGTTTCACAGATACAGAATTAACCCTAGTGAAATTCTGGATTCTTTATGGCTTAGGCAGGCATAGAAATATATTTCTGTTGGAACTCAAAAATAATCCGGATAAAGTTATGGCCCAACTATATCCAAACAACTGTTGAAATTGCACATGTGGTTGTTTTCTTGAGCAAAGTCAGGCATTTTTTCTTATCGGCTTTCGTCCATCTCCATACTTCTGTCCCATATAGCATTATAGATGTTTCCTTCCTATACTTATTTCTTTACTCCACATATACAATTTAGTTTTTTTATTATATTTCTTTCTCTTGTTATTCTTTCTCTTATTTCTTTATCGTCTCGCCCATCTTTCTCTATTCTTACACCTACATGTTACACATATATTTGATTTTATTAGTCATACTTAATTTCATCTTCTTGTGCTGATTTTCTTCTCCATGATTTGTTTATGGCAAAAGAAGTTGTCGTTGCACGAACGTCCAGCTCGGAACCCACTTTGTTCTTCAACTTCTTGATTCTTATATTACTGTTCTATCAGCTGCCTTAATACTCTTTCATAAGCCAGACTGAACGTAGATGTTACAGGTTACATGGTGTCGTAATCATCCGTTTCAATCTGTCTGTTCCATTTTTAATTAACTCTGCTATTATATGTCCTGGGCCTATTGCTTTATTGTTCTTCATTCCTCTGAGTGCTCCTGTAACTATTTCCTTTGTATTTCTATATTAGTGTGTGCTGTTGTATTTATTTCTCTGTGTTCTGTTAACAATTTCTTATAATATTCTTCTCATTTTTCTGGCGTTATCAGTTCTATATTCGATGTGCTTTTGCAAGACCTAATTTTATTTACAAATTTCAAAGCTTTTGAATATGTCTCTCTTCCTCTGTGTGACTCAGTCTCTCTACATTTTCTGTCCCTTATCTTCTTTTTTTTCTCTGTAACTATTTTGTACCTTTTTTCTCGTATTTATATATTCTGTTTTACTTTCGCTGTTTTGGATTTCAGTCATCTTAAATAGGCTTTCTTTTTTGTGTTGTTTTATATTCTATTTTATTGTCCCGCGTGATGTTCTTGGTTGCTTGCTTAATTTCCTTTTTTTCATTGCTTCATATGCCACTTGATGTTGACATATTCTACTTCTTCCAGTTTTTGGTCTAACCTTTGTTGATATAGATACTTAAAAATTTCATCTTCTAAACTGTCTACATTATATCTGACCATTTCAGTCTTTCTTAGCAGTACTTGATGTTTATCAGCTTGTATTGACTATAACGCTGGATGAATAAAAGAGAAATGTAACTTCAAAATATCACTCAAATTGAATACGGGGCTGAAATTTTAAATAAAACGACTTTTGAATTGGTTTTATGATTTTTATTAAGTATTAAAGTACATAAACTACTGTTAAACGTGTAGATTTATAGCGTTTTCTTGGTTCCTTTAACAAAATTTTCTATTACAGTTTTTCCATTTCGAGTCCTGTTTCCGAGATTTAATAAATTTGAAGTTATTCGCTCTTTTATTACTTCGTTTTTGAATGTCTAAATAGAAAGGATTGACCTTAAATGCCTGACGTGCTGCTCGCTAAATTCATGAAAATAATAAATTCTATAATTTTTCAATTTAGGTAAAGAAAAAGTATTACGCATCTTCTATTAGTTGAAGAGCTTCATAAGAAAAAAAAGTTATATATTTTAACAAACTTTCTAAATCACTTTCTAAGGAGTCAAATCATAACAGCTTCAACAAAAATGTATAAATAAAATGAGAAAAGCCTCATAATGCATATGGTTAAACATTTTTTTTTGTTCCTATTATATGAAATTATATGTAAATCTACGGAGTTTAAAGAGTATAGATTTTAAATATATAAATATTTTAAAATAAATTTGAGTTTTATGACTATAGCGTTACCTTCAAAGTTTGACAAAAGCTAAATGAAGTCTGTGCAAAGTATTCCTTTATTTGAATGTCTATCTTCATTTTGTTCTACCACTCCATATAAAATTATTTTTTTCTTTTTAATTTCTCTCTCTAACTTCTCTATTTTTCTTTCTTGTAATAAAAATTCTTGTTTCAGTAATTTATTCTCATTATGTAGTAGTCCATTGTCTTTTTTTAGATTATTGACTCTTCCCGAAATTTATGTATTTTCTTTTTCATTCTATGATATCTATCTTTTATTATATTTAATTTACTAGTTATATCCTGTAGAAGTGTCATCATGTTTTGTGAGTCTGCTTTATCTTCGTCCATTTTTAGCAGGTAAATTCAAAATCTAAATTATAAATGTTAAAACGAAAATAAATTTATGCCAGACTTGTATTTTAAAGCTAGTGTTATTGAACAGCAGGATAAGGAACCGACCCGGATCAACTCCTGGAAGGTCGTCGGCCGCTTCTTGGCGTCTACTAAAATTCCGTTTTGAATAAACTAATCTTTTCCTACCTTACAGTAATACCTCTCCCTTGCTACTATCTTATTGCACCTTTTTAATCAGTATTATCACTACAACTTTAAATTTTGACTTAGAAATTTCACTTTTATTTGAGTTCGTAAAATCAGCGGTATCCTTTCGCTTAAGCTAGGACCGGTCTCTAAAAAAATTGTATTGAATCCGTTGTCAAATCTAATTTGACTGGACTATAAGCCACATCGTTCGAAGTGTGGACTTTGATGGGCGCCCTATGCGCCGCTGATCCTTGACGTCCTTTCTTACTTCTCTGTATGTTTTGTGCCACGTAAACTCATATCCTTTTAATAAATCATTCTGCTTGTAGGTCTTTTGTATTATAGCAAGCGTCTCGGTAGCGATTTTTTCTAATTTAAGGTAAACTTTTATTGCTTATCGACACTACACTGCATTTTGACCCATACGCAATGCTCAAACCACTATCCACTTCGCAAATGAGCTGGTTGAACCGTTTACCTGACGTCCTCCGGCAACTGCTTGGAGCAAGGCATACCTTGTCTAGTTACACTACAGAAAGTTTAGCGCTGAACGTGTACATATGCTACAGTACAGTCAGGCCGGGATACTCCGACCGGTCCACATATTGCAAGTAGAGGGGATATGCAATGTTCAAGCAAATAGACCAATTATTATATAAGTAAATTCAGGGTTTTAAATAGGTGCGGTATTTTTAGTCTTTTCGGAATTTTCTTTAAGTGCAAGTCTCTTGCTGTAACTCGCACTGCGAATTAAAAATTAATTAACCAAGAACTAGTGATTATTGAACAGATTTTAATATTATTAAGAATCATCGGTCTTTATCATACACATTTCGAAAAATAATTGAGAAATTTTTATACAAAATTTATAAAAAATATTTTGCAAATATAATATTAAAAAGCGTCACGGCTTATGACTCAAGAATAAGTTTGTATTTAGAGGTCAAAGTGAGATATGAAAGAAGTTCGTAGTTCATCGAAGCAGTTTGTAAATCAACGTACCACTGTAATCGAATAAAACTAGAAAGATTTTTTATACAAATAGTTTGAAAATAGTCGAGGCAAATTAGTAAAAAAACTCTAAATTTAAAAAAAATAATTTAATTGCCTATATGAAGATTTTTGGGGTCGCTGATCATGAATATGATGCTAAAAAAGTGCCCCGATGCACTTGGCGAAGCGAAATCCTAGGGCTGGGAGCAATTTTAGGGAATCAACTCAAAGTTGTTTGTTTTTGAGATTAAACTGTCTACAAAAAGGTTTTTGGGATCGCTAATAACAATTTTGATTCTTAAATTAATTTCCCTAAAACCCTTATATATACAATTAAAACTCGAAAAGCAAACAACTTTGAGCTGATTCCCCAAAATCAGGATTCTGCCTCGCCAAGTGCATCGGGGCACTTTTTAAGCATCATATTCGTGATCAGCGATTCCAAAAACTCTTATATAGGCAGTTTAAAGTCGAAAAACAAAAAAAATTGAAGTAATTTCCGAAAATCGCCCCCATCCCCATGATTATATTCCACCCCCCCCCCTCCAGAAGTGTATTGGGACACTTTTTAAACATTATATTTGTTAGCAACGACCCCAAAAACTCTTATTTGGGCAGTTTAAATTCGGAAAACAAACAAATTTGAGATAATTCCCCAAAATCGCTCCTAGACCCAGGATTATGCCTCCTCCCCTCCCCGAGTGCATCGGAGCATTTTCAAAGCATCATATTCGTGACCAATGATCTCAAAAACCGCTAAGTAACGGGATTCAGCTTATTTTGACCAACATTAAGCAAGAAATAAAATATTCTTTAGGGTCTGCAAAAATGCACTTTCCCATTATACCATTTTTTTCTGAGGCTTTTCCGAATGGAATGCGTCCTGGAACGTTTAGACACGTGTACCCATAAAAATTTTTAGAGATTTTAGCGTTTTTTTTTTATTACTAATTTGCCTCGACTAAAATATTTGCTTATCTTTAATTATTAGTTGCTGTAGATGTAACTGAACGTCGCTGAGTCACTTTAGTAATCTACCTTTTTTAGGATTGGATGAAATACTTGATTTTGCAAAATTTAAAATTCTAATTTTTTAAATAATATACTTTTACTTTTAGCCTGTTCTTTATTATTAATATTACGTTATAAAAATACAAACCGCCGGTTGAAATATACATGAATCTAGTTACTGACAGGTATATATAGGCTACAATATGCTCTTCATTTACTTGAAAAAATTCAAATTATTGCTATTATATTATAAAATAGTTCAAAAGTATTTTATGTGTTGGGCGACATGGAGAACTTTTGGGGTTAAATAATGCAAACGAAAAACCCACAAATAATTTTAAAATAAAATGTGTTACAATGCCTGTAATGTAGAAAATAAGAGCACTACTGTACAAGTTATCAGAATTATTTTCAAAGGCAGAGCCTAAAAATTTGAATGTAACCTGTTGAACCTTTCGATCTTGAACAGAAAGCGCATTTTTTGCTAGCACTATGATTTTATTGCTAACATAAATATACGTCATATGTAGTAAGCTGCATTTTTTAAAATAAATTTTGTTTTATTTTATTTATTGCTTTAGCGTTTCGGAAACTCATCCAATCAATAAGCCGTAGCCTATTTCTAAATTTTGCTCCGTTAAAGAATGACAGAATAGTAATCTGGCAGGAACATAAATCGTTGCAAATGTCTTAGCGCCATCACTCAGGAAAAGACTGATTGGAGTAGTCGCCGCAATTTGCAAATTTTAGAGAAAGCTCTAGATAAGTCTTTTTAGAAATCCTTTTTTCATAAAATATATTTGAAATATTCTTGGCAATTTTTAGCGAGATTTATCTTCCTGTTCTACATTTCAAACGAAATATAGCGCATAGCTGCTACAAAAATTATGCTCAACATTCTTTGCAACCTTCACTGCTTATAGGCATTTACGTAATTTCTTCTTTTAACTACTTTACAAAGTTGGCTCACATTTGGCAGCGAATACAGTTTTAATGAGTGGCTTTACGATCAAAGTGAAATGTAATTTTGGCTGTTCGCAATTTTTGAATGAATGCTCGTAACATACACCACAGTACCACAATGCAAGTCAGCATACATTACGATGGCTACTTATCCAACCGTGGCTCTTTTCAGCCACAATTGCCATGCTGCTGTCATCAACAAAATGTAATCGCAGTGATTTTGCAAATGCTCTGGTGTGTCTTGCATGTCGGTCACTAAGGTTAAGCCCGCTCCATTGAAATGAAAACTATCCAAGTCATGCGCCCAGCAGCATAACCGAAATTTTACCCATTTCCGCTATAGTAACGTGATATTAAACTTCAGAGTTGAATATTGAATACTGCTTTTATTACTCATCACAAATAGCTTTACATCTAATTATTACAAGTTAAGACTAAGTGACGGAATTAACTAGAATACTACTTAGGCTTGCAGTTCTTTTTGTATCTGTTCTAACGTTTTCCCTCTAGTTTCCGGTACGCAAAACTTAATGAATACTACGCATAGTAACATAAAGAATGAATAAGTGTAGAACGTGTAATGCGGTCCCCAGTCTCGCATCATCGTCGGCATCGTTTTGGTAATAACAAACAATATTATCCAATTTGAGGCAATGGTAATGCCGTTAGCGACCCCTTTTATTTCCGGGGAAAATAACTCCCCGTTTATCATCCATGGTATTGGACCTAGACCCATCGCAAAAGACAAATTATACAATAGCATGCTTACAATAGGTAGATAACCCATTCCAGGGATACTATATTGTTGGATATTGAAGTGTAATGCAAAAAGAGTGAGAGAGACGCAGGCCCCAATGGCTGACACATACAGGAAAAATTTTCTTCCCGCTTTCTCCACTATAAATATTAGCAGAGCGGCCGAGAATAACTGGACAAAAGATATTATTATGGATGACGTGTAGGCGTCTATGGCTGCATCGGCAATTTGAAATATTTGGACGGTATAGAAGAGGATTCCGTCAATGCCGCTCAACTGCTGAAAACACGTTATACCGACGCAGGCCACTAGTCCTCGAATCGTCGCGCGAGACTTCAGAACGTCCCCAATACTGATTTTTTGCTGCGGCCGCCTGTTGAGCCCTCGCTTATAACATCCACAAACGCAGTGGGGTTGCACTCTTTGCCTTTATAGAACACCAGCGCTTTTTCTGCTTTCTGCTTTTTGTCGATTTTCACCAAGTACGTCGGACTTTCCGGAAAGAACGCAAACACAACAGTCAGTACTAAGGTTATCGACCCTAACATTATAGTCAGCGTAATGTAGTCCATGTAGGCTCCTAATGTGGCCGTCGTGATAACCCCACAGTATATGAGCAGCTCGAAGAAGGAGCTCAGGGTCCCCCTGATGCACGTGTCGGCGATTTCGGAAATGTACATGGGGGCCACCACCGACACGCCGCCGGTTGCCATGCCGGAGAAAAAGCGCCCGATGCACAGGGTAATGACGTCGTTGGCGAAGACGACGCAGAGGGTGAAGATGACCATAGGAACTCCAAAGCCGAGGATGCATTTCTTCGGCCCGAAGCGGTCGGCCAGGTACCCTGCAGGAATGGCGGAGACTAGGGATCCGATGGCCAGCATCGCCCCGACCCAGGAGCCTTCCTCTGACGTGAGGTGGAAAGAGGTGGTTGAGTTTTGGTTTTCTAGCTGAGGCAGCACGGGAGACGTCCAGGAAATGGACACGCCTATCGAGACTGGTCCCAGGCACACTAAGAATAAGAAAAAAGTTTAAGTCTTTATTAAATTAATGTGTATGTAATATGATGATTTTTTCAGTTTGTATTTAATGATTATCTTTATGACGGTGTCTTTTTCATCTTATTTTTTGCTCTTTTTATTCATTTACTCGTTTGTGTACTTTTATTTTTGTGGTATATAGAGAGAAATATAGGGGAAAATAAGGAACAGCATATTAATAGGCAACATGGAACATACAAGTATTAAAATAGAAAAATAATAATAAACGAATAAAACAATTTAAATATTATGATAATAGTTATGATATATGAAGCGATTTACAGGTCACTTTTGTAACTAACATTAAATAAAGTAAAAAGCTCAATCAAATGTAACTGATTAGCTAATTCTTAAAAGTAAGTTTATCAAATATAAGAAACAAATTTGTAGAACAAATAGATAGAAGTGATAATGTCAACACATTGTTTTAAGTAGAGAAAAATATAACTTCCGTGGTAATAAAGTAAATTGTTGGAAGGTAAAATTACGAAAAAATATAAATTTATAAAAATAAAAACAATGAAATTTGTAAAACACATAATGGAAGGACATTAAATGTTACTTTTGTATAGAGCTAAAAAAGCATGGTAAAAAGTGGTACTTGTTCAAGTGGAAATAAAGAATAATGTGATTATAGAAACAAATACGAATAGAATAAAGTAAGGCAGCAACAGAACCCGCATAAAAAAATTTGGTGTAAGGTAAATAATAAGTAATATTCTGTTAAAAAATATATAACTAAAATTTATTAGAAGTCTACAATAACATGACATCGTTTATGTAATAACAAAAAACATAAAAATTGGGTAAAGCAGGAAGATGTGGCAAGTCCAGCATTACAATGCTTACAAATAACGTTATGAAATGTCTGTAAGTCAAAGAAATTTGAAACAGCAAGTAAAAAAGGTACATACAAAAAATAAAAATCAAATTTATTAGACTACAAACAGGGGCAAATAAAAAAATAAACACACAGAACATAATGCGAGAGACGTAAGGAATTCTTTTAAGAGAAGTAAAGATATTAAATAAAACATTTAAAGTAAGAACGCAAGAATTATCAAATTGCTTTTAGCATTACTACAACTATATCTATAGCAAAACGTATGTATTCTACTTCAATAAGGAGCTAACTAGGTATAATTGGAGAAACTATGGCACAATTGTGACTAAATCACTGTTTAAAAAGCTAAAATAAAGTCACCTCATGTATATTTTACAAAATACCAAGCAATACGCACTAGCGGACTTAGGTAAGCATAAAGTAGTGCAGTAGGAATGTGCTCTCAGTATAATAATGCCCTACAAGCGATTTAATGCTGCGTATGTGCACTATTATTGGCACTACTTTTATATATACTTATCTAGTCAATAGTAGCCTAAGAGCTTAGATATTTCTAAAAGAACATATTCTTTGACTAGCTTACCCGTGTGCAAAGAGAGTTACAATATTCATCAAATAGTAGTCAAACATAAATAAAATGACTATAAAGATTAATTCCAGAAACGCCCATAGGGTCACTCTTTCTAATTAATGTAGTTTATTTGCACCTTTTTTGTAAATTTGAATGACAACAATCATTTGAATAAATTTTTTTGCAAGAATTAATAAAAACAATTTATATCATTGTGAGAATACCCACAAAAGTAACGTAACAATTGCATATTATGTTAACTGTCACTTACAGTAGATTAACAAAGTAAAAAAAAAATTAAACGCACGTCGTACATTTTAGAATCTACTATTTATATATATTACACATAATCGCATTTCAAATTTTATCATCATTTTTACGAGTTTAACATTGTTAGAGTTTTTACAATATCAAAATCAAAATGAAAATTTAAGATTGCAGTGCTCATTATTTTTGATCAATAAATGTTTATACATTTAATAAGTTCTATTAATATTTATGATATAAAATATTGTTTAAAATTATCTAAAGACACTAACAGCAAAACAAAATAGAAACATGAAGATTTGCAGGGGATAACTTATAAATTACAAATTTAGTAATGCGTTTAGTTGTTTTATTTTGTATATTTTACTACATCTTATTGGGTAAAAACAAATTAAAATGCGTGCCCAAATTTGGAAGAAATAAAAGTAAAGATAATACAAATACAAAATACAAATAAACTCAAGAAGATAATTTTGTTATATTTATTTATTTTAATTAAAAAATGGGATATATAATTATTTACGACTAGGGACATTGAAATGTCTTACAAATTGTATTTAAAAATAGTTTATAAATGTGTAGTTTCAGGATTAAGGCTTAGACTACTACATAGTTAGCCCAAAAGGTTTTTCGAGAATTCTAGGGACTTGACTATGAAATAGGTTACTGTTTTTCTAGGGTAAATGGTACCTTGATACCAGACATGACTGTAAGCGGTAAAGACGAAATAAAAAAGTTATTTAAATTAATCACAATTTTTCCATAGAATAATAGGCTCTCGTATTAGTCTCCTAAGTTAAAATACGGGGGGAAATAAAAAGGAACAGAAAAACGTGAATATTTTGAGCATTGTAAGTAGTGATTCCTAAAAGAAACCCCTATGGGGCATCTTACACTACCGGTTATACAATTAATGCTAAGAGCGAGGGATACCTTCATTCGTTACTCACCGGATTATTATCAAGTTTCTCACAAAATAATGCGTAAAAGTGCTTGAAATTTTGAAAAGACTAAAGGCACAATTTGGAAATAATATCCATAAGGAAACCAAGCGTAAGCGTAAAATAAATAATTTTTGGAAGAAGCAATTGTAATACTTTTTTATTAGTAGTAAAAATATCTGGAGAAAAATCGTAAACGTAAAAGTAACAAAAATTAGAAGTGACCACTGCTTATTAAAGATAAAATGTAAAACCAAAACCAAAGAAAGAAAGAAAGTAACAAAAAAATAAAGAACAGAAAAATCAGATATTAAAAGTTAAGGAAGATATAATTAGAAATAAAAAATGAGAAACATAGATACAAAAGAAACAGTTAAATATATGTGGTGGAATTTTAAAGAAAACATAACAGCAGTGAAGTATGAACCACAAAAATTGTTAATATTCAAGTTTAAACAAGACATTGGTAGTATAAAGAGATAAAAACGACAATAAAAAAAAAGAAACAAGACAAAAACAAGGACAAAAATTTCATAGCATAGCAAATAATTGGAACGATAATTAAGGAAGACAAAGAGTTTTACTTTGTTTTATCAACTTAGAGAAAGCCGTTGGAACGGAATATTGAAAGAAGGGAAAATAAATAACAAAGAAAGGAGTTTGTCAGATTTAAACATGAAAAATCACAAATTCTTGAAACAACAAAAAGAAGAAGAAGAGAGTGTATCCTAAGTCTTTTATTGTTTACAATAGTTTTGATGGAGCTTTCAAATAGGTAAAAAACCATGTCATAGTCTGACTTCAGGATTGTTATAAGTGGACGATATGGTCATCATTGCAAAAGTTGAAATACAATGAACAATAAATTAAATATTTACAATTACAGGATTTGAATTGAGTTGCGTTATGTGGACGTTAAAAGCTTGCATTGGTACAGTTGATATTTGAACACTCGGCATGCCGGACATTTGTAAACTGGTTTTAAAAAACATAATTGACGCTGATTTCTTCACAATATCGAAAAACACTAATAAACTCCTTTTCAACTAAATCAACAATTTGAACTTGAATGACATCTGGTTCAAACAAAATGAAGACACATGTCATACAGCATTTACTTCAAACTAAATTTCCTGGTCGTGTTATCTCGCAGAAGGGTGACATCGATTGGCCACAGCGGTCCATTAGACTTTTCCCTCTAGAGTTATTTGAAAGAAAATATGTATGCTAACAAACCTGTTACAATTTCAGAGCTAAAAGAAAACATCAGACGTGTAATTTCTGAGACAGATATGCATTTGCGGCTTTTAAATCTTCCGGTCTGTGTTCATTGTTTAAACGCAGCATACACGACCCTCTCCAAGTGGCTCCACAAGTAAAAATCAAGTGATTTAAAGCACAGTGTTTCAAAAAATCATGCAATAGGATCACCTCGATTTAGCTCTCGAGAAAGTAGTTATGAAAGTAAGCTAGAGCTATTTCTCAAGAATTGCAGATACGCTGTCCTATTTAGACTTTGTAACAAAAACGACTCTCTTAACTATTAACAGTTATTAATAATCCTGGCCTAAACGTTAATGTTAAACTGTTGTTGATAATATAATTCGACTATTACACGTCGGCCGAGGATCAGCGTGAGTTAGGTGAATATTCTCATTGAAGATTGTTTCGTTAAATTTTATCATTTTTTATATCATTGGGATATCTAGTTATTCATAATAAAATATTAAAAATAATAGTAAGAAGAGTGGAAGTAAATTGTGTTACATAGATCGTATGATATTGATAATTTTTTATTCTTAGTTTTATATTTATATTTAAATCTTATTGTTAGATTACTGCTTTGGTTATTTTACCAATCTAACATGGATTTTGGCGAGGTTGGTTAAAATGTGGCATTTTTGTTTAAATGTAATAACATTCGTATAACGAAAAATCGATTAATCAGCCTAGCCAAATTTACGTTTCTGGTAGTTTACATTATAAAACAATTAGTTGTTTAAACAAATAGTCAGAAAACAAGAAAAAAACGAGAGCCCATAAAACGGTTTTTAAGCTAATATTAACATTTTAAAGTAAAAGTGGGTTGTTTGCATATGCGATGACTACCAAAATTCAAGCAATACGCTTGAAATAACTTCAAATACAATAAATAAGAAACGAAATTAGAAATAAAGTTAATGTTATACATAATTAAAAGAGAACGGTTAAAATCAGTTAGTCATCTAATAGAAGCGATCGATGGAAGACCAGTAAAATATATATTAGAAGCAAAATTATACAGGAAGACCAAAGGAAACGTAATATTAACAGTGAAGGCCAGAAATAAGGAGCAAACAATGTAACACTGTATTACAAAATAAACAAAAAACAAAATTTAAACTTTACACTTTAAGCCAACATGTCAAATAATTAAATAATTTCGATATGTTCATGCGTATTACACAAGAAACACTGTATGGGAGGATAGTCTTAAACTTAACAAATCATTTCTTTGCTAGAGGATATTTGGTTGAAATATTTGCAGTCGAACTTTCCCAGTTGAAGCACTGTTTTGCTTCTGTCAAACGGTATGTGCTGAACAGTATTATTTCTACAGGACCATTTCTCACTTGTTATGCTAATGGGCAAAGTATCACCCATTCTTTATTTGTCTTATACATTTTTTTTAATAATAGATCTACTAAGATATTTAAATCTTAAAAATACTTTGCTTCTTATGCAAAAATGTACTTACTAGATTTGCCACATAGTTTTAGTGTAGCTATGTTTGCAGTTTATTTAAGTTTTATTTATATAAATCATTAATCACCAAATGGCTTAATTATTTGAACATATTGTTTGAGGTCATGATTTTCTTTTCCTTAGTCTCATTTGACCAAATATACTCAAGAAGTTTTTACTATACTGAGAAAGTTGACTGATGAGTTGTAGAGATCATTTATCAATACATAGATACAAGAGCTTACATAACAGAATGTCAAAGATAACTTCTGCTGACTTCAGTTACCTTGAATAATTTTAAAAAATCAAGAAAGAAGAAGGAAATGGAGTGCTTGTTATTAAAAAAGCGTAGTGGTTGCATAAAATATACATAATAATAAATTAGAAAGGATATTTCAAACAAAGTGAAGATGAACCGATTGTGTAATAGGAATAAGAAATATTGACCGAATAAAGATAATCTAAAGTAGAACCAAAGAAATGCAGGTAGGTTACAAAAATAATTGAAGTAACATAGCCAGTGCTTAAAATATAAACCAAACACTGATTTAGCTGCTTAACATTATCTTTTTTTGACTTACTACATTGATGTTGTATTATTTATGATGTCATTCTTAGTTCTCCAAATTACAAGGAGAACGATGATTTCCACATCTACTTAGACAAAGTGAAATCTTAGTTAAAAATATACTATCTCTGACTCAACAGCCCTATAATCCATACAGCAAATACATATAGTAATAAATCATCTTGACACACCTTTGAAAGGCAGAAAGATGTGCGCCTAAGGCAGGTTTACAATGTAACATTTATAATAATATTTTATATTTACCCCTTTGCGTTCAACAGATGAATCAGAATTTAAAAACTCGCTTTTACAATACACACTATCATTAATAGTAGAATGCAAACAAAATCGCCACTTCTAACCACAACAAGTTAGCCGCAGCACTAAATACGAGTGTCCAAAAATGAGTTAGTGTATACCTGACTACTGAAATACCCGCACTTTTTCAGACCGGCCAATTACAGAGGATTGTTTAAAATGACCGGAAATTTTTGACAGTTTTATTACTATACGTATTTGCTGGATGAATAATAAAACTAGTGTTTTATGAAGAGATTCCCCAGCTAGTACGTACAATCAACTTGCCTAGGCAGCATTTCCAATTGAGTATTGCAGATTTATCTGCATTAACAGTGTCGTTATTGCTATTTATTACATTTACTACTTTTTGAGCCCTAGCAGTTAGATGTTATCATGCTTCTCAAGTTTGGAAATCTAGAATTTCTTTTAGTACGGTGCTACCATTCTCTTATTAACTGTGCACAGGTGACTGGCGGTTGATTCAGGAAGGTTAATTTAGTTCTTGCTATGTTACCATCCATAACGTACTAGAATAGGTTTTATTAACAAGTGAAAAGCAAGCTTAATATTTGTGGTCCATCAAAGTTTCTGTTGTCTCTTTGCCTAAAGCCTGAAGATTTTGATTAAATATTCTTACGCCAAGTTATTTTAAGAGAATTGAGCTGAGGGGTTAGAGCCAAGTGCAGCAGATTCGCCAATTAAGTGTTCGTAAACATCCCCTTATGCCTCTTCATTAGATTCTTAGTGCTCCTAAAAATATTGCACATCTTAGTAAAAATTTCAACCAGTCATATCGAAGAGTTAGTTGTTAATGTGCCTCATCTTAAATAAAATGGTAGTATTAATAAATAAAATTTATTTATTAATTTATTAAGAAAGTTATTTTGATACTTGGAATATCATGAAATTCTACTTTGAATCAAAAAACCAAATTTTTAATTTCATCAATAACAAATATCCATCTGTCAAAATGTCCAGTTTTAGCTCACACCCAATTTCTAAATTTCTGTGACTACTCCTTTCACCACAACAGACTGGAAACTTTGAAATGTCCGGAGACAAAAAAATTGTAGTTTATAAATTAAACTTTATGGTCTTACATCTTTTAACAAAAAGGTTCTCGAGCTCAATTCTATAGCCCATGCCATAAAAGAGGCCAGGCCAATTTTAGGCATCTCGTGAGCTAAAATACGAAGGTGAATTAAATATAAACCATTTGTGTACATGCCATGAAGTGAATGAAAAAGAATGCAACTTCTGAGCGTTGTAGGTAGGAATGTCCAACAAAAGTTCTTCTCGTGAGGTACCTTAAACTACTGCTTTTTAGTTAGTCAAATTTCTCACAACAGAGGGCGTAATATCGTTCGGAATTTTGAGAAGTTTTAAGGTAAAGATCGGGGGCAACACTTTTAAGAAGGCTTTAGCATACGCGTGACGAACTATTTTTTAAAGAACAAGAAGCATTTTACTAGAAAACTAGCGTGACTGAGGGGAATATTTGCATTATTCGCCGACTAACAATTGTTGAAATTGCTTCTGAGGTCGGAATAGTACGACAATAATCAGACAATCCAAAACGTAATTGTGCTTTACGACGACGCTCAACTTTGTACAGTTGCCCCAACTCAAAAAAATTGAGGATTTATTCAGAATTACACTGGAGCACGTGCTTTGTCGTATGGACTAATTATTTTGCAATTATCATGTGTTTGAACCACTAAACCGTGCATTTTTTAGTAGTCCAAATGATGCTTTAATAAATTAAAAGATCCCTTACGGTGCAGTCTCCAAAAGATAATGAAATTTCGTAAAAAGCAATTTGACGCAAATTTAATGTTACGCGTATGAATCAAAATATTTGTATAGGTAGTCATGTCTCTATTATCCGAGTCCCTCCATTTCTGAATTGTACCTAAAGAACACACATGACAAATCTGGTAAGCATTGTGGAAGATCAGTAAAATTTAAAAGAATTGGAGGTTTTTCTTCGCCAACTTTTGCCATTAACGATTTTAGTTGAGAATTCGCCCTGACAAACGAAAGTCGTGACATAAAGGCTTTTACAATAGATAGTATTTCTATGAAATTTACCTAATAAAAATAGCAATTTTGGTTTACATTTGATTAACCCACGTATTTAAGTAGTAATGTAGTTAATTTTTCACTTTTGATATTCACCCATCAAGTTTGTTCTTTAGTTTTGGTTGATACTTAACTTACTCCACTATATTTTAATAATAAAAAATGTATGTCAGTGATGTATGTCATAATTCACCTCCTCTTAAATTCATGCAATTTTGTACCTTTCTGTTGGCGAATAAAATTTATTTGTACTATTTTTCAGGTAACTACCAAATAAATGCTTTATAATTTTATAATTACGTTATAAGAAGTGGCAGTTATATTGTTTATAAGCATCTCAAGATCTCAATTTATTTCTATATATTTAAGACAAATATTAAGATACAAGGTCACGTTAGATTTTTTAAAATTAAACAAACAGAAATTGTCCACCTCTTTTAGGCTTTTGTACATTAAAATGAGAAGCCCTATTTTTATTTTCAGTAATTTTATATAAAGATTGTGCCATTAAAAAGCTTTGCCCCCTGAAGCAACCATCTCATCGCCCAAACCTTAGTAATTACACTAATAAAAGTTATAACAAGATTAAAGTAGATGGGAAAGCAAAAGGTGGACGTAGCCATAGAACAAAGACAAAGCTTGCAATTTTCTTAATTTTTAATTTACCACAGTTTCAAAAGTAAATGGATTATTTTTATTTTATACATACAGTGATTCCTCTATATCCACATCTTTGCTATTCGCAGTTTTGGATGCACACGAATAATAAAAAATTACTTTAAGTAGTTGTTTCATTGCTATATGTATTTTGACAACAGTAAACTCTCCTGCAATTGCATATTTTAGGAAGAAATATTGATGGCTTTATCGCCCTAATTAAAAACACCCGCCCCGAAAGTAACAGAGAGCATGGTTTTGGCTTTCATATATACATTTTTATCACTTAGAATTTAAAACATTCTAAGGCTTTAAAATTTTAAAGCTCGGCATATTTTGCGTGAAAATGATAAGATATCTAATAAAAAAAATCGATTTAAAACTGAAACAATAATACGACAGCAAAAGTAAAGCAATGAAAACATTGAATTTTAAATGACACTAATATTGAACTGCTTTTATGATTGGATTTCAGGCAACCTTACAAAAATAATTCGCACAGTGTCAAATCAGAAGATCTTGCTGACCAATTAGTGTCAGCATTCTGTAAAATTACGTGACCAGGAAATTGTTAGTGCAGTAAATTGACTGTTGCTCAATTTGTATGGCAGGTGGCGCCGCTCTGCTAGAACCTCATTTAATTCAGATCCATGTTGCGCAATTGCCAAAAAAAAACTGAATTATCATGTCATGATACGATCCTTATTCACATTTCACCATTCCCAGCATTATCTTTGAAGAAGTGTAAGCTTATCAAAACCAAAATGCGACAATTTATTTGTTTAACAGCACGTTCAATTGTAAATACATCTCATTGCTAAATATGATTATTCGACTAAACTGAGTAATTCACTTCAAATGCTCTAAAAACCAATTTAATGAATTATGCAGATGGTTACAGATAAGAAAAGTGGGCGAATTCAAACAAATAATTATTCATGTAATTGTCATATCTCACCAAAAAAGTATAAAACCGTCCAAAATACGCCCTCTTTAATTATTAATTAAAATGTATTTAAATCAAAACAATGGAACGACACATAGTTGATCTCGAACTTGAGGGGAGTTTTTAGCAGTTTTTAGGGCTCGAGTGTCCAGAATTGACGATAATTCATCACTTTAAGACCAAAAGTGGAATAAAGTCATTACAACAGATGAGGCTTGGCTTGGTTGGCTAAAGTCAAAAGTCAAAAAAGACTTAAAGTCAAAAGAACCGAAAATAGTTCGAAACTTGCAAGTTCTGCCAAAACGAATTGTTCGTAAAAGATTAATGCTCTGGGCGGGAGTGTCTTACAACAGCAATGATCTTTTTTTTGTTCAATAAAATTGTGAAGCCAATAGTAAATACTACTGTGACTTCATTTTAAAGAATTTCTTGGCCAAAGATGGTCGGCGACTCTCAAATTGTGACTTTATCTTCCATCAGGATTTGACTTCGTGTGGACAATGGAATAGATAAAACCTCGGATAAAGTTTATCACACCTGATGGACAAAGAGTCCGGATGTTTCTCCAATGAGTTATTTCGTTTGGGGGTATCTTAGAAGACGTCTTTGGAATGTCAAAACTTAAGGCACTGCTGACCTAAAAAGGGCTCTGAAGAAAGCTTGGAAGGAATTGTTCAAGAACTCATCAACAAAGTACTTTAGAGTTGGCCAAAGCGTGTCTATAAAATCTACAAGAATAAGGGATCTCATACAGAGTAGCTTTATGTAAATAATTATTAAAATAAAAAAATTACTAAAGTTTGAATTCGCCCACTCTGTAGGCAGTGAGAATGGTCAACAGGTCTTATGTCAGTTAAAATAGGTGCACATGAAAATGTAGGTCTTTGGTGAGTATTTGCTAAAGGAGCTTCTGGGAATGTCCCTTTCTTCACGCTGATATTCACAAAGTCTCGCATTTGTTATCGATCCAATTTTGTCAAATTTTCTAATCAATCTTTGAAGGGGGTTCGTTTGGAGCACTAACTCAACTAAAATCCACGAGTATCAGTACCGCTTCTGTAAAATTTTCGCTAATTTGCAGCGCATTTTTACAATAAAAATTCGGAAGAACTGTAAATAACCTCCGTTAAAATATCAGAGTTTTCAACTTTAAAACCAAAAAAGGCTCATAGTTTAAAAGCGGCGTACACTTAGAGCCACATTTTATAAACATAATATTTTTTAATTTTATTTATGTTATAATAGCTTCTAAAAAATTCATTTGATATCTATTTTATTTGACTTTGAACAATTTGTGAAATATATTCCTCTAATTTGAAGTGCTTGTTTCATTTTGTAAAAACGGCATCTGTTTAAAAATGCCCAAATAAGTAGCCGTGAGTGTTTTATCAAAAAAATGGTGTCAAAGTAATGCGGACTTAAAAATTATTGACTCTTCTCATATTTTTTGCACAGCTTGTGATAAAGGGTAAGTCTTTTATTGCCATTTGATGTTAAAATTAGAGTTTTGAAATTTAAAATGTATTTTTATAGGGTTTTAATTTAATATAGAAGAAGGTGCAGCAGCTGTTAACATCAAATGTCAACAATTCCGTATAGGAGAAACAGGCAGAATTTTCCAAAGAGTTGTGTGGTTTATTTGTAGTTTTCCATATTCCACATTATAAACTAGATCATCCATTATTTCAGAATTTGCTCAAAAATACTGCACTTTTGAGCGCACCGTTGATGTTCCTAGTTCTTCAGTATTAAGAAAAAATATGTCGGCATTAATTATCATGACGCAATGGCTAAAATTAAAGAGCACATTGGCTGTAAATTTGTATGGTTTTCAGTAGCGTAATTTGGGATGAAATTGATCACCAGATCAGTTTAAGACATTCTCAGATATTGCGCCAAAAGTGTATGTCACAAGTGGCCACGAAAGACGCTACATACGAAGGGCTCTTTTGTTTGTCAGTTCGTGTTCACAGTTTGTCCAGTTCTTGTGTTAATCGTGTTTAACAACGTTTACAAGTTTTTCCCGAAATCAGCCATTTTTTGTTGCTCCCAAACTTTTACTGGTAAGTCAGTACTATATTATTGTGCTAATGTTTTGTAATGCGAAACATTAACTGGTCTGCTAAGGTCTGCTATTGGAGGTTTTGTTTACCTCTTGTGTTTAGGCAGCAATTTTAAAATTTATGTCCTGGTGTCAAATTGATCACACATCTGGAGTTTACTTGAGCACTTATGAGACGTTAAGTAAATTACTGTGTTTGACATTTCATTGCTACTATGATACGAAAATATAAGAAGAAGTTGGGGGCTAGGCTATATAAGGACTATTCTGATGACAACATTGAAAACATTGAAAAAGTTATAAATCATAGTTGGGATTTATGAAAAGCTGTGCTTATGGCACATTGAGAAACAAATACTATGGTTGTCATATACGGAAAATGGCGGTCAATCCATCTTTTCTGAGATAAATGGTCAAAAATTATTTGGACAAAGACAAAATGTGGAAGTTTTTAAAAATAATCTGCTTGGTCTAGATTGGGTCTACTCTTTATTAAAACGTGACAAACACAAGATAAACAAAAGATTTGCAGCTAACATTAAATGATCTCGGGCTTCAGTTTCAAAGGAAGTAATCACTGACTATTTTAAAAATTTACCCAAGACACGAGAAGGTGTTTCGTCTTCTAACTTGTTCAGTTATGATCTCTAGGATGACCCAGGAAACAAGAAAATGTTATTTCGCAGGGGAGTTAATTATCCCGAACGGGTTTGCAACTTTACAAAAAGTTTGAGATCTATTATGATGTGTGGCTTTGCCTCCTTATGTGATATATAAAGCCAATAAAATGTGGATACGATGGACCGAAAATGGACCGAAAGGTCAGCCGTGCCGCAATGATATATGCTGTGTTAGGGACTCACGATACAACCGCACCAGATCACGGGTGGATGGATGCTCAGACTTTCACATATTGGTTTTTATTTGCATTGCTACCGCGTGCAAAAAAACTAGAAGGTCGTGAAGTCTTGGTAAGAGACAACTCAACGTCATACTTCACGAATGAGGTTCTAAGAAAATGCGGAATAATAATATTGCTTTCCGAAAAACGCGACACACTTAACCCAACCGCTGGATGTTGATTCAATTGATAAGAAATTTTTTTCTCACTTAGTGAATAGTTGTTTAAGACAAATGGAAAAAAAGCGAAGGGAAATAGGTGCTATTGAGAAAGATGTAATTGCATCTTTTGCCGCTACTGGCTTAATGACGATTGGCCCAAGTCGTGTTTTACAAAAAATTCCAGGAGGTGACCAACCGACCGCGAATGCTGTGAACGAAGATTTGATAAATTAACCCCAGGAAGATTCGCAGCTGTACCAAGTAGACAAAATGTAAAAATAAAAGCTTGATGTTCAATCTGAAAAAAGCGGCGGCACCGAAATGCGATTTAAGTTCTGATAGTGAACCTAATGTAGATGAGCCACTCGCAAATTACTATTCAAATAGTGATTAAAATGAAGATTTGGTAGAAGATGTGGAAGAAGAAACGCAGTACTTTTAGTGCAGAAATGACTTTTGATCGTCAACGTATTAGGAGGATCAAGAAAGACAACCAACTATTGCTGCAGTTGTTCAAAACTGTATAACAGAAAAAGAAATAGACGATTTACGCATGAAATCTACTGAAAAACACAGAACAAAGTGGTTCAATAGTGAATTTGTTGTTGATTTTAACAATATTGTTGTCCTTCTAGAACAATAAGTTAAAAATTGCGACGGTGAACTTTATTATATATTTTAAAAGTTGGTTGATGCAAAAGAAATTTAATTTTATCTATTAATCACCTTCTTTATATGGTTTTTACATGAAAAATGTCACTGCGTTTTTCTCGAAATTGTTCTTATTTTTAAATTTTCTTGAAATAAAAGTTTGTTTTGCGTTTAATATGATTTTAGTTAGTATTCCCTACCTGTATATTTTTAATCATAACTTTCAAAATCCACTCTTATTGCACTTTTAAAAACTTTATGTTGATCAAGTTGATCAATTTGGTCTCGGACACCTGAATTCGAATAATTTTTAAACCGAAGTGTATATTACTACCGCGATGAAACTGATTCCTATTTCCGAAGTTCTACACATTTTCATGGAGAAAGAGATGTGATCAAATTCGTTCCGAATGCCGTATGAAATTGATCACACTTTTTTCTTAACAATATATTATTTGTTAGTGTGTTTTGTGTATTCGAATAATGTACATATCTTCATCATATTTGATTTTTTGTAAAAATATAAGACGCTGCAAATGAATAAGAACAAAAAAAAAACAGAATTTCACCCCAAATTACGGTAGATGAAACAACTGATATTAAAGGTCTAATATTTTTGGGTACGTTGTACCCAATACCCATGTAGATTCGTTAATAAATCGTTAAATACTTTTATTTGCCAAATCAAATGAATAAAATAATGTTAATAGCTATAGATTCTGCACTATATGTGATAAAAGCATTGTAAAATTTAAAAATTTGTTTTTTCTAATTGAATCCGTGCTACTTGCTTAGCTTACGGATTTAGCCGCATCACTGCGACGTTTAGACTCGAATGTGATTTAGTTACTACTTTAGTTTCAAATATTAAATGATTTTTATTAAAATGCCTGTTCAAGTGTATAAGGAAAAGTACCCTGAATTTCCTCTACCCCGGAGATGTGGTACATGATTAAAATGTGTATATTTTCTTGCAATGAATTACACTTAAATCAAAAATGTCCTATGTCAGTTTGATTGTCAAAGTTTAGCTGCACTAAAAATTGCATTAAGTACTTTAAAGATCCAACAATTAAACAACAGTTAGATTACATCAAATCTAATTTTGTTTGCATGGAAATTACTATTGAAAAATTAGAGAAGTGAGAATTTTCAGTAAATGAAAGTTTAAGCATTATTGAAAGCTGAAGGTGGTGATAAATTATAAAAGAGTTGAAACAAACCTAAACACTGTTTTGACAAAAAATATAGGCCACACAATGTTAAAAAAATTAACGATGTATTAAACGGTGAGCAGAGGGATTATTTGGAATTGGATCTAATTACAATATGTGCATTTAAGTACGCACCTGTTACTTCTTGGGAAGTTGAACACATATTTAAACAATCGAAGACAATGTTTAATTATTGACAATTTAAAAAAAAATATTTATTAAGTTCCAGTGTAGAACGTGTAACTCAAATTTAGATTAATCATGTTTTCATGTTTATAAAATATTCTTATACTTGTTTTTCCCATTAAGAATGCTTTTATAACCTTTTTGTATAAGTACACATGTAATGTAGAGTAAAATAGAAGTAATGATTTTGCATGTTTTATTGCATATGTTAACTGTTTTATAGTACATATTTGCATGCATATTTTATATCTTTTTCGTGCACATATATCAAACTCTACTTATAATATACAAGTTCTGTATGTGCTTAATTTTATAAATATACGAAAACAGTTATTATCTTTATTGTTGTTTTTAATATTGTAGATCTGTTTGTAACTTTTGAAATGTAAACGAAATTTTATATTTTTATCTTCTGTTTACTCATTTATATAAGATACTTGTTAAGATATTTTACATACATGTTCAGCAAACACAGTATTCATTTTCCACATTTTCATTTCCAAAAACGTAGTGAATTTGTCAAAATTGCTGTTTTGTGTAGCAAAAATTAGCTAATTGTATGCCTACTATACACCACTAATGTCAGTTGGAAATAAATTACGATCGGTTGCTGTTATGAAAAAACACTAATTTTAACCACGTTACCACAAAACACACATTTTGATACCCGATCGCCTCCAAATAAGTGAAGAGGTAACAGTTGAACATCTACATCAACTTCAAGCATCTCTAAAGCTTGTTGAGCGAATAACAATTAAAACTTTGTAGAGAGATCTTATACGGGTTTGAATTAATTAATGTTCAATTGACCCTTGTTAAATATTGCTCGAAGCAATGGACTGCCGACTGGAAAACAGACTCTACTATTAAGCAATTTAGAAGAAAATGTTAAAACTTTTATTGTTCGTCTATTTTTATACAGTACAAATAATACTTTAAAATTTTCTTTATTCATTGCGATCCCATGCTTACAATTATTTTCTTTTGCTACGTCTGAATTGATTAAATTCTTATTTGATGTTTCAACAATTTCGAACGCAAATCTTCTATCTATATTTTTAAATAGTGCATGCTATTAAAATGATTAACAAGATAAAGTTGTAAATTAATTTTATCTTAGTCTGTACTCGTGACGTTGATAGACATTTGTAGAACAGCTAAGCCGAAGAACGTCAACTGGAGGGATTTGATTCATACTATTAGTTACATTGCAAAGAAATATTGTTTCGCACTATAGCAGAAATTTTTTTATCTCTGTTCTTATCATGTTTGAACTAAAACAGATTCAAGTATAAATAGATGTTTGCAATTAATAACAAGCGCGTTCATGTGCCTTCTAAATAAATGTGTAATTAAACATATTAACCTTCCAAAAACGTAGTCCACCTTGCGGGTAGTTATCATTAGGAGACTATATCAAAAGATACTTCTGTCCCTTCAATAATGCGAATATACAGAATTAGAAAGTACTCACTTGTAGCAATAAACTGCTTGATCTTCCCCCAGGCGTAGCTCTTTTTGCTTTCGTCCTCTTGCTTGGACATCTTGGTGTCTTCAAACTACTGGCTTCGATCAAAGATTTCGCGACCTGGCATCACGTGGGTGCAAAACACGACACAGCGGCCTGGTCTAGCGACTTGCAGCTGCAGCCAGACGAGGCGGATTAGTGTATTGCTCGCGATGCTAGGCGCATCTATTATAAATCAACCTGCTGTGACGAAATTAATTACGGCGAGCTTGTGACGCAATTTTTAATGGAAAAGCTTAAATTCGAGGCGCAATCAGCTTGCACCGGTATCCTCTACAGGTAGCTAACAATAAGCCTCGTCAGCTGCCGAACGGCAAGACCCGACGTCGCGTGCGAGGCGCCTTCAGCTAATTTAAGGAGGCGGCGACAGTGGCGCCAAGAAGTCTAGAACCTTACGTATCATTGCAGGGATTGCAAGTTGGTTGATCAGGAAGTCAAGGAGAAGGCGGCTAATTTTGTTCCTGGCGTGGATTGGGGCCCACTCAGTTTATTACAGATTGCTGGTGTGGGTTACTGCTTTGAAGCTACTTTTTAGGATTTTTACCAAAGCCAAAGCAACAAATTGTTACTACAGGGTCCAGCAGAATGCTTTTTCCTTTTCGAAACAACAATATAGGTTTCGTTTAATATTTTATTCTATTATCACACGGAGCAATGCTTGCCATTTAGCCGTAAACCAATTTTTAAAATGATGTCCAAATGTTTGCCCGCACCAGCAATATATTCCTGCAACTTCACCTTAAAGTTTCTCTTACCGAGACATTTTTACTGGTATTGCTGCTATCGCGTTGCGAATGCATTTTTTAATTTATCAACAGTCCACAAGCTGCGTTAAAAGACTTCAGTCTTCAGGTATCCCTATAGAAACAAATCGCAAAAGAACAGATCTGGTGACCTAGCCGGTCATGGGATATGATCATGCAAAGAGATTAGTTGGCCTTGAAATATTTTTCCCTAAACTGCATAAAAAATTCTCGCCGTATGTATGGTAGCGCCATCTTGTTGGAACCACAGTGGTGCATTTTTATGTTTGTTGAGTTTGGGATCCAAAAAATTGCAACATATTGCAACATAGCGGGTAGATGTAACAGTCACCGCGCGTTCTGTTTTTTCAGAAATACAGCTCTATGATGCTAAATTCCGTAATAGTTATGCGCTCATTGTAGAGAGATCGTCTATAAAGTTGTAAAGTTGTCGAGGATTTTATGGGGCCCAATACCGAAAATTCTGTTAATTGACTAAGAACGATGGTAAGCACAAGATCCTCAGATAGAGGCAGGCAGCCTGCCGAGTGTTAGAGTAACATTTTATAAGTTGCTGGTCCTCCATCAACTTTGTAGGAATGGAAACTTAGATCGCAGTGTAAAATTATTCGCACGTTACGGTCAGATAGTTCTAAGGCAAGATCATATTTCAGAGCGAAACGTTGTGGTATGTGACAACAGCCTGCCTCATTGGCGCGATATTCTCGGGCGTTCGACCACTACGACGTTTACCGGATGATTTCCGTTTGAATGTTGCACTACTAGTCTGTCGAAAATTGTGTTTTTTTTATTATTGGAACTCTTCTGTGACGGCCTATTCCAAAATACCTAAAAAATAGCCGCTTTTTTAAAAATAAGTTTCTAATATAAACGTACGGTGTTCGCCACCCCAGAGTATGGCATACATTATGCCGCTTAAGGATATACGACTCGAGCGCCGTCTACCAATACATTGCACTCGACAGTCAATTCTGCCGGACCCTGATAGTACTTCATTAGCAGTTGAATAATTCAAATAAATTATTTTTGAGGTTACATGCTGCTAATTGTGTAAGGCAATATTTGTGATTTTAATTAAATTAAGATAGAACAATGGAATTTTTAGAGAACCTAGAACATCTATTATGTAAATGTTACTTTAGACATTAAAATTTTTTCATCAATTTTAAAGTTTTTGTTTCTCATAGCCGTATTAATTGGGGACCAACTAATAATGTTTTTAGATGGTAAGTAAAACCACTTGGAAAGTACATGTCGTTGTGCAGATCATAATCAGAATATAAACCGCAGAACAATACAACTATGCTAAGGCTATCTAGTACCTTGGAAGCTTTTGCAGAAAATAAAAATGGAGCAAATAAGTTTTAATTGAATCACATTATTTTATATTAAGTTTTTATAAAAACAAGCTTTCAGATGTTAATATATTTTCCAATATGCCATCGCTACCAACATAAAATGATTCAAATTGGAGTTTGCATTTGTACAGTTGGTATTTACACATATGGCAAAATTGACCAAAGACCACCAGAAACGTATACTTGCAACCTGAATTTTAAAGAACATAATATTTGATGCTGATTTTGCAAAAAAACCCTTATATTGAGCGACTCAGTTCATTTTCCTTTCAATGGCTTTATGAATCGTTAAAATTCAATACATCAACAAAAATGCGCTGTTTGGTGTGCATTGTAGGCTGGAAAAATCATTGACCCGTACATTTTTGTGGAAGAAGCAGGTAATGCAGTTACTGTCAATAGCTTGTGCTATTGAGAGAGTTTTTTTCAATTAAACCGACAATTTAAACTTAAATAACACGTGGTTTCAGTAAGATGGGCTTACACGGTACGTAAAATACTCACTTTACTTCACACTTACGTCATAAAGGGGTGACATCGAATTAGCACCGCGGTCTTGTAATCGAACCCCATTAGATCTTTTCGTTTGGAGCTATTCGAAGGAAAGGGTTTATGCCAACAAATCTGCTTACGATTCTAGGTCTAAAAGAAAACATCAAACCTGTAATTTCTGAAATAGAGCCGCATTTATGGAAGAGTATTACGCAAGACTTCGCAAAAAGAATGGCTGCATGTCAGTGAAGTCGTAGAGAGCATCAAATTCCATACGCAATTAAGGCTGTATATTACACTAATAACAATAAAATTTGGATTGCTCCAAGATTTTGTGTTTTATTCAACAACAACATCATGAAGTTCAATTTGGCCCACCCTTTAAATGCAAACTTGTCAGTTGTTGAAACTTGGGTGCAGAAAAATTATTTTTATATGCTCGGCAGGTTTTCCGAGTTTGTTGCTCTTTAGTCACAAATCTCAAGACCCGTTGAAAAATTGCAACACGTGTTTCCCAGAAATAGTAGATCAGAACACAAACATCAATTTTTGTATTGCCATTTGGAATTCAAAAGCAAAGATAAAAGTGTTACGCATTTTTTTACAACCTGGTACGTAAACAGTGTCTTTGAATACTTCCATTTCTATTGCCAACACTTTAGAGATTAAGTTCCGTTTTTAGCCAGTAATACACGCACTTTTTGAATAGATTAAACGTCTTTGAACGATCGTCTTCAATTGATTTTTTTTTTAAATCAACAACGTCAATCGTAAACTTGTACACAAAAGAGACAATTATCTCTACAGACTTGTTTCATAAGTTAAACAGTGTGATAAACGTTTTGTTTAAATTAACTTTCTAATATTACTTTATTGTTACCACTTATCACTTGCAAGTGGTATCGTTTCTAGAGCAAAAATTTGATTTATTTTTAGACAGTCCATGTATTAGAGCTTCAATCCCAACTAATCGTATTGAGGAAAATAAAAACGCACTTCTAATTTAGTCGCTAAACCTTTTTGAGAGTAAAAGTTTACTTGAGCAAATATTTCATCTTTATGAAATTTGTACCAAATTATGTAGACTACTGTTCGTACGAGTTGGTCTGCTAAAATCGCACCTACAAATTTTTATAACAGAGGAAGATAATTGACAAAGGAATTGAAAAGGTTAGTGACCTAATAAAGATACACGTTAGCATTTATATTCTGCTCTTATTTGATATTCTGATTTTGTTGTAACAAAAAATATCTAAGCAACAATGTAATGAAGCTTCCCAATTTCGACTCTAACTCTGAATTTGATTTTGGTTTTATTTCATTTGATAACCTTTCTTTAGAGGGAAGGTAATTGGACGAGGATATGACACAGGACAGATGGGTTTGGAGATAGGAAGCACTTAGCTGTAGTTTCATAAATTACCTTTATATATAACCTTTTGTAGTTATATTTAAGAAATGATATGGTTTTAATTTCGTGCATAATAAATTTTAAAGTTAATTTTCTTTTTCTCGGCGCACATTTCTTATGACCGGAGATTAAATGTTGAATTTCGTCGCACACGCGGCTCGTTGGTCTAGAGGTATGATTCTCGCTTCGGGTGTGAGAGGTCCCGGGTTCGAATCCCGGACGAGCCCTTTTTATTACTTAACCCAAAACTTGGTAAGTTACTCATTTAGGTTATAAGCATTATATAAATGGAAAACTATAAAAGTGAACTAAAATTAACGACTGTTCATTTGCATGCGATGATGAATTCCGGGATTAAATTTCAGACGTGAATTTTTGGTGCTCTTTGCTACTCATATGTTGATTTTTATATGTGCTCAATTTGTTGATGTAGAAGTGTAATTTTACCTCACGTGCGGTTTTTAGTTGAATGTCAAAAGTAGAATTTAAAGGTTGCTAAATATATTTTGTTACTTTAGTGGTATCACGTTCAATCAAATTCAAAGTAAGCTTTTTTATTACCTAGTTGAGAAGCAGTACTTCGTTAGTTACGATTAAGCGTGGTCGACCATATGGCTCGTTGGTCTAGTGGTATGATTCTCGCTTCGGGTGTGAGAGACCCCGGGTTAAATCCCGGCGAGCCCTTTTTCCACCCAGTCAAAATAAACAATATTTTAAAATAACGACACATGCCATGCGCAAGAATTTACAAAAGCCTGAACTATGTCTAATAATACAAAAAAAAAATTAATGTAGGTGTTTTAAGGCTGCAAACGCCGTTGATTTCTTAAAAGACTTTTTAGAGCAATCATTTTGTCATTAATATTGTTAATTTCTTATTATAATAGAAGCTTTATAAACCAACTAATATTAATATCTGCAACACATTTTCCTTTTCATCATTTAGCTATCACTACTGCTTAGGATTTCCATAAGAAGAGTTCAGTATGGATCAATCCATTCCATTTACAATTTTTGTTTATCTTACCACTAATTTTCTGCAATTGATCTTACCGGTCGTATCATCATTCCTTTATAAAAAAAAAACTTTTTTAATAAATCTTTTATTAACTATTAACGTTTTCTTTAACGTTTTCGTAAATTGACATAATTGAAAACATTTTTTTCTTCAATTACACAAACTACATCTTTACTGGTTCCACTTCCTTTGTGATGCGAATTTTTTTAATTTCTGAAATTGATGTGAAATTTTACTATTATTCAAGCTTTTACTTTTTTGCGACAATAAACGTAAATTTCACCGTAGTTATCTAATTTTGGCATTTATCACTAATATTCAGTAGATAAAGTTTGCGTTTCTAGCAATAACATTATTTTTGCTGTTCAAAAGAGGTCGGAATTCCAGTCAAAAAGCCTCATTTGAGAGAAGTGCTGCTTTATCATTTAGATATAAAGAAAACAGTTGCCGAATCTCATAAAATGCTTGTAAAAGCTTATTGTAGATAAAACTGTAAGAAACAACATGAAAAAGTCGTTTCAATGTTTCAATTGTGGCAAAATTAATTTATAAAATAAAAAAATATTCAAAAGGTTCGACAAATTTCAATATGAAGAATTGCAGGAATTATTGAATGAAAATTTATGTTAGACATAAGAACAACCTGCAAAAGTATTAAATATTACTTTATATGAGACTTATCAACGCTTTAAGGCCATGGGAAGGGTTTACAGGGAAAAAGCGGATGTCATATAAAATAAAGAAAATAAACTTGAAAAGGCAAACACCATAAGCAAAATCCTAATTGGTACACAGAAAAAAGATTTTACATTGTTTTATTACTGGGGGTGAAAATAGGATATGTTTCGATAATCTCAAACAGAAAAATTAATTTGTGGTCCAAACCAATCAGATAATGCTCCATATTTAGTAAGATTAGAAAAGCGTGCTGTATTATGCTATTAAAATCGAGTAAAAAAAATTACTATTAATTTCTACCAACTACAATTAATCAATTTTAAATTATTAAAAGCCAAACGTCCAGAATATGCCAAAAGGTAAACAGGGTAACAGCGTAATTCTTGGTCACATGTTGGAAATACTTACCTAGAATGTCTTACATCATCTGCCTTATTCATTAGACATTACTCCTTTTGACTACCACTTGCAGGTTATATAAAAATTAATCTCTCATAAGCAACCGCAAAAGTCAAGGCGATGATCAGTATTTTGATTAAAACACTTGTTCATTTTACTTTTTTAATAGAAGCTTATTTTTTGTAAAAAGACAAAGATTTTTAAAAGTAGCATTATTTACTGCTTTTGTATCTTTTATAATCAAATAACAAACTATGCCTTATAGGTGTGATTCCTGTATTTTATATGCGGAAAATAATAAACCAACACCCGAGTCATTGAAAGTGTAATTCTTTCTATTTTATCATTAGCCTAAAAAAATGTTGGTATAACAGAGCTTGCAGTACTTTGACCCTCACATTTTATGGGTTGACCTACAAATTACCACTAATCATAAAATAAAGCATATAAGACTAATATAAGCATTGAATGAGCGACATGGCAGGAATAAACCCGAACAAAATGACAGAAAATAGCTACGAATAATAGAAATCTCACTAGCATTTTTTTGCAACAATCAACAATTATCAAGAACTACAACGGCAATCTTTGGTAAAGAGAAAAATATAAATAAAACTGTCATGTGTTGTTACTAGAGAGCAACACAACTAGAAACCATTCAGAATATAGAGCTAAACTGCATACTTTTTATACAGAAATATCCATACTTTTTAGAAATTGTAAATGAATAGAAATTTACAAATCAAAAACACGCGATAATAAAAATAGTAGACCAGCAACTGAGTCATTAATGAAAAACCCTTTACCAAAACTTTTTTAAAATAACAAAGCCATACAATTACAGATATCATAAACAAAGAAGTTGTAGAAAAATACGTAACAAGCAAAAACAACATTAGAGATATTCATATGATACTATTACAACAGGTATGATTATAAACAAAAAATTCACCCATAATTACATACAAAACAACAGTAAAGCAAGTAAGCCAAAGTAACAGACTATAATGAAAAATATAATGGAAAGACAATTAATCAATAAAATATATTAACATTAAAATATAAAAACTAACCAAACAACACAAGAAACTTTAGATACATATACATAGAATTAACACTATTTTACATTCTTTTAGAAATTTCAGTGATATGCCAAATCAAAATAAAAGCACCACATAAGAAAGAAATCAGATTTATGAAAAAGCGTATGGTCAAAACTGTTATAATAAAAAGTACAAAATAAGCACGCAAATACTAAGCAATAAGAAGACAATATAGGTAATCACAATAGAATTTTAACAAGCTATAAAAAGACACTCAAAACTGTAAGTGTCAATGACTAGACAATATACCCAATTTTTGGTATAAACAATTCTCATCGACTCATAAACGAATAGAATCTTCTATCTATATATTTGAACAGAAAGTAAACAAAGAAATGTGGCGTGGTTCTGGCCCTTGATTTACTTGAGGACCTCCGTGCGTAATAAAAAGACAGCCTATACATTTGAACGAAAAGTAAACAAAGACGGCTGATATGAAATTTTAGTTTACACGAAGAGGCCCATGCGTTTGTGCACGCACGCCAAAGCTCTCTCCTTGCCGAATGGTTGGGCGGCCGCGGCTATTGGGCCGCTGTATTGCCGAACGCAAAAAACGCGTCTGCATCAACCTTTGGTTTGCTTCTGCCGAAATATTTTTGATTGTAAGCGTATATTCATAATAGACATAAGCGTAAGCCGCCCACAAAAAAACGTATAATGCACGTAAGCCTTATGTAAACATTTGAAAATTGCGCTTGCCCAAACGCAGTAGCGGCAGCAATTTACTTCCAGGCATTTTGCGTAATTATATTGCATTTGCACCTGTTATCTTTTTTATGGTGTAGGAACAGATGCGTATTTACTAACTTAATTAATAATTTCCTATCCATTGTAAAAACGAAGCCAATATGTCGACAATACTAAAGTTAGGTTATCAATATTAGAATTAAAACAAATATTCTGTTACACTCCCAGATTTATTTTTATTACTGATTCATTAACCGGATTTACTCGACAACGCTGTAGTTAAAAAATAAACATTGATAATAATTTCAAAATAAAATCAAGAAATAATTGGGATTTGATTATAAGAAAACAATCAACACTAAAGACTACAGACAACATTTTATTTATAAACAAATAATAGTGGATATGATTTAGCATTACCAAATAACTATACAAGCGCTAATATCTTGAAAATCTTACTTAAGTTGACTTTGACAAAAAGCGTTGGGGAGAGAGAGGTAGAGAGGAGAGTGGGACTTTAGGGTAGAAGCTTGATCTAACTTATTTACGATACTATAGCTTTGAAAGTTTTGAAACATTTAAAAACAGATACAAATAAATTCAAGAAATTTTAGTTAACAATATGTTATTATAAGTTATAAGTTTAAAGCATTAGATGTAAATTTAATTTCGGCAAAGAAAATGAAATACCGAAGATACTACCACAACCAATATAAAAGTATTTATTTTAAATAGCTTTACAAAAATTTACAACTTGCATCATTTGAACATTGGCTTTAAAATATGAAACAGAAGATTTTGTAAATTAAACAAAATCGATAAGCTATAGAAACAACGATGCTTTTAAAAAAAGAAATATATAGCCAAATAAAAAGTGAGTAGACGTGTAAAAAGACTACAAATATTAAGTTATGCAAAATATCTGAAATTTCTAAAAAAAAATTAAACAGTCGACTTTATAAGCCAAGAAGCACTAGTTCTTTGAGACACTTTGTGACATTGGCCTTCTTGTTTTTTAACAATGCAGCATGTAGTTGAAGAGAATCCAATACTCATCTCTTGTAACGAATTTGTTTTCAAGAAGCATTTTGAATTAGCTATATATTGAGGAATTATGTTAACATGTAAACTAAACGAGACTTTCAAATATATCTTCCTAATATAACAGCTAAATGATATTAAAACAAAAATAGAAAATCACATCAATAGACTGGTAACAGTTTAGATTGATAAATTAAATGAGAACATTTATGTCTAAAAGTAATTAAGAAGAAACTATCAAATAAAAACATAAATATTTTATATGGTACAACGTTTAATTACCTCATTTTATCGACCAAAAAAAATTTAGGGGCACAACAACAATATAATCACGACGAAAAGATTTTATAAACAAAAAATGTTGAATTACAAAAAATACTACTTAGCATCACCAAATAACTATCAAATTAAATTTAATCATATCTATTTTAATGCATTAGACGTATTAAGTAAAGTACTGCGTTAGTTACTAACACATATGTTAATAGCTGTATATAGTTTTATTGTAAATATTTGAACTATAAATATTCTTTCCTAATATTTTAGTCAACCGTACCATACATCGTTGTAAATTGCATTTTGGCTATCATTAAAGACAACAAGCCTTCATTAGCAACGGTAATTAATGATCTCCGTAAGCGATCCGTTACTATAACTCATGCTTTCCCAATTAGCATTCTCTCTCCTTCAAATTCCAGTCAGTTCAACCCACAGCTTTTTCCACTCCTTCCAATCTTACAAAATCCAGCTCAAAAGATTTCTAAGACACCGACATACAGATCGAAGAAAAATCCCAATGCCATCTACCTACCTGTACACAGCTCTAGTGATTCATACGCATTAACGATGAGACTGCTAGTGATTGTGTTTATTTTCAGATCCACCCAAATTGCTAAAATGGTGACCCTTACGTGATTGGATGATGAGTAAGTTCTGCGAACACAAAATCTGTTTGTGTATGCATTGTGAATAACTCCATGACTGTTAATGAGACCGGAGCCGACCGCGTCAGCGTAAAAATTCTTCCGCTCAACCGTTAGATTCAGTATTCAAGTTTGCAATGTTAAAAGAGAACATTGCAGAATGACTAACGACGAAACAAAGCATTATTGAATTACAAGAATGTTACAATTTCAATGCGCCAAAAAGGCCAAAGCTGTTACAACAAGGAAACCGGAAGTAAATGTATATACGACGCTCAAAACTGTTGAAGTTCAAAACTGACTAATCCAAAACCATCACAGTATTTAAATTACTTGCAAATAATCACAGACTTATTGACATCCGACGTCGTGCTGCGTAATCTGTAGCTTACACAATTATCAACGGATATTCAGGTCACCTTTGAAACTGGTAATGCTATGAAATTTGGCAAAAATTATGAAGTTTCTAGACTTCCCATAAGGTTAGCTTTTTATAAACTAAGATTTGCTAAAAACAGGCGATAACGCATTTTCAGCAGTTTTCATGTGTATTAACTAAAGAAATAGTCACCATACTGCGGTAGAAACCTTTCCCTAGCAAAATTTCTTTTAACTAGACATTTACTAATACTTTAACATATTTGGCAGGGAAGCAAAAAGGTATACAACTAGCCCTACAGTTTCAACAGCTCAGAAAAACACAACAGTCGTTAATGGAGGCCGGCAACACTAGCCTAGTATCATCGAGTTACCGACATTGCCACAAACATCCAATTTCTGGTGAACGCAGGCTCCGAATTTTAGATGTTTTTTCTGCTCTTTTCAGAACATCACCACAAAAGTCCACATAAAATCTACCCGCGGAAAACGGAACACCAATTGTTGCATACTGTAGCATGACCCTCAATCTAACTTGAGGCTTTATAAAAATTGTACGTGGAAATTATTTATTATCAAGGTTTTAAAATCAATCATTGGTGTTGATTTCTTCGTATTTTACGACCTCCTTGTAGATGTATGAAACCAGTGACTTACCAGCAATCTCTCATCATTGACAGAAACAAACTACCATACATATTACAAAGCATCCTCATGGCACATCCAGGACTTCGTACAGACTCTGGCTGGAAAAAATGTCGTCTCTACTATCAACTTGGTGAAAGCATTCCATCAAATCTTTGTTACTAAAGAGGATACTTTTAAGACGCCTTTGAAATTGTTTAAGTTTCCGCTTATGTCATTCGGATATCACAACGCAGCTCAAACATTCCAGAGATCTATCGATTCAAAGCCTGAACTTTATTAGCTGTTATTCAACAGACATTCGCTATGTATTCGCTAAACAACGTCGTCGTTCATAATCAAGTCTGAGGAAAACTTTATAAATCTAGCAGCTGAACAAAGGAATTCTGAAGAATTAAAAACGCTTTAAAGTGGGGAAGCATAGTCATTACAGCTAAAGGACGTTCCATTAAATTACAAGGTATCTACAACTACATTTCGACTATTCGTTATATCGCACCTTCTGCAAACAGCATTTAACAGAATTTATCATCTTGTTCTTCTGCCAATCCTGGGTGAATCGAAGTATCGCCTACAGTGATGTTCAGAATCCATGCAGCTTGGATGGATATTCCTCAAGGAGTAGTAGCTGAGGTGTTACATGGATAGCCGCTTTGTCTTTTCAGAAAATTTCTGGCATTCCCAAATACGATAAAATGGAAATTAATTATCTGTATAGATTCTGGGTTTAGCTGGGATATGGCTTTCGTGGTAAACATGAGAGGATGTACAATCGCTGCGTTTGTTGATAGAATAAAGCCGGTCTACGTAAAACAAGACGACAAGGTTAACGAAGATAACGGCATAGAGCAGCCCGATGTTGTGATTATACCAAGAGAACGCAAATTCCAATATGCAGCTCCAATCCGTGCACCTAAAGCGGGACCAGAAAAATATGTTTACGTTCCAGACCGACTCCAAGTAAGATTTCTATAATTTTAATCGCTAGCAGGGTGGTATTATGCCAATTGCTACTACATAAGAAAAAATCTGGTTGTTAGATCAGATAATCTGAAGAAAGTTAGTATTGTCTTTTTTTGCAGTAATTTGGTGCCAGTTGGTTTAGATGTATTGTTACTTTATCTTTACTTGCTGCTAATTTTTGTAATTTCTTCACGAATAGTCGGTATGTTTATATCAGCGTGTAGTATCACATTTGTTAAGTACCGTAGAGCACTATCTACCTTATTTTGAAAACGCTGTAGTATCTCTATGTTTGAAGTAAAGGCTATACCTTAGAAGAGTAGACCATATGTGCAAACGGGCTTTAAGATGACTTTGTTTAATTTTACTGTTAGCTGTTTTCTCTTCGTAAAGATGTGCATATAGTAATAAATCATTATAACACACCCCTGAACCGCCCCTGAAACGCAGAAAGATGTGCGCCGAAGCCAGGTTTACAATATAGCATTTTGTTTGTTAGAACTGAATTTTAATTTTTAACCTACAGGTATGGCCCCGAGTACCGGCGCCTCTTCAATGAGGCAGGGGTGCGAAGAATCTCCGGGTCTGTGATGGTGAACAAGGACACCAACAAACTGAAAATGCTTAGGAAATCAAATACTATTAGAATTGGTACCTGGAATGTCAGAAGCGCTTTTGAGGGGGGGAAAATCCATAATATTGTTCAAGAAACAACTAGACTAAAGGTAGACATCATGGGGATCAGCGAAATGCGATGGCCGGGTTCAGGAAATTGTAATATATTGAATCATGTTGTGTACTACTCTGGCAACGATGACGACCACCACTATAATGGTGTAGGAATAATAGTAACTAAGGAAATTAACGACTCTGTCAAAAAATTAATAGCGCACTCAGATAGAATTATAATGATACAAATAGAAGCTAACCCATTTATCTTAAACGTTATCCAAGTGTATGCTCCAACTGCGAATAGCGAAGATGAAGAAATAGAAGATCTATATGAAAAGCTTAGAAAAGTCTTAAAATATACGAAATCTAATGACATAACTCTCATAATAGGGGATTTTAACGCGAAAGTTGGAAGTCAAAGAGAAGATAACATAATTGGACAGTTCGGATTAGGATCTAGAAATGAAAGAGGAGATAGATTCATACAGTTTTGCCGAGAGGAAGAACTTGTAGTGATGAACACCATGTTCAAGCTCCCACACAGAAGAATATATACATGGAAGGCTCCAGGTGATACGAAAGAAAAAATAATACGAAACCAAATTGACTATATCACTATTAATCACCGTTTCCGCAATTGCATAAAATCAACAAAAACTTATCCCGGAGCAGATGTCGGATCAGACCACAATCCGGTAATATGTAAATGTAAACTAAAACTTCAAAGGGTTACGAGAAAACTAATGAAAAACAACATAATATAAGGGCTCTTTGTGAAAGAGATGTTAAAGAACAAGTTCGAAAATCGTTGGAGGAGAAATTTAAAAATGTAAATAATACTACCACTGGATTTAGTAACAAAAACAACTCAACAAAGGAAGTAATAGAAGAGAGGTGGAACGCTATCAAACAAAATCGGCAAAGTATTATAAAAGAATACGTTCCACAAAAACGAAGAGAGAAGAAAAATGAGTGGATGACAGAAGACATTTTAAAATTAATGGACGAAAGGAGTTTAATGAAAATAAAGATACAAATACAGAGAGATACAACGACAGATACGAGGTGAGATAAGAAAGGCAAAAGAAAAATGGTTGAAAGATAAATGCCAAGAAATAGAACAGCTAGAAAACAAACACGACAGCTTTAATATGCATCGAAAAATAAAAGAAGCTGCTGGAATATTTAGAAGAAAAACAACGAACAGACTAATAGATAATACAGGACAGGAAATAACAGACATAAGCGAAAAATTAAAACCTGGAAAGAATACATCGAAAAGTTATTTGCAGACGACCGTCCAGAAAAACACGAAATAAAAGAGGCTAAAACCGGACCTCCTATAACAAAAGATGAAGTTAAGAAAACAATAGAAAAGGCGAAAACCCGGAAAGCAACGGGCCCAGACGAGATACCCACTGAAATTTTAAAACTCCTAAATGAAGATGGAATAAATGCACTCACTAGGTTATTCAATCTAATATACGACACTGGAGAGATCCCGACGGACTGGACTAAGTCGACTTTTATAACCATACCAAAGAAAACAACACCGAGACAATGCGAAGACTATAGAACGATAAGTCTGATGAGCTGTGCCCTTAAGATCTTCTTGAAAATTATACACGCCAGGATCTATCAACAATGCGAATCAAAATTGACCGAAACCCAATTCGGGTTTAGAAATGCGTTGGGAACAAGAGAAGCACTATTTGCCTTAAATGTATTGATCCAAAGATGTAGGGACGTAAACTGTGACGTACACTTATGTTTTATAGACTTCAGCAAAGCATTTGACAAAGTAAAACATCATGAACTACTAAAAATATTAGAGAAACCGGGATAGACGACAAAAATACTAGAATAATAGCCAACCTATACTGGAGTCAAAACGCGAATGTAAAAATAGAAGATAATACCACCGAAGGAATTCAAATCCTTAGAGGGTTCGCCAAGGATGCGTGCTTTCACCGACTCTGTTTAATATTTACTCGGAAGAGATGTTCAAAGAAGCATTACATGATGTGAATGAAGGTATATTAATCAATGGTGAACTAATCAACAACATCAGATACGCAGATGACTGTAATATTGGCAAGAAACGTAGAAGGTCTACAATTATTAATGGAAAGAATACATATAACATGTGAGAAATACGGAATCACCCTCAACACAAGCAAGACAAAATACATGACAATAACTAAGAACATTACGCTACCAGCAACATTATATATTAATAATACTGAGATAGAAAGGACTAGCAAATACACATATCTGGGAACCAATATAAACGAACAATGGGACCTGCAAACCAAGATTAGAATCCTGAGATGCTATATTTTCTCGACGCTACTATATGGAGCTGAGTCATGGACTTTAACAAAAGCATCAGAGAAGAAACTGGAATCATTTGAAATGTGGACCTACCGACGTATCTTGAGAATACCATGGACAGAGCATATCAGTAACAAAGAAGTTATGGAACGAATTGATAAAAAAACAGAAATCCTAATAACAATAAAATCTCGCAAGCTAGAATATCTAGGACACATAATGAGAAACACAAAGAGATATAGAATCTTGCAACTCATTTTAGAAGGAAAAGTGATGGGAAGAAGAGGCCCAGGAAGGAGGAGAATATCTTGGCTAAAGAACTTGCGGCAATGGTTCGATATGTCCACGGTACAATTATTCCGGAAAGCAGTAGACAAAGTACAAATTGCATTGATGATAGCTAACATCCGGAACGGATAAAGCACGGGAAGAAGAAAAAAACAGGTATATACAAAGCATATATTTTCAACGAACTTAATAAGTTCGTTACTGAGTTCTATGTGCCTGTCTGTCTGTCCGTCACAAAATTTGAGATTTTTTAAAATTTCAAAATGGATTCTTATAGGAAATTTTACGCTGATTTCGAATTCGAAATTAAAAATTTCTATCTCCAATAGTCTTCGAGATATTCGACTTCGAATTTCGGGGAAATTTTCGATATTACGATTTTAAATGCGATTATTAAATGTCGAGTAATTTTCGAGATATTCGATTTCGAATTTTTAAGTTCGTTCTGGGATTGCTTACAGAGAAATTTCTTCGCCGGCCCCATGTTTAATTATATATTTAAATAGTCAGAAGCAAATGAAATCGTCACTCCTAACCACAACAAGTTAGCCGCACCGCAAATACATGAGCGTCCAAAAATAAATCAGTGTGTACCCGACTACTGAAATACTCGCACTTTTTCAAACCGGCGAATTGCAAAGAAGTGTTTAAAATGAGCGGGAATTGTTGACAGTTTCATTACTATTTGTATTTGTATTTCCCTGAACGCATTTTAGATTAAACTTCTATCCAGATCTTTTTCTTCTTTTATTATTAATCCATAGATTGGTTTGGAGGGCTCCATCTCTTCTTGTTGCTAGCCATTTGCTTTATATTCCTATAGTTATCGGTGCCAGCATATATTATCACTTGTTTTATAAATTGAAGGCGTGGTTTTTCTCTTTCTGGCCTCTCTTGTTTTTGTCCTCCTATTACATTTATAATAAATAGGTTATGCCTGTATGTATGGCCTATCTACTTGTGTCTTCTTTCTTGTATTAGATTACATAGTTGTTGGTCTTCTTCAATTTACGCCAGCACTTCTGCATTCGCTATTCGGTCTGCCCAGATAAAAATCTATATATTTGCCTACATCCACTTGAGATGAAGATTTCGATTCAGTGTAACTGTAGGACAGAATTTTTTTCTGAAGGTGAAAGTAACAAATGCCGATTTGTTTTTATAAACTTGCATTCTTCGTTGTTTTAGCCATTGTTCAAGCCGGTTCAGGTGGGTTTTTATAATTCTGGCTGTGCGTGTAATCCACTTTTGCCTTAGTCGTTTAATATATTTTTTTCGGGACCTTTAATAGCGTTAGGAGAAGACTTACTGGACGATACGACGTCACCTTAGTTTAATTTTTTCCTGGTTTAACAATCATTATCTTCTGTCTTATTTTTCATCAGAATTTCACTTTTAGGATTGCACTAAATATTTATGCTAGTACTTTAATATATTTTTGGGATACTTGAAACATTATATCAGTAATAAGGTCATTGACTTCATGCTGTATTACTGTTTCTGTTTTACTTGTAGAATTTTTTTTTGGTAAGGCTATCTGGAATATGATCTTTAATTGATTATGTATTTCGTCTTTTTTGGCAGCCGTTAGTTAGAAAAGATTTGTTTTTTTTTGATATTTCGTTCTTACCCAAGTATTTTAATTGGTTCTTATTGGAGGTATTTAACAGTAAAGTTGTTTGATTTTATGAGTAACCTTTCATGAGGCGTTGAACCTTTCAAATAATCTTGAATAGATCAATTTTTTACTTTATGCAGAAACCTTTTGTTAGTTTAATGTCTCTTTGTTTGTCCAGCAGGAATCTTGTTATTTTCCATCTATTTCTAATTTTTCGTTTTTTTACATTTTTTCTGTATTATTATGACACTTTTCTTTAAAATTAACATTATAGTAATCTCCGAAAAACACTTTTCACTAATAGAAATTATATTAATATACCTGCCTACCAAATTTATCAAACCCCCTATCCAGATGGGACTGTACATGGAGGATCAGCCATAGTAAGAAAATGTATAAAACATTACGAGAATAATAAACTCAAAAAAGAACACAACCAACCCGCAATTATTGTTGTAGAGGATTAGAATGGCCCTCTGACAATAACAGGAGTATATTACCTACCAAGACATAAATATCTAGCGATCAGTCTACAGCATTTTTGAACACACTAGGAAATAGATTTATTATTATAACAATTTAGGATTTATAACCAGTTGCCATCCAATCTACTGGTCCACTGATTGGAACAAAATTCCTGATTTATTAGATTTTTGTATCCTAGCACAAGAGTACAGGAAAGCGAAGTCATGTCTTGATTTATTGTCTGTCCACACTCCAACAATTGTCACTATCAGCACTACAATATTGGAAGTATAGCGACTATTATCTCTTTGTAACCAACACACTGACTGGATACACTTCAGAGAACACCTTACAGCAACCTTTAATTCCCAGATTCCCTTAAAAACTGAGAAAGATATATACATGGCGGTTGAATGCTTAAACAGAAATATATAACTTGCAACAAAAATGCCATAAAAGCATCAGTTAGTCATGAAAAAGATGCTCACGGAGGTGAACATACTCTACCAAATCAGAGAAAAAACAAACCTCATGACAGTTAACAAAAAGTCAGTAAGGCAAGAATATATTTAATAATACTGCACAGAAGCTAAAGCGATTACTAGAAAAATTAAAAAACGAATTCATCCAGGCCCACCTACAAAACCTGTCGGCTACAAAGCGGATAAAGCAGCACCAAACTTCCAATTTGTAATAACAATTACAGCTGGGTTAGAAGTGACGGCGAAAAAGCGGAAACTTTTGCAAAACATCTATCCCCAGGCTCTACTCCACATCTCCCTGAAAATCCTTTGGATGAAGCAGATATATATCCTAGAAGCCCCAAATGGCTAATCTCATCAAAGCGTTCTCGCCTAAACAGGTGCTACGCGCAATCAACAAAGAACTCAATCTTTAAAAACCCCGGTCCGTTACCTTATCACATATAAACTACTAATAATAAAACAATTACTAATCCGAGTCATAGCGGTTATAATAACTATTTTTAACGCGATCTTGAAAACACGGTAAGTTTTCTTAAATCGCTAAGTTTAAGTAAAACTACCCCACAGGAAATCAAGCCTGCACGCAATTAAAACAGTAGTCTTCCAAGAAAGTGTATTAGCACCAGTACTGTACACCCCCTGCACTTTAAATATGCCAACTCATACTGACACGCTCTTAGCTTTGCAGATGACATATAACACAACTATTCAAGAACATATAAATGACATGCAAGTTTGGCTTAGTGAAAACAACCCACATAACCTTTACCAACCGAGCTAAAACATGTCCACAAGTTACACTGAATAACAAGCCACTATCACGAGTGGAGTTAGTAAGATATCTTAGCATGCACTTAGACTTAAACACTTAACACTTAGACACTTAAACTTTACTGGCTCATAAGAAGAAACTCAGAACTGCCGTTAGAAAATAAATTGCTGTTATATAAAGTATAATAGCTATAATAACAATATGCACGTACGGTATCCAGCTATGGTATGTCCGTAATTCCGTCATGCGAAAGGGATTTAAACATGAATACTGTCAAGAAAATCATTAGCTCTTGCCCGGTACCTCAAGAAAGTTGAGAACCATCCAAACCCCCTATCCATCAATTTACTGGACAACAGCATTATCAAAGGTAGGTTGCCGAAAATCAATCTTTTTACTTACCATACAGGTTCGCCAATCAACCCTAACGTGTCACTTAAACTACCTTATGTTTAATTAAGTAATTACATAAGTTTATATGGTGCAATGGCAAAGGTCAGAGTCCAATACAAGTCTTACTAATTCTTAATGTTCTAACAAGAACAGATTGTGATATTACTTACAAATTAGAAAAAACTTTTCTTTGTTTTTTTCTTCTTTTCTGTCTGGAATTTCTTACCATGGCGCGCTTTGTATCGCTTTTGTTATACCTACCGCTTCGTTTGTTAACTTTGGTTTTTAATAATGTTTCTGGGATTATCTGTTCATGCAATTTTTCTCTGAAATAACTCCAAAAGATTGTTCTACTATATAGTGATAGTTTCTTCGGTTTGTCCAGTACTCACGTACCGGGTTATCTAAACCAGTGTATGATAAAACATTGACTCCAAGCATGACTTTATCAGAATTTTTTTGTGTTAAGGCCCTTGACTATACAAAATTTACTTGATCTAGTATTTTATTAGTGTCAGAAAATTGGCTACAATGTTGATAGATTATTATTTTATATAATTATTAATAGCTCTCTTTCTTTGGCTGTTATACGCTTGGAACTTCATAATTTTTTTTTTCGCATTATAGTAACTTCCAGTTGTAAACCGGTTTCCTAATGTACTGAAAAATTATGATAAACATCGTATTTGTTGTATTGTCAACCAAATTAACCTCGGTTATAGAAAAGTCAATTGGCTAACAAAATTCTATAAGTGGTTATATCGAACTACTGATAAAAAGCTTCTCTCGGATAACTTTAAACTTGTGTGAAAGAATATAATCAGGTAACATCTTATACATTTTAAATAATTTTAACTTCGTTAAAAGTTATTCACAGACGTAAAACAAAACTAAATAATGGTTTAATAATAGCTCTAAAATCAAGCATTTGAGATAACAAACGTAAGAATCTATGGCGACCATACAGGAGCCAACACTAAAACAAGAAAAATCTTTCTGCGTGCTAAAATAAAAAAAGGGTTAAATAACACACCGGTTATAAAACAGAGTCAGTTCTGCATAGTTAATAGAACATCACATATACATACAAAATACTATAAATAAAATAAATTTTATAGACGTAACACCTAAATTATTTTTACGTTATGCTTTAAAGGATTCAGAATAAATTGTACGTTATGTTAAACGTTCTTACTTAACAGTGAATTAAATTTCCTTGCAGATTATAATAACGATGAGTCGTTGTTTGCATTTATTCATATGCATTGTTTCAGTATTAGTTTGACTATGTAAGCAAGACGGGATTTAATATTATAAATTATGTTTCAATATAAATCAACTAAGCTGGGACTATTTAAATTTCATTAAGCTGAATGGTTGACGTAAAAGTAATTACATAAACGTCATACAATATATTGTTGTGCACGTGCAATATTATTTCTTAATATATAGGTTGTTCAAAAAGTTTGCCCATTCGTAATTGCTTAACATCAAATGTGACTAATAGCTTTTACTCTGAGAAGCAATGTACGATCTGACAACACCAAAATGAACGTTTATTGTTATCTACTGTGGTTAAAGACAAAGATAGACAATGTAATTCAAACCATTTAATATAAAATAACTTCTTTTTCTTTCTCTCCTTACATATTACCCTCTCGGGTGTCAAAGTCGGGTTAGTTTTTTTTTAGTTTCTTTCACCCATTTTTCCATTCCTTCCTGGATTGTGCTAATTGCTTTATTTCCTCTATATTTTCCCCCCTTCTTCTATTTGAGTTATCCAAGCCTTTCTATGTCTTCCTCTTCTTCTCTTCCTGTGATTTCTTGTCTCCCATATCTTTTTCGCTAGTTTGCTTGTATCCATCCCAATCATGCGACCATACCAGTTTAATTGTCTTTTCTTTATATTATTCATTATCGGTTCTTAAATACAAAATAACAAAACTAAAAAAAATATGAAATAACCTAAATGCAAATATACATTCTTATAGAAGTACTTTTTTTCTTTATTTAGATATTTGTTAATTCATTTTATTGGGTTTAACCATACACTTATTTTGTAATTTATTTCTGAATCGTATTGTTGACGTTTCCTTCTAATGTTTGATTATTTTGTTAACAATTATTATATTATATCAAATAAGTAAGTGCCTTACTTATAATTATTACTTTTGCTTTATTTGTTTGGATGTTCATACTGTTCTTACATTCTGTATTAATTTTACAACTAAATCTTTCTAATTAATCTTTGTTTTTGTTAGAAAGGCTGTATCGTATGTATAGATAATGTAACGTTTTTGCTCTCCACAATTTGTGAATAACATATGCAAATTATACAGTATTTATTTGTAACACTATGTTGCATTTGTTTCACATCCAGCACTTTAATTCCCCAGGCTGCAACGCTGCGTAATATTTAAGCAGCTCAAAACCGGTTCCAAAGTGCACGCGAAGTTTATAGTGCACCTCGCAATTTCCCATTGTTATATGCGTATATTCTTTTATAATTTAAACTTTTAAAATTTTCATTGCCATTTCTTACTGCCAATTTGCTGTATATCTTCTATTATTTTGTCGATAATTTAGTTTCTAGTTCATTCTTCAACTGAATTCTGTCAAAAACTTGAACTATATCGATGAAGCATAGATATATATCTTCATTCTTGGTCTCATCTCATATGTCGCATTGCTACACGATTATCAATTAATTTGGCTGCAATATTTCCAAGTTTATGTGATCGTCCATCCTCTATTTTTCTCATACTTTAGTTTATCTAATGCTATCAACTTCGATGCCTCATTAACTATTAGATCAATTTCAATTTTGCCAAGTTTAAAGAAAAACTTTTTTTATCATTTGTTTTGATTGCTTTTATGGTTTTCTATACTTTGATTGTGCACCACCAAAATTTTCTTTTTGCTTTTTTTATTTTTCCTTGTGCTTTTTCTTGTGGTTGTTTATGTTTATCTAATTTATGGAAATTTTTGTATAATTTATCTTGTTTTTCAATTAACTTTTTTGCTTGTTCTACAAGCCAAATGGTCTATTTTTTTGTTGGTCGTCTTCATCTAGAGTTTCATCTGCTATTTTGTGTATGACGTCTTTAGTATTTTCATATTCCCTCTTTGTATTTTATTGTTGTTTATTATAAAGCTCAGTTAGTAGTCTTCTTTAATATAAACTTTTATACTTGATTGTTGTCGTAAATAAAGCATATAATGTTAGGTTCTTAGTTTTTTGTTACTGATTTATTGTTCTCGTTTGAATAAAGGTAAAGGGATACACTATTTTGATATTTCACAATTGGCATCTCTTTTAACTCTTGCATCAAATACTTTACATGTTTGATTAACATGATGTAACCAAATTTGAATAGCAATATCTTTGTGTGCGAAGTATGTGGTGGTAAGTTTTATGTGGTCAAAATAATTAAGTATAATTCTACTACTTTTTGCCACTGTAGTTAATTACTTCATTTGAATATTTTTCTATTAATTCGATGTTATCTTAACCTTCTATTCTTCTATTTAAGTCGCTTGTTATAATTATATTTTGGTGGTTTTTTATACCACTTAGTAAATTTAATAGTTTTTCATTGAATTCTTCTTTAATTTGCTTTACTGTGATGCATGCAGGGATATTTACCGACTACTTCATATCCATGTACTTCTCTATTGTTGTTAATATCATCTCGAATACAAAAAAAGTGATTTTTAATGGGTATTAAAGATAACATTCAATATCTTTATTTTCATATCCATTCTTTTTTATTTCTGACTATACCTTAAGATCCAAATCCCAAGTTTTTGTGCTTTCGCTCTTTTATAGGTGATGGGTTGCAAACCCTTTCTTGCCAACTCCCAATTTTAGAGGACCAGGCTTTTTGTCAGGGTTTGCTTCTTTAGCCAAAAAAAATCTGGTTTTAAAGCACCCTTCTCCATTTACTACGGCTTAAACATGCGGTTGATTAAGAAATCTTATATATAAATATTTGTGGCATCTAAGCCTTTTATGATACTCCTAATAAAAATGTGTGTTAAAAACCTATAATATTGCTTCATTGTTGTTCCTCAAATTTCTGTTTGGTTTATTAGCGGTAGCTTTCTTAAGAATCCTTGTGGAAGACAGTTTTATTTTAAAGATGATTCTAGGTGTGTTAGTGTAGATCGTTTGGAACACCCTACTATTTTAGGTTGTTTCTATATAATACTTATTTTATCTGAACAAGATATAATTTTAAAAATATAAAATTATAGTATTTACAGAAAAAATTGTAAGCGAATTTAATCTTTATATATATATTTATTTTAGGTGTGTTGCTGATTTAGTATCTACTTCGCATATGTTTCTTCCAATGTCGGTTAATCACCGATAATTATGCCCCTAGGTCTACATGGTGCTGGTGCTCTTTTTAAAGCTAATTTTAGTTTTTTAGAAAATTAACCATTTTTTGAGTTTACTGCCTTCTGCAAATGATTTACGTTTAGGTAAGGACCGACTGAAATGGATCAGATGACAGTTTTATCGTTATATAAAGTTGTGTTTAGGTGCCTTTAGTCATTAGAAATTCTAATTTTAAAGAGCAATATGGCTCTAAGATATTTCTTTGACCCTTGAGATCTTTCAAACTATGTTTTTCTTTAGAAATAAAACAAATATTTTAGTAGATCTATTATCATTCGCAAATAATTTACTGTCAATCAAAGTTAGACGTCATTACCATATAAAATAATTTTTGAGTTTTTGATTCTTGAATTGGAAATTTCTGCCGTTAACACTGTTTCAACCTAAACTTGAAATTTTCATTCCTTAAAATATATTTATTTATACTACATAAATAGTCTCCTCTATTAACTAAGTTTTGGTATTTGTTCTGCTCCTTCCTGTAAGCTTATAGTTCTTTTTTTTCATTCTAGTTTAGTTAATTTTTCCGTGTTTATTTCTACCACTTCTTGTTTTTCCCTCCCTGCTCTTTTCTGTTTCAAACTTTTCCGTCTCCTTCTCCTGCAACCTAATTCCTGCCTGCTTCATTCCTACTCCGTCCCACATTTTCCTCTTATCTTTTTCACCATTCTTTTGTAAGGGTCGGCACTTCGAATTTTACAGCTCGTCAAAATATCTATAATATTAGAGAATTCTTATATTATGTATCAACAGTTCAATCTTCACTCCAGTTTCTTCTTGTTTTAGGATATATGTAATTTTGAAAGATACAATGAATATTAAAAACAAGATATTTATCTAGTTTTTAAACTAAGATATATCATATGCTAGAATTTTTGGTTTTTGTACGAATAAGGAGTTTCCGTAACTCATGTTTACCTCGACCATCCTATTAATAAATCACAGGACCCAAATAGAAGATATCCTTTATACCCCACATACAATGATGTGTTAAATGCGTTAATTTGCACATAATAAATACCTCACTCTCACTTTACCCTCTTAGAGAATAAATCCAGAAAAATTCATTAACGAAAATAAACATATTGTTCTGTTGGGATCCAATGAAAGTTATACTCTAGGATTTGGGAAATTTCTTTTATTTCTTTACTCTTGCTGGAACTACTTTAATAATTGCCAAACACAGAAATAAAATAATTTTGAATTTTATTATATGCCGCATGTCTAGTGTTAGAAAAGTTCCGATAACTGCAGATATGCAAATGTACTTCTTACAACGCTACAATTTAAAACTAAGCAACATAATTTCCATATAAGATGAATAACAAGAATTTTGTTACAGATAATCGTGTAGCAATGCGACATATGAGATGAGACCAAGAATGAAAATCTATATCTATGCTTCATCGATATAGTTCAAGTTTTTGACAGAATTCAGTTGAAGAATGAACTAGAAACTAAATTATCGACAAAATAATAGAAGATATACAACAAATTGACAGTAAGAAATGGTAATGAAAATTTTAAAAGTTTAAATTATAAAAGAATATACGCATATAACAATGGGAAATTGCGAGGTGTACTATAAACTTCGCGTGCACTTTGGAACCGGTTTTGAGCTGCTTAAATATTACGCAGCGTTGCAGCCTGGGGAATTGAAGTGCTGGATGTAAAACAAATGCAACATAGTGTTACAGATAAATACTGTATAATTTGTATATGTTATTCACAAATTGTGAAGAGCAAAAACATTACATTATCTATACAGACGATACAGCCTTTCTAACAAAAACAAAGATTAATTAAAAAGATTTAGTTGTAAAATTAATACAGAATGTAAGAAGAACAGTATGAACATCCAAACAAATAAAACAAAAGTAATAATTATAAGTAAGGTACTTATTTGATTTAATATAATAATTGTTAACAAAATAATCAAACATTAGGAGGAAATGTCAACAATACGATTCAGAAATAAATTACAAAAGTAGCTACAATAAGTGTATGCTTAAAACCAATAATATGAATTAACAAATATCTAAATAAAGAAAAAAAGTACTTCTATTTAGAGCAGCAATAAAAATGAAATTAAAAATAGCACAAAAAATTTAGACTACAAAAATGAGAGTATTAATAAGCATTACAAAAATAACTCCACAAAACGTAATAAGTAATGACAATATACGCCAAAATAGAAGATTTGTATGGAACAATCATATAAATGGAATAGTAGATGAAAGAATCGTTAAAATATTAAAAGATAAGAGACCACGAGACTATCTATATATGTATATATCTATTATCTATCTGTATGTTTATGTATATATTTTGGTGCCATTATCAAGAAAGAGTGGAATTAGTTTTTTACTCTGCCTTCTCCCCAATGAGTCATAAAAGAATGTATGTTTGCATTTAGGTTATTTCATATTTTTTTAGTTTTGTTATTTTGTATTTAAAAAACCGATAATGAATAATATAAAGAAAAGACAATTAAACTGGTATGGTCGCATGATTGGGATGGATACAAGCAAACTAGTGAAAAAGATATGGGAGACAAGAAATCACAGGAAGAGAAGAAGAGGAAGACCTAGAAAGGCTTGGATAACTCAAATAGAAGAAGCGGGAAAAAATAGTGGAAAATATAGAGAAAATTAAGCAATTAGCACAATCCAGGAAGGAATGGAAAAATGGGTGAAAGAAACTAAAAAAAAACTAACCCGACTTTTACACCCGAGAGGGTAATATGTAAGGCGAGAAAGAAGAAGTTATTTTATATTAATATGGTTTGAATTATTAGTGACATTGTCTATCTTTGTCTTTAAGCACAGTAGATAATTCTAACAATAAACGTTTATTTGGGTGTTGTCAGATCGTACATTACTTCTCAGAGTAAAAGCTATTAGTCACATTTGATGTTAAACAATTACGAATGGGCAAACTTTTTGAACAACCTATATATTAAGAAATAATATTGCACGTGCACAACAATATATTGTATGACGTTTATGTAATTACTTTTACGTCAACCATTCAGCTTAATGAAATTTAAATAGTCCCAGCTTAGTTGATTTATATTGAAACATAATTTATAATATTAAATCCCGTCTTGCTTACATAGTCAAACTAATACTGAAACAATGCATATGAATAAATGCAAACAACGACTCATCGTTATCATAATCTGCAAGGAAATTTAATTCACTGTTAAGTAAGAACGTTTAACATAACGTACAATTTATTCTGAATCCTTTAAAGCATAACGTAAAAATAATTTAGGTGTTACGTCTATAAAATTTATTATATTTATAGTATTTTGTATGTATATGTGATGTTCTATTAACTATGCAGAACTGACTCTGTTTTATAACCGGTGTGTTATTTAACCCTTTTTTTATTTTAGCACGCAGAAAGCTTTTTCTTGTTTTAGTGTTGGCTCCTGTATGGTCGCCATAGATTCTTACGTTTGTTACCTCAAATGATTGATTTTAGAGCTATTATTAAACCATTATTTAGTTTTGATTTACGTCTGTGAATAACTTTTAACGAAGTTAAAATTATTTAAAGTGTATAAGATGTTACATGATTATATTTTTTCACACAAGTTTAAAGTTATCCGAGAGAAGCTTTTTATGAGTAGTTTGATATAACCACTTATACAATTTTGTTAGCCAATTGACTTTTCTATAACCGAGATTAATTTGGTTGACAATACAACAAATACGATGTTTACCATAATTTTTCAGTACATTAGGAAACCGGTTTACAACTGGAAGTTACTATAATACGAAAAAAAATTTATGAAGATCCAAGCGTATAACAGCCAAAGAAAGAGAGCTATTAATAATTATATAAAATAATAATCTATCAACATTGTAGCCAATTTTCTGACACTAATAAAATACTAGATCAAGTAAATTTTTGTATAGTCAAGGGCCTTAATACAAAAAAATTCTGATAGTCATGCTTGGAGTCAATGTTTGATCATACACTGCTTTAGATAACCCGGTACGTGAGTACTGGACAAACCGAAGAAACTATCACTATATAGTAGAACAATCGATTGGAGTTATTTCAGAGAAAAATTGCATAAACAGATAATCCCAGAAACATTATTAAAAACCAAAGTTGACAAACGAAGCGGTAGGTATAACAAAAGCGATACAAAGCACGTCATGGCAAGAAATTTCAGACAGAAATGAAGAAAAAAGACAAAAAAAGTATTTCTAATTTGTAAGTAATATCACAATCTGTTCTTGTTAGAACATTCAGAATTAGTAAGACTTCTATTGGACTCTGACCTTTGCCATTGCACCATATAAACTTATGTAATTACTTAATTAAATATAAGGTAGTTTAAGTGACACGTTAGGGTTGATTGGCGAACCTGTACGGTATGTAAAAAGATTGATTTTTTTGCAACCTACCTTTGATAATGCTGTTGTCCAGTAAATTGATGGCTAGGGGGTTTGGATGGTTCTCAACTTTCTTGAGGTACTGGGCAAGAGCTAATGATTTCCTTGACAGTATTCATTTTTAAATCCCTTTCGCATGACGGAATTACGGACATACCATAACTGGATACCGTACTTGCATATTGTTGTTATAGCTATTATACTTTATATATCAGCAATTTATTTTCTAACGACAGTTCTGAGTTTCTTCTTATGAGCCAGTAGAGTTTACTTAGTTTATAATTTAACTGTTTTCTTGTATTCCACACATGAGTCTGTCAGGTAAGGCACCTGTCTAAGTGCATGCTAAGATATCTTACTAACTCCACTCGTGATAGTGGCTTGTTATTCAGTGTAACTTGTGGACATGTTTTAGTTCGGTTGGTAAAGGTTATGTGGGTTGTTTTCACTAAGCCAAACTTGCATGTCATTTATATGTTCTTGAACAGTTGAGTTATATGTGATCTACAAAGGTAGCTAAGAGAGTGTCAGTATGGTTTGGCATATTTAAAGTGCAGGGGGTATACAGTACTGGTGCTAATACACTTTCTTGGAAGACTACTGTTTTAATTGAGTGCAGGCTTGATTTCCTATGGGGTAGTTTTACTTAAACTTAGCGATTTAAGAAAACTTACAAACTGATGTTGAAGTGTTAGGTTATTTTTGTTAATATTGGTCGCACCCTTTTTAGTAGAAGTTTCTCGAACACTTTAAATATTATTGGTAGAGGACAGATGGGCCTGTATAAGTGATTTATCCGGTTTGAGAATCAGTATTATCTCAGCCAACTTCCTAATTGTTGCTTATAGTACCGTGTTTTCAAGATCGCGTTAAAGATAGTTATTATAACCGCTATGGCTCGGATTAGTAATTGTTTTATTATTAGTAGTTTATATGTGATAAGGTAACGGCCCCGGGTTTTTTAAGATTGAGTTCTTTGTTGATTGCGTGTAGCACCTGTTTAGGCGAGAACGCTTTGATGAGATTATCCATTTGGGGCTTCTAGGATATATATCTGCTTCATCCAAAGGATTTTCAGGGAGATGTGGAGTAAAAACTGGGGATAGATGTTTTGCAAAAGTTTCCGCTTTTTCGCCATCACTTCTAATCCAGCTGTAATTGTTATTAAAAATTGGAAGTTTGGTGCTACTTTAGCCGCTTTGCAGCCGACAGGTTTTGTAGGTGGGCCTGGATGATTTCGTTTTTATTTTGTCTAGTAATCTCTTTAGCTTCTGTGCATACTTATTAAATATATTCTTGTCTTACTGACTTTTTGTTAACTGTCATGAGATTTGTTTTTTCTCTGATTTGGTATAGTATGTTCACCTACGTGATATTTCTGTTTAAGTATTCAACCGCCATGTATATATCTGTATGTATATATACTTCCAATATTATAGTGCTGATAGTGACAATTGTTGGAGTGTGGTCAGACAATAAATCAAGACATGACTTCGCTTTCCTGTACTCTTGTGCTAGGATCGTTGCGATATAAAAATCTAATAAATCAGGAATTTTATTTCAATCAGTGGGCCAGTAGATTGGATGGCAACTGGTTATAAAACCTAAATTGTTATAATAATAAATCTATTTCCTAGTGTGTTCAAAAATATTGTAGACTGATCGCTAGATATTTATGTCTTGGTGGGTAATATACTGCTGTTATTGTCAGAGGGCCATTCTAATCCTCTACAACAATATTTTTGGGTTTGATGTGTTCTTTTTTGAGTTTATTATTCTCGTAATGTTTTATACATTTTCTTACTATAGCTGATCCTCCATGTGCAGTCCCATTTGGATAGGGGGTTTGATAAATTTTGTAGGCAGGTATATTAATATAATTTCTATTAGTGAAAAGTGTATTTCGGAGATTACTATAACGTTAATTTTAAAGAAAAGTGTCATAATAACAAAGAAAATGAAAAAAAAGAAAAACTAGAAATAGATGGCAAATAACAAGATTCCCGCTGGACAAACAAAGACACATTAAACTAACAAAAGGCTGCTGCATAAAGTAAAAAATTGATCTATTCAAGATTATTTGAAAGGTTCAACGCCTCATGAAAGGTTACTCATAAAATCAAACAACTTTACTGTTAAATACTTCCAATAAGAACCAATTAAAATATTTGGGTAAGAACAAAATATCAAAAAAAAACACATCTTTTCTAACTAACGGTTGCTAAAAAAGACGAAATACATAATCAATTAAAGATCATATTCCAGATAGCCTTACCAAAAAAAAAATTCTACGAGTAAAACAGAAATAGTAATACAGCATGAAGCCAATGACTTTTTTACTGATATAATGTTTCAAGTATCCCAAAAATATATTAAAGTACTAGCATAAATATCTAGCGCAATCCTAAAAGTGAAATTCTGATGAAAAATAAGACAGAAGATAATGATTGTTAAACCAGGAAAAATTAAACTAAGGTGACGTCGTATCGTCCAGTAGATCTTCTCCTAACGCTATTAAAGGTCCTGAAAAAAATATATTAAACGAATAAGGCAAAAGTGGATTATACGCAGAGCGAGAATTATAAAAGCTCACCTGAACCGGCTTGGACAATGGCTAAAACAAGGAAGAATGCAAGTTAATAAAAACAAATAGGTATTTGTTACTTTCACCTTCAGAAAAGAATTCTGTCCTACAGTTACACTGAATCGAAATATTCATTTCAAGTGGATGTAGGCAAATATATAGATTTTTATCTGGGCTGACCGAATAGCGAATGCAGAACTATGGATTAATAATAAAAGAAGAAAAAGATCTGGATAGAAGTTTAATCTAAAATGCGTTCAGGGAATACAAATAGTAATGAAACTGTCAAAAATTTCCGCTCATTTTAAATACTTCTTTGTAATTCGTCGGTTTGAAAGAGTCCGAGTATTTCAGTAGTCGGGTACACACTGACTTATTTTTGGACACTCATATATTAGCAGTGCGGCTAACTTGTTGTGGCGATTTAATTTGCTTCCGACTATTTAAATATATAATTAAACATGGGGCCGGCGAAGAGATTGCTCTGTAAGCAATCAAAGAACGTACTTAAAAATTCGAAATCGAATATCTCGAAAATTATTCGACATAGAATTTTTTCGACTTCATTTTCGAATTCAGCGTAATATTTCCTATAAGAATCCATTTTCAAATTTTAAAAAATCTCAAATTTTGTGTCGGACGGACAGACAGACATATAGAATTCAGTAACGAACTTTTTAAGTTCGTTGAAAATATATGCTTTGAATATACCTGTAGGATAAAAATTAAAATTCAGTTCTAACAAACAAAATGCTATATTGTAAACCTGGCTTCGGCGCACATCTTTCTGCGTTTCAGGGACGGTTCAGGGGTGTGTCATAATGATTTATTACTATATGCACAACTTTAGGAAGAGAAAACAGCTGACAGTAAAATTAAACAAAGTCATCTTAAAGCCCATTTGTGCATATGGTCTACTCTTCTAAAGTATAAAATTTACTTCAAACATAGAGATACTACAGCGTTTTCAAAATAAGATAGAAAGTGCTCTACGGTACTTAACAAATGTGATACTACACGCAGCAAGTTTTACGTAGACCGGCTTTATTCTATCAACAAACGGAGCGATTTTACATCCTCTCATGTTTACCACGAAAGCCATATCCCAGCTAAACCCAGAATCTATACAGATAATTAATTTCCATGTTATCGTATTTGCGAATGCCAGACATTTTCTGAAAAGACAAAGCGGCTCTCCATGTAACACCTCAGCTACTACTGCTTGAGGAATATCCATCCAAGCTGCATGGATTCTGAACATCACTGTAGGCGATACTTTGATTCACCCAGGATTGGCAGAAGAACAAGATGATAAATTCTATTAAATGCTGTTTGCAGAAAGTGCGATATAACGAATAGTCTAAATGTAGTTGTAGATACATTGTAATTTAATGGAACGTCCTTTAGCTTCAGTGACTATGCTTCCCCACTTTAAAGCGTTTTTAATTCTTCAGAATTCTTTTGTTCAGCTGCTAGATTTGTAAAGTTTTCCTCAGACTTGATTATGAGCGACGGCGTTGTTTTTTACGAAAACATAGCGAATGTATGTTGAATAACAGCTAATAAAGTTCAGGTTTTGAATCGATAGATCTCTGGAATGTTTGAGCTGCGTTGTGATATCCGAATGATATAAGCGGAAACTTAAACAATTTCAAAGGCGTCTTAAAAGTATCCTTTTAGTAACAAAGATTTGATGGAATGCTTTCACCAAGTTGATGGTAGAGACGACATTTTTTCCAGCCAGAGTCTGTAAGAACTCCTGGATGTGCCATGAGGATGCTTTGTAATATGTATGGCAGTTTGTTTCTGTCGATGATGAGAGATTGCTGGTAAGTCACTGCTTTCTTACATCTACAAGGAGGTTGTAAAATACGATGAAATCAACACCAATGATTGATTTTAAAACCTTGATAATAAATAATTTCCACGTACAATTTTTATAAAGCCTCAAGTTAGATTGAGGGTCACGCTACAGTATGCAACAATTGGTATTCCGTTTTCCGCGGGTAGATTTTATGTGGACTTTCGTGGTGATGCTCTGAAATGAGCAGAAAAAACATCTAAAATTCGGAGCCTGCGTTCACCAGAAATTGGATGTTTGTGGCAATGTCGGTAACTCGATGATACTAGGCTAGTGTTGCCGGCCTCCATTAACGACTGTTGTGTTTTTCTGGGCTGTTGAAACTGTAGGGCTAGTTGTATACCTTTTTGCTTCCATGCCAAATCTGTTAAAGTATTAATAAATGTCTAGTTAAAAGAAATTTTGCTAGGGAAAGCTTTCTACCGCAGTATGGTGACTATTTCTTTAGTTAATATACATGAAAACTGCTGAAAATGGAAAATGGAGTTATTTACAATGCATACACAAACAGATTTTGTGTTCGCAGAACTTACTCACCATCCAATCACGTTAGGGTCACCATATTAGTAATTTGGGTGGATCTGAAAATAAACACAATCACTAGCAGTCTCATCGTTAATGCGTATGAATCACTAGAGCTGTGTACAAGTAGGTAGATGACATTGGGATTTTTCTTCGATCTGTATGTCGGTGTCTTAGAAATCTTTTGAGCTGGACTTTGTAAGATTGGAAGGAGTAGAAAAAGCTGTGGGTTGAACTGACGGGAATTTGAAGGAGAGAGAATGCCAATTGGGAAAGCATGAGTTATAGTAACGGATCGCTTACGGAGATCATTAATTACCGTTGCTAATGAAGACTTGTTGTCTTTAATGATAGCCATAATGCAATTTACATGTGTATGATGTATGGTACGGTTGACTAAAATATTAGAAAAGATTATTTATATTTCAAATATTTACAATAAAACTATATACAGCAATTAACGTTTGTGTTAGTAAGTAACGCAGTACTTTATTTAATACATCTAATGCATTAAAATAGATATGATTAAATTTAATTTGATAGTTATTTGGTGATGCTAAGTCGTATTTTTTGTAATTCAACATTTTTTGTTTATAAAATCTTTTTGTCGTGATTATATTGTTGTTGTGCCCCTAAATTTTTTTTGATCGATAAAATGAGGTAATTAAACGTTGTACCATATAAAATATTTTTTGTTTTTATTTGGTAGTTTCTTCTTAATTACTTTTAGACATAAATGTTCTCATTTAATTTATCATTCTAAACTGTTACGAGCCTATTGATGTGATTTTCTATTTTTGTTTTAATATCATTTAGCTCTTATATTAGGAAGATATATTTGAAAGTCTCGTTTAGTTTACATGTTAACATAATTCCTCAATATATAGCTAATTCAAAATGCTCCTTGAAAACAAATTCGATACAAAAGATTAGTATTGGATTCTCTTCAACTATATGCAAACTAAAGGTGCTGCATTGTTAAAAAACAAGAAGGCCAATGTCACAGAGTGTCTCAAAGAACTAGTGCCTCTTGGCTTGTAAAGTCGACTGTTTAATTTTTTTTTAGAAATTTCAGATAATTTCGCCTAACTTAATATTTGTAGTCTTTTTACACGTGTACTCACTTTTTATTTGGCTTTATATTTCTTTTTTTAAAGCATCGTTGTTTCTACAGCTTATCAATTTTGTTTAATTTACAAAATGTTCTGTTCCGTATTTTAAAGCCAATGTTCAAATGATGCAAGTTGTAAATTTTTGTAAAGCTATTTAAAATAAATACTTTTATGTTGGTTGTGGTAGTATCTTCGGTATTTCATTTTTTTTGCCGAAATTAAATTTACATCTAATTTAGACCAACTACAATTACACTTTTTGTATAAGCAATGAAATGCTTTCAACTTATAATAACATATTGTTAACTCAAATTTCTTGAATTTATTTGTATCTGTTTTTAAATGTTTTTGTGTGTAACTTTCAAAGCTATAGTATCGTAAATAAGTTAGATCAAGCTTCTACCCTAAAGTCATCTATCTCCTACTCTCCTCTCTACCTCTCTCTCCTCAACGCTTTTTGTCAATGTCAACATAAGTAAGATTTTCAAGATATTAGCGCTTGCATAGTTATTTGGTAATGCTAAATCATATTCACTATTCTTTGTTTATAAATGAAATGTTGTCTGTAGTCTTTAGTGTTGATTGTTTGTTTTTTTATAATCAAATCCCAATTGTATCTTGATTTTATTTTTAAATTATTCTCAATGTTTATTTTTTAACTACAGGGTTGTCGAGTAAATCCGGTTAATGAATCAGTAATAAAAATAATATTAAAATATAAGAAAAATCAAATTTATTTACTTAAAACATAGCACAATTAAAAGTAACTGATATGGAGAATCATATTATTCATTGTAAAAAACGTTATTCTTGAGCCTAGATCTAACCTACTGCACGATAACACAATTTCCTCCTTGCCTATATGTGTCATTTTCTCCATGATGGAAACTCTTATGCTGTCCTTGGTGTTATGATGTGTCTCATTTACTTTCGCTTTCTCTCAAGGCAATTACATTCAGAATGAGGGGGGGGGGCGCAAGTCGGTGGCCCATGGAAATGCAAATTATTTTATAGCCATTCTTGGGTTTTCCTTGCATTTTGGGCTGAAGCAGAATCTTGCTGGAATACGTATTTCCTTTTTCAAAGAAGTGGGACACTATGACATGCCCTTCGCTGATCACAAGTTCCAGCATTATCGTAGAGGCGGAAAATTTTGTATGCATGTCGATAGGCATTTTAGAGACATCTTGGTAGATCGAACAAACATTTTGGAAATTCATCTTTCTGTCCTGGATGAAGTTCCTTTCTCCCAAAAAGAATTTCATGAAGCAGCGCTGTTATTCTTGATGTCATTCAGCAGTGCTTGGGCTTTTAACTTTTCGTCCATCTTGTTTTTTTCAATCGGCAGTTAGTAGTTTTTCAAAACAAAAAATTTAATTTCTTCTAGATTGACCGTCGACTTTGGCACGACCATTTTTCAGTCATGCTCCGTACAGGATTTTGTAGTAACTAATGCTAGCACAAATACATGTGTAGTTTTTCAAATAATATAAGAAAACAAATGAAAGGATTCTGCTCGAAATAATTTGACTATCTGCCAAAAGGTAACTTTTGTTTCATAAACGGAGTGACGAACAGATCAGTGAAGAAAAATAGGAGAAAAATTGTTGTATTAAGAAAGTGGCACCAAAACGTTTTGGTCCAGTTTATAAGGAATTGGAGAAAGAGATAGGAACAATAATAACAAGTAAAAAAATAATACTAAGAGAACTTGTTTCAAATACTTATACTGTACCAAAAAAATATGCACGTTACATCAAACGAAAGCAGTAATGATAAAGAAATTTATAAGTTACAGAGATACACAAAACTGAATGGAAAATGACTAAGAAATCTTTAGTAAATCTTAATAAAAAAGACAGCATAATAATAAACAGAAACCAGAAAACCATCTAATGAGAGTAGGTATATAATAGTTTGCTATCCCCAATCTGAAAGATTGTCTAATTATTCCTGCATATCAAAAAATCGCAGTAACTGAGTCTTCAGTAGCATTTGAAGAATTCTGTCAAACAATTTTTGTTATAAATTATTTCAATACGTTCTCTATCTTTACCAGCACTCAAAATTTAGGCAAAATGAAATACAATAAAGTATTATAGAAGATAATTAATAAAATGATGTGTTTGATTTGGCCTTTGGAAAGTGAAAGCTGTCAATCTGGAAGATAATGAAAAAAGGGTAAATGATAAAGTGTAATTTTGTAATAAACGTGTGTAATTTTTTTAGGCACACGGTTTATTATAATAACCATAATCACTAAAGAAAAAAAGAGGTGTTTGAGTATGACAAATGTAAGGAAATATATTATATATACAATTATAAAATGGATAACTTTTAAACCTGCTGAACAAGTATGTTTATTGCATGAGGTATATCGTCTCCGTACAGAATTTGGTACTCTTGCACCAATACGTTGTTTCTCCAAAATTTTAGCAAAACCATTAACTTGTAGGGTGCGTAATCACCTTGTAAGGCGTTATTTTGCTTTACGACGAATCCCATGAGATGAATGGTGAGAGGTACAGCCTCTGAGCGTTGCAGAAAGAGATGCCTAAAAGAGATTCTTCCTGTAGGGTACCTTGCACTACCACTTTTTTAGTCAATGTCACGATGTTAGAGCAAGAAGTGCCCTTGTCCGTTACGCAACGGATTATTATCAAGTCTCTTGTGACAGAAAGCATAAAATTGCCCAAAATTTTAGGAATACTAAAAGCACAATTTAAAAATAACAGTCCCCGACATTACCTGAGGATTAGCACAACTGAGAAGAATATTTAGCACATTAGTGATGAGTGAAAATTTATTCTTGCTAAAATTGCTTCTGAAATACTAAACCAAAGTTATCATCATGCACATAGAGGGTAGGCGCTATTTTCTGGTGGAAAGCATTAGTTAATTAAATCAAATATTAAAGCGTAACTGTCGTCATATGAACATCATCAGTTGCTTATACCTCACTATAGTTTGTCTAATATGTGAAAGTGGGAATGTGTTCGTATATACTTCACGCAAAATTCGATCTCTCGTAAGATATGTTGTTATCGCTCAATTTATTCTGAAATGACCTATACAATAAAACTTAGTTATGGGATATAAAAATCATCTTTGATTTCAAAGTAATTAATAACCGAGCCAACTGACACATCTGCAGTTCGTAAAAGTAGCTGTATTTTGACGGCGCAACTTTAATATTGAAAAGGTGAGTTAGGAGGATACAAATTTTCGAATTACGATAATGAGAGCGCTGATTTGCAGGCGTGGTCTGGGCTGCACCTCACCTACCTGTATTTCGCCATCGCAATGTCAATGCACTTTGCCTATTTCACATCGAAAGTTGAAGTAGGTTTAAAAAGCATTTAACCAGAGGACATTACATCATTTATTATGCGGTCCTTAAAAATATAAAACTAATGCTCATTAACAGATCAGCAGGATTGGGGCAGAATGAAATAGGTCCAATACCTTCAGTCTATTGATTTATAGATTAGTGTGGACCAAAGTAAAGAAACTGTTTTTAAGTTATAGAACCTTATACAAAATAGAAAAATCGAATTGCGCTTTTGCAAATAAAACACCGCCATATCAGCAATATAATAATCAGCAATAATTTAAAATAATATGAACTTAAACAAAGCTAAGATAAAGTAATGGTAATATAAAGATGAATGAAAACAATATACGTGAGAGAATTTAGCATCAGAAGAAAATTGATTTTTTGTTTTACTGTTTATAAGATTAGAAAATTTAGGGAAAATATTATTTGGCCGGAAATGTACTGAATAAGATGAAATATTGTTGTTTTTAAGGCATTGCATAACTAAAAGGGTGATGTAAGGCAAGATTTCCATATCAGATAAGCCTTGGCTATTATCGCTTATATTCAAATATTGAGTGCAGATTTCTATTTTAATTGTTTTGCGAATAAATTTGTTGTGACGATGGGAAATGAAAACAATAGTTTTTGTTTACAAAAAATTGATTTGTGAGCTATTTCCGCCACCTTTCCGAACGGCGGTTTTTATGTCGGGAAGCCTGATGGATCTGGTAATGAGAGATTTTGTAACTGAATGAGTTTGACCAAGATGATAATGAAATTTAGCATTTTATTAAAAGTTACTATGGGTAGGTTTTTTACAGTTTTCTTTTGGAGAATTTTTTTACAGTAAATTTTGATATAAACTTTGGTATAAGTGGGAAAAGAATTTGGGAAGCTCTACTACATGGACATATCCAATCCAACAGGTCAGCTTATGAGAGATAAAAATGGCAAATCTACGGGGGTTCTGTTAGTTTGGTTGTATAATTTATTCATAATGTAAAGTAGATATGGGAAAGAAATTAGTTAATTTTTTTATTTGTAGGTTTGTTTCGATAGGTGCAAGGCTTTCGGATTGGGGTATTAGTAACCAGAAACGAGACAAATAAATTAATTATAGAACATAAAAGAGCATTTTCTATGAATATTTGGAAAGTAATATAGTTGTAAAAATCTTGAGGATTATTTTTGGGATACAAGGTTTTCTTTAATATTTGAGGATAGATTTGAGTTTTCAAGGTAGATGGCAAGATTGTTAAATATTTAATTAGGAATTTGGCTAACATTTTCTTATCCGCTGTATGAAAAGAATAAATGCTTAAAAATACATAAACACTCAGGTACACGAGTTAATCCATTTCAACTTTTGACAAACCTACGTAGTGATTCTACACGTTTTGAAATATGAATATTGTTTCTTGTTAAAGTGAAAAGGGAGTGATAAAACTATCAGGAAGTAAAAGAAAGAAACAAATTAGTATCTATTAAGCTTTCATACTCGTAAAACTGTAATGTAGACCATCTGTAATTATAAAACCCAATCGTTTGTCTCCGGATTGCCCCTTGTTCGCTATCCTTAACAGAAGTATGTAAATTACTCTTCTATAGATAATAAATTGAAGATATAATACCAAAGTTTTATGTTTCTTTAGAGAAATAAATAAATATTGGACAAAAAACCTTATCTGGGTTTTCAGTTAATAAAACAGCTCTACTATTTAGAATGAACGGATCATTTTAATATTATGTACCATCTTCAATTAATTTATTTTTTTATTGTTTACTTTATTATTTTAATTTTTTAGTTTGTTATCCTGGCACTACACTTATGCACTCTTTATAAAATGGGCTCGTCCGGGATTTGAACCCGGGACCTCTCGCACCCAAAGCGAGAATCATACCCCTAGACCAACGAGCCGGTTGCTAGAAATTAATGTTATGTCAGTTAGTAACAATTGGTTAATGGCAACCAAATTCAACCAAAAACTATTTACTAGTGTTAACTTTTAACTAGCGCATTTATTGACGCCACTTTCTTTCAACTTAGCCCTGAAAATCTGTTCTAATTTTAGTGTGATTTTGATTTATTTTATTTTGAAGAACAGAGATTTTTAGCATTTACTAATGGTTATGAGCGAAGTGTCAAGTGATAGTAGCAGTGTTTTGAATAAGTGAAAAAGTGGTACAAGTTACTTAAATAAGTAGAGTGAAATACAGGACGACGAAAAATAAAAAATCATAGATTAGTTTAAATAAATAACATTAAAGGATAGTTAGCGACAAAACAAACAAATACCTAAAGAAAATAAAGTGGAAGATAAAACAAAAGCGATTTTCCTTTGCGCGGCAGTTATCGCGACTGCGCGACGGGAATAACGCCAACAAAAGTTCATAATGCAAGAATTGTCAAAACACGTTTTTCCGTAAATAAACAAAAGCACGCGAGTGAAAACCGAAACGAACAGAGACACCAACGCATAAAAGTTAAAACCCGCGTATATTAAAATGTTATGCACACGAGGGAAAAGACATTAGAAGTAAACAATTTTTACTTAAAAGCAAATACAGCGATCTTATAACAATAAATAATACGTCGAAAATGGCGGAAAGCAAAAAACCAACGCTAATGGACATCATGAATAAACTGATAACTATGGAAAAGAAAATTGATGATGCAAGCACAATTTCAAAACATCAAATGGAAAAAATTAAAAAGCTAGAGGAAACTATAAGAATCCAGAACTCGAAAATAGAAATATTAGAAAGCGAGGCAAGAAAAAACAATTTGATAATTTTTGGAATCCCGGAGAGGAAAGGAAGATATGTGGATGCTAAAAGAAAAATATTGAACGAGGTAATAGGAAGAATAGGGTAAAAATCACAGAACAAGAAATTGATTTCATAAAAAGAATAGGGATGCGAACAGTAAAGGCAAACAGACCAATCAAAGTGGGACTTACAACAAGATTCAAGAAAATAGAAATATTGAAAAAATCATCAGGTTTAAAGGAAACTAAGATAGCAGTAAGAGAGGATCTAGATAAGAAGACTAGGAGATCCAGAAAAATTAATACCGCATAAGATAGAGGCCAGGAGAAGGGTATGAAAGCTTTGATAATAGGAGACAAGCTAATAATAAACGGAGAACAATGGAGCGCTGAAGAGATCAAAGATCAAATAGATGTAGAGGAAGCGATAGAAAAGAATGAGGAAAAAGAAAAGAGGAAGATCGACAGATGAAGAAGGAGATAAACCCCAAAAGGAGCCATACCAAAAAGATTAACTGGACACAGACGATGTTAGTACCCTATGGAAGTGAAACAACGAAGAAAGATGAGCGGTTGAACAAAAATACAAATAAATTGGAAAGCAAGTATCTGATGCAGAATTATTAAATGAAACCCTGCGAAACATAACGAAAACAACAAGAAAGAGACATGATTCAAAAACTAGTAGAAACTGAATACCGGACGGAAACAAAATGATGACAACTGAAAGCGATGACTATGGACAAAGAAGAGAAGAAGGGGAACTAGAGAAAGAAAAAAGCAAAGAAAATGATAGTAACAGGAAAAGATTTACAAAACTGTTGGAACAGACAAAAATCGAAAACCACCAGAATCCGTAATAAAAAAGTGAAGAATTTACAAATATACAAAGAATTTCAAAGAGAAAAGCACAACATAATGCAACAAGAAGATAACCAAATAAAATAAGTAAAGAAAATAAAACATTAAGCAATAAACGTGAAGAATTATACCATGAGATGAATACAAGACAGGAAATATATATTGGATGCTGGAATGTGCGAACGATGATCGAAGAGAGTACAACATACCAAATATCAACTGAGATGAATAAGTATAAAATAAGCATACTAGGAATTAGTGAAACACGCTGGAATGGGACAGGGAAAATAAAACTACAAAATGGAAACACAATACTGTATTCAGGTAACCCAGATTTGGATGCAAATAAAGAAAGAGGTGTAGCCCTAATGCTAAACAAAGAAGCAAATAAGTCACTAATAGAATGGGAAAGTACATCGGATAGAATAATATGGGGACGATTTAGTGCAAAATTTAGAAATATAGTAGTCATGAATATATATGCACCAACGAACACTCAAGATGAAAACATTAAAGATTAATTTTACGAACAAGTCCAAGCAATATTTCAAAACTTACAGAAAAAATATAAACGAAACAAAGATCCTTATTGGTGACTGGAATGCAAAAGTAGGATGCGACAACACAGGAAATAAACATATAATGGGAAAATATGGGATAGGAACAATGAACAATAATGGAGAAAGACTCATAGAATTTTGTTCAACTAACAGCCTTATAATAGGAGGAACTTTATTTAGACATAAAGATATTCACAAAACAACATGGACTGCACCTGGAAATACATATATAAATCAAATTGACCATATAACAATCGAGAAAAATTCATTGAAAGATGTGAGAGCAATGAGAGGGGCAGACGTTGCATCAGACGATGAGTTGGTTAGAACAAAACTAAAAATAAGCATCAAGGCAAACTACACACATAATATCAATAAAAGAAAGAAATACAACGTTACTAATCTAGAACATCCAAATATACTGTTAAGATATCAGAATACTTTAGAAAAGGAGATCGGGAACATAAGCGACTTAAAACATCTAAATATATACAATCTATGGGAAAAATATAAGACTGCTATTAAAAATGCAGCCATGTCAGAAATAGGGTATAAAAACACAAGAGATCAGAAATGGTTAAGTACAGAGACAAAAGAAAAAATTGAAGAAAGAAAACATACCAAACTAAAAATTTTGTCTACAGCTAATGAAGCACTAAAAGAAACACTACAGAAGGAATACAGAAAAAAGCAAACTGAAGTCGAGAGAAGCGCAAGGAATGATAAAAGGCAATATATAGAAAATTTAGCGATTAAAGCTGAAGAAGCGGCAAGAAAAAATAACATTAAAGAATTATACAACATTACAAAAGAATTAGGAGGAAGAAAATATGTGCAATCAGCAAGATTAGCTGGAAAAAACGGGGGAATATATAAAACGCAAAAAGAAATACAAGAAAGATGGATAGAACATTTTAGAGAAATTTACAAATTGAAAACGCAAGAAAAAGGAACATTAGAACCAATAGAAGCAGTAGAAAAACTTAACGTTGATGAAGAGAATTTTACGAAAGACGAAATAAGACAGACAATTAAAACTTTGAAAAATGGTACGGCTGCGGGTATAGATTACATAAATGCAGAACTTATAAAAGCACACGTGGACTTGTCAGTAGGAGTACTACACATACTAATAAATAAAATATGGGAAGAAACACAAATTCCCAATGAATGGCTACAAGGAATAATTATTAAATTACCAAAGAAAGGAAACTTAACAAATTGCGAAAACTGGATGCCAATTACATTATTATGTGTAGCAAGTAAAATCCTCACAAAAATAATGTTAGAAAGAATGAAGGCTGCAATTGAAGAAAAACTGAGGGAAAATCAAGCTGGGTACAGAAAACAAAAATCATGCACGGACCATATATGCACACTTAGAATAATACTCGAACAAGCTACCGAGATGAATGAAGATATATACATAACATTCATCGATTTCTATAAAGCGTTTGACTCAGTGGACAGACAAAAAATGTGGCACATCTTGGAGCAATATGGAATCCCGAACAAATATTTAAGAGTAATAAAAACCTTATATAATAACTATACAGCAAGAATTGAGCATAACGAAGAGTTATTACAACCTATAAATATAGAGACAGGAGTGAGGCAGGGTTGCATACTATTACCACTGCTTTTCCTTATCATAATTGACTGGGTGATGAGGAATACTATAGATGATCAGACAGGAATAAATTGGGGAATTTCTACGAAACTGAAAGACCTAGAATTTGCAGACGACATAAGTATTCTATCTACAAATAAACACCATATGCAAAGGAAAGCGAATAAATTAGACAGCATAGCAAAACAAGTAGGGCTACGTATAAATACAGGAAAAACAAAATTACTGACAAAAAACCCAAACAAAGAAAATAGTGTACTCATAGAGGGAAAAAAGATACAGGAAACAGCAGAGTTTTGCTATCTTGTCAGCATTCTGAGTCCAAAAGGAGGAACAGAGAGAGATGTGGTTAGGAGAATTGGCTTAGCACGTAATTCATTTAATACTTTAAATAAGACATGGGCATCGAAAAACATCACACTTCAAACAAAGTTAAAAATATTCAGATCAAATATAAAAAGCATTCTCCTATATGGCTCAGAAACATGGAAAACGACAAACACACATATGAAAAAGATCCAGGTATTTATAAATAAATGTTTGCGAATTATATGCGGCATATTTTGGACAGAGAGAATTACCAATGAAGAACTATGGAGGAAAACAGGAGAAGAACAAATAGAAAAAACTATAAAAAGACGCAAATGGAAATGGATCGGACATACGCTTCGGAAACCAAGCAATAGCATACCAAGGCAGGCTTTAGATTATTGTGGAAGTGGAAGAAGAAAGCCAGGCAGACCATTGGATACATGGAAAAGGAGTATTCAAAAGGAGATGGAGAAGAGCAATAAAACATGGGGAGAAATCAAAAATATAGCAAAAGATAGACAAAAATAGAAGAACTGGGTGGAAGAATTAATACACGAACCCACCACCGATACCGATACGCAGGAGTAGCGACCTTGCTATCAACAACCTACTAACTTCTGAAACATCCCAAATGGATGCCCTATGCTCCATAGGAGTGAAAGGAGAAAGAAGAAATGCTAAATGAATGTATATCATTACCTTCAAACAAATTAAAAGAGGACAATTGAGTACAAAATTTTCAGTACAAAGTTTAAAGATCGTTTTTTGTTAAATATTTTCCCAGGTTGTAGCTATTACCTAATATAAAAAGCTGATATAAAAATTTATTTTCTTAGTAATTATTAATTAAGGTTTATTATTTCCTTCGGATCAATATTTCTTGTATCTATTACATACTTTTAGGGTTTTTTCTAATTTTTTCACTAAATATCAGTTAAAATTATTTAATATAGGCTGATACTTATAACTAAAAATAAATTTTCGTTTCCGAAGTTAATCAAAATCTTTAAATCTACATTTTTGTAAGATAAATTTAGACATATTACGACATTATTTGGAAATATTTGAAACCTCCTCAGACTGAACAATTCAAAACAGTACAATTACTTAAATAATTCAAAAATTATTAGTGCTATAATGGTTTTATTCACATTAATCTTTTATAAGAAAGAACAGAGTATACATTTCATTACATTAGCAGTTTCCGCTCACTGGAGCTTATGGCTAGAGGAAAACTTCTTGGTGCGCACTGATTTCTTCATTGGGTCAAATAGACACTCAAAGAACCCTCTGTCGACATACCTATATATGCTTCCTAAGAGAGAGTTGCCAAATACGTCAGCGTTTTAGTGACTGTTAGTATCGTCCAATGGTAATACTCTTACAAGGAGGTAGCTAAACAATTTTGTCTGTAGCTTCTTCGAATGATTCCATATACTGGTATTTCCTTTCTGATCCGTTTGCTGTGACCATACACTCAAAAAATGTTTTTAGATCTATGCTGTACTCTTGCAGTAACTGTTGGCATATCTTCACACTCTTCTACTTCTGCTAAAGAGATGATATTATAATATGGAACCTTTGTCACCTTCAAGCCTTCGTTGATGTTGGTTTTCCAGACAGACCTATTGCATTCGACAGTACATCAAATGTAATAGATGCGTTTACGTATCAAGTCAGGCATATGCTGGGTAATACAGGGCTTGCTTGCATTTGCATTTGTCAGCATAGTCTTTGTCGATTTTGAACTCCGATCTTTAGCGAAGCAATTCTGCAACTTGTATAAATCTCCAAAGCAGTTACTCTCGTCATTCAAAAAAACTGCTTTTTGTTTTGTTCACAATTGTACTTGCAGTACTACAAAAATGGCACTATTTTTCCTTCTGTGCGTTTCAACAATTAATGTGGAAACGTTATCGGGCACTACAGTCTTAGTTCGTTTGGGAATAAGCAAATTAAGACCACGAGTAAAAAACTAATTGAAATCTCTCTTGACAATGGTATCAAATTGGATAGGTAAATATCGAGAATTTTTCAAAAATTGATGTGGTTCAACCTGTGAATCTAATTATTTTTATACGTTGAGTTTCGCAGACAGGTTGAATGATCTACATTAAGAAAGTGAGTAAACATTTTAAACTAATTATATTCAAAGTAATTACAAAATAAGCAACAATTGTCTATTTTAAAATTTAGTTAAACCACTAGCCATTTTTAAAATAACAATGTTTATGAATGTAATAACCAATCTGCATTTATTGACATATGGCATATTCAATATAAAATTGTCTTGCGAGTTAAAGTTACCTAATTATTAAAAGGGCATTTGTTTAATGCTTGATTTGTTTGTTAAAAAGAGCATAAGAACCCTTCCAAATTACGAAAATTAACTAAAACACTTTAAAAAATAATAAAAAAAAATAAAGTTAAAAGTCTATTAATTGTAGTTTACTTCAGAAAGGAAGTGGACGAATTTAGAATTTAAAAAAAATGATCGCTTAATTTGTCTGTAGAAATAATATATCTATTAGTCAGCTTACTACTAGGTAGCTTTCAGGGGAAATAGCAAAGATGGATCGCCCAAAGTTTAATTTAACATTATTTTGAATAATTCGCACCGTAATGGGTTCTAAAAATTTCTTCTAAAAGTCTCTTAAGTTGATAGGGAAGCGGAAGTAGGACAAAGTTAAATGATATTGAGAGAATAAGATATAATAATAAACGAAATTTAAGAGAGTTACTTTAGACTGTGATTTTAAAAGGAAACTTGGGGCCAACTAAAAATTGGGAATTGATGTGCAAAAGTTGGCACTTTCTTTAATGGGTTGAAGTGCAATCAGTCCTATAAGAAAGTTAATTTTTATTAGAGAAACTGTCAATAATATTAAATTTTAAAGAACAAATTCAGCAAAGTGGAAAATTATGTCCTGACCGCCAAAGTCAACTGAATTTACCCTTGGGGTCCAAAAACCCCCAGAGTGTTTTTGAAGGAAGATTTTTCAAAGAAATCCGCTAGACGTGGTTTTGTAGCGCCATCTATTATTAGTTCGAGAATGGTACTGCCCATCCAGGTATAAACGCGAAGTCAGTTGTGCTTCAGCTGTCTTAAAAAAGCGGGGTATTTTAGACCCTAGTGTGTCATTTACGTTAATTTTAGTGCAAAACGGAGCAATTTTTTTGTTTTTTGTCAATTTGGTGACTCTTAAGTGTAAGAATTACTGGTTTTTTTCGAAAACAATGCTCTCGTTAGAAATAGTGTTATGACGTACTTTTTGTGTCACCTACCCTTGCGAGAATCACCTCTCGAAGACAAATAGCTGTAGATGAGCCTTTTCATTTCTCTGCATAAGTGTGCGATTCGATGATAAAAGTCATAATTGTCAAAATTGTTACACTATATCGGAAAAAGTTACGGTAGATAAACAATTCGAGAATTATTGGGATGTTATGAATAAAATTGATCAAAATTGTTACACTATATCGGAAACAAGTTATTTATGCTTTGGGATTTCGTATTTGGGAAAAAACGGTATTAGTGATTTTTTGCGCAACGAGAGTGCATCCGAATATTTCTTCAGAAAAGTCACGATTCCAATTCATGGTACTAAACGTACTGCAACTTGCGGTAACTGGTTTACGAGTATTCTCTTACTTGAACGCTTTTTGATGGAGCCATACCTGCTGTGTATAACTGGCACGATTAGGAAACATAAAAGACATATTTCTTCAGGCATAAAGTCACTTTGATTCTCAAAATTCATGATACCAAGACACGTAACGTTGTAACTTTACATCACAATATAACACTTGTTGATCGCAGCTCATACCTGCAAAAAATAGTGTATAACTGTTGCATCGACTTTCAGACTCGACAGATATAAAAGATGATATTCCGGCATAACATCACCTTATGTTCAATAAAACAAAAACTGTACCAGACTGTTTTGACAACGTTTGTCATGCGTATACAGTCACAAATACGGACAAATCGATGGCCAATGCGATACTTCATCCGGCAAATTAAACTAGTATATTGTTGCATTCGAAACTTTTTGCAGACTCGACAGATATTACAGATGATAAACCAAACATTCACCTTACAGTACAATAAAACAAAAGGAGTCTGACTGTTTGACTAACTTATGTCATGGTATGACAGTCATAAAACGGACAAATCGATGGCCAATGCGATACTTCTTCGGAATCCTAGATCAAGCAAGTGTAAACGCTAGAATTTTATTGAAATTTGCGTTAGTAAAAACATTAATAGTTCTGTAAGCCCAATTATGGTTTAAAAAGATTGGCTTTTAGAATTTATGAAGCCGCATATTTTGCAATTGGTCTCTATAAACAAACTTTGCACAGCATTCGAAGTGAAATAAAGAGCATATTGCAGTTGAAGCAGCCGATGCAATATGAAAGTGAAATATTTTTGCAATTGTTTTTTATAAATAAAACATCTATAATACAGAAATCATAATTTTTCAAATTCTTTTATGAATTTTTTAATGATGCTTAATAATAAAATTAATATCATACTTTAAAGGAATCATAAGAGGCACCCCAAAAACAATTCAGATTAAAATATTAAAAACTCAAAAAGGTATAAACGTTTTACGAACTTTAGTCTAAGCTCGTATTTTACACCCATTTCAATCTTCAAAATAAATATAGTTTTTGAAAGTAAAGCTATTGAAAGTGATACCACCTTAAAGAGTAGCATTTTAAGAGTTTACAGCTAAAAGTTTATGAAAAAATATTGAAAAATGTGAAAATTATTAATTTTTTACGAATAAACAAGTTTTTTTTAATCAATTTCTTATCAATCTTCTTTCTCCTGATTATTATCCCAATTTATTTGGAGTCAGCCCTTCTAGTACTTCTGCGCCATACCGTACGGTTGTGGGTTGTCTCTTTTGTCGTGTTGCTTGCTATTATGTCATTTTCTATTTTTCGTAGCGAGGTTATTAGTGGTCGTCCACGGCCTCTTTTTCCGTCTTCTATATTCATAGTCATATGGTCATCATCTCGCCTCATCACCAGTACCCATATCAGCGTAAGCGGTATTCCCGAAGTTTATCGTGTATCTTAGCGACTTTAAAAGTACCACGGAATATATTTGTCTCTTATTTTATTCATTTTCGAAACTCCACCAGACCAGCGTAGCATCTTCATCTCTGTGGTGTAAATTTTCTGTTCATCTGTCTTCCTCATCGACTAGCACTCAGGTCCATGTAGTAGGGCTAGTCTTACTGCCCTTTTGTATAAGTAATCGGCATTAGGAAGTCGCATAGAATGCCAGATAGCGATCTCCATTTCAGCTAGGGTGTCTGGATTCTATTGTGTATGTCTCTCTCTACACAGGCTTTTGGTGCTACAATGGATCCGAGATACTTGAACTCTTCAACTCTGTTAAGAGGTCTGTTTTCGATGGCTGGACATGGTATGGCACCTACATTTGCTACGGAAATTTCTTATCGATACTTAATAATAAATATCGCCCTTTAATTTAGACATCAAAGATATACCAAAAGAATTTCAGACTGAAATCCTTAAAATTCAAAAAATTAACACTTTACGCGATGGCATCCAAAGTACCTCATGTGTCTTTTATGATACTTTTTTAAGTGTGTCATTTAAGGATTAAACTCAAACAAAAATCTTTGAGCAGCAGTAAAGAATTGTGGGGACGGTATAACGAATATTCCTCACATATTGTTTTTATCTACAGACGCTTTTTTAGATTAATTACAACAAGAGTTTATTATGGTCACAAGAGTTCTGAGATCCCGGGCGCCAGTTGGGCCGTGTCCGTGGCGTCGGCTTACGCTAAACGTTGGTTCTCACGATTCGGTGGATTCCAAATAGTGTTCGCAGAAAAGGTTGCAAACGTTCTTCGGTCGGTGCTGCTGCTGCCGTTTTCACGGGGGATGGAGATTTACCGAACAGCTCTTTTAAGAGCCGTACCCGACGTCCCTCGGTGGGCCTCTTCTAGAGTGTCGGTGGCAACGGGGACAGCGGTTCTGGTACTGGCGTTCTTCGGCGGTAGGCTCGCCACTGGTTCCGATAGCCTTTTTCGGAGGTGTCGATCGGACGATGTTAGTGCTGGTCCTCCTGGGGGCCATAGGCCACGGTCACGTAGTTGTCTGAAGTGGCTCACGATTCTGCAAGATCCCATGCCTAGCGGCAAGCACGGCTCGATGAGGGCCAAGATTTTAGAGAACGGCAACGCCAGTTATGGTAAGAGGCTTTCAAGTAGCGGCTGCGAACTGTCTTGGGCTGGCGTGGGGCATGATTGGGCAGGCTTGCACCTCCCAACTGCCGGTTTCTGGGAATGCTTCTCGGCTCGGCATTACGCTAACTTGTTCGCTTTGCGGAAACACTTTGCATTCCGATATTAGGCTATTTTTTTTGTTTTGTGGAAGTACTTTGCGTCTCGATAGAATTAAGTTCGAAAAAGAAGCAATGACTTTAGAAGATATTAGCAGAATAATTCAATAAGTTGAGGGTGCATGCCTTACAACACTCAAGTCCCTAATTAACACTAAAAGGACTTGAAAACAGCATTAGGAAGAAAGACGACAGAATATATTTGTATTTTTTTACACGATCTAGTGAGTTATCAGGAAACTGCTAACCATCGCTTTCTTGTAAATACTGTCTTACAGAAAACGCCTTTTGCCTCCTAATTGTACAGTAATAACCACTAATACTTTTTCCATACTTGTTATAACATCGTGATGATATTTTTAATTTTAATCTATAGTAGTGCATCTAATGCACGGTTACAAATTCAACAGATTTCCGATAGATGTCATTTAAATAAATGACAACATTCCATTGAGGCTTGGAATCAAATACAGCATTACTTTAAGATTGTGCAACATTTACTTAACAGAAAGTTTTGTGTAGCCAGATTTGTTGGGTAAAGTATAATTTTTAATTTATTTAGGATGCTCAATTATACCTTAATTTTACGTCTTGTAATTTTAAGTCTACTAAATCATATAATGTTGTTATTAGTATTTGTTCCGTGCTAGATGTTCTGAAATTATGTTATTCAAAACTAATTTTGAAAGATGCAAAGAATTATTTTAGAAATTTTTTTCTAAAATCAAGAAATAACTCTTAAAATTTAAATTTTATTTATAAGTGAAAACATGTAAATTAGTTTAAATGTCAATGTAACATTTTTAACTATTCACAAATTTATTTATGTACTATACATATAACAATGCTTTAAATATGGTGCTAAATGTTACGAATAGATTTTTTATAAAATTTAGGAAACATTTTTTTAAATTACATTTATTGCCAGATCAATAAATATTTTTGTTATATGCAGCATTGATGTATATATAACATAACGAGACTTTTAGCTGTCCCGGTGAACTTTTCAATAACAGTTTTTGCGATTCTCGCAATATAATGTCTTAAGGTAGTTGACGTTTGAATCTTGAGTGGATCCTTGTTTGAAAAAAATCATAATGAACCGCACCACTACACGCACTTGAGTTGTTTATAAGCTTTTTTGCACTTTTTTAAAAGTGGTTTTCAATGGACTTAATTCCTAGTTCATGACGCAGTTGTGTATTTTGAAAACACCAGGGCGTGTTGACTGTGATCCTCAACACCTTCTTTTGGAACCTCTGTAGCTTTCGTATGTTGGTTTGAGATGTATTGCACCATATCGTTGATCCATAAAGAATTAAAGGCCGTAGCAGGCTTTTATATGACAAGAAAGTGCATTAAATTTTTAAGGAAGATTTGTGGTTAATTAGTGGATACAACTGTTTGAGTCTGGCATAATCTTGTATTAATTTCTGATTAATATGAAAACCCCAACTCAGCCATTTGTAGAGGTAGATGCCAAAGTATTTGACTGCTGATTCATTTGGGTTCTATGGTATTGGTTTATTATTAATGTGTACGGAGTTGGGATTCGTAAATCTTCTGTGCATGAAGATTTTGTCTTGGCTTTTTCTGAGTTTACTTGAGTATACTACTGTTGGAACCACCGAGAAAGTTGGTTTGTAGCTTGTTGGAGTGGTAGCATTGCTTCATTTAATAACATTGCCTGGGGAAGATGACTGTGTCATCCGCAAAGGTAGTAAGAGTTGCCTTGGTTTCGGGCAAAATGGGGTTTAACCCAGAATGCTGCCTTACGGGACGCCAGTGTGGATATTCTTAGTTCCTGATAGTGTTGTTTGTTTGGACAGCAAAGTTTCTATATTTAACCAATAAAAATAAGATGGCTTTTAGATAGAGTGGTAAGTTAACATCAGGATTTTCTTCTTCAAACCTTCAAGCCAAACTCTGTCGAAGGCTTGTGAGATATCAATAAATAAGACCGTGCTGTATAGTTTATTTTGAAGCCGCGCTTAATATGCCCACTTATTTGTTGTAAATAGTGACATGTAGAGTGCCGTTCTTTCAATCCAAACTAGAAGGTGGGAGACTTTTAATTCCAGTGTTTAATCTAACATGAATTATTTTTTTAGCAGTTTGGATAGATGGTTAGCAGACTTATTGGTCTATATAGCTGCTAATTTTAGTTTTTTACCTGGTTTTGAAAACGTTAAAATTTGGGCGTGTTTCCATGCCTGAGGAAAGTAACCTAGCCTTAGAGAGGCATAAAATATTGTACTTAGACAGGCTATTGTTTCTTGGTAATATGCTGGAGGATAGAGTTTGTGATAAGATCATGCCCGGGAGACTTTTTTGTTGAAAGGGTGTCTATATAGGTTTTAAGTTTCTTGGAGGAGATGGGTGTAATTCTATCAGGGTGATTTACATTTGTTTCGATATAAATTATCATGCGGTTAAAGTATGTAGAAGTATAGGTGATGATGCGAGTAAAGGTCATTTCAAGGTGTGCAGCGAAAGCTGAAACTTTTCTTCGTGTGAAATGTAGGTGTCTTTACCGGTATCTGATGTGAGTGTAGGCAGCTTTTATTTAGTTTAGGATCTTTTTAGTGGTTTGCCATGAGCTCCTGTCTTCTGGCTATGTGCTGTTTATAGGTGTTGACTCTGAAAAAGTCTATTTTTCTTTTGATCCAATGGAAAAGGTAGTTGAGTCGGTTTTTGATTAATGGATTTCTAATTATTTGTCACCGCGCATAAGTTGGCTTTTCTCGTTGATTAGGTTGATTAATATGCCTCGGTGGGTAGTTGTAGTCTTATAAAGCGGTTACGTGTGGTGGTGTACTTGCTGTTGTGCTTTGAATATTTGTAAAACAAAATATTTTATTATCTAGTATTTTTTCAAATAGTTCCCAGTTTATTTTGCCATTTATAAGTTTGAGTTTTGGTTGTTTAGGTGCTAATTTAATTGAACAGAGATGTGGTCTGAGTTAAGTTCGATTATGGCTCGTCGATATAATGGTTTGTTGAAATTCTTCTGCAGAACAATTTCAAGTATGTCGGGCTCATGGTTTCGTTGATAAGGGTAATAAGTATAATCATCAGATGCTACGATCTGGAAGGAGTTAGTTGTTGCAAAATTCGCGAGTTTATTCCCCTCGGAGTTGGACGCTCTGCAGTCCCATAAGGTATTTAGCGTTTATATCACCAATGACCAATACTAGTTGGGTTGTATCGAATATTGTTTTGATGACGTTAGGTATTATCTTTTTATTTAGCTGCCTGTAAGCGCTAGCTATTGTTACACTGCAGTTGTCGGCAAGTGTTATTTTAATTGAAGTCATTTTACGAAGATTTGGAACGATAGTATCAGATTTTGTTTAGGATACTTAAATATCGTTGGCACGCCTTCTCAAAGCTTTAGTAGTGTAGCAAATTGAAATGAAATTCGTGCAGTACTGCGAGTGCACTTGGGGACACAATGTAAAACCATAAAGGTAGAGAATCATAAGTTACTATGAATGGCATGGTTTCTTTGAATAAAGCCTTAGAGATTCAATCAAATCATAGAAGTGTGTTTTAGAGTTAAGGTGGTAAGGACTATGCTGACAAAGACAAATATGTGTAAGCTATACATTATTCAGCACACGTTTTAATTGCTTGTGGTAAACATACAAATTATGTTTGGTGCATTGGCGGATGTAACAGATCTGGCTGATATCTCATCCATGAAAAAGTCTATGCACAACGGATTTTTCACGATTTCAACGTCATACAGAAACAGAAATGTGAAGGTATGTCAATAGTTACTGTAGCTATACAGTATGGAAGCAGACAGGCTGTGGTTCTGCTACAAGACCCCGGAAAAAAACATTAGTTTATGCAATTGTAAAAAATTGAAAATTCTTATTTCAAAAAGGCATGGTCGGAATTGTTTATTCTAAAACAAAGAGTGATTATCTTTAAGAATAAGAGGGAAATTCTTCTTATAGATTCGATGCCTCCTTGTGAGATAATTGTCAATAAGCGATACTGAGGGGGATTACATCAACACTACCGGGAAAGCACCGAGAATGTATCCGAAGGCGTTTTTTAAATGTGTAAGACAGTAAACAATAAGAAGTTGTTGTCTAACGATAAATTTTAGTCTGCTCTCCACAAGTGGAGCCGTACGACTAAAGAATGTTATACGATTGTTTACAGAAATTGCTAAAGCGCTGGCAAAAGTGCTTAAACAGTGAAGGAGCATACCTCTAATGAAATGTGCGCTAACTTTCTTCTAGTAAAAATTAGTGTTTTTCAGCAACCAAGATGTTTCATTAACTTGCGTTGTTCGGTAAACTTCAGATACCCCCGGAAAATCCCGAAAGACGGATAACTTTGTCCATTTTAAAGATATTTAACGATTTTGATTAGTTGTAAGTAATATGCCCTAGTAAAACTTCTTACCAGGAATACATTAGGAGGGTAAACTTTTAAATACAATTAAATTTTTTATATTACCTTTCTTGGGTCACAAACCCTCTTGACTGCAAAAGTGTTTTTATTAGCACCCTAAAAACGTAAATCAAAATTACAATAAAAGGAAATTTAAATATATCTTAAAGACGGCGACGTCAATAAATGAATCAGTGAAAAGTTAAACATTAATGTCTAGTTTTTGGTCGAACCTGGTTGTTATTAACCAAGTTTATATACAATTTAATTGCTTTGTTTGTTACTAATTCTAATAATATTAGTTTATCAGCGACCGGCTCGTTGGTCTAGGGGTATGATTCTCGCTTTGGGTGCGAGAGGTCCCGGGTTCAAATCCCGGACGAGCCCAACTTTTATAAATAAGTGGTACATAAGTATGATGTTAGGATAATGACCTTAAAATGATAGAATACGTCAACTCGTAATAATAAAAATAAAGTCTGGGAACAATAAATTATGAGTTAATGAAGATACATAATATTAAAATGGTACTTTCCATTCCTATATGGCTGAGTTGGTAATTAAGTAAAAACCTAAATATTTATTCAAGTTCTAGTAGTATAAAAACTATGGTATTAATTCTTCAATTCAAAAAAAGTAGTACAGCATTTCAGTGTTTCTGTTAAGGATGGCGAGGAAAAAGTTCAGAGCTCAGCCATTGTTTATTTATTGCTTTACGAGTATGACAGATTAATAAGCATCAATTTATACCTTTTTCCTATTTCTATTTTAATTTAGTATTTGTAACTTTTGCATCAGGTTTAGTATTTCTGGGTGCAAAAAATTGCTCTTAATATAACTCTAAAATTATTAGGAGCAACCTAAACGTTTTAGATTTGCCCTTTTCACTTTAACGAGAAGCTATTTTCATTCTTCTAAACTTTAGAGCCAATACGTAGTATAATGCTCAGGAAAATGGCAGCTATAAACTAAGCTACGACATAAACCATAAAGCACTACAGTTATTCGGAGCAATTCATAAGTTTTACGCCACATCAAAACGGAACGTTGTGGGCTAAATTTTTGAATGAAACTGTCATAAAATTTTGAGTTGGAGAACGCGAGATCGATAGTATCTTTCTCATCAACAATTTACCTCGGAAAATCGGATACAGCCGTGATGCGCTCATTAAACTCTTTGTTTCAATATTACTTAATGTTTTTGTTATAAAACTGTTATTAGTAAAACTTAAAAACATTCACTGAAATGAAAATTTAACTGCCAATTTGACATTTTCACAGCCCAAAAAGTAGTAGGCCAAGAATACATCTAAACAAGTTTGAATTCATTTAGAAAACTACTAGTAATTGGTAGATAATTATTATCAGTGTTTGTAATCTTTACTTAGCAATCAGATTTATTATCAGATATATTCTATAACCTAACAGGCTAACCACTACTAAGTGTACTAAGAACCAAATAATACAATAAAGTTAACAATTACCTACGCAACTGATGTAACTTCAAAGTTTTGTGGATTAACATTGTCAAAAATTTATTAATTTACTTATACTCACGTTAATTCTATTAATCATAGTTTTTCAAGTTTTTATTTATCTGCAGTAGCTGTTCTAATAGTGAGTTTGAATGGATTTCTATACTCTCTTGATGCTCAGTGGCTTTTACCTAGATTTCTGAACTGTTGTGACTGGTAGATCTATATGAAGCGTATGATTTGAAATATACCAGGAAGCATCTACAATCTGACAAAATATTTTTGATCTTTATACTTTATTTATTAGTGCAGTTCCGTAACTCTACTTCGTAAGTCCACATAGGTTAGAACTTTGTACATATTTGTTTCTTTCTTTGTATAATATGTTGCTTATCTGTCAGTAAGCTTAAGTATTTTGCAGTTTCCATACTGTTATATCTGCACATTATCTATTACAACTGTTGAATAACATTGCTTCTGGATGATAAATACTATATGTGTTTAACAAATAAGTTTAAATATAATGCAAGATTATTTGATATTTTTACACATGGAACGTGTAGTAATAACTCAAATGCGCTGCCGTAGTGTACTTTTGAATGGTTAAAAAGTGATCCAATATTTCTCCATTTAATTAGCTATGATTTTTATAAATTAAGGTAGGCTCAAAGAAATGTTTCATTGATATTGAAGATTAATTTACAATAGCGAATTTTCTCGAAAGCTTCATTAGTATCTATCGCTTGTGGTATTGTAGAGTAAGCTAAATTACTGGGAGTAGGATTATGCTGTTTTTTTTCTGATTTACCAATCGTTATCACTTGTGTAAAATGTTTGTCAATATCTCGGTCATAGTAAGGAATATAAATTCCTTTAACATTTTAACTATAATTAGTTTAATACCAAAAATCTTGGGATTTAGCAGTTCTATGCTAGCGATTCTTTTTGGGGTCAGCGATTTAATATTTTGATATATCTAAGTGGATTGACTTTGTTTGATCTCTTGGTCTGGTTCATCATCTAATTGTTTAAAATGGTTATCAAAGATCTTAGAAAAGCTTTACTCTATCTGCGAGCTTTTATATCCCTGATAGAATTCTCTATTACCAAACCTTATGAAAACATGGCCACCGAAATCTATTAAGATGTACCCAAAGTGCTGCGTACCTCCGTGTTACTCAAATCAAATATGAGACTTTCCGAATTGTAAACTCTAAAAAATATAAGACAAGATAAAAGCACTATAATCTTGTTGGCAGAAGAGAGTAACGTTGCAATTATTCTGAACAACTCAGAACGTATCGGTAAGATGAACGATTTACCAAAATTACCAGACTATCGTGAAGTACCCAGCAACTCAACAACCTACCTTGAGAAAAAGCAAAACTTCCACTACCAATTTGAACCCATGGCTCGATACTAAAAGCTCCTTATAGCCCGGCAAAAATATTTAAAAATCACAAAATTATATGATTTTCCAGAAATTTACAAGAAGAATACTCTGTTTCGGCCTATTATCAGTGCCTTTGATTATTCTATACAAAACTTAGCCAAACACCTAACCAAAATCCTTTAGACTCTTACAGAACAAGCCTCATTATAGGCCTCAAATCCTTTTTTATATTTAGAAATAACGTAATGATTTATTATAATATTGCCCCCCTACTTACTAATATTTTCATCACTAATACTTTGCGAATCCCGAAATCTATCCACAAACCAAAAGACGTCATCCTCAAATTAATTGACCATTGCCTGTCCAATATCTATTTTACCTTTTAAAATAAATTTTATTGTCAAATCAATGGTGCTGCTATGCAACAGAACCTACACAGACCAACCGAACAGATAAATATCAAACCGCATATACAAACATTCCTGGCTGTACAAAAGAGAGTTATTTCTTTTGCCTTGGCCAAACATAATAAAAAAGCCGCCATAAAATTGTTTGTTCCAAATCAACAATATTCGCTCTATTTCCCATTCCATCAGTAGAATTATTGGTGGTGCTATTGAAATAGAAAAATACCCTTAATACCTCAATATCCGGGAACACGCTCAAAGTTTTGCTATTATTTAAGAACCACGTTATCAATGATATAACTTATCTAAACCAACATACTTGCGCCAGTCCAATGCATCGATTTTTGGGAAATTTTGAACGTTTCCGCATTCACTTTGATGTCATTTTTAAAGGGTTCTAGTTCTATACTGGAGGAGATTATTATATTCTACTTCCATTTTAAACATAATATTAATGAGAAGTTCAGGTCGGAAAGCAATTCGGAAAGCGTATTGTGTCCATGAGGCCAGATAACAACTGTATCGTTAAGGTACCTTATCTAAAAGGTAGGTTTTTAGGAAAATGAAGCAAAATCTTTTATTTTAACGTTACTGACGTTGACATGTTTGGCTGTCAAAGTACTTATATACAATCCTCTAAGCTTTCTGCACTAGCAAGACCTGCTTTAGAAGTTGAAGTGCTATTATAGCGCTTCCCAGGCTTACTTAGCGATTGCACTCCCCGGAACGATAATCCTGGCCTCACTTCACGTACTTAGGCCTAGCACGGCAGCAACGCTGAAGGTGACCGAAACGCTGGCACTGTGGCGCTGGCTAACTCGATTATGTTTCTTATGTGGGTGTAAGTGTTCACAGCTACATCGAAGATACTTCGCAAGTTGAAGATTTTTTTCCTTTGTCGCTCCGGTTAAGTTCGGGAAACAGAGCGGCATGGGACGGTGGTTGGGGTCCTTCCTCATCTTCTGTACTACGCAGAGGAAAATGTCTTTGTTCAGGAGCTCTTGTTTGAGCTCCTCCTCGGAAACATATTTCGAGACGTCACGCATGATGCCCCTGAGGGGCTTGTCTTTCTTCAGTAGGTGGAAGTGATGTTCCAGTCGAGATTTCGTATTTTATTTTGAAATCGTTCATAAACAATGTAGCTACGACAGGTGAAAGTAAAAAACCCATAGGAGCACCGTTGGTTTGGCGATAAAATTTGTTTTGAAAAGTAAAATTGGACAGGCAATGGTTAATTAATTTGAGGGTGTCGTCTTCTAGTCCTTAATTGTTTTTTTAGAAGATGTAAGGTCTTAGGAACGAGCATATTAGTAAAGAAAGAGACAACATCGAACCATTATATCAGATTTACGTGTGGAAAAGGATTTGAAAATTTCTAGGAAGTGGTAGGAGTTTCGAACATATGACGAGGCTTGCTTTGTAGGGGGTTGACAAAGTTTGTCCAGGTATTTGGCTAAGTTACGGGTAGGTAAACCAAAGGCAATGACAATAGTTTTCTTGTATTGAGGCATTGGTTTGAGTTGTCAATATGGGTCTCTGTTTTTTTAAGGTTGTTGAATTGTTAGGTACTTGACTTAAGTCTGATAATTTTAGTAAGTTGTCCATTTTGGCAATGTAGTCTATGTTATTGAGGACAACAGCAACATTACCTTTATTTACCAGTAAAATAATAACGTCTTGTCGTAAGGTTGTAATTCGAAAGGTTTAATATTTTGCCTGATTCGATTGGCTGTTTTTTCGTAAAATATAATAATAGATTGTTTTATCTGGCTTATATATCCGGTGGGAACACGATTAGGAGCTTGGATAGCCGGTTCACTTACAGGATAATCGGAGATATTATGCACAATGATGTTGGGACGTAACGGATGGATGATAGATAAATGGTTCTGGCAAAGTCTAAAAAGTTTCTGTTTTTGAATATTGGTTTTTTCTTCAATTATGTATAATGCTTTATCATATATTACTCTGATTAGGAATCCCAAATGACCTGAATGAATTTGGTAAGAGTTGAAATTATGGAAATCGCCACAGAGTTAGTTTGTCAAAGTTTTTTGGAATGGCGTGGATGGAATGTCCGAGCAGAGATAGTTCTGCTTTTTTAAGAATACGGAAAATATGAAAGAATTTTTGATGTCGTAAATATACAAAGATAACTTGTTTGTCTCTACAGGATTGTAGAAAAGCAAGGTAACACAAGTCTAGTCTTTTGTAAAATAAGATTGGAATACAGCTTAGTAAGGTTGACGTGCGTCTATGTTTTGGAAATTCAAAACTTCGCTATGTTACGATAAACATCCCAATTTGTTGTGTAATCTTGGTTTGGATTTGTTTGTGTTTAACAGACGAGCTATTAATTACTATAAGAGAGAAGTCATTAGTAGACGTCATAACTATGTACAACTTTGGTATGTGTTTAATTGATTTATTTTATAACGATTTTTGCAGACCAGTTAGATTACAAGAGCCATTAGGTTGATGTTACTGTAGAAATAAATACTTTTTTCTTTTATTGTTTCGTTTTCCTTATTAGTTGTTATGAATTGTAAACTATATCTGCTTACTATTGTAGTCTTCCATGGCTACGCATTATGTTTAATATTTAAAAACATTGTACTTGCATGTTTAGCTTAAGCTGATTACTTATACACATAGTTTTTGCAATTATCTAATAATAAAATTAAGAATAAAGTTTTTTTTGGTCACGTTCTTACTTCCCAAAAAGTTAAATACAAATATCTAGGTATTTTTCGAACTATTATCAAATGTAAATTTTGTGTACTCGGTAATATAAAATAGTAACAACTTTGCTGAAAAAGCTAAAACCAAATTCGATTATCACAGGAAAAGAAGCTTATTGACTGAATATGATGTTATAATTAATATAAACATACCTAGAGAGCCTTTTGTAGTGCTTTACAGACACACTAAATGTAGTTTTTGGTCTTCTTTTATAGCTTTTTTATTTATAATTTTTATTTATAATTTATAAATTATGTTTTTTAATGCCTCTCCTTTCTTTTATAATAATTGTTAATAAGTAAAAAATGTAGCGAAAGAACCAAAACAGGATAAAAAAATATCAAAGGACAAGTAGAGATTATGAAATTTTATTTTTAAATTGGCCACTTGTTATTTATTTATTCAGTAGTTGAATACCCTTTTTTCTTTTTTCTGCAAAAGATACTACAAAAATTTATATTATTAACTGTAGCTGTATTTGTCGTTATAAAATATTATTTCTATTAAACAATACTGGTTTGTGCGTACTTGGGTCATAAGCAAATTGTAATGTCTGCAAAGCTTGCAACGCATAGCGAAGTGGCGAAGCAGTCTTTCAAATTTGAAAATTCTCTAGTTGACCTTTGACCAATCAGTTCAAAACAAGCCTTTTTGTTCGCCTGTCGATTGGTGAAAACAGAATTTGGAAATTGCCAGCCGTTCTCGAGTTTTTGCTCGGACGGACAGACGGACGGACAGACAGACAGACGGACAACATGAAGTTAGTAAGTGACTCCGCTTCGCTTCGCCACTTAATAAGCCTGCGTGACAAAATTAAATAAAAAGCATGGTTTTCTGTCTTAGTGTCTCTCTTCTTGATGATGGACTAAAAAATCTTACACGATCACCACATCAAAATTTCCTGAATTGTTTAGAATAGCTCGCATCTTTTGGTTATTTTTTTATCAGATGAAAATTATTACAGAAAATCTTTCCATATTTGATATAGCAAAATTTTGAATATTTGAAAATAAGTGATTGATTATCTTCTATAAAACTAATTTCTGAACTACCCCGTGTAGTATAATTGGTTCTTTTTATAATATACAATAATGGTAATTGAATTGAACTGAGAGGTTAAGGCTCTATGTCTGATCGTCGACCATCTCTGATGAATGAACATAGACGACCGCCATTATCTTGTTCAAGTGAACGCAGGTACTCAATTAGTGACCGAGTAGGCCAAGGCATCAGGCACCAATCTTTTATAATGCTAAAACTTAATACTCTAATGTACTATGAGGTCAATTAAGCACTAAAGTTTTATAAAAATTTAAAATAACCAATTTCTTTGTAAATAAATGGTGGTAATAGGAGAGTACCTGGTATAATTATTCTGTTTTTAAATAAAACATGTAAGTTGAAATATATTTTTTTATAAACTTAAAATATAAAATAGAACTTATATGTTTTAATTTTGATACAATGCATCGTTAGAGAAATGTTATTAGTAAATTAGTAAGTTAGAATGTCCAATTTACACATTAATACTAGGAGGACTGGCTTCCAAGGAAATTTATATGCAAATTAAAGGAATTACATTCAAACTTCTCATATGAGTTCTAGGGGTCACCATGTTCGATAATATCGATGTCGTGTAAAATTGTGGCACGACTATTTCTTAAGTGGACGTTTGTATTTTAGGTGAATTTTCCTTAACTAATTATTTAAGTAATTGCAATTCTTCTGCAATTACTAAGCGATCCTTTGAATAAATTTGGAGACAGTTTCGTTATTTTTTCTAATTTTCTGAGTATTCTTAGTATAATTTTATATGTTTCGTTACAGACACTACCCAACCAAAAAGTTGTTAAATTGCTAATGTGAATTATTGTTATACTTTTAAATTATAAAATACCATCTAGAGGCAGCATCTATATATTTTTTATAATTGACTTGTATTAAATTATCAAAGAAATAGCACTACAAAGACCAGATAGAGTCAATTACAGCCATAGCTCTATACAGTTCTCTAAAACACAATAAAAAAGCAGAACACTACGTCAAGTTTTTTGGCACCCTTAGAACACGCTTTATGGCTGGCGGAGACTATAACACTAAACACCAGGAATAGCGTGCTAAAACAACAACCACTGAAAGTAGAGAATAAACTGAAGAAACCGATATACAGCACCAACTAAGTCTACCAATAGAAATATTACCCTAGCGGAAGTTAAATCCTCAATAAACTAAAACAAACTAAAGCTAAATATAGCACCAGGCTACGATATGTGTTAGAAAAGGAATTTAAACTAATAACGGCCATATTTGATGATATTCTAAGATTGAACTATTTTACGGCTCAGCGGAAAGTGGTCCGTATAGTGCTCATATCTAAACCAGGGAAACTTCAAAATTAATCATCTCGTTAATCTTTTATTAATAAAAGTGTTTTTAGATTTCAACCAATCTTAAAACTTAGTCTTAAGATAGAACATCAGTTCGGGTTTAGAAAGAAACATGTCGTAATCGAACAAGTTCACGGGATAGTAAGTGAAGTTAACCAGGCCTGTAAAGAGAAGAAGTAAGTAATCTGCTGTTTTTGGACGTAACTCTGGCTTCCGATAAGGTCTAGCATGTCAAAAGTGTTCAGGATTGACAAAAATCCCCACATATCTATTATTACCTAATTAATAGACACTTTTTAGATGGTTTTAAGAAAAATTACAAAATTATATTCTATAAAAATTCTGTGTACTATAGCAAAGCTTGCTAAAACTCATTATATACAGCAGATGTACCTAACAACGGCAATGCGATCACAAGCACATTTGCAGACCATACTGCATTTTTTGTAATCCACGATACCTCTTTTTTTGCATAACAAAATTTACAAATTTTTCTAAACAATCGTTGCATACAGGCAAATAAAGTCAAGTCTATACAAGTCACCATCACACTAAGAATAAAAACTTGTCTAAAAGAAATATTTACGAATAAACCACTCCCCCAGAGTATGTCAGATATATTGGTATACAGCTTGATCGCAGAAAAATGTAGAGAAAACATCTATTCAGCAAAAAAACAATTGAACTTAAAATTTACCAAATCAAACTGGCTGTTAGGATGCAAATCAGGTAATTTCTACAAAGCAAGTTATTACAATACAAAACATATAGAGGCCTAAGGTAACGGCACCTATAGTGGACACTTTAAGGATTTTTTTGCTTTTTCTACTTATACATCTAAGTTTTTAAACAAACAACAAAGATAGATATTTATTTACGATCTTTGTGTCTTCCGCTAACAGATTAAGATGCACGTTTATCCTTAACTTAAGCGTAGGATTTGTTTTTTAATTTTATATCGGATGTGGTTTTGGCACCTGAAGTGGACAGTGAAAACTATGATGGTACCTAAATATAACATTTTTGGAACCTAAAAATGACAGCCCACTTTTTAAACTTTTTCTAATTGTTATAGCGCTAGAAATCCCTGAATTCCCTCCTCAGCTACTCCCTGACACTTATTTGGGTACAAACATGTTATCTACAGGTACTTAGTTAACTGAACTGCATTGAAAATTGAAAAAAAATATAGTACAATTCGAAATTACTTAAAATCAAACTTATACCTTGTACTTACTTAATTTGGAAAATTTAGTACATAAATGTCATTTACTTAGTCTAATTAAGTTCTTCTAACTCCGACACTGAAAAATTTCCCTTCGGCTACTAAATTTGGAAGGCGGCCAAATGTAGCCCAGCTATAAAATAAAATGTCGTCCCTCTCTGGCCATTTCCACAGCCGCCCATTTTTCTTCATTGCCTTCACCTTAGCCTCATTTTGGAGAACTTCTATCACTACTCCAGAGAAGATGTTCTCGTCGTAGCGCATCACTACAAATTCACCTTTCTCTTTTTTAGCAGGTAACAGTCCAGTGTTTTCAGCGCCTGAAATATCGTCACCCGCGTCACTACCGCCTGAAGATGAATTTAGACTTATCAGCAATTCATGCTCTGAATCTGTGTCAAGGGAGTGAAGCGATTTTCTTGCACGTTTTTTTTTTGGAGGGAACAGTTTCCTATTGACATTTTTTAATTGTGCAGCTTTAGCTTTGTCTTGTCTCTTTTGTAGGCGAGCTACCAAACGTGCTTTCTTTTCTTCCTCCTTCTTTTCCTTCTCAGCAGACTTTTTTTGTGTATACAACGTCCACTCTGCTGTCGTGATTACACTAGGCATTTTTTTCTCTTGGCGAGCTTACTACCGTGTTGGCTTTCTTTAGCTTTAGGATAGAAAAGACTCCTTTCGAAAGGTGATGGCACAAGGGTGTTTGAACTTGTGCTTGGTGGTACCACAGCCGGGTTTTCTGGTGATGGCACGAAGGTGTTTGGACTTGTGAACCACCAAGGTTCCTCAGCTGGATTTTCAATACCCACATGTTGATGTAGAGGATAGAAGTCTATTTGCAGTGTGCCGGATTTTTCGGTCTCAGGTCTTTGTGTGCAGGCGATCTTCCACACTGCGAATAGACTTCTATCCTCTACATCAACAATCCCTTGGTGAAATAACTTCACTTTTTCGGAACCCACGACTGATTCCAGTCAGTCCAGACGATCATTTTTCTGTACTCGCAAGCTATCACAGGAGCACTCGGGTTTCGATCGATTTGTACTGCCGTTGGACACCATGGAACAAGTCCACACTTTCTAAATCCATTCTGCAGAATTGAAGGCTGTTTTATTAACTTTTCTTCAATTAACTCTTTTAATAAGGGCGCAAACGTAGTTTTCGTGACGTTTTCGTCGTTGTACATACGATAATTTCGAACTTTCTCTTGCCAATTCATTTTCAAAGTTCGAAACACTGCCACGTCCATGGGCATGTGGGGCATTTGACAGAAGGACCCAAGCACAATGCTCTTCTCTTTGCAAAATTGACTCAATTCCATTGATAAATGAGAGACGTGCCCATCAAGAAAAAACACTAATGGCCTCTCAATTTCATTTTTCAGCAACCATGGGAAAAATATGTTTGCCATGTATTCATAAAATAATTGGCAGGTCATCCACCCGTTTTCTGACTTTCCTATACCCCAGTCTTTTGGGGCAGTGTCGTATATCAATGAGGGCACCCTCGTGAAACGATACACAATCATGGGAGGTGCAAGTTCACCAGCGGCATTGCTTGTTATCAGGAAGGTTAAATTTTCTTTTTCGTCGTTCCCAGCACATTGAAATATTGCTTTATCACCTTTAGCGGCCAAAACTTTCCCACTCTTCGGATTCAAGAAAAAAGCAGTCTCATCGGCGTTAAAAACACGCCGGGTTCCACACTCAAGGGTGTGGCCCACCCCATCTCTCTCCAAAATTGAAAAAACTTCTTCTTGCCATGCGCGAATTTTTTCTTGCGTCACAGCAGCCCGACTCGTAGTCAAATTCTGACAAATTCTTTCTGCAGCAACAGGGTACCTGGCCATAAAACATGGATACAATGATTACCACGTCATACTGCAATATTTTAACTGAAGGCATCTGAAATTAAAATAGTCCCTTAGGATGACACATTGGAACCTAAAGATAACACTGGCTGTCAACTTAAGGTTCCCGTCATAATTACACATTTGTTTTCAAATATATTTCAGAAGAATCTACAGCACTGATGTTTAAGCATTCAATTTCAATCCGAGTAAAATAACCTATAGTGGACACATCTGTCAACTTTAGGGGAGACTTGCGGTTCATGGAACCTGAATATGACAGTGTCCTGAAAGAGTACACCGAATTACGACATTGAGTGAAATGTTCCATAAACCTATTCTTCAATATCTGTTTTTGTCGGATATGCTACCAAAAACAGTAAAAAATACATCATGTTTACATTAAACCTTAATTACCGGAAGCACTTACCTTAATTTTTCCGCAAGGATTATTCAGAATTCAAGCTATTTTGAAAGTTGTCTTAAAAAAATTTTTTTTACACACAAAGCAAAATGGTTAGCTTTGTTTACGCTGCTCATTTGCTATCGTCAATAACAAGGTGCCATCCTAGCAAATAAAAAAGCGCCAAATTTAAAATGTATTTCTTATTTTTTTCAAGTTTTAACACGAAGTGTCATCTTTTGGTGACGTGTCCGCTACAGGTGCCGTTACCTTATATGGGCGTATGAGTTGCAATTATAGAGGTCCACAAGTAACCCTAATCCTGCAAACAATAGTGGATGCTCTGTGGCACGTAAAATACAAAGTCATCCATAGCTACTTTCGTATTAAATTAGTGAAAGAAGAAGAAAAATGCGGGAGTTTAGGGTTACCATATTGAGAGCCACGTAACCACTATGGCCGTGAATCTGATAAACAGCAATACAAATTACAGATTCAACAGGCTCTACACCTTACCATATCAATACTGATATGATTGTCTGATCAATATTATTTGTATATAATAAGTTATTTTTAAGAAAACATTCCACTAAGAAAGCATCTCTTATGAGTTAATTCTGTTAATTCATCAGACTTACTTATTGCTCACCAGAACAAATAAATTGAAAATACAAATAAAGTTATACAAAAAAATGGAAATACGCATTTCTTAGCGTTTCGCGTACGCATATCACATTTTTTTGAACTCACATTTTATAAACCAAATCCCTTTAGAACCTATACAAATAGCAAAATATACCATTTAAGTCATTACCGTGGCCTTTTTAATTGTAAACCAAGTAAAAATTGATCGATGGTTTTCCGTAGCCTGTAGAGTTTTGATAGTACCATTAGTAATATACGATTGAATCTACTAAACATTGGACTCATGATACTAATTTTTCCATAGAATGGTAATTATTGAACTAAAACCGGGTCTTTGTGGTAACGGGCTTAACTTTAATACTATAAGTCTTAGATAAGTGGATATTTAAGTTAGTTACAATAAATTAGACACAGTAGATCCAGTGATCGTAAATTTAATAAGCTACCGCAAATAAGTAAATAGCGATTAAATAAAAGGCAGTTATAGTTCAGTTACAGACAAATACAATAAGCTGCCCTCAAACATTATCGTTAGCTTAAAAGTGCTACACGTAGATAAGACGATTACTAAACAAAAATCATTAAACTACCAGCTGGTTATTTCATGTGATAACAAATTATGCATGCTTACGCTTATCATATACAACACATGGCAATTAAAAAATACAATAAAATAATTTTTTTACTTACCTGTTAGTGAAATTAATGATTTGTAATAACCAATATTTTTAGGTAGATAATATAGAAAACTAAGAAAAAAATACAGCAAATAAGTAAAAAATAAATTACTACGTAAAACGATATACTACTTTGTTCAAACATAAAGTGACTTTTTTAAATTAGAAACTCAACTTTTTGCCTTTTTTCAATTTTTAAAATGTTTAATATTGCGGAACAAAGAAGCTGCTCTAATTTTGTGCTGAAAACAAAATTAACCCTACCGAAATTTTTAAAATAATGCAGAAAGCATTCGGTGATCAATATTTATCGAGAAATGGTCTAAGCTGTTCAAAGAAAATCGTGGATCTGTAAAAAATAAACCTTCTATTTTCCGCCCATCAACATCAATAACCGAAGAAAAATAGAATAAATTAAAAACAGAGTTAAAAAAAATTGTCATTTGAGTGTAAGAGAGCCTACCGAAGATATTGAAATATCAATAGGTTTAATAGACATAACTTCAAATGATGTTTTACCCTTAAAACATTTATCAGCAAAACTCAACAATCATCGCTTTTCGGCAAAAATTCAACATAAACACCATATTCCCCAGATATGCCAACTTGCGAGTTTTCCTGTCAAGTGATTAAACAAACAGTTCCAGGAACCGGATTTGTCTCAGTTGATCAATAAAACAAAAATCAAAGGAGTTGTTGATGAAAATTTGAAAGTCACCTTACTTTTTGAATACAGTAGTATTTCAGGTCTAAATTTATGTATAATAAAATCTGTACAATGTTTTCGGCACAAAGTGCAATCACAGTGTTCCGTTTTATAAGAATTTTTAAAATCTTAAAACTGTTGTAGGTCTTTAGTTTACCTATTTTCTTTCCTCCACACAAAGAAATCAAAACCCATAAAATCTTAAAGTTATGCTGAGTATTTAGATTCACCTGCTTTAAAAGTTTAAAAGTTTCTGCTATGTAAAATATAACGCCATCTGGGACTACTTTTGTAGTCTGTTTTTTACTATTGGACATAACAAAGATATAGGCCTAGATGCGCCCGGCCCATTTGCGCCCATCGCCATTTTCCGCTAACTTTCGCCTCAAAAAAATGCCAACAAAAATAATGGTCTCATTTGTGCCCAACGTTGCAGCTCATTAGTCGTTAACCAAGTTTTTGCATATAGGATAAAGTGCGAGACGAAAACAAGTGAACATTTTGCTTATACTGTAAATGTGTAAATAATGATATAAAGATTGGATAGGGGTTCGTTAACAACAGCACTGATGATTTTCTCTTTAAAAACTACTAGAAAATCTAGCTAACTATGCTTGACTACTATAGAGAATGCAAGTGTTACAAACTTTCTGTAGCAATTGTTACTATTGCTGTCCTCCAACGATTGTGCCAGTCACGAATTCCGTCTCACTTGGGTGCATAGCCGTAATGGGCGTTGACGTTACGTTGACATTACGAAATATATAGAGTAATGATCGTTCGTGCATTTCCGCGTGGCCCCGAACGCGTTACTCTGGCGACCAATGCTTCTCACACAGCCGGGGACCGGGGACCGGGGACCTCCGCATTGTGCTTTAAAAATATTTAATTTTAAAGGAAGTAGTCTTAATACAAAAATCATTAGCGATCCCTAAAGCCATTAAAGGGATTATCCACTTTCACCGTTTCTCGTTTCTAATGAATATTTCACTTAAAGGGGAGGCTTCATAACATATAATTGCATATTTCAAATATATTTTAATTTCTCTTAAACATCTGAAGAGCAGATCACTTATTTAAATTTACTTTATTCGTCATTTCAATAGCGTCGTGACTATGGAGAATTTAAATATGGAGATTACGAAACAACAAAAGGGAAACCATAGTCAATATTGAACGGCTTCCAGTATTGTGTCAAAAGGAAGGACAGCGTTGTAACTTGGTTGTGCATGAAGGAGAAGACAGAAAAATGTAGAGGCACTTTGATGGCTAAAGAAAAGTCTGTGTTACGAGTCACAAAACACGTGTGTAAACCCGACGTTGCTGCCGGTGAAGTTAAAAGGTGCATCTTGCACGCTAAAGAGAGCTAGGGAAGAAGAAGATTTTTTGCCAGTGTCCAAGATTTACAAGAAACGAACAAACGGTTTATTCAATCGAAGCTTAGATCTTGTAACTGAGATTCCTACATTTTCCTCGCTCAAATAAACTCTAAATAGAATACTGAACAATCGCACGAGGCGTGATACAAAACCTTGTAACAGCTCAGGATGTTCATTTTTCCGAAGCCAAAGTGAAGATGGGAGATGGGTCAACCTTTCTTTTCTCCGATGATACGGAATAATATAGAGTTCTTATTTTTGCAAGTCAAAAAGGTGAAGACAAATTATCAAAAAGACAAAAACTTTTTTTATGGATGGAACATTCAAAAGCTGCAACAAGCAATTTTACCAGATTTATACCATTTATGTGGATCTTGGGAGTACTTTTGGGGAAACCAACACAATTCTAGTTGTATATGCTTTGTTTCCAAATAAAACGCAGGATGCATACACCAGATTATTTTCCATATTAAAAATTAAAGCCTCATGGAATCCAATCGTTATGAAGATTGATTTCGAACAAGCTTCCATCTCCGCCTGGAACGCGTGTTTCCCGACGTTGAAATTTTTGGGTGTAATTTCCATTACAATCAAGCTTTGTGGCGAAAAGTTCAAAATCTGAGACTTGCAACAGAATACACAGAAAATGAGGACATACGGTTGCACATAGGTATGTGTGCTGCATTGGCATATTTGCGATTAAATTATATTGACGATGAATGGCTATTACATAATGGAAAACGTCCCAGAAAATGCTAAATTGACAACGTTTTACAATTACTTCGTAGATCACTGGTTGAAAAATAACACCATAGTGAGAAAAATGTGGAACTGTCACAGTCACAAACATAGATCTCTTGAAACCAAATCCAAATATTTTTGAACTCAGTAAAGATTTTGAAGAAGGAATCAGAATAATTGGACTATGTTTGCGATAAGCAATAATTAAACTTGAAAGGCAAAAAAGAAAAAAGAAGTACATAGGATTGAACGAAAGATAGAGAAGACGCTTGCGGAATTTGAAAATACAGACGATTTAGAGAAATTTTTGCGCACTTTATCCTATATACAAAAACTTAATTAACTATATACTACTCGAATATGCATGTATGTATATATTGTAAATATTAATCTAAAATTCCAAAAAGAAAAAATAAAAAAATGGCAAGAATCAGAAAATGTACTGCTATAAAACAAAAACTTATAAAAACACATTGAAGCTAGGGGAACCCAGCGGAAATTATAAAATTTTGTATAATTAGTCGTAGTGACTAAGGAGCTGCAACGATGGACGCAAATGAGACCGTTATTTTTATTGACATTTTTCGGAGGCGCAAGTGAGCCGAAAATGGCGGTAGGCGCAAATGAGCCGGGCGCAAGTAGGCCGACACCGTGGCAAATTCTGTCTTTGTGGGTTATTAGTAATACCTTCTGGTTTGCGACCATCATTTTGAAAAAAACGGAGCTGATGACGGACTGTGTCGTTTCACGCCACACTGTTTAGGGTGTTTCTGATGTTTATATGTATATATAAAAACACATTGAAGCTAGGGGAACCCAGCGGAAAATTATAAAATTTTGTGTAATTAGTCGTAGTGACTAAGGAGCTGCAACGATGGACGCAAATGAGACCGTTATTTTTATTGACATTTTTCGGAGGCGCAAGTGAGCCGAAAATGGCGGTAGGCGCAAATGAGCCGGGCGCAAGTAGGCCGACACCGTGGCAAATTTTGTCTTTGTGGGTTATTAGTAATACCTTCTGGTTTGCGACCATCATTTTGAAAAAAACGGTGCTGATGACGGACTGTGTCGTTTCACACCACACTGTTTAGGTGTTTCTGATGTTTATATGTATATATAAAACACATTGAAGCTAGGAACCCAGCGGAAAATTATAAAATTTTGTATAATTAGTCGTAATGACTAAGGAGCCGCAACGATGGGCGCAAATGAGACCGTTATTTTTATTGACATTTTTCGGAGGCGCAAGTGAGCCGAAAATGGCGGTAGGCGCAAATGAGCCGGGCGCAAGTAGGCCGACACCGTGGCAAATTTTGTCTTTGTGGGTTATTAGTAATACCTTCTGGTTTGCGACCATCATTTTGAAAAAAACGGAGCTGATGACGGACTGTGTCGTTTCACGCCACACTGTTTAGGGTGTTTCTGATGTTTATATGTAGTTGAATTACTTCTCCTCCAAAACTTGCAGTTTCCCAAACGAACCATACAAATAAAAATTGTCAATTTATTGCGAGTTGTTAAAAACGAGTTGCAAAATTTTAATGTGAATGCTTATTTCTATAATCTTATGGTTGCAAATTTAAACAAGTTGAATGTTTTTTGTTCTTCGTTTCAAAATAAGACTAATTTTGATCAAAAACTCAAATTATATTAAAATAAAGTCATTTTTCTTAGAGAACAATATGTCAACACGTTAGTAACAATCAGCAATATATTAACAAATTACTATTACAAAATATGCTCAATATTTCCCAACAACTAGTTGTATTAAATCAGAGTTTGATTTTATTTTTATTAGTTTCGAATATTAAAAAACCTGAGGTTGCATGGTTGCGTGTGTAAATTTTAGTGGTACATAAGAGTTTAGTTTCTTCGTCACTTTTTGTACCAAAATACTGAACTTTATAATAAACCCTGCTTGTCAGCTGCTAAACATCAATAAAAATTTTAAAAAGCGTCTACGCTTTAAGTTTATAGTTCAATTTGGATTTGGTAAAAACCTGTTCATATAAAGAAATAAAGTGCAAAGTCACTCCTACGTGAGCTTTGCCATAAGGGCTGGCGGTAAATTGTCATTACAACTATTAAGGTTTATTATTACATATGGAGATTATCTTTCGATGTATTTTTATAAGATATTCGTACTACACTATGACAGAAGGAGAACGAAAACCTTTAAAATCTCTCGCATCCTCCTTAAAAGCTTTATGTGCGAAAGCACACTAATATTGAATTATTTTTATATAACTTTATTGCATATTTATAATCTGCCATCACATATTGACATTAAATAGATAGTATAATATGAGAAGATTGCGACATGGAGAAAATCTATACAGTGATATCACTCTTTCCTCAGATCACTTATTCTAATTTTAATTCTAATTTATTTGTTGACATTCATGTAGTAATTATTTCAACCTATTCGGTAAATCAAGTGGGTCACATCTTTTCTACCTTTTGGCACTTTGTCTACTTAAAAGATTCACTGCAAGTTTATTGGTATGTACACTAAGTCGCTGAGTTTCATTATTTCATCCTTGGCAGTTGGAATAGAAATGTCTTGTTGTATTATCTAGTTTGGAGAATATCTAGGTGCGTTTATCGCAGCTCTTATTATTTTATTTTATTATCTTTGCAAGATTTATAAATTAGAATTGCTCGCCGATCCCCATAACTGGACACTATACGGCTAGATTGGTTTTAAAATGGTTTTATACAGTAAAACGGATAGTTTGGACTTGTTTCTTATTAACCAATATATTTTGCAGTATTTCAAGCCCAGTTGTAACCTTTTCTTTCAGATATTCGTTTTCCATGTTAATCTTCGATCATAATGTAATCCCAAATATTTGGTACTATCTTCTTGTAGAATCTGAGCATCGTGTAGGGTGATTATTAGGTACGTTTCTCACCGTAGCATAGTGGGCCAGAATCCGCAAAAAGTGGGCAAAAATCTGAAACTTTGGAAATATATCGGTGATCCAAATGTACGTCCATTCCTCAGTGCTTTGCCTCTTTCTTTAGATTCAAAAATGTCAAAAGCCCCTTTACGTACGTAAGCGAAGCACTGAGGAATGGACGTACATTTGGATCATAATGATACTTACACGAGATGGACATTCATTGGAAAAATATTTAAATAAATACAATCTTTGAATGGGGTGAATTTAAGGAGGTGAAATTTAAATAAATTACTAAAAAATCTATAATTTTGGGAATGTATTTAAGTGGATAAACATCCTTTGGATAAATATTTAAAAATATCATGTTTGAAGAGTGTGAGTTCAAGGGTGAATAAAAAAAAATAAATAAAAATCTAAAATGCGTTTGATTTTGGAGAGAGTATATGGACAGTTCCGCGCGAAAGGGGCACTTTTGTTTCTCTGGCTCCTGATGACCATATAAACGTGAATTAGAGAGATTAGTTTTTGAGCAATATTGTTCATATTCGCTGTCTTCAATTGCGGATACATTTATTTTCAAGTTATTGTCGGGAACAATCTAAGATTTATCATGTACATATATAGGTATATTCATTGAAATACTATATTTATACTACTATATTATTTATAGTACTATATTTAAACTATAAACTTATATTTATACTCTAATTTATACTATTGATAATACTTTACTCATTAAGCGCAACATCGCTTTCGGTTTCTGATAAGAAATCATCATCATCACTTTCCTCAAATGTAGATTCTAAATTTGCCGGAGTAAAGAAGCTAGGTGTCTCCTCGGATGAGGTTTCTATTGAAGGCTTTTCCAATAAAGATAAAACTTCATTACAAATTGTAGAACTTTTTCTGGGGGTAGTTGCCGGAATGAAGAAATACGCGGATCTGATGTAATAAGTAGCCTATTTAATAAATCCTGATTGGTGCATATTCTAGACTTTTTACGGGAATGAAATTCTCTAAAGTGCTTCAGGTCTTTATTTCTCAATTCTTGAGCTTCCTCTGACAATTGTCCAATGGGCAACATTGCTTCTTTAATTATGATTGCCCCATGAACCAATATTTTATGGACTGAGGCTGGCATATAATACCATGGGTATTTTTCAACATAGAGTCTTGCAGTTTGTAGGGCATATTCGTTAAAAGCCTGTACATCAATTGCGTATCCACAAGACAATGTACGTAGTACTATTCCAAATCTTTTAATAATGCCTTCATCTACCCCGGTAATTGAAGCTGATTGGGTGCTAGCAGTAAAAAACGTTCTTGCTGTGTTTCCATCGTTTGTGGTTCCGCTGCCGCCACTGTTTGGGATATCGACGAGCAATCCCATTTTCTGTTGAAAATCCGCCTGAATTTTTCTTTTCCGTTCCTCAAAAATCACCTTGTTTTGTTTCCCTCGTACTTGCCACGTCTTTATGTCTAATCTGTAAGAAATATGTAGCAAGCACTCGAAAAACCTGATCCAGGCATGAAGAGAAGATAGTCCGAACCGTAGTACTTCTTCATTGATCGGTAGCTCGATAACTTTACTGATGACATTCATCTGCTTTGGGGTCGCCTTACAAATATAACACGTCTGTGCAGAGGAAGTCTCCGAAAGTGCATTGCATATCTTGCCATCTACCATTGTCATCATGCAAATATGTTGTACCGACAGGTTCTGATTCTGCTCTGTATTATATTTTGTTGGAATAAGGTTGTTGATTTGCTCTTCCACGAAAGTCGATTCTTGCATTGTTAATTCCGTCGTTTCATTCTTAAACTGGAACCTTATCGGTCTACAAAATCTAGTAGAAGACAGTCTTGGATTTTGCCAAATTATTATTTTATCTCTACCCGGCTTTTCAGCATATAACTGTAAGGGAACTAGCGAAGTTAAGAACATATCGCCATCACCAAGTCCAAATTCCGAAAATACTTGTTTATATTTGGAATAGCCTGTACTTCCATCACAACCCCATTTTACCAACAAAATTAGATTGCTTAATTCATCGTATGTTAGGTTTTGTATAATTGGCTCTTGCAATTCTAGTATTCGGTGTGTAGGGTGATCAAGAAGATCTTGCAGGCGAATTTCCGCTGAAGTTTCAGTGATAATTTGGGCTTCCTTCCTTGGATACCAACGCGATTTGGCTGCCCTAATCTTGTGATAAGAGGGATAAATATCTGCGAATTGCTTTTTTGCTGTCAGTCTATGAATTAAATAAGAATGTTTGCTGTCTTTCGCCTCCACCATCATTGACAAAGCATGGTCAGGTGTAAGTGGCACAACACTTTGTACTTTCTGACTTGAGCGCCAAACTTGTTGTATTCTGGAAGCTCTAGTGGGGGTAGTAAAAACCGCCTCCGAAATCAACTTTGAAGCTTGACCCTTTCCCTCTTGTTTCAGACCTTTCTTAGCGGCTAAGGTAATTTCCTCAACTGCGAACTTGTCCAAAAGCTTATTAGCTCTTCTCCTCTTAGTCCTCGAACTACCCTCAGAGAAGCTTACTTCAGGGCGACCACGTGTACGTGCGCCGCCACTACCCGACGATGTACTTGGTTGTTCATGATCACTACTTTCTTCAGTCTTTTCGCCTTCGACCTTAAAATTAAAGGGCTGCTTGAGCCAACTTTCATTTTGTTCCAAAAAGCGTTGAATTTTTTGGTTGCACTTATCAGTCTTTGAATAAACTGCATAGCAGAATTTGTAATTAAACGTCTTTAGTCGTGCAACCTAATTTTCTCATTTTGCATCCCGAAGTGTTTGATCAGGTGGTTATAAAGACTTTTCGTTCGAACAGAACGCCCTACCCCCTTCCTCACGTATAACATTTAGAAGATCTGTTTTCTTGTCAACATTGTACATATAGTTGCAATTAGAATGATAACTAAAACAAAATAAGCAGTTAATTACCTGAACTAATAAATCATTTTGTTATAAACTATAATCATGAGTAAAAACTTCCCAAATAAACAATAAACACATATTTGATAAACAATTAATAACTAATAATAATCATAAGTTCTTAAGAGTATCGTGAAAATTAATAAGCATGCATTATTTAACAATTGATTCTGCAAACGGCAACCGAGCGCTTGTGCGCTTCGCGTGCGATCTGCCGATTGTAACCATGAATGAGTGTCGCATTTTAAAGAAATAAATAAATATGGAAAAGGCGGTTGAAAGCGGTTACAGTTTTTTTAGTATCTTATAAAAGAAGGCTTAAGGTATTTTTTAAATATTTTTTCAAGGCATGACTAAGTAAGACTTTTTTTGTTTCTCTACAGAAAACTAGACTGACTTGTAAAAATACCCCATAAATATAATACTTTATTTCAAAATTTCAATCCAAATTCTTTTTCATAACATATATTAAAATAAAGTACATACCTCAAATAAGCTTCTAGAAACAATTAACACGTTTTAAATTCTCAGCCTCTCTTCAAAAGTTAGTGACAAAATGAGCTGTAAACCCGGTCGATCGCTGCTAGGCAGAAGGGTTGTGTTTGCTATCCTCTAGCAGGTAGAGACTTCACTTAATGAGCTTGATATTTCAGGAGAAGATACAGTGACCTTCCTTTTTAACTATTCAGAAAATACAGAAACCATATGCGCAATTTGAAAAAAATGATTTTTGTCTACTTTTTGCGGATTCTGGCCTACTGTAGGTAGGGTAAACGTAAATGCACCCATTTATTATTGTTTGCTTTGATGCGCTAGAGTTTTAACCACACATTAATTTTATCTAGATTGTTTTGAAGCAGACAAGAAGCTGTTAGATCACTGTGGGAAGTTAGGACTGCAGTGTCGTCTGCAAACCTTGCTACCATGCTTTGTCGTGTAGTTGGTAAATCGGCAGTGTAAAGTAAATACAAAATTGGTTCCAAGACACTTACCCAAGGTATTCCCGCGTTAATTGGGTGTAGGACTGCTTGTGTGCCTTATAGTTTTATTTAAAAAAGTCTATCATGCAAATGCGGCTTTAGGATTTGCATGAATGAGGGTAATTTATTTTTAATTTTGAAAAGTAAGCCAGTGTATCAAACCTTGTCAAAGGGTTGACTTATGTCTATGAGTACTGCAGAGCAACATCTTTTAAGTTGCAAATTGTGATTATTTTTTGTAATCACTCGAAGAACTTGTTCGGTTGTGGCATGTCCCCCACGAACGTCGCGTTGATAGTTTGGTATCAGTAGTTTTTCAAACAAGTTGCCCGGGATGGGTAGCAAACTGACTGGTCTATACGACACCAATTCCTCGGGTTTTACGCCTGGTTTGGAAATCATAATAATATATGCAACTTTCCATTACCCAGGGAATGTTATTAATCTTAAGATTGCGTTGAATATGTAAGTTATTAGTTAAAGTTCTGTTCCAGGCAGTTCCTTTAGTATTTTTGGAGTAATTAAGTCACAATCCAGAGTTTTATTTGAATTCTGCAACTTTAATTGGTTTAATATGCGATTCTCCTGGAATGTTCTTCGAGGAATTAATGTGTTGTCCTTTCTTCCTCCATGGAGCCAATTCGAAGGAAGGGTTCAAAAACTTTTCTTACGTGATCAGTAAGCTTCAGCTTTTTCACTGTACCTTTTCGCCCATTATCCATTTGTTAATTTTAAAGTAAATTTTTGTAGTAGGTGATCGTTTTGGTAAGTATTGTTCTTGATTCCTTGATTTTTGTTTGTGTTCAGAAGTGATTTAATTCTCTAGTAGCTGGTTTGTCTCTGAGATGTTTGGTGTTTTGCCAGATTCTTCTAAGTCCCCCTTTTCGGTTATCTTTTGTTTAATATGTGTAGGGATGTTTTTTATTACATTGTATTTTAAATTTTCTGAAGTGGCATTTTAGGATGCTTGCTGGATAGATATGTAAAGGTGTTCGACTGCGACAGACGGCTCTTCTTCGGTTTTCAATGGTATGTTTCACCAAATTTGACTGAAAACCATTTTCCTGAACTCATTTCAGTTAGTTTTCTTGATATGAAGCTTAGCAGGTTTTGAGTTTTTTATAATGTGGGTACAGTAAGTAATAATCACGGGCGAATGATCTCACGAGCAATCAAAGCATGATTTTACTTGTAGATAATTATTCGCAATTTCTTTTACAATACAGAAATCCAACATATCTGATAGCTTGTTCAGGTCAAGGGCCAATATGTTGTTTCACCAGTGGACAAGTAGTCTTCTCTGATTACCTTTAGTAGTTCCTGCCTACGTGTAACAGTTACCCCATTCTTAATTTCTTCTATTATAGTTGCCGCCGACTATAAATCGTTGTCTAAGGGTTTTGAAGAATGTTTGAAGAATATTTTGTGCTTTGTAGGGGAATATATTGCTGAGAAGGTTATAATAATATTTTCGTGCTATAACTTTCCAATTTCGTGATATTTAATAGTATTTTTATCTATAATTGCTATTCTTGTATGTGCTTTACTATCTGGACGATTAGTTGAATAGATGGTACTATTAGAAATTTTCGTGTGGATTTTATCTGTAAAATGAGCTTCTGTTGTCACCAGGATATCAATTTTGTTATATACAATAAATGCTTTGATCTCTTAGGAATGGTTAGTCAGGCCGTTCGCCTTCTATAGACCAATTTTCAGGTATGACGCACCATAGAAGTTTAGATATCAGGGTAGTGAGTAGGTTAAGCATAATTTCCATTCTTTCCATAAGTTTGGCCATCATGTTGGATGCAGGCGGTATGCGTTGACTATTACTGGTTGCCTTGTCTGCATAAGATACGCCCGGTCGGACTAACTGTAAGTTTGATATTTTTTTTAGATTTCTTTGGCGATTGTACATTCCGTATGGTGACTGGACGATTTCCTTGACAATTTACACATTTGACTTTCCTGCTTCTTGCTGTTCTTTCGCATTTTTTCTGTGATGATCTTCAGTACACTTTACACATCTAGGTAGTCTGTGACAAAAATTTTTGTAATGTCCATATCGTTGGCAATTGAGGCATTGAGGCTTTGCGCGGAGTGGTTCAAATTTTATTTTTGACTTCATAAGAAATTTAATAGAGTGTACATCTCTATTGTTTTCTTTCTGATTTATTTTGACGAAAAACATTGGTAAAGAGCTTTTGAACATTTTATGCTTTATGCTATGTATGTTGAGAACTTTATGACCATGAGTATTTATTTCTTTGATAAGTAAATTTAGATCAATGGTCGGGTGTACGTCTTTCAGCACTACTCTAAACTATTTATCTTCTTTGCACTGAAAAAATGGAATTCTGTTTGCTTGTCTTTCAGAATCTTGAACTTTGTAGTGTTTAGGTGTTTTTACTTATCTTTAACTTTCTCTTCTAGCATATCTGTTAATGGCTTGAGATTATTGTCTCCATGTGTAAAAATTGGGAGAGGTTTAGTTATTTCTATATCAGCTCTTTCAGGTGTCTCTTGTTCAGCAAGTGGTTGGAATCTGTTGGATACTTTTGAGGCTCCTAGCTAGTAATCTTTTAGTCTTTTTTGGGTTTTGCTTTCTTGTGTTTGGGATTTGAAATTTTGGATCTGCAGTTGTCTGCATTGGTATACTAATTTCTCTATAGCTTGAAAGTGTTGAGAGGTACTAAACTTGTACCTGTACAGGCAGTTGTTGATTGTGATAGCATTTGCTGAGGTGGCGACATCGGTTTAAGTAGTGGTGGCATTTGTTAGTATTGCGAATGTTAGTTGAATGGTTTTGGTACATATCGTTGTTTTGAATTTGTTTTAAAATCATTTGTTGGCTGGTTGGGTATTGAGAACAATATCCTGGCGCGCCATACATGGCGGCCGTATTTGTTGGCGTTCACTTGTAGGTATTTACTTTGTTAAACTAAATTATATGCTACTACGATTGCTTTAGTGCCTTCAAGCAGAGCAGACGTGCGTGCCGAGCTATACCTGTGATATCGCAGCAGCGGAGCCGCAGCCTCGCTTAGAGTGAAGACGTGTTGGATGCCGCTCTAGCAGTGATATCTAATACGAGATTGCGAGTACGTGTAAAACGCGAAGTGAAGTGTGATAAGGATCCTGCCGAGAAAGTGCAACTGCCTGAAAATGTGATTGTACTCTGCTCGGTAAGATAACAACCTAATCATTTTGCAGCAGTGCAAATATGCACACAGCAACAGAATGAATAATCTCCCGCTAATACAACGACCTCCAACACCAGCTGAGGCTTTATTATCTCAGCAAAACCAGATTCTTGTACAAGAGAATCAATTAAAACTCAAAATGAGCTTAATTTATGGAATGCTTGGCAACAATCCTCGCAACCATCGAAACTCTACAGGATAATATCAACCAGCTAATGCAAAGGGTAAAAAGCCTCGAGAACCCAGTGGCGGCACCCAAAGCAGAGCAAGTAACTGATGAAAAGTCGAATATCACACCGACGAAGAAGAATTAGCTAGAGAAACAAACTGGATAGTTCAGAAATCAAGACATAAAAACGGAAAGCAATTGCGTCCCCGGAGATCTCTCCACAGCAGCAATCAACAACCGCTAAACAATCAGACAATAAGTCGAAAGAGAAGAAAACACCTACCTCCACCAATAAATCTGGTGAATATAAAAGAATACCAAACTGTACATGACATATTGCAAGCAGCAAAGGTTAGTTATAGAGTAACCGCTATGAATAATGATGTATTTAAGATCAACGTCTCAGAAGAAACGAAATACCGTAGTCTGATCTCAACTCTACGTAATTACGTGTCGAATATTACACCTATGAAGACAAACAAAACCGACCCATAAAAGTTATGGCCAGAGGTATACACCCGACGTGTTCAATAAAAATGATCACAGAAGACTTAAAAGAAAGAGGATTTAAAATCGTAAATGTTACTAACATTATGAAAAAAACGAAAACAGAGAATGGCATCATCACTAAGCCACTGCCTCTATACATGTTAGATTTTGACAAATCAGAAGATATTAAAGATATTCAAAAAATTAGTATGATTGCAGGATTGAGGGTAAAAATTGAACCTCTACGTAAGAAAACAACCCATATCCCGCAATGCAAAAAGTGCCAGGCGTATGGACACACCCAATCCTTCTGCCACAAAGAGGCAAGGTGCGTAAAGTGTGCAGGACCTCACGCTACTAAGGACTGCAAGTTAACTAAACATGCAAAAGCTAAATGCGTCAATTATGGAGAAGCTCACCCGTCAAACTATCGCGGGTGCGTAGTCGCAAAGGAACTTCACAAACGTAGGAAAAAACCCTACAAGAAAACAAACGAAACAACCGAAGAACAACTAATGCCCAAGAAACGGCACCAATAAAGAAAACGCTGCAAAGTTTTCCAACCTTACCTAAGGCTAGTACGGCTGTGGAAAATAGCTCAGCAGGTACCAGATACGCACGAATGGCAAAAGGTAAAACTCAACAAGGCAAGATCGAAGAAGCTAATATGGATGTAATCAACAAAACATTGCAAGCAATTCCTGGAAAACTCGAAAAGCAAGAAGATTCCATAAAGTCTATCTTAACTAGAATGACGAAACTAGAAAATAGCAATAGGGTCGCGCCCATAACTAGGAAATAAAAATGGCTATGTCAATTAGAATAGCAGCATGGAATGCAAATGGGCTTCTCCAGCACGCCCATGAATTAGAACTATTCCTCTGGGATCAAAAAATAGACATCTGCCTAATTTCTGAAACCCATTTTACTAAGGAAAACTACCTAAATATAAAAGGGTACAAACTATACCACACCCCCATCCAGATAATACAGCAAGGGGTGGATCGGCGGTATTATTAAAAGATAACGTAAAACATTATGAAGAAGTAAACTACAACACTCGCGAAATACAAGCAACAGCGGTAAAAATCCTCACAAAGTCCAAGGATTATACAGTTGCTGCAATATACTGTCCACCAAGGTACGCACTAGAAAAAGATGACTTTATAAGGCTTTTCCAAGAGCTAGGAGATCACTTCCTATTAGGAGGTGACTTCAACGCCAAACATACCCACTGGGGATCCAGACTTGTCACTACTAAAGGAAAACAGCTATATGAAGCGATCAAGCAAGCTAAATGCGTATGTCATTCAACTGGCAAACCAACATACTGGCCGTCAGATAGCAACAAAATACCAGATCTGATAGACTTCTTCATACTGAAAAGCGTATCTTCCAACTACATTGGTATTGAAGATAACTACAACATGTCATCAGACCACTCCCCCATTATCCTGACACTAAGCGAAACAATAATCAACAAATCATCTTCACCATCACTAACAAACAAATGGACTGACTGATTTAGAGCAGAAGTAGAACAGCGTATCAAACTAAATGTTCCACTAAGATCAATTGAGCAGCTAGATGAACAAGCAGAGCGGTTTGTAATCGACCTGCAGCAAGCCGCATGGAGCAATACCCCTGAGCCAAAAAGAAAAACAATTGGCGTGAACTACCCTAGGGAGATCAGAGAACTTGTCTCTGCGAAACGAAAAGCACGAAAGAAATGGCAACAAACCAGAGCTCCGACAGACAAACAACTGCTAAACCGGCTAAGCCAACAACTCAAAGAAGAGATCCGTTCTGTTAAGAATGAAACGTTCACTGAATTCCTAAAGGGACTAACAGACGATAAAGATACCGAATACTCTCTCTGGAAAGCCACAAGGAGATTAAAGCGGCCTCATAATCATAATCCACCCATTCGTAAAAATGATAGCGGATGGGCTAGAAAAGACGAGGAAAAAGCAGAAATATTTGCTGAACACTTAGCGAATACATTCCAACCACATCCAGCTGATGACAATGAGAACCTACCAGAGATAAACAACAGGGAGGACAGGGCCATATTGCCAGTAACTCCAAAAGAAATTTACAATGAGATACAAAAGAATCTCAGTGCCAAAAAAGCCCCCGGCTATGACTTAATAAGTGGACAACTGCTGAAGGAACTACCAGAAAAGGGTATAATGAAGCTTACGCATCTATTCAATGCTGCGCTACGACTACAGTACGTACCGCTGCAGTGGAAAGTTGCGGAAGTTATTATGATCCCCAAACCAGGGAAGCCACCCAATGAGAAAGCATCTTACCGCCCGATTTCACTACTACCAAACATATCCAAACTGTTCGAAAACTGCTTCTGAAACGCCTCAAGCCAATTATTGAAGAAAAGCAGCTCATTCCAACTCACCAGTTTGGATTTCGGAACAAACATTCGACCATTGATCAAGTGCACCGAATCACTGATGTAATTGAAAGAACCCTAGAAGAAAAAGAATATGCGCAGCGATATTTCTTGACGTGGCCCAAGCTTTTGACAAAGTATGGCACGAGGGCCTCGAATACAAAATAACTAAAAATCTGCCTAGGCAGATGAGCCACATTCTGATATCATACATCTCTGGCCGACAGTTCAGAGTGAGATATGGCGAAGAATACTCGAACTAAAAGCTATTGCCGCAGGTGTACCGCAAGGAAGCGTCCTTGGGCCAGTTCTATACTTGCTTTATACTAGTGACATCCCCATGAGTGATGGAGTGACGACAGCCACATTTGCTGACGACACTGCATTACTGGCCACAAGCAACGAAATAGAAGTAGCTACTAATAAACTACAATTAGCCGTCAACAACGTCACCAGGTGGACCAAGAAGTGGCGAATTAAACTAAACGAGGCGAAGTCTACCCATATAAACTTCACCAATAAAGAATTGATTACTTGCCTGTAGTGATCAATCAGCAAACAATTCCTTACGCTAACACAGCTAAATACCTGGGTATGACACTAGATGCCAAGCTCAGGTGGAAAGCACATATAAAGAAAAACGCGAAGAAATTTGCATTAGATTCAGAAAAATGTGGTGGTTGCTTGGACGACATTCCGAGCTGTCTCTGCATAACAAACTATTGTTGTATAAACAAATTCTAAAACCAATTTGGACTTACGGTGTGCAGCTGTGGGGATGCACAAAGAAATCTAATGTAAAAATTATTCAAACCTTTCAAAACAAAGTACTGCGCATCATCGTCAACGCTCCTTGGTACATTAGAAATGAAGACATCCACAGGGACCTAAAAGTGCCTATGGTCAGTGAGGAAATTAAACGGTTTGCGAAAAAACACGAAACAAGACTACATGAACATGTGAATGTCGAAGTGCTACAATTACTCGACAACAGTGGACTTATACGTAGGCTAAAAAGGCAAAAACCTTTTGAACTAGTGTAAGTTAAGTTAAGTGAATTATGAGCAATTAAAACATGTGAACGAAGTGTTTTTAACATATGTGGAGTGTGCCAATGGGAGTATATCCACCAACTGCTAAGACTTACCTAGATTTAAGACTTTAAACTTGAATTTAAGTGAAAATTTATTAAGAACAAATTGCTAGATAGTATTTAGTTGCAATGTATACGCTTAGTGCGTGTTAAATTAAAAAAAAACTACGATTGGGTTTGATTTTACTTTACACTCAGCGCTCTAACACGTCCTTACTGTACGAAAGCCAAATGAGAACCTTTGGACTGGTGTCAGAAGTGTCAGCAGGAACGGCGGTGAGGAGCCACTAGCCATACGAACCAGGCCACATTGGTATTAGCGAATAACCTGTAAAAAACCTTTTCTTGGCAATCAATAAGGTACTGCGACAAAAGTTATTGGTTCTTTATCTTCAAAATACAGTATAGTGATTCTTCAAAAGTAAAAATTAGCCTAGATGCAAAACCTTCCCAAAATTTTATTCCAACATTTATGCAAATTAGATTACGTAAATTACAAATTAATTTTTAAAATAATACAAATATAAAAAAGTATCTACGATGTTTGTGTAAATGACCATCATTTCATTTCAATATACGATCTGCATAAATATATAAATGTTTTCCAAAGTGATTGTTGATATGTTATTGTAATCACTAAGCTATGAGCTGTAGTTTTATAAACGTTATTCTTTAAATGAGTTCACAAAAATGGGATAAGCAAAGCTTTACGGTGTGGGGTCTAAAAAATTAAACGATCGCCATAATTACATTGTCTCAAAACTCTCAATGTACGGTAACGTCAATTTTTTAAAAATTTAATTTTGCTCGTTTGCATTTAATAACAAAATAAACTATGTGGGGCCTCCTTAGCATATTTCCGCGATAACTATAATGCTGGAAAAAGCGAGCAAAAAAGATATTTTACGAGAAAAACTTTAATTTTTTTTGTACTCTGTGGGATGATGTTCAGAAAATTTGCGTTTAAGATGCCAGTGTTCTAGTCAAACTACTCACAATGTATAATAACTCTTTGCATCTTGCCACTTGTGTTAGGAATCGCTACGGAAGGGTATTAATTTTTCGGTTTATTAGAGATTTCATAAGTTAAAAATGTTCAAATATAAACATGCATTATTTGACTGAATATTACATTACCAAAGCACATCTTCTCATAACAACGTAACAACTAAAATGAAATGGTTTGTTTATTATATGTATGTAAAGAGCGTTATTTGATAGCATTTTATAATTTTGCATTCTAACGATTCATTTTGTAAAAATAAACCGTAGAAGTTCAAGTTCTCTTCTCTGTGTCCTTGAAAACGAAATTGTATGACAAGTGGGTAAAAATTAAAAAAAAATTATGATTTACATTAATTTATATTAACTGCCATTGAGATATTAGGCGCACATTTCTATCCTAATATTGTAATGCTACCAGAAGGCTTCTAGAGGTTGTACCAATACATACATACCCATGGAAGTTACTGAAGAATAGGTTATTTCTACTGCATTCTAAATGGTGGTAGTATGTTGGAATGCAAGCTAAATTAGCAAATGTTCATAATAGCAATAAACAATATTATAAAAAATATTAATAATAAACACTAAATAAAATAGGCTAGGCTAGGTATGTCAAAATTCTATAAAATTACGAGAACAGACTAAATAGGATTGAAGCAAGTTTAGAAGTTAATTTCAAGATTTAGAAACAGATATTAGCTGAAGTTTTCCTTAATAGTTAAATTATATACATATTACTGAATAAACTATATGATATTTAGTAAAAAAGAAATTTTCAAGATAATTAAAATCATACAGTTAAAGAAAATGTTTAGTAAAGATATTCATCATCATCGTATGCGAAGACAAGAAAATACTAAAAAACTAAGCAACATTATGTTAAAACTCAAGAGCTGATACAATAAAATACAAAAGAAAAGCGTGTTTGATGAATGCAAAACTATCTATTTAAAAAAATAAATATGAGAGAATCTTAAAAAGTGGAGATAAAAACAGATTAAATTTTTTCCCAATCCTTGGGGTAACGCTGAAGTTTTATTTTGGGTTGTTGTGAGTTTATTGGTTGCTATTTATGGCTTTTTAACCGTTTCGGTTGTTCTCTTCCATTTTCCCTCTGTAGATTGCATTTATAAAACAGCCAATATAAGTAGTGAGGAGTGCATGACTTTACCTGGCGGCCTTACTCTTGTTCTTTGATAAACACGACTGCTCTTGGCATGACAACTGATAGCACAAACAATTTTTTGGCAATTTCTAACGATAAGCATTTATTATCATTGATCTACAACGATAAAGATGTGTTGCATTTATAGTACTGTGTCAAATTATTACGGTCAATTTATAGAACTGATACTTTTTATCTGTTAATTATTATTTTTAAAAAATAGAACCAATTATTTAAAATGTTTAAAAATATTTGTATTTTCCCTTAAAAATTCGGTTATGTAGAAAAATTAAACGCGTTCAGTGTACAAAGTCAGATGATGCCACCGAATGTCATTGCTGGAACGCACAGAGGAAAAGGATGAGTCATTTGTACGCTACTGCAAGTGCAGCTGTGGACAAAGCGAAAACTAGAGAACAAGCCATAGACAGAGTGGTTCGGATTTAGTAATGGAATTATGCTCCGATAGATATAATGTTTAAAAGCGACGGGAACGGCGCAGAGAAAAGTAAAAGCAGCGAAAATCTGACAAATGCGCGTCAGCCACCATTGTTCAGCGTATATCTAACGTGATAACGGCAAACGAGCGAATTACATTCAATATATTGTCGAACGCAATAGATCTGTTTAGGGGAACTTTAATTACTATTATCCGTAAGGACATGAAAATGATTAAAGCCTATGCACAGTGTATTCTCTATATTCTCATCGCTTATAGAAGCAGAAGTGTGTGTAAGCATGCCGACAGTCGTTACAGCTGTATAGGGTGGATTTGGAGACGTACTTTGGGAGCCTGGTTGCAACAGATAAAGGAGAAACTCCAATCTGTGGAATAGCAGAATATTGGAAGCTCCGCTGCAAGAAACTACAATCGCGATTTTTATTTCAAAAACAAATCAGAGATGAGAAGGGAATTCTGCTGATGCGTTGACTGTTTCTTTATAAAAGCATTACCACTGGGTGATGCTACGAGTCACAGCAGCAACGGCGTCGATTAAAATAAAAATGTGGTTTTTGTCTGATGTAGTGAAAGAGGCAGTGCATAGTAAGTTATTCTCCAACGACGAACTGCAGTCGGCTAGCTACAAATTGTATCATACAAGCAAATAATGGTTTATGTCATTGATGGACAATAAAATATACACTCACTTAGGAACTTTAGTTTTGTATAACAGGTAATATAATAAAAGTTATATTTCCAAGGAGATAACAATGTATAGCCTTAATGTATTTTTGAAGTTAATCACAGACTAGATTATAAAAACTATCAAACTTGTCTTAATAGATAAAGTTACTTTGCTTTGATTTAATTATTTGCATTTCAATTTTGATGTAATCGCGCTGATTGAGGAGATATTCATAGAAACTATAATATTATTTCTTTAATTGCAAAAATAATTAGGTGCTTTTTCCTTGTCACATATTATTTTAGTAACATTTTGTAAAGAAATTCCGTATAAATAAAAAAATACATAATAATTTGACATGGTACTTCAAGTTGATGATACGGTAAGAAGTCTCTAGGACCGTCGCTGCAGGCAACTAGTCAAGAGCGAATGCTCCGCTGTCCGGAAACCCAGCATACAGGCTAGTTTGGGTCTCGTTAAAAACCCATTAATATATCTGATGTTATAGTATGTAAGGTTGCATGTTAGTAGACACAATAAACCCCTGATCTGCAATGCTAGTAATGTGCCCAACAAAAAAATTTTTGACTGGTTGATAGTCAAGGCTACTAATGTGAGATTTCCGTGAAAACGTCGCTTTGGCCAATGAAACCAAAAATATAAGATCCAACGGAGAAAGGATGACTGGGTGTCAGTGAATAGCAAAATAATGATTAAATGGTTGCATGGGAAAAGGCGATTGATTTTATAAATACAACATTAAGGTAAATCAAGACAGAGAACATAATAAATTGGAGATAGTAAAATTAAGCAACTGCAGTAGCATATGAAAGGTATCAACGGTACTCAGTAACACATTAAAAGCTAATGGGTTCATTCATAAGTCTCTGGTGTTTTCCCACGGACAAAAGTTTTTAATTAAGTGATCACATTTGCCATTACTTATGTTGATTGACATGAATAATTGTGGATTAAAGCATTCAAAACATTCTCATAAAGTCTCGATGTTGTTTCTGATCATATGAAATCGTTCCGGATAAAGTGGCAATTTTTTAAGCAACAAAACCATTTTGTTATTGTTTTCAGTGACAGTATTCTTGCTCTATATAACACAAATATATTAAACTACCTCTAAAATATGCCTGAGGTGTGCGTTTTTCCACTTAATGCTCCTATTTTCCTAACCCGCAAGCAACACTAGTTTTCTCCAAGTGTGCAACATCCAAGTCGTGCTAAAGCACAGCATTGTTCCTTAATGCACAAAATTTTAACAGACGTGTTATAATGCAAAAAACAATTCATGCATTAATATAATAAAATAAGAACATTATTTCTTTATCTTCATCTATATAAATTGGTTAACTAAAAAAACTTAAATTTTGTCTAAGTTATGAAATAAAAATTTTTATTATATGATTATACGTGTGCATATATTGTCCGCAGTATATCATGCAAATGTAAATGACCTTAAAAACTGGGTTAACCATATTTAGAATATTTATGACCCACGTAAACGTACTCGCATTTAATTGTTAGTTGACCTTTATCTCGAATAATTCAGAGAATTGTTATATGGGTAATAATTAGCTACCAGATATTTTGTGAGTGAACAACTCCATCAAAAATAATATGATGCGTCTTTGACAACAGATTTATTTTACTTTAAATCAACTTATACTGGTTCCTATCACTGTAACTTTTTTCGAGTTTTGTTGTAGGAAAATTTTTATACCGTTTTATTAGAAAATGGAATCATTGGTTTCCCATTTTGCATCATAACGCCTACTATCAACTGAATAATGTTCATTTCCAATCTTATCACTAAATTTGTTTGTTCAACTATATCTATAATTGGAAAGTACGCAAAAATGTGCCGAAGATTGAGAATGAGGCGTTTATGCCCAGTCAGCGGTAAAATACGGGCGAAGGCCAAGGAAAACACGTACGGAAGGAAAGTCACTGACCGACAATCTAACGCGCACAACAGCTCATCGTGGAATTTTAATAAAGCTGAGTGAGTAACTCCCAAGCTGAATTTAAAACATGCATTGCCTCCAACCAAAGTTAATGTTCAGGAATGCAAAAATTAGCTAAAAAGTAATTCAGATGGTATTTCTGCAATGGAAAGTGTTACTTTTTTCGACAATAGATATTTGAAAATAATATTGAATGTTAGCTCAGGTCAGTAGCATCCAAATTTTTATTTTGAAAGTGTTCATAAAATATTTGATAGCAAACTAAAACGTGGGGCCGGCGAAGAGATTGCTCTGTAAGCAATCCCAGAACGAACTTAAAACTTAAAAATTCGAAATCGAATATCTCCAAAATTATTCGACATAGAATTTTTTCGACTTCATATTCGAATTCAGCGTAAAATTTCCTATAAGAATCCATTTTCAAATTTTAAAAAATCTCAAATTTTGTGACGGACCGACAGACAGACATATAGAATTCAGTAACGAACTTTTTAAGTTCGTTGAAAATCTTACTCATATTTTCGATCAAAATATTGGTTGCCAGAGTGCACTGATTATTTCATCATATAAAAAATAGCTAGGCGGAATTTGCCTTCAAACCTTTCAAATTTTTAAAACCAAAAGCGTTGCTTTGGTACTCTATTATTAATATGTTATTGTTATATATCCCGAGTAAGTTGAATAAATACGGGCTAATAGTGTTTGCTATTGTCTCGGCAACTAACTGTTATGTTACAAATCTGAAGATGTACATGGGAGTTTGGCCAGATACAATCTTACAACTGTCCACGGGACTTAGTGATGCAATTAGTAGAGGCAGTAGCAGGTTCCAAAAGAAACGTCACTTGTAATCATTGGTGCACTTCAATATCCTTGGCTAGTATTTGACATGAAGAGAAAGATCTGACTTTTATTGCAACATTAAAAAAGAACAAATGTGAAGTTCCTTCTAACTTTTTACCAAATTCTAGAAAAAAAATTGAAACTAGTCTTTTGGTTTTCCAAAAAATGTACATTAGTCTAATATGTACTAAAAAGGAATAAAGCAGTTTTAGACATGTCAACAATGCACAATAGCAAAGCTTTTGACCTCCACAAGTAGTATGAAACTGCAAGAAATTCTCGAAGATAATCGTTGTAGAAGTCAATGCTCTTAAAATTTACAGCGTCAATGCACAATGCAGTAACATCAAGCATCTAGTCAAATAGATGCGAAGGATTTAACGGCCGGTATTATGGTGCATCGTGTGGTTGGTTCTCCGGTTACAATGCCGTGGTCGGAGTTCAGAAACTCTTTATAACCCGAGAATCAACGGTGCATACGATGCATCAAGCATCTAGACTTCTTGAAAACCTTGACATTTGATGAAACCAAAAATCCATCTCAGCATCACTCTGGAAATGATACCACGAGAAATAAATTGCATAAATAAACTGGTTTTGAAACTAGAAGTAAATTCGCCACTCCTTCCACAGTCGAAGATAGCAAAAACTGCTCGGTGTTACATTTGTAGGGAACGCAAACAAAATTACCAGCAAGACGTACAACAAGTGCCAGAAATTATTCACCCAAAATCAGCGTTAAAAATTAAAATATAAGCAAATATTGATAAAGTACTATTGTGCTCCGCACTAGCACCGCAACGTTAAACTGGAGAAGTGTTTGATATTAAGCACAATTAGATTTAACACAAAATAAAAAAAACAAAAGAGAGCTGTGTAAACTATATATTTAACACAATAAATATTAATAACAAAATAATATAAAAAATGAACGAAAACTAACAAAAAATAATGAAAGACAATACAAAACATGAATAAGCAAATTAGTCAGCTCCGGAAAAAAGTGCTGTTGGAATCAAATTAACGACAGAACAACTAAAGTGACTTACACACGTAACGTTCTCTTGCAGCTCGGCGGAGGATGTCGGCGTTCTCTGGCTTGACGGCGTTAAACCCGGGAGTGGGGGTTCTTACTTGGCCAGATGTATACTTATTGGAGCACCATAGACTGGTGCAGAACACACAAAAAAGGAAATCGACAACGCGCAAACAAAACGCGCTATTGAGTTTGCACAAAAACCTGGTCAGCCTCGGCTGGCGGCCAGCTACGCTCTGTCTCTCAAAAAGGTTGAACTTGGAATGCTGGGTCGGTGGTCATACGGTCCTTTTCTTTTGTCAAATCTTTTTTAGCTGGGAATAGGGGTAGGCAAGCGGACAAGTCAAGGTTACGGGTAGAGATAGAATTAGGGCCAAAGGTGACTTAGAGGTGTGCACGAAACAAAAAGGTTTTGGAACATTAAAACAAATCTTGGAGGTCAGACTTTAAAAAGAACACAAATTTACTAATGGTTTAAATGATTTATGCAAGGCTCAATGTTAAATTCTATACAATTGAAGCATTTGGAAAACTTTAATACGCTGGTATTGTTGTCTACTTTTAGGTCTATCTACTAATTTCAATCAATATTATATTAGGACTAATTATCGCCATAGAGCGTAGCTCTTAAAGTATTCGTCTTATTGTTTAAGTCTGAATATCAGAATGGAAAACTTAGTTTCTTACAAACTACAGAAACATAAAAAGAGTACGTTAAGATCTATTTTTAAAATATTTAAGCTTTTACATTTTGCGTTAGATTAAAGCTATGACTTCTAATGAGACACAATGTTTTTTACGAAATATCGACTTTGTTGCTTTTATTTTATCAACTGCTGCCTCCGTGTGCGTTCTTTGAATTATATTTTTTATGGTAAATTTAAGGTATTTTTTCTAAAGTGTTTCTGCAATTGTACAACAACTCATTAAACTCTTCTTGGGTTTTATAATTTTGTTATATATTGAATAAATCCTCTCTTACAAAGAGAAAGAAAGAGAGGGAAAAACAGAAAGTGGAAAGAAAAGAAGAGGAAGGGAAGAGAAATAGAGGATAGAGGAGAATAATAAGCCTGAGAAGGGGATAGGGAGAAAGACAAAGAAAGAAAGACAACGAGCTAAACAGTATATTATCGTGTTATCGTCTGTTAAGTTATCATAGTAGAGGGAGATTTATCGGTATATCCTAAATGTAAAAATTATAAGTCTAGACATAATCCTTAAAAAAGTTATTACAAATAGAGTTTTAAAATATAAAATTTATAAATTACGAAAAATAAAGTAATAAATGTCATACTAAATGAACAGATTTGTCTAACTTCACAAAATAGCATTACAAAAATTTAATAAGTGCCTGGAATGGAAACCTGGGTTGTGGAGAGAGTTAGGGTGTGTTTCGAGTGTAACCCAAAAATGTCAAAAAACTGTGAAAGTTTGTAATTTAATGTGACAAAAATTTTGTAGTGACAAAATTAAAACTATGCCAACTAAAGCTCTTGCAGCATAACTACGTCAAGCGATTTGAATTTTGCAATTTCATGCAGGCAGCTCGGATTCCCTGGCCCAACGTCTTGATTTATTTTTTTTATAAAGTGGAAGGTATGTTAAAAACTTTGTGTAAGTGCCTGAATTTGAAGAATGTTCAGGTTCGTCAACGAGAAAATACTATAGCACGTCTTGGAGTATGTCATAAACATGTATCGTGACAAAAGGGACATATTGTGTAGTTGTAATGTCATGATTTGAACTTATAAACGTATATACGTTTTCAGATGATACATATTATTTTATATTTATATTTTTTTAAAACCCAATGAATCATTTGTATTGATCCTGAACTATTCTTAAATTGTTTTATTTTATTTAGTTCATTGGCTGTTATTCTCTTCGTATACCATAGCGTTGGTTTGAATAAAACTTGCTTTGCTTTTTTTATTACTTTTTCTGTGACGGTTGTTTATTTTCATATTGGTTTAAGAATTGCATTTTTGTTTACTAATGTTAGTATTAATTTGCATGTATTACATATTGGCACTATCCATTCTGCTTTGTTATTCTTAGAGATTAAAGTGTTGATTGATTTTATGCTGCCACAGGCTTTGTTTTCTCTTTGATTTTTTAATGATGGAATATTCAGCAATTGCTATATATATATTTTTAATACTTTTAAGTTATTGGCAACATCATATTAATTCTTAATTTTTTAATTTTAAAATAATTATTTTATTTTTTATTTAACATGTTACCTTTACTTTTAATTATGACTATTACATGCAAAACAAAACGTGCCATTAAGAACAATTTTTAGTATTCAAACTACTAGACAGTGTAAGAACTTAATTTTATGAGATTGAATTGTATAATTTAAAAGTGCATCAAGTTATAACAGGTATACTATTTTCTTGACAGTGGGATATCATGTGGTTAGTCAAGAGATTTTGACTTATTTAAATATTGATAAAATATTCCTAAATGAGAAAGAACGTTTTAATTGGCAGAGGAAATAAAAAATTACTACGCCTTTATCGCGTGTTTCTAAAAGTAAGAAACCGGTTAGAACTAGCAAAGGAAGAGGGAAAGTACTTTGATGAAACCAAAGGCAAAGGGTCACTATTAACATATCATATTTTATTTCACAACTTTTAAAATTCTACAAACATTTCTGTTATAAATTACTTATTACAAATCATTACAAATAAATAAAACAATAACGAATAAATACTTTTCCACAAATATATACTTTAATTGATTAATTTTCTGATGTAGCTGTCATTTGTTTATGGTCATAAAGACGATTTTAAAAAGCAATTTTTTATCTCGATAGGTGCATACGCGTAATATGCTCTCTTCCAGCAAATATTTGGGAAATTCAATGTCTCCAAAATTAGAGAAGCTTGTTAATTGAAATTTTAAAATTTATTACGATATCTATTTGAGCTCATTTAGACAACTTTAGAAGATGGTTATAAACAACGACAGCTACCCTTTTCTAAATCGTCCAAATGACACACTTTTATAATCGATTTATAGATTTCTTTTTTATACAAATAATATTAGGGTGCATACTTGCTTTGGAGTTAGTAAGGGTCATCTAAATAATTAATTTGAAACCAACTTTTTAAATTTATTGTCACAGACAAGACAGTGTGTGCGACATAAGAAAATAATTTGACTTTATCTTAAAACTTGCAACAAATCAAAAATCAACATTAATAATTGATTACTACAAACTTTACCTTACATAAAAGAATATAAATAATAATGTGCACATTCAAAGTTTTGGAAATTTTATTTTTTTTACTGTGGGCAATGTTCAGTTGAGTCTGTCTCGTTCCCACGAGCTGGTGCAGCATAAGAGCGGCCTGAGATGGTCGCCGCTTGATGGGGAGTTGGTTAGGAAATATATGGCATTCCCTAAAGCTAATCCTTAGCACGGGTGGCTGGTTTCGTCCTGGGTTCTTTTGCAGTCGCCGGAGTGATGTCCTTCATCGCACTTGACGCACGTCGGGGCGGCGGTACAGCATCGCTGAGTGTGCCCGAAGCGTTGGAATTGGTGGCACTGAGTGACTGTTTTTCTCTTCCTTGGCTACGGAATAGTGACCTCCAAGTCAAGGATGCTGGTAATGTGGTAAATCTCTTTTTCTTGATGGGCCGCTCAAGAGGCGGTGGGGTCCCTTCACATACTTATGACTGCACAGAAGCTCACTTTTGAGCTTCTGCTCTAGAACGCTCTCCGGGATTCCTCTCATCACTACCCGGAGTGGCTTATCGACTTTTAAGAGATGCTAGTGGACGGTATTTTTGTGTCCTCAAAGGAACGGGTCAGCTACCTGTGATCTTGGCCTTCAGGAACCTTACGTTGTTGTCATGTAGGGCCTTGCGCACTGAAGACCAAGCCTCTTTGTCCCTAACTATCACGGAAGGGACTTATTTCCGTGGGAGGGCGGATGGGGGCGGAGACTGATGGAGCGTCTTATCGAAGGCGGAGGGGCAGTTGACACGGCGACATCATCGTCATCGCGGTCGCTGAACGTTTCGAAGGAGTTGGATGTCAGGGAAGATGGTGGTACCACCGTGATCCTAGCACGACGATGGCGGACACAGCGGCGCTTTATAAAAGTAGTTTTTCACTACTGGCGTTATAAGCAAGCTTCGATGTAAAGTAATGAAAGTTTGGTGAAATTTCGTCTAATATACACAAAGTAAAAGTTAATAATTTAAAGTGGTAAAGTATTTTTCTGCGAAAAACGAAACCAATGGCATCTAAATAACTTTCTTAAACACCCGTGGACGATTTATTATTGTTTACACCATTTCACTTTACCTAGATTATTTTAACCGTAGATATTTTTTAAGTAAAACTGATCATGTGGCTTTTAACAAAGATCAAGTGTACATTTAAAAATGCCATTGTAAACAGTGAATCGGACTATTAGTCAATTTAAGACGATCACCACTGCCAATATCTGGCTTCTGAGTATCTCCGAAACGAATACAATTAGTAATTGTAAAGAAAGCTGTATTAGAAAAAATAAGTGTCATTTTTGACAGCCTAAAATATTCGACAAAATTAGACAAAAGAGGTTTGTCGACTGGATGACTTTTGGGGGCTTATAATTTTTTGACAATTATTAATTTAGTGATAGTAGTCATACCTGCATGGAAGCATTTGTTCAATCAATTGGATGTTATATTCTATCAAAAGTTACGGGGTAATCATTTAGTGTAGTGGCAGATTAGATTTAATTTTGTCTGAGGACATCGTAAATACCACCAAATAAAAATTGTAGTTCATAAGTGAGTGTTATATTAATAAAATTTATTGTTTACATTTGGTGCATGGACTACTACAAAGGAAAAACCAACCATATAAAAGTGTCGTATTGGTAGAACATATTCGTCATAAGAATAATAAAAGGTGCCGAGGTTAAAATCAAAATATGAGAAATACTTAGGAATTATAATAAAGAAATGTATAAGAAGGAGTTTCCACTGTACAAAACTGTCAAATTCTAAAGGAGTGAGCCTGGGCAAACCTTATGATTTTACAAGGTGGTTCAAATATGACCGGGACCGATTTGCGCAAACAAGCCGCACTGCGCAGCAGCTGTGCGACCTTGAGAGAGTAAAGTCACAAGTTCTACCCTCCCTCTTGCTCAGGATAGAACTTGTTCAATGCTGTTTGGGAATTGCTAGAGTAATGAGAGAATAAAAATTACCGCAAAACGTGAAACAACTCAAATTTATTCTTGAACAACGCCCCGTCTGCTGAAATTCACCACAGACTCCAACAATAGTATGGGGAAGAGTGCTTCTCACGGACCCGTCTGTTTGAGTGGTGTGTTTCAAATAGAGAGAACATCCGTCACCGAGCCAAACAGTGATTGTGCAGGCGCGCTTATTCGTGAGAATAGGCGCAGCACTACAAGGAACTTGGAGAAATGCTGTCCATCAGTGTTGGTAATATATAAGACGTTGTTAAAAACCACCTACACTATCTTAAGGTGAATGAGCGGCGGGTACCACGCACTTTGACGGACGTGAACAAAATGGTGCGCATCAAGCTGTCAGTCGTCTTCTACAGCAGTTTTAAGGCGAAGGTAATAAATTTTTGAAGTCTGTAGTAACCACTGATAAAACATGGGTGGACCACTTCATTCCCGAATCCCAGCAGTCATCATGCGAGTTGGTGGCATATCAGTTCTCTCAAACCCAAGAGAGAGCGGAGAAGCTGTCCGGAAGGAAAAGTGATGGTAATATTCTTCTGGGACTGGCAGGGGGTTATTCATCTGCGGATGCCTTAGACCTCCTGACAACAGTAAAGGAAAAGGTCCGGTCCAAGCGGAAGACAGGTGTAAAGCGGGCAGCCTTTCTTCAAGACAATGCACGCCCCCGTATGGGAAAACAACAATGGAAATCCTCCGGAAATTAAAATGAAACCTATCACATCCTATACAAGCTCGATTTGACCCAAGTGATTTTTCCCTCTTCAAAAGACTCAAATCAGACTTGCAAGACATGCGGATTGCGGAACAACGACGTCGTCATTCAGACTATTTGGGAGTAGATGCGCCACCAACCAAAAACCTTTTTTGAAAAGAACATTAGAATGCTTCCAGAACGTAGGAAATGTGTTGACTCCGGAGAGGAGTACGTCGAAGACTAACGTGGCGATTTGGGTTTTTTGTAAAAAAATTAGTCCCGGTCATATTTGATCCACCTTGTACATGTTAAACATTATCATCAATAGCTACAATTTCATAACAGGCACCGTGCCAAGTATGCTTTTTAACGATGACCTTAATAAAAGAACAAATAACGAAACCGAAAGAGAAGTTGGTGCAAAGGTGGTTGAAGATGTGAAGTCGATTTAAGGTTTTATACCGTTGATTATATTACAGATAACAAGAAAATATAGAGTAAGGTATTCTTGAACGATTGTAGCTAATGCACGCACTATATGTAATATAGAAAACGCTGGCGTATGATAGATTGCATATCTGCCGATATTAATAAAATAAAAATTAATAAAACAATATAAAAAAGAAAGATGTAGAATATAAAAAATAATTAATGATAGACAGTTAATATAGTTAAAACAAACTATAGAAATTCTGACAACTAAAGTTATTACATTTAGTAAAAATAAAGAAAAATACATAGAAAAGGAATTATAAATAACAAAATACCAAAATAGGCATGGGAGATCACTTCATCATTTAAAGGTAATTTGAATCCATTATTTATGTATATCTGAAGCTTTCCAAACTTGCAGAATTTGTGGAGATTTTTCTTTACATTGATCAAGAGTACACAAGAAAATTAAAAACAATCCTATTAAGACGAGAAAAACATTGCAAATAATTGTAGCATTCTAAAGCAATTGATATAAAAATTCTTAAATTATTTATTATCCAAGTTAGTACGATTACATGGGTGGTTAAAAATAAAAGGTCGTTTTTGAGCCCGCAACCAATTTTTTCTTTTTGTATATTTATTTGGATTGTTTCTTGATTAATATGACAAAGTAATGACTTGATCTGACCAACATACAAATTTATGCTTGGAAAATATTATTTTTTTTTATTAGAGAATTTATTGCAAATTTACAATCTACTCCGTCTACAGAGTAATAAGTAAATAATGTGACGGTGTTGCTAAATGTCATGAGTTGGGCTCCATCCACTGATGGGTCTCCAAGATTCACTCGACGAGATCTTCAGGCCACTGCCTTTTGAGTCTCCGATTTGCGGGTTGAAGGTTGTAGAGGTCGGCGATGAGTTGATTGGTGTGGTTCAATGTGCGGTCTCGGCTAATGCGAGCTGAAGTTTTGATGACATCTTTGATGAAGGGAATTCTGAGATCGTGGTGCAGATTTTGGTTACTGATGTACCATTGAGCGTTTGCCAGAGTACGTATAGCCTTCGACTGAAAGGACTGTAGAATCTTGGTATTGGAAGGTTTGCTACATCCCCAGAGCTCGATTCCGTAGATCCATACAGGCATTAAGATGGTTTCATACAGTAAAATTTTATTTTCGATGCTTAGTTGCGATTTGCGCCCGATGAGCCAATACAAATTTTTTGTTTTCAAATTTAGTTGCTGTCGTTTGGCTTTTATGTCAGCTTTTGGTCAAGGTGGAGTCCTAGGTATTTAACCTCAGTTTTTATGGGAATGGGGTGATTATAAATAGTAACTTGTGGACAGGTGGGGCGTTTTGTAGTGAATGTGATTTGGGTGGATTTTTCACTATTTACTTTGATTCTCCATCGATCTAGCTAAGTTTGTAGGAGGTTTAGGTGTAATTGCAGCTTCTCGGATGTTCGGTTAGGATTAGTATCAGATGATAATATGGCAGTATCATCTGCAAAGGTGGCAATTAAGGTAGTGTCTGTAGTGGGAACATCTTCGGTATACAGGAGGTACAAAAGGGTCCAAGGACACTGCCTTGTGGAACTCCAGAGTTAAGGGAGTGGTAGGATAATAGTGAGTTGTCAACTTGAACCTGGAAGTGTTGTTTATTTAAGTAGGATTTTAAGAGAAGATAAATTTGATGAGGTAACTTTCTTTTTATTTTATATAGTAGTCCTGTGTGCCATACCTTGTCGAAAGCCTGCTGCACATCTAAAAACACTGACGCACACATATTCTTCCCTTCCAGATTTTCTTTGATGTAGTTAAGTATCCTATGGCATTGTTGAATGGTTGAATGCCCATCACGGAAGCCAAACTGATGGGACGGTATTAGTTCATCTGGTTGTGTTATTTCCTTGATTCTGTATAGCAGTAATCTTTCAAATAATTTTGATAACAGTGGCAACAGACTTGTCGACCGATATGAGGTGGTTTCATGTGGAGGTTTTCAAGGTTTAGCAATCATGATTATTTTAGCTTATTTCCACTGAGTAGGAGGAAGTGGGAAATGGCAAACATGCGATTAAAAATCGTTGTGATGAGTACTACTGCTTTTTTCGGAAGGTGTTTTAGTACTTCCCCTACTACAAGGTCGTAGCTCGGGATTTTATACGAGCTGGTTAATTTAATTTCCCTATATACTTCTGCTGGTGAAAAGAGACTCACGGGTAGGGATAATTGACCAGGCGCGCATAAATATTCTTCTATTTCTGCATCAAAGTTTTGGTCATTAGATGTCAGTGGTGTGAAGACTTGGGCAAGGTGTGCTCCAAAGGTGTGTGCTTTTTCATCTAGCCCAGCTATGATCAGGTTTTCTTAGTGGTGGAACTAGAGTAGTAAGTCTCTTGAGTCTTTTTGTAGCTTTCCAGATAGAATAATCTACTAGAGATGTAATGCCCGAATGTTGTATTTCTGTTTTCATGTAGAGCTTCCTGAAGACGGTGGGTTATATTATTTAAGATAGTCTTGTCTCGAAGGTTTCTGGTCCTTTTCCATTTTCCACGAGCTCTGCGTTTTTCTAAGACGAGCTGCCTGATATGTAGGGGTATGTTATATGTTACTGAATCGTTTTTGTGTTCAGTCGGTGTAGCTTTCCAGGATGCCTTTTGGATTAGGTTTGTGAGGTACTCCACGGTTTCTTCAATTTCGTTTGGAGTATGCATTTTGTGGGCTAAGCTAATATTACAGTTGATGTGGTGTTGGAATTCCTCCCAATCGGTCTTAGCTGTACAAAGTTTTGGTATTGGGGTTTTATAAATAACATTTGTACTCAAAGTAATTATTATTGCACTGTGGTCTGAAAATAAATCAAAGTTTCTTTCAATTTTGCTGTACACATCAGGAATATCTCTGGTAACTGCGAAGTCAAGCAGGTCGGGAATTTTATTTAGATCTGACGGCCAGTAGGTCGGTTCGCCGGTAGATACATATTTTAGATTATGTTGCTGTATGGTTTTAAAAAGTGCTCGTCCTTTGGGTGTAACCAACCTGGATCCCCAGGTAGTGTGTTTGGCATTCCAGTCACCTGCTACAAGGAAGCGGGGTCCTATTGATAGTAGAAATTTTTGATATTCTTCAATTGAAATGGTGTGCCTAGTTTATTTTATTTGGTGTTCTTATAATGGGTTGTTTAGATGTGGTTCGAGTTTTTAAGTCTCTATAGACCGTGCATCCTTTATAATTGGCGGGATGATTGCCGCCGCACAGAGCACACGCAGCAGGAGTATTCTTAGATTTGGTGCAGGTTTTGCTATCATGTTGTTGTCCACATTTTACGCAGTAGTAGAGCTTTCTGCAGTATGTCTTGGAGTGGCCATAGGCTTGACATCGTGTACATTGTACTATATTGTTTTTAATGCGCGGTGCTTCTACTCTTATTTTCGAATTTTGTAAGAACTCGACTTTGTAGATTTCTTTATTATTTGGTTTTGGTTCGAGGTCGATGAAAAACATTGGCAACGGTTGTTTAGTTACTCTATGCCTGATATTCATGATGTTCCTTTCCGAGTGACCTAATTTTTGAAACTCAATTTTTTTGTCTTGGGTATTAATTGAATGATTAATGGTCTCGTATGACCACTCGGTAGGCGTGTTCTTCTTTGATTTGATAGGTGTGGTGGACTATGTTTTCTTCTTGTAAATATGAGATTAGTTTTCTGTATGCGTCGATAGTATTGGTATTTTTCTTAACTGTGTTGTCTGATAACGCTTTAGAGTAGAATCTTTCTTCTTCAATGACTTTGTTTAGGTTATCAGTCATGGCTTTAAAGTCTGTAACACCGTAAATATATACTGGTGGAGGGTTACGGTTCGGTAGTTGAGATTTTGTTTGGGTTTCACTGTTATCATTTGGATTGTTATTTTCTTTATGTTCATTGAATACTTGAAATCTATTTGCCGTGTTTATTGTGGGAGCGTTTTCGACAGTTTGTGTTAGTCGCATTCGTTTTCTCTTCTTAGTAATAGTTTGCCATGAGTGTTTTTTATTATTGTCCTCTTGGTTTGTTATCATTGTTTCGTCATCGTCAGTTTCGCTATTGTGGCTAGTTTGTGAAAATTCTATGAATGGTGTTGCTGGATAAGTGCTGTTAAAGTTAGTTGTGTTAGGAAAAGGAGATTGGTTTTGGTATTGCTGGTAAAGTTGAGGTGCTTGGTTTTGATACATTTGAAATGATTGATGATTTGATTGTGTTTGACTTAGCTGACCTGGATAGATTGACGGTGATTGAAATTGGCTTTGCATTGTGGACATCGGTTGTAATTTATTCCAGTTGTTTGTATAATTGTTGGATGGACCAGATATATTCCCGGCTGGAAACATTTCACTGTATGAATGTCTTTAATAAATAAACGATAATTTAAACGAATTTTTAAAAATTATTATAAAACTTATTAACACTATGCGTGAGCAGCTGTGATATCACCCGTCTGCACTAGTCCGTAATCACCCCGGCCGACCTTCAGAGATAAGAGAGCGGCGATCGGCACGTCTTTATTCTAGAAAAGTCAACCGAGAACTCTGGAAAATATGAATTAAATAACTGGAGCATAAAAAAATATAGGCAAAATGTCTTTACTGTCACACGTCCGATAAGTAATTTCCGAATATAATAATGGATACATTTTTTCCTTTTTTGCCGAAACATGATAAAAAAATTCCTCAACTTTATTTAAGACCTAAAATTCAATAAAATCAATTATCCGAGTTACTATACATGAATTTAGATTTCCAAAAACACAGAAAGACAGATGTCCGTTACTTCTTCGTAATATTGATATTTTTGCATTTGCCGCCCGCTAGCAAAAATCATGAGCATTGCTGACGCTTTATCGACAGGAAGTATCCGCGTGACTGTATACGGAACCTGACTGTATATAGCAGACATCTTCTGAATGTAAACAAAAAAGTTTTCAGGGTATGGCAGAATTTCGTAAAGCATAAACTGTCTTTACTGTCACGTCTGCCAAAATGGTGAGTAGAATATTTTTTATCGTTAAAATTCGCAGAAAAGATTCATTTTATTTACATTTGCATTCGCAAATTATTTTAATGTCCACAACTTAACCTTAAACGTGCAAAAAACAATAATGGAGAATATCTTTACTGTCACAAATGTCCTTACTGTAACAAATATAGATAAAATTGTCACCTCTACTCACTGAATCGGGTTTTATTGATTATTTTAGACGGATAAAAACGAGAAAGTTATCAATTTGAAGAGAAAATGATTGAAAGACAAGGAAGATGCATACGCGAAACGGATAAGGCTTAATGAAGAGAAAAAGAGAAGAAAAGGGAGAGATACGTCAGAGATACCACGCAAAAAAATACAGTTAAATACTGCCAATAAAAATGAGGTAATAAATTCCTCTGATGCTCATAATAATGCAAACATTGAGATTATTGGTAGAAAAGTTAAACATATAAAAAACGTGCGAAAATCAAGAACTACAAATGAACCGACTAAAATCAAAAAAGTCCAAAAATCGAATGGGTTG